>LR990870.1:7819063-9162862 GCA_905163395.2 Endotricha flammealis | reverse complement strand
TTCGGCTTTTTATTTAGTGATCGATGTCAAAATGTATTCAGTCAGTCATAGGTTTTACATGGTGTTATGAATGATTTGTCAAAGAAAATGCATGCTTTTCACACGGTAAATTGTATGTGGCATGTTCACGTGTTGGCAAACCATCCGCCTTATTTGTTCTTGCGCCCGAACACAAAACAAAAAATATTGTATATCATAAAGTCCTTCAGTAAAATAAAAATATATTAATCTTAATAAAGTTTGTGTATTTTTTGATTACCTAAATTAAAATTATATATATTTAAATTGTAGCTAATTTAAAGCTATCATTACATTTATAACCTTTTAGGCGATACGAAGTTCGCCGGGTCAGCTAGTAATAATAATATAGTTAGAAATGGCATTTAACACAACACTCTTATTATTCTTTTATTTTTTATTTTTTTATACCACACAGGTGGCAAACAAGCATACGGTCGGCCTGATGGTAAGCCGTCACCGTAGCCTATAGACGTAAGCAATACCGGGGGTATCACTCACGCGTTGCCAACCCTCCCAACCCCCCCAAGTGGAGCTCTGGAGACCTTACTCACCGTAGGAACACAACATGGCCGAGACCAGTGCTATTTGGCTACGATCTTCTGTAAGGTGGAGGTCCTTCCCCAGACGGGCTGCTCCGATTTGAGCGGATTATCCGCTGTGCCCTACCTCTCTTCTGGCGATTTATCGATTTTACACATAGATATTTGAATAAAAAGACACGCTAAGATTGTTTACTACATTGGTCAGGTCAAAAGAAACAGGGTTTACATAAATACATATACTTAATTACTATTTTATTTTCAACTATAACTATATGATACAAATAAATAAATGAAAAATATCTACACCTTTTTTTTTTTTTTGTTTATAGTCAGGAAAATGCATTACTGCATGTCCCGCCACTTGGGGAAGCGGCGGGGGTCTGTCGGGCTCTTCCCTCCCAAGGACACTTGAGGGATATACCGACTAAAAACCTGACTGACTACCACCTTCTCCGCCATATAGCAGCGGGGCTGCGGGAACTGACGATACTTCCGCAACCCCGCCGACGGGCGTCCGTAGACCCAATCTCAGTGGTCACGGTCACTTTCAGCGGCGCTTTAAGCGCGCCTGCTCCGCTTGGGGACTTCCGTTCCATGGGCGGCGGCTTCAAAATATCTACACCTAATTTAGCTCTATTCAACCTTTGTTTATAAAAAACTAAGTTTTCGTAAAAACTTAACTATTTTCTTCTAACATAACATAATATTAGTTATATTCTGTTTTCTAAGAAGTGCAACAGACCAATAGAGGCAAGAGAGTGACTTGAATTTTTTCGTGAGTTATCCATTGAGGGATTCAAGTGAAAAAAAGTCGCCTAGGGTATCAAGGAATGGATCCAAGAGGAAGGTTGTAATAGTAGATCAGAGACGAAAATGATTCCACAAAAACACTTAAAATATATTTAAGAAAATTTACAAGACCATAAATTATAACGCCTTTATGTAAACAGTGTTGAAAACACATAATTATTTTAAGGGTGATCTATTTATTAGAGTTTGGAAGGGCTGTAGCTATAAACAATCTATTAATAAATTAAGGCCGAGCATCCTTTGGGATCGGCCGAGACGAACGTGCCAGAAATGTTAGCTAAAACTATGCGCCCATTATCCCATAGTTATAGGGTTCGAGTCTAGCGATGAATTTTGATTTTAATAAAAATAAAATAACATTTAAATGTTATTCAATAAAAATAATTTTCAGGCGGCTTAAAAGTATTGACGGATTGGCGGAGGTCAGTGGTCTCCGGCAATCCGCAATGGAGCAGCGTGGTAGAGTACGTTCTAATCCCATTCGAAGGAAAACTTGTATCCGTGCAGTGGGATGATGATGAAGATTTATTATTTTCTTCTACAATAACAACAGTTAAGTATATACAACGCATTTGTAGACAAAAGGCGAACTTAAAACAAATATATATAAGGACAAATCACACAGATTGAGCTAGCCCCAAAGTAAGTTCGAGACTGTGTCATGGGATACTAACTCAATGATTCTATATTATATATACAGATATAGATATACATCCAAGTACCCAGGCCAATCAGAAAAAGTTCGTTTTTCATTATGACCCAATCGGGATTCGAACCCGGGACCTCTTGGGTGGCAGTCTGGCGTGGTAACCATTACGCCACGGAGGTCATCAAAAAAACGTTGTGTCCTTGTTTAACTTTGGGACTACCATTTTAAAGAGTTATGTTAATCGACTTTATGAAACTTATAAAATTTCAAATGTTGATTATACTTATTATTAAGTTTTCCTGACTAGTGATTTCGTTTGGAGTGAAGCAGCAACATCAGTCGATGGTTAGATGTATGTATATTTGTATAACAAGTTAGTATCGAAAAGTTTTGAAGCCTAAGTCTACTGAAAACTTTAATGCCACTTCAAAAGCTTTCAGGGTGTATATAAAGCATATGTATGCACTTAAAATAAAATAATCATTTAAAAGATTCTCTATTCAGGCTTTAAACTTTATCTGTTATAAAATGTCTCAGTAAATAAATAATAAATAAACTTCACACAAATCACACAGCGCAAATTGGTCATGGGTACCAAACGACGGAACTATTATCTATATATATAAAATTCAAAGTCCTGACTGACTGACTTAACTATATATCAACGCACAGCCCAAACCGGTGGGTCTAGAGACTCCAAATTTGGACTGTAGGTTCCTTACGACGTCTAGGGGTGTACTAAGAAAGGATTTTTCAAAATTCCTACGGGAAACCGAGATATACGCAAACGAAGTTGCGAGGGTGTATCAACGCACAGCCAAAACCGCTGCGTCTAGAGATTCCAAATTTGGCACGTAGGTTCCTTACGACGTCTAGGGATGTACTAAGAAAGGATTTTTCAAAATTCCCACGGGAAAGCGAGATATACGCATACGAAATTGCGAGGGGACGCACAGCCCAAACCGCTGGGTCTAGAGATGCCAAATTTGACATGTAGGGTCCTTATAAGGTCCAGACCGACCGGACCGGACCGGACCGGAACGGACCGGACCGGACCGGAACGGACCGGACCGGAACGTATCAGACCTGATCGGTCTGGAAGGAACCGCACCGTACCGGGCCGTGCCGGACCGGATCGAACCGGACCGGACCGTTTTTTTTTCCATCTATATATATAAAATTCAAAGTCCTGACTGACTGACTGACTGACTTAACTATATATCAACGCACAGCCCAAACCGTTGGGTCTAGAGACTCCAAATTTGGACTGTAGGTTCCTTACGACGTCTAGGGGTGTACTAAGAAAGGATTTTTCAAAATACCTACGGGAAATCGAGATATACGCAAACGAAGTTGAGAGGAGACGCACAGCCTAAACCGCTGGGTCTAGAGATGCCAAATTTGTCATGTAGGGTCCTTATAAGGACCGGACCGGACCGGACCGGACCGGACCGGATCGACCGGACCTGATCGGACCGGATGAAACCGTACCGTACCCGGCCGTGCCGGACCGGAATTTGTTTCTGAAGAAAGATATGCTAATTGTTACTAGGCCACGCGGGCGAAGCCGCGGGCGGAAGCTAGTTATAAATTATGTACGTAACATCCAGACTCGAGACAAACACCTTCACTTCACATATATGTTTGCCGTGCAAGAATCGAACTCGCTCTGTTTGGTGATGAAGATATCGTCACTATCAACGTGTCACCGGACTGTATTGAATACAATAGCAGAGATTTTTTCCAACGGTGGAGCCTAATGTATAAATTACACCAGGAATCAAGATTCGAAAAGTTTCAATCTTTTATTAAGTGAATAGGTTTTGATAAACACGTTCTCTTGTCAGAGAGTACATATAAAAATAAATTAAAGTAATTAATCTACTCTATAAACTACTATCATTTAGAAAACAAAAGCAAAATGAGCACTGGTAAATGAAATGGCGAATGAAAACCAGTCACAAGGGCGTAGACGCATGAAACAACCAGTAATTTAATGATAATTGAGGACCTTATAATATCCTCGCTCAAGGTTGTGCATAACAAACATAAATTATCATAGAAATGAAAGGCTAAACAAATTATACTGACCATCTTCAACAATGTAAACGATCTGGATCTAATTAATCACAAAATTATGTAACGAAAGGGTTTCGGCCTACGGTTGCGCGAACGCGATAACTAACAACAAGGTGTTAAAATATAAGCTTATAGCGGGAACCTTTCTCACCTACCTACCAATAATTTCGGGACAAGCCTACCACACATTCTCACCGTGGTGTCTCCTGTAGACTCAAATTCAACGGCGAGCTAAGGTATGACAATAAGCAATGAAACTTATTGACGTTCCGGAAATCTTGGCTATCAATAGCTCGGGACAAGACCACCACACATTCCCACCGGTGTGTCTCCTGTGTAGCCAGGATAAACAACGGCGACCTCAGATTGACAATAAGCAATGAAGCTTATTGACGTCCCGGGGGAGAAAACTACAGCTGTCTTGGAACTCACAACGAATTTAATCAGAAAGAAGATAGTCGGAGTAGGAAGTATTGAAAGGACTTCCCTCCTTAACAACTACGTGACAAAAAACAATTTGAAATTATACCCTAGAGAGATGGCAAATCAAGTGAGGCTCGATTGCCGAGCACCACGGTCTTTTGTTACATTACTATTGGGATAGCCAATATACCAATAGCTGTCATATTTCTTCACTAGACTTTTTAACTTTAGCGTTCATAACTAACCTATTTCTAGGATTTGTATAATTTATTGTTTTGGAAATGACATGAGAATCCTGGGACAGTGCAGTAGATAATACCTTCCGATCGATAGTATCATTTTTAAATTTTCATACAAATATATTTTTTTGATTGACTTTCAACAATATACACAAAGGTTTCAGATCTTGGCAGATTAAAATTTAAAATAAAATAGTAAGTTATCTGATTTTAACCATAATGGATGCTGGTCTGCCCACATGCCAGCCGGCTGTGTTGGCGGGATTTGGTGTGTATTGGACTAATTAATTACTTTATAACTAATAAATTAATATTCAACATCATTTATGCCATCCTACTACTGCAAGTTTTGATAAAAGAGAACAAATTGTAGGTTTGATGAAGCCAGTATTTCGGATAACATACATCTATCTTCAAACTCATCACTCATACCACACGTCTCAGCAGAGGTTAACGAGACGGCAAATTCTGAAAAACAAGCGACCTCGAGTAGGGTCAGACAGTGAGGTACAATTAAAAAGCGAGATGTAATCCCAGGATTAACTGTCCAAAAAATATAGAGATGATTTTCTAAATAATTACCGGTGCATTTGCCGCATGGATCACCGAATTCCATTATGATTTGATTCGCTTCATACAACCTTTTTGGAGTGTTATTACGAGGTCTATGTGAGCATTCTTTTGTCAATCATTTTCAAGTAGTTAACCTACTCAATATTTTTCAAAGAGGTAGAGAATTTATGGAATCGGCTAGTATCATCCTCTAATAGCTAGAAGCAGCAGTGAGTTTCGTTCTATGAGTAAAAGATCCCAAAGCTCAACTTCTACCCTTTCTTTTTCTCCTTTCATTCTTTTAAAGGTCGGCAAACGTGTGGTCTCCCCTGGTTCTCTGCGCTCCATGGTTAGCAGTCACTTACCATCAGGCAACATGCATGCTCGTGTGTCAACCTCTTTCATAATAAGAGGTCGAATTTCATTTATGTAAGTGCACTCAATTTCAGGCCTTTTTTATAGATGTGGGAAGTTCGCTGGGCGGTGAGCCAGTGAGCGAGCAAAAAACGAGTGACAAAATAAAATCTTTATTTACCAAGTGAAGATCTACTAGATAAATAAAGAATATATTTAAAATTTATTTAGAATAGTTAGCAATATACCTACCCAGTAAACACTATTTAAAAGTCGTTCGCAAACGTAGTTCACCCTCTCTATAAAAACCGCTAAACCGCCAATAATCGTAAAATCCCCGCATTTAACGAGTATATACAAGAAAAAAAAATCTCCAAGTGTCGCAGCCGGCTCTTCAGACTGGTAACTTTGCACAATAAGAATATAGGCTAAGAGACCATCGTAAGAAATTGTTTATGTGGATTAAAAGATAACAAAAAAACATTTTCAGTATATTTCGAAAATGACATTAAGACCCGAGTTCACCAACTGATGTTTAAATTTTAAACAGATGTTTAGACCCTAACCGGCTGTTTAACCAAATTTTGCTGTTCACCGTGCACTAAACATTGGTTAAGTGTCGTAACCGTCTGTTTAATTTAATGGACGGAATAGACGTAGTTTAAACGTCGGTTATTTGAGTGACGTGACCTGACGTAAGTTGTATATCACTATATCACTAAATTTATTGAGTGCACAGCCTAGATAACACCATTTAATCACTATTAACAAAGTCACAACAGTAGGATAGGCATATTCAAAGTATTTCAAACATAAAAACGATCAACAAACACGGATATAAAGTAACATGTAGGTAAATATTTAGAAACTGGATGTGGCATCATGCATCGTTGAGCTGTTATTATAATTTTAATAATTGTGATATTTATGTAATGATATGATAGTATAATATATTTGCATATAATGTAAGTAAGTATTCATATTATTTACGTAGTGATTTAAAATTTAAATAAAACTAAAATACATTTTAGTTTTATTTATATTTAAAATATTTATTTACATTCGTTTATACATATAAACGCAGTGCAGCGTAGACTTTTTATTATCTACTAAATCTTGGTACTTTAAAACCCATCTCCATAACTGATACTTTTATATTACATATGTATGTAATATGTTATTAAATTAAGTATTACAATATTACAAAAATAACTTCGAGGTGAAAAATGTGGTAAAATAAAAATATAAACATCTGGCCACATCAAGCGAAACTAAATCTATGGGCCACATTTTGACTATTGACTGCTGACAGTGCTGACTGATTAGACTTTGACAATAGAAAAAGGATGTTTAATAAGAAAGACGTTCCCATTACGGACATGGCATTACCTTAACAGATTTTGAATTTTGTAGTATAATAACAAAACCATACCATTTATAGATGCCGTTCGGGTAAAGACAAAAGTATGGAGGTACACTGCCATCTTTACAAAGTAGTATTAAACTATTCATTCTTTTTCGGCTCATTCATTCAAAAACGTTTGGTTAGTTAACCGCCAGATAAAATTGAACGGAGAACACTAAAAAAACGCAGCTTGTTTATACAACGATTATAATATAACCGTGCGGTTACGTAAACGTTGGTTATGTTGTAGTTGGCGAACTCGAGCCTAAGGTGTAATTAATTATTACACAATCGCATATTTTAATGTAATCTAAATAATTACTATCTACAATAATCTAAATGATCACAACTTATTATGATATATTATGCTTCAATACTCTGTATTAGTATAAAAGTAACAGTTAAGATTGAAGAGAAAATAAAAGAAAGAGTTTTGAATTTGATACTTTAAATTTTAAAAAAATATTACGATACCTACGCAGTTTGTCTAGGCCTAGAACAGACGGTGAAACCTACACGAGACGAAACTGCAACTTCTAGCTACTTTCGAGTTGCATTTGAGTTTCTGTCATAGACTCCCTTGACGGACCACACATGACGCAAGCTTTTTGAAATAGTTTCATTGAAACTAGCATGCAGGAATCTCTAGATTGGGTTTCATCGGTTTTCGGCGGCATCGGCGTTTTGCGTTTGTTTTTTTGGATGATTTCATCACGTTTTAGTACAATTTAGGTTGCGTCGTGTGTGGAAAACGACTGAAAATGGTTTCAAACTAACAATTTCAAAAGGGTTTTGTTGCAGTTGCGTTTCACCGTCTGTTCTGGGCCTACACGGCCAGTACAAACTTACTGAGATATCAGACAAAATCAAGATATGACAGCGTTAGTCCTCTAGGCAAAAACAGACTATTTCCAAAATCATCATCATCACCTCAGCCACAAGAACACCACTGCTATACATTTTCAAATGTATCAAATAACAATTTCTTTAATAAGTTCAACATCTTGCGCAAGTCTCCTGCACTATAACCACCAATAGAGTAACAAGTCGGAAAATTTCCCGTGGTCGTTTTGCCAGGGCGGGCGGGAATCAGGACGGAAATATCGACTTGAAAATTTCTAGTTTGTTAGTTCGGAATGACACCATCGGAGGAGATTGGATTATTTTCAGAGTTGCAACTGTGCGGGTCTCATTCGATTTCTCTTTTTACGAGCTAGGAATATTTATCGGCTATTTGTAAATATTATGTAAATGTTTTTATGTATAAAGTTACAAACTGTAAATTCAATTCGATATATTTGTTCTGGTTTCTTTTGTGACGGTACATGTTAGTTTTATCGCTTCGGTTTCGCAGGAGTTTTAAGTAACAATCCCAATTTAAAAAAATATATATACAGCATAGCTTATATCACCTCCGGTTAGTGTAGCTTTTCAACGTGAAAGAATGTTTCAACCCAGTACTTTCGGGACCTATTAACTACAACCAAAATCAAATTCCTCTTTATAACATTAGTATGTACTGATAAATTAGCATGTTTACATTAAATTCTTGCAAGGCAGGTATCTCATCCTTGTAATTTAATATCGAATAATAGAAATTCAAATAAATGCACGCGCACACCTAGTTCGGCGCACGTAACTGCATTCGGTTGGCCACAGGTGTTCGGCTGGTATTGAGTTTGCCGAATTAGCCTCACAGGATATTATGCAAATTTGCACTAGTCTGATATGCATTTGAAAATTTAGTGTACGTATGTTGAATTAGGCGCGTGATACGGGCTGTATTTATTTACTCATTTATAATGCATTTTGTGATATTGGCTAGTTCATGTAATGTTTACCAATGAGCTCGCATGATAGGTTCGGAATTTCAATTTCGAATTTATTTTCATAAATCGAATTTTACTGTGAATTTATTTTGGCAATACAAACTCTAGTATTTAGACTATTATAATACGGCCAAATAGAATATGAACATACAGTAAGTAAATTCATTATAGCGTGTGTCTAGGTCGGTAACGGCTCTGACTCCTAAGATGTCTCTGTAGTCTATAGGCAGAAGTGATCGCTTCCCATCAGGTGACACACTTGTCTTCTTTAAAAATCTTTTTTAACTTTTAGCAATTCAGGTCTTACTCTTGGAGAAAACTTTACTCTTTACGCCTCCAAACATCTCTGTCCCTCGTCAGTTTTTCTCAAAAGAGGTTCCCTAGATCATTCTATTTTCATAAGTATAAGTTTATTTACCATAAAAGTTATACAATAGTTTACATTCTTATTTAGTATATATAGATCCACTTTATAAACATTTAAAACGCCGTTTTTGTTACCCTGGATTCCACACTAGGATACCCTGTGCCGTGGAAACCACATAAAAACATACAAATTTAATTACGCATAATTCATTTCTTACGTTAAAAGATTCACCTTCTCATTGCCACAGGTCTATTTCTCTTATCACTACTTGTAAAATGCCCAGATTATGTTGAAGATCATCTACATAATTCGCATTTCTGAAATTCAAATATGTTCCCACAATAATACCGAACCCGCATACGCCACTAAAGGAAGGAAGATAATACTTCTGGATGTCCTCCACAATTTAGCTATTATAGTCTTTGTAGGGCACCTAAATTGTGTTTAACATAATCTGTTTCATGTGTTCTCTCTTACAATATATTATCATAGGTAGCTCACTGTTAAACTAGTCCATAGATAGATAGATTATGCTTCATTTGCAACACACAGATTATAAATATTAGAATACAAACAAACACAATACGGTGAACACAAAATAGCTTACAGCCTAGCTAGTGTATTAGCAATCTTGAGAACAATAGATCAAAGCGGCTTGTATGGAATGACTACTTGACCATTACCACCATTACATATATTAACAAATCCAATAGTCCTCCTGATAATAGCTAGTGGCCTGTCAGCTCAGCTAGCTATGCCATCTGGGTATCTATATGGGTGGTTGCAGGTACGTGGTTTCCACTCAAGAATTTTACTGTTCTATTGGCCATCGATTCTGCTCAATGTACCAAATCTGTTACTACAGCGTGCCCTTCCGACTATGTAACTCTTACACTTCTTATTCTATAACGGACCTATTCATTTCTGATTCGATCTATTAGATAATTACTAAATATATGTGTTTCCATAGTTCGTTGATCCTGAACCTTTTTATGTGTCCCACAGTTTATGTGCCATAGATCACTAAAACTCATTGTTCATAGAGTAATGTCTTCAGAAACTGAGACTTCTGCAGACTGTTTCATAATATAAACGCTAGCCAGCTGAGTCGGTTCCGTCAATTTGCGCTCTTTATTGAAGTTGGAACTAATTGGATGGT
Source organism: Endotricha flammealis (assembly GCA_905163395.2). Taxonomy (NCBI): domain Eukaryota; kingdom Metazoa; phylum Arthropoda; class Insecta; order Lepidoptera; family Pyralidae; genus Endotricha; species Endotricha flammealis. The sequence goes on along the minus strand of LR990870.1, from coordinate 9,152,433 downwards.
TTGTCCAAGGTAGACAACAACTTCAAAATTCAAGCTTTCAACTGAAATGGGGAGGAGCACAACATTGAACATAATATGCATATGTAGAGTCACGGGCATTGATAAATGGATTTTGATATTTTTAGTCATTCTAATGATTATTGACGTCAACTATAAAACAAACGTACACGCACTGTGTATAATTGATAATTGCAGATGACTGTATGCATTATCCACTTATTAATAAAATAAAAATGACACTGTCATTCTGTCATATAAGAGGAGAATTAAATAAAGTGTAAAAAGTGATAAAACAAGTTTTAGTTCAACTTTGGTTCATCATCTTCAACTCACAATCATCGCACTGCAGGGATACTTAAACTTTGGTTACCTACTCTTTATTTATTAACTAGCTGCTGCTCGCGGTGTTACCCGCATTAAATTTTATGCACAGCAGCGCCATCTTTATCAGATTTTTGACCAAATTCTACGGAAATCACGTACTTTTCGCGATAAAAAGTACCCTATGTGTTAATCCAAGGATGAGCTACATACATACCAAATATCATAAAAATTGGCCCAGCCAATTGAGCGTGAAGAGGTAACAAACATACACACAAACTTTTGCCTTTATAATATTAGTAGGAAGTAGGATAGAGAATTAATTTAATTTTCATCTGTGTCTGGCTTTTCATTACAGATCTGGCCCCCTACCATGATCGCTTAAAACAAAACAAGAACGACTGAGTAAGGGAGACAGCGCAATACATGATGTCAGGCGACGTCTCGTTTACACAATCGTTTAAGGATAGTTATAAAAGGTCGTGGTACGGGCCCTGACGTCAATATTCAGTCTCAATATTAGTGCGAGTCCACACCACGTTTATGGGACTTGGGTCCGTATTCAAGAGCTCACACTGGATTGACGGATTAGCATCGTAATTGCGGTGTTGCGTGATGTTATCACGGTAATTGAATGCGGGACAAACACGTCACGTGACGTCACAGGCAGGGACGTCGCCGATTATAGGTACCCACGAGTTTTAAGGGAAATCGGCAATTTGTTACTGAAATAACGGAAATTACATATTTTCTTATAAAATTGCTATGATTAGGTAATATGGTAATTAAATGGAAAAAGAGGACATTACACATAATCCAATTTAACTTGTCATTACAAGTTAAATAATTTTTTGTTAAGCTAAATTACAAAATAATTCTTAAAATCTTTTGTTAAGCTGAACCAGAAAATGCTTCTTTTAACTTTTTATAACCTTTACTAGTCGCCAGCACAAGATGGCGGATGGCGTATTATAAATCCTTATAATAAACAAAATAAGATCTAATGTATTACGAAAAACATATTTTATACAGAATCCATAAAAAACAGACCAAGAATATAACCCCATCATGGAATATCCAATCCAAGATTCTAATAACAACCAATGGCAAATATGAATTATGAAAATAATTCAATATTGGAGCTAATGTACTCGTATCCATTTCGACTTTCGTCCAAAGTGGCCCGCAGTATGCCCACAGTTATTGATATTTGACAAATAAAGTAATATCAGGCCACATTAGAGGGGACATAATCTTGACCGATAAGGAACGTGGCGATGCCATTATGTTTATTGCTAAAGTGGGGGTAGGGGGTGGATACATGGTCATAATTCGCGACAACGATTTTTTTGTCGCAATTTTGTAACGACACTTAGTGAAGAGGTAATGTTCGATCAGCATATAGCCACAACCACTGGCCGTAGGAAATGTCAACATAAAAAAATTGATTAACGTAATTGAGCGCCAACATCGATGTTATAAAATAATATTCAACATTAATTTATTTATTATAGAAAATGAAATGTTTCAAAACGTTAACATCAACGTTACATTTAATTAGAATTAGTCTTCACGTTATTTACTAAATACAGGCAAAACATTTGCAAACTGATGCCAACAAACTATTCGTCATAAACATAACAAAACTGTTTAGAACTCTTGGAATAGTCTGTTATAATGTAAATAATGTAAACTTAGAAATGAGAGTCCTTTCCTTTAAGTATACTGAAAATGCATGCTTAAGATTGAAAACTTTTTTACCAAACAAGCATACGGCTCGCCTGATGGTAAGCATCACCGTAGCTAAAAATAAAAAAATAACATTATGTGCGAAAAAAATCACTGCAATTTTTCTACTATAATATGCAAATGTATAAGTTGTATAACACTATGCCAATTTCTATAGTAAATGCATTAATGCATTTTCTTTGTCGTCTGTCGTATTGTCGCATTGAAGGGGTCGTGTGTATGTCGCCTAAAGTAGTGCCGAAGGCATCACATTAGCCTTAAGGATATTTTATTGTGCCGATAAAGCCGATTTCCAAACACCGAGGGGTAGTCTGTCTGCTGACATGAAATTATTATAGATTAGTACACCCTGCGGGTTCGATGCAGTAAAATTTATTTGCAGTTGCGCAGTGCAGTATATTTTGTTGTCATATGGAAATAATTTAGGCAAATTAATCATGACTTCGTTAATAGTAATTAATATTGCCTTTTAATCTTTAGCAATTTATATTAGGGAATGTATTCGAGTGCTTTTACTGATAAAGCCGTCATTTTGCTTATTATGTACAGTCAAGAGCAGGTCGACCTTTACATATCGGACTTAAGTTCTGTGGCATAAGAGCCAAAATTGTACTACAAGTGTAAAGCTCAATGTGCTCCTCACTGTACAATTAAAATAAAGCATTTATAATTTTTCATCAATTTTATTCATCTTTTTGGTTCCTAACTTTTTGTTCATGGAATATTGGTAATATTTACAAATCTCATGATAATATAACTTACTTTAAATACACGTAATACGAAGTTCCACTGAAAATAGTAGTCGTATGGCATTGATATGTACCTGCAACAAAAACACAGTCACATTAATAAAATGCTAACATTAAAAATTCAGTTACGATTTTAAATTCTAAGGTTTTTCAATATAAACAGTATATAATAATAGAGCATTGACTAGACAATCGGAAGAAACAGGAGATCTTTGTTGGACAAAGATCTCCTGTTTCTTCCGATTGTATTGAGCTATTAAAACAACAATATTATATAACATTTATGGTAAACTAGCTTTTCCCTGCGGCTTCGCTCGCGTTAATTTTATGACATAGATCTTGTTCGACATCAAAACAACCCATAGCGCGACTTGTGGCGCCCTCTACAATTATTATCTATAGTTGTGAAATTATTTTCCCATTGGAACGACATACTTTCACGGGATAAAAAGTAGCTTATGTTGGGCTCTCTACCCCTAACAATATGTATGCAAATTTTCATAATGTTCGGCTGCTTAACCAAGCCGTGAAGGAATAACAAACAAACTCACTTTCTCATTTATAATATTAGTAAGGATTCAGGAACAAATATTTGCGTACAATATTTAATATTCAACCAATTGGTTAGTAATAATGGCTGTAGAAATATCAAATTGACTCCCAGAGTCCAATAATTTAGAAAGTTAGATAATAACCTGCATAATAACAGTCAGTTGGCCACCAACAAAGCTGTAACTCACAAAATATTGTCATTTGGCCGAGTACGATGAAATAAATTGCCAAGAAAAATGTTCAATACGATTCTCTAAATATGGGTCAATTTGCTACAAACTTTTTCGAATTATGTCTACAATTTTAGCAATAATGAATGAATCTTTATTTTATGACTTACGGTTGCCACATAGTTTTTCGGCATGGCTCCAACTCAGAAAATTTGTTGATAATTGAATTAGAACATTACATGTGTCATACACATTATTTCTTAGGAGAAGGCGATAAGAGGAGCTCGATGGTATCGAAGGGAGATCCGTATCCCTGCAGTGGGATGATTATGGATCGATATGTATGATAATTATGATGAATATTTCATAACGTCTACATGAAAAAGCCAACAGTGGGCAGTCAGCGACTTTTTTGAATGAGAAGTTAATTTCTTGGTTGGTGCTGTATGGTGTTTGAGTCTTCTTTTTTATACTACTAAGGTGGCAAACAAGCATGGTAAGCATCACCGTAGCCTATAGACGCTTGCAATACCGGGGGTATCACTCACGCATTGCCAACCTTCCCAACCCCCCCAAGTGGAGCTCTGGAGACCTTGCTCACCGTAGGAACACAGCATGGCCGAGACCAATGCTATTTGGCTACGATCTTCTGTGAGGTGGAGGTCCTTCCCCAGACGGGCTCTCTTAAAATCTCTTGTCATATCAAGTGGTTACGTTGCCTTTGCAGGAAAAATGTCTTACGTTTTATGGCAAGAAATAATACAAGCCGTCTGGCCGCACATTTTGACCCGAGCCTTGGACACTCGCCCGGATAATAAATAAGTTAATCAAACTGTTTTGTCATTTTTACATAGTATAAAATGAAGTCGTTTCCACTGCTGTCTGTTCGCTTAAATCTTACTACTCAACGAGGAAGGTTTATTTATATGCATAATAAATGAAAGTATTTTCCGAAATTTTCACTAGAAAGCAGGATACACGCAAATGAAATTGCGGGGATTTCGTTAGTAGAAAATAAATGTAGCCTTTTCAGATGTCTTGCAGATTTCTGTAAATTTCTGTAAAAACGAAGACTGGAGAAAGTATACATAACTATTTTAATCAATCATATTTAGGTAAACATGAGACGTAATCTCAACGACCTATTAACTTCGTTTCAGTGGATGGTTTTAAGGTTGAACACTCAAGGCAAAGGGCTTTATGTTAGCATAGATGCATTAGAAGAAGTTACATAAAAAATAAATCTTTTAATAATACAAAACAATTCTTTCATAGTATTTTACTTTTGCAAAACCCTGTGTCTCCTAATTGAGCCTTTGGGGATTGTCTGTCGGGATTTCAGTACTTCTCTTAATCTTAATTGTCCTAAAATAAGAATGTCTAGGTCAACTCCAATTACAAAGGATTAAGGGACTTTTCTTACTACCCAGAATTGTTTAAGCAGTAACACAATTGTCATACAAAAATGACTAAATATGGTACCCATATACGTAGGACCTAACAAATATATTTTTGGTCTGAATGATAGAATACGTGTGAGCCTTGTAATTAGCGTTTAAGACATACAATTGTGCATTATACAGATACCATATCGTGCTGTTAGACTCCCAAATTTAAATAAATAAATATTGGCATGAAATAGCGGTTTTGACCATGAATTTGACCAGAATGTCTTGAAGAAAATGTAATTAAAAAATCAACTTTTCTGTTATTTTCTGTCTTTTGTATGTTTCATTGAAAGTCCGTCAATAGTTCAGAGATCACTCTGGTACTATTTAAACTATTAAAAAGTGAGAGTTCTTGGTCTGAAATATGTGTACTATCCTTCTCTTTTTCTAAATACACTAGTTAACTATAAATAATTAGCTATATTTATTAAACAAATCTTTTTAGAATACATAACTTAATAACATGAAATTAATAAAAACTATACTAACAATAAAAATTAAAACTAAATAACAACAAACTAAAAATATTTCTTTCTGATTAAATTCATTGTGAGTAGCAAGACGTCAAGTTTTTCCTTCACCACCGAAAGAGTATTAAAAATACTTTGTGTGTTAATCTGACAATGTCCCTGAAAAGTTTCATATTGTAAATTTTTGTGTTATTTTCCCACAATTACACTATAAAAAAAATCACATACACAAGAATCTGTAACGGTATGATGTCAATTTGATTCCTTATCTTGAAGGCAATCTCAATTTGCCTCGACTTCTAGTAGAAACGATATTCCGAACTGTTCATTTCGTACGCCTTCGCTGGTTATTGGTTTCACTGAAGTTATTCCGAATAAATTGCGTAGAGGACGCATCGCAATCTTTCTATGTAGACACGATCAAAATACGTTATCGAATATGCGTCTTGAGTTTGAGTCCCAGGGAATAAGAGTTCGAAAAGAATACAGCCAATAACATTTCACAGATAAAATATTTATGTTGAATATTTCATACACAAACATACCTCGGTTTTTAACTTAATGTTAGTACTATCATGAATATAGGCTGTTGCAAATACCAGTCAATCCGCAATGTTCTTCTCTAAATATTTTCAATTGACACAATATAGACTGATAAATGTAATCTTGTACTCCAATTAATAATACCAAATAAATATGAGAGAATATAAGTTATAAAGTGTGATGTCATTGGATAAAGACTCTCTACTTGTTCTCCTTTCATTGCTGTTCAAAGCGATGTCTTATCAATCTAGGTCTTGAACTCATTCGCCATCTCTTTCTACGCTTACCGGTGTATGGCGGCTATTTTAAATTAAATAAAATGTTAAAAATGCGTATACATTATTAAGTAAAATCACAACATTGTATTTCAATGTAATTGTAAAATTTTCGACCAAAACACTCCCGAGATTGCGAAGCCCTGAGGCAACTGGCGTTCCTCCGCTCTCGTAAAATAGATCTAAAATTAATTTTATATATTTCCTGATCTCATGATGTCCCTGTTTCAGCCTTTTATCCTCCACCGAGTGGATTTTCAACTTGACAGATTACTTCTATCGTATTCATATTGAGTTTATTGTTTGGCCTCGGTTTTATCGTGTTATTTTAAAACGGCAAGATGGTACTTTGCGAGGTGACTTATGACGATCGATTGCAGCGACCGCATTGGGTTTAACCGAATTCATCGTTCGGTGAAACTAGTACTAGCAACTATGTTACAACTATGTTATAAACACATAACACTACTGATGTCCCACGACAAGCGCTATACTTTTTTGCATGACTGAGTAAAAAAAAATCCAATAACCAAACTTTGTTAAATTAGTAGAATGTACAATTCAATTTTATAAGTATTAGACAGAATACTTTGAAATAATTTTAGTACTTATTACAAAGTATAATTTGTTGGAAGACACAATAAGACATTTCTACTGGAAATCTAATTTAAATAAGTTCAGACTTGTTTTTCTGGTTTATCTTAATTAAAATAATACGATCCTTTTAAAATTAATTGCTCTTCATTGTGAGTTCGACAAGAGGCATTTCTGTCGGAGTCGAGAGTTAACTAAACTATTTTTGGCTTAAGGAAGGAGATATCAGGGAGGCACGTGTACTTTGATGGCTACAAGGAAACTCGGAAATCCGTTTACTTTTGCTACCAATTAATTTATGTAACTGACAAACAAAATTAGCTTTTAATTATTTTTTATCAGTGTCAAACAAGCAACAGTCGCCTAAGAGAAGTGCTACCTTTAAAAAGGATGGAGACGAAGTAAGTCAAAGACAAGGTATTAAAAGAATAAAAAAAGTTTGCTTTTAACTTTCATTTTCAATGTACTGTCCTTCAAATGGTGACATATTTTTACAAATGTTTTGGAGATTATATTACAGCCTGCATACACAACCACACAAAATTCACAGTCTCTTTAAATAATATTATCACATCAACATGCGCATCTGCAATCTGACGAAAACCCAACAGAAATATAATGCTCTCATAAGATTTGTTCCGCTCATTGCGTGAATCCCGTGGCAGAAGTTTCAAGTTCGTGAGTTCATCTCTAATGCACAAGTTTGTTCGTGGGAACGCCACGGGCGTCAGAACTTACCGCCTTTCTGATGTGTGCAGTGACCATACACAATCTAACTGGCAACTTTATGCTTGTCATACCGCACGTGGCGATAATTCTGTTGTTGGAAATATAACCAAACCACAATAGTCTTTGCACAGTGATTGAATGAAACAATAGACGATCGGCTGATTTATACATTCTTCTTTTCGTTATTGGCAACCACCTTTTATTCGACGTTGATATTCTCATAGATGTTTTTTATAGGTAGGTCTATTCTAAAAATTCATTCACAGTTTTTCGTAGATACAACATCTGTGGTTGCTTAATATACGTTTTTAGTTTGATACGCTAGGCGCAAGCTATCACATTCCTTTATATCTATAGAAGAAAATTCCTTTAATTCGGCTATTATTCAAGCTAATAGCATCAGCGTGTTCCATAAATTTATCCAATCCAAAGAAAATAGTCATATTGTGAATTAAGTCTTTTGTTATTGTTCCATTAATGGATGCCGGAGTAATGGACTAGTGCCAGGGACATTCTTTTCTTTTTAAGTCCTCATTCCTTTTAATTAGCCTCTTTTCTTATAATTTCTACTTCATTTTCTTAAGTATTATTTGGACAATTGTATTCTGTGTTTATAAAACGGTTGTTTCCTATTTAAATGCGGATTATGTTTTTAAATTGGTAGAGCATTTACTTATTTAATTTTGGGCCTATGGTGAATTAGGTTAGCTAAACCGAGGAAGTATCATCACTGTTTCGTGCAGCAAGAAATATCTTTGATCAATGTGAGCACTAATGTTATTACTATAGTTTTATTAAAATAGTAGGTAGTAAACAAGCATGTTGACATTAGATAAATGAATATTATAGAAGTACTAGTAGTAACAGTATAAAGAGATTTTTACAGTCTGTATTGCACCAAAAAATTCTTCGTGCGGATCATATGATTCTATCTTACTGGTATAAATTTATAGGGACAATTCACACAGATTGAGCTAGCCCCAAAGTAAGTTCGAAGCTTGTGTTATGGGATACTAACTCAACGATATTATATATACAAATACATATATAGGTAAACATCTAAGAGCCGAGGCCAATATCAGAAAAAGTTCGTTTTTCATCATGACCCGACCGGGATTTGAACGCGGGACCTCGTCGGTGTCTGTCTGGCATGGTAACCATTACGAGGTCGTCATAAAAGACGGTATAAAAGATAGTAGAAAGAATCTGCACAAAAATTCTTGCTTTATCCGGTCTAGATATAGTATTGATCCAGCTACCCGAAACGTAGTCATATCTAACTCATTCGTGACACATGCTACACTTTATGTCAACGTTTTCTAGAAATCCTTCGGAATCAAAACAATTTTGTTGGAATTTTCCTTTACGACGTTCGCTCGTTATGAGTAAGATTGGATATTAAAAGTAAATTGGACGAGGGATGTTTGGTTACACTAAGTTTTTGGTACTCTGTTCTTAAATGTTTTTTGTGACAAACAATCTAAAGGGTCATGATAGTTATATGTGTCCTAATAAATTAAAAAAATATGAAACATGCAAAAACACCATGAGGAGCCTTTTTGTTTACTAACAGACGTTATCGGTTTCCGTTAAACTTATTTTCATGGGAATTTCTAAAAATCCCTTTTCAGTGTACACTAAAACTTTTCTACTTAACTAACTTTATTTTCTAAAGTTATGTACATAAGATCCTACGAATTTAAAAGATTCAACTAAAAATAATATTTGTCTCAATTCCGCCATAATCTACTTACTTAATTAGAACTACTGCAATATTTGTAGAGAAATAAAGGTCAGCATCATTATAATTGTGTGTTATATAAAGATTGTGTTGGTCCTTTTCTGTTTGTTATATAAAAGAAAATATTCTATTTCACTTATCTTTATCGTCAGCTATTCCTTTTCAGCTTATCAAAATACATCATAATGAGCTCATTCGTAGTACAGGCATATTCCGTTTAAAAGGTTCAATCGATATTCAGTATAAAAGGCTGGCACAGAAAGGCTGGGGTTATACGCAACGTAATTTCCGCCGGCAATGGACCGTGATCGCTGGAATTCCGAAAATTTCGCCAATCGCACTTGTTAGGACTACAACACACGGATTTTTGGATGATGAATGGGCAATATGGCCTAATGAGAAAGTGCGATTTGAAAACAAAAGACAATAATCAAAATAATGTAACACTATTCTGATGAGTTACTGTTGGACGGTGAAAGAAAACATAGCGAGGAAACCGTATTGTCTAAGAAATGATATTTCGTAAGACCTAATAATGGTACGAAATGTCTACTTTTGAGTTTTAAAGATCAGACAACAGACGCTGCTTTAGAAAAACATTATTTACACAAACCATCCCATTATCACGATACACGTTCATTTGATTTTGTCTTGAGTGTTGGTATTCGTTTATAATGGGCATCTAAGTCAAGTTTTGCTTATTTTCGGACCAGACAGACAGTCAACAAATAAAATAGGTAACCAGGTTAGAGAACTGGGCTGAAAGATTTTTGAATTAATAATGTAAGCACAGCTATGAAATTTTGTAATTACATAGTACAATGTGAATAGTATAAATAAAAATTCGAGTAAATCCTGTCTTAGAACATATTCAATTTCTCAAAACTTGAATCACATCAACAATCAACAAATGATGTATCTTGTATTCAGAACTGAGACCCGATTCTAATAACACAAATGCACCAATGGACTCTCAATGGTGTCTCAATCGTGTCTCAAGAGAATGCCGATAGTGTATCAGTGGAATAGTTTTTGACATTTGTTATGGACAATAAGTTAAGAGGACTTAAACAATAACATAATGTTTGAGTCCATTGGTGCATTTGTGTTAGTAGAATCGGGCCCCAGTTCTGGATACAAGATACATCATTTGTTAATTGTACTAAGTTATTTCTGTACAATTTATTTTTCCATACAAAAATTATAAATAGTAAACATTTTTATATTTGTTTGAAACGAATAAACTCAAAAACTAATGAACCAATTTGAAAAATTCTTCATCGTTAAGAAGCTATACCAAATACTATAGACGAGTAATACGCACAGCTTCGGAAGAATTCGGGCAAGACGCGACACTAGCGCCCCTACGGCATGAGGGCGGCATGAGGCGAACGATTTCAAAACTTTTGTATGCAAAATGTTATAGCGCCCCTAGCGGCATGAGGTGAACTGTGCGTTTTGTATGCAAAATGTTATAGCGCCCCTAGCGGCATGAGGTGAACGGAGGTTGCCAAGTCATTGTATGAGAAACGTCAAGAGCTGTGCGTATTACTCGTCTATAGTATTTGACTATACTATCCGCGGGTGACAGGCTATATATATTAAGAAAAAATAATAGGGACCCTCACTAAAAACCCGGGCGAAGCTGGGACGGGGCGCTAGTTCATTATATAAGTCTAAAAGTCGTTCCACGTGCACAAACTCTTATATCTTCAGATGACATGTTTCGTGGCATGATATATAGCTATTCCGAAAATCGTGCAACTTTCCTTTTAGTGACTGATGGTCGTTTGACGATTGATTTCTACTCTTCCCTTACTTTGTTAGAACTTTTTGTACAGTATACTTATATAGATTATTTGTTACCAAGTTTCAGTCTATTTGTAGAGTTAATAAGAAGTACGAGTATAGTTATGTTTCCTGGCCAGTAACATAATGTACGGATGAGTTTCTAACAGTAACATAATGTTCGGATAGCCTATCCTTCAGATTTTATTTAAAACTAGCTTCTGCCCGCGGCTTCGCCCGCGTGGCCTAGTAACAATTAGCAGCAATTTTTCTTCAGAAACAAATTCCGGTCCTGCACGGCCCGGTACGGTACGGTTCCATCCGGTCCGGTCGGTCCGGTCAGTCCGGGCAGGTCCAGTCGGTCCGGTCCTGATATGGAACCTACATGCCAATTAGCATATTTTTCTACTGAAAAAAAAACCGGTCCGGTCCGGCACGGCCCGGTACGGTGCGGTTCCTTCCGGACCGATCAGGTCTGATCCGTTCCGGTCCGGTCCGGTCCTTATATGGACCTTACATGACAAATTTGACATCTCTAGACCCAGCGGTTTGGGTTGTGCGTCCTCTCGCAATTACGTTTGCGCATATCTCGCTTTCCCGTGGGATTTTGAAAAATCCTTTCTTAGTACATCCCTAGACGTCGTAAGGAACCTTCATACCAAATTTGATATAGCCTCGCAACCTCGTTTGCGTATATCTCGGTTTCCCGTGGGAATTTCGAAAAATCCTTTCTTTGCACACCCCTAGACGTCGCCGTCGTAAGGAACCTACAGTCCAAATTTGGAATCTCTAGACCCACCGGTTTGGGCTGTGCGTTGATATATGTATAGTTAAGTCAGTCAGGACTTTGAATTTTATATATATATATATAGTCCGGTCCGATCAGGTCCAGTCGGTCCGGTCCTGTTAAGGTACCTACATACCAATTAACATATATTTCTTCAGAAAAAAAAACCGGTCCGGACCGATCAGGTCTGATCCGTTCCGGTCCGGTCCGGTCCGGTCGGATCCAGTCCGGTCCGGTCCGATCCGGTTCGGTCCGGTCGGTCCGGACCTTATAATGACCCTACATGCCAAATTTAGCATCTCTAGACCCAACGGTTTGGGCTGTGCGTCCTCTCGCAACTTCGTTTGCGTATATCTCGCTTTCCCGTGGGAATTTTGAAAAATACTTTCTTAGTACATCCCTAGACGTCGTAAGGAACCTACATGCCAAATTTGGAATCTCTATACTCAGCGGTTTAGGCTGTGCGTTGATATACTCTCGCAACTTCGTTTGCGTATATCTCGGATTCCCGTGGGAATTTTGAAAGAAACATACACTAAATGTTAAGTTGAGCAAATCGCCACATATTAGTGAAAACCGCATCCAAATCGGTTCAGCCGTTTCTGAGATTAGCGTGTGCAAACATACAAACATAGAAACATACAAACATACAAACAGACGGACAAAAAAAAAACGGTCTGGTCCGGTTCGGTCCGGTCCGGCACGGACTCGGTACGGTGCGGTTCCTTCCGGACCGATCAGGTCTGATCCGTTCCGTTCCGGTCCGGTCCGGTCCGGTCGGTCCGGACCATATAAGGACCCTACATGCCAAATTTGACATCTCTAGACCCAACGGTTTGGTCTGTGCGTCCTCTTACAACTTCGTTTGCGTATATCTCGCTTTCCCGTGGGAATTTTGAAAAATCCTTTCTTCGTATATCCCTAGACGTCGTAAGTAAGCTACATGCCAAATTTGGAATCTCTAGACCCAGCGGTTTGGGCTGTGCGTTAATATACCCTCGCAACTTCGTTTGCGTATATCTCGGATTCCCGTGGGAATTTTGAAAAGAAACATACACTAAATGTTAAGTTGAGCAAATTGCCACATATTAGTGAAAACCGCATCCAAATCGGTTCAGCCGTTTCTGAGATTAGCGTGTACAAACATACATACAAACATACATACATACAAACAGACGGACAAAATTTTACGAAATTCTTGTTCTATTGCTTATTCTTCATCGCCCTAAACAATTTTTTTGGAAATATATTCAATGTACAGACAAACTTTTTTTACACTTTTATTATATTATAGATAGATAGATATATGTATCTGACAATAAGGAATTTGTCAGATAGCCCGGTAGCTGTCTTATTTGTAGTGATTCCACTTTCGATACCAGAGGGCGCGGATTCTTTCTCCGCACACGGTCAACATTTATAAACAATGGAAAAATATAGAACAGACATAATATAAAGGTTCCGATTTATTGAGGTTTGATAACAATCATAAAAATCTTAAAATAAGTTTTCCTCTTTGAAATCTATACTTCTATCCTAATATTATAAAGAGGAAAGATTTCATTGTTAGTTTGAATTGAATAGGCTCCGTAACTACTGGTCCTATTTCAAAAATTCTTTCACCAGTAGAAAGCTACATTATCAGGGAGTGACATAGGCTATAGCTTTTCCCGAAATTCAATGTGGTTTCCACGGGAACGCGTCTGGAACTTCACTCACAAAAAAGCTAGTATTTAATATAGAAAATACTAAATTGCATTGTAATCATTGTAATAGTATCCACTTAAAAGTACCTTCTATTCCAAGTAAATCTAAATTTTAAAAATATTTTCAACAAAAATGTCTATAAAAACAAACGAAGCAATACTATTTTTGATCAGTTGGAAAACAGAAAATCTCGGTGCGCACGTTTAAAAATGTAAAGGGGGATTCACATGGCTGGTAGCTGGAAGCAGGAAATGCATTTGCAAATTAGATTGGAGCCCGAGGGCGTTATCTTGCTCCAGTCAACTTGTCTTTAACCTCTAGTCACGCGCGATTTTCGACCCCCTTGTCTGCATTCAACGTACCTATTTACTTTTGTTTTCTATACTTGTGTACAATGAAATACAATCTTTACATGTTTATTTAACAGAAAAAATATATTATTGTTGTTTTTTACAAATTATCACTAAGTACTTATATTTTATACTTGTGACAAGATTAAACTAATCAACATTAAAATTTAATTAAAAACTAAACTCTTGCTGTGTAATTATTTTACATCTTTTACCTTTGCAGACTTTCGATATTTTTTTTATTAGAAAATAAATATTGATCGTCTGAAAATTAAGAGATATTTATCTAAGACAAATGCGAAATTATCGATTATAAACTATAGTAACTTGAAGCCATTAAAAAACAATTATTAATGTTACAATTATTACAATCATCAAACAATGTATACTTAGAAAAAATTCAGGAAAAAGAATCCATAATATCATAATTTTATTATACTTACTGTAAATTCGGCCGTTCGGTGAAAAGAGGTACTTTTCACCGAACGGGCGACGACAGTCCTCTAAAAAAATGAATCGACCAAAAAAAACATGCTTAGAATGGAACGCATCTGTGTCGATAGGAATTCCCCACAAACTGAAACTAAGCGTACGTTGCAAAAATGTCGTTTCGTACTAACAAAGGATAAAATAGTTGAAGATACGGACAATCAGGCGAGCATCGTTTAGCCATATATTATTCGTAAGAGAAAAAAAACATCGGCTCGGTACTATAAAGTGCGTTGTTTAGGGCGTTTCCGTGGTTCAATACCGCTGTAGCCCTCCCCCTGAGACGTAAACAACTTGTAGGCATAGGGCTGGGCACAGATATAATATATATTTCACTTTTAGATAGATAGATAGAATTTGCTTTATTTTCAAGTCACAACAATAGGAACTTTTATAAATAAAATATCTGCTTAACAATATTAGGATAGAAACTGATTGAATTTTTTAAGCATATTAAGATTTTTAATTTTAATTGAAAATGATTAGCTGCCATAAACAAACATACCTGGGGGGGAGGGGGAGAACGGGGGGGGGGGGGGGTGATAATTTGATTATCATTACGGTAATTATGTAAAGGCAGTATCTACTTAATAAAATAATAGCCTAGTTGGGTACAATTTAAAATGGTCAAAGTCTTTGATGATGATTATGATAATTATTTTCTTTTAAAAATGTGCCAGTCTTTTTTTGGTGTACACATATAGAGATAATTCAGTTGTACCAACCTAAGGTAGCTATTAATTTCCCGCTAAAAGCCCCCTTGTCTATAGTCTATGGATTAGAAAAAACAGCGGGAACAGTGGTGGTTTAAACGTGGTGCCTCGTTCACACTCGATTTGGCAGGGAAATTGCATCGTTGTAGGTACACAGTTGATATGCGGCCAGTGCGAGAATCTCGTTCGGATTCGAAGCCAATGTAAAAAAAAGTTAATGTGTAGGCATTCGATTTTTTAGAAGGCTGAGGTGTGTTGCATTTTATTTTCTTTTTTTCTCAGTCAATGAGTATATCGGACGTTATTACATCGATGACCACATCGATGACTCAAACTAATATATAACTGGCATAAGATTTGTGCAATGTACTTAATAAATACCACAGAATAATAATTAGTACCTACTACGTAGTTTGTCACCTTTCTTGGTAACATGTTTGTGTGCTTTATCGCAATAAAGTAATTTCTGATGCTTATTTTATAAATAGATTTATATTTAAAATCTTTTGTGACAAGGATTGTGGAACAGAATTAGGTAGGTAGTTCTTTTATAATTTTTTTTAAATATTTTCTTTTCTGTTCAAACAATTTACATATTTTTATTTTATTCCAACATACAAGTATGTAAAGCTATCGGTAATGTAATAAAACATTTTTGCTTACAAATTGCACGAAAAAGCATATTAAATTAGATTTATTTTTATAACTTCCTTATTAGTCAGTTAAAAGGCCAAGTGTATTCCTCGACAAAATTGGGTTACGCAAAACAATGCTCTGGTTTTGAAAAACATCTGTGAATCCATCAAATTTCTGGTGCAGACATAGGGAACACTCTTGTTCATTTGCGAGAAACAAAAAGCCTTGTTATTTGGCATAGGTCCATGATGAATACGCCATATTTGCTTTGTGATGGATGTAAACATATACAGATATTTATTTCTTTATTTTTCGAGAAAATATTGCCAAGATATTTTTTTGATGCGATATTTTTTTGATGCTCTCTATTTACTTATAATATATATAGGTTATAAATGTTGCTAGATATTTAAGAACGATTTTCTCTAAGTTGATTTTTTCGCTATTAAAATCACTTTGATGATTAGAAAAAGTAATAATGAATTGACTTTAAGAGCCACAGCACACGGCGTATTTTATACGCGCAGAGGACGCGCGTTTCGTGCTACATTGAGCTCTTTATATGTTAGACGTCACGATGGAATGATTGCAACACCGCCTTGCAACACCGCGTCATCTGCGCGTTTAAAATACGCCGTCCGTGTGCTGTGGCTCTTAGACTATGAAAAATATCAAATGAAAATGTAAGTGTAGAAATCCATATTTAAAGTACGAGTCCATACTCGTACTATCTAATTTCTTTAATTTTATAGGCAATACTCATTTCACTAAATCATGAAAAATTTTAATGCAATTTTACCAAAAAAGTTATTACCTAATTTACTAAAATATTTCCCTTGTACACACCTTGTGGTACACACTTTTGGGTGGCTGGAAGAGATCTCTTAAATAGATAATAAGTTCACCTACGTACACTCTTGCTAACAATGATTCAAAGATTAATAAACTAAAAACTATATTAATGTGACTTATTTACAATAATATTATATAAATACATTTCAATAGAAATTATTCCCAATATCGTCCATAAATAATAATAAAAAAATAGCTTGGAAATATTCAAAATAGTAACCCCTACAAACGATTTTCCACTTTTGTCCGTGACACGATTCTGTCTCAGACTGGGGCTTTTGAAACATTGGAAAGGGTCTGGGGTTCAGGCTGTCCATAACAGTGTCAGTTCACTGTACCGAAAGTAATGATAATGTAATTAGGTTCAACCCTGAATTAGACAGCTTTAAGATTATTCGATGAAAATCTTGACTGTGAATAAATTCAAAAATTATTTTTTAAAAAGATATATATTATTATTTATAATTTTAGAGAAATGGCGACCGCCGCGCGTCGGAAAGCGCAGCGTGGGACGGCCTGCCGCAAGATGGTCGAACGACCTAAAGAAAGTCGCATGAAGCCGCTGGATGTAGCTGCTGCCAACCGATCATGCTGAAGACGTTTGGAGGAGGTCTATGTCCAGCAGTGGACTTGGGTGAAATGATGAATTTTAAAGATCTACTTATAAACGGCACCTTGTTACATATTACATACAATACATACAACATTAAACCGAATTTTTTATACATCACATAAAAATAGAACTAATAAATCCAAGTGGGATTATGCGTGGATTATACTCATTTGAAGTAAAAACTAAGAATAAAAACACTGTATGCTTTATTGTAAATAAAAAAGAAAATTGCAATTTCAAGAGATAAAAAGTATTTACATAAGATTTAGTAAACATTGGGCACAAATAAGGGTACCTATTAGGATTTAGGATCAACTTTGTGCTAGAAATTTTGTACAAATAAAATGCTTACAAAATGTACTTGGAATTTTTACGTTAAAACCTTTTTATATTTTATACTAGGTAGAGAAATTCATACTATTTCGTTTGCAAAATTCCCATATCCCACAAGAATTAAAAAATCCTTGTCTATTATGGTAACTGGGACCTCTGTGAAAAATTTCAGCTATCTAGGTTCAAAGGTTTTGGGTTGGGATTTGATCAGTCAGGACTTTTCTTTCATTATATAAAATGAAGTCGCGCTGTCTGTTCCTATGAATTCTTAGATCTTTAAAACTACGCAACTGATTTTGATACTTTTAAATAGATAAGAGTGATATTTAAGAGGAAGGTTTACTTAAAATACATTCCGAAATTCGCACGGGAAAGCGGGATACACGCAAACGAAGTTTCGCTAGTATGACTATAAAGCAAATCTCCTATTAGACCTTCCTCTTCCAGTGTCGTCTTAGACCTGAGTGTGGGTCCACGTCTGGGGTCGCCCTTGGCAGACACTGTGATTTCTACGTTGTAATCATTATGTACGCGCGTTGGTGTCCCCTTTCGTGCTACATTGAACTCTTTGTATGTTAGACCTCACGATGAAATGATTGTAACTCCGCGATGGATAATTAAATAAACGCGGCGAATTCGCCGTCTCTGGACAAGACTAGAAATCGCAGGGATCAAAATGTCTATACAAAAAAAACTACAAAACAATTTTACTTGAAGGAAAAATCTCGAAGCATCATATAACCGGTTTTACCCGGTTTTTTCGAGTAATTGGCCAATTTCACAGCCGCATTAAATATCATGTGATTACCGTATCTCGTTTCACGCCTCTTAGGCTTGCAGATGACACTTAGGTCTACAAGGGCTTGCTAATGGTCTTCCACTTAATTATCATTACTATCTATATACTCACGCTACATTTCATGTGAGGTAAGCAGACGGAAAATGTGTTATGGTATTTCCACAGGATACGCCATTCATATACTACTTTAGATTTTAGACTCCATCTTTCTTTGTTTTATATCTTTCGTTATTATATTTACATATCTACATATCTTGCCTATGTCGTCATCATATTACACTTGTGTTTCTTCACTATCATTAACAGTAACACTCTAAATAATATACAGAATGGCCGGTTTTTTGAAGTCCAAAATAAAAATTTAGATCACTAGTGCCTACTGACTTGTTGCCTGTGGACTGACGTAAAAAAACCTCCCTGTCAATGTCCTATAGATTCTTTTTTAACTTAATAAATTAATACAATAATACTAGTCAAACTTTTGTTTAATAACCACATAACAGTTAAGTTTATTACATAGCTAAAAGGTTGTAAAGTATTAAATATAATCACAGTTATCGTTCTAAAGTAATTAAATGGATTATTAAAATTTAGAGTGTTTCTTAAAAGGCTCTCCAGACAGAACCTAGTACTAAAGATAACACAGACAGTTATTGAATCATTTATTAGACTAAGTATGAATTAGTTAGACTGAGCGATAGTTAATTTGCAGTAATGGCAAAAACTTTAGTATAGGATAGAACTTCATCTATATCTTAGATCAGTATATTATTTAACTTATAGTGCAAACAATTTCTGCATAAAGACAGTTTTTTTTTTGTGGAGGAATGTATGTTAGTCTTAACCCAAATAACTTTAAAGTATTGTTAGCTTAAGCGGGTATGTGTGGACTAAAGTATTGTTAAATTAAGAAAAATAAAAAATGTTTAAAAGTATACTTAACGTACAGTCAGGAAAGAGGTGAGCAGAGCCGTAAATATTAGTGAAGTTTTTTTAATATTGCGTGAATAATTTTATCAATAATATTCTATTCATATAAGTAAGCTAATAATATTCTTATAGTTAAGCGACGTCGACCCTACCCAGAATTTGGTTTCGTTATCTCGAACTTCTCCATGCTTCGGAGGGCACTTTAAGCCGTCGGTCCCGGCTTGTCGATGGATGACAGTTGTTAAGCCAAGTCGGTGGGCTTAGAGCGGTTTAAAAACCGCCTCTGCCAATCCGCATTGGAGCAGCGTGGCAGAGTACGTATTCACCTTCGATTGAAGCGAGACTCGTATCCCAGCAGTGAGATGATTATGGGTTGATGTGATGATTCTATTTATATTGTTAGATAGAATACGCTTTTATTTGCAAAACACAAACAAGTAATGCAGTAAACGATACAAAGCTAAAGGTACAGTGTTTATGCAACAAGGCGGCCTTATTGCTCTATGTAATTTCAAAGTTTCATAACGATGCTTACATTAATTAGCGTCAAAGTTTTAATTCTCTGCCGATCACCTCTTTGATTCGTTGTCTATACATATACTTATTTGACATATACCAAACTATAGTATTGTCTTGGTATCTAACAAATGAAGTGACCGTGTTAACGAGTGTCTAGGGGTCGGGTGACAGGGACCAGGCTATGGGGCCTGAGATTGGAGGAGCGAAATCGGCAATAAGTGCAGGGGTAACTGCAGACAATCTACTACAATGGACTTAGGTACATTGATTTATAGCTATGGATAATGGAAGAGGCTATTGTTGCTCAGATTCCGTTAGAACAAATGTGCTAATATTTCAATAAGTTATGGCTTTTCATACGGTCGGCTAATGCATGTCACTTATAGTGATTGGGTAGTCTTTGTCGTGGAAATATGACATTAGGTATAATTTTAACGGTTAATATATTAATGAGACTTACAAATGAATGAAAAAAGAAAATTCGTTTATTTCTTTAGATAACACAATTTTAAGTAAGTAATAGTGCAATTATAAATAAATAAAACCTTATTGGTTGTACAAGGCCAGCTCGGCACCGTCCTCTCGTAGAATATCAGCGTGAAGAAGCAATGCGTTCTCCTCGATCTCATTCCTCACGGGCAACATATTAGTAGCGCCCTTGGGGTAACCACTTTCCATCAGATGGCGCGCTTGTTTGATTGCCTGCCTTAGGATATAAAATCCTTTTATTATATTTTTCAGTTGACTGGATAAATTCTACTGTTTTTAATACCTATTTCCAAATAACAAAGTAACTATAGTTACATTAACATAGCTTTTATACAATTTAATAAGAAATTTATTCATAAAAAAGAGTCATCATCATCATTATCTCAGCCACAAGAACTCCACAGCTGCACATTTGTAGTGCGACCGTTTGGCAGATAAAACAGAGTACTTTTAATCAAATCATGTTGTCGCATCTAGTAAGTTTATAAAATGTTGTGATTCGCCACGCGGTGTAGTGTTAACACGGTTTCGTATTCGTCCTGTGTAGCTGCACTCAAATCTATTGAAATTGTGGTATAGTCAACAGCAATGAAATGTATTACAATTTTTTTTGTGGATGTAATAAGGTATACATTTGAATGCACATATTACATTACCCGGGCCTGCAAGAGTTTCGTTTTCTTATAATATAATTATGAATAATTTTAATATTTATAAAATGTTTCAATCTCATAAAAAAGGTTGCATAATTTTATTACATTTTTTAAAATTACAATACTTATTTGGTTTTTTTTATTCGGAAAACTTACAACTAAATTACAATATATATTTAACAACTTTCCACTCCTAATCCCCATTCTTGAGTAAAATTATAACAAGGATAACTTACGCTAGTGTATTAGCAACAAGGCGGCCTTATTGCTTGATTGTAGTGATTAACACCACGCATATGACCCTAAAAAGAGAATCAAAGACGAAGCCGCAGGCTACAGCTAGTCATAAATAAAATAAAGATAAAAACGGGAATTTTACTTGGAAGATTGCCTGCTTTGTAGTTTAACCCTTAACGTTTAGAAGCATTTTGTTCCAGAAGACGAAATAAATCAAACTTTTATTACTTGCAACTTGATCTATTACTTCAATATCTTAAAAGCTTGTATCAGCCGAAACGTTGGATAGTTTGTTGTCCGTACGCTATTTTACGTTCCTATAGTATCTTCATAGGAGACTTACTTTTTGAAACTAATTTTTTAAGTTAATGACACATTAAATTATATTAAAAAAATGTTTGTTGTTTTCTTTCAAATATTAAAAAAATTAAGAATGGTTACTTGAACCGAAACAAGTATAAAAAATAAAGATGATGATGAATGATGTCAAACTAAAGAAGGAAAAAGAGATAGTATGAGAGTTATTGTGAAATCAAAATTAAAATGCGTTTCAGAAACTGTATAATATTTATTTGGAATTACAAAAAACAGCCGAGCGCAACGGGACGCCAAATTCCACCTGATTCTGCAAGTGCAAGCAAATATTCTTGAATTTCATCTAAGATATAATAATTTTTGAAAGTAATATTGGTATTTGAAAGGCTACTATTGCGGGCACTTCTTCTCAACGGGACATTCACGTTGAATTGCTACTATAACATTGGAAATATATTATTCTTGTGATAAGTATTTCCTGTAATATTTTACAGGAAATACTTTGAAAATAAATGATTTTATGTTTATTTATCTTTTTAGCAGAAATTGATTTCTACAATGTGAATACAAATATTAGTCTCCCTAGAAGACAAGACGACGAATAACGAGGTTTGTACGATGGTCTATGAGAACTTGTATCAGCCGAAATGTCGAAGGAATTAGACACAGTTATTATACTATGAAATATTTTAAATTATGTATTGAAATATGTTACACAATTAATTAGTAAAATGTTAACTCGATTAGCTTCGGTTTAACAGTTAGTTGCACAAAAACGATTACTTAATGAAATTTTTGCTGTTAATGTCAACTTGACTTTACGCTAGACGAAGAAATTTTGAAGAGATTGTTGTCAGCAATAAGGCCTTTGCAAATACATTATCTACTAATGCATGGGTCTCCAAACTACGACCAGCGGGCCAGCTGGGCCCCGCGAACACCAACAATAAGTAAGCGGTGCAAAATGACAATTGGCGCGTAATTTAAAATTACCGTATGTTGGTACGATGAGCTAGCTAGGTCCTGGCCCTTAGGACTTCGTGGAGGAGTAAGTCTGGCCCTTAGGCTGAAAAGTTTGGCGACCTAAGTACTAATGGATGCAGTGGCCAATCAAAAATAATATGTGTAATTTTTCTAATTAGTTCGTTACGTAAACAAAATATACATCATGTTCACAATCAGGCATCTCATTATACACCGTTATAAACACGATATCTATTTTGCATTGTAACATATTGTATCGGCGATACTGCGGTAATAATAATGAAATATTGGTGTTGAGCCCGACAAAAACAATTTGTCGGCCCGCGTGGCAGAAACGTCGATAATTAAACGGAACTGCAGGCGTATTTCAGTCGATCGAAAGACTCAAATATCGTTTTCGTTTTCTTTTTAAGCTGTATTGCGAGTCAATTCGATATAAGGCTCTATTTAAATCGATAGCTCACTCGACTGGAGCTGTTTCGTGTTAACACGTTTTATTTTATGTACGCAAAAACTATGGTGCTTTTCTTAAAAATTCAGACTGTCATAGCCTAAATACTAGAAATAAGCGTAAGCTTGCCGTACCAAGCGTCAGACTTCATAAGACTGGTAATTGTTATATAGGTATAAGCATAAAAATGTTCAATAGACTGCCTGACATAAATTTAAATCCACGAGATGAAAAAGGGTATAAAGTGGAAGATTATTTTAAAGATAAAAATTGTGTGGTCACTATAATTGCTCCTCTGCTTTTTTTATTATTAAATATTTAAAAAAAAATATAATTTAAAAAAAAACAAATGTTAAAATGGCTTTAAAAAAAAGGCTATAGTTGAGTTTCTTGCGGCACTTCTTCTCAACAGGCCATTCACGTCTGAAGTGCTAGAAGGATAAAAATGAATATTTGACGTGTAAAGTATTTCTTGTGAATCTACTTGCAAAATAAATGATTTTATTTATTTTTTTTTTTTTTTTTTTTAGTAATGACTTTTATTTTTTTTGTTATGACGTCATAGAGATTTTGATATGTAATGTCGGTTTATGTTTATTTAATCCTTTACTTAACGCGTTAAATGCCCCTTCGATTTTCATAATGTTTCCTCAGTGTCATACATTTCACAACTCTCCAGGTTTGCTTTGTCAAATCCATGTTATAACTGTCAAAAACTGTCAGTATGTTAAATAATGACGAATAAGCTGCTAATCGGCCAGTCACCATGGAAAATAATAAAATGTTAGTCGCATAAAATATTAATTAGCTATTCCTTTACCAGCATAGAAGTTGTCAGTCATAATTACAGAGATCGTTTAAAGAGTTTTAAAACGACTTTCGTATGGTACCTATATGAAAAAATAAGCTATACATACGTCTGGTATCCGGATACAGACTTCATCTATAACGATCAGGCTCAACCCCAATAAATCTGTGCGATATAAAAAATGACGCGTATAAGCGTAGTCGGTATCGAAAAAAATGGAACACCCTGTGATATGTTGGGATTAAGAAACGAACATCAATAAGTGGCTTTTGGAATTCCAAGCACACCGGTGCACGGGAGGCGCGGGTAAAAATTGAAAGGAGAATCAAATATGTCGTCTGAATATTAAAAAGGAAAATACTGAATAATGCATCGGGCGCTTGTCGAATGATATAAGAGTGTAAGACGATTGGTGGAGCTATTTGCAAGCCATTAGTGCTGATAAACCTAACGTTTGTATTATATTAACAGGTAGGGTTGCCAACATTTTTCGAACAAATATATCTGATTCAAAGACAGTAAAATAAAGATGCGACGGTATTTTTTAGCATCATCAAAAAATATATTCTGTTGCCAACTGGTCGCACTGGAAACGTTTGGTGGGAGTCCTATGTCCAGCAGTGGACTTCTTGTGGATGAGATGATACAAAAATAGGATTTAATGAATGTCTGTTTGAAGTGAAGCAGCGAACCGTCAGCATACATAAACTTAAAAATATGCCTGACCTAACACACGTTAACAAAGAGAAGAAAAAACAAATTTACGCAAATTAATGTTAATCCACGCCCGAACTTAGCTATCCATTCCGATGTCAATGTACGGTTAAAAGATTCCTGGGTATACCGGGTAAGTAATACAGAGGTGGTCATTACTAGGGATAATCCGGGATAAGTGTGAAGTCGGGACTCGACGCCAAACAATCCATATATTTCTAACTTCATTGAAGTAAAATGCTGCGGGAGAAATTCTTTGCGAAGGGACCGTTTTCGGGCTAAAAGAGTATAAGCCCAAGATTGTCCTCTTTAAACATATTTTATACCTACTTATAATTTTAAATGTATGTAGGTATATTGTTTTAATAATACGTAATAAGAAACGTTGATATGTTATAAATTAATTATGATTCGGAAATTAACGTGGTTAGTTTATTTTCTAGAGTAGCATTGCTCGCGCAACTTTATTTGAATATAGCGCTTTTACGTAGAAATTTGAAAAAAAAAAAACGCATTTTTATTTTTATGTTTACATCATAAAAAGAATCTGTGAAGAACTGCTCTTTAGGTCTACCAAAGGCTGGGAGTTGACTAATTTTATTAATCGTCCTAAAATTTTTGTAATTTGTTAGGTGGTACTTCGCGAATCGTGGAAAACTAACGCCATTTTCACATATTTTATATAATTTTTAAACTACTTACATTAACTAAAAGCCTTTAAAACACCATATAGTTTACGATGTACAACGTTACTTTGAGTAAACAATGGCACCTTGTGGCAAGCCAAAGGCTTTCAATAAACCTTAAGTGTGAATATAAAACGCATAATGGCCCCTGGTTGGGTGTTTACTGCCTCCACTTATACCTCTAATGGACCATATGCACTTTATTGTCGAAAATTGCATTCGCCCGATGAAAATTCCAAGACCTTTATTTTTTACTTAATAGGGTGACGGAAAAAGTCCCCGGCGGATAAGGGTGGTTTTACTTGAATGCCTTTTCGGTTTCTTCTGGAAATTATCGTTCATTTAGTGATTGCAATGTTAATGCATTTCAAAATAAATAAAAAGAATTACGCTAAAGTTATTCTAATCTTTAAATAGTATAAAATGAAATCGCTTCTGTCTGTTCGTTTAGATCTTTTAAAATACTTCATCATCATCATCATCATCAGCCTATATCGGCCCACTGCTGGGTATAAGCCTCCTTTCGTCTACGCCATCCTTCCCTATCCTGAGCCATCTCAATCCACTTTTTCGCAGCAATCTGCCCGACATCGTCGACCCATATAGCTGAATTAAAATACTTAACGGATTTTAATTCAGTGCAAAAGATAGAGCGATTGAAGAGGAATGGTGAAATGTATAATACATACAAGGGTTTGCCGAAATTCCTACGGGAAAGCAGGATACACGCAAATGAATTGTAGGTTTCGCTTGTAAATAATTCTAAACAAATTTTGTCTATCTAACCTAGAGCCGACCTTCCGAAGATAGAGGTCAAAATATTAATTTCAGACTGAAGCTAGTTTCTAATAAATCTTAAATAGAATTGAGGCTTGACTTCCATAACTCATAAAGCCACAACGCACAGACTATCGCATAAAATACGAATAGAATGGAGACCTGAATTTGCTGGGCCGTGTAGGACAGAATTTGTCGCCTCTAATTCTATCCAAGACCCTCGCACGAACCATTAAATTCACTAACAATTATACGAGGGATTTCCTTGGATCTTCACATGTCATTAACTTTTTACAGCGCCACGCGTATCTAACGGACACCTTTTAAACAGTCTAATGATGGGATGGGACTAAATTAAATTGGCGAATATTTCGCCGATAAATCTAATTTGGGGGTTTAGTTTAACATTGGTTAAGCTATCAGGCGTAATGTGTTTAAAAGTCTAGATTTACCTAAATTTACAAAGTAAAAGTAAGTAAAGCCTATAGGTATTATGAGAACAGTATCCAAGTAGATAGTTAGCCTAAACTGTTTTTTCTGCTGGGCAAAAGCCTTCCTCCCTACCCATTCCATTTCCTCATGGATATGAATGAGATGTTTGTCACGACCACGATTGTCCAGTTTGTGGATGTGCATTAGGCCATCTGGAAACTTTTCCACCGCTACCCTAAGCTGGTAACTTGATACACTGCCCTTGCACCAACAACTGTCTCATTCACATCTCTAATATATAACAAAAACAGTTCAATTATTATTTAAATTATTACGAGTTAAAGTAACAATTATATATTTGATTGATATTGAAAATAATAAATGACCCTTAAATTGTATGATTGTGAGGATCAAGATTTCATATTGCTACAAGAGAATTGTCCAAGTTGTGTATCAAATTCTACTTAGATGGTCTTACAAGTTTCGAGACAAGTTACGTGTCCCTTCACAAACTTCATGAATAAGTTATTGGTACATGCTTATTGAAAGTCAATTGCATATTTCATCATATTCTCAGACATTTTACTTAGAAAGTAGCTTTCAGGTTATACTCAAGTTATATTTTTTTTCTGCCTCAGTCGGTTATAGCTGACAAGCGTACTATACGCCATTGACGGAAAAGTACAGAGCTGTTCTGGTTATTTTTCTTATATCACTGGTTGGATTATAATAAAATCAGTAGGCAAACCTTTGAAATTTACAACTTATTTTACATTTTAGCCATGTGGAAACTATCAGAAATTTGTGAAATTGACACATTAATTAATCCATAGTTTTATTTAATTATAACTAAATTCAAATCCGAAATAAAATATGGAGTCCTTCAAAAACTTAAAAAAAAGAGTGGAGCGACATACCCTACTTAGACTCCAATACCTCCAGTATTACAAGCGTCCATAGACTTTGGTTACCGTTCACTATAAGCAGGCTTGTGTGCCCCCAGCACAGTATCAAAAAAGTCTTGGAAATAAGTAAAATTGTATTCCTTCAAAGATATGTTCAGAGTAACTTATTTTTATTGCGTATTGGCACGAAACAACGCAACTTGTGAAATCTTGGCATGAATACTTGGCAGAAACTAGTTTCCCAAGGAATGTTTAATACGTGGAGCCAATTTATGTTAGCAGAAACACTACCATTGTGCATTTGGCCACCAAAACAATACAATGTTGTTTGGATTGTTTGTATTGAAACTAATTTGGCAGAAAAAAAGTATAAATTTAAATTTTTACAAGATTATTTGTTACTGTTTGCCATCAGGTGATTATTCTTTTTCCTTAAATACTGTAAAGAGTTTAAACGTATGTTTCATTATGATGTAGTACACCTAAAACATTCCAAAAAAATGGTGATACAAAAATAACTTAACCCACATTTCGTACAAAATAAAAAGCATTCGCGTCACCTTCCATCGCTAAAATCCAGTCTAAAGGGACTATTAATACCAGCCATTCGGAGCTTATTAAACGCTACATCGATAAAAATCGCGGCTTATTTCACTCATAATGCTGTAACGGTATCGATTTTCCTTTGCGAGCAACCATTTATTGTTATTTATTTCATGTCGACAAGGACAAACGGTGTCTTTCTAATCGACATTTCAGATTTACGAGCCCCACCGATATGGATTAAAAAGGTTGCCTATAAAAAAGAGGAAATTCTCTTGGGTAAAGGCTATTAGGTCAAGCATTGTATGGTTTTGTCTGGTCATATTTTTTTGGGGCTAGACCACCTCACATTCCTATCACTGTGCCCTGTGTAAACACACTGGCAGCGGCAGCAGGCAGGAGACGCGCTGTCGTAATCGCGATGACAGCCGCGCCCGTGTGATGTCGTTCGTAACAAATACATGGATTAGAAAATATTCCGTGTCACTCCCGACTCGCTCCTGCTGCCAGTGTGTTTACACTTTTATAAGTAAAGTGTCTTCTGAACAATATAATTGGTTGGTAAACTAGTCCTCTATTTACTCAAAGTATTACTTTTCTTTTTATTGAATGTCCACTAATGTCACTATTTTGAACACCATATCGGTATCCTTCCAGAATTTTATACTACAGACAGTCTATGAACGAAATGCCTAACATAGTAACGTTGATTAAATCCTTCATTTTATAATATTGTTCTTTTATAACTATTATATAATCTGTGGTTTATGCTCTCGGCTGGAAATAATCGACGACGCTCGAGGCCTGCAGGACAATGTATCGAAATTAATATCCGGACGGTAGGACCATTTGTCCAGCAGGAATGCGGATAATTAAACGTCTACCGGCTGAAAATATTTCCCGGACATCTCTGCTCTATGTGCTACTAAAAGTGGGGGTACACGTGTAGGTTTATATACTGGAAGAGATTTTATTATGTAAGTTTTTATATTAGCAGCTGACCGGCTCCGATTTTGTGGCTTTAGGTGTAGAAACGTTAGGCCCGTAGGGTTCCAGTACTTTGTATTTTGTCCAAAAAGGCGACAAACCACTGGTGACCCAAAGGCTGGCAGTTACTTCGCTCAACGGATCTTTATCGCCATTCAGCGAGGTAACGCTGCTGGCATTTTGGGCACCCTACCACAGGGACCATGCCTTTTTAATTCGTAATATTCGTTTTAAATTTTTATTGTTAGTTTAGTTTTTATTTAGGTAATTTTGTTAATTTCAATTTCATGTTTAGTTTTGTATTGTTCTTAAAATAAATATCTACTTCAAGTTTTTAATACATTTTAAGGTTAAAAGTTATCTAGAGAAAGTGTCTGTGAAGTACTCTCTAAATAAACGATTTGATTCCTAATTCTAACTTTTTAAAGATATTAAAATAATGTACCGATTTAACTATTAAAAAAAAAAAAAATTATGTGATCGCAGGTCTCGAATCAGATATATTTTTAGGCAGTATTTTGTTTTTGATTCAGCACGCCCCAAGATACTACGGTATACGAGTACGGATAGGGAAAAGAACCTTCCTTTTCGTGTGTTTCCCGTAATTGGTCAGTGTTTCCAGGTGACGATGACGATCATTGACTTGGATGAAGGACTGTCTGTTTACAACAGTTTCGACCCGAAACTTAATGTGCCTTTTGAGGCGCTCGAGTTTTTAAAAACCACTCAAATGATGGCCTGAGTTATCGTTACATTACTTTGTACGTTTAATTTTGTCACGCAAACAGACGCTATCACCAACCGAGACTTTCTATTTGGCTACGATCTTCTGTAAGGTGGAGGTCCTTCCCCAGACGGGCTGCTCCGATTTGAGCGGATTATCCTCTATGCCCTAACTCTCTTAAAGAGACTCCTTACGTTAAGATACCTCGTAACAAAAACAAGTTCAATCTAGTCTCAAACCATTTTCTACTTTATATGAGTGAGATAGCGTTTCGAGATTTTGACTGATCTTGTTACGAGAATAGATCCGAAGAACCTGTTTGTTTGACATCGTGGTCCGAGAAGCTTGACTTTACCTATTCCTTCGAGGGTTTCAGGCGTGACCCCATACAATGCAAAGAACAGTATCTACGTAGTATTTACAAAGCTCATTGCTCCGCGCAACGATCCGTGGCCTGCATAATGTATCGAACGTTGCGATTCCCAGCTTTGTCTGCTTTATTTACAACCGACCCGTGTATTCACGCGGAAATTGGATTTGTAAAATAAGACACTGTATAAATAATCTTTATCTAAAATATATCTCAGCGGAGCCGTTTGTAGGGGAGTTTGTGTAGGTCACAGCGTTATCTTTATGAAATACGTTTTGTACGAGTATATCCTTGGTATAAAAAGTTAGAAACAAAGGAATCTTTCGCACTTTTCTATGCTCTGTCGAAACATAAATACTTAATAATAATAATAAATAAATAAATAAATAGGGACAATTCACATAGATTGAGCTAGCCCCAAAGTAAGTTCGAAACTTGTGTTATGGGATACTAACTTTATAATACATATATTATTATAGATAAACATCCAAAACCCGAGGCCAATCAGAAAAAGTTTTTCATCATGATCCGACCGGGATTCGAACCCGGTCTGGCATGGTAACCATTACACCACATAGGTCTTCAACATATCTCTTTACATATAACATTTTAGCTCATTTCTTTCTTACAACTTCCAAAAGTTCTTTCTATATTTCTGATCAAAATACATCTTTCTGATTAAATTCGTTGTGAGTTCCAAGACTTCCAAGACAAATGTAATTTCTCCTCCAGGACGTAAATATACATTGGGAGCGAGAGTATACCTAGTAATTATTTTTCCAGTTGCCGCTAATCATATACCGCAAGTTACTTTGCCAAAGAAAAGCGATTGTTTAAAAAATACAGCCAAATCGTTGGAAGTTTTTGCAATATCGGAACAAAATACAAGTTGAAGTAATAAAAAACATAAAAAAAGTCTTCGCCATTTGCGAGCAGAGCTGTGCACAAAAATTATAGGAAATATCTTTGACGCTAATGGAATCGTAATAAACACTTGTTTGTATGCCGTAATGTTGTTTCTACGCCAAAATCGTGACTCGAATATGATGCCGCGGAAATTTTAGGCTTTTCACATACATATGAGGGGATAACTTCGTAACTGGTGAATTTAGTTGACTACAAATGTGTTTAAGAAATTCTCCGAACACCCAAAATGCTTACTAATACCCTAATACGTACCGAAAATTCCAACAAAACCACACATTTTTCTGTCAATCTATTACTACGCTAATTCAAGGAGATACGTATTTGGACGTGTTTTAGCGTACCGTTTTTAAGTTATCTGACAGCCTACCTAATAGACATTAACCTACATACTATATCTGTAGAATTTGTATGAAACCGAATTTATTCTGTCTCCTTAAGTCTATTTTTTTTTAATTCATTTATTTGGCTTTTGGACAATGAGTACACTATTACAATCAAGAATATAGACAATCATGAACTTAATCTAAGTGGCATTAATTATGGAAAAGCACTGCATGCACAGAAGAAATTATAAAACAATTTTATAAAAATTATCTCGGAAATTCAGAAATTGCGCAAAGCAAACATTTGTATGCATGAACATTTGAACATGTATATGTATGTTTTATATTTATTTACAAAAAAAATATTTCTCAGCAATCTAGTACCTACCGCTACAAGACTTGCTTAGATACTAGATGGTCGTGTAATGATTCAAGAACACTCATTACATTATGTTAAAAAATCAATTTATAAAAAATAATACCTTATAAGTTAATAGCATAACAATATCTTAGAGTAACATTATTCATTTATGTTTTCCCGACAGCCGTTATCGTTATCGGCTACCGTTTTCTGCGCCATTGATTTCAAAAAATAGCATTGATATCATAACTACGTAACGTGTGGGGGCCCCACCCCTAGCGTATAAACAGAGTGCCACGAAATATTCCCTAGAAAAAACTTATACTCGTATGTATAGAGCGTGTAGCTTGGAATCGTTAAAATTTGTTTTTTACACAAAGTGAAGCTCTTTGTTTAAATGAAGTTTGGGATAATTCAAATAATACAATATTTAATTTTCCTGTTACAAAATATTAATTGTATAATATTTTTGTTTGTTTTATGAATAATTTTTTAAGGAAATTTTCACCTCACCAGGCAAAATATTTTCAAAATACCCATATTGCAAAGATAACATGGTGAGGTTATCACAATGCTTTTTATTATTCCGTTTTGCATAATTCATAATAAAAATATATGTATTTGATTTTGATGTTATATTTATATTATACCTACGTATAAATATGTTTTTTTTTTAACTTACAAATATTTAAATATATCTCCGACAGTGCAATTCTTACTCCAAAATCGCTTGTTAACACAACATTGGTTAAAAATGACTTAAACAAAAACACGTCTAATAAAACAAACTAAATATAGTACTTCTTGTTCCATTTTCCAACATCACACTGTATACAAAAAGTGTGCCGCATGCCGTCAGTACGGGAACGCAACCAAACACGCTGTGCACTCCTTATCGCGACAGTGGCAAGGCACTTTTTCATTTTTCTCCTTTGTTCTCGACGCTTTTATTTTTTGCACTGTCTCTAAGGGAGAAACATATGAGTAAATATTATTACAGAGGCAATGATTCATAGAAGTGATGGTGTGTAGGCAATTTTTTTTATACTACTAAGGTGGAAAACAAGCTTACGGCCCGCCTGATGGTAGGCTGTCACCGTAGCGTATGGACGCTCGCAACACCGGGAGTATCACTCGCCCTGTAAAAATCTTCTAATGCCCCTTTTGAAGAACCATATTATAGTCTAAAGCAAATTATAAATGTGTAGACTCAAGTTTAATTCTGTTAATAAGTAACAGATTTAGGCAAAATATAAAGTGTTGGGTTAAGTTTATGTGTTATAATTTGTAAGAAAACAATTTACAATACAGCACATCAGATTGGCCCGCTTATTGGTATGACACAAAAACAGCAATTTTTGCTTCATCACAACGCGATCATTTTAACAAAATAGGAAATCACGTTTAGTAATTAAACCAAATAGAAGGAGGCATATATTTTTAACACTATTAAAATAAAATAAATAAACACTTTCTCCCTACCTACTTTATACCTACAATCTGTGGCTTCTAAGAAAGTAAGCCTCTCTTCAATATTTGTTTATATGGGGCATTATAGTGGAAAAGCCACGTGATTTACACACGACAAAAATGTTATTTTCGTTAGGAACCGTGTGTGATCGTTACTTGTGGGTTTGCGTGACATATTTTCCTAGTGTCGAGGATGACAAATGGGTAGATAAATCACAAAGAAAACTAGCTTTTCTTTTAAAAGTTTTATTTCTTCGTTTTTGTGGAAGTTTTTTTTCTGTTTATGTGTGACGATCTTTATTTTGACGATGTTAGCGAGTTGGTGACGTGATTACATTTGGTTGTTGTTATATCGGCAGCCAATTTATACTCGATTAGAGTTTTTGAAAATTTGAAACTATTTATAGTTGTTACCCTCGACTTCACCCGCGTGGTAAAGGTGAAATATAAACAGGAATGGCACTGTGTTAGTAATGCTCCTGATATTGAAAACGTCATTATCGTCATTGTATGCATGTCTATCTTAGTGGTATTAAAAAAGACCTGTACAAAGACTCGTTGTTTGGAATTCATGCACTTACTCTCTTTCGTCTCAGTACTTATTTTAGTCTATTTTGACCGAGCTAAAAGTTTGTATATCACACTTTTATAGTACATTGTATAGTAATCCAAAAGTCCATAAAAAATATTTCCATGCTACATTCATTCATTATAACAAAACAAATAAAGATAAAAGGTTTTCGCCTACAACGTTTTGCATTATGTATAGTTGGGTTTAGCTCTAATGCGAGTCTTGGAATGACAGCTCATTTTTTGTTCTTTGTTGAAAGAAATGGATGAAATTTTGTATAATCATTTCTGTTTTTACCGCAAACAATATTTTATTTTGTTATTTTTAGAACACCATGACAGTTTGGCAGACTCCAGCCACTGTTAATCAGTGGTCGCTGGTTCGATCTGCGCACATTACAAACATTTAATTTTATAATGTACTAGCTGTTGCCTGTGGCTTCGTCCGCGTGGAGTTCAAAAAAGTAGATAAAAGCATGTAATTCCCATTGGAACTTATCTATGTTCTAATCCAAAGAAGCCATCTTCATTAAAATTTACCTACAGCCAAATCAGCCGTTTTGCCAACAAAAAAAAAACATTCGCCATTATAAAATTAGGAAGATAAGATTTATTCATGTGGTATTTAAATCGTGGTCATTTTTATTTTCTCTAATTTATTAGTGGTGCAATATATTTTATGCATACGATTACTACTAGTTTAGTTTACTTATTAGTTTTATATTATTTACTCATAAATAATCTATTGTTTGGTTTGTTGGCGATGACAGTCACAATATATCCAGACGAAAGACCTGTACTCCAAACTGCAAAGTACCTACTCTAAACCGGCGCCGGCGGAAATTAGCGTTTTTGCCAACCCCTCTTATCATTCTTCTGTATACACCCATTATTTAATTTTCATTGCGAGACGCAAAACCTTTCTCCACAAACAAAAGATCCTAATAAAACCTATCCCTTTTCTACAAAAGAAAACTTTTTAAATGATGTCATATTTTGCAGAAATAGACGAAATAGACAGAAGATTAGTCATTTATGTCAAACAAAGAGAAAAATAAGAAACATCTGACAGATTAATAACAAGAACTGAATTTGAGTATAAAGGCTGTTTTTATTAAATTAGTGAATTTTCTTCCACGAAAATGTATAGAAATGCATATCAACGTGGTATGCTTACGATATTTTTTAGTTGTGGTTCAAAACCATTAGGTATATGGGAAACACATTGCCAGGACGGTTATATCACCAGGTTCCTAGATCAGGATATTAAGTCAATGGTTCTAGAAATAGGAGGAAGTAATGTAACCACCACATACATAAGCTGTCCAAGTGGAAATAGGATTTTAGGAATAAATATGCCATTCCTCGTAATGATAGTTAAAAACCTTAAGAAATATTTTACCTTTGAAGTGACTATACTAGATGAGACTGGGACCCGCAGAAGATTTCGAGTATCAAACTTTCAAAGTACAACTCAAATATTACCTCTTTGCACAGTCATGCCAATAGGATTGTCTGATGGATGGAACCAGATCCAATTCAACCTAGCTGAATTCACCAAACGTGCTTACAAAAAGCAGTTCGTTGAGGTACAAAAAGTGAAAATCAACGCTAATATACGTTTAAGGCGAGTTTATTTCACCGAAAGATTAGTCCCAGAAGATCAGTTGCCACCGGAATATAAATTATTTTTTCCTCTGGCCAGTAAATTTGCTAAAAAGAAAGTGGAAGCAGCCGCAGAGAAACCACCAGTTCTCACACCAAGTAAAGTTGATCTAAAACCTGGAGCTAGAGTGTCTACAGCGTCTATTAAAAAGTCTCCCTCACAGATACAGAAAGTTGAACAGGAACTCAAAACCGAAGCACCTCCGGTACAAGAAGCTCCTGCTGCAGACGTTCCACCGGCTGCAGAGGTTGCAGAAGGCGCGCCACCTGCTACAGAAGGAGAAGGTCCAGAAGGTGCAACAGAAGCTCCTGCGGCTGCGGAAGCCGCAGCGCCTTCTGAGGAAGCACCTCCTGGAGAAGAACAGCCAGCTACAGAAGAAGCAGCGGCTGAAGAAGCACAGCCACCTGGTGAAGAAGCGCCTCCCGCTGAGGAAGCACCCGCTGAAGCAGCACCCCCAGCTGAATGAATAAGTGTAAAAACAGAACAATGATAAAAATCTGGTTATACATAATATTATGCAGTATCATACCCATTGTAAAATTAGGTACTTAAATATAATAAATAAATTACTTTTTAATAAATTAATAGCCTTTATACTCAAATATGGAATTATTATAACGCAGAAATCTCAATCACCAATTATTTGTTTTTATTAATAATTTAATTTATGGTTTAAATAAGTTATAGGTAAATAAGGACGGTATAGGTTATTTTATTAAGGCTAAGAACTGTGATCTACACCTTAGAGCCAGTGTGGTATACTTATTCGGACTTGCACACACACATAGCTGTGATCCTTTTTAGAGCTTCTTCACACTATGGATACGACACATCGTCTTTGTGGAGTAATGTGTAATCGCTGTGTGTAATCATGTACAAAACAAAATGGCGATCCGCCTCAAAATTCTGTGCTGTGCGTCGATATGCTCGCAACTACGTTTGCGTATATCTCGCTTTCCCGTGGGAATTTTGAAAAATCCTTTCTTAGTACACCCCTAGACGTCGTAAGGAACCTACATTCCAAATTTGGAATCTCTAGACCCAGCGGTTTGGGCTGTGCGTTGAGTTAAATCTTCATACAAACTTTGACACCCACCCCCTTTCAACCCTTTAGGATCGGAATTTCAAAAAATGCCTTCTTAGTGCTCCCCTAGAATACTCAAGGAACATTCTCTCCAAATTTCAAGTCTATAGGTCAAAGGGTTTAGGCTGTGCGTTACCTGTCAGTCACCCTATCACGGTATTGTTTTAAATGTATAGAAGATAATTTTATTTTTTTCCCGAAAAATATATTTTCCAAATAAATTCACCGATTTCAAACACAAAAATATCCATCGAGTCACGCTTCACGGAACGTACGACCGTACGACTAATCTCTGGTCACTATTAAAATAAAAAAAGCATTGACTGACAGATTATGTCAAAATTGACACAATTGAGGTGTTGCATAAGTTGAGGACAAATTCAAACAAACATGTTTAAAAATACGTATCAGAATGGATTATTATCCATTTTTTACAGTTGCGGATCAAACCCCTTAGGTATATGGGACATGGAAGTGAACAACGGTCATATAAAAAGGCTAACAGATACTGAGGTCAATTCTATAGTACTGGAGATCGTGAGTACGAACGTTGCAACAACGTATATATCATGCCCTAAAGGAAACCAGGTTTTAGGTATAAAATTACCATTTCTGGTTATGATAGTGAAGAATTTGAAGAGATATTTTTCATTCGAAATAACCATTCTCGATGACAAAAATATGCGAAGGCGTTTTAGAATTTCCAATTTTCAATCGACAACAAAAATCAAACCTTTTTGCACAAGTATGCCGATTGGCCTCTCCGGGGGATGGAATCAGATACAATTTAATTTAGCAGATTTCACTAGGCGAGCTTATGGTAGTCAGTTTTTGGAAACATTACGTGTACAGATTCATGCCAATGCTCGTCTCCGACGAATTTATTTTAGCGAACGTCTTTATCCCGAGGAAGAGTTACCTCAAGACTATAAACTGTTTTTGCCTTTGGAACGTAAGCATAAGAAGGGAGACAAGAAAGAGGAGGTTGTAGCAGCTGCAGGAGCTGCTGCTCCTCCTGCAGAGGGTGCTGCGCCACCACCAGCAGAAGGAGCGCCGCCTCCACAAGGTCGACAATCTACAGTACAAGGTCGCCCGTCCACAATGGGTCGCCCGTCGACAGTAGGTCGCCCGTCTACAGTTCACGCACGACAGTCTGTTACACCAGCCAAGTCTAGTCATGCCGCCACGCCTGTTCCTGATGAAGAAGAAGGGGAAAAACCGCCTGAAGGTGAAGAGGCTGCACCGCCGCCAGAAGGAGGAGAGGCTCCTGCGGAGGGTACAGCGGAAGGTGAAGCGCCAGCTGAAGCGGAAGCTGCGCCAGAAGGTGGTGAACCACCACCAGAAGAGCCAGCGGCAGAACCTGCAGCAGAAGGTGGGGAACCTCCAGCTGAAGAACCACCGCCAGCAGAATAGGAATCATCATTGTTATTTTAGAGTACTATATTTTTGTTATCTGATTTAGTTCATATTTCTGTTTTTGTAATATTTTCTAGTTCTATTAAATAATCATAGCTAATGTTACTAAATTATTTCTAAAGAAACAAGCTTATTAATTTATAAATATTTTGGAGATTTCGATCATACTAATTTACAAATACGGATTCGATCCATTTTGATACATTTTGTATCCCAGTAGATCGTACACATGACAAAATGTTAATGAACATTTCCGTTTGTTGTATGTTGGAAATATAGCTGAGTAATAGGTGTGAATGTTGCTTTTATTTTCGTTCCCTTACAATATTATTGATATAGGCGGTTATACCTATTGATTGTACCGTAAAAAAGAACCATTTGCCACGCTGTAGTGGCCCTGCGGCTATTCAATATGCAAACGTGGCTCATAAAATGGTGGCCGTCGTCGATTGTAGCTGCCTCTTTAATAGTTTATGACCTGGCCTATAGCGCGAAATTCCGCCCATTATTTAGGGGTTGTACCCGCCAAACGGACTGTACGAACATCCGGTGATTTATGGTCCTCGGTTTGCTGCTGGCCGCTTATTTAAGCCTCCGTTACACCGGGCGAGTACACTGGTAAGTGTAGCGAGTATGCTACTTAGTTTCATTAGTTTAAGTCTCATTTGTACTTGTCAAGTACATTGGCAAAGATAATAAAACAACAATAGAAGTCAGCTATTCTGATTTCGTAAGTAGTTATCACTTCATTTTCATCGCATTCTACAGCAAACAAGTTTAACTTCATATAAGAACAAATATTAGGTTTCCATACAAGTAAATTTGTTTTTATTAATAATATTCGTCGATAGTTTTTATTAAGTTTTAGTAAGCCTACCTGTCTAAGTAGTTTAGTAAGCTGTCTGTAAGTCTGGCTATTAAGTTTTTTTATTATTTTTATTGTTTCATCATGTTGATTATCATGTTAGCTGGTATTTTATGTAATACACGATATTTTTAAAGTAGTGAACAAATTGACATCAAGCATACGAGACTGCGAAGAATTACGCTACGACTAACACTAACACAGTGTGTTAAACACACACATGACATCGATTTGACGACACCCAACACTAACATAACTGTGTTTCCGGCTAACTTCTATATAATCTGTCTGTGCCATAAAATCTTTGAAATTGTATTACTTTATCATATAATTACCACTTGTCAAAATAATATTTGATGCAAGTACACTTGCCTATTATAAACGAGTCTTTTAGTAGGTCATAATATTGAATTTCAAAAACTCATTAAGGATTTAACAGCAGCTTTGTGATATCATATCGGTTTTTATGGTTCTATGATGTCGTTACTTGACCGATTTGCCGATGGATGGGTAGGGTCCCGAAATTCAATACATATTAAAGTATAATAACCATTTTAGGTGGGTTTATCTATTAATAAGTAAGCCCCATATTAATAACTAGTGTAACCCACGCAACTTCGTTTGCGTGTATTTATGCACAGCACCTACTTCAGAAAACGCCATTGACTATTAGATTTTTGGAAAAATCATAATTGTCCGTACTTTTCGGCATAAAAAATACCCTATGCGTTAATCCAAGGTATCAGCTACCTACATACCGAATATCATAAAAATTGGCACAGCCATTTGAGCGTGAAGAATAACAAACATACACACAAATTTTCGCCTTTGAATATTAGTAGGATAATGTTTTAGTAATTATTTCGTATTATAAATAAATAAATAAATATATAGGGACAATTCATATAGATTGAGCTAGCCCCAAAGTAAGTTCGAAACTTGTGTTATGGGATACTAACTCAACGATATTATATTTTATAACAAATACATTTATATGGATAAACATCCAAGACCCGACGCCAATCAGAAAAAGTTCGTTTTTCATCATGACCCGACCGGGGATCGAACCCGGGACCTCCTGGGTGGCGGTCTGGCGTGGTAACCATTACGCCACGGAGGTCGTCGTATTGCAAAAGATATATTTGAAATCCACAGAGATTTTGTGACTGTATCACCTAGAATTATCTTGTACAAAAAAATGTATACTTAGTCTTGCATAATAAATTGCAGTGTGAAGGTACAGGCATTCTCTTACCTGAAAAAAAAATGTATTTATGAATAAATGTGAACTTCTAATTTAAGGTCGCTGTATACGTAACGTGTTTTTTCCCGGACGGGACGGCAAGTTAAATATAGTTCCATACAAAATGTATGTGAATATGCATATGTCGCGGATACACGGACGGGACGGGAACGTGGCCGTGTCGAACAAAAAGTCACGTCCCCGTCCCGTCCGAGGTATTATCCCGGTGCGTATACAGAGACCTTTAGAAGGGTAAAAAAAAAACAAAAGTACTGGTCAACTTGAAATTCAAGTAACAGGCAGTTTCTGAAACTCATTTTTAAAGTTAATGACACGTTAAATAATAATTGTCACTGTCAAACTTAAGAAGAAAACAGAGATAGCATGAGACTCAATGTGGAATTAAAACTAAAATATGTTTCAGAAACTGTTCAGGCCGTTTTCACCAAAGCCTCCTAGCGTAGGAATAATCTTATGTCAAACAAAATTGTCAAAGACTTTGTTCTAGTTAGGTCATTTCTACTGCTAGGAGGCGTTGGTAAAAACAGGTATAATCCATTATTATTCCTTACTAGCGAAACCCGCGCAACTTCGTTTGCGTGTATACCTACCCTACCCTACCCCTACCCCTACCCTACCCCTACCCTACCCTACCCCTACCCTACCCCTACCCTACCCCTACCCTACCCCTACCCTACCCCTACCCTACCCCTACCCTACCCCTACTCTACCCCTACCCTACCCCTACCCCTACCCTACCCCTACCCTACACCTACCCTACCCCTACCCTACCCCTACCCTACCCCTACCCTACCCCTACCCTACCCCTAATTTTTTTCCGTAAGAACCTTGTACAGAGTATTAGAAAACTACAAAAAAAAATCAGCCAAATCGGTCAAGCCGTTTGCATGTTATGTCGTGACAACGGAAAACGGGTTTCATTTTTATATAATATATAGATTATATCGATGACTCCATTTAACATAATAAACTTCACTTTACCATTTCATTTCCATGCAATAATATAAGCATTCCATAACTCCATCTCATTTCGGATTATGGTAGTCAATTGCTTACAGAATTGAATAAAAATATTAGAATTGCTACCAAGAGGCCAACCCGGAATCTCGGTCATAGCCCCTTTATACTACACCGAATATAAGTTAGGGATATCTTTAAATATGTAAACAAACCGACCCTTCGTATATGACCAGTAAACACTACCTAAAAGCTTTTATAAACATTGTAATAAAGGTCGAATTTGAACAGAAAGGGATGTCCATATACGGACATTAAATAGGCATTCATTATATTTCTTTTTTTGAAAAACTACCTATGATAAAAGGAAACATAAGGCGCGCGCCTTTTGATGTCAGATTGAAATGGATCTTTTGGTTGCTTTTTGTGTTTCATTTTACTGTACTTTGTAATACATTATCAGTAATAAGTTTTCATGTAAAATTGCTTCCATGTAACCCTTTACCGGTACATTTCTTTAAATGTAGACTATGTATGCATATACAATACATTAGCGATAGTGGTTTGTTTTATTATCAAATGTTTAATTAATTATTCGGAGAGTCACACACGTTTCCTTTTTAGGGTTCCGTAGCACAACAAAGAACTCTTATTAGTT
Source organism: Endotricha flammealis (assembly GCA_905163395.2). Classification (NCBI taxonomy): domain Eukaryota; kingdom Metazoa; phylum Arthropoda; class Insecta; order Lepidoptera; family Pyralidae; genus Endotricha; species Endotricha flammealis. The sequence continues at coordinate 9,110,940 of LR990870.1, read as the reverse complement.
TCGCCATGTCCGTCTGTCCATCCGCGGTCTAGCGCCTAGTCGCTCAGTACTAGAATAATATGGAATAATTGTAGGGGAAAAATATGGAAGACGAGATCCCACATATTTGTAAAAGTCAGAACCTATTGGTTTCATTACCTCTGTGTATTGTTGGCAATAATCATGCCTAATCATGCTTGTCTGCGAAACGAATAATATTACCATCATTCACAATATAAGGTGATAATTTTATGAGTTGGCTCGCACTGTGTGCCATTCTGCTTGTGCAGAAATATTTTGATGAAAAATGTCATACCGCAGGCGATCACCAGTCAGTAATACCAGGGACGTTGTCTGATACAAGGAAGGGAATAGAAAACGATAGGGAAGGGAAAGAAGTAGAAAAGGGGGTTAGGCTTCTGAATCTTTTACTCACCGAACGAAATGCACTCCTGAATGATGCCAATATTCTGTGAGATGGTACTTCTGTGATCGAGTTCGCTCTGATAATATAGATCTAAGCTAGTTCTTTTCAGAGTGAAAAGTAACAGTGTTACATTTTAATGTTACTTAGATCATCGAAGATTTTTCTTTCCCGTGTAAGAAATACAACTTCCTTTTTATATTATATTAATATACTTAATTCTAATACACATGATTCTCCACAATTTCTATAGCTGGTAAGCTAACACAGTATATAAAACAATAAATCATCGTACAAAGCCATAAGCGTCGTATTTAAATCATAAGCGGAGCGATTTTTATTTATTACCCCTACTTACAATTAGTTTCTGAAATTAATTTTACAAGCTATCTCTTATTTTTCCTTTTACCAGTACTCGTAGTTTGTCAGTGACAGCTATAATAAAATGTGTCGTTATATCAAATACTATAGAAATATAATACGCACAGCTCTTGACGTTTCTCATACAATGACTTGGCAACCTCCTGTTCACCTCATGCCGCTAGGGGCGCTAGTGTCGCGTTAACATTTTGCATACAAAACGCACAAAAGTTTTGAAATCGTTCACCTCATGCCGCCCTATTTCTATAGTAGCGCTAGTGTCGCGCGTCTTGCCCGAATTCTTCCGAAGCTGTGCGTATTAACTCGGTAGAGTTTCTATAATTTTTGGTTAAATTTAGAAATGGTTTTGTTTGGGAAATTCACCGTTAGTGCCTTATACTTAGCATTTAAGATATACTCATTTGTGCATTATATTCATATCATATTGTGCTGTCTCCCAAATAATAAATAAATAAAATAGTCTCTTAATGCTAATGATGATTTATTAAAATATAGAAAAGTTATCTTCATAATTTTCTAATTTCACATGATAAGTGGGACGATATAATTCAATTGATTCGAGATCGCCGCCTTGTCAACGAAGGTCGTCAAGATGACGACCTCGGATCCTCACAGTACCACGTTGCTTTTTTAAAGTGTACTTTTGTTAAAAAGTGTTAATTTAAATACTCGACATTGGCGAAATTGTCAATAAGACACGACAGAAACGCCATTAATTAAGAAAAGATTAAGATTAATTCAATTGTCAGGTGTAAAAAAGAGATAAAAATAACCTCAAGTTGGATAGCGTGCACGAATTGACTTGTCGACCCTTTTTAACAAAATACTATTGCTTTATGCTAACAAGGTTTATGTTTGATGACCTCAGAGGTCTCATGGCTTGAATAGTAAATTATTTTAGTGCCGTCGTTCAGACACTAATTATGCCTCACCTAGATGAACAAATATTTGCAGGAGACCATTAAACTTTCACCTTATTTTACGTTAGCAAGAATATAGATTTTGCAATTCGGTAGTTGAGTTGGTGAGCCTGATAGTGATATTTTGTATGAGCAAGATAGTGCTTCAGATTGAGACTAGATTTTAATTGTTTTTTATTACGAAAATAGATCCACCGGTCATCTAGCGCCAGAGGATGTCGGCTCGATCCTTTTACAAGACAAACTTTAATTTATGTAATGAATACATAAATTGTCATGATTTAGTCTTCAGTGTTAATATTCTTATTTGTAAAACAAGTATTTATATTTTCTGGTGCTGTGTTAATTGATTATTTTCAGCATTTTATTTGATTTTATTCTTATTACTATTAAATTAATTGCGAGTTCCAAGACCGCTTTTGCCTCGGGACTTCAACATATCTCATATCAATTTGTGTTTGCCGTCAATCAAGGTTACTACGGCGAAGTGGCTAATTCTGATAAAATCTTGTTTGTTATAACCTAGTTTAGATGGGCCGATGCTTCGGAGCCCCCCTGAGACTGCAGGTCAAGGCATCTGTCCAATATAATCCTCTTGACCTACTTCACGGTAATGCTTTCCGTAAATTCTGTAATGGCTTAGGTACACAAGTTTATCGTTTGCACCGCTGTTGCAGCTCGTTAAAATTTAATGCACTCGAAATAGGTAATTTTATTTCGTACGGGAATTTAAAACGAAATTAAATATTACCAAAGTGACGTGCGTCGTATTGTGTTGTTTCCTTTGTAATCGAAAAGAAAAATATATAATTCTTTCGTGTAGAAATATCAGAATCGGTTATTTCTTGCGTAGTTTTGTTCTTGTATATCGCTACACTCTTGTACTGGTCGTGGTCGTCGATTAAAGGTTGGCAGTACGCTTCACTATCCGTCGACATTCCTCTCGAACTAGCTTGACTGTTACATTCATAGAATTGCGTGGTTTAGAAGTTAGATAAACAGAAAGGTAGAACGACTGCAGTTCAGCGCGACTTTTATTAACACTTTGTATGTACAGATTATAAAATAGTTCAGATAATGTAAAAATATAATAGGAGATACGTAAGCTGGATTTTTTGTCATACGGCATGCAAAAAAGCAAGCGAACCACCTGACCGTGTTTTCATTAATTAAGCTTATAAGTGCGTATAGTATAAATTATATACTGTAATTTTTAATTGTAAATAAATTTTACTTTCAGAAAAACGAAAATTATAATGACAGTTTTAGTTTTTGCTATTTCCGCTACACTTACAACTTAGGCCATACCCAACGAACTGAAACTGAGCGAACAGTCCGCTGCGTCGGCTTCCCGTAATATTAAAGCCTTAATTTACTGCTGCATTATTAAGCATGAGCAAAAATTGATCATAAATAAGAATTTACAATGTTCAACGAATTCTATGTGGTTTTTATTGTTAAGGGACTAGGTCAGTACTAACACCTTATGCTAATACCTAAATAGGTTATAATGTATGTCTGCATGGACTTAGCCTATAATTTTTATTATTTTTTATTATGCGTTAAGTATTAGATCTAGTCCCTTCACACACTCTGCGCCTCCAACTTGTTCTTACTAGCTATCTCTATCCTAAGGTTGTCTGGAAGAGATTGCTTTAGCGATAAGACCGCCTGTTGTACTTTTCTTGACACTATGTACTATTTGATTGTTGTATTTTGGTGCAATAAAGAATATGTATTGTCTCTTCTCTCTCTTCTTAGCCATTCTCTACCGATTTGGCGTAGGCCTCCTTCAGACTTCTCCATTTTCTCGGTCTTGCGCTACCTGCATCCAATTTGACCCAGCAATCTTCTTAATGTCATCTTTCCACCTCATTTGTGGTCTACCTCTAGGGCGTTTTTCACCCCAGGGCCTCCATCCTAAGACCGCTCTACACCACGAACTTTAGTTTCGGGCTATGTGTCCCGCCCACTTCCATTTAAGACTCGCGACTCGCTCGATGGCATCTGCGTATTATTGTATTGTATTGTAATTTATTATACATTCAGAATTAAATTAATTGAAGTTGTAATATTAGGACTTACCATATGACTTGCGAAACTCGCGCGACTTCGTTTGCGTGTAGCCCGCTTTTCTGGGGGAATTTCATTTACGATATGCGGTTTAGGATGTGTTGATCCGTTAGTCATTCAGGACAAAACGATTCATACATAGATTGTATAGATTGTTCAGAGTCCATTACTTAAGCCTAGAAATTGATTTACAGATTTTGAACGATAACCTAATGCAGAAACCAAAATTTTTCTTAGGGCCCACCGGAATATTTCTTGGGTCATTATTATCTGAGTTTTCACAGCGTGCTACCCACATAGCCAATAGAAAGTGAAATAGTTTCCTATAAACTCAATAATTTCTATTGCGAACAATCTTAATCAATAATCTAATAAAGGTTGGATAGCAAATTACTACGCTGACCACAAACCAGCGTTGAAACAATTTGCCACAAGACGTGTCGCGGCAGTCTAGTCAGCTCACGGCGACTAATTTTTGAAGTCGTAAAATTTACGACAAAAGGGAGTATAATCCATCCCAAGTACGGTCCAAGACGGACGTGACGCGCCTCCAAAATTTTACGGTCAGCAGAAAAATCGGATAGTGGATTTTACTATTTTTGTGGTAAGCAAATGTTTGGGTAAATGCTTGATTCGGATCTATAATCTAGTTAAGATTAAGCACCGGTTACACGACTTGCTAGTAAAGTTCCAAATAGACTGCTTGCCAGTTATGAAACGTTAAATGCATGTTACAACTGTCAAAAAATCAGCTCATTGACGAATAAACTATTCGGGTAGAACAGGTTGTTGTCATTTCCGTCTGTAATTGTCAAAAGAGCAATAGATAACAAGTCAATCAATCGAATTATCTAGTGACATAGGAGGTAGGAGTTACCCTGGTGTTAGGTAGTAGGTAGTTAGGTGGGTTCAATTCTTATACAGGACAAATATCATTTAGTAGAAATTTGTATTCATTCTCGAAATTTAAAAAAAAGTTACAGTTATGCAAACATAACTGTAGTTCTCATAGAAAAATCAAAATTGTTCTATGAGAACTACAGAAACTTTCTACATATTATACAATACTTTCAAACAGCAATACATTTTTGGAAAAACAGTTTGTGTACGAATGTAGTTATAAGTAAGATAAATACAATCTGTTGCGTTTTATGTTTTTTGTTCTGACCGTACAGCAACACTTACCCAAATTAAAGGAGCCGACGGCTACTTGCGGATGCAGATTCAATTACAGCGCTCTAGCACTGAATGTGCAGTGGTAGAAGAAATGCTACTCCAAAATCTATTTTTGTGTAAATCGAAAAATGCTTTTCCCATACTGTTTATTGTTTTACACAGAATATATATTAACAGAGAGTAGTACACAGAGTATTTGAAAGCGTTTCACTTTTGAGCGGGATAGGGACAAATATATAAATGTATAGGGACAAATCATACAGATTGAGCCCCAAAGTAAGTTCGAAACTTGTGTTCTGGTATACTAATTCAACGATATTATATTTTATAACAAATACATAATAAACATCCAAGATCCGAGGCCAATCAGAAAAAGTTCATTTTTCATCATGACTCGACCGGGATTCGAACCCGGGACCTCCTGGGTGGCGCGCCATCGAGGTCGTCAAATATATACGGTTATAGGTATTAGAACTCATATAAGTACTATTCTTTAAAAAAAAAAAAAAAAATACAATATACATTTTTGAAAACGTTTTACTTTAAAACGGGCTATAATAAACACAGTTATATATAGAGTGGTAGAGCATTTTTTATTTAATGACCTAATGGTCTGAAGCTGGGAAAATACCACCCTCTCACAAAATATCGAAGTGAAGCACACAATGATTTTTTTTCAGTAAGTTTTTTTATACCATTAAGGTGGTAAACAAGCTTACGGCCCGCCTGATGGTGAGCGGTCACCGTAGCCTATGGACGCTTGCAACACCGTGAGCATCACTCTTCTTTAATCTTTTAATGGGCCTTTTGAAGAACCCCATAGTCTAAAGGAAAGACCTCGGCGGGGATCTCATTCCACAGTCTCAGCGTTCGCGGGAGGAAACTCCTCTGAAACCGCGCAGTACGGGACCATTTTGGACGACTATTTCAACTAAAGTGAGAAATCTGGAAGCCCAACTCCATTCCCGTGCTCTTTCTCCTTAATCCTCTCTCTGAACAAAGTCCTGTGTACACATACGAACAAAAAAATGTGAATAAGTGAGCTGTACCTGGCTTTATACAAAAAAATTCTACGAACTTTAAATAAAAATATCTACCTAAGTATCTGTCTTTATATATTTGTGACGTAATATCTTCGATATATCAATAATTTTATTTTTAGACTACGCATTGTTCTTCCATCTCAAATATTTGGTATGTAATAAAAACATTCTCTACCAAGCTACTGCTATTTCTGTACAAAGGAACTTCTACATCTAAAAAAGTTGTTACATCATTTTGAAAAGAAAGATAAAATTTTAGAACACATATTTCAAATGTCAATTAAGATTAAATTTTATTGAATACAGGGGATAATAATTATTTTAACATTTAAAATACACAATACACTCTTATCTTGGTGTTACAAAAAGCGGTCATTTTTCCCCGCCGGCGGCCATATTTTAAAAGGCTTGAGCGGCCGCTGTGCTGCCCTGATAACACTGCCTATCGGTTATTTACTGACCACAAACAAACCACTTTTCAATTTTTTCTACCTTCCAAGTGCTCGTAAAATAGTCCCTTTAGACATGTTTTTATTTTATAAAAACACAATGTTTTCTGTTCAGTAGCAGATAAAGGGTTTAGTAAATGTTTTTGAGTAAGTATTTTATCGCAAACTTCATGCTTAGTTTGTAAAACTTGAGAAAATGTTCATATCATTAAAACAGTGAAATGAAATGAAATGAAATCGTTTATTTCAGAAAGTAGACCTTCACAGGCACTTTTTCTTGTCATTTACAACTTGTTTAAATAAAAAAAATAAACTACGTTATATACTTTACTACTAGTTTACTACTAGTGCTTTTGATTTAGTAAATTTAAAGCAATTATTCAGTTCAGCATGCATAATGCTACAATGATATTTATGAACGTGACTGGCGTTTGTAGGGGGCGTTACTGTGGCATATTTTCATACATTACAAAAAATGACGAAAAGTGACATAAAATATGAACGGGAGTTGTAGTTCCAATTTCGGCCACGTTCATAAATACCAATTTTAGCATTGTATAAACATATCTATCTACATCGGATGACAATAAAATTGAGGTTTCACTTTTGCTTATCATCAGATAAAGTGTCTATAATAATTGACGCATACAAGAAAAGAAGTTGTTCGAGTTTTACTAGGGTATTAATGAAATGAAATCGTTTATTTCAGAAATTAGACCTTCACAGGCACTTTTTCTTGTCATTTACAATTTGTATATATGTATAAAGAGAATAAACTACGTTATATACTACCACCATTTCGGACACAAGCAAAATGGCCACCGGTAAAAGAAATGGCGAAAGAAACCCGGTTACGGCCTTTTTTGTCATTTAGCAATTTTTTTTCCTTTCACTCTTTTGTTACAATGTATAAGTACATTTATAAGAATAAATAAAATACAGATCCAGGTACATACAGAAATCAAGCTCAAAACGCGGGATGTAGTGGAGTAATGGTTTTTTTAACCATTTACTTTGGCCATAACAAGCCAGCTCAGAGAGGTTTGATATATAAGGCTGTTCGTTTTGTCAATATATAGAATATCTACTATCTAGTTGCAAAAACAACTAAGCTGAAACAAGAAAAATATGATTTATAACGTTCGTTTATACCCGTCAGTAGTATTAATAGTGCCGACGGCTAAACGAATTATTAGTCTCCCTTCTTCACTATAGAATAGAGTGAGACGCCCTCTGTTTGTTATCATACCCACAATAAATGCCGTTCTTAATAGAATGGATAGGTTATATTATTAAGTGTGTTATGAAAGAACGCTGTGTTTTGTCAGTAATAGCAAAGTTGATATTTGTTCTAGTATTTCATTAGTTGTATCATTGTAACTAGTTACCCGTGGTTTTATAAGCCCATTCCAGTTGTTCTTGTTCCCGGAGTTGCCTGGACAAATACTATCCTATATTATGTTAAGGCCAGGTAAGACCTTTTCGAAATTTATGAAAACGTCAACAGAAGTACGCAGTGAAATCGTCATATCGTGTTTTTCAAGTTTGACTAGAAACATACAAGTTATTCAAAATTAAAGACAAAAAGTTTTAAAATATAAATCCGAATCCATGATATACTTTAGAGATCAAAGTGTTAAAAAATTCATAAAATTAAATTACAACCAAAATGTATGTGTTTTCTTTGATTGTTTTTAATCGAGAAAACTATGTCGTCTCATGTTTCTAAACATCAAAAAGTTAGACAAATAAAGTACTTTCTACAATTATTATTTCGTTGAAAAATATTTCAGTATACACAATCAAAAATTATTAAAACATTGAGTGAGAATTCAAATCACCTCCAGTTTGTGAAACTCTATGAATCTCGACCCATTGCTGGCCATTGTGTCACCGCACTAAAATATCCCTTGTAAAATTACCAAACACCTTTTACGAAAATACAAAAAACAACATTTATTACAAACAAAATGACACGTGTTGTACACGCCCAACCTCCCGCATGTTGGTTATATATCAGCCAAGTTCCTGGGTCCCGTTGCCCACTTCTTTCCTCTAAATTAAACCGTAATTAGTCAGGGTAAGACCCCTTGTGATTTATTCCTGTTTTTACGGAAACTAAGCCCTCTAATGTTATCGTCCACGCAACTATACTGATTGTAACATTGTACAGATTTCTGGCAAGCCTTTGATTATATAGCGTAAATGAAATACATATTAACAAAAATACTGTATGTTTTTCTAAAATATAAATTACTAGCTTTTTTGCCCGCGTCTTCGTCCGCGTGAAGTTCCGGACCCGTTCCCGTGGGAACCACATTGAATTTCGGGAAACGATATAGCCAATGTCACTCGCTGATAATGTAGCTTTCTACTGATGAATTTTTAGAAATTATCATGAGAATGCAAAAATTACACATTACAAAATATAAAAAAATAGGTACAACACTAAACTTGCAAATCATAAGGTCTCATCACTAAGCAATAAGCGCCATCTAGTCCCAAACAAAGATTGCACAATGGGTTCTAGATATCTGAAAAAAATATATAATTTACTGCTTACTTAATAAATATATATTTGGGTACTTACTAAAATGTATTATTTTAATAAATTCATATATTGGTTAAATTAAAATTGCTATTAAATATTTTTATTAAAATTGCAACGCTGCCATACATAGGATTCCCCCCTCTCAACAAACGCAACAATGTAACACTTGACAGTTTAATTTCGCGATTGAATTGCCCCATCAGCTCCTATCGGTCATCCACGGGTTAATGACCCGTTGACGTTTGACCAAATTATGGTGGGGTTTATTTATTAACTTTGTGGCTTTGGATAATGGCCTTTTTGCTTTTCGGTTTATTGAACATTAATTTGCGCGTGAAAATTCGTATTATTGTTCGAAATGTTTTGTTTGTGCAAATAAATATATATACAAATCTCATTATTTCATTGTATTTTGAATTTAATTTAATAGCTTTCATTGGGAATATTGATTAAATCATATTAAATTAACGTTGGATAATCACGATTGTACAATAAAATGTGTGACTCACATTCAGTTCGTAGTGACTGTCATTGATAGTTGATACAGGATGTTCATTGTGTTGAATTAGGGTATTTTCTACTTTTCTAACAACAAAAAGATGCACAGCAGCGCCATCTATGTCAGACTTTTGATTAAAAGCTATGGGAATCGCGTACTTTTTGGGATAAAAAGTACCCTATGTGTTAATCCAAGGTATCAGGTACCTACATACCATTTATCATAAATATTGGTCCAGCCATTTGAGCGTGAAGAAGTAACAAACATACACATAACTTTCACCTTTATAATATTAGTAGGAAGTAGGATAGGATGGTACAGTCAACGAATGAAAGAGGTGACCAGAAGTAAGAACAAAGATTTTTATAAATTAGATTATTTTATAATGTCATTTATAAAAATCTCTCTCATCGCTAAATCATATTAACGGCAGTTCTGATCTCTGTCATTGGCTGACTGTAGATACTTATGTCATGCATGTCTGATGTTTATATGATAACAAAGAAAAAAAAAAACAGCTTAGTTACTGACGTTTTTTTTATATACCACAAAGGTGGTAAACAAGCATACGGCCCGCCTGATGGTAAGCATCACCGTAGCCTATAGACGCTTGCAATACCGAGGGTATCACTCACACGTTGCCAACCATCCCAACTCCCCCAAGTGAAGCTCTGGAGACCTTACCGTAGGAACACAACATGGCCGACACCAATGCTATTTGGCTACGATCTTCTGAAAGGTGGAGGTCAGACGGGCTGCTTCGATTTGAGCAGATTATTCGCTGTGCCCTACCTCTTTAAAAACGCTGACGTAGTTTGTTAAGTTGGTCTTCTTCATGAGTTTAAAAAACATAACCTACCTACTAGCCAGTGTACACAGAGTGTTTATACATTACCTTTCCTATAAATATTCATGGGTAGTCGTAGTCGCCCTCCGTGTCACGTTGTGTATTTTGTAGTATGACATTTTTCGCATAAATTTTCATAGCATGTATCATGGTAATGAGTTCAACAACTCGTATTTACTATCTTTAATTAATACAATTTATCGAGTGGTTGCCAATAATGAAAAGAAAAGAAAAACTGAATGCGTGGTCTTTTTTTCTAGTTTTCGAAGTGGCATAAATATGTTGTCATTTTAGTACTTTGTCACTTTTGTTTACTTTTTAATTACTGAAGACTATTGCGTTGGATATGTCAAAACTTTATAGTGACAACTTGACAAGGTACTAAAATGTCCACATATTTATGCCACTATTGAGTATTGGGAGGCAGGTCGGTGTAGGTACTACTTATAGATCAATGAGGTCGGTTTATCATTATCAATTTACCTTTTTTCCTTTCCTTTCCCATATTATGTGATGTTTATAATTGAAAAGTTGTTGTTACATTTAAAATAAAAAAAATTAAGCAACTGTCAGTCAACCAAAGAGGAAGTTATGAGGATAATTGAAAAAGTTAACACTCTATATATAGCTATAGCCATCAGAAAGGGAAATTATTAAAGCAATTAAAAGTTTTCAACATTAACTGAATTAACCTACAACAAATTTTCTTGAACCTCCCTTTCTCATTTGATTTTATTTGGTGCGTTTCGACACTTCGATTATGAAGTAAATGTATGGACTACTAATCTTTGAGCGCTCGAGAGAATATTAATGATCAGGTAAAATCAGTATATTAGTTAAAGTTATAATTTTTTTAATCTATGCATGATGCCTGCCTATAGCTCTGGACTTCCTTAGACTACAAATGCTGACGCTTCAAAGACCTTTTCACCATGCCTTCAATGTTTCACCACTTGTTTACCATTTTTATTATGATTGTGTAAATTGTGTTCTTAAAACACAGGCTCAGAAATTAGGCACCAATGCTCACAAATCATTATTGGTAGGCATTTAGAGTTATAAAGGTTAGTAATAAATTGATATACGTAGTTATAAATATATTTATTATTAATTTTATATGTGCGCCAATCATGAACTTATAAAAATCATCACAGTGCAGACTAAGATCTCTTTACTTCTAAATATCTAGTATACACAATTTGGTTCTAAAACTTGACAAACTTATCACAACACAACACTGTTTTGTCACGTACGAGTTCACTATAAATAACTATTTTTGTTTTTAACAACAAAAAGCAATTTCAACTTCACAGCAAACAAAACAGTGGCCGTGCTCCGAAAATCCTGTGGGAATGTAGACAATAAACTGCAGTGTATTACAATATTTCTATTACAATGCAAACAACCTGACGACCTAGGTGACGCAATGGTTACCATGCCGGACCACCACCCACAAGGTCCCGGGTTCGACTCTCGATCGAGTCACGATGAAAAACTAACTTTTCTGATTGGCCTATGTGTATTTTATTGGATGGATATCTATATGGATATCTATTTGTGTATTTTGTTATAAAATAATATCTTTGAGTTAGTATCCCATAACACAAGTTTCGAACTTACCTTGGGGCTAGCTCAATCTGTGTGATTTATATATTTTATTTTTAACCTTATCATCATCGGGCTTCACTTGTCACTCATCTTTTAAACTGTCTCTCTGCAGATGTTTATGGGTGGCAGTGATGCTAACCACCATTTGACCAGGTTACCATCATTATCTGATAGCTATATTGTCTATAATTACATAAAAAAGTAGCCTCTTCAAATGTTAGTTCTTCTAAACTACATTTTCCATACTATCTCCGTTTACACCCTACAGAATTGTTCTAAAGGCATACAATTCGTTTTTATCACGACAACACAATCGCGTCTTAAATTGTTCCCAATGATTCCCAGTACAAGAATTTTCGCTTTCAAACCTTAAAAATACACAAGTAGGTATATCCGTAACCCTGTCGTAAATTTTTAATGTCCACCGTTTGTGAATATACAGATCGCAAGTACTGCTTAGATTACATGTATTATTGCCACTAGTGTAGGCTGGAACAGATGAAAAATTCATTACAGAAGCCCTTTTTGCCATCTGAATATGAAACTTATTACGTGAGCGAGTGAGTGGCAAATCGCTAACTAGTAACATCCAACTCATTTTCCGCCGACATTGAATATTCTGCCATGTTTGAAGGAAAAACAAAGTGTTAAATTGCGTGGGGAGTCGCTTTTGAGCCGAGTGATTTCTGTTGAAGTTCTGATCTCTATGGCGGTGTTTTTAAGGTTGGGTATGACGTCAGATTTGGAGAGGTGAGGTGAGGGAGGAGGGTTTCCTGTAACAGGAGACATGTATAGAGGATGTGGGTCAAGTGGCAGGCGACAAAAGTGTGTGAAGCGATGTCGCGTCGCCAACACGCGTTCGATTGCATACCGTTTAGGTTGAACTTTGGTTTAGAAACTCTAAAAATTCTACAAAAAACTACAATTTTTATACCGTAATGGTAACATTCCTTTTTTTTGTAGTCACAAAATTTATTCCGTTTGTTCAGTTTGTTACGGTGCCGTGGTTATTTTCTTTGTTGAGAATGGAGTTTTATTCATTTCAGATATACGAAAAAAAAAATTTTTTTTTTCACATCATCCATCAGAAGTATAAATTACTTTGTAACTTCTTCTTTTCAAATCAATGATTATTCACAATTAGATTAGGTTTGACCAGTACCTGGCAACGGCAACAAACTTGTCGGTTGCCATGAGAAGGTCCTTCACCACTTGTGACTATAATTCACATTGCGCCACTTTGTAACAATTTTTGTTTTTATACAACACAGTTGGCAAATAAGCATACGGTCGACCTGATGGTATGCCGTCACCGTAGCCTATAGACGTTTGCAATACCGGGGGTATCACTCACGCGTTGCCAACCCTCCCAACCCCTCCCCAAGTGCAGCTCTGGAGACCTTAATCACCGTAGGAACACAGCATGGCCGAGACTAATGCTATTTGGCTACGAGCTTCTGTAAGGTGGAGGTCCTTCCCCAGACGGGCTGCTCCGATTTGAGCGGATTATCCGCTGTGCCCTACCTCTCTTAAGAACGTTATACGACATCCGTTACGTAAAATGTAACTTATAGAATATTATTCAACGGTCACTTATTACCTGCGCTAATTATTTTCACGGATATAAAGTCACGTATAGTAAATGCCATGAAAATTAAATTTTAAATGTAAATATAAATAAAAACGGAGAAATTGAACAAACTACTCAAAATGCTAAACAGCTAACGTTGACAAAACTAAACGGGTACAATAGTGGCTATGAGAGCATGCATGGTGGGGCAAGATAAACACGTGATTAGTGGCATGTGCATAGTCATAAGCGGACGCGACTTGACGCGACTGAATTTGTTATTTTAGAAGCGAAAAGAAATCGAAATAAGCATTACAATTGCAAGTATTTTTTAACTAACTTCCCCCTGGCTTCGCACGCGTTAATTTTATGACATAGATCTCGTTTGACAACAAAACAACCCATAGCGCGACTTATGGCGCCATCTGTTGGCCGATACAGCGCCCTCTATAGTAGAAAAATTATTTTCCCATTGGAACGACATGCTTTCACGGGATAAAAAGTAGCCTATGTTGGGCTCTGTACCCCTGACAATATATATACAAATTTTCATAATGATCGGCTGATTAGTCAAACCGTGAAGGAATAACAAACAAACTCACTTTCTCATATAAAATATTAGTTTTTGAATATCATTGGACATTGTAAAACACTGCTTACTACCTAATGAGAATACAAATTGGTCTTTTGTATTAACTATGATTTAAAATTGTCTGTTATATGCCTGACTAGTCAGACTATAGGCTCACAAACCGATTTAATTTTTAAAGTCGCAGGAAACCGCTGGAAGCCGCTGACAATCAGTCATATTGGATGCGTTTGTGGGAGGCTTACATCCAGCTTCTTGTGGTCGAAATGATGATGATGACAGAGCGTTATCTGATGGTAAGCAAAACACTGCTGTCCATAAACACCTGCCACTTTGCCGCGTTTCGTAAGGGAAACGGCACACGTCATCAACAACAAAAGATGCTCCAAGCCGACAACCTGTGAGAAAATGTTTAAAATAAATTCAGTGTCATGTCACCAATGGCATGGGAACACACGGGAAAACACGCAGTATAATATAGGTATTATTTTATGATTTTGCATAAAAAACCACCGTTGTCTCTGAATTCTAAATGAGCGGACACAGTGTACAGGCGTCGGCTATTCCTAGTTTTCTAAGCTGTAATATCCTTCCTGGAAGTCTAACGACGTTTTAATGTCTGTGACTACACGGTTTTGTGTACTTGTGCATTTTACTTAGATTAGGTGTAACGTTAGTGGCATTTGTTGATTGTTTATAAAAATATCATTTGTTTGGATCATAATATCATTATGTCGTCCCATAATCATGCAATTAGATCGTACTCGTAGACTCGACATTGCTTAAATTGCTTGTTCGTTAAAGAATACGTCCAATGGTTATATTAATAATATACCCCAAATCTGAAATTTGAACTTAGTTTTAGTAGCCTTTTAGTAGCTCATTTAGTTTCTACTGTGTAAAAACACAATATTTGCAGCTGATGCGATGATGAGTTATTTGTGTAACATTGTATAATTCTAACACCATATTTGTTATTTTTTTTTTGCATTAGTGTGGAGATGTATTGGTTAAACTTTCTCCAAGGTCCGTGTCTGAAATGTAGAGATTTTATTGTCGATATTCACACAGGAACGCGCACAATGGGATAGTGCGAGCATCTCGTAGATATTTTCGTAATAATTTTCCAGAGTAGATTTTTTCTAGGACGTCCCTTAAATAACTTAATAAATAAACATGAAGCTATATTCGGAAATATGGTCGCTTATGCACTATAGCCTCTCATTTAGATTCAGAGAACCAGCAGAGCAGAGGCGGAATGATAATAATTTCATATTATTTGGATTTGCCCTCACAGCGGGCGTATAAGTGCTGTTTATTAGAAGCATTTGAACGGCAACGCTAGACAGAAATTAACTTAGCTAGAAACTAGTTCGAGAGAAATGTTAGTGAATAATGGATTAACAAATTCCACTTTGACAAATAATTACCAAAAAAGAGTGCCTAGTTCAATAAGAGTTTTCGTTATCATCATCTCAGACACAAGTGATCTACTGCTGAACACAGGCTTCCCCCAAACGCTTCCAGTATGCAGTGTGTCAGCGGTCTGCATCCAGCGACTTTCGTATATCGTCTGACCACTTTGTCTATGAAGAGTATTGCATTTTATAACATTTTTTTTTACAAAAGACTGCTACTACTACTACGCACCAATCTAATTAAAAAATAAACGATGAACATAGATGAAAACTCAATCACCGCCTGTCCATTTAAACCCTCGACCGGCATTTGAAAGAAGGGAGATCTGAGAAAAGCGGGAATAGAGAGGGTTGGGTGGACTTGGAGTTTGACTTCCGAGTCTATCACTCACCAAACAAACACTCCAAACCGATATTGTGTGAAAGGTATAGCTTCCCCGTTCGAGACAACCCATTTCCGCCTGAAAAAATTTAATTTTGCGACAAGGAAGGGACGTTAAAAATACAGTGTCTTATCACGTTGGAAATATGAAATTTTACACATTATTTTTGAAGGGTTAAAAGACCATAAATAAGAGGATATCTCGCGATCTCGCCATAATCACGCCGTTTATCTTATAACGCTACATTAACTACGAAAGCTGTAACATCTTGAAATATTCCCTCCACTGATATTAAGATTCATTAAAGTTGTTTTAGTCCACAAACTTGCTTTAAGTACCGAACCGAAGGTATCCTTATAATTTTTTTAGTTGAATCCAATGATAGACAATATAAATGGACCACTTTGAATGTAGAATAGGATAAAGAAACATGGCGTCAAAGCCAAAGGATTCACAGCAAAGGCCTACTTATACATGGACAGGATTCAGTAAAGGCTGATGCTGGTGAATGACCAACGAACATTCTGACGTTGTCAGACTTCGGACGCCAGAATTCAATTTGCTTGACTTGGTATTGTTTGTACACAAGTAGTGTCTACTTTAATGACTTAAAAATGTTACTATAACTCACAATAGGAATATGCATGAAATACAAATAGGATTTAAATATTTCTTTATTTAAAGAAAGTTTAAAGCCTCATAATTTTATATCCTGTTTTAAATTGATATTGTTTAAGAAAATAATTATCAAAAACTTGAGCGTGTTTAGAAGACAGTCCACCCACGACGCTACCAAAATCACGCGACTTACTTCACGTAAAATATGACATAAGAGTCGCAGTCGCGGATTTGTACAAATCGAATTGAAACAACATAATATTATAAAAGGTATACATTATGAAGGAATAATAAACAAACTCACTTTCTCATTTAGAATATTAGTATGATTACTAATATTCTAAATGAGAAAGTGAGTTTGTTTATTATTCCTTCGCGGCTTGACTAATCAGTAGATCATTAGGAAAAAATTTATATATGTTGTCAGGGGTATAGAGCCCAACATAGGCTACTTTTATTCCGTGAAAGTATGTCATTCCAATGGGAAAATATTTATTCTACTATGAGATGAGTAATATATGGGATATGGAATGGGCGCTTTATAAAATGGGCCAACAGATGGAGCCATAAGCGCTATGGGTTGTTTTGTTATCAAACGAGATCTATGTCATAAAATAATTTATTTAAAAAAAAAAACATTTATATGGCACGTCACTGTACGTATAAACATTTACAACATTCAAAACAACACGTAAAGTTGGCTGTAGTTAAGATACTGTGACAGCTAACGTTTCGCCACATTCATTCCGTCGAACAAACTAATTAAATATAAGGTGCCACTGTAAAAGCTGAACTACCTAGTAACGAAGTGCAAATGACATGATAAATTTATAACGTTAGTAAACACTTTAATACGACTAATTTAAGCTACGAATTAGACATTTGGAAAACGAAGGAATGTGTGAAAATATAAAATTATTTTTAAGATTCAATTTTACAAAAAAATTTTTTTAAAAGTTTAAATAGACAGGCAACCAAGCAAACAGGCCTGATGATTACAACCGCCTATGAACATCGGTAACACCAGGGACGCTAGCAATCCCTTTACGCAGTGCAGTGCGGTGCGCGCTCGGATACGGACGCACACCGCTACATTGCACAGTACGAATTTTTATTCGCGAAACGCGCGGCATTAGCCGCTGCACGTAAGCAATGGCTATGAGTTCCGAAAAACTTATAGCTAACGAGTTCCTGGCGTTTATCCAGCACGCCATCGACGCGATGGACGAGGTCAGCATCATGCAGATCTGCAAGTCAAGTTTCACTCAGGACGAGATTTGCAGTGGCAAGAAGCTGCTGTTCGAAACGCTCGGAAAGACCGCGCAGATGCCTTCTCGTAGGAGGGATAGAGGAGAGAGAAGCGTGCAAGACGTCATCACCTTGCTCAAGGAGACCGATCCGGACGACGTGCCCGCTTTCGTGGCGAAGCAGTTACATAAGCTGCCCCCCGTCACGTTCGACCACGTCGACGTCACCAGATTGCTGAAGGACATCACGTTCCTGAAGACCAGTCTGGTCGAAGTGCAGTGTAGGTTAGAGAAGTCTGAATCCACCATCAGTGAACTGCGTACCGAATTATCTACATTAAAACGTAATAATTCGGTAAGTAGGTCACCTAAGACCGATGAAACCGACACACGCCGTGAAGCGCAAAATGCATCCATCGGCAGTTTTGCGTCGCCGCTGTCAGCTGGCGCTATGTGCGATGCTCCGCGCCCCGCCGCCCGCTCCCCTGCCTCGCCGGGGGTCACGTCGATTGCTAGTTTTGCGACACCGAGCCAACCACGCGCCTACGCCGCCGCCGCCGCCGCTGTCCCGTCATCTCAGCGGCCTTCGTCATCTAGAAGTCCACGAGGGAAGGAACCCGAGACTGTGTTACTGGTCCCACCAAGGGTTCAGTGCGATGAAGACGGTTTCACAAAAGTGGAGAGAAGGAAGAAACCGTCTTCCAGGAACAAGTGCGGATCAGCACCGACAGGACCAAAACACCTGCTGCGTCCAGCCATTCCGTCGACGCTGCTGTACGTGTCCCGGCTGCATCACTCTACAAAGAAGGAGGACGCCATAGAGTTCATGCGCGTGAAGACCAACCTCACGTTAGGGGTCGAGCGGTTGGAGTCCCGCTACAGAGTGAATTTTAATTCCTTTGTTGTGCGAGTTCCGACCCACCAACTGTCGACCTACATGAGTGAGGAGTTCTGGCCGAAAGGTGTGATGTTCCGGCGATACCGAGGTCGGCTACCGAACACCCAGCAGACTGATACGCGTCCGACACTGCGTGTCAATTAGTTTTATTTTAAAAGTTTTTTATATTTATATGTATTTTAGTTTTAAGGTATATATCTATGGGCCCTTTGTTTATTTTTAACATCTTATGTAAACACTGTGTTTGCCTGAAATAAAGAATAAATAAATAAAATAAATTTACAGTTACAAGAAAAAGGAAGAAAAGGGAATCCTCTCTCTCAGCTTACTTACAGAACGAAACGCATTGCTGCTTCACGCTGACATTCTGTGAGAGGGTGGTACTAGCCCGATCGTCCATATCATGCATGCTCTACTGCTCCGAGTAATAAAATACCTATCAATAGTTTCACATTTCCATTTGACTTTTCCCACTCACAAGGGAATTATTTATTTAAGAGAGGTGGGGCACAGCGGATTATCCGCTCAAATCGGAGCAGCCCATCTGGGGATGGACCTCCACCTTACAGAAGATCGTAGCCAAATAGCATTGGTTTCGGCCATGTTGTATTCCTACGGTGAGTAACGTCTCCAGAGCTCCACTTGGGGGGGATTTAAGGTTGGCAACGCGTGAGTGATACCCCCGGTATTGCAAGCGTCAATAGGCTACGGTGATGCTTACCATCAGGCGGGCCGTATGCTTGTTTATCAACTATGTGGCATATTAAAAAAAAAAAATGTCAAGCCTTTTCAAAGATTACCGAAACAATAGACAGAAAAAGACGCTTTGTTGACCCACAACAAGAAGGCCATCGAGCTCTTCAAGTTCTATAAATAACACTCTGTTAAATTAATTATTAAATAAAAACATTAAGTACCAGCCAGCTATATTTTAAGCCACCTAGAACGAAATAAATCCAACGAAGTACCGCTTTATCATTTAGTTCAAATTAGTTAAATTTAATTCTCAACAAACCTTAAGTGTAAATGAACTAAATAAACCTAAAGAAACTTTTAAAATACTTAAAAGTAGTTATTTAGTCAACTCCTAACTATACTTTGAATTTCTTTGAGTTTATTTCGAGTATGATACGTGACAGACATTATAAACTAAATTTTTACTTTAAGATAGAGCTTTTTAGATTTCTCTTGAATGTCACATAAAAGTATTTTATATTACTTTTTTATAGATGTGAAACTTAATAAAACAAGATATTATAAGACGAATTACTTAGCATGCCATAGCAGCGTAAAATACGTACAATTTCATTATTATTTAAAAAAAATCATTGAACACATTTTATGCTGATGGTAGGTATGTTATTTCTACTAATATTATAAATGTGGAAGTGATAAGAATAGTGCCTGTATACAATATAGGAACTCTTTTGACACTATTCTTTATATTTGTTAAAAAAAAAACATCAAAAACAAAAGACTACTGATTCCGCGCTGATCACAAACAGAATAATACTGGCCACATGCATGTGCAATTACAATCAATTATAAAAAAAAAAACTAGTTTTATAATCCTTCGTCTGGAATAAAATTCTATTTTGCACTAACGTAATATTCCTCCCAGTACTCGGCTCCCTTTGTTTAGAATTTCATTTGAGCTCGCGCTGTTTGTCATGCTGTTCACACTAACCCTTTAATGGAAATCTCAATATTTCATTTGGTCTTTGAATAAGAATTCTTTTAGGATGATTTTTTTTATTTTTAATATTTTTTTATTATGTTTTTAATTTGATTTTATATAAATTAAGTTACGATTTCACCATTTACTGCCGAATAATTTATATTTGCTAATTAAGAATCAGGCTCAAGTCGTATGGTAAAAATATTTTTACGTAGCGTCTTTATAAACTGCTACGCAGCTACATGTGCTACGGTATTTCTCGTAGCAGATCGTAGCATAAATCGTAGCTATCTACGTTAAATAGGCATTCAATTTCAACAGTCAACCAACGCCAGTAGAATACAAAATTATAAATAAAATAAAATAAAAATTCTTTACATTCAAATAATATTTTTACACCCTACAATAACGATACAAAGAAACCAACCGTAACGGGTTCAATTTCAACACGTTTCCAGTTCACTTCATTAAATTTAGCCCAAAAGTTCATCGCGCTGATTTGATATTCAATTTGGCGCTAGCAGGGACCCGCTATAAATTTTTTATGGGAGCATAAAGTGTGTCTGTTGAAGCCTTTTTCCTACAGACAAAAATTCAGGAGCGGAAGAATCTACATACATATTATATTAATATATTTATACAAACATATCGAATGCCATATGCATTTGTTTTTATTGTTGACTAGCTGTTGTTCGAGACTTCGCCCGACCTTTATGGCTGCTTAGGTCTAAAACTCCCAAGTCTGTAGAGCTTCGTAATTAAATTTTTTGACTACTTGAATAGAAATTCAACCTAAATGTCCAAATCTATGTAAATTTACGAGAGATGGGGTTTCTAGGCGTTTAAAATAAGGCTTCAAATTTCGAAAAGAATTTTCTAACTGATTGTTCCTGCTATTGTCAAATCATTTTTAAATATGTTAGAGAAAAGTACAGTTGGCAATTGTTTTTTTTTACGAGCTAACAAGTCACCTGATGATAAACATTTACCACTGCCCTTGCACATCTACGACTTTTAACTTCTAACTTTTAAGTCTTGGATGCGTTGCCCACTAATAGAGATATGAAAGAGGATGGATACAGTAATGAAAACCTTCATTATTCGTCACAAACATTAGTTTAAAATGTGACTTTCTCGTATATTACTATTCTGAGACACAAGTTATTCAAACATATTGAATGACAAGCGTTTTGTGTGAATTTGACGTCGCATCTGCCCTACCAATGTTGCTCAATTATGAGTAATGAACCGTGCGAGTAGCTTTCATTATTGAGTCTGTCAAGAGCCGTAAGCAATCTACGCGAAACTCGTAACACGCAATTATTCCCTTGTTCAATTAGCACTCGATTACAAAGCCTTGTTTGTCATATGTTTATATTTATGTGGACGCGCACGATATATTTCCTACAATAGTCTAATGTAAAAATTATTTAAATTATTTCTTGTAAATTATAATCCAGTGACCGGTCTAAATCGCTCGGAACCTTTGCGCAGACTAGTAAGATCTGACAAGCAATTAGGTATATGTATACATAAATATAGGTAAACTGATGAAAAATAAGTTTCTTATTATGCATGAAGATAAAATATGTTACAATAACATTACAAAGTTACACAGATTGACAGAACATTGTTTTTTTTTAATATATATAATTTACCATTAAAAAAATGAATATTTTTTTAAATGGTAAATTATATATATTAAAAAAAAACAATGTTCTTTGTTCTATGTTTACTTATTATAACATATAGAAACCACGCAGGTTTGTGCTTATGTTATTAGGGAGTCCAAATAAAATTTCTAGTTAATTTGATAGTTAAACGTGTTTTTTTAAATTTATTTCCAAATTAAACAATTGCCAATCTTTAAATTTATCGCACGACTTAAGCCACGCATGGCTTATCTTATTTTTTTTATTATTGTCATTAGAAGCTACTAAACGATATGTCGTCGTTGGAATGCACTGATAAATTACACAAAATCCCGAAAGTTCACTGCCAATACTTCTTTTAATAAAAATTAGTTTACAATATGATACTGTAACTTAAAAACATTTTGTATAGAACACAATGGGTATAATTCGACCCCATTCCTGGGGCGCGGCATACAGCGCGCTCATTATCGTTTTCCGCCGTCGCCTCGGTATCTTAAGTGCTCCGAAACAATACAAATTTTGCATAAAAATACTTGATTTTTTTCTACATTTTCCAAAGTATAATTTTTTGATGCTAAATTTGAGAATGGTAAGTGAAAAAACTTAACATAAAAACTTAAAGAAAAAAATTGTAAAAAATATTAAATTATTTTATTAATATTGTACTTTTTTGGAAAGTATGTATTTCTTTTAATTTTTTTTTTCTAAAAGCTATTTAAGATATTATTTAACTTGCATACATATTCTATGGTTGTTATTAATAATAAAAAAATTGTTTTTTTAAAAACTATTCTTTTGTTTATATTGCTGACTTGCAAGCATTGAGTATCGCCAGCAAGAGTATAAATGACAACTAATATGTATTTGTTTTACTAGTGGCCATTTTGCTTTTGTTTTCGAAATGGTAGTAGGATGTAGAGTAGATTATCTGTTTACCACAAATCAGTTTTACACACGAACACAAATTTATTATTGCATGTACAAAGCATGAGTAAGTATATATTCTCTGAGTAAACTCGAGTTTATTTTCATTTGATTTTCGACAAATTGGAATGAAATTATTTTTTTGCTAACATATGAAGTCACCATCTACAAATTAATCAATATGTATATCAGACATCATTAAGGGGAGGAAGTGCTTCACCGGGGCGTAAGTCGGCGCTTAATTGTGCGAAAAGCGAAGCCCTTCACTTTAAATACTCACTATATATAAATCTGTTGGAGTTTCCGTTAAATGGTAGCTTACGACCTGTTGAAATGTTATTGGGGGAGTCGAGTATTGGAGTTTTATGTAAAGACTACAAATTATGAGTGTCGAAATTTTGCATTTTTCAAATCGTACCAAAACTTTTCCAATCATACAAAGTTATGGAGTACGGAGTTTTTAATTGTTAAAATGCTTAAAGTAAGTATTAAACTAGTGATGACTTATTGACCAAGTGAAGTTAACAACCCGTGTAAAAAAATATTTTCAGTTTAGGAGTCTCCATCGGGACCTTAAAATGGAGTTCGTAGATAAAGTGATTCAAAAGTGTGCGGAGGCTCACGAACAAAGACTTCGACATCATGTGAATCCTGAGGCAACCCAGCTTCTTGATAACACAGACCTATTGAGAAGGCTCAAAAGAACTAAACCCTTTGAGTTAGTGTAGTGTAGTGAAAACAATACTAGTGATAGTGCAATAACATTTATAACACATGAACAAAGTGTTTTCAATTAACAGACACTAAGATAAGTCGATGGACAATATTCTTAGACTATACGTTTTATAAGTTTAGGTTAAAGTTAAATTACTAATTAGCCAATAGCTAGATTGTAATATTCTAAAGTAGGAATTACATATTAATACTTTACTTAAAAAAAAAAAAAAAAAGTTTAGGAGTGGTAAAGTATTTAGCGGTGTGTCGGGATCCTGAAGTCTTTCCTATCATTCCTTGTAGAGGACAACGCAGAGGTGTTCCTGTTATTCATAGGCGGTTACCACTTTTCATCAGTAGCTTGTTTGCCTTATATTATAAAAAAATTAAACTTCGTTTGCGTGTATTTATTTATGCACAGCAGCGCCATCTATATCAATTAATTAATTTCAAAATGTCTTTATTGATAATAAATTATTAAATTAAAATTACATAACAACACATAGGTACACTTATTGCTACGTAATATCATAAATTAAAATTTACTTACAGGCTGCCTGCGCCTATTAAAGTATTTAACACATGAAGGAAAACGAAACTATTCACAACTTAAATGTAGGTAAACACAGCACAAATCGTATTTTTTTTATACATCAATTGATTTTTAATGTATTTGTATCATGATAATTATTTGAATAAAAACGCATCACGCATAATGACAGTGCAAAACAAATGGAGTCGACACAACCAGCTATGCGAGAGCTAGGTAACCGGTTTCTCGGTATCGGACGCGGGCGCGCCTGCACGCGGCTGCGGGTCATGTTTGAGTGGTCGTGTCGTTTGAGTGAAGGAAATAGTGATGGGGCAGCCTATAAGTGCCGTATCTGTCGACATATGGTAAATCGTGAATTTTAGTCTGACCGATATTACAAATAAGCTGGTTTGAGTGGAATTTATTTTTATTATAGAATCTATGTGACAATTTGAGTATGAATTCTTTTATTAACGGTAGTTTGATCAATTTGTGCAATTTAGAAAGATTTGTGTAAAAGGGCGTGTTAAAAGAAATTTTAATAGCCTTATTTTGAATGACTTGTAATAGCTGATAATTAGTATTACATGTACTGCTCCACACTGGACATGCATATGTTATACAGGGCCTAACAAGGGTTGTATAAATTTTTAACTTACAAATGGAGCTTAGTTTAGCCCTGCGGTTTAAAATAGGATGCAGTGCACCAATAGCTTGAGCACCTTTCGTACGCAAATTAGCCATATGTTTGGACCAATTAACTTTGGAGTCAATAGTGACACCCAAGTACCGGACGTTGTTGCTCCACGGAATAGCGTGACCGGCAATTTGTAGCTTACGTCCAGGGGGCTTCCTATGACGGCTGAACATTATGGCTTCAGTTTTCGAAGCATTGATATTCAACTTCCACTTAGTGAAGAAGTCATAAAGCGAATCTAGCGAAAGCTGTAGTCGACTTACAATGAGGTCATAGTCTTTAGATGATGTGTATGATGCAGTATCATCCGCGAAGCAAGCTAGATGGGTGCGAGTTTGGATAGGAATATCATTAATAAATATTAGAAACAGCCATGGGCCAAGAATGGAACCCTGCGGAATTCCCGCGGGTACTTGACAGGATCTTGATTTGTAATTATTCAACGATACCTGAAAGGTACGATCAGAGAGGTATGACTTGATTAATTTGACTAAATTTAGAGGTATTTTATTCATTATAAGTTTATGAAGTAGGCCGTTATGCCAGACCGTATCAAAAGCCTTTTCTATATCTAATAAGATCATTCCTGTGGATTGTTTGAGGTTAAGATGATGCGCAACGTGTTCTGCAACTCTTGCGAGTTGGTGCACCGTCGAATGTGATTTGCGAAACCCAAACTGCTCGCTTATTAGAAAACTTTCAGAATGTTTTAGCAGCCTTGAATAAATTATTCGTTCGAATAGCTTACCAAGAGCTGGCAGCAAACTGATGGGGCGGTAGTTGACCGGAAGTTTGTCATCTTTACCTGATTTTTTGAGTGCGATGACTTTTGCATTTTTCCAAGCACTAGGGAAATAAGCTAAACCTAAACAACCATTGAAAATTTTAGTAATGTATACAACAGCCTTCTGTGATAGATTTTTTAAGAGTAAATTATGTACTTCATCTGCACCTGGGGATTTGCGAGACTTAAGTTTAACTAGGGACTTTCTAATTTCAGAAGGGTATGTAGGTTTGATTAATTCCACTATTTTGTAACTGTTGAGAATATCAATGGACTGTTGAACAGTAGATTCAACGTCAGAGCCAACCCAATTGGAGGTAAGCGTCATATTATTAAGAAAGGCCTCAGCGAGGGCATTGCATTGTTCTGTTACATTAGCAGTTAGGGTTCCATCAGGAAGCCTAAGAGGAGGAATAACGTCAGTTTTTGGTTTGACAGATTTTGCTAAACGCCATATATCAGTAGAGGGGTTATCAGCTTTTTTTAATTTACGATCCCATAATTTGTCGTTGTGGTTTTGAATGCTCGTATTAATTTTGACTTGTAGAGAATTAATTATGCTTCTGATTTGTTTTTTTTCATCTAAGTTAGTTGATTTTTGGTCGCAACGACGAAAGTAATTTTTAAGTTTTATAAGTTTTTTAATATGATTTGGCAATTTAGTCGGGTTGTTAAAATTACTAGTTGAGGGAACACAAGAGTTTCTTGCTTTAATTATAGTGCTAGTTAAGTGATTAGCAGCTTCATCTATAGCAACCTCAGATTTAAAGACTTCGGTAGATAAATTAATGTTTCTATCGATGTATGCACGATAACCGGCCCAGTTCGCATCGCGATATCTAAAATACTTAGTTTGGGCTTTCCACTGCAATTCACCTCCAACAGTGAAGTATAAAGGTAAATGGTTAGAAGCTAGTGCTGGCAAAGCGCTTACGTCACTGATAGTACGAATATCACGAGAAAGGATTAGATCAGGGTTGGTAGGGGTGTAGTCAACTCTATAATTTAGCTGCGATGGGGAATCGGAAGCATGTATAGTATAATCATGAAGGAGCATGTGTTTAAATAGACTTCGCCCTCGAGTATTGCAGTAACTGCTGTGCCAACATTCGTGGTTAGCGTTAAAATCACCCGCAATCAAAACTCGTCTCCCCAGACCCAGTACGATATCAAGGTCTTGATGTAAAAGGGGTAAATTTGGGGACTGATAGGCTGAAACGATAACATGTTCAGTACCAGAAATCATTAATTTAATACCAACGGTTTCTAAGTGAGTAGTGTTAAGTTCAGGCAACAATGAGTGGTCTAAATTATTACGAACAATAATAGCCACTCCCTGGCCTCGTCCAGTGTGGTGTTTGTCATGTCGATAGCAAGTAAATCCAGGAATGTTTAGTTGGGTATTGTGTGTCAATTTAGTTTCACAAAGTATAATGATGTCGACAGATAAGGCACTTACCGCCAGGTCTATAAGTTCATCTAATTTATTGCGCACTCCATCAGCGTTCCATGAAAGTAACTTTAACTTCTCAAAAAGTCTTTTTATATATAATGACCAAGATGTGTGAACACCAGTAATATTTTGTCCATCATCGATTTGCATGAGCTAAACTGTTCCTTAATCTTTTTGATTGTTAAAAATATGTCAAACATTTCTCTCGTTGTGAGGTCCATATCAGCTGTATTAGGATGGTACGTGTCATCAGATGCAGGCACATAAGTCTTCAGAGGATTCACACTGATTTGGGCAGCATGGGTAACAGCTGGAACAGCCACAAAATCATGCGACGGTGCAGCAACTGGTGTTGGTGCCGAAGAAGCACTTAATATTTTTGGATTAGTAGCTAAGTGTAATCCTGGGTCGTGTCTTGGCTGGAACGCAAGTGTGTCTGCGGCAGGATTATTCACATTTTTCAATGCTGTGACTTCAGCAAAGGATTTAGTAGGCTGTGAGCGTTTAGGCAACAGGGTGGAGAGTTCTGGAGCCCGACGAGTTGCTTTTTTATCATCCAGTTTCTTTAGGTAGGCCACGCGGGCACTGCAATTGCGATAGTTTGCAGGATGGTCTTCTTTGCAGTTACAACAGTGTGCTGGCTCTTTACGGTCTTGTTTTGGACATTGTGAAGTAAGATGACTCTCTGTGCATTTGACACAGCGTGATGGCATGTTGCAATTTCTGGCTGAGTGGCCGAATCTCTGGCATCTAAAACATTGGGTCCCTGCTGAGTTTCTAGGCATGTACTTTTTTACGGAAACTATACATTGACAAAAGTACTTGATTTGCCGAAACTTTGCAACGTCTGTACCAGGAGGCAGTTGCACCAAAAAAGGTGGATTCGTGGTGGTTTTAGCCGAAGTAATTTTAGTAACAATGGTGTCATCAAAACCGAGTTTGGTAATTTCGTTCCTTACTTCGTCTACAGGAAGTGGCGGTAGGCCATAAATGACGACTTTTGGTGTTTTTTCGTCTTTTCTTGTGTAGGTAAGAAAAGCAACTTCATCTTTTCGCAGCAAATCTTTGACTGCTTGATGTGCTTCGGACGTGTAACAAACAACCGCAACTTTGTTGCGGCCTCTATATTGCAAATGGAAGTGATTAGTTGACTTCTTGATAAGGTCTTTAAGGTTATCATGTGTCCAGTTGGGGCCAATCTCCATAATTATGGGAGGGATGTGCCCAGACTTCTTTACTGATATTGTCGCCTCTTGCAGCAGGCTTTTCTTCTCCACTTCCTCACCATCAACACTAAGTTCTTCAAAACTATTGTGTAGGCTGACATCTCGTTGCTTATCAAATTTTGACGAATCCTTCACTGATGCTGTACGCTTAGGATGGCGCCATTGATCAGGTTCTCCTTCAGGTCCTCTTTTCCTTATATTGTTTTCGGAGGACGACTTGAAATAGTCCATGATGGTGTTAGTGGACATATCGATATCGATAAGGTGTCGATAAATTGAAACTTCGCATCACTAGGAAAGAACTAGTTTAACTTAGCGGGGGTACACTAGCAAGCGCGCGCTCGCCGCGAGGACCGAACGCCGAATGAATCTATATCAGATTTTTGATCAAATCCTACGGGGATCGCGTACTTTTCCGGATAAAAAGTACCCTATGTGTTAACCCAAGGCATCAGCTACCTACATACCAAATATCATAAATATTGATCCAGCTATTTGGGCATGAAGAAGTAACACATAACTTCCGCATTTATAACATTAATATTGTAGGATAATATTTTTTTTTTTATCAAAACCAAATTAACTCATTAGGAAAACACCAACATTAAAAGCACAAATCAAATCAAATCAAAATATCTTTATTCAAATAGGCACATTACAAGCACTTTCGAATCGTCACTTTTTTTCCCCTACCACCAGTTCACACGGCAGATTTGTGCTAAGAAGAACCGGCAAGAAACTTAGCACTTGCTCTTTTAAAATGGTAATGACATAAGTTATAATTACGATAATAACACATATCCCAAATGCCCACAAACATACGTATATCACAATAAAATGGCAAGGCACAGCTGTATACGGTGCTCCGTAGGGCTTCAATAAAAGAACCAAATTGCCACTGAATATAAATCACAAGCTTCGTCACTGGGATCGTATTCGAATTTATTTTGAAGCCAATCGGGTTCCATGAATTTCGTTATAACATGTTTTGAGATAAATAATTTACTTGTCTCTTTTTAACGATTGGATTAGGTATGAATGGATTTGGATGTGTGTATGAATGATTTGTTTATGTCTATTTGACGACTTCCGTGACGTAATGGTTACTACGCCAGACCGCCACCCAGGAGGTCCCGGGTTCGATCCCCGGTCGGGTCATGACGAACTTTTTCTGATTGGCCTCGGGTCTGGGATGTTTATCTATATATGTATTTGTTATAAAATATAATATCGTTGAGTTAGTATCCCATAACACAAGTTTCGAACTTACTTTGGGGCTAGCTTAATCTGTATGAATTGTCCCTATATATTTATTTATATTTATTTGAAAAATTGATTGATGACTTTTTTTCAAGATTTAAAAGATTCATAACGTTTATTTAGAGAGTTGGTCTTTACTTTCTCTGGCGTATATACAGTAATAAATTATTTGTGTATTAATTCTACTCTCATCATATCAACCCATAATCATCCCACTGCTGGGATACGGGTCTCCCTTCAATCGAAGGGGACTAGGGCGTACTCTGCCACGCGGCCCCAATGCGGATAGACAGAGGCCGGTGTTTTCAAACCGCCCGAAAACCACCGACTATCGACAGCTGGGACCGACGGCTTAACGTGCCCTCCGAAGCACGGAGAAGCTTGAGATACCGAAACCCATCCAAACGCGGGCTAGGGTCGGCGTCGCTTAACTTGCGTGTTCATATTAGAGAGCGACACACAGCGACGCCATCGAGCTCCTCCTCATTAATTCTACTCTATAAGCTACTATATTTCGAAAACAAAAGCAAAATGACTACTGGTTAAAGAAAACCAGTTACGGCCTTTATTTATTTAAGCATATTCTAAATTCGACTATGTGTAGGTTAGCTATTGAAATGATTGGTTGCCATAAAGTAAAGTCGGTTACATGTGCATTCAAATTTAATTCTTGTTACATAGACATGGGGTAGGTTTACATTTTAATAAGACAATCAGACAAACCATTCGAGAAATATTGGATGTCATCGACCTAAGGAAAAATGTCTGTCAAGTGCCAGAAGTTGTTACTTATTTTCTAAACGCAATGATTTGATTTTCCATATCTAAGAAACACAAGTTTAATTTTTCAAATACAATGATAAATAAATACGGATTTTTTTTTAAAGAAAAAAGAAAATTAAAATTTATTTTAATGTTATTTTGTACGCACAAAATGATCTCGAAAATATTGTACAAACATAGTAACATTGATACTATGCCAAAACGAATATCGATACATTACAATTCTGTGGAAATCGATTCAAAGTGTCACGGGAGGCAGAGTACTCGGAAACACAGAGTGTTGAGATAAGTGCTTGTGTTCGATATCAATACGTGATGATACCGACAAGTTACTTTGAGATATCTAATCTAAATGTCCTTAGGCATTTAGATTCATTCATTCAGATTCAGAACAGTCCTTTAGAATGTTTGCAAGAATGTTATACATACATTTATTACAATTTCATCATTACTGACGACGACGCAATTTTTTTAAACTACACTGGGCGTCAAAAATAAGTAGTACAGTTTTAAAATTGCAATATCTCCTAAACAACAGAAGCTAGACCTTTGAAATAAAAAAAAGAGAAAAGACAATTTAATTTCATTTAATAAAAACGTCATGCATAATATCATTTTTTAAAGATTGACTGAAAAAAAACTTAATAAATAAAAACACTATTTTTTTTAAATGTTGGCTTGTACTTTTGTTTTTTATTGTTTTCTTTATTGCTGATAAATCAATTGCAATTCAAAAGCAAATGTGTCTTCAGCGAGTAAACTTTACTAATCATGCCTCTTTCACCAGAAGAATGTGCAAGAATCATAACTTTTCTCGAAGTAGGCATCAGTATGCGTCGTACTGCAAGAACGGTGTGTGTAACTCTAAGAACGATCCAACAAGTAAAGCAAAGGTACGAAGAGACTGGAAACCATCTAAGGAGACCAAGTAATGGCAGACCCAGGTGCACTCGTACCCGAGAAGACCGCTTAATTGTCTCGACTGTGTTAAGAAATCGTCACCTTAATGCAGTTGAGGTCCAGCAACATCTTCTTCAGACCCGAAGAGACTACGTTAGTGAGAGTACAGTGAGGAGAAGACTTGCTGAAGCCAACCTGAAGTCGTACAGGCCTGCAAATGGCCCCAAACTTGAGACAGGGCATTGAGTAGCAAGACTACTCTACGCCCGTCAACACGTACAATGGGGCGAAGAAGAATGGACAAGAGTTTTGTTCACAGATGAGTCTCGGTTTTCTTCATTCACTTCCGATGTAAGGCGGAGAGTATACAGGCGACCCGGTGAGCGATACATTCAAGGTTTCATCTCGGAAAGAGTTCTATACGGCGGAGGCTCTGTACACGTATGGGCTGGCATCTCTTCAGAGGGTCGCACAGAGCTAGTGGTCATAGAAAATGGCACTCTGACTGGTGAAAGATATGCATTAGAGATCCTTAACGAGTATGCAGGGCTATATTTAGTAAATATGGGTGATGGATCGATACTAATGCATAATAACGCCCGGCCACACACCGCTCACCTCGTACAAAAGTACATTCAGGACGTTGGCATCAGCTTGATGGCTTGGCCATCAAGAAGCCCAGATCTTAACCCGATTGAACACGCCTGGGATGAGGTTGAGAGGCTAGTCAGAAGACGCAGACCACCCCCCGCCACCCTCAGGGCTCTAAAGCAGGCCTGATAGAAGAATGGGTGAATTTTCCCCAATACCGCCTCCGAAACTTAGTGTTCAGCATGCTAAATCGGCTCCAAGCTGTCATTAGAGCCCGAGGCGGCAACACAAGTTACCAAAGTGGGAACAAGGCCCAAAACGTAAAAATTAAGTGCTTGATAGTTCCTTCAAAATGGTTAGCTTTTTAGTTTTTTCTAAATTTTCAGTGTAAAACTTTACTAATGCTAAATAAAATATTATTTTTAGAAAACTTTGTTAAATTTGCTATAAAATGACTTTTATTTCAAAACTCTAACTTCTATAGTTTAAGAGTAAATGCAATTTTAAAACTGTACTACTTATTTTTGACGCCCAGTGTAGTAGGTAGTGACATTTGATTCGTAGCGGCGCGCGGCGGCGCGGTCCGACACCGACCACGTATGATACGTTCCGTGCACACGGTCAGTGATGGACCGTTTCAATGGGCATTGATTAATTTAATTCATACAAACTATATTTTCTTGCATATTGTTTTGGTACGCTGTCTGTTTCTTAACACAAAAATCACCGAAGATCACTTTTCACTAACTTTTCACTAACAAAATTTACTGATGAGACTGAAAATTTTCTAATTATTCAAAATAGAAATTTAACAAGAAGAGATCACAATACGTATTGGTGTGAACACATAAATACACGTATTAATGTACTAACCACAACTAAAATCTCAAAAGTCCTTACCGTGTCGAAGTGACCTAATGAAATTTAATAATCTATACTAATATTATAAAGAGGTAAAGTTTGTGTGTTTGTATATTTGTTAAATTGTAAGGGGTAATCTCGGGATCTACTGAACCGATTTTAAAAATTCTTTCACCAATAGAAAGCCACATTATTGCTGAGTGATAGGTTATATAAAAAATCAAAAAATTAAAAGGCTTTTATGTGGTATCGGTTTTGCAAAGTAAATCGGAGAAAAAACGGTCGAATGAAAGCGTTTCTTACGAACGCCTGTACTAAAAAAGGATTATTAACATTATGCCCAACGAAGTGGGCACGGGTCAGCTAGTGTTAAATATTTACGAACATTTGTATTCGGCCATAGAACTAAGAAAATATTTTTAAAATCCTTTAATAGAAGCACCAAAGTTAGTTTTATCTGGTAATCCAACCAGAAAGCAAGTTTTGCGGGTAAACGAGTTAACTTAAACGATTTCCTTGCGAGAAAAAAAAAGGGAAAACCTCAGAAGTAATGGCGTTTCTCCTAAACTTTACCTTATATCTGATGTAAAACATAGTTAGGCCTCGATCTATATCGAAGTTTGTCATGACAACGCATATTTTGTTAAAAAGTTACGATGTTAAAGTTTTGAAACTAAAATAATGCTTGGTGGAAAGCTTTGTAAGTCAAATTTAAGTTTTTTTTGAGATTTCGATGGTTTAGACTTAGCTGGTGGTGAACTAACTCCGATGCCAAAAGGCTCTGGTTCGATACCCGACAGACATGTGATTTACTATAAGGGTGTTTGATGATTTCTACATTCCGTATGTAGTATTCACAGATTAGAACTAGATGGCGCTGTCTTTTTGATTAGGTATATGACACTATATCATAGTGTTGTTAGAGATATCATGTTATTTTTTGTTTTATTTAACCTAAAATGACTATGCAGTGATTCTCCTATGGAAATCTCAGCTGCATGCCGCAGAGTGAAATGAAATCTCAGCTGTGACACGGTAGAAGATCATCATCATCAGCTTTCCTCGACCCACTGCTGGGTATAAGCCTCCTTTCGTCTACGCCATTCTTCATCTCAATCCATTTTCTCCCAGCGACCTGCCAAATGTCATCGACCCATCTAGCCGCCGGACGACCCATACTCCGTTTTCCGTTCCTAGGGTACCAATGGGTGGTTGCCTTACTCCACCTTCCATCGTTCCTTCTAGCCAGGTGTCCCGCCCACTTTAGAGACGCAACCCTAGAAACCACGTCGTGAACTTTCGTTCGACATCGTATCTCAACGTTGCGCACTCGATCTTGCAATTTGGTAGAAGATCATGTGTGATAAAGTCAGAAAGTCAGCATTAATGCGATAATTCTAAATTGATTTCCATTTTAATTAATTGACAAAGAACAGGCGTGCGTCTTCCGCGTAAGTGTTGAGCCATCTTTAAATACTTGACAAAATCACTCACACTTTCTCAACAGCGACACTAATTAACGAATGCCTGCAATTAGAGCCGACACTCAACAATGGCCCCGCAGCTTAATATTTAAGGGTGATGTTTAATGAGATTTAATATTGTTGTTCTCGCTCCCGGTGTATTTTCAACGTTAATTATTGTTATTAAGTTAATTGATTGAATTATGCTGAATTCTTGAAAGTTTGCTAAATTCGGACGGTAAATATTTCGGTCTGTTTTCTATTTTGTTCTTACATCTTTGAACAAGTTTTTAATTATAAACGTTGTTCAATATATTTATTATTTACTCCATGTACTGTAATTTTA
Organism: Endotricha flammealis; assembly: GCA_905163395.2. Classification (NCBI taxonomy): domain Eukaryota; kingdom Metazoa; phylum Arthropoda; class Insecta; order Lepidoptera; family Pyralidae; genus Endotricha; species Endotricha flammealis. Next base: position 9,076,400 of record LR990870.1, on the reverse strand, counting down.
TTTGGTTTTTTAAATAATCCAATGCAATCATTATTATATTATGACACAAGAATATTAATTTAATCAAGTATTCAAACGACATTTTTGTAATTTAAAATTTTGATATTACATAAAATGTTCAATACCTTACATTGACTTTAGAGCAAACTTTTGCTATACTTATACAAGTCGGCCGCAATATAACATAAAGATATCGTAGTATATATGATTCTAAGCATCTGATGGTAAATAAGAAAAAATATATATACCTAGATATCTTCTACAAGACAGGCTACTCAGGGTAGATGATGCGCAAAGATGTATTAAAAAAACCGAATACAAATTAACATTATTTATAGTCCTCATCCCATTAGAACGTAAGCGTAATAATGTAAACACAAAGCTAATTAATAATTTAAACTTAATCTATAACTAATTAAGCTAAAAGTAAACTAAACTAAAAGAGAGGTAGGGCACAGCGGATAATCCGCTCAAATCGGAGCAGCCCGTCTGGGGAAGGACCTCCACCTTACAGAAGATCGTAGGTAAATAGCATTGGTCTCGGCCATGTTGTGGCACCTACACTGGCTAGTAGGTAGGTTATGTTTTTTAAACTCATGAAGAAGACCAACTTAACAAACTACGTCAGCGTTTTCAAAGAGGTAGGGCACAGCGGATAATCTGCTCAAATCGAAGCAGCCCATCTGGCCTCCACCTTTCAGAAGATCGTAGCCAGATAGCATTGGTGTCGGCCATGTTGTGTTCCTACGGTGAGTTAGGTCTCCAGAGCTCCACTCCACACACAGAGGGTTGGCAACGCGTGAGTGATACCTCCGGTATTGCAAGCGTCTATAGGCTACAGTGATGCTTACCAACAGGCGGGCCGTATGCTTGTTTGCCACCTTTAATTGTATTAAAAAAAACTTTTCTAATTATGTATTAGTCGTGTGATACAGAGACAAGATTTGATAACCTACTTGCGAATGTTTAGTATGAGTACTGAGAAGTTTCAGCAAGTAAGTTTGTACTAAAGTCTGCATTCCGTGTGCAGGTTTCTAAGAGATTGTCAGTACGGAGCTTATTCAAGAAGTTACTCTTCCCGATATCAGATGTACCTACGCTTGATGAAAGTTGAAACGTTAGTAAAGAAAATCAAGGTAGATTTACGTATTTCCTTTCATTTTCAAGTTTAAAAGAACCTTCACTTGGAACCTTCAAGAAGCGAGCATACATGCACTTAAAAGGCCGGCAGCGGCTCAGGGATTCCCCCGGTGTCTTTGTGCTCAATGGATGGCAGTGGTCATTTACCATCAAGTGACCCGCATACTCGTCTGCCAACCTCTTACATAAAAAAAATATTTTTTAAAATGACGTTATATTTATTTTATTAACTTTATTTAATTGACCACAATACAAGAGTACTGATACAAAAGGCGAACTTAATGCTTAATCGCATACTCTACCAGTAAACAGTAAGGTGCAGAAAATTATATATTTTATACAAAGATGTTATTTTTCTAAAATCAAATAATAATTAATACGTACCTAAATGCAATGCACAAAAAGGCGTTCTATGATATCACTTAAAAAAAAACTATTTTATGTGACGACTTTTTTCGGTCAAAAACTAAATTCTAAATTGAATTCATTAAAATATAATTATTATAGTAATGTTATTTATTATACATATAGTAGTGTGTATGAAGTACAGTCGAAGGATTCCTTTACGAGCGAACTCCTTTTAATGCCAGAATACCCTTTTATATTTTATTATCACTTGTTAGTATGAACAAGTAATATTTTCAAACGACATCGTAAAAGTAGAATATAACGTAGCATTTACTACGGCGTAGCATTCGCTACGCAGTACCGTAGACGCGCTACGAGCTACGAACATATTGCTACGAAATATGCGAACTTTGTAAATAATTAAGTATTTATATGTTTTTCTACCAATTACATGTAAAATATTTGTTTCGAATGTGAAGCTGAAGCCGTACCTGAAACAAAACATATTTCAAGATTAATATAAATAAACAATTGCTGAAATAATTGAAAGTAGATCAGTATAAAAATGAAAATACACAAAAAAATATATGTAATTGCATTAAATATATTACAAACAAAATAAAATTAAGTAATAATTTGAATTTTGAAACAATGGCGGTATAACATTGCCTACATTAAAATCTTTATACAAACGTGCAAATAGTTTTCACTCAAAATGAATAGTATTTTGTCATAATATTAATATTTACATCATTATTATGCTCCAGAGCACAATGGCGTAGCCGGCAAGTTTGAAAGCGGGAACAGTAAACATAAGCAACAAAGCGACTGCGTCCGACGGGAAAGTTAATCGCATTCATCTGATGGGGGATTGCACAAAATGTACAGTCTTGTATATTCCGCTATAACGTTTGTATAATAGTAAATTGTTAAGTGTATTATTTAATTGTAAAGTGTATTGACGACCTCCGTGGCGTAATGGTTACCACGCCAGACCGCCACCCAGGAGGTCCCGGGTTCGATCCCTGGTCGGGTCATGATGAAAAACGAACTTTTTCTGATTGGCCTCGGGTCTTGGATGTTTATCTATATATGTATTTGTTATAAAATATAATATCGTTGAGTTAGTATCCCATAACACAAGTTTCGAACTTACTTTGGGGCTAGCTCAATCTGTATGAATTGTCCCTATATATTTATTTATTTATTTATTTAATTACTAGACAGGCCCGTGGTCGAGTGGTTAGCAATAGCTACTTTATCTCTAGGGTCGTGGGTTCGATTCCTGCACTAGACAAACATTTGTGTGCATGAACATGTCTGTTTGTCTTGTATTAAGTGTTTTCTATGTATAATATTATGTATTTATTTACAAAAAAAAGCATTTATGTATAGTTATTAAGTACACATAATACAAGCTTATAGCTTAGTTTAGGACTAGATGGCGTTGTGTAATTCGTCCAAGAATGAATACCAAGTAATATATAACATAATGTTTAACTTATTGTTTAAGTCCATAACAAATGTCAAAAACTATTCCACTGAAACACTATCGGCATTCTTTTGAGACACGATTGAGAGACCATTGTTGTCCATTGGTGCATTTGTGTTAGTAGAATCGGGCCCCAGGTTTATTGTATTTTATATAAGTGAAGTAGAGATTTTATGAAATTGGCTAGCTCGGCCAGGAGAGTACTACCCTTTCAAAATATCGACGTGAAGCAGTAATGCGTATTTACAAAAACAAGTATCTGATGTATATTTATTAGCAATCTACCTTTAGTACGAGCCTTGCTTAGTTTGGTACTGGATGACGTTATGTGATTTGTCCAAGAATATTTTTTTATTCATTTGGTAAACTTATAAATCAATAAAAATATTATTTGTGTTATAATATTATAATGATATGACGATTTGACTTATGTGTTCGGTAACCACGGTCTCCCGCACCAAGTTAAGTTTAAAACTCCTGTCTATAATTGCTTCGGTTCACTATCTGTATAGAGTACAATGAAGTCATAGCATAAATCAATAGCGGGTATGGCGTCAAACTTTCCGCGACAAGCGTGGCGACAGCGACACGCGACGTAACGCATAGACTCATTGAAGTGAACTGAATGGCAACGAAACGACGCCACAGCTCAGAAGAGAAGACAAGCCTAAAAGATTTAACGTGTTTATAGGCATAATGTCACAGTTTACTTCACCGTTTTGGCGGGTTAACCATATTTTTGATACGACAATCTGACCCTGGTGACCCAAATCACGCCATCTACAATAAAACACCAAAATCCTAATTAATGTTAAATGCCTAAAACTTGGTAATAAACCGTACTCATCTGAAACTTGTTTGTCCGTAAACAATAGTAAACATGTTTGTTCTCGCTCTTTGATATAATCTTAATGTCGACTGCTTTACCTGTCCTGTCAGCAAATAAACTTAGCAGACAGTTTATAGTTCAACTTTGGCCAAACTTTAATTCGGTGTTAGTTTATTGCGTTAACTGACGCTCCACTAACTCGGATTTGGTAACATGGATTTATATTCTTCGGGCTCGTGTTGTTTAGCATAAATTCCTAAGTTTACTTGTTACTAATTATGGCCGAGTGTGCGGTATCAACCCTATTATTAATGGGACATTTTTATGTTTGTATTTTAGATGATGTCAAGTTTTACACATTGATTTTGTACAACCCTACTGTATAAGTTTAATTTTGTTTTGTGCGGATAGATGGCGTTGGCGTCGAGTTAAATCACGATATGGTTTCGTTTTTAGTTTGCCATAATAGGCTCAAATAACAAATAAATAATTATCGGTTCGATACACACTGGGTTGTTTTATTTAAACACCAGAGGGCGCCATTCCCATAGTTTTAGTATCGGGTTGATTACCTACCATCATCGTACTGTAAGTGTGTTACTTGCGATTGACTGTACAATGTTATTTTGCACGAATAGTTTTTCATAAGATAAAATGTCTCCTTGATTGAGATACCCAGTATTTTAAACTACTGGAATTGGGCCGAAATTATTCTACTAATAGAATGGAGTCACGTTCATATGACGATCTCCGTGGCTTAATGATTACCACACCAGACTGCCACCCAGGAGGTCCCGGTCGGGTCATGATGCAAAACTTTTTCTGATTGGCCTCAGGTCTTGGATGTTTATCTAAAATATAATATCGTTGAGTTAGTATCCCATAACACAAGTTACGAACTTACTTTGGGGCTAGCTCAATCTGTGTGAATTGTCCCTATATATTTATTTATATATTATTGAATGAACGTTTCTTATATTTAATTGAAATGAATTGAATACATCGAATCGTTAGCCACATCGAAAACTATAATCGAACTCTATATGGCTTCCTTTCCAAGACACATTCCTAAACCTCTTTATACGAGGCTGCAATCCAATCCTTGAGTAACATAGGCTATATAAATACCGGGGGAAGCGGGGGCAAGTCGCTAGTTAGTAAGAATGCACTCGTCTATACCCAAGAGACTGCAGGCGTAAACCTAACAGCAATTAAATATAGAGCAACCCAAGCTCCAATTACACAACAATTACTTGGAGGTATCTAAATCACCTCTGTACAGTAGCAGCAATAAATATGGACAACGTATTGGATTTCACTAGTACAACGTTATTTCACTGACCCTGCCTATACGTCTCGAGTGTTACGAGGAGACCCTACCATTTATAAGCGAAGATCTCGTGAATAATTTTCGTGTAATCTTCCATTGTATACATAGTATAGATGCAGTATGGAGGTAGGTATGCGGGGTAGAGAATTTAACAACATAGATTTTGATGATTAAAACACTTATTCACTGGAATTAAATTGTACAATAAAATATGATTAAATAAACTAAAACAAAACTATTAAAAATTGAATGATACAATAATATTATCTTTGTCATAGCAAAATTTTTTGAAGAAAAAAAAAAAGACATTATTTTCAAGCAGTATTTAGAAATTTTTTGTCATATCCATACGCATACCTTCTCCTTTAAATCCTTTGGTATATTGAAATTTTAATTATAAATACGCATCTATTTTTTAATTCACTTGCATGCAAACAATTGAACATCGTATTTTAATTTCAGCATTTATTTCAATGCATTCTCTATCAAATGGTAACTATTATATAGTACTTAGTAACTAAAGTTATCAAAAAATATTATCAGGAGTAATTCAATTACTTTACGTAATACCTAAGTGATTTAAACCAAAGTCAAAGTAAAAAAAACCTTTATTCTGTGCCCTCGCGGGCACTTAGACACGTCATTCACTCATAGTAGGGGCTGTAATATCCTGAGAAACACTATCCATACTAAGTCATATACTAGCATAGTACCATGAATAGAGACGAAATTCGCAGTACCATTACACTTGTAAAGTAAACGAGCTATTAACAGTCCTAACAGGTAAGAGATAAAGTTGTTATTACAACGTAATTGGGCATTATCTAAGGTGGGCAGTGAAGGCATATTTCACAGGCATTTCCCTTGTTTATCGTTACTAAACAATAGTATAATAATAATTACTTCATATAGATATGAATGTTATTGTAGGAAAATGGAGAAAACACAGTCCAATAACTTGTTTCGTAATTGGATTATAGAAGGGTAGATTTTAGGGTACGGTGCAGTAAATTTTGCGGTGGCCGATTACAAGTGATATAAACTATTCCGGAAAATAGGAATGGCCCTTGGAATATTGGATTCAAGATGGCAAGTTTACTGTAGTGCGGTTAAATCACGTTCCGATTTTGTCTTGGTAGATTTTTTTATGACAGAGAAGGACAAATAACATTCTTGTAACTAAAATTGTCAAATTAAGTTTCAATCACAGTCGCCATCTTGCTCACACGAAATATGAAATGAAAGAGATAGTGAGTGAGTTTACTGTACTCTATTTTATAAAAGACGAGTATCGAAATTGTTTACTATGTTGCTATTGGTCTACGTAATCATTGCTATTGGGTACGCGAGTGTATAATTGATAATAATATAATGACTCATCTCACTCTGTCAAGGGACATATTCATGTTTATTTATTCATTGCTTCATGTGGTAATAGTATAATACAACGAGCTGTTACCCGCGACTTTGTCCGGGTGAATGAGTGATACCTCCCGTATTGCAAGCGTCTATAGGCTACGGTGATGCTTACCATCAGGCAGGCCGTAAGCCTGTTTGTCAACAATGTAGTATTAAAAAAAAAGTTATAATAAGAATAACTCCTTTTCCTGACATGCGATTTAATAGAAAACAAAGCCTATATTCTGCTCCATCCCGAGCTCTATCCTGTGAAAACAGCATTAAAATCCGTTCAGTAACTTAGAAGATGTGCGCGTTCAAACAAACAGACAGACAGATAATTTTTTTTTTGCTTTTATTACCTTACTCTAACTGTTCCCTCTCCATTTTTGCCAAATATGTCCAATGTACAGACATATCGGGGTCTACTGATTTATTATACCTATCTATAGATTTGGTCTTATATCTAAAAGTAGCCCCTTGACATGAGCCCTGGTAGGGCATTGCAACATTAATACTTAACTTAACTTTCATACTATTAACAAAAGTAACTCATACTCAGTATCTGTCTTTTAAAAAAACAGACTTATACACAAATCATATCAACCAAAATCTCCAATAACTAGAAATGTCATGCCAAAGAGTATGGCAGCCTAGCCGTGTTCGAATAAAATGAACCAATCATTCCGCTTTCATAAAAGAAAAGAAATCTTATAAAATTTAATAATAAATGTATGAGAATTGCATCCGCAAAAAGAAAACGGGTCACCCTAATGCGATATATAGCTTAGGCGCAACGTTTATTACAGTAACAAGATTCTGCGACAGCGTCCGTCGCCATTCTACTAAGAACGCTCGAGTTAACGCGAACAAATACTGTATTCTGCTATTGTACGTACATATACTAGTTTGTTTTCGAATCACGTCTGAGGGGTGTGGGCGGTAAACAGCGGGGCGCGGGAGAGGGGTAACGGGCGAAAAATTGCGTACCTATCTCCAGTGAATTAGTATACGAGTGTAAATGAGAAACGGACGTCGTTTGCGCCTTCACGCCGAGATTCTCGCTCCTTCCCGCTAATTTCTACTCAATGGACGCTACATCATGGAATACGATTGAGGAGTTCTAATTGTTTTGGTCGTTACGTCGTACGTTGGCGGGGTACAGAGTGGCTCTGAGTGCAGATTTTATTTTAGTGGTTATCGAACATACTCTTAACGAAATGAGAAAAGTTGTATAAATACAGAATGATTACTGAATCCCTATTAATATTGTGACAGAAAGTGACTTTGTTTGCCCGTTGGTTTTTGCTCTAAATATAAGAAAATAAAGTAGAAGTTCGACTTCCAGAACTAGATTCATGCAAGTTAAGCAACGACGACTTCAGTTAGTATACGGATGCATATAAAATAAATAAAAATTTCCAGCTTCTGCGTTCCGGCATATATTAACTCGTTTCCGATTGTCGAAAGATAACAGTCGTTCAAGCCATGTCAGTGACAGTTAGGTTTAATTAAAACTTGTTTTGTCACGTTCGCACATCACTTAATTCTTCTCAAAAACGACAGAATAGGATTTAGTTAATCCTTGGTTTATCATAAGAAGATAGAGTTTCAAATAGTATTACATAAAAACAATGAAAAGTTAAGTCAAAACTTCCACTTTGTAAATGAAAATTTTCACACACAAAAATTTGCACAGTCAGCACAGGAATGCATACCAGCGCATAATTACCGAATAATTTTATGCTTATGTACCAACGAAAAACACAAAGAGGCATATCCGAAACGCTAAAGTTTCTCTTTAAGACCGCGAGGGGGCGTAACAATGGGGCGCCATGTTTGATTTCTGGAGAACAAAGGAGCGAACACAATGGCGACTCACATGCGACTTGAAAGTCGGTTAGGGTACCGTTACACTATTTTTTTAAACAATAATAACCCGATCGCCATTTCAATTTTAATTACAAAATTAAAATACGTCGTATATTAACTAATTAACAAATATTTATACATTGTATACGAGTGAATTTTAAACACATGAATATTGAAACACAATAATTCATGATTAAACGAACTTACCTGTATGTGAAGTTCTATCATAATTATACGAGGTGTTTTGTTGGAAGGGATGAATAAATAAGACTATGTAGTAACGCATATGTGTTGCTATTCACTGCACTTAGTTTGGATTTATATTCTCTTTTTTTTTTTTTTTTTTTTAAGTGGGTACCCATATTTTCTTGGTGCCGCTCCCGTCATTCGGTCGCGTCATTTAGTTGAGAGCCAGCTATACTTATTTCACAACAATTTGGGCGTTTTACATGGGAGGGAGGGTTGCTATCCCTTCCAACAAAACACCTCGTATAATTATGATAGAACTTCACATACAGGTAAGTTCGTTTAATCATGAATTATCCTCGTGTTTTGTTGGAAGGGATGAATAAATAAGACTATGTAGACTTTCAGACTTCAGTTTATAATTGTTGTGAAATAATATATGTAGGTATATTATAATAACAAAACAGATTAGAACATATCCATGTGTATATGTAGATAATTTATGAACTTCTTATTAATAATTAAGAAAATACTTAATCATCTGTAAGTACATAAAGTCAAATGAAGTAACAAAACTTGTAATATTTATGAAAGTAATTGTGAACTAACAAATACAATAGTGAAATTAACTATATTGTGTCAATGACAGAATCATTAATTATTGATCTCGCAAACAAATCACTGTTCTGCGTATTATCCACATGTCTGTGGTAAAATTTTGCAAAAGTACTAGAGCGTCCGCTCCAGCCGGCAGTTTTTCTTATCAAATCAAGATTAACACCCAATCTATGGGCGGCGGATGTCGAGGCGTGCCTCGTACTATGAGCAGAAAACACCGACACATCGACACCACTTAGTGACAACGTGGACTTTATCCACCGGCTAAGCGATTGTGATGACACACATTTATGTGGACGTTTTAACCCAATGAATAAGAAATCTGCACCATTACGAATATCCTTCGTTTTGTCCATATAAGCCATTAAGGTTCCAGCCGGACATACCTGAGGCTGTTGCTCAAAAAATGGGACGATTAGTATGGGCTGTAAAGATCCTATTCTGGAAGTTTTAATCAAGTCAGGGATCTTTATAATTATCTGTGAATCAGATGTCTCAATGTTTTCTACCCTTATTATAGATAACGTTTGTACTCTGTGTGCCGTAATCAATGCAAGCAGAGTGACTAACTTCATTGAGATCTTTTCTAAGGATAAGTCGTGGTTTGGATACCATGTCGACACATAGTTTAAAACAATATTGGTATCCCAAGTGAAATTATATTTGGGAAGAGAAGGTCTTAAACGAGAAACTCCCTTAAGAAATCTCTTGATGTTATCCTCTTCTCCTAGTTTATTACCGAGTATTAAACTTAAAGCTGATCGACATGAGTTAAGGGTGCCATATTGGGCACCATTATTATATAATTGTAGAAGAAACGATATAACATTTGGTACCGACGACTCGTACATCTCCATATTATTATTTTTACAGAAAAGATACCATTTTTTCAAACAGACGTCATATTGTTTGATTGAATTCGGAGAAAGGGATGCTAACATCACGTCTACTGCAGCATCAGGAACGCATCGTCTTAATAGCGCTGTGCGGATAACACCCCTACAGCCAGGGTAACTTTGGTGTGCATGTTGCGTGCGCTGAAATGATGAGATAGTATTAAATTATCGCTGGCATTGAAGGTTAAAAGTTCAGATTCCAAGAGACTCTTAAATAGTGGGAACCATGGTTGCGTTGGCCAAAACGGGACTACCATTATCCCTCTGGCTTTATCTGATATAATTTTCCTAAGCGATTTTAAAATTACAGAAAAGGGGGGAAAGGCATAAAAATAATAATTAGACCACGAAACAGTGAACGCGTTAATTGCCATTGCGTCGGGATCCCTATGCCATGAAATGTAATTTTGACATTTTTTATTAATCCGACTTGCAAAAATATCTATTTCTGGCTGACCAAAACTTGATATGACTTTTTGAAATGCAAAATCATTTAGCTCCCACTCAATATCTGGATGAGAACGTCGAGATTCTGCATCCGCTGTTCTGTTTTCTAATGAGGGTATATAGGAAGCGAAAACATAAAGTCGACGACTCTCACACCACTGCCATAATTGTTTTGACAATTCAGTGAGGTGAGGGAATTGAATTCCCCCCATGCGATTAATGTAAGAGATCGCCGTTGTGTTGTCAACTCTAAGGAGTATCTGACAATTGCGCAATTTTCCGGCAAATATTTTTAATCCAAAAAATGCGGCTAATATCTCAAGGTAGTTGATATGTTTCTCCCGTTCTGCCTCTGTCCACAGTCCACTAGCCGTTTCACCAGCACACGAGATCCCCCACCCCGTAGTTGAGGCATCCGAGAAAATTTCCAGGCAATAGTTGTCATCTTTAATTTTATTGACCGATGTATCTATATTATCTAGCCACCACTTAAGATCTTGGTGTAACGTTTCCGGTAAATTCATGAATTTATCATAATCACCGTCATTTTTCAAATTCAAAAACTTACATCGTTCAAACATTTTAGTATAAAGCCAGCCATACTCAATGGCTGGGCAAGCAGAAACTAACAAGCCAACAAAACTAGCAAATTCTCTAATCTTGCATCTCTTTACTTTTAAATATTTCTGTACTTCTTTTTTAATTCTTAAAATCTTTTCTGATGGCAACTGTATCTGGAAACTTTCAGTATTAATAACAAATCCCAAAAAATTACAAATTCTAGAAGGATCAAGAGTACTCTTTTCTTCGTTTATAATGAAACCCAAGGAAGATAAGAGTTGTACAGTTTCATTAATATTAGTTGTACAGTCCTTTTCGGTTTTACCTATAAGACATAAATCGTCTAAATATATAGTGGACAAATGTCCCTTCATGCGTAATAATCTTACAACCGGTTTCATTACTCTTGTGAAGATGCTTGGAGCTGTGCTGAGACCAAATGGTAAAACATTAAACTCATAAAGATTGTTATTCCATTCAAATCGTAGGTATTTTTTCGAACTCGGGTGGATTTTTATTAAAAAATACGCATCTTTTAAATCAATAGTACTCAAATATGAATTCTTTGATACCAGCTTAATCAAGGTACGCAAGTCCTCAATTTTAAAATGTTTTGTGTCTATAAACTTGTTTAACTTTTTTAAATTCAAAATCAATCTTTTTTTACCATTTGGCTTCGGCACTAAGAATATGCTGGACAAAAATTGATCGTCACAAGATTCACATTTGGATACTGCTCCTATTGACAAGAGGTTATTGATAGCCTCATCAAATTGAGCTAATTCTGTGTTAGAAACCTTGACAACCTTAGGCAAACAATTTTGAAAAACAGGAGTTGAAAATTCTATTTTGTATCCTTTTATGTATGAAAGGATATCGGGATTATTTGTAATTAGTGACCATTGTCTATAAAATAAGGCCAATCTGCCAGCGTACTTTACCGGCACTAGCGACGACCGCGACTGGAGTTCTGCTGATTGTATGATGGCTTCGAATTGTTCTGCTGCCGCTGCCTCGGTAGAGCAGGCTCCTTCGTCCTCTGAGGTGCCGGCTGCCTGCGAGCCGGAGGACCCTTCCAGTTTAAAGTTTTTGAAGTGGAAGGTACAGGTTTCTTAGTCTGTGGCTTTGGTGCAGGTGTAGATTTAAGTTCTGCACCCGATTTATTGATTGCCTTTGCAGCCTTTAGTGTGTCTGCGAGGTTCTGACCAAATAAATAGTCGTCTATTTTAGTAGTGCGGAGCTGCTCTTTTAAATCTTTTTTAAGAGCACTTAATATATAATTTCTTCTCGTTAACGAATCTGAGTACTGACAGTCACATAACATACGGCCAGTATCCATAAGAAGTCTTAATAGGTCTGAATTCTTATTCTTGGACTTTATCAATAAAGTAATAGCTTCACTTAAGCTTGAGATGGCCGATGCCATCTGCTTCTGTTTCTGTGCAATAGCATTATCTCTCTTCGCTACAATATCCGAAAGAGCCGCTTTTATCTCAGCGTTAAGTAACGGAGCATCAACCAACTTGCAGTTATCAGGTATAAGGTATTTATCCAATAACTCTTTCTTTGCGTCCTTGGATAAACCTAATGTAGCACCGTGTTCAAATCTGACAGCTAAATCCTTTTGGATTTCATTGCCATATTTTTTAGTAGATGTAGGGCACTCTCCTAAAATTTCTAATATTTCACTGTCTAAAGTGTCTAATTCTACTGCATTATCGCCCTGTGGGTTATCAGTAGATATTTTATCTACTGCGGACGATGAAGCCTCTTTCTCCAAAGGTTCAATTTGTGTTACTTGTGACCTTAATTGATTTGGTGTAGGCGAAGATTCCTTAGAATCATTTATGCTATGTCTATCCGCCTCCGATCTCAAGTAATCATTTTGTACGCTGTCTGAAAATAATAATTTCAAAATATGATAATATTTAATTGTAATAAGTGAACACAATGTAAGAGTGAACTATATATATATTATATTGTAACTTGTTTTAGTTATTCATTATGAAGTAACTAAAAAGTGTAAGAAATTAGTCATAATATCATTTTAATACTTGACTATAATGTATGTTAAAATAACATAAACTTGTAGCTTATTAACGAAGAAACAGTCCTAAGATACTGTTCACAACATTAAACTAGCTTGATAATACGACGCATATATTTATATAGGCAGATTAATGAAGAGACAGTCCTAGAATACTGCCCACAACATTAAATTTGCTTATTGAGATCGGTGCTAAAAATAGATTCCATTCTAAAAATAGAACGATCGGTGCTCGAGTACATTAGTGAAGAAACAGTCCTTGAATACTGTCCACAACACTAAATTTACTCGTAACAAAAAAATATTAATCACATCGGTTAAGAAACAGCCCTAAAATGCTGTCCACAATAACCGAACTTGATTATTTTTATGTTAACTAATGTTTATTCTGATAAATATTAAAAATATTACTTTGTATGGGTAGATACCTTCTGGTATATTCAGCTGTGGCGATGAATCCATTGATGAATCGGAGGTTTCCATGCTACGTCTGCGCTTGCGACGTAACTTTTTTTCTAATTTCCTTATCTTTCTACTAAGACGATCATAATCGTCATCGTGTTTACGTTTAGGCATCTTAATACTTTAATTTACACGTTATTTTAAGATTTAATTGAAAAAAGTAACGGTAAACGTGAGGAATAGCCGAGCACTTAAATGCGAATGACGCGACCGAATGACGGGAGCGGCACCAAGAAAATATGGGTACCCACTTAAAAAAAAAAAAAAAAAAAAGAGAATATAAATCCAAACTAAGTGCAGTGAATAGCAACACATATGCGTTACTACATAGTCTTATTTATTCATCCCTTCCAACAAAACACGAGGATAATCCTACTAATAGTAAACTGGAAAGTTATATGCATGTTTGTTCACGTAGAAACGTCTCGACATATTTGCTAGAAATTAGGTACAAAGGTTGTAGTTTTTGTAACAGATAACCTTTTGGGAATAGGAACAACGAGATTTTCTAGGTAAAACCAAGATCATCATCTGTTAATTGTAATATTTTTTTCAAAAATATACATTTTTTTAATTAAACGAATCAACCATTCGCTCAAAAACTCAAAAGGTTTTACGATTTTAATACTAAGAGGAGTCAAACCTTACAAATAAAAGGAAATAATTAATATTCCAATTCAATTCCAACTTTAAAAAACCATCCGGGCACCCATAAAGGAGAGATTACATTTTTATAGCATACGAAGGAACATTTATTATTTCTACATTCTACTCCGGGCGTCGAAATTTGAGATTCATCAGTCCATACAATTTAATCCTTGGAACGGTTGAGGCGTATAATTGTATTCATGATTCGGCATCGTGTGCGCCGACCCTTAGTGCATAGATCCAGGATTTAATGACCGGCGGCCCTTAGAGGAAATGATGCGTCTAACACGATTCTGTTAATATATTTGGGATTCCTATTGTAATACATGGACAATTGTGGATAAATTAATTTGTCTTGGGTATAATTTTAATTAGGAGATTTCACTATGATATATAAATGGTATTATTAAGTAAATAAATATTAAAATATACTTTAGGACATTTACTAGCTACTTCTTTAATAAATTGTCTATGCAACACTAAAATAATTTTACAATTTGAATCAAAACATTATTTATGTTTTCGTTTGTTTCTAAAATCAATTCCTAATCAATCTCCTAGATCGGGCATAATGTTTTAGTTTCAACTTATTAGTATATTTTATCAAATGTATATTTTAGATCAAAAATTTTAAAAAAAATAAAAATATTTTAAATGGAAAATGAAATTATTGTTCCGAAATGGCACAGACGCATATAATGGTATTTTTATTTAGGCGAATTTTCTTATCGTGTAGTCCATTGTCTTCACTTTACTCAAACTATAAACATAGGTACATATAGTTCCGATATAGGGGTTACAGAGGTCACACCGCACCCTCCAAACCGATACTCCAAACCAGCCAAGTTTGTTTAGACAACAAACATTTGTTTCCAGTTGCGTATGGCATATTACTGCCGGTCTGCCACTGCGACCAGAAATTTAATTTAAGGGCATGTTATTACTGACAACTATTTATTTATTTTATTGTATTCACTACAATATAAAACAAATGGTGTCCGCTCACGTCAGATTCTTTTTGCTGTCAGAAAACACTGGTGCGAATTCTGTTGTACATTTAAACTAAACTAAACTAATTTGACAGGACTAAAAGTATTGCTATCCTTGTCAGGGTCACAATTAGTAACAAGGACAGCAATACTTTTAGCCCTGTCAAATTAGTTTAGTTTAAATATACAACAGAATTGGCACCACTGTCTCGCATCAAAGAGAGAAAAAGATAAAATTTAAAAATCTGTCGTAAATTCCTACGAAAAGAAAGACTGCAAGATTCTCTACCAGTCCAATTGAATGTGAATATATTATTATTTATCTATGTATTTATTTTCTAATTACAAGTAATCTTACTGACTGATTAACCCCTATACTAATTTACACAAAGGTTTTTCCGTGACTGTCTTTTATTTTAATTTAGTAGTGGTATTGAAATGCTGTAAAACGTCTTATGTTAGTACCTATTTGTCTGTGAAGGCGCTGTCCCACTGCTGCGCACGAAGAGGCTACGCACGTGTGTTATCCTTTGCTTTGCAAGAGGATGTACGTGATTGTTTCCACTGCAACCCACGGACACGTTAACCATCAAGTGACGTCATTGACACACGCGTGGCTTGCTCAACATAGCTCACCGCTGTCAACGCCATGCACGCAGTGAATGCGGTACACAGCTTGTTCCACAAAGCGTGCACATCGCTGCGCACGCTGTGGAAACGTAGACCCACGTAGTCATCCACGCAGCTGTAATGTGCCACGTGGCCCACGTGTTCGTGCACAGCGTGCGCAGCAGTGGGACCGCGCCTTGAAGTTGTAAGCCACAAGATTTATTTATTTATAATACAAAGCATAAATACATTTAACTATAATCCGTATATAAAATAAAAACTAATCGATAACAAAATGGTTTACTTACTGCATTTGTACCTACTTTTTGTACATTTAATATTGTAAATTGTACACAATTATTTCAGATCGCTTCTAGTGTGAAAATAAAATTATTAATTTAAAATGTACATGCAAAATATTTATTTAACACTATTTCCAAACCGTACAAACAAATTGGACAATCACATTTTGAATACAAAGCGTAAAAGTAATTTATTCACGTCACAACAGTGTGAATTTCATAACTTAATTAATGATTGACTATCGCAAATGGAAAATTAATTAATTGCAGTTAGGAATCGAATGGTATGCTCTAGTTGATTGTAAATAAACAATGGTGTTTACTTTAATTTTATTATGTTACGTCTATTTTTTGTAGTTTGTCTAGGTTTGCCGTCTGAGCTTTGAGGGCTGACGGTCGAGTTTGAAAAGAATGAGTAGCATTCGAATTTTTTTTTTTATTTCACCTCCGCGCACCAGTAGTTATATTAACACGTTAGATATAGTATTTAATCTTTTCTATTGATTACCCTGTCCATTCCATGGCGTGATTTCTTTTTACCCGAAGGTTGGCTTGAAAATATTGCTGTCAGCAATAAGGCCGCCTTGTTGCTAATACACTAGTAAGTTATTTGTTTATACGTACTGTAGGTAATATTGTTTATGTACTTACTGAAAATAAAGCATATTCTAAATATCTATCAGTGTGAAAGATATTTCATCTTTACTAATATTATAAAGAGGAAAGATTTTATTGTTTGTTTGTTGGTTGGTTTGTTTGTTTGCATTGAATAGGCTCCGAAACTCCTGGACCGATTTTAAAAATTCTTTCACCAGTAGATAGCTACATTATCAGGGAGTGACATAGGCTATGCTTTTCCCGAAATTCAATGTGGTTCCCACGGGAACGGGTCAGGAACTTCACACGGACGAAGTCGCGGGCAAAAAAGCTAGTTAACAATATTGCTGCGAACCACATTCACGCGGACATTACTAGTCCTTTTATATACTAGTCATTTTATATTTTTTAAATTTAGTAATCCTATATTTTATGTATTTATGTCAAAACCAGTATATGGTGTCCAATGAATGCGCTATTTATCAAACTTGTATGAATAGTACCTGAAATCGAAGTCAAGAAACTCAATCTAAGATCCCGTAACTGCAGTACAAAGTTAACTTAAAGTTTAATTTGATTGTATAGAGAAATGATCAGTTCTAGATCAGAAATTGTACCTTTTGACATAATATAGCATACAGTAAGGACATATTCCTTTCTCTTAGGTGGGCATTTCATTCATCTCTAGGTGTTCTCACTGAAGTTTATAACTGTTCCAAACAGCTTCAGTTTTGTTACGTTTTGTGCAAAAATCTATACTAATATTATAAAGCTGATGAGTTTGTTTGTTTGAACGCGCTAATCTCAGGTTCAACTACTGGTTCGAATTGAAAAAAATATTTTTGTGTTGGATAGCCCATTTGTCGAGGAATGCTTTAAACAACATTATGCTGCGACCAATAGGATAATAATAATAATAATTCTTTATTTGGAACAAAATAACAATGTAAATAAGAACAACAATACGATGACACGTGCATAAGTATGAAAACTGTGTTGCACATGTCAACGCCCACCTACATAAAAGGAGTGACAATTTTAATGTTTTTATGTTCCCAGAATAACCACTGAAAATGTACTAAGAGTCTAAGATGTTTTAAAATGTTTTAAGTTATTTTATAGTGAAAGTGTGTGTGTGTGTGAGTATGTGTGTGTGAGTGTGTGAGTGTGTGTGTGTGTGTAAATTTGTTTGTATATGGTTTTATTCACCTACTCTTATTAGATCTTCTGTAGCCTGATATGAAAGTGTTACCAGCCAACTTATGCATGCTAGTTTACATTTATATATAGTAAGCGGATAGAGATTAAGTTGTCTGTTTAGCTTATTGTACAACGTTGTGCTGATGTAATAGTAGTTCCGACTCGCTACGGCAGTTCTTCGTTTCTCAACAGGGCAGACTCTATCGGACCTACGTTTAGAATGGGCAAAGCTAGGGTCATAGACCAACTGGGAATGCTTTCTTAAAGTGGTTTGAAGAACAAAAAGCTGTCTCACCGTGAGAACCTTGCAAAAGTCATAAAGACTAATAGTCGGAAAACGAAGGGGTTTTTTTGACATCACCTTTAGTAATGCACGCTGTGCTCTCTCCAGTCTAAGCATGTGCGTTTTGTCAGAACCACCCCAAGCTGTTATGCTATAACTTAAGACGGATTGGGCTAAGGCATAATAAACAGTTTTCAATGTTTCGAAATCTGAAACATTTCTAAGTTTTTTGAAAACATATATTAGCTTTCTGACCCTCGCGGTAAGAAACAAAATATGAGGCTTCCATGACACTTCATCGTCCACTAAAACTCCCAGATATCTTACAGATGAAGCACGTTCCACCCGTACGCAGTCACAGCGAGCGAAATTAGGATTAGAACAAGTGTGGGCCGTTATATTAAAAGATAGGGGTGCTCTAGAGGAAACATGGGGGGCAAAAGGAATGAACCTAGATTTAGCCAAATTTAAAGTCAATATGTTCGTCTGTAACCAATTCATCACAACATTTAGAGCATTTTCAGTGTGTGTACGAACAGATTCCCAATTCCGACCACTAACGAGAAGAACAGTATCATCTGCATAAGTCACAATCCTGCAATTTGGAAGAGACAAGTTACACAGGTCATTAACGTAAATGAGAAACAGCGTCGGTCCAAGGACACTTCCCTGAGGAACTCCATAGCTAATGAATTCTTCATTGCTCTGAATTCCATCTATGACAACAAATTGTGAGCGATTCGTGAGGTAACTTTGGAAAATGTCAAGAGCAAGTCCTCTTATTCCAATAGACTCCAACTTTGAGAGAAGGATGGGGACAGAGACAGTGTCAAAAGCCTTAGAGAAGTCCAGAAAGACGCCAGCGGTTCTTAGTTTAGGAGCGAAGCATCAGTGAAAAATGTTGCAAAAACAGGGAATATTACGCGAACGAAGTCGCGGGCACAGCTAGTGTTACATAAAGTTTTGTTAATATAAATTATCGAAATATATTTTGTAACTATTTGAAGTACATTACGATAATATGTATAAATATGCTAACGTTTTATGTAATTTCACTTTCTGATTCCATACCGAATGTTATTTTCTCTTCTATTTTCTTTCTATCGATATGGTAGGATGGTACTGTCCCGGTTGAGCCAGCCCATTTACGAACTACTACCTTTCTTCTAGTATCTAGGCTCTACCACTCTTAAAGAGACTCTTTACGAAACTTGTAGATTAATTATTGCTTTCTGTTTATTTTGAACAAAATTGCGTTATAATGTGTATGCCAGAATTTTTTTAAAGCAATTTCTTCTATACATCCGAAACCTCGCGTGACTTGTGATGTTATTAATGTAAGTGCCACAAGCAGACAGCGCTTGTATGAGTGAAAAACGAATTGAATGAAAATGAATCACTGCTACATATATTGTGACTTTACTATCTATGATCTATTGTAAGACAAGGGATTTGCGAACAAATATTAAACGTGCGAAAACTAATTTCATATTACAAAGTTACATTATAGTTTTGGAACCATTTGGGAATAACTCGTTACGTTTTGAAATACACGACCTTGGATAGTTTATGACTTATGACAGACCGACCTGAAGTTAAACAATATATACCTACTTGTGGCAAATATGTCACACAAGGCTGATATTTCAGGAAATCGTGCCTCGAGTGATATCATTCGTTGCTTATTTGAAACGTATGGACAAAATTGTTTTATAAATCATCATCATCATATCAACCCATAATCATCCCACTGCTGGGATACGGGTCTCTCTTCAATCGAAGGTGAGTAGAGCGTACTCTGCCACGCTGCTCCAATGTGGATTGGCAGAGGTCGGCCCTAAGGCCACCCGACTTGGCATAACGACTGTCATCGATCGACAACAGCCGGGACGGACGGCTGAACGTGCCCTCCGAAGCACGGAGAAGCTCGACATAACGAAACCCATCCAAACGCTGGCTGGGGTCGATGTCGCATAACTTGCGTGTTCATATTAGAGTGCGACACACAGCGACACCATCGACCTTCTCATAGATGTTTTATAAATAAATAGATTTTATTACAATTCAAATAGTTCAATCAGTCAATAAAAAATTCCTCATTTCACTACAATATAAGAGTCATAAATAATAATAAAATATAAAAGTATGGATGTATGCATCCAAGTTTTTATACCTAATTTTAAACTATAATCTGTTCAAAATACAAAGAGGAAAAATGTAAACAAACACATAATACTTTCAAATAAAGATGAACAGCTAGTAAGTATAATAATAATAATATAATTAACTTTAGTATTTGGTCGGGTAGGCCTAATAAAAACGGATAACATATACCTACTATACTTTATAACTCGGAACATACAGCGGCCTTGCAATCGATCATTTCAATGCCCTGATTACTATTAAAATATCACTTATAAAATAAATAAGACAATACAATACAATTACAAAGACTAAAATGGTTTCTTTCTGCAAAATACCGCCCAAACATCGTGTACTAACTAGATTTCAATACAATAACTAATAGAACAGGGGCCGTACCAAGACCTTTTAAAAGGATTGTGTAAACGAGACGTCGCCTTACATCATGTATTGCGCTGTCTCCCTTACTCAGCCGCTTGTTTTGTTTTAAGCGGGCATGGTAGGGGATTAATAGAACGGGCCTCGTAATAAACCGTATGTCAAATAGCTATCCAGTGGAAATTTGCAACAGCACGATATTGCATTTCGGTAGCTAGCACAAGCGGGTACATCGTTTTGGCAAGGTCGCCAATGAATAATTTTGGTGTAACCATGTCGCCGGTGCTGGCCGGGAACGTCTCCAAACTACGTACAACTAGAACCAAAGCAAATAAATCTTATTTTACATATCTACATTTCGGTGATATCTTTGTTGGCGTACCATGATTATAAAATTTTGTTTATTTGCTTTTTAATGCAATATCTATTTCAGCCTAGTGGTGGCGCGTTGGTAGAGATCCTGCCTTCGGCACCAGCATGCGCGTGTTCAATTCCTGCTCAGGACAAACATTTATGTGATGAGGTTTCCGGCAACCGGGACCGCCATTAACTGGGACCGAGATAAATGAATAAGAAAATGAAACAGTTTTTATCATATCATAATCATCATACTAATATTATAAATGAGAGAGTGAGTTTGTTTGTTTGTTATTCCTTCACGGCTTGACTAAGCAGCCGATCATTAAGAAAATTTGAATAAATATTGCCAGGGATACAGAGCCCAACATAGGCTACTTTATATCCCGTGAAAGTATGTCATTCCGATGGGAAAATAAATTTCTACTATAGAGGGCGCTGTATGGATTGCCTATCGCCCAACAGATGGCGCCACAAGTCGTGCTATGGGTTGTTTTGCTGTCAAACGAGATCTATGTCATAAAATTAAACGCGAGCGAAGCTGCGAGCAAAAGCTAGTTACATATAAATCACCGCGGTCCCAGTTAATGGCGGTCCCGGTCGCCGGAAACCTCTATGTGATGGCATTTGTGTTTGCTCTCAAGTCTGGAGTGTTTTTTATGTATTTTAAGTATATTTTTACAATAATATACCCGTTGTCTGGTACCCATAACATAAGTAGGTTAAACCTGGCTTACTTTGCGACCTTTGATAGCGCTGTGTCAACACTGTATAAATTATTTAAAAACAAAAGTGAATATTTGGTTGTATAAAATTAAATTTTCGTTTTAGACTTCGCGTTAACATATTGCCCAAAACGTTTAGTGCCCGCGCCGTACAATACTACTGCCACGCGTTAACTCTCCATATGTCCCACATAATAAATTCAAGGGAACACCCTACACGCTTAGATTTACGAGGCACGTTACAGACATAAATATGAGCACTGTACCAATAAAAATAGTGACGACAGAAGACATGCTAGTCTTACATTATACCCATTCGAATGGAATAAAGTTAGAATTGGTACCACTCACTATTTATTGTGGATTTTATTTAGAACATATTGTTAGATAAGGGACAGTATACTACAGGTTAGAGCGTTGTTAAACTAAGGATCAATAATAATCTATATATATATAATCTATACTAACATTTTAAAGAAGTAAAGTTTGTGTGTTTGTATATTTGTTAAATTGTAAGGGGTAATCTCGGGATCTACTGAACCGATTTTAAAAATTCTTTCACCAATAGAAAGCCACATTATTGCCGAGTGTCATAGGTTATATAAAAAACCGAAAAATATAAAGGCTTTTACGTGGTAGTCGGTTTTGCAAAGTAAATCGAAGAAAAAACGGTCGAATGAAAGCGTTTCTTACGAACGCCTGTACTAAAAAAGGATTATTAACATTATGCCCAACGAAGTGGGCACGGGTCAACTAGTATATAATATAAAATTCAAAGTCCTGACTGACTTAACTATATATCAACGCACAGCCCAAACCGCTGGGTTTAGAGATTCCAAATTTGGAATGTAGGCTCCATACGACGTCTAGGGGTGTACTAAGAAAGGATTTTTCAAAACTCCCACGGGAAAGCGAGATATACGCAAACGAAGTTGTGAGTATTTTACTAGTTTCATTATAAAACCATCCACCTACCACCGTTAAAAGTACGGTTAGTTTCAAAAACAACACAATAAAATCACTTCATATAAGTAACTTCATAACTTCAATTAACATGTCTGGTGGTCGAGTGGCTAGCAATGGTCACTTCATCGCAGGCCGCGGGTTCCATAACTGCGCAAGACATATTTACAGCGTACATGAATGTGTGTATGTGCCATAGCTCTGTAATATCATTTCTTATGGTACAGCAAGACATTGGTATTTTATAAGAGCAAAACAGCGAGTAAATATTCAATAAGAGACGTAATGTTTGTAATTTTCTTCAAAAATAAATGTCCTCAAATCTCAGTTTTCAATTACTGCGCACGCAAACAAATATTGAGCTATTATATATACAAAATACCAACACATTTCGACAAACCCAATGGACTTGAAGGCGTCTCTATTCAAAAGGGCCAAGTACTCGATGGAGGAAAATAAGTTTGATGGTCAAGACATTTCTAAGCCACGTTAAAGTATAGTACTTACATGTACAGGTTAATAACTCGTTAATACATAAATAAATATATAGGGACAATTCATACAGATTGAGCTAGCCCCAAAGTAAGTTCGAAACTTGTGTTATGGGATACTAACTCAACGATGTTATATTTTATAACAAATACATACATAGATAAACATCCAAGACCCGAGGCCAATCAGAAAAAGTTCGTTTCGGTTTAAAGATTCTTTATTCTCAAAAGACACAAAAAGCAGTCACTTACATGAGAGAAATAATTTTCACTTAAGAGGGCGCACACAGGCGTTAGCTCAGTTTAGCGAAAACTGAACTTTTCGAAGCTCTTAATATCTATAAAAAACTTTTCTAACAGACTTATGAATTACACAAAATGTTAGACAATATTGTTGTCTAAATAGTTAGTAGAAAACATTTTGTCATGTAATGGAATATTTATGAATGCTATCGTGATAACCGAACAGTGTTTTCTCGATTTCACGTTCAGTGCCAACTTCGGATGTCAAAATATCCCCGTAATGCTGCCAATTGTAAGAAATAAATTATAAAATCTAACGGCAAATATACTTAAGCATATAGTTAGTAGAACATTTTTGTAATTTTTTGTTACATAAATAAGATATTAACATCCAAACTAAGTGAAATTACGAAGAAAGTCAAGTCGTTGTTATGTTTGTTTTCACCATTAAATCTTAGTTATTTTATGTCAATATTATCATCATCTAAGAGATAAAGGTATTCCCTAAAATCTAGGCTCCAAAATTTATGATAAATGTTTACCATTATTTTTCTACCAATTTTTTAATATAGCCATAAAACCACTATAAAACCGCGCGCGTCTTTTATTACGACTCAGTCCAGCCGCCGGCTCTGCGGAGAGAGGTCACGTCGCTCCGGCGCAAGATTGACCTCACGTAATTTTTGTGCCCATACGCAGTGCAAACCGTGTAGCGCGACCGACAATCTAGATACTTTGGTAAGTAAAATATGACTTTTTGATGATATGACGACGAACTATTTACTTTTTTAGTGACAACAACATAATATGTTTCAGAGTATGGGGAACAAAAATAAGCAGTTTTTATCTAAAAAAAAAGAAAAAGACGAAATGTTGAAAATTTAAATAAAGCAAGGGCTAAAAGGCTGGTGGTACATACCTATAATTAATATAATGGTTATAAATTATAATATATGACAAGTTTTACTAAGGAGGTCGATTATTGCGAAATCGTAAAAAAAAAAATTTTTTGCTTTTATTTCCGTATGGATAAAAAATAACACGATTTTGTACTGTGCATTACAGACCAATATCATAACTCTCCAAATATGGCAAAAAAAAAACGAATTACAAGGTTTTTTTTAATTAAATTTTGAATGAATGATTGAGGTAATTATTCAAAAATATTTTATATTTTAAAATTTCTTGAAAATGGTTCACTTTTGCATTACACTATTTGTGTCAATAATGTTGTAAATAATCTCCCCCATCACTCCATATGACATTCCGGTCTAATTTCTAATAAACATTGAGTCTGTATACATTGAGTCTTTTGCCTATATTACCCATTATACCTTCATTTTGTTTATTTGAGATTGTAAGTAAACTATTAGGTCTCACAGACTTCGTTTTGAGTTCAAATAAAAGCTAAATAAATGTTTTACAGAATATTTAGTGACCTTTCTTCATAGGGCAAATAGTTTTGCAAATATTTTGCGAAATACGTAAGTAAAACCTAAAAATTGCAGTTTTCGAGATTAATGGGTCACATTCGAAGTTCTATAGCTTGGCTTCTATGAGGTCAATACAGCTGCAATTACACCAGCAATACAGCGGAAATTGGATTCAAATTGTAGGTAATTTAATACAGTCTATAAGTCTAGAAAACATAATTCGCAAAAAACGCATAGTTTTGGCTTTGGAGAGCAAATAACGAAAAAAGTCCCAAAATTACGAAGTTTTTCTCGGTTTTCTCAATTTCCAGAAGTTTTTCGAAGTTGTAAATTGGAATTCACACTACTACTCTTACAGACCCATACAACTTTCCAAAAATGAAGAACTACATCACGTTTTGTTAATTAAATATCTAATTCTACTAAGCTATTCGGCTTGTAACCCCCTTTCTGTAACATCCTGTTTAATTACTAATTATGTTTCAGTGATAAGCAACTGTGTCTATTTGCGGTATGGACTGGGCCCGAATTTCGTCTGAAGATTGCCAGAATTAAAAGAGATGACGAATTTTGGTCATCAAAGATGGAATCGAAATTGGTGAAATTTTACAAGAAATGTATTTTACCAGAATTGGTAGATAGATGGTAGAGTCTATGTATGCCAATTAGAAACACATGTTTCTAATACAAATAATTATATGTACCTATATCTATTATGAGTACATTATTGTTATACTTCTCCATAATACACGAGTAAAGATACATTATTTGTATTTATTTCCAAACGAGACATGAAGAATACCGAAAAAAAAAATTCAATTACATAATAACAATACTTATGTTCTACATAGAAATAGATCTGTAGCTAAAATCACATGAACTTCGAGTCTACTATTATATTGAATAGTGAAGTCTTATCATAAAAGTATCGAAATCATTTTGTCTTCGCCGGCGCACGCTCATGTTCGTGGCTCAGTAGTTTCGTAAAATAACACGCTTCGATTTTGAGTTGCGTTGATTTGGGTGCGCGCTCTTAAGTACATACTAAACAGTTCCGTGGCGAGGCAATACACATCACTAAAACTTACACTATGTTACACACTATGATGTTTTAATTTAATTTTGATTTACTACATTATAAATAGAAAAATATAATAAAAAAATAATAATTTATAATTCACATTCTACGATTGTTAAATTTTATATTTTGCAGAGGGTACTTTTAACAAAAAAATTTCGAATTCATACGGAGCTAAATTCACAGCGCTAAGATTGGTATGAGAACAATATAGTACAGGAGTCGTCATCATTATTCTTTTGTTTTGTTGTTTTCGAGTTATTGTAAAATAAATTAAAGTTGATTTTTTAGTGTAATATAGTATTTATCCTTATAATGTATATAGTGTATGTATAAATTTTTTATTTTGAAATATATTCCTTAAGTTTTCGTTTGTAACTTCTTACACTTATGCACTCCTTTATTTCGGTCGGGAGTTTATTATATAATTGGACTCCCTCGAAAAGTATATTTTTCTTTCCATAGTTCTCTGTCCTGGGGAAGCGTAAACATATTTTATGTTTATTCCGTAAGTTATGCTTGGAGGTTTTTTTGGTTAATGTAATATTACTTTGTATTTCGTTATCAAGAATTTTTTTTACTAGAATGCATGTACTAAAAATGTATTGCTGAGTTAAATTAAAAAAATTACATTTTTTGTATAATTCCTTAGTAGGTGTAAGCATATCGTAGTTATATAATCTTTTAATTATCTTATTTTGACTTATTTGTAAGTCTTTAGTTATAGATTTTGGCGCTGATCCCCACACCTCTATGAGATATTCGAGGTGGGGTTTTACCAAAGCGTTATATATGGTATGTTTTATTTTATGTGGTATGCAATTATTGATTTTGCGTAGGGATCCGCTTAGCGCTGTTAATTTTGCTCTTACATGTTCAATATGATCTTTCCATGACAGCTTATCGTCCAAAATTAACCCGAGATATCGTTCTTTGCTAGTTTGCTTTATAATAAGATTGTTTACTGTGAGGGGGCTATGAGATGAAATATTTTTATTTTTTGCTGCGATTATAATGTAAGATGTTTTCGAAGCATTTATTGTTAATAGGTTGTGCAAAAACCATTCGCTTATCAGGTCCAGATCACTTTGTGCTTCCAAAATTAAGTCTTCGATTGACTTGCCAAAATAAAATAAACTTGTGTCATCTGCGTACAAGGTTAGGTAGCCCTTTAAGCCAATCTGGTTAATGTTGTTGACATATATTAAGAATAACAGAGGTCCCAATATAGAACCCTGTGGGACGCCGCATGTTATCTTTTGTGACATACTTTGATATTTGCCCATTTTCACAACCTGTGTCCGGTTATACAGATATGATTCAAGTAGTTTTAAGGCACTTTCTGTGATACCAATATTTCTAGCTTTTTGCAATAGTTTTTGATGTGAGACTGTGTCAAAAGCTTTTTTTAAATCTATAAATATTCCTAAACATATATTTTTGTCATCAATATTGGTTTTTATATTAGTAATAAGGTCTATAGCTGCTGATAATGTATTTGATTTTTGTCTAAAGCCGTATTGTTGGTCAATTAAAAAATTTTTAGCGGTTAAATATTCGTTTAAGCGATTGTAGATAATTTTTTCAAAGATTTTAGATATTACAGGAAGTACTGAAATCGGCCTATAGTTACTTGGGTCTGTTTTTGGGCCGGATTTATAAATTGGGCTCACCCTTGCTACTTTTAAGCTGTCAGGAAAAACCCCTATTTGTAAATATTTATTTATGCAATCTACCAAGGGCGTGACTATTAAGTTCTTGATACACTTTATTGTTTTTGTACTAATTTCATCTGAACCTGTACTGGTATTGGCGTCTAAGTTATCTATTATGCCTATTATCTCGTCGCGTGTACAGGCTCGTAATTCTGTTAGCATAATGTCGTGTTTATAATCATCTGGGTACATAAGTGTATTACCCGCTTGTTGGTGATATTTGGATGGGATATTTTGTGCTAGATTGGTGCCGACTGACGCAAAGAATTCATTAAAAACATCGCATACCTTAAATCCATCCGTTATTAGTTGCGAGTTATGCATGAGTTTGGGAGGTACACTGTCACTTTTATCTTTGTTGTTGGCCAGGGTGTTAATTGTTTCCCACATCTTCTTTGGGTTTCTATTACAATTTTGAAATTTGTTGTAGTAATATTTTTGTTTTTCCTTTTTAATCATCTGTTTTACATTGTTTTTAGCTTTCAAAAAATCAGTTTTTAATTTTTTGTTTCCTTGATCTTGCTTCACTTTTTTCCATAGTATGTTTCTGGAGTTTATCATATCAGTAATTTCCTTGTTGATCCAGTCTTGTTTAGGTAAATTCATGATTTTAGTTTTCCGTTCCTTACTTTGTTCCATGTGTGTCTTAATGTAGTTTTCTAAAGATTTGTAGTCTTCACTTTCATTTCTATAAACATTTTCGCTGACAGTTTTATATAGATTTTCATAGTTTATTGCATAATATTGAGTTCTTGGTTTAGCCCTTTGTTTGTATTTTGAGACTTCAGTGAAGATTTGCTTATGGTCTGACATTGCGGAATCCAGTATAGCAAAATAGAAAGAGTTTCCGTGCATATCTGTTAAAACGTGATCAAGGATAGTATTTGACGTAGTAGTTTGCCGTGTGGAATAATCCTTTTCTATTTTATTTATAACCTCGTATCCAGTTTCTTCTAGGAGAGATAAATACTGTGATGTAGAGGTGTTTTTACTCAGCAGGTCTATGTTAAAGTCACCAAAGACAATAGTTCTATTTCTTTTCTCCAGTTGCAAACCAAAAATGTCCAGAAAGTTTCTCATATTCGTATCGCCAGGTTTGTAGATACCACCGACATTTAATGAGAATTTAGGCAGATATAACCATAAATAATGGTTACTGTCTTGGTATTTGTTTACGGTGACTTCAAATTTGATGCTATTATGTAAATAAATTGATACACCTCCGCCTTTGCTATCGTGTCGATAATTATAAGTATGGGTATAGTTTGGTAAGTTATACAGTTTGGCTTCTTCCTCTGAGTTTAGCCAAGTCTCTGTTAATATTATCACATCCACAGTAGATGGTATTGCTTTTAGTGCACATTCTAGTTCGTCCAGCTTTCCTGGTGTTCGTATACTTCTGACATTAGCATAGAAAATTTTTAAATATGTAATATTAGTAGACAGGTTCTCATATTTATCTAAGATTTCATGTGTGATTCTTTGGCTGGTATCTCTCCTACAGTTCAGTTTTTTGAAATATGATCTCCGATGGTAATTTGTGGCATTCCTTTTATATATTTAATCGATAAGTTCGATTCACCATTTTCCTCTCGCCGTTTAAGCTCCGTTTGAAGATTTTTCAGGTAGTTTCTTTGTGCCGGTGTTTGATCAGAGTATATTTTAATTTTCTCGTTCAAAAATTTTGTTCGATTCTTCAGTATGATTCTCGGAATGTCACTCGTTTCGAAGCATAACTTCAGTGGTCGAATCTTATTCGTGTTGTATTTACCCAGCCTAATAATTTTTACAGCTTTAGGGCACTCTTGGTAGATAGATGAAAGTATTTTATGCACTTCTTCCGAGACCTGTTTATATCTTACAGTAGCGTTAGACTCGTATACTTCAGGGAGTCCAACCAAGATTAAATTCTTACTTCTTTGGAGCCTGTCTTGTATTTCTTGAAACATTTGATTTTGACTTTCAGTTTTAGGTATATCTTGGTGCTCATCGTGTTTTTGATTTGCTTTCAATTGGCTGATATCATCTTCTATAGATTTAATTTTGTGTTGTGTTATTTTTAGTTCAGAATCTATATTTGCAACATTTTCATTTAATTTTATGTATTCACTTTTTAATCGTTCAGCTGTAGTTTTTAAGTCTATTAGTTCTTCCTTGATCTCCATATGCATTTTTTTGATGTTTTCTTCTTGTATTTTCATTGATTCTTTCAATATATTTAGTATTTCACTACGAAACTCGGATAGTTCACTTTTTAAGTCACTTTCAGGCATACTGTGTGCTTTCCTTTTTCTTGTCTGTCTAACGGTCTGTTGTTCCTCTTCATCGTAGTTTGACAAATTGGAAGTGGATCCACCACCACTTTCACTAGCACAACTCACCAATGTACGAGGAGGTGTACGTTGTAGATTCATTGTAAAATGACTATCTCCTGGACTACTTGATAATGATTGGTTCCAACTGTTCGTTGTTCACTTGATACTGGTGTTATGCACTTGTAAATTATTTTGCACCTTATTCACATACACAGAATATTTATTTTTAATTGTATGTTTTATGGAATTTATAAGATTTTACGCAAATATCTTAACACACGTCTGTTCGCTTCGCCACTTCGCCGCGGTTTTTCATCATGACCCGACCGGGGATCGAACCCGGGACCTCCTGGGTGGCGGTTTAGCGATTTTGGCATTGATAATAATAAAATTATTATCAACAATGCCAATATCAAATGTTATGGCTTATGAATTTAACATAGTTTTATTATTATACCAGTATTTATGAGGCCACTATCGTAAATCTAAACGACTTTCTATATAGGGATGTAGACTATAGATGCTTATCTTGTTTTAGTTATCTATGTATTGCTATTTATATACAAGCGATCATTATATTACTAAAAGCGATTGATGCACAAAAATGAAAAAGTACACAAAGTAATCATATCAACCCATAATAACAAACAAATTAACTTACGTGTTCAGAGTGCTTGGTACGAGTTTATTGATCACATTCGAACGTGTTAACGTTTACAAGCCGACCAAATTGAAAAAACAATTTCATATTGTGAATTTATCAGACACATGTTACATTTCCAAATTAGCCGGGTTGCTCACCTCATAATGTGAGCAAGTAAGCCACACAATTTTGATACGTAACACTCGTCTTATAAATTCGCAACATGCGAAGTTCTTCTTTATTTAATCGGTTTGTTTACGTCGGCATGATCGAACGCGAACAAAAAACTCTAAGGACTCTGGAGGAGCCCTCCAGTCGCAGGCTTTGTTAAATCGCCTACTAGGTTGGCCTCAGTTAACTGTATATTTAATGTAACTTTGGCAGAAATATATAGAAATTTTGAAATAGTCATCCCGCACTGCAGGGATACGGATCTTTATTCAATCGTAGAGATTTAGAACATACGCTTCCACGCTGCCAGTGATTTCAAGTCGCCTGAAGGCCAGTTGATTGAACAACTGCCATCCATAGTCCTTTAGTCCTTTCAATACTTCCTACTCCGACTATCTTCTTTTTGATTAAATTCGTTGTGAGTTCCAAGACAGCTGTAGTTTTCTCCCCCGGGACGTCAATGAGCTTCATTGCTTATTGTCAATCTGAGGTCGCCGTTGTTGACCCTGGCTACACAGGAGACACATCGGTGGAAATGTGTGGTGGGCTTGTCCCGATACCATCCATAGGCTGTTGTCAACAGTTAAATAATTGAAATAATTTTTTTGTTGTTGATATGGCGGAAAAAGTTCAGTGAATATTTCAACATTAAATTAATTTTGAGACAAATCACACAACTCCTTCTAGTCCCAAACTAAAACTTATACTGTGGGCAATATAGTGCAATATAGTGTAATATAATAGATTTCTGACAAATATATATATAAATAGTTACCATGTATAGCGGTGCCAAGTCATTAATTCTAATATATGCATACCCAAACCAATCATAGGCTGTTACATAATAATAATCAGCAATACATAGTGTTAAATTCCTTATATGTATGTGCCGATTGATTTATGATCACGTCATGAAGTGTGCATATGGTGATAATGTTGAATTATTGCAACTGATCTCTGATTGATTATTATATTATTTCAGTACTAGTCGACGCATGTGGCCTTCCACGTGAAATTATAGGTATCATCATCATCATCATCATAAACCCTCTAGTGGGTGTGGTTTCCGCACTTAGTCCTGTTCTGGACCATTGTACGTGATGCCGTGGGGCTGTCATTCCATCCAGCCCACCTCCCTCCAGAAGCGAATTAGTCCTCCCAAACTGCTCAGTGTGTCCGCAAGAGACATTGGTGACCCAAGTGTCTCTTTCCGGATTTGGGCGACGCCTGTGCACTCAAGGAGCACGTGCGCCACCGTTTCTTCAGTCTCCATGCATGCTCTGCACAGAGGACTGTCCGTGATACCTATTGTGTGAAAGTGTTTGTTCAGTGAGCAGTGTCCTGTGATGGTTCCTGTTACCAGGCGCATGCTTTTCCTGTCCAGGCGCAATAGGCGCTTGGGCAGCTTGTTGTCCAGGGATGGCATTGCCTCCTTGGATTGCCTGCAGCCTGGTGCCGTAGTCCACCATCTCTCAGCTTGTGTGTATGTGATGTTTTGTAACCATCTGCGTAGCTGATTGAATGGGACTGGCATGATGGGCTCGGGTCCGAAAACTGTCGTGTCAGATCCCCTCCTGGCCAGTTCGTCAGCTGCATCGTTACCTAGTGAGCCACTATGTCCTTTTATCCATTGAAGTGTTAGCACATTGCGATTCGTCACCGCAACGCGCTCGAGTGCATTGTGACATTCTAGTATTAATCCTGAGTCAAAAAAAGTTTTTGTTCAGAGATTGGAGTACTAAAGCGCTATCGGAGAGTATGCGGATATGAGTTCCCGTGACTTTCCTGGCTTCAAGAGCATATGCTGCTTGGATAATGCCTACACATTCCGCTTGATAGACAGTGTTGAACATTCCAAGGGGTTTTGATATTTTTATGTTCAGTTCATCTGAGTAGACTCCGACTCCAGTCCCAGAGTCAGTCTTTGATCCGTCAAAAAAAAAAAAAAATTATAGGTATTATTCTCAAATAACATTCTACGACTAACTAAAAAATTACATCCTAAATGAAACCTTACGTGCAATCGGATTATTGTGTTGAAAATAAATTTTATGTTGTAGAGATTAGTTCGGAAAATAATGAAAAAGTTGAGTTGTTTTGTTTGATTAAAGCGTAGATCACACAGCGAGCAGGCGAGCAAACGAGCGAGCCTGGCGATCCTCGCTTTACCTCTTTTCACAACGCGAAGTACCATACGTTGTCAGATACTGACAATGCCAGTGATGTTTTCGTCCACCTCAGTAGCCTAAATGGCCTAGCCTTAGGCTGGTAGTTTCCATCATCCATAACCATTCGATAATGTGGTCAGTTATTTAAAAAAAATACCTTTTTAGTAGTCAGTACAACAGGAACATACTTTACATATATTTCTCAAAATAATTTCTGGCGATTTCTAATGATACGTAGAAACCGGCATAACATACGTAAACGGAGTCATGCCATTTCTGTCATAATACACAAATATATAATCTTATATACCTATAGGATTACCTAATATGCGATAAAGAGCGGCAACACACAAAACGTCTTAGAAGGTCATGTCCTGTACTAAAAAATATCGCAAGGTCAAAGGCTTTATTTAGTGTTAAAGCGTAGGACAATTTATTGGTAATTTTTCGGAGGTTGGATAGAGTAGGTAATATCGAATGTTACCACAGATATAGATATAGTATAGATGACGCAAATACATCTTCGCATGTCCGAGCCCCGACCAAGCGTCGTGGTTGGCCGCCGCTTATTACAGTCCGCGCGCGTTGCGTTCGGACGGCCGCGTAAACTATTACTACCATACTATTGTTACCAGGTATACTCCAGTTGAATCGTAGGCGGCGGTGTCTTTGAATCAGTTTGGATTTCCCAGCACAAAATTTCGGCTGTGACGTCACAGTAGGTGGTAAAAATTTGACACGCTTGCTCTCAATGCAAATCGTGGTACTTGCGTTATCTATGTTATATATTTATCTGTGAATGTTACCTTCGCTCATATTGATGTAAAAGGTCATTGGATTCGATAAATTATCAAAAGTTTTATCGGTAACTAGCTGACCCTTCGTATGCGTAGATGTTATATGGCCGTCCTCGATAAATGGGCTTTCCAACACTAAGATATTTCCATAGTAAACTAACAAGGAACCTTATATTTTCGCCATGGCTTTTACCAGCGAAACTACTGTGTACATCGAAAAAATATATTACTAATCTATTATAGTGAATGAAAGAAAAACCGCTATGGAAAATTCAATAAATTCCGTCATCCGTGTCTACATTATAAAGAGTATAATATGTTGGTAGATTAGTCAATCAGTCAAGAAGTCAGTTTACTTTTTTATATAGATAAACAAGTAACACATTAAACGGAAAAAATGACGATTCATAACATTAGTGGAATAGTGGGATTGACCTAGAAAAACACTATTCTGTCTTCAAGATTCACACTTTGGACGAATATGTACCTTAAGCCTAAAAGACATAGGTGCAAATCACGTTGCGTAACACCCTGTCTTATCAAAGCGGTGTTTCTTCCTGTATTCGCTTATCTTGACAAATGGTCTATGTATTGCGTTTGTACCACAAAGTATAATAAGACATTTGTTTAGTCGATGCATTGTTTCCCTTATTTTGCCTTTATTTTTAGGCCATAATAGCCTTTTGTATACAAAATCTCTAAAGCTTTTAACATACAGTGTGGACTTAGCAAAAGAATAATCACATAGCATATAAGACCTGAATGATTGTGACAATACCTGACTTGACTTAAACATATTGAACAGCGGTGAATAATAATTATTGCCATCAAGTGCGAAATATTAAAATCGTGAAACGGAAAACTAAAAAACTTCAAGCAAAATGGTATTTTCGCACAAACAAAATATCGAGCCGAACGCCATTACCCGACGATATTATAAATTAATTTTCACAAAGCTACTTTTATGTGTATTTTTTTGAATACTCATCATTAAAGGGTTCGAAGGCTATAATTACCGATATTCAATACCATCCTTTTACGCCTCTGTGGGTATAGAAGAAATAATTAAAGAAAAATACCTCGCCAATTTCGCCCACGAGTATTTTTATATTAGGGATCTTTGGTGAAAATAAAAAAATTGTTTTCGGCTTCTTCTTCTTCTTCTTCGGAAAAATTTAATATGTATATGAGTAATTATTATATGAAAACAGATTGTTTATTTTAATCGGTGAAACACATAAGTAAATAACAAGAAATTAATTAAAACTAAAGTAACAATAAAAATTAAAAACTAAATATTATAGTAAAAACTAGACTAAGCTACATGGCGTTAAAAACATGTAAGACAGATTATCAGCCAGTTTCTGAAACGCATTTTTAAAATTAATGACATATTAATTATAGCCATCACTGTCAAACTAAAGAAGAAAATAGAGATAGAAATAGAGAGAGCTTGAGACTTAATGTGAAATAAAAATTTAAATCCGTTTCAGAAATTGCTTGTATATCAAGTTACCTTGACTATAATGATCCGAAATTAAAAATAGTTACTTCACAAAAATGATTTTCAAACAAGATTACATGGGAGACGAACTTACACGTAGTGACGTTTTATAACATGCAAGCGTCCAGACTTCAATAAATATTTTAAACAAATACACCCGGCGGAACCCTTACTTAGACTCATCTACACTTGGCTGGTTTTTTTACCTTTTTATTCACTTTTCCGTTTCATTTAATTTGTCCCGCACCCTTTCTGTTTTATCCGTTTGACCGAGTTGACACCTTTGTATTAATTTATTCTTTGACACTCGAGGATTAGCCTTTTTCTAGGGTGGGGTAAGTCTGACGTTCGGATTAGGGCGATGGGTAACAAAGTGTAAAATTCCTTTTAAGATACGGTCTAAATATATAAATATAAAAAGTAATATACATAAAAATATTCACATCTCACTCATGATGTGTTGTTGATCCTGGCTACACAGGAGACACATTGGTGGGAATGTGTGGCAGGCTTGTCCCGATCTCACTTATGATTTTAAAAAAGTAAAATAGGATTATAAGGTGGTCAAGTAATAGCACGCTAAAACTTTGCTAATTAAATTAACCAATTTTAATTGTTCTTGTCTCTCTTTGTTTTTGGTGGTTGATTTCACGTGTGTCGTCTGTCTGCTTTTTATGTGTTTTTATTACTTACAAAAAACTCCTGACGTGAAAATATATTTCAGTTAATTTTTGTATCGCTGACTACTTTTCACATACCTGTAACAAAAATACAAATAATTAGTAACATTTTTAGAAATAGCTTATGATGTGACAAAAATTGAATAAAAGTTATCGCCGTCTCGTGCGTGGCTAATCGGCGAATTAATGATAAAAAAAAAAGTACGTCGACATTATTTTGTATAATCTTCGATACGGTCATAGCCATAATTTATGCCTATTCATTCATACGAAGAATTTTGTAAACAATTTAAATTACAAGAATACTAAGAAAAATCTACTATTAATACCTTGAGTATCAGTAAAAGTCTAGTTCATAACAACATGACTGAATCATAAATTTTGATACAATATAATTTCAGTAAAACTAACTGGATTGCATCTACATAAAGGTCAAGGGGCAATAAGACAATATACAAACGAACTGACGGAATTTGATAATAACTGAAGAGAAAATGCAACAGAAAGACATAGTTGGAAAAGGAGAGGACTTTTTCCAGCAGTGTGACAAAAATGGTTAGTAGAAAAAATTTAAAAATATAGTAGATGTCTTTATTGCTGAGCTCGTGTATGGGATCTTGAATTGTGTAACACGCGTAGAAAAACAAGATATTATCATGGGATAACACGCACGTTTAGGTGTTCCCAAAATTAATTCCCAGGATGAAATCAAAATCTCGCGGGCCGACGTCGCGGGCTAGACGCACGTACTTCTAACTCGATTTGAATAAATAATGCGTCTCCGTGTAACCAAACAGAATTATAACGCCTTCATCTAAATAACACTTGTGTAATTTAACTTAATTCACTTAACGTCACACCATGTATATGAGGCATGAGTTGTTTATGAAATGTTAGTTTTCACGGAATTGTTTTCATATATTCCCACATGATTTTCTGCTCTATGCCATGGTAATAGAGTGGAAATTTACTTGATGTTGTAACGTGTTTATCCTTTGATAAACACACACTCACAAATAAAGATTATTATTTATTGTTCTCAATTTTCTTAAGTAAATGAAGCGTATAGTGAAAAGATAGCGTTAATAAATGAACTTCTAGACATCAAATAAAAACAATGCTAGGTATCGAAACAATAATGAATATAAAATTTTTCTTTATTTATAGCATTCTTTTGGCTTTGTATTTGATTAATAGCAATGTTTTTGTACGAATTAGTACTCATTATACAATAGTATCATAAATTTGACAGGCCCGGTGGTCGAGTGGCTAGCAATGGTCACTTTATCCCAAGGGCCGCGGGTTCGAATCCTGCGCAAGGCAAAAGTTTTAATCAAATGTTTTAAAACTTATCTAATATTTGTGTCAACATGTTGACCGAACACGAAACTCATACCTCTATCTACATTATTTAATTTAAAGATGTAAACAAAGAATAAAGAGTGCAAGATGATAATAGTTCCCATATAAAAATAACCATGCCCCGGCGTAAAAAAAAATTGGTATTCCAGATTTTAAAGGATATTTATAATTTTTTTGCACCATTTCCTGTTGGACCAACTATTACGCACGACTAGTTGGTCCAACAGGAACAATTCTCAAAAAAAATTCCTGTTCGCACAACTATTTTGCGCCGGGTCATGGTTCTTTTTGGATCATCTCCTTTAGATCACAGAATAGATAAAGTGTCTCATGGTCAATAAACTATAGGTTTCTTAATACTAATCATAATAATATTGAAATAATGGGAACGGAAAACAATACCAGCATAAGAGAAATGTGATTATCCCTGCGTGTAAATACATAGGTGAAAGAAAACACAATTAATGAACAAATCACAGAAATGCGAAAAGACGCACAGTGCTGCGGAATCATATTTCGTAGAAAAAAATAAGGTTAATTAGTTAATTATCATTGTTTTAGCAAATATAATGTTTTGTCTGGTATTGTTGTGACATATTTAACGAGTATCACATCTAGAAATATACTTCTGAGTTATAAAATTTTCCTGGTGGTTTCTATTGGCTAGTTGTGGTTGACCATATATTATATTTATGTTAATTTCTCATCTCACAGTTTTAAGAGCTCGATGGTCTTGTGGTGGGTGTCAAAAGAATAACTATTACACAAGTTAAGCAACGATAACTCCTGCCAATACTTGGATGGGTTTAAAAATACCGAACTCTGTTCCGACTACTGTTGTCGATTAACAGCCGTTAAGCCAAGTCAGTGACTGTTAGGTGGTTTGAAAACATTGCAGCACCCTCAGTTGACACTGATTGCGAGAAACGCACGGAAACCAAGTCCTCACGGTATTGACCATATCAGGAAAAGACCTTGTGTTGATAAATAAGAAAGAATTCACAGACAAAATCTAGTATTCTCTAATAGAAAAGAGAAGAAAAACGCATAAATCCACCCGTCGTACACCTAATCGATTACTCAAGGGCTTAAAGGCTTAGAAACAAGATTAACTGTCCTTCAAAGTTGTTAAAAACCCACTCTCAGAGGGAATAACAAAAATCTCACTACAGAATCACGCTAATAAATTGATTTTAAGCTTACTTAATAAGATAAATAAAGGTATTAATCGTTAATAGAAGCGAAAAATTAGAGGAAACAACTAATTGGGGCGATATTTTATTTTATCTATAGCACGAAGCCAATTATTGCACATATTTTACGTGTATACTATCCCAGACAGTTAATCAAGCAAAAAATGAGTGGATATACCCTTCGCCGGGTTGCTAGGCAACAATTCACATTAGCGGGTAATTCCGCGGTATTCTCATCACGTTGTGGAAAATTGGCTGCCCCCGAAAATACAGGCCCGTGCAGGGGCATACAATGTGGGATATGTGTATGAATACATTACAGGTCTATAGATCGAAAGAGGATTCAGCTTTTTAATATTTAACAGCTATTTACAAACGCATTTTAATCTCAATTCCGCATTGACACTTAGTTAATTAGTTTGACACTGGTGCTAATCCTTTTGTACATTTAACTAAACTAATTTTGACAGAACTAGAAGTGTTGCTATCCTTGTCACTAATTGTAAACCAAGGAAAGAACAACACCATTGGTCCTGTCAAAATTAGTTTAGTCTAGTTAAATGTACAACAGAACGGTCTTTTATAAATATTTTCCAATTTAATACGGCATAAATTATTTAAATTCAAACATTTAACGAATTGCTCCTTTATGGTTGACATTATACAAAAAAAACTGTGTTCCTTTAAAAAAAATTAACGTACAAGTTTAATTACCGTCTGTTGTGGACTAAAAAGACTAGTTTTCAAACAGTGGGCATTATAAAAACTCGTATGCAGCCGCGCCCCTGCACACGACCGGCCAACTTCCGAACTACACTTGGCGTAAATTCTCCGAGTTGTGGTGTCAGTACTTTTTTTTCCAAAAAACCCGTAGATTTTATTCCCCTTTATGGCAATAAAGTCTAAACGGCCAACTTCATTTATTTTACCATGGCCGACGTATGCAAGGCTGAAAAAGTCTCGAGTACTTTAGCTGCATTTCCTTTGTGCTACATCTTTTTTTATATGAGAATACACATTATGTGAGAATATTACTCAGTGGACGCATAATGTACTGCGTTTATTATAAAAATATTAAGTAATTAAAATGTAGTGTTACCTATATACTGCTATTGACAAAGTATTATCCAACTAATTAGAAAGGCGAAAGTTTTCGAGTATGTTTGTTACTTCTTCACGCTCAAATGGCTGGAACAATGTTTATGATATTTGGTATTTAGGTAGCTGATACCTTGCATTAACACATAGGGTAGTTTTTATCCCAAAAAGTCCGAGATTCTCGTAGGATTTGGTCAAAAGTCTGATAGTCAATTGCGCTTTATAAACTAGATGGCGCTGCTGTGCATAAAATTAAAAACATTGCAAAAATAGAAGCATAGCTTAATTTTTGGGGAATAGGCTACTTATATTACTCAATGACTCTTAGGAGCCGCCAAAACTAAGGACGAGCAAAAACTTAAGTATCTGTATAATATTAAAATAATCAATATATTTAATATTTTTAGATCAATAATTCGCTACGCAAAAATACTATTTGTAAATAGGCAAAGCCTTTTAGAAGCCTTTTAGGCGAA
Organism: Endotricha flammealis; assembly: GCA_905163395.2. Lineage (NCBI taxonomy): Eukaryota > Metazoa > Arthropoda > Insecta > Lepidoptera > Pyralidae > Endotricha > Endotricha flammealis. The sequence continues at coordinate 9,036,214 of LR990870.1, read as the reverse complement.
AACAAGAAAGCATCGACGTTTATTTATACGAACAATATCTCACATCGAAAAATTTAGCACAGCGAAAACACTCGAGGCAAACAAGTTTGGCGAAATATTTGTTGGTAACACAAGCCAGTTTTTCTTCCCGTAGCCTGCTTATCCTGACAAATGGCGTCTGCATTATTGCGGCCTACCCACAACTGAACGTAAGACCTCGGTGGTAATGTATTTTTCGGGTTTGTTTCCTTTTGTCCCCACGGATTCAAGGTACAACCACTGGGATTAAACTATTCCTCGAATTTTTCTTACTTTGTAAAATCTTTTAAGGATTTTTAGAATCTATTTGGAAAAATAATAAGGAACAAGAATTATAGATAGAATATGCTTTACACAACAAGGTAATGCATTAAACTCGAACAACCTTACGGTACCTGATTATGATCTGTGTAGTGTTCAGGGCTATATTGACATGGCGGCAACTACGACACGAGTGGACGCTCCACTTGGGTTCGTGATTAAAAATTTAATTTCTGTGTGTTTCAAAGTTTGATTCTTATTATTAACTAGCTTTTTTGCCCGCGACTTCGTCCGCGTGACGTTCCGGACCCGTTCCCGTGGGAACCACATTGAGTTTCGGGAAAAACTATAGCCTATGTTACTCCCTCATAATGTAGCTTTCTACTGGTGAAAGAATTTTTGAAATCGGTCCAGTAGTTTCGGAGCCTATTCAATTCAAACAAACAAACAATCAAATCTTTCCTCTTTATAATATTAGTATAGAGTATAGATAGTGTAATTTGAATCAAACATTGGTTAAAGTGTATAGTGATTGGAATTTATGACCAGGAACTATTAAAAGTACATTATCGTGTTGACTTCAAAATCCTTCACTGAAGAAATTTCGCTATCATCTCTCTTCGGGGCGTCTTGGCTCAGAGACTGTATACTGAGTCAATATACGTGCACAAGCATAACTTGAAGATGGCACAATAAAATCTTCGCCTGAAGTCTGATCGCCAAACAAAAAAAATAAAAAAAGACTATCCATAAAAATCTTGAACACAGCAACTTAACCAAACTGTACAAATCCATTTAACTATATTGTGCTAGTGCCGTGAAAATCTCGCTAACTTTAAACACATAACACCCCTTGATGGATGCTTGCAACGCTTGCCAGCGATACAGCGCCAGTGTTTTGCATAGAATTCGCCTTAAATTCACTGTATTATACTATTTTTACTTTTCCTTTGAGGAAAGTGTTATCTTAAATAGACTAGTGGCTTTAATATATCTCATAAGGTCGATGTGGAAATATTTGAACGTAAATATTTCCATATCTTTCAATGTTTGTCTATGTTTTTTTTTAACAGACAAGGTACTGTCTCTTGCACATTTCCGATATTGATAGAGTGTGATGGGTCATTGTATCAACCACAGAACACAGAAAGAAGGAGAAATGTAATTAGATGGTTTTTGTACCGGAACCGATGTCGCCACTTACACACACAATTACATTTTAACACATTCATAGAATAATATCGACAGTCACTCTCACACAAATCGTAAGTCCGTAATTTGCAGTTCGATTACGAACACGGAGTAAGAAGTTTATTATAGTGATGGGCACCTAACGAAATAGGGCGACAAGCGACTTAGAACAATCGACAAACAACACATTTGTGCAGAAAATTGTGTAGAAAATGGCGACATGCGCCCCGCACACAAACCATATCTCTTGTATTCTGATATCTGTGGTATCAACCAATAGTGACACTCGCAATTGAAACGTAACCGGTAGAATGATTACGTAGACCAATAGCGATGCAGTAAACATTTTTGGCTATAGTCAGGGTTAGACTTACAGTAAAAATGAATACAGACTTTTTTATGACATTTGGCAGACAAACAAGCAACACTTGATAGAAAGTGGTCACCCCCGCCAATGAACATTAGGTAGCACAAGGAGTGCTGCAAATGTGTTGTCCGCTACAAGGAAGGTGGAAATAGAAGTTAAGCACGTAAATAGAAAACCAAAAAAGTTAAGACGAAGTAGAACAAAGATACCGTTCACGTACACATTCTCGATCGACTTCGCGAGAGTGTAGAGCCTGCGTAAGAAGGAGAAACTATGCAAATAGGTTTAAACGTACGAAACCTAAACCATAAACAAGATTAAAAGTTTCCAAAGCTAAAAAAGTTGTAAACACTAAAAACTATAACAGATTTTTTTTCTTTCACTCACTTAAAATAATTCCGCAGAAAATGCACTGCAATTGCACTCAATTTTTCAATCTTGGTAATTTAATTATCAAAATGGTTTGGATACGAAAAGGGTGGTAGGGCTTTTGCTAACGGTTTTTAAGGATTACGACTCTCAGTTCGTTTTAAATAGCGATACTCGGTAATCTTTTAAGTCGTTTAAAACATTATAATGGTAGATTTACGTTTTTGTATAAGTGATTGTTCATTAAATAATCAATAAATAAAAAAAGTCGTATTTTACAATTCGAATTATGAGTTCGATGGCCTTCTTTATTGGCAGGCAACGGCTTTATTTCTCCTTTATTGTTCGATATGAACTCGAATATTTTGGATTATTTTTCTTCAAATTAAATAATAAAAAAAAGTTATTGTATAGTTAGGTATCGTATTTTGTATACTCAACTTATTAACCCAAATATTGACTATACCTTGGCTTTAAAACCTAGGATTTTAAGCCAATTAGTTTCACAAATTCTATTCTATTTTAAATTTAAGATGAACTGCCTATCAATTTGCTGCGTTTTTGTCAATAGATTAACAATTGCATTGATGCTCTTTTTCTTCTTCAATGTCTTACATAACTTTATAAACATCTACATTACATCAAAGAGGAATACATTCTTGATTCATCAAAGTAGGAAAAAGGGTAAATAGAAAATGTGAAGACAGAGATTATACATATTACTTACAACCAAAATAATTAACGTAAGGTAATTAATTTGACAACAATAAGCAGATTTATCTTCACGTAGTAAATAAAACAATGAATATCGATTCAATTTATGCGGTGTGGGTCTGAAGTCCTAAAGATAAAGGGATTATGTCATCCGCCGTCAAACGGACCAGATATAAGAGGTATACCACATTTAATTCCAGTATAATACCACTCGCTTGTGACTTTGTCTAAATATCCTGTGGAATTAATACGATATCTTAATCTACACCTTATGAATTGTAAAGCGATCATAAAAGTGTCCTCCCTATCTGATGGCTAAGCTTAGCATAACGGTAGAAACTGTATACATCTGTATTGTCCTGTATTGTGCAATGTCGTGAGACTGTGAGGGTGTGGTTACATAGACTACATACACTTCCGGACACATGAATCGAGCCACCCTACATTTTTATGTGTAATGACATAGAACATAAAAATATTCTTAAGTTAATCAAAAAGTTTTTATGCAGTTTTGATGCTGGTACGAAGTGCTGTTGTTCCAATTTTGAATTTATCAAATGGAAAAACGAAACAAAATCCAAATTAGTGCATTCTTTTGAAAAGAAAAGTTGATCTAAATTAACATAATTTTTTTATTTAACTCCATAATTTTGAATTCACCGTAATTGTTTTGAAATTAAGACATCGTAAAATTGTTGTTTTTTTAATTTGAGCCATTTAAACGTTAAAATTATGGATACACCGCCTCTTCTAGCCGCGCAAGCTGTGGCGCTTCTACAGTCGGGCCGAAGTCAGCGCGATGTAGCATCACAGCTTGCTTTAAGCCGTTCTGCTGTGCAAAGGGTAAACCATCGATACCTCGACACTGGTGTATACGTGCGCCGTCCAGGAAAACCGCGATTTCGGGTAACTTCAGAAAGACAGGATCGATTTATCGCGACAACCAGTTTACGAAATCGTCACCTCACCTCTGTATAGATCCAAGAACAGCTTCGAGACTTTCATGGAGTGGCTGTTTCCGCGCGAACAATTAAACAAAGACTTAAAGAACGTGGTCTGAGCCCACATAAGCCAGCCAACGGGCCGAAACTGACAAGAGCTCACCGAATGGCGCGCTTACAGTTTGCACGCGAACATTTGCATTGGACTCAACGCCAATGGAGCAAGGTACTCTTTACTGATGAGACTAAGATTATGCTTTATGGTAATGATGGAAGGAGGAAGGTCTACCGAAGGCGGGCAGAGCGCTTTGTTCAGTGTTGTATTGAAGAGAGAGTGAGTTATGGCGGGAGCTCGTGGATAGTCTGGGGAGGAATATCTGCCGATGGTAAAACTGGGCTAGAGGTTGTGACAGGACCACGTCTACCAACACTAAATGCCCGTCGATACATTAACCATTGCCTAGAGACTCATGTGATGCCATATGCTGGATTTGTAGGCCAAGGCTTCATCTTTATGCATGATAATGCAAGAGCGCACACTGCAGGAATCGTCAGGGCATACCTTCATGATGTTGGAATCACGACAATGGAATGGCCAGCAAGGAGCCCTGATATGAATCCCATCGAACGTCTATGGGACGAATTAAAGAGGCGTGTTCGAGCTCACCAACCAGCACCACAAACTTTGGAAGAGCTGAGAGTTGCCATCGAGGAGGAATGGGAGAACATTCCACAACACTTCATAATGACGTTGATTAACTCCATGCCAAATCGCATGACTGCAATCATAAACGCTCTCGGAGGCAATACAAGTTACTGAATATTTTTTTTTTCCAATAATTCCTTTTTTTTTTTCAAAAATTCAACCCGAGTCTTGTCTTTGAGAAAGGTTATACAGGACAAGTTTCACTTAAAATTGTAATTTTATCAAGTTATTGAAATTTAAATTTGGAATTAAGTATACCTTATTAATGTAAAGTGTACCAGCTTCCAAATTGCATAAAAACTTTTTCGTTGATCATATACTTTTGTTAAGTTACTAGCAATCAAAGTTGAAACTGCTGGGTGGCTCGATTCAAGTGTCCGGAAGTGTAGTATGTATTGGGTCGCACTTTTACGTCCGTCATCACGTCAAGATCATTTTGCGTCGCAAAATACCAATCATTATCATTACGTTAGCCACAAGAAGTCAACTGCTGAAAAAAACATCAATAATGTGTAAATCCTTATCGAGTTGCACTAAAACATTTCATAACCTTTCTAATAGAATTCTTGATTCTTCTATAATAATTCGTCGTACATTCTTAATTCTTTATTTTGATAATCTTATTCGTCGTACAAACATTTCATTGTGATAGACGATTTAAATACGAGTCTTTAAAAAAATTAACCACTGAAGTATTTATATTTTTAGCTTAATCCATCGAACAGCAATCAATCTTGTTTATTAATACATAAATTACTAGAATTACAACTCTTTCATGCAACCAAAGCCATTATGGTCTACCACAAATTGTATCTCACATCCACAGTAATTATTAATGCACCCCAGAGATGGTCCACACTTACGTGATATGTGTTTTAATTTTACCAATAGAGAGGAGAATTTAATTTCAGACTGATGTAATTATCGTGCGGTGTATTGGCAGTGTGGTGTTGAAATATGAGTATTAAATATCTTCCGTTTAACCCCCTTGAGGCTGTACGGAATTCCACATACTTTTTGAGAGGTAAGCATGCCGACAGGAATTTATTCCTAAGGATAAGCCCGGTGAAGATTTTTATTTGTCTTGAGTCACGGTGTTTTTGTCATAATCTATGTAACGTCTGGTTACTTACAAGCAGGTTTTCAAATTAGTCTAAACCTGATACAATTTACTTACCTATTATTTTCTGTCAAATACGATTTATGGCCGAGTTCACCCGAAGTAATCACCGACTACAGACTTTACCAATTTATAATAGAGAGTCACTGAGTCACCAAGACGAAAGAGTTTTTTATGATTTAACTAAACAAGCTTCTTTAGTAGCATGGTTTATAAAATAAATAAATATAAAGCTGTTACCCGCGGCTTCGCCCGCGTAAAAATTAGCCATAGTATAAAAAAATATATAATGATCAGCTGCTTAGTCAAGTTGTGAAGGAATAACAAACAAACAAACTCACTTTCTCATTTATAATATTAGTATCTAATAGTTGAACCACAGAATATTCTACCAATTCTAGCTTATTTAGAATTTAAATTATTCCCATAAATTAGTTTCTCACAGACTAACAGATACTTGAATACAAATGTCGAAACTTACCTGACTGCGGGGAATAAAGTTAATTTCAAAGGAAATTGCTGAAAGTTCAATTTTATAAATTGCAATTCATTCCGTTTAATGCAACAGAGAAATTCGCGGGCCATTCAAATTTTCAATCTGACCCGAGGTAGATAGGACCTTCGGCGTTGTAAATGTGGGCAGACAATTTTTTATTACTGCTTTCAATTCTGCATAGATAAAGCGTAGTGGCCGAGCCTCCGTAGCTATGAGCTGGAGTTCGCTGGCAAACTTCCAACTACCTACCATGTACCAGGTCTCACAATTCGACATCTCTAGTCCACCGGACATTACCATTTTTAACCTTAAACACAAAAGGTGTAGGTCTGAATTTAAATGCATTGTTGTCTCCCAGAGAAAACAGTTTGGATTCAAATATGTCCCTATTGTGTTTCCAATATTCTATATCAATAAAGTGTAATGCCTTTTGCATAAGCGAAATAAGGCCGACACCAGATTTGGGAGCATATCGTCATATGATGACCGCGCAGGTGTATCCCGAACTGATTTGAATACCCAATGTACATAAGGTTTTATGAATATACATATTTGCTTAGGATATGACACGTAAGTGCTTGGCTACGTTTGCTAGCATTTGCATCACAATCACAATACTTTGTTATTGAACGAATTACAATTTGATTTTAATAACATTTACTTCAATATTTGACCATGGGCGTTTATGGTGTATTTTGAGAGATCAGCAGTAGTGTTTGTTTCAAGGCGATAAAATGCAATATTGATCATTATGAATTCATGTTCATCGCTTTTAATTTTGTTATTTCTTCGAAGTAGACACAGTAAAGAGAATTTGTGATGGCCTGATTCAATAGTGTGCTTTTATAAGCACACTTCAGTGTATTCATACTTCAAAAACAAATGTAATGCATGTAAACTAAAGGAAAACACTGACAAAAATAACTTTTTTATTTATAGAAACCCATCATCATCATCATACCAACCCATACGGGTCTCACTTCAATCGAAGGGGATTAGACGTACTCTGCCTTGCTGCACCAATGCGGATTGGCAGAGACCAGACGCCGGTGGCCCTCGGTCGCCGACATGGACTGTCAATTGTCATCCATCAACAAACAGACGGCAGCGACGACGGCTTAACGCTTAGCTTAAACTTAAATTGTAACAAGCAAAATTACACTGACGATAAAACTTAGTTCTTCAAAAGACCTACAAGTGTTGGAAAATAAAAGCAAAATACAAGATCGGCTCCAAATCGCCGTGTCTGGTAAAAAAGTGTCTAAAGAGACCAGTTCTAATTACTGTTCCTTACTTTCCACAAAGGAATCTTAGGTTACATTGGTCTTTCAGACTTACCACTTACAGAGTAACTATGTTTCTTTCACGCCAAAGAAGTTTTGCCTTTGTTATTTAGTTTTGTATTGACATTGTATAGTTTTTCTGAAATATTGCACCGACTATAAAAATAGTTTTCTTTGGCTTTGGGAAAAAATTAGGTTGATCAAGGTTATTAAATTTATTTGGAAAGGTCCTGTCTCTGTTATACTTGAATAGTTGATCCTTTGTCTGGGTTCGAATCAAACATTTGTATGTATAAACATATCTGTTGGATATTTTCTATGTATAATTTATTTATGTATATTTATCAGCAATCTAGTCATACAAGCTTTGCTTAGTTTAGAACTACGTGGCGTTATGTGATTCGTCCAATAATATTTTTTTATTTGTTTAATATACTTTTAAAACAAAATATTAACTAAATATGTAAACATTAATTTTGATTAAAACAAAATGAAAATTACAAAAAATTCCAAACCCAAATATAGCCGTACTTTTAAGTGTTTCACAAAACAAGAACCTTCAATGAAGACAGAAACGAACTGGCAGGTTAATGCAATATCTCTAAAAATGCAAACGAAATTCAACCTTCGGTTCAATTTAATAAGACACACATCAATAGCTGATCCGGATGTGCCGATACGAAGCCAAGTGGTGTCTGGAAAGGTTTAATGGAAGGTGGTTGTTGTGTGATAGTATTTTCTACGTCCTGCAGTAAAGGTCTATTTTCTATTGCCTTTCTCTATATGGTTACGAGGATCTTTTGAAGGCCATAACACTCACCCTTGGCATTCTGCCAGGGTGCTTATGTGGAGGCGGACGTGTCTGCCTACGTCTACTTTCACGGCTTTGTGATAAATTACTTTGCATAAATAACTAGAATTAAATACTTTCATGCGACGCATTGTGTATATATACAGTACAGGCTGTTTTTTTTTTAGAAAATATTATGTATTGAAACACTTGTCTTATTTATTTATACTCTAAGATTGAAACCATTCGGATGGAAATAATAGAACTGCGCAGAACGCGGGTGCCCAAAATCTAACAACAAGAGCTTAAATGTGAAAAGACGAACACTTTTTTTTGGATTTTACGTTTATTTTGGTACAATAACGAGTATTTGTTTATTTCCTAAATATTATACATGAATTATGAGGATCACAGCCGGAGGGCTCAAAGAAAAACCGAAATTAATTAATTATAAATTTAATTAAAAAAAATAATTAAAAATTACAATTACTAATTTATAAACTATTGACAACGTTCGATGTGTGAACCGAAGTGCGGGGGCCGTGCGCGGTCGCCGACCCGTCGCCGCGGGCGCAAGTGCTGCATCAGCATTTCGACACTGCAGGCATTTACTTGATTTGATAAAATTATGCGCGGCATATAACTCCTCCACCCTAAGATGAGCAACTAATTTTTCAACTTAGGAAAAGGAGTTGCAGGAGTGACGTCCTTTTCTTTAGAAGAGCCTGACGCACGATGGGCGTGTGGCGTCGCGTAGATATGCGCCGATGGTGCGCTTATTTCCTTAGGAGTTTCCGGTTTTTGTCTCCGAATGTATTTTCGTATTAGGTATACGACAGCGATGAGTGCAGGTGCACCTAATAGTATACTATAGAGCGGGATGGTTGTATGATACAGAGACGAAATTTCCTCCGCATGCAGATGCGGCTGTTGTATGGCCTTATCTTGGGTTTCGTGTAATTTCCTTAGATTGATGGAGTTAATTTTCAGGATCAATGGTGATGGTGTCTCCTTTTCAATCGGCATGCGGATCTTGGTTATTTTAGTGTATTCTCCTTCTATTCTATCGTTCACATTAACTATGGTGAAGTCATCGGTGTGTAGTTTGCAGTTGCGAGGTATAGTAGCCAGGAAGCTGCCGTTGAGGACGCTGTATTCATCTCGTGCGCAGGTAAGTTTCAGTTGTGTCGGTTGTGGAAACGTGATGGCATAATGACGGTCGTCCAGTTTCTCCATTGCAGATTTCATGAGATCCACGGTGGTCATCTCGCAGGGTTTCTGTGTTGTTCCGTCTTCGATGATGTTACATATACAGTCTGGTTGATCTTTGATCTGATGATTCAGCTCTTCTTCACATAGATACGTCGAACTCACCTTCGGGCATTCAGCCTCAATGTACAAATGAAAATTACCCGTGATTGCAAGGAAAGGGGAAGGGGGAATAATAGTCTGCTTATTTCTATTTGGTAAAATAACTAATCTGTATAGTTTATACTCGAGAGGAGAAACTATGGGAAATTTGAAGATAAATACTATTTGATTTTCATGGAAGTAGGATGCTGGTCTTATAATATTATAGTACTCTCTAACTTCTAATTTTAATAAGTGATCTCTACCATATATATTACTAAGCCTATCTAACATAATTTTTAATACACCTATACCTATCATAGAATGATGAGTGCGCATAGTGTTGCAATATGCTATAGCATTCTCTAGCCCAGATAATTCATTTTGTAAGCTATTAATATTGTCGCTAATAATCGCCAGTATTTGTGCGAATTTAGCGAATTTCATAAGTGAATATTGAGCATCTGTACGTGCCTCAATTAATATATGCATAGTTTTATTAATTTGAATCTGATTTTCCACTACTTTGTCAATGATATCTGTATGCTGTTTCATCCAATCATTATTTATGCTAATATAGCTATTATACTCGGTTATAATTTGGTCTTGATTTTTCTTGAGGACACTAAGAGCACTATTGTACTTTTCAGCATCAGTGTAATCGAGATTTCCCGTAATGCTCTTAATAACTGACCCTAGTCCGTCTAGGAGACCTCTTTTAAAACGATTCGGTTCGAAACTCTTTAACTTAAGAGAAGCAGTGTTTAATTTAGCTGTCAAATGATCTACTTGGAACTCATACAACGCATAAGTTTGATTATCTAACTTAGCTTTTATCTCCATAAGCTGTGCCCTAACTGAGTTAATATTATCGTCAATGTCCTTTAAATTTATATATTGCAAAAATGTATGGTATTGAGTGGTTAATCTTGTCGGGCCCAATTTAAAAGGTAAAATTCCGGGTCCATCTTCGAGTCGCTCAAGTTTTATCTCCTGTGCCTGAATCAGGTTCAGGGTCAATGCCAGCGTTATCCTGTAACAAATTTAATGTTTTAGGTGCTCGCTTTAGTCTACATTTTGCAATTGGGCCTTTTTTCCGGGAGGTATATATATGAATCGGTAAATCCGCCAATACGTGATCTCTAGTGTATCTAGGTGCAAGCTTAGAACGACTGGCACTCGGATTACTAATGAATACCTGTTGGTCTGGTTGATACTGTACTTCTGACTCCCTAACTTTATTGCGATTTTTGATGAGAGATGTCCTAGTAGCGAGTGAAGTTTTATCAATTCATACACCTTTCTCATTTGTTCTTTATGCGTTTGGGCGTATTGCTGAAATAAATGTCCAGTCAAGTCAATGTCAGTCGGATCTCGGGGATCTGTATGTCCCAAAATCAGGTCGTAAGGCCTACATTTGGTAAAGCTGTGCACAGAGCTGTTATATGCAATTAAAGCGTATGGCATTAAATTAGTAACAGGTTGATCCCGCTTTTCTAATTTTAAAATACGAAGATGTTCAAGGAGTGTTGAATGAAAACGTTCTATATTACCATTGGCGTTTGGCGCATGTGCAAGAGTTTGATGGTGCATGATTTTATGGATTTTACAGAATTCCTTAAACATTTGGTTGGCGAATTCAGTACCTTGATCTGTGATAATAGTGAGTGGTAAACCATGATGCGTGCTGAAGGTTATTAAGGCTTGTATGACACTGAGTGCGGTACCATCCTTAATTAAGTAAGCCTGGCCGTATTTGGAGAAAACATCTATGAACGTAATATATTTTTCGTTTTGAGCAGTGAAGCTGTCCATGTGAATAATTTCAAAAGGTTTTGTAGCTGGTGGCACTATATTAAATTTAGGTCTGATAGGGTTTCTATCATACTTTGCTTGTCCGCAAATTGAACAATCATTTATGAATTTAGTTATTTGGTCCTTCATCTTAGGCCAATAGTATTTTGAAGATAAGGACAAGTAACATTCGTTAATACCACGATGGTTAGTTTTGCCCTCGTGGTAATGACGAATAAGATCTTGCTGTTTTAGATATTCTTTTACGTTCTCTAGCTCTTTCTTAGCAATGACCAAATTCATAGATGAACTTTTAAATTTTCTTTGTATAATAGGTACAATCTGATACATGCCTAAGGGTGGATTTATGAGAATAGCCGTTCTAATTTTAGGGTTCACATGTTCTTCAATAGCTTTGACTAAATCTTCCTCCAAATTTGATTCTGCTAATTGTACGGAAGTTCGAGTATGCGTATCAAATGGTTTACTAGCAATTGGTCGCTTTTTAATATCTCCAACTATGGTTAAACATAATTGCTTTTGAAATTTATTCAGGGGTTCGTCAGTTATTGGAATTTCTAGTATAGGATCTTCGTTTGCCGTGTGTGCTGTTAGAGTGCTAGAGTCATTACCTATTGACTGTGGTCTGTCTGTCGCATTCGCAACTATCGAGCTCACCTCCTCATTATGGATCTCTATGCGAGAGAGGGCATCGGCATTGGTGTTAGATCGACCTTTTTTATAAACTACAGTGAAATCGTACTCGCTCAATTTAAGTCGCCATCTTGTGAGCCTGGAGTTCGGCTCCTTTAAGTTCATAACCCACTGTAGAGGCTTATGATCGGTTACTATTTTAAATTTTCGGCCGAATAAATAGGGCCGGAAGTATTTAGTAGCCCATACAATGGCAAGTAATTCCTTTTCTATAGTGCTGTAGTTAATCTCGCTTTCATTTAAAGTACGAGAAGCGTATGCTATAGGTTTGTCAGATCCAATATTGCCTTGAGAGAGGATTGCTCCTAGTGCAAAATTCGAGGCGTCCGTAGTTAAAATAAATTCTTTTTCAAAGTCAGGGTATCTGAGTATGGGGTCATTAGTTAGTAATGTTTTACATCTCTCAAAACTGTTAATATAGTCGGGATCAAAAGTAATCTTTTTCCCTTTCTTTAAACAATATGTTAAAGGTTTCGTTATGCGGGCAAAATCTGGGATAAATTTTCGGTAATAACCGAGAAGTCCCAAAAATTGTTTTATTTGCTTAGGAGTTTTAGGTAAGGGGTAATTTTGAATTGCAGTTATCTTATCAGGGTTCGGCTTAACGCCCTCACTGCTGATTACATGGCCTAGGTACGCTGTCTCGAGTTTTAAGAACTCGGACTTATCTAACTGGATCTTAAAGTTAGATTCGCGCAACCTCTGGAAGACTTTTTCGAGGTTAACCATGTGCTCCTGTAATGAGGTACTGAATACGATGATATCGTCCAAATAGACAAGACAAATGACGTTTTGAAGGCCTCTCAGGACATTATCCATCACACGTTGAAAAGTGGACGGTGAATTTTTGAGACCCATGGGCATTCTCAGGAATTCGAAATGACCGTACTCCACGGTGAAGGCTGTCTTGTGGATATCAGGAGGATTCATTTCAACTTGGTAAAATCCTGATGCAAGGTCAAGAGTTGTAAAATACTGACACTTGCCCAGCTTGTCAAGGATGTCATTGATGTTGGGGATTGGGTATTTGTCACTAATTGTCTTGTCATTGACGTTACGAAAGTCGACAACCATTCGCCACTTTTTCTGTCCGGAAGCATCAGCCTTTTTGGGGACTACCCAAATAGGTGAGCTCCATGCAGAGTCAGAAGGTCGTATTATGCCTTGTTCTAACATTTTTGATATCTGCTTACTGACTTCTTCGCGATGAACAAAAGGGTATCGATAGCTTTTTGTATGAACAGGTATTTCGTCCATAGTTCGGATATTATGTTTAATTCTATTTGTGAAGGTTAACGGCTCGCCCTCTATGTAAAAAACATCTACGTACTTAGAGCAAAGGTTAATCAAATTGACTTTCTCCTCTTCATTTAAATGATCTAAGCGTAATTTAGGAATAACCTCTTTAATACGAGGAGATTGGTGTTCCACACTTGTGCATTCAGCAGTGAATATATCTGCTTGCGCAGCACTATTCAAGGAGAATACTATGTCATTTCGCGTCGGGTTTGTGACTTGTACTATACCGCGACTATTTTTGACTGTAGTTATACATTCCGAAATAATGCAATTACATACAATTTGTTCATTAATATAGGCACTGCCGTCTGGAGCATTAATAGGTAGACGCAATAGTTTCGAGCTCTCCAAGGGAACTATATCTTCATATAAATTTAAATTTCGCGAGTTATACATCTCCACAGGGTTTTCAGAATATTTTGTTGTTAATATTGAATTTTTTAAGTCTAGCTTTGCCTCCCATTTAGTTAATAAGTCCATACCTAACAAGCCATCGAAATAATCGTGAAATTTATAGACGAAGAGTTTAATATTTTCAGAATCCTGGAATTCTGGGAAACTTGGTAAGGTAACAGAGTAATCGTTCCTGCTCGTAGCGTGAACATTAGTTACTTCGAATGGTTCGTAATTCAACGGTACGTGCGGAAAAAATTTTTGAACAGCTATTGGGCTTATGAAAGACTGGTTCGCACCGGTATCGATTAAAAATTTTAGAGGAGGACTCGCTATATGAATATAGGGCAGTTGACGCTGCGTTTGTAGGTTTAATTCTATTTTAATTTTCTTGATATGGGAGCTTTGTGAAAATCCTGACTAGTGGAAGGCTGTGGCTGATCTTCCGCAGTCTGAGTGTCACAGTCAGTGGTCGTGTCAGATGTCTGAGTAGGGTTGTAATCATAAGTTGGTTCGTAAGCATTAACGTAGTTATAGCAGTAATAATCATCATCATCGTTGTCATACTCGGGGTAATCATAGCCTTCATAATCATATTGCGAACATTCTTGCATATTAATGTCACGTGTTTTAAAATAATTTGATGGGGGTGGATTACCCTGTTTGGACCAATCCCAACCACTAGGGGGTAGTGGTTTAGGGGCGTAATGTGACACACCACTCATAGGCTTTGAGCCTTGAAACGGAAAATGTCCTCGGAGTGGCATTCTGAATGCACCACTCTGTCTGTAATTTGGCGGAGGTGCGCTGAACATCATTTGAGTACGTGTGGGCATGCGTGGTTGGTTAAATGGCATTCTAAATTGGGGTTGTGGTGGCATAAGTGGTCTGGGTGGAATATGAAAGCGAGAAGGCTGGCCTGGCATATTAAAATTAAAAGCGTGCTGAGGTGCGTGATAATTTTGGAGTTGTGCGGGAATTTTAAATTTATGCTCGGTCAGTACTCTTTGATCGTGTCTTCTGGTTGACAGTTGTTCGTTGTGGCTCTGCATGTACATGATGTTAGATTCGTCATGCACATACTCTAGCGCCTTTTCGATAGTTGGGGGGCGCATGCAGCGAATACGTGAACCTAGCGGGTCCTTTAGTCCACGCAAGAAAGATTGAAGGGTTAACTTTTTATAGAGGTCCCGCTTAGCTTCAACGGTGGTTTGCAATGAGTCATGCAGTGAAACGTAGGTCATTATTGTACTAAATAGACCTTGACATCTTTCGTAATACTCCTGGGGTGTACTGTTGCCCTGAGTCAAAAGAGCCAAATCGTTGTAAAGAGCTGTCTCATCCCTTTGGTCGGCAAAGTTATTAATAAGAGCACTACGTATCCCCGGCCAATTATCTGGGATGCCGTTTGTATTTATTAAACGTGCGGCAGGGCCCACTATTTTATTAAGTATCCCGTTAACTAGAGCCAAATCAACAGTTTCGTCACCATATGCAGCATATTGCGTCACTAATTTATCGCACAATTTTATAAACCTAGTCAACACATTGGGGTTCCCGTCAAAGTCAGGGACCAGGCGAAGGGCCTTAAGGATAGTGTCAAAATCAACTTCAGACATGTCACTAGAATTTAAATTTCTATTACTATCAATAACCTGTAATCTACGCCTAGGTGGCTCGGGCCTACGAGGTAATGTAGGGCGAAAAATTTTGAAGTACTTATTTAACTAAAATAACTTAAAGGAAAAGGGTAAGCAATCACTAGAAATAATTTCAGTGTACTCACATATACAGCATTTCAGTTCTTCTTGAGTTGTATCTATGTCTTGATTCTCCGGCGTTCCTCGGGTTCTGGTACTCGAAGCTCAACCACCGACGGCAGGGAGCAACGATTTAAAATACGATTTCGAATGCTAATTCACCCCGTCGCGAAGTGATTTGAGTACCCCTACGTAGACTGCGCCAATTATGAGGATCACAGCCGGAGGGCTCAAAGAAAAACCGAAATTAATTAATTATAAATTTAATTTAGAAAAAATAATTAAAAATTACAATTACTAATTTATAAACTATTGACAACGTTCGATGTGTGAACCGAAGTGCGGGGGCCGTGCGCGGTCGCCGACCCGTCGCCGCGGGCGCAAGTGCTGCATCAGCATTTCGACACTGCAGGCATTTACTTGATTTGATAAAATTATGCGCGGCATATAACTCATGTAAATTTTTTCGAAAGTGTAATCAAAATAAACGATACTGCCCAGGTTCTGTTAGTAACTAGCTATAATGTTGGTAATGTACATAGTTGAAAAACATTTTTTTTTTTGACACAAAAAACAGCTATAGGATATACAAATCATTAGCAAAATTAAAACCATGTAAACTAAAAAATATACGGCTCTTCAGTACGAAAATATTTGTTTTTTTGTCCGACCATACAATATATTTATAAATATGGTAGACAGCGAATGCGAAGACTTATCTGATGTACGAGTAGGTCGGCAATGGAGGACAAACTTTTTATAGCACGTATTATCGTTTTACGAAACTAAGGAAACACGCAACACACTGTGGAAATGCCTTGGCTTTATTGCTTTCTAGAAATATTAGTATTTTACAACGTACCTATATAATTTCCTTATGTTGAGTTAAAGTATATATTTTATTAGCTGAGAACCTAGTTATCGTCTTCATGTAATAACTACGTTACGTACTCAATGTAAAGCTGGGCGGGCATAAATTTTAAAACAAATTTCAAAATTTCTTTTGAACGATATATCGATTGAAAGCGCATACCCGAAGCAAAGGAAAAAGCAGAAGATCGTATCCTAGGAATACTTTCAAGAAAATCATCCTTATTTCATAGTAAAGTAAAACTTCTAATCAAAGTTACCTTTCGAATCGGGGATATAAAAAAAAAATAAGCCAATGTCACATTTTTGTCATATCAGAAATTGGAATAAAACAATGTTGAAGATGAACCAAATCTGGTGGAGTAAGTGGACGTCATAAGACTAGAGCTATTCAAAGCAAAGTTTATTTGAATTCATACTGGGTACCAGTGTTACCTTCGCAAACATTGCACTTTGCACACCTGGTACGGAGTACTCGAAAAATAACATTCGCAAAAGTTTGTTACAATTTATTTCGTGTCACAGAAGAATTATGGAATCTTGCTGTATGTGCAATGTGCAGTTCTTAGAATATTTATATGTATAAATAAAATTTATGTGTCAGTGTGTAAAACCTAAATAACATTTATGAATGTATGGTGTTTTTTAGAGTAGTGAACTAATTTTGTGAAATTGGCTGTATATTTGTGAAATCGACCGTATGGTATTTGGGACCGGGGAAGTACCACCTTCTTACAGAATATCTGCGTAGCGAAATAATGCCTTTCTTTCAGTTACTGAGAGATTCGGAAATCCAACTCTTCTATCATTTTTTTCCTTTTAATCTGTATACTGTAAATAAGAAACTCTACTCACACCATTTTTCTCTACAATAAACAAAAATGAGACGAATCACACAGTACAGATTTAAAATATTTTATTGATATCAGTGTTTCCATCTTCTCAAGAATAAAAAAAATATGTGACGAGTATAGAACGGTATAGAAAAATATTTTTAATTTTCATTGAGACAAATATTTCGGGTCAAATCACTGAATTACGTTGTTGAGTTAGATAGGGTAATGGTTACGTCACATTTCCACGTCTATTTTAAGGACACCGTAGCGTGACCACAAACGCTACGTCGGCACGGAACCCTTAGTTTTCGCAAGTGCTTCGTAAGGACATCGTGTTATTGGCAACGGTTGGAGGACCCTCAACGTCATGGTGGAAAGACATAAAGTAGTTTTACAATGTAGTACTTATAGTTTCATCATTATAGACTCCATTATAGTTGTTCATGAAACTGTATCATTATAGAGGTTTTTCTGGAGTTGATTTAATTTTATATAGATATTAAAAAATGCTTGGCTTCAAAGACTTAATTCTATACTTAGTTAAAAAAAAATACACAATGTTGCTGTGAACACAGTAATAAAATATGAAAAAAAATATTATTTTGTGGTTTGTGTAAAATATATTTCTATATATATTAATATATTTAGGACGACCTCCGTGGCGTAATGGTTACCACGCCAGACCGCCACCCAGGAGGTCCCGGGTTCGATCCCCGGTCGGGTCATGATGAAAAACGAACTTTTTCTGATTGGCCTCGGGTCTTGGATGTTTATCTATATATGTATTTGTCATAAAATATAATATCGTTGAGTTAGTATCCCATAACACAAGTTTCGAACTTACTTTGGGGCTAGCTCAATCTGTATGAATTGTCCCTATATATTTATTTATTAATTTATTTATTTGTAAAAAATATTGTGCATAAAAAAAACAAAATTACTAAATTAGAAGACAGTTTTGATTCTTATTCTATTTGCCAGATTTGAATCATACAAACGTACATATTTCTGTCAGATTGGCTAACTGGAACCAGCCCTAAAGTGGAATCATTACGTTTATTGCTAACCCTGATTTTAATTACAGTGATCAAGTGATCACCGAGACATGACAGGAACCCATAAAATTAATGGAAAAACTGAGATCGTATTCGTACCAACGGCATCATAAAAACCCGAACGGCACCACTTCAGGCACTTAATATTTTGACGTGCTCTAATTAAAGGAAAAACTGTGTGACACGACCCCTCCACAATTGCTCCGAACAGCGAAATACGCCTTTTATTGTTCAAGACACAATGGGGGTCGACTTGCCCGAGAACAATATGGCCGCCCCATTATTTGAACGAAAGAAAATAAGGTATTTTCATTAATGAAGTTAAAGTTTAATTGCGTTTTGCAAAATGATCTTTTCCGAGTCGACGTCGGTCGCGCGGTCACCGCTAGGCACTATAGCGTTAGATGGTTCGCAAAACAAATTATTTTCTTTTTTATCACATATAATAATTCTAAACAAAAGAAAAAGTAAACAATAATAAATTTGTCATTACGTTATCATAGAAGATCGTTGTCATGATGACTAACAATGAATAAATAACAGGATACAGGATGTTTTTTACCAAAATAGCGGTACTTTTTTGGTGGTAAGGCCATTTGCCACATAACCAGCCTCAATACCTCAAGCGCACGAGTTTCTTTGGAATTTTAATTTAAAGAAAAGAACTAAGAATAGTTAGGGACAGTTTCTTTAGAGTTTTGTATGATTTTAACTACTTAATTAATAAAACATAGGCTAGCACTATATTGCGATTTCGTATTAAAATAGATATGCATTGATGCAAATATCTGTGGTATAAAATTATACATATACATATACCTTTTTATAGTCGTATAAGTTCAGTTTGTGGAAATTGTAATTAAAATAAAGGTTATTAAAGTTTAATTTTCCTGGAAAAAAAATTTACCGTACATTTTTATTCAGCGAAATTCAATTCGTTTTTTCCATTGGAAAAGGGGTTATTTATAGCATCAACCTTATTTACAATACTGTTACTAAAGGAAATAACACAAAACGAAATAACACTGCATTAAAACAGAATAAACAAAATCAGAAATCTTTTATAATTACCGAAATAAAACGGACCATATTGTTTATTGTTTTGTTGCTTTCATTTGAAATTTTGTTTATTTATAAGTCTTCCGTCAGCAGTAAATTTCCGGGAATGTTTTATTTTATTGCCCGCGATTGTTTTGCTGTCCCTACAACGGCCTTATCAACGCGTAGGCCTCAGGCGTAATTACGTTGAGGAAGTTAATTATGACATCTGGTTTGTAGCGTAGTTTAAAGGCAAGGTTCGATTTCAGAGGTGATTTATTAAAGGTGACATTGATTCCTTCAGAAGATATTGAAAGAGAAGATTAAAGGTTTCCAAAAGAACTTTTATGTTACTACGGAAAAGTTTTCTTAGACAAAATCTTATTAAACATTTCGTTTTGATAAAATAGTAACCGTGACATGACTCTTCTGCACCCATTGTCGTCCTAGGTCGAGGTGCGAGCCTTCTGTTTACGAAGGTAAGTGAAATATGTGATGGAACACCGAATCAAAAACGGCGGCAATAGATGCCAAAAAGTGGACGCTATCAAAACCTACATTCGTCCCCAAAACAATACAATTTGACATCGATACAGCACTCCAAAACAGATGTACTTAAGTCGAACCCAATGACGATAATAGATGACGATTTTTCACAGCGGTTGGGGTTGATAAATTCAATAAAATGATAATAATATACGATCTCGAGACTCCATTATTTGCAGATGTCGCCCTCCAAAATGAATTGGAACGACACGAAAAATGTTATATAAATTACATGGAGACAAGAACAGGTTGTTATCGAGTTGCATTTTTACGAGGTATTTCATTTACATTTTTCGCTTAAGCTCCTGAATGAATGTAAAAATAAAATATACATTGTTCAGCAAAATAGAATTAAAAATACATATTCCGGAATACGAATTTATCGATACCACCAAGATTTGTGAATATGAAATGTTAGTTTTCATGAAAACTTCTCTAATTTTCGTACTACATAATGACTTTAAACTGTCGCAATCTATCTTTCGGAAGAGGTGAGATGGTCAATTCAAGGTTTACTTGACTATTCATGACAACTCATGAAATGGGTAAGAAGGCCTTTGTCCAGCAGTAAGACAATTTATACTAATGATAAATACACAGGTTTCTTTTGGGCAAAGTCGATGCAAGCTATTTATGTCTTAAAATGAACCTAATGGCTGAAAAGCAAGTAAGTTTGACGTAACTATTTGTCTTGTTCTTTATTATAGTGACTGTGTAGTTTTCTAATTATCAATAAAGCCACAATGAGAAACTGCAAACAATGCACGTCTAAATCTACCCAAACACTTTGTATTCACTGCGCAATAGCTGACAAAGCAAACCCGTATCACTAGTAAGTGGTCAATAAACGCCACTCTACATGTATGTAACGCAACCCCACAATACAAATGACTCCATTTAAGAGAATCGTTGGCCGATCGTCCCTCAAAAACGAACCAATATTTACAAATTCAACACTCAAACGACTCTTGAAGTGACGTCATGGCACTATTCCGTATATTTACGTTTCCCTTTCGTGGGGGTTAAGTCGATAATAGCGGGCTCTTTTCGTAGGGAATCTTAAAAACGGCATCTGTATTCACGGCGGATAGTGTGGGTTAGCTTTTTGATTTCTCCAACCGATGAGACTGGTGTTGGACGAAGATTGATGCGGTTTATTTTGGTGTATGTCGTTTTATTTATTGTTTTCGCTATTCGGTAAACGAGAAAAGTATAGAATAGATAACAAAAACATAATAAAATAGTCTATTTCGCAGCGCAATAGTTCAAAACTAAGCCTGAAAGGAAAAGACCTTCCAAAACATAATGTTCAATCCTCATAATGTTGAATTCTCAAAAAACATAACCCATTTCGTCTATTTTACGATGTTACTTTTTGTTTTGATGTACAAAAGCACTTTTATCGTTAACATTCGGCGTATATATTGCTTCTTCTTTGTGCTTCTCGCAATTAGTGTCTACTGGTGTCAGTAGTTTCAAGTCATATAACGGTCACTATTGACTACTACTACCTATCGATAACAGTCAGTTTTTGTTTGTTGATTAAATTTAAATACTTTGCTACTTGACTATGCACCTGATCATCATATAAATTCGTATGTTAGATTGTCAGACAGAGAAAGACATAGTATACATTTTACCCCACGGGATAAAAGTTCACCAAAAGAAAGAAGAAAACGCGAGCGAAGCCGTGTGTAAAGAAAAATCAGATTTAGTACTATAAAATATTATAGATTCAATATTACGAAAAAAAAATATTTTATACCTATCGCCATAAATAATCTTTTTAAATTGGACCGAATAATCAGATAAAAATTCCATTGACACCTTATTATGGAACCTCTTTAATCAAAGTCGAAGCCTAATCAAGTACAGATAAGAAACTCATCTCTAGTAACAAAGGGCGTAGGTCATAAATAAAAATTAGGTCATTTTACTTCGTCTAGACCACCGCCAATTACGAAAGCTCATGAGCTTTCGGGCACTTTCATTTTTATTTTGAATGAAAAATTCTTTGATTTAAAAAAATGTGAGCGAATAATCTTAATATTACTATTATAAACACTTTGTATTTTATCATATTTATTTCTATTTCACAATTTAGAAGTTGTTTATGTCCCTGTGTGCAATTTTATGGTACTTTCGTGCTATATAAAAAATGGTAAAAGTACCAACTGGCAATATTGTATTTAGTCACCAAAAAAAAAACCAATTTAAAAAGCTGCATTGTAAAATAAACAATATAATTTTTCTATTTTTGATAGATTTTGTAACTTTATAACTGTAGTACTGGGTATAGAAAGTCTATTTCAAATATTATTGGGACTAATTGGTCGATTACGAAACATTTAAAAAGTTAGCTCTATAAACTTAGAGTTTGAAGTTGAAATAGGAACCGGCTACCGTCGAAGAACACTTAACACAACTGGTTGATTTCGACCAATTAGCCGAACTCCGAGCGACGACAGGTTAATAAATAAAACGTTATTTTAAACTGCAGTCATTTTAAGCCAACAGGAGGTTGGAAGGTTAAAATACTTGAAAAGACTGGCAGTTATTTACTTCTCCCGAACTTTATTTCTTAGTGGGAGAAAAATCATCTAACTTCTCCCGAACTTAATAAAGTTACCCACTAAGAAATATCTTAGTGGGAGAAAAATCATCTAACTTCTCACGAACTTAATAAAGTTACCCACTAAGAAATATCTTAGTGGGAGAAAAATCATCTAACTTCTCACGAACTTAATAAAGTTACCCACTAAGAAATATCTTAGTGGGAGAAAAATCATCTAACTTCTCACGAACTTAATAAAGTTACCCACTAAAAAATATATTAGTGGGAGAAAAATCATCTAACTTCTCACGAACTGAATAAAGTTACCCACTAAGAAATATCTTAGTGGGAGAAAAATCATCTAACTTCTCACGAACTTAATAAAGTTATACTAAGAAATATCTTAGTGGGAGAAAAATCATCTAACTTCTCACGAACTCAATAAAGTTACCCACTAGGAAATATCTTAGTGGGAGAAAAATCATCTAACTTCTCCCGAACTTTATTTCTTAGTGGGAGAAAAATCATCTAACTTCTCACGAACTTAATAAAGTTACCCACTAAGAAATATCTTAGTGGGAGAAAAATCATCTAACTTCTCCCGAACTTTATTTCTTAGTGGGAGAAAAATCATCTAATAAGCAATAACTACTTTCTATGTATTATTGCAGTTAGGAAAAAGTACATAATTTATTATGAAAGTACTTTGTTCTGGTGTTTGTTTAGGTATGTAGGTAGTACTATAATTTAGGGAAGAGACTGGTTACCCACAACACAGGGAATCCTAGTGTGGGGACCAGGGCTATTACTAAATACTTTGTAACAGGTTATTTTTGGGTAAATAAATGGTTTTGGTTTCGTTGTATATTTCTTTCAGCAATTTATGTCATTTGTTATCATAGTAGCAAAGAGCAAAGACTAAATTAGTAGTACATTCACGATCAAGTATAAGTTCTCAAACAATTCGAAGTCTTGGACCGCAAGACATAAAAAACAGACCATTATAGGAACAATTAAGGGTTATCTCTTCCAATTATAGCAATCTCTATATCCTTTTGGGTGATATGCACCCCACCTCCACTGGGACATCCCCCCCCCCCTCTTAAGGGCGGGATACTCATCCCGTATTCTCGAGACGGGCAAAAAACCATTCCCAATTTGAAATGACGATTTCATTGTAAGAAGATTCTGAAGTTAACACAAAGGGCTGTGGTTCCGATTACGTTGATTACAGCCTTCCTTGTACTTTTCGTGTCGCAGATTATTAAGTTGCGATTTCGTAATGTGGTTGAATGTTTTGCTTTTAATGCGTTTCATTTAAACGGTTCAAAGTTAATCGGAAGTATTTTCTACTTTACACTGTCTTACACATTGAGAATTGTGTTTTTATTAAAACCGAAAACAGATTTGCCCGAATGTCATTATAGTTTTATATCTGAAAATATAATTTGGAATTTTTTTTTCAGCAACCACCAGCAGTTTAGAAGAAACTTTATAAATTTTGCAAGCTAAAAAACCATTAAGCCACACCCCTATAAACATTCATATCAAAATAATATTTTGGTCACAATACTTTCCATAATCCGAGTCGAAAGAAAAAATCTTCCAATAAACGAGCCCTACAATAGATGTTATGAAGCGTGCCTCTCAATTTCCTTATAGCGAAATGCGACGCCGTAAAATGAAAATGGCTTTATACATATATGGTTTTGATACTGATTTTAATATTGTATAGACCATTTAGTAGCGTTTTATGATCGCATTTCTGTGGATCATAGCGTTTTTAGAATACGCATATTCAAACCCTCTTAGTTATTATGTTGTCACTACGAAAAAAGAGAGAATTTTTTATTACTATACTTGCATCGACTGACTCTTGGTTCCACGTCGAGGCAATGCAGAACAACAGCGGGTAATCTCGTAAAATAAAAAGTTTAAATCTAGTCTCAATTTCAAGCGCTACCATGCTCATACAAATATAAAACAAACGAAATATTTTAAAATTAAGACTAGAATTTGAATGCTTTTATTATAAGAATACCGCTGATGAAACCTTTTTTATTTATTATTTTCTATATATTTTTTATAATGACAAATCATACAGATTGAGCTGGCCTACAAAGTAAGTTCGAAACTTGTGTTATGAGATAGGTACTAACTCAACGATACTATATTTTTATAATATGTAAACATATGTACAATAGGTCCAAGACACGAGGCCAATCAGAACAAGTTCATTTTTCATCATGACCCGACCGGGATTCGAACCGGGGACCGCTGTTCTGGCGGTCAGGCATGGTAACCATTACGCCACAGAGGTCGTCACCCTAATAAAACTATTATTTTATTTCTTACTTAATACGCAAAAATGTCGTGAAATGTTCCCGGTCTTTTCGCTTCTCCAGTAAACTTTTTATTGGACATTAAAACTGGTTAGGTTATGTCATGAGTAAAGAGTTATGTAAATTTTGGGGTAAAAAGTTCCTTTGTCAAACCTATTACGTATCTACAAAATCAAAATAGATTTTATTTATTTATTTAAACTTTATTGACCACAATATTTGGGTACAAAAGGCGGACTTAACGCTAAATGCATTATCTACCAGTCAACCTTTGGGAAGTGCAGATATTCGCGAATGCGGTTTTAAATTATATGACATACTTACAATAAATCTTAGATGTAAAAAAGATTATCAAAATTTCCGATCGTTTTTTATGATTGTTAACCTCATAACTCGCATTAACATGAATGCCTGTTTATGCAAAAGTGGCACAAAATCCTGTGATACGAATGTCTAAAATGAATTAAGTAATAATTATATAGGGACAATTCAAACAGATTGAGCTAGCCCCAAAGTAAGTTCGAAACTTGTGTTATGGGATACTAACTCAACGATATTATATTTTTATAACAAATACATATAGAGACAAACATCCAAGACCCGAGGCCAATTAGAAAAGTTAGTTTTTCATCATGACCCGACCGGGGATCGAACCCGGGACCGCCTGGGTGGCTGTCTGGCGTGGTAACCATTACGCCACGGAGGTCATCAAATAATTAATCAGTAATCAATTGTCTCGTCTGTGTATGATACGAACAATCATGCCTAACTAATTCAGTTACTTAACAATAATAATATATGGTATAAAATATTACTATTACTTAAACGATGGCAGATTGTAACCTGTTCTTCTCTTAAAATATTACGTCATTGTCCATTCATTAAAATATGAGCACCTATATTCCCTGAGGGTACAAAAATCCAGCAAGTATTTAAAAAACATAAAATTTTCGCTTATAAAGTCTGATAATGTAACAAAACAAAAAGGCCACTAAAAATATGAACACCACATAAAACTAAAGCTGAGTGCAGACAGGCGACACTATCCTAACGCAAAGTCCGTAAGAAAAATTCATTTTACTTTTTTCAACACAACGGCTACATGAGTTATTATGTAAATGGTTTAACTTCTTTTTGCCTGTTTCCCCGCTCTAATGCAACAGTGACTTGATGGTTACGTAAATATGGGCGCGAAGGTATAATGGTATAAATTATGGTATAACTACAGAAAAATTTTATACTTTTTACTGAGTGCTCAGTACGAGTTTTTTGGTCACATTCGGTCATGTCAACGTAAATAAACCGACCAAATAGAGAAGAATTCTCATGTTGCGAATTTATAAGACGAGTGTTTACATATCAAAATTATGTGTCTTACTTTTTCACATTTTGAAGTGAGTAACCCTGCTAATTTGGATTTGAAACACGCGTCAACTAAATTGACAATATGCAACTTTTTTTTCAATTCCGTCGGTTTGTAAACGTTAATGTTCGAATGTGATCAAAAAACTCGTACCTACTAAGCTGCTGTGTTTTATGTTAGCGTTTTTCGTAAGTGCTAATATTGGTGATTTCAGGTGACCTGACTGTCACTGACGAGTCATAAAAGACTGGGCGGGCTCTAACGGGAAATCCACCTCACAAAATCGTCCATATTTTCGATTTTTCGATGAGTAAGAGATTCAGAAGTTTCCCTCTCTCTCTTTGTATCTCTTTTTTCCTATTCGATACTATATAAGAGGTAACTTCTTTACATAGTATAAAATGAAGTCGCTTTTGCTGTCTGTCTGTGCGTCTGTGTGTTCCTATGTAAGCTTAAATCTTTAAAACTACACAACGTATTTTGATGCAGTTTTTTTAAATAGATAAAGTGATTCAATGGAAGTTTTTTAAGTATAATACATTCCAAAATTCCCACAGGAAAGCGGGATACATGCAATCGAAGTTGCGCGGGTTTCGCTAATACTTTCTAAAGGCTCTAAATGACAAAAGTGGCACTTTTGTCATTGCATCCTCTGTCAGCAGAAATAATTATGTACAAAAAGCACAGCATATTAATGTCAATTCCTAAAACAAAATGTCGAACAGTCTTTAAATCTACACGAGATATTACTTTAAAATGGCAAAATTACAAATTCATTTTATATTCAGAATGTATAAAAGACTTTCTCATAATATTAAAAGCAGTAAGTGGCTCCATAAATAGAGGTGGCCGCGGTACATCTCGTAAAAAATTTGATAGGCTCTACTTCTGAAAAATGTTGACGATGAATATCGAGTGGGATGTAAAAGTGAAATCGCTATTACATTGAGGAATTTTGTTTATTATCCCTCTTAGAGGTTAATGTTAGGCCCGCGATGAATACGTTATTTATATTACATTTTGAATAATCGTTACATGATAAATGTTTTGTTAACCCTAGATATAAGTCTTCGCGAGTTTACAAATAGGTAAAGTTTGTAAGGTCGTGTAGTAGTAGTGGGTAATCTGTGGATCTACTGAGTGTTTAGTACTAGTTTTTTTGTTCACGTTAGTTTATGTCGACGTAAACAAACCGACCAAATAGAGAAGAACTCTCATGTTGCGAATTTATAAGACGTGTGTTACATATCAAAATTATGTGGCTTACTTGCTCACGTTTCGAAGTGAGCAACCCTGCTAATTTGTATATGTAACACGCGTCTGGTAAATTCATAATATGAATACTGTTTTTCAATTTGGTCGGCTTGTAAACGTTAACACGTTCGAATGTGACCAAAAAACTCGTACTAAGCACTCTGAACCGATTTTTAAAGCGTGAAAAAAAAGTTTAAAGCGAGTGTCATGAGCTGAATTAGCCCGAAAAAGCCCACTCGGGCGTAGCTGCGGGTAATGTCTACATGAGTCACGTAAATATATCTTGTATAGCAATGTTATTTTCGATCCTACCTTTTTTTTTGTTTTAAGTCAGGAAAATGCATTGCTGCATGCCCCGCCACTTGGGGAGCGGCGGGGGTATGTCGGGCTCCCCCTCTAACCACTTGGGGTATACCGACTAAAAACCTGACTGACTGCCACCTCATCCGCCTAGATAGGCGGGGCAGCGGGAACAATGATACAACCGCTGCCCCACTGGCGGATTTTCGATCCTACCTGTCTCAAGTAGAGTGAAAAATATTAGTTAAAAGAGACATATAATATTATCAACTTTTAGAAAAAAACATAATTAAATTGTATTTAAGTTGACTAAAAGTATAAATAACCAGCTTAAAAACAGTCTTACAAGACCATTCCTCAAAGACCCTTTCAAAGGCAATTTAATCCAAAAACTCAAAATGTGTCATTATAAATGTCCAACGAGTAAATTGAATGTAGACTTAATTTCCTAGTTTCGTCCCCTAAACCGCAAAATCATAACCCTACGATTAAAACGGGAAAGAGCATCCCTCGAAATCAGTGGAATCAATAATCGTGGTCAGGGTTGCGGAAAATCAAAGAGACAGCCGACGCTGTTGTCTGCCGCGCGGGAGATTAAATATTTTGTTTTGTTTTAGTTGCAGATTTTGCTGGTCTACGCGATATTTATATCTATGACATTTTTTATCCAATATGTTGGAAAACTACGAAACAATTTTACTTCCGAGTAAATTAAAAAATAAATTGTTCCACGTAAAATTCTATTCTCTTATTGTTTTTATGAAAATAATCATATACCTTTTGATATTTTATGGTGGTAGTTTTTAATATATTTTGTTAAAGCAATGGCCGCTTTCTCAATTGCTAATGTCAAAACCATACAAGAGGAGTGGTAGAGCATTTAAAGGCTAGCTCGACTGAGGCAGAAACACCGACTCTGAGCACATGGTATTGAAGCAGCAATGCGTTTCGTTCGGTGAGTAAGAGATCCGGAAAACCAACTCTTTTCCTATCCTTTTTGTTCCTTATTATTCCTTGAAGCGTGGAACACATTCGTAGCGCCTCTGGTGTTAACTGATGTTCATAGACGGCGGTAACCACTTTCTGCTTGTTTGCCTGTCGCATGATATAAAAAATATTGTTTTGTAAAATAATATTTTAGTCACACTAACGTCACATCTGAGGTTGATCACTAGGCATATGAGATAATTTATGTTACATCCATACTAATATTATATATGGGAAAGTGTGTGTGTCTGTTTGTTTGTCCTCTCTTTAACGGCAAAACGGAGCGACGAATTGACGTGATTTTTTAAGTAGAGATAGTTGAAGGCATGGAGAGTGACATAGGCTACTTTTTGTCTCTTTCTAACCCCCACTTCCCTAAAATGGGGGGTGGAAGTTTGTATGGCGCATTCCGCAATTTTCAAGTTAGAAAGTTAAAAATTGGTACCTATGCGGACTATTTGTAACTAACAAAAAAATCGTGCAACATTTTTTTTTAAATCTGCCCCCAACCACTTAAAAGAGGGGGTGAAATTTTGTATAGGACTTTCCGCAGTTTTCAAGGTAGGAAGTAAGGGGAACCGTGTTATCCCGAATTTAACGCGAGCGAAACCGCGTGCAAAATCTATTTTTAAATAAAGTAAGAAGTTATTTTCATGAAAAAGAATATCTATATTTTTTATTTAAAATGTAACTTTACGTTCATAGATCATCAATTATATAGTTTTAAGTGAAATCAAACTGCAATCTAATTCCTAATGGCTTGAATAAGAACTTTCAGTTCTGCAATAGTTTTATTCATAGTTGGAGCAATAAAAAGTAAGG
The DNA here is from genome assembly GCA_905163395.2 of Endotricha flammealis. Lineage (NCBI taxonomy): Eukaryota > Metazoa > Arthropoda > Insecta > Lepidoptera > Pyralidae > Endotricha > Endotricha flammealis. The sequence continues at coordinate 9,006,681 of LR990870.1, read as the reverse complement.
TTTTAACCGTAGATTTATTAGCCATTAATTCTACTAATAGTAATATAATAAAGGTTTAAATACAATGAACTATTAACAATTAAAGAAGTTACAATGTCATGGTAAAAGTCAAAGTACTTTAAAATCTGCGGTTTACCCTCTCACTTCTATATGAAAAGAGAGGTTGAAAGACTAATGTATTTTACGAAAAGGGGGTAAAATTGTCTACTTATAATCGTCTACCTACAAGATTAATAATAAATGTTCTCAATTAAATTCAAAGACAAAATTTGTAATTTTCATATTCATATAATTGAGTGGGCGAGTAGTTAATTTAAAAAAAATTGGCAACGGTAGCTCTTTCGGAGTGATAGGTGTTTATGGACGGCGGTGCTTGCTTACTATCAAATAATCCGTCAGGTCGTTTGTCAGTCTACTGTACATCCAAAAAACATTTGATATTTGAACTCATATCACACACCTATTTGAACTGATATTCTTACCGCTGCCGCTATGTCTTCTGCTTAGCCAACAGCTCAACAACGGCGACCTCAGAATGACAATAAACAATGAAGCTTATTGACGTCCCGGTGGAGAAACGACAGCTGTTTTGGAACTCACTTAAGAGGGCACAGCGGATAATCCGCTCAAATCGGAGCAGCCCGTCTGGGGAAAGAACCGGACCTTACAGAAGATCGTAACCAAATAGCATTGGTCTCGGCCATGCTGTGTTCCTACGGTGAGTAAGGTCTCCAGAGCTCCGCTTGGGGGGGTTGAGAGGGTTGGCAACGAGTGAGTGATACCCCCGGTATTGCAACCATCTATAGGCTACGGTGACGGCTTACCATCAGGCCGGCCGTAGGCTTGTTTGCCACCTTTGTGGTATAAAAAAACTCACTACTAATTTAATCAAAAAAAATTTTAGACGAAGTACGAAGTTTTGAAAGGTTGAACTGAAATATCAAAAATTGTTAAAACAAAGTATTCTTCATAAGACATTCTCATTCAGTTATTAAATATAATAAGACCTGTTTGGTATATCGAACATAACCCCAAAGTGCATATTATCCCAAATAGTATGTTAGTATCGCTATCGAGGCAACTGCTGTCGTTAACGGTGAGCCGTATCGGAAATCGTTAGCTTCGTCGTGCCATGATTGGTGGGCGCAAGCATTAAGCTCGGAGATAAAGCTCGGTTATGGCTCAAATCTTTGCCGCAGGTTATATCTTTGAAAGTTGTTACATTTGGCTTGTTGTACTTGAAAGTTCAATGTTTTAATTTAAAACGTATGTTTCACATATTTCTTTTAAAGAGGAGGTTGGTTGAGAAACGAGGTTGACAAAATGTAGGTTAATTGTTACAGAGACACCTTGGGAGGTACTGAGCCGACAACATCATTTAAAAGAAAAAAGATCACATTGCTGCTTCAAGCCAATATGAATAAATAAATAAATTTTACACAAATCAAACAGCACCACCTGGTCCCAAACTAAGCTGGGCTGAACCAGCTTGTGTCGAGGATAGCAGGACCATCGTTGGGATGACTTTTGGTTGCAACATCCAAGATAGTTATTTTTGTTGTTGACCCGAATAGCCAGAAAGACCGTGATGGTCTTAAAGGGTTTCAGGGTAAAAAGGTTTAAAGTTGATGTGAGTATGACTGCTCATTAAAAAAATAAAACTTTGTTGAAAAACCCTAACCTCTTATTATCTAGTGGACACATGTGCCTCTAATAAACAAAAACCCTGTCTGGTAACAAAGAAAAGGGCGGAGCTGACAAAAATTCCACTTACAAGATGTGCAAGCGAATTTGTTTTAAAATGGTCCTCTATGGTGCCGAAAATGGGGTCACTGCCATCGCACCACATGTCTATATTATATGCTTTGAGAGGTTGGTCTCCAGAGAAATTTATAACGACTGTACAACTCAACAAAAGAATCAACGCCATGTACTCAATGAAACGAGTAACAGAGTCTAAATCTTTTTTCTCAGTGCAAACAGACATTTATACGGGTGACCATTATTTGCGGACGTCGCCGGACCGGCGGATGTTGTTAATGGCGGAAAATGCGGAAAATTGGGCTATTCATTTCCGACGACCGCACGAATTCTACGCAATGTCAGGTGAGTTATATACTATAGAAAAAAAAGTAAATGTTATCAATACTATTAGTACAATACTACTATACTGAAAATTTTGTGACTTTTGTGTATTTCTACTTTTCGGAGTTCCCGTTCATAGTACTTTTCCTTTTGCTAAAGAATTAAGGCCCACTGTACTAGTTACGTAGTAACTATTCAGTAATCTGTGGTACTAGTGAAATTTTTATATTTCTATGTAATATAGGGACATTGAGGAGCTCGATGGCGTCGCTGTGTGTCGCACTCTAATATGAACACGCAAGTCAAGCGACTTCGACCCTAGCCAGTGTTTGGATGGGTTTCGTTATCTCGAGCTTCTCCGTGCTTCGGAGGGCACGTTAAGCCGTCGGTCCCGGCTGTTATCGGTAGATGACAGTCGTTAAGCCAAGTCGGTGGCCTTCGGGCGGCTTGAAAACACCGGCCTCTGCCAATCCGCATTGGAGCGGCGTGGCAGAGTACGCTCTAATCACCTTCGATTGAAGGGTGACCCGTATCCCAGCAGTGGGATGATTATGGGTTGATATGATATGATGATAGGGACATTCGGTTATGGTGATATCGGATCATTAACATCTATTTAAAATTAAACTGTCTTTAAATAGTTAATGTATAAGGTCATAAATAACAATTTTACAGTTGCTATAATTTCACCCAAAAAAAATGTTTGAACTGTCATATAAATTATGTAGATGCAGAATTGCACGATCTCGATCCTAGTCATCTACATCCATAGTCTAGCACAACGGCAAATCCTGATTCATTTTCAAATATAAATGGCGTTCTTCATGCTATATAAAATGTTTCTATAAACTTTATCTTCCAAGTAACTGCAATATAATGTAATACCATGGGAATTATTCCCATCACTTTCATAGTATAGTAGACGTCTAGACTCTAACCGTTAATTTTATTACACAATAGTTCCTGCTGCATCGTTGGCGATTATTCTTTTATTATAAACTAGTACTACTCGCAACTTCGTTTGCGTATATCTCGCTTTCCCCTGGGAATTTTTGAAAATCCTTTCTTAGTACACCCTTAGACGTCGTAATGAACCTGCATTCCAAATTTGGAATCTCTAGACCCAGCGCTTTGGGCTGTGCGTTGAAATACTTAATAGTTAAGTCAGTCAGGACTTTGAATTTTATACATAAGGTCCTAATTTATTAATGAACTTCCTTTTACCACATGACTATAAAGGTTACATATGATCGTTTAAGCAAGGAATAATGGTCTAGTATTCAGTGAATATGGATGGCTTTATGCAGTAAGCAACATTTTTCTAACTATTTACAATTTAATCTTTTTTATTTTACTGAATACTAGACCATTATTTCCTTGCTTACACGATCATATGTAACCTATATAGTCATGTGTTAAAAGGAAGTTCACTAATAAATTAGGACCTTATATATAGATGGAAAGATACTTAAACAAGAAAAACTTAAGTATTTTCGTAAAGTAAGAAAGGGGTTTCAATCGGATTTAGTTTAATGTAAAATATTGCGACACAGGTGTCTTTTTAGATCAAAAGGTTACGAACCCCTCTGCGCTCTAGGGCTACACTTACAAGAATTATGATACTCTTGAGTTTGGAAAATATCTTAGATCTCATAGTAAATGTTTCAAAAATGTAATTGAATTATGTAATTTAAATCATGAATGATTGTAATGAATAAAATATATTGACACTTGTGAAAAATTAATTATAAATACAAATACACCTACGAGCCATGGAAATAAAAAAATATTTTCCTTGAAACTAGATACTATGATATGACTCATAATTTTATCTTACCGCCAGATCTTACTCAATGACTCACAGGAGCGACAGCGATCTAGCTACCGCGAATACAGACTGATAAATAAATCAGCAAAGCTCATTGACCTCTGCTACAACTGTCTCCAAACTCACAACAGATTTAATCAGGTAAAAATAATTAGGACGAGGCATTGAAATGACTTTAACATTCAATTCAATGATTTTTATTCTATTGATAACAAGGGTGAGGACATTAAATGTAAAATAAAAGATGATATGGATGAAATTAAAGATGATTATGTTAAATTAAATTACAGAAAACCGATCAATCTGTATGAATAAAAAGACAGAACAAAACAGAAAAACAGAGAGTAATAAGTTACAAATATGACAATATAAGTTTTGTAAAAGATTCAAGCCAGCCAGTCAGATACTGAATACTCAAAAATCGGATAATGTTTTGGTTTTTACCGAAGCACCGGTTCATTCCACCACAAATTGTCTACAGTCCCAGTACGAGCTACATTTGCGTTTACAACGCATCTCATTTTCGCATTTATGACACGGTTCGATTTGATTCGCAATACTTTACGACGCAGCTGTGATTTCCTCGTACCTTTGGTACAGGTGTGGCCTTATTGCAAGCGATATGAAAACAATTTACTTTTGGCAGAAAACATTTTTTTTTATAAATCTCTTCTACGGTTGTCCGTTCAATGACGAGTATCGTCGTGACCGTTACAATTACTTCCTTTTATTTATGCTTTGCTTTCTCCCCTAGGTGACCTTGGTTTACTGATTTGACGATATAAATAATGATTTGAAATATAATGACTTTGCTTTGAAAATGTTACTCTATTTTGAATATTAAAATTCAGATGAACGTTGGGATTTTTTGTACAAAAATAGTAAGAAGGAAGTTGGATAAAGTTCAAAATGTGAATGTTTTACGTTAGTATTCATCACTAAAAACCAGTACCGGTGAAGAAATTGAGTGACTGCTGACAAATTTTTTCAGTCATAATCGCTTAGTTTAGCAGCATTGAGACTACGAACACCAAAATTTAAATAGAACATCCATGAGTTATGATAATTTGTGTCAAATTCCGCAAATTCATTAAGCAAATTACAAATATAATCCAGTTAATGTTGATCGCTCTCATTGTGACCGCAGCCGTTGTTTATATAAGTACCTTCTACATTTATGCTTCCACGGCTTGTGTCATTAATCTTTGTAATAAATATCTTCTTGCTACCCTCCAGTACTGTCTCAGTAGGCGGCTCCATGTTATGATCCCCTTTGATGGCAGTCGTGTAGGGAGCACTTAATAAAATGCGTTTTTCCAATTTACTTTTATTTTTCTCCCGCACGCTTTTTAAGACGTGTGTTGGGTTATGTGTACTGAGAGCATTCGTAAATATGAGTCATATTTTGATGTATAAGAAGGAACTGATTAAATATATACCTTCATAAATACCGTAAGTGATTGTGCAAAGCACTTACGGTATACACAAATATATACGAGGGGTAACTTCAGTTTAATTTATTGATATAAAATGACCAACTAAAATGTACACGAAGTCAAAACTACTAGTATACTGATACAAGTAGATGACATTATAGTGCAAAAAACCAAATAGTTTGAGTTAAACTAGGACTAGAACTAACTAGCCGCCAGCGCAAGTATCACAGTTCCCGCAGCCTGGTCAGTAAGGTTTTTTGAGAGCCCGGCAAACAGGACATGCAGTAATTCATTTTCCTGACTATATACAAAAAAAGTACTAGATCCTAAGATAGTGTTTTTCAAATTCTTGGGATATATACGGATAACATCTCTAGCGATCAACACCACCAATACAATTTCATCGTATGCATTGAATTTAAAACGTTTTTATTTGCAAGATTGTCACTAACCCATGATCTTTACCACGAGGACCTCCTATCAGAAACATCAAGCATACTATATTTGGTCGCTACGGAGAACAATAGTAACCATAATCGTCAGATAACGAACTCGATGTGATAAAGGTGGCAATTCCTTATACTGACATTCTAACTTGCAAAGGCAGATCTCTATCATATTATGGTGTTACGAGTCTTGATGGGAATCAATTACCGCTGCCTATGACTTTATTGATGATTAGGTAGCATTGTTAACGTTTTGCAGTTGTATTAACAAAATGTAGATCGTCACACAGTTCACGTGAAAACTAATTTTGTCATGTTCGCTCTCCATTTCACCTCAAAAAAGACAGTGACAAAACAGTTGCCAGTTTACATTATAATAAAAACATTTAATTATTATTATTTATTATGATGTGAAATTGTGACAATTTATGAAAGAGAGTCATGTTTTGATCTCTTGTTGATCTATATTTATTATCATCTATGTTTTAGATTTTCGGTCTCTGTATGTTTAGGTTACTTCCTGAAATTTCATCGTTAATAGGATAGCTTGGAGTTATGAATACGGAATCTATAAAAATAATAGCCGCGTGCACATTAGTAAATTTTCTTCCTTAGTAGATATTGCAAACTTTTTAAAATATAATAACTTTCCTAACTTCATGGTAGCAGTTAAGAAATTAAATGAGAATACACTCCAGGCGACTATTACAAGTTTCCAAATGGTCTCACATGAGACTCAAACTCTTCTTTATTATGTTAAGAACTTAAGCAGGTTTAGTGGTACTCTATATGTATATCTGAAAAAGGAACAATTCCTTCACTTTTTAATACTCCTGAGATTCTTCCTAATAGCTATGAGTAGTAAAAAAAGTAGGTAACCTACATTTTGCACTTTCTCGTTTCAAGGAACATCCAGTCAGCAGGAGAATAGTGATTGATGAGAGAAAACTCTATCATTAAATACGGACAATCTCAATCGTATAAAAATAAATGTCCTGATTGACTGATCAACTCCTAGCCTTGGATCTTAAGGCTAAAACTTTACACAGATTTCGTTTTTGATATATGAAGTTGCCATGGGATATCGTGATTTGTTAGTACAATAAATATAGATGGTTTCCGCATTTCTTTCTTTCGTCAATTCCGAAATTCTAGCAGATCAAAAAATTATATGTTATATTAAAAAAGACGTGATGAGTACCACGGAATAAACATTTTTTACTTATGTACAGCAAACAAAATAAGATAAAACAGTTACCAGAGGAAAAGAAGATATATAACACAATGATGATAATTTGGATACTAAATCTGAACATGAAAATATAAAATATATTTTATTCGAGACATGTCCTGTACCAACTAACCGTAACACGTTTCGTCCAAACAAAAATAGTGCATTGTGGCGCATCCACTCAACGGAAATACACAAAACCGAGGTTTCCATTGTTATATCTACGCAGTTCAGTTTCAACTGTTTTTTGAGTTTTAAAAAATTCTCCCCAATCGTTTTTTGATTGCGACCTGTCTACCCTAAATGACATGGCCCACCATTTTTGTTTCGAGGTTAAAAGCTTAGGGCATCGAATTTAGCTGGATATATTTTTCGTGGTTGTGTATGGTGAGAGTTTTTAAATGGAATATTGCTGTGTGGAATTTGCGTTATCGACAGTTGTACATTTTCGTGATGAATATAACGAAGTTGATCAACTGTAGCATTTTATTAGTCTGATATCGTCGCTAGGTTATAGGTTTTGCAAGTCACATTTATGCGATAATAGTCGCCCATTGATCATATAAATAATAGCTAAAATTATGGTAATGGATACGAAATATTCGGACTTTGTGGAGAAACTGACCGAAGATTCGGAAAAAGACCTTACTACGTTTCAGAAGAGCAAAAAAGAGCGAATATTTTAGACAATTTTGACGTAACGATCTTTTAATGTCTGACTACGGGCAATATGCTCGTTTGTTAACCTTCTTCCATAAAAACGAACAGAAAACGTATGACCGATAGCCTTAGCAATGAAAACGCGACTTCAGCGTAAGGATATAAAAAGAAAAATCGACGTTCAAAGATCGCCAACCAATAAATAATATGGCTGGGTGTCGGCTTCTATACATAAATTGGAAGGACTTTTGACAGCAGATCGGATAAGGGCGGCAGACGGGATTGGGGTGTTTTATCGTGATATAATCTTCGGACAGGGGTGCCGTGACACTGTCCTGGCCCTATTGTTACTTGCATATTTCTAGAAAAACTTTCGTTAATCTATAAATGGATGACATTAAGACCATAGATATTAGAAACGAATGTGACTGACAAATGGGAAAATTTCAAATCATGGGAGACTTTTCTGTCCTTTACCGTTCTAATAATAACAATTTGGAATAAACGTTCATTATTGATTTTTATGAAAGAGTAGTTCTGGTAAAAACTGATACTTTAGGACTTAGATCAATCCCAAAAAATTTTCACATGAGATTCAAACTAAACTTAACCTGTTTTATTAAGAGACTGATCATAACTGAAAAAATTGATCCCAAAAAGTTTCCTTTAGAAAATGCTGACATTATTTGTCGCATATTATTTTACGCAAGCGTTCACAAATTCAAGGGAATTATATTTTAAAATCCTATAACGCAGATAATACGAGTTTATTAGGAAAGTGATGAGTCAAACGATCTTCCCTTCAACGTATTAAGCGCGCCCCAAGGAGCTAGATACCTATTTACCGAATTTTGCACGACAAAAGAGCTGTCACTCATTCTATTCTTACATTTATATAGTAATTTAGATTGTTAGGAAAAACGCAATACGACAAAATTTTATCTATATAAATCTAATTTCTTTTAATACATAAAAGCGAAATACCACTCCCTGATTTAATCACGAAATCTCAACAACTATAAACACCTCGGTTTTGTGTATTTTAAGAGAGGTAGGGCACTGCGGATAATCCACTCAAATCGGAGCAGCCCGTCTGGAGAAGAACCTCCACCTTACAGAAGATCGTAGCCAAATAGCATTGGTCTGGGCCATGTTGTGTTCCTACAGTGAGTAAGAGCTCCACTTGAGGAAGTGGAAAAACCTAAATGCTTGAAAATTGAATAGAGGTCCCATAAAGGGTGTAGACATCCGCTAAGTGAATTTTCCGAAATTCTCACGGGAAAGCGGGATATACGCAAACAAAAATGGCGGGCTTCGCTAGTTTTACATACCTAAAAGGACTCCTACGCAACGCGTTGTTCAGAAGTTTCAGAACCTTGGACTTGAAAAATGCTGAATTATTTATCGCATAGTCAAAATTACTGAATTTTATACCTATCAAGTCGGTTTAAAAACAGCGTTGTTGCTATATTTTTTTAACTTTCATTGCATATATAATTTATTATTCTATAGGTAATTGTAATATTATCTAAGCATATCAGCATTGCGATTCGAGCTTGTTTCAGCATACCATTTGGCAGTTGCAAGATTACCAGTTGCCAAGTCGCGGTTCGACGAGAGAACGATCTCATAATCTACATATTATGTTAAGAAATAATTTTTTGCTGAACTTCTTAATAATAAGTTTAATTACAGACAAGAATCTATCTATACTTATTTTTAAGAAGTTCAGCAATAATTTTTTTCATAACATAGATTATGAGACCGTTCTCTCGTCGAACCGCGACTTGGCAACTGATAATCTTGCAACTGCCAAATGGTATGCTCGAACAAGCTCGAATCGCAATGCTGATATGGTTAGATAATATTACCGTATAATTTTAAGTTTAAAAAATCATTTCAAAATGTTAACTGTGAGTAGGTTAGGAGTTTCTGCAGGGATTTGGTTTTACAACTTGACAGCAGACGACGTAAGTTTTTTATTTCATTGTTCAACAGCCTGTTGGCGCGTTGCTAGTGGCGTAGTGACCCTACCTTCGGTAGCAGAGGATGTGGGTTCGATTCCCGCACGGGGTTAACATTTATGTCGTAGTATTTGTGTTTGTCTCGAAGATTTCGAGATGACAATGTGTTCTTCACGCAGACTGTTTTATGTAGTGATAAAATGGTAATTTCTTTATTTGAAAAATAATACAGTTTATTTTACAATTAAAGTCGTGCGTTTCAAGTATTTTGGATGGCGTAACATATCCCAATTTACCCCCATCCAATAAATCACTACGCTCGTAAATATATCGGAGATCCGGGGCGTACAAATAGCTGTATACCTATGTCAACACGTTGCACTCATAAAAGTAAACAGAAGCATAAAACTTTATTTTAATACATTAAAAAGTTAAGTGTAACAATAACTATGACAATATTGACAATATAAAAAAAAATCTAATAAAAAAAGTGTAAAATTTTATTGAAAATTCGAGTTATATTTATAGACACAATCAAGGGACTTATGGTGAAGTTTTGTTTCATAAGTATGCATAAGTATAATGTTCCATTCCTGTTATCTCAGATAATATACTTTTAAATTAATGTCTGTATATTTTGTTGGAATAATAATATTCGAAATTACTCACGAAATATAATAATACACTTTCAATTATTTGCCCAATAAGACGCCTATATCGCGTTACACTTAGGCGAGAAAACATATGAATTTCGACATTATTTATTTAGTGAACGAACGAGAGGCAATCGAAATAATAGAGGGAGTGAAAGGGACAGCTGTAGGAATTTCTAATGAACGTAACATGAGCGTGAGTCGGGTGAAGGGTCAACGACCTTTTCTTTAGGGTGGATCCCCTGGACGAAAATCGGAAAGCGTTGTAGGCGGTCTGTACCGAATTTTCGATGCATTTTCTAATTGAATCGTTCGTATATTTTACAAACAAACTTCATGTTTTGCTCCCCACAATCAGCTACTCATGACATGTCAATTAATATAGTAAACAGCGGTAATGGACGAATGTTTTGATGCTTCGAATTTGATGGATGCAAATATTTTACGAGCTAACGGTAGGGTTGTTTCCTTTTGATCGGGAACTAATTTGTTTTTCAAGACGTTTGAATATGTATTTAGATTAACAGAAAATTTATGCAAGGCGTATTTACAACAGTTGTTGGAGTGCAGCACCGTTTTGACGACGAGATTAATCTAAATAATCGATCTCTATTATACATTTTTTCTTAAATCTATTCTATTCTATTTTGTTCACTCGTGTCAAAAATTGACCTTTTGTAAAAAAAACACAGCGAGGATTTTTTTAAATACAGTGCTACAATGGTATTTATGAACGTGGCCGAAATTGGAACTACAACTCCCGTTCATATCGTATGTCACTTTTAGACAGTTCGCCTTTGACAAAATGTGTGAAAACATGCCACAGTACAGCCCTCCTACAAACATCACTCACGTTCATAAATATCATTGTAGCACTGTATCTATGGAGAAAGTAAAATAAATGTAAAAAAAATATATATCTGTGAAAGTTGTATATGGTTGAAATTTATGTTATTGACCTGGCAACATATTTTTTTTAATGTAACGGGGGCAAACAAGCTTAAAGTTAACTTTGTAATAAATATCGTCGCAGATCCTTTTCAGTAAAACAAAATAATTTTGCAAATCTAAATACAATTTCATTGACAAAAAAACAAAAAATTGAACACTGTATAGTCAACCAATGAATGCGGTATCCAGGGCCGTAAAATATGATTTCTAAATACTGCACTAAAGAATTTTCAAATAACAATAGTATTCATTCATATTGTAACCATGTAATAAAAAAGTTACATGACGATAAACTCACTATTAGCACAAAAATCTTTGTACTAAGTTATCTACCCTGATTGGTTACCTGTTTCATTTGTTGGCTGTACCTCAATCAGCGTTGTACAGTACCCCAAAATGGTATGTTTGTTTATTAAATTGCTCCTGCCCTTTATGTGGCAGTTGAGAACCGGTTGAAACTGGTTTCGAAACCAAGCGCTACTGGAGCGTGAAACACGCATGAGCGGCATCGGCGCGGGACCGCATGCGGGCGAGACTACGGGTGGTCATTTGACAAAAATAATTTACATTGTGTTACACGATTGTAATTGTTTATTTTATTTTTATCTGATAGAGAAACTTACAGATACCATACATATTTGACAAAAATGATTTACGTAAAAAAGAAACAAGTCATAAAGAAAAAGTTAAAATGAACTTACGGCAACATTTTATATCAAAAGGTACATAATTTAATTTAAGGCCAATTAAAAGATTTCCACTGATATCACAACATGGTTTTCCCTAATAATAATTGCATATTCACACCCATGAAGGACCATCCATAGAAAATATAAATTAGATCTTGTCAACCTAAAACATCAATAAATCGCTGTTTGGAATCCGCCACTTGTATAAAAAACTATTTTATTAACAAGCTTTTGCCCTAAACCGCGGCTTCGCTCGCGTTAAATTCGAGGTAACACGGTTCCCCTTTCGCAGGATTTTTTAGTTGGTAACAAAGAGTCTGTGTACCGATTTTTGACTTCCTACCTTGAAAACTGCGATAATAAAATTTCGCCCCCTCTTTTAAGGGGTTGGAGGCAGATTTCTAAAAAAATGATGCACGATTTTTTTGTTAGTCACAAATAGTAATTTGATGGATTTTGACGACCTCCGTGGCGTAATGGTTACCACGCCAGACCGCCACCCAGGAGGTCCCGGGTTCGATCCCCGGTCGGGTCATGATGAAAAACGAACTTTTTCTGATTGGCCTCGGGTCTTGGATGTTTATCTAAATATGTATTTGTTATAAAATATAATATCATTGAGTTAGTATCCCATAACACAAGTTTCGAACTTACTTTGGGGCTAGCTCAATCTGTATGAATTGTCCCTATATATATTATTATTATTATAATTTTTATCTTTCTACCTTGAAAATTGCGGAATGCTCCATACAAACTTCAACCCCCCATTTTAGGGAAGTGGGGGGTTAGTAAGTGACAAAAAGTAGACTATGTCACTCTGCGTCCCTTCAACTATCTCCACTTAAAAATCACGTCAATTCGTCGCTCCGTTTTGCCGTGAAAGACGGACAAACAAACAGACACACACACTTTCCCATTTATAATATTAGTATGGATATTATTAAGGTGGCCCACCAAAAACTTGCGACACCCTTTCCAGGGTCCATGTATGTAGCATAGCTTTACATGTGCAATTACATAAATAAATAAACAAACATATACCTACGTTAAATATTACGTAACTAAAAACAAACCATGTGTTAGATAACTCCCTAATATGTCAGGTGATTAAGATCATTAGAAGGAAATAAGTATCAAGAAAGTAAATTAAACAAAGTAGGTAATTAGTAAATTATATATTTTCAATTAAAACCAAAACTTGGGCAGATAATCAAAATGTTTATTAAATCAATTAACTACTTTATAAACTACCACCATTTCGGAAATAAACCAAAATGACCACCGGTAAAAGAAATGGCGAAAGAAAACCGGTTATGGCCTTTTTTATCGATCAGGTATTTTAACACATCTTTTTCATACAAATACAAAATTACAATAATAATAAAAACAATTGGAACTTATCTTTAATGTCCGGCGGCCTCACAATGAATGCCGCCTAACGTTCTACCATGTCCTTATATAACCTCGCTCCCCGCCAATCGTCACCTCCCCGCCAATCGTTACAACAAGTCAAAATAGCAACTCCGTTTACTTCTAATTTTAAAATTATTATTTAAATTAATATAATAAACGTAAAACAATTTTAACATAAATTTAACAAGGATTTAAAACATATAAATAAATCGTTATTTTCAGAACGGAAGTACGACTTGTAACATTTAACAAGTCGAACCGGAAGTGCAGAGTATCATTTATTAATTTTATTACATCATAAGTAATAATAATATGATTAAAGATTATCACTTGCATTTATCATTTGTACTAATTTATTTGTGACTAAGTGACATTCAAGTTAAACACTTGAAACACTAATTTATTTGTGAACCGGAAGTGCCAACTGACAATCCAAGTCTATACACAATATCATCATATTATCATTTATCAGTACTATTTGAAACATTAGCTAACATTTACTTGTGAACCGGAAGTGCCAACTGACAATCCAAGTCAATACACAATATCATCATATTATCATTTATCAGTACTATTTGAAACATTAGCTAACATTTACTTGTGAACCGGAAGTGCCAACTGACAATCCAAGTCAATACACAATATCATCATATTATCATTTATCAGTACTATTTGAAACATTAGCTAACATTTACTTGTGAACCGGAAGTGCCAAATAACAATCTAAGTTAATACACAATATCATCATATTATCATTTATCAGTACTATTTGAAACATTAGCTAACACGGCCATACTGACCGTACAGCGTTCTCGATGTACGTTAATTTTTTTTTTGAAAAAAAGAAAACTATGTGCAACTATCGCTTTTCACATTAAATTACATTTGGCATTGTTACTGTTATAGTCTTGCTTTTCACATTAAGCTAACAAGTAACAACGGTCATTTGCTTTAAAAATCACATAAATTCTAGCCCCACACCTGCTGCACATGAGATAGGCAAGAAACAAAGCAAAATGACTTCAGCAGTTCATCAAGGCTTAACATTATATACATTTGGCATTGTTACTGTTACAGTCACGCTTTTCACATTAAGCTAACAAGTAACAACGGTCATTTGCTTTAAAAATCACATAAATTCTAGCCCCACACCTGCTGCACATGAGATAGGCAAGAAACAAAGCAAAATGACTTCAGCAGTTCATCAAGGCTTAACATTATATACATTTGGCATTGTTACTGTTACAGTCACGCTTTTCACATTAAGCTAACAAGTAACAACGGTCATTTGCTTTAAAAATCACATAAATTCTAGCCCCACACCTGCTGCACATGAGATAGGCAAGAAACAAAGCAAAATGACTTCAGCAGTTCATCAAGGCTTAACATTATATTTACATTTGCTTTATACAGTCTAGCCCCACACCTGCTGCGCAGCAGTTCATCAGTCAAGTCAAGTTAAATCATTCGTCAGTTTAAATCTTTCATAATTATTAACAGTTTTAAAATAATTCATACTTATTACATCTGATATGTATTATCATCATATTATTTATTATTACATCTGACTAGGACTATTAAAATAATGCAAAATTTATATTATAATATAAATTAAACGCCGTTTAATCTTGGGGTTTCTAAGGACCCTGCGCGGCGACTCTCGTATACAAAAACTCTTAATAAATCGCGGTTTGTCTAAACAATATACCGTTAAGTTTTAAATTTAGAGTGTGACCTATTTTAGTTAAACTTTAATGTAACATATTTAGTCGTTATTTAAGATTTCCAATCGTCTTATTTTTAATAATCAATAATTGTGATGCCAATATGCAGTTTGATCAAATTGTTGGCATAGGAAAAATCTAAATTTATCCACAAATTAAATATAAAGAAAATTTGTAGTTAAACAAACAGAGTTTAGAAAAAAAATATGTCAAAAAGAAAAAAAAAACACTGTTAGACAAAATAATATGAATCTTCCTAATATCTGCGTTTCTACAGGTTATCCTATTATGTTATTGAATTTGAATGAATTTATGGATCTTAGATCGCGACGCGATGACGCTTATTTTGCAAATTATTTTCATATATTGTATGTTACATAACATATCGCTCACTATAATACGAAGGGATGAAGAAAACTTATGAGAAAATGTACAGACGTGAGAAAAAAAACGTGAAGGTGAAATTACATGGAAAAACAGACAAGTTTTTCAAAAGAGTTCGATTTGAAACTATGTAAAAGTTGTCATAAAAAAATCGAAATCGACCGTATTTAATTCAATGTAACCCGTTCGGCCAACCTGATATTCAGCCCGCGAGGACTTCCGTGGTTCTAACGCGACGATTGTTAATATTTATCAAATCTCACGGGAACTATTAGATGGATATAACATCTGGTAAAGTCACAGTTTAGTCTAATGTTATTTTATTAAATTATCTTTGTATTGAAATTCTAACACAATTTTATTATATTAAAACAGTTTAATTAAAAAAATTATCACTTATTCATTCCTTAGAGTATTTGTTGGAGGTTTTTTTTTCATCAAGTTTTTTTTTATATTTTATTTTATTTTAATTTTAAACAATTACATTAATTTATTAAATTAATTCAAAAACCGTAGTTGGTTTAAAATACGAATGAACCGTTCGACATCATCGCAACAAAAACTTAGTCTAAATAAATTCTTTAGCTACAGACAATTATTACTACATTTAAAAGAAAATATAATATTATATATTAGTATTTCTAAGTAGGTAATAAATAACATAGGTGACGGTGGTGTAGTCTAAATCTATTATTAACTTTGTTACTTCTTGATCTTGACCGGTATATTGCACTTTAGCAATAAAGCTTTACAGGTAACAATAAACTCGACTAGTTGTTATGCCCCAGCAAATGAAATTTCGAATCACGGTAATGCAGAACCCTTGAAGGGTTTACCTGCTTCTGCAATCTGAGCTAGGCTGCACCAGCAAGTTGCTCGGTGCCGTCGCACCAGACCGCAGCTTCGTCATGCGGTTTTTCTGTCACTGCATTTGAATCGCGGCGAGCAGACTCCCAAGCACAGCCAGATCCATATAGTTCTATGTCTGAAATATTTTTTTTTTTCAAAATATTAATACCATGTTAACACGCGGATCTATCCCACTTCTGATGTTAGATAACTCCCTAATATGTCAGGTGATTAAGATCATTAGAAGGAAATAAGTATCAAGAAAGTAAATTAAACAAAGTAGGTAATTAGTAAATTATATATTTTCAATTAAAACCAAAACTTGGGCAGATAATCAAAATGTTTATTAAATCAATTAACTACTTTATAAACTACCACCATTTCGGAAATAAACCAAAATGACCACCGGTAAAAGAAATGGCGAAAGAAAACCGGTTATGGCCTTTTTTATCGATCAGGTATTTTAACACATCTTTTTCATACAAATACAAAATTACAATAATAATAAAAACAATTGGAACTTATCTTTAATGTCCGGCGGCCTCACAATGAATGCCGCCTAACGTTCTACCATGTCCTTATATAACCTCGCTCCCCGCCAATCGTCACCTCCCCGCCAATCGTTACAACAAGTCAAAATAGCAACTCCGTTTACTTCTAATTTTAAAATTATTATTTAAATTAATATAATAAACGTAAAACAATTTTAACAGAAATTTAACAAGGATTTAAAACATATAAATAAATCGTTATTTTCAGAACGGAAGTACGACTTGTAACATTTAACAAGTCGAACCGGAAGTGCAGAGTATCATTTATTAATTTTATTACATCATAAGTAATAATAATATGATTAAAGATTATCACTTGCATTTATCATTTGTACTAATTTATTTGTGACTAAGTGACATTCAAGTTAAACACTTGAAACACTAATTTATTTGTGAACCGGAAGTGCCAACTGACAATCCAAGTCTATACACAATATCATCATATTATCATTTATCAGTACTATTTGAAACATTAGCTAACATTTACTTGTGAACCGGAAGTGCCAACTGACAATCCAAGTCAATACACAATATCATCATATTATCATTTATCAGTACTATTTGAAACATTAGCTAACATTTACTTGTGAACCGGAAGTGCCAACTGACAATCCAAGTCAATACACAATATCATCATATTATCATTTATCAGTACTATTTGAAACATTAGCTAACATTTACTTGTGAACCGGAAGTGCCAAATAACAATCTAAGTTAATACACAATATCATCATATTATCATTTATCAGTACTATTTGAAACATTAGCTAACATTTACTTGTGAACCGGAAGTGCCAAATAACAATCTAAGTTAATACACAATATCATCATATTATCATTTATCAGTACTATTTGAAACATTAGCTAACACATGCATAGTGTATCTGATTGCTGAAAAACAACAATTGGGGCAAAAAAAACAGGCAACAAAAATTCGCTAACGCATACCAGATCCAATCAGTGCGAACCAAAGGAGCGAACTGTACAATAAACAATGTGTAAGTGACCGACTGTTGTCAGCAAATTACGAGCTCGAATGTACCTCTTCTATTTTGTGTACGAACCCTTTTGGATATCGTACGGCTTTGAGAATAGGTGCTTTATTTTTTTTATTGTATTTTTTGAACACCCTTTTTAATAAACAGATGAGCCAAGGTTGTCTAAAACTTGTTTTGTCACTTTCCTACTTTATCTAATTTTACTTTTTAATCTTTGATTTATGTATTTTTTAAATAAATTAGATATGATTAGGTTAGAATTAGATTAAGTTATAGATAGTTTTTTGTATACCAAGGTATGTAAATTAATTTTAAAATATACGATTTCATAGAAATGGCAATAAGACAATATTTTTCATTTCATTTCTATATTTTTTGATTTTTTTTCTAACTTTTATTTTTGTTCTAATTCAGGGACTACACTCTCGCGAAGTTGAGCAAAATCGAATGTGCACAGGTTCTTCGTACTACTTCGTCTTCATTTATTTTTACCTGTCTTCTCACTTCGTGTCGAACTTTACTTCACTTCTATCAACTCCGCAAGAGCTAGCATAATTTTATTATTTAGGTTTTCCTTTTAAATCCAAAGAATAATATCAGATATTTGTTAAACCGGCTAAAAACCACAATTCCTATTACATTCGCAAAGTATTCCAATATTAATTCTCGAATTAATATGTATAACGTGGACCTGTAAAACCGCAAACTCAGCAAATTGTTAAATGCACTGAACAGATAGTATGAACTGACGAAAATGTAATTAGATATAGTCAATTTGTTGCAAATATCCCAAATTAAAATCGTCTGCGGCACGAAAGCTAGACATTGCCTAATCTGTTGCGAACCTGTTAGTCTGTAGTTCACGTAAACCCTATCACAAAGACATAAGGTTTCATATAAACAGCTAATATTCAATATTTAGTGAACGACCGCAGATCGATTCGCAATCCAATCTCGGAACAGTCCGTGGCACAAGTCAAGACTGCAACAGCAAAGTAATTTTGTTAGATCAATTGCAAAACTTTGTGGGCTGTTGGTACAATATGACGAGTCTCATAGTTTCGGGTATCGGCCTAAAACTCGACCACTCTTACTGCGTAAACAACAAACAAACAAACCGGATTAACTTTATACGTAATTTGGGGTGTAAAGTTTATTACAGTAAGTTTGCAAAATATTATTATCTCCTGTTAGACGTCATTATGTCACCTGAGCCAGGATTCGTGTATAATGCCGGTAACCCCGCATAAATACGGGTACGCCCTTCGCCTAACTTTGTCATTTTCCCTCCAAAAACAAGAACGTATTAGTTTAATTTTGCTTGTTTAGAGTATTACAGTAAAATGGTACGGTTTTATTTTATAACTGTTCGTTATTATACGTTTTGAAAATTATCTTTTCCAAATAAAATTGGATATTTACCCAATATTGTGGAATTTTAGGATTCTAAATTAAGTTGGAAGTTAAAATTTCAATTGAAACTTTACAATATAAATGCCAATATAACTGCTTAGTAATCTACGTAAAGTCTTACTTAAACCATGGAATCAATTTTGCAAATCTTTGCATGGACACATTTGATAATGGACATAAACAGGTATTCTCGTCTTGATTTTACACAAACGAACTGCTCTGTCCAATTAATTGTCTCTGAACATGTTAGTGCAACTATAAAGCCGTATGTCCCAAATAATAATACCTGTGATCGTGTTTTGTAAACAAAGTTGAAAGAGCTACATTACAATGGAGCACACTAAAAGCATAGTCATGTTGCGCAAATTGAATCAATTTGCAAATAATCCACCGTTATCGTAGGCACCTATTGGACCGTCTGTGGCGAGCAGAGCAGTAATTGATTCCTCTATTGGGGAGACTTCCTGATTTTCTGACATCTAGGTTAATCAAACATTCAAATTAATTGGACAATTAAAACATTCTCTTCCAGACAGAACTTCTGTTGGTAATCAGGATACTATGCACGCGATTTAGCGAGAAAATAGACAATAGCAAATTAGTATTCGAAATAGAGCTAGATAGTTTATTACTCAGTTTAATCGCGGTTTTTGATTTCCGCATCTAACAATCAATACTCTTAAGGAATGCTGAAAACAACTCAGTTTTTTCATATTTGTAAACTGGCTTAAAATATTTAGTCATTTTGTAAAATTGCGAATATTGGCGAATACTACGAATTTTTTGTATTAGTGAAAGTCATATACATTCGCTCTTCATACGTTTGTAGTAGTAGATTGTAGTGTTTGTAGTAATAGATAACAAATCTTCGGAGTTAAACCTGGCCTGGGATGCATCATACATCATGTAAGAATAGCGAGAAATGCGCTAATTGCCATTTCCAGTGCCGTCTTTCATAAGCGTACCTGAAACAAACAAATAGTCAATTAGGCATTTTGAATACAAGTGAAAAAAATTGCAGAGAAATTAGGAGCTAGTACCATTCAAAACTTCCCAACGACCGTCTGAATTGGTAGTAGGAAAAAAATTGGGACGATTCGAACGAGCTTGGCTATTTAAACAAAAATATTTGACAATGACTTCACAAGTTCTCTATCTAGTCACAATACATCAGCATTGTCAGTGTTAATAGAGGTGCATGAAATAACGATTTATTTTTATATTCAGAATTCACAGTTTGTAAATTTCAATCCATAACACCTGCCAATACCCTCATTTCCGATCAAACGCACGAATATTATTAGAACGTCGAAGCAACACGTGACATGCCCAATAATGTACATAAAATAGAAGAATCACATTATTTTCATACTGTAACACGAGCTGAAACGGAAAACATCGAAAAGGGAGGCTAAGGGAAGCTAACTCCCGCATGAATCCGTACGAATGAATAAAAAATTGCTTCCACAAAGGGAGTACGGGTCAAAAGCGAGATACCTCTGAGTGTAATAAAGTCTCTCTTGTGCAGAATACCTCGCCAACGTTTCAAATTAAAAAGTAATGCGGCTTTCGTCAATTGCAAAGGAGGTGGAGGCTGTTTTCGCGAATCGTTACGTCTAATGTACGGTGCCCAAGGACGCATTGCTGGATGAAATATTAACTTAGATTACCTATGCAGGGGTTTGCGCGGGTCATTGTTTACTTTTAATGCTAGTTAAATGTTTGTGTTTTTTATTATACATAGTTTAGTACTTTTATATTTTTGTGTTTATATTTTCATTCACATGCCATATCTTTAATTCGTATATGTTTTAAGCGATGCGCAAAGAAGCATAATACATAAACTAAAAATATTACACCCTTTAGTTTAGGAGATGTTTTCAAAAAAAATATGAAGCTCTCATATTTGTGTAGAGTTTGAATTTAAGTAAGTATAGGTAAGTGAAAATATTAGTGAAAGATTTCTTTAGGGTTCCTCGAATAATAAATACTCATTTTCTTAGGGGTTTTTTTTTCGTTTGGCAATCAGACTTCAGACGAAGATCAGACATTGTGTCATCTTCAAATTGAACTTGTGTACGTAAATTCAAAGCAACGTATTCATGCTATCTCGACTCAGTATACAGTCTCTGAGTCAAGACGCCCCGAAGAAAGATGATAGCAAAAATTTCTTCAGGAAAGGCGGATTTTGAAGTCAACACGATAATGCATTTAAAAGTTCTTGATTATAAACTGCAATCACTATGCACTTTAACCTCGACGACGGACGACCTCCGTGGCGTAATGGTTACCACGTCAGACCGCCACCCAGGAGGTCCCGGGTTCGATCCCCGGTCGGGTCATGATGAAAAACGAACTTTTTCTGATTGGCCTCGGGTCTTGGATGTTTATCTATATATGTATTTGTTATAAAATATAATATCGTTGAGTTAGTATCCCATAACACAAGTTTCGAACTTACTTTGGGGCTAGCTCAATCTGTATGGATTGTCCCTATATATTTATTTATTTATTTATTTATAACCAATGTTTGCTTCACATTACACTATCAATACGTGATCAATACTATGAATCAAGCGTTGAAACACACAGAAATTCATTTTTTAATCACGAGCCCAAGAGGACGCTATCGTAGTTGGTGTCAAAATCCTTCTTAGGGGTTACTTCATTTATTCCGACGATGCATGATCAAAGTGTTGCCAACAAATTTGGCCAGTATTACATAAAAACAAAAGAAAACTCCCTAACTGCTTTAATTTGTGAACTGTAAAGATATTATGAAGAAAAAATAAGGAGCGTTGTGCATTAAAATGTTAAAAACACGACGTCCAGAGTTTTAACTTATCATACTGCCTTGAAGCCGCACTTGCCAGCTTAATAAGAGGGTGATTTATAGCAAGAATGTAAGGGAAAACAAATAGGAAAGTTGTGGACGGGTGTTTTAAAACACAAGTGTAAGAATGAAGTAACTTTCAAGGATATCTCAGCAGTTTGTAAGTGCAAAAAAGCTTAAAAATATATTTATCTTTGGATATATTTTTTTAAGAAAACCGTGGTAGCCCAGGATCACGGATAGCCAAGACACTGGTGGGCTATCAGGGTTCCAATGACGCTCAATAACGACTTGTCTCTGGTTAGAATCCTTATGGACAACGGCAGCATAAATCCTGTTATCACTGGGTACTAAAGTGATAGCATCAGGTGTCCAGCTAGCTCCTATATCGTCCGTCAAAAAATGAAATCGCCGTTTTTTTTTTAATACACAGAATAAATATAAAAAAAGATACTAAAGAGTAAGCTGGAAAAAAAGTTGAAAAACGATTCAAATATAAAACTGGGCCAAGCCTAAGTCAAACAGTTATTGAACGCAACTTGTTTGCAAAGTATCGCGGCTTCTTTGATATAAGATACTCGTTTCAAACGTCTGAAGGCGTAATCCGAACCGCTTAAAATACTTTCTATTTTTAGATTCATCTTAATTTTTTTATAGTACACAGGTGGCAGACAAGCTTACGGTCGGCCTCATGGTAAGCCGTCACCGTAGCCTATAGACGCTTGCAATACCGGGGGTATCACTCACGCACTGCCAACCCTCCCAACCCACCCAAGTGGAGCTGTGGAGACCTTACTCACCGTAGGAACACAACATGGCCGAGACCAATGCTATTTGGCTACGATCTTTTGTGAGCGGATTATCCGCTATATCTAAATATATATTTTTTTTTTTGATTTACCAACATGCATTCACCCAGTGTGGGTATAGAACTAGAAAAATGGTTGGCTATGACTCTCATTCAGATTTCAATTGTTTTTTTATGACTGATTTTATTTTGTGTAAACCGACTGAGAGAGAGAGATGTTTCTACGCGATTTTTTTTAGGCATAATGAAATGAAAGGCCCAACAAGTAGCCGGTATATAAAAAAATTAACAAGAAATTAAATAACTTAGGTATGTTATTTAAACGTCAATTAAAAGAGTTAAATGTTATAGATTCGATACATTACGTTTGTCATTTTGTATTAGGAGGGTGGTCTCTAGGCCTTGATTTTACTCATAAATATTTCATGTAATACCTATTCTTTCTATGTGCCATAATAATGTTTTCTGATCGCGTGCTAGATAGCATTTCTATGTTATTCCTGAAATACCTATTATAAAATTTAATGTAGATTTTAAATTAATAAACTATTTATAAACTAACAATCCACGCGAACATAATTATAGTGTTTAAAAATAGTTATAGTATACCATAAATAACTACTAATGGGTAAATGGTAGATAATCCAGTTTAAAATTATTTTTTTATACCACAAAGTTGGCAAACGACGCTTGCAATACCGGGGTTATCACTCACGCGTTGCCAACCCTCCCAAAACTCCCAAGTGGAGCTCTGGAGAACTTACACCGTAGGAACACAACATGACCGAGACCCATGCTATTTGGCTACGATCTTCTGTAAGGTGGAGGTCCTTCCTTATACGGACTGCTCCGATTTAAGCGGATTATCCGCTGTGGCCCTACCTCTCTTAAAACTAACTTCTACCTGTATACTAAGCAAAACAACAAAAAAATCGAGGAAATCTTTCTAGTCGTTCTTGCGTTTTTGAGTAACAGGTCATCTAATATACAAATCCTCACAAACTTGCATTTATAATATTACATATGTTTTATCATCATCATCATCTTAGCCACAAGAAGTCCACTGCTGAACATAGGCCTCCCCCAAACCCTTACATTAAATAGGATTAAAAGACAATCATTTTTTTGCGTATTTTATTTTTGTCCGGGACATATTGTGTTTGTTACAGGGGTTTATTGGATCTTGTTCTGTCGTCGATGCAGTTGACTAATCACACATCAAATCCAGCTGATCTACTTATCTATGTGCCACAGAATCAAGTACCAGGGGAACTTTATCAGCGATCTTTGTAAAGATTCGCCCTTAGTATTAAGTAGGACACCGCAACGTTCTTCAAAGAGAAATAATGGGTGTAGATAACGACAGAGCTGGGCCATTACCCAATTGGGTAAGCGAGGATTCCGTTCTTTTGTCCGAGTTTATCTCGTTCGCTGAAATATGATCTGAGGATGGGCCTCTGATTGTCGTAGGCCCATTCAATCTTTGGAAAAACTCTGGCCTTCATTAAATAAAGGATATCGATATACTACCGGCAACGGTTCATTGTTGACTAGAATGACTTAAGCTGTATTGAAGGTGGAGTGCTTGTGTTAAGGTACCTTCTTTTCAAAGTTTTCTTATTTCCAAATACTCGTGTTTCTTTTAATACCAAACTGCTTTTTTAATCGAATCTAATCCAATTAAATTACATTTTGATAACGTTTTTTTTTACATTTTTTTCCGCCTTCCTAGTGTTATCGTACAGTTCTCTAGTCTAGTGTAAACACTAGGAAAAATTGGTCTATAGCCTAAGGGAGACATAACATATTATTTTCTACTCCATTATCAAAGATTTATAAATTTCTTCATTGCCCGCGACTTCGTCCGCGTGAAGTTCTGCTTCCGTTCCCGTGGAAACCACATTGAATTTCGGGAAAAGCCATAGCCAAGTCACTCCCTGATAATGTAGCTCTCTACTGGTGAAAGAATTTTTGAAATCGGTCCAGTTATTTCGAAGCCTATTCAATGCAAACAAACAAACAAAACTTTCCTCTTTATAATATTAGTATAGATATAGTATAAGCAGTATACCTAGATAATAGAAAAAATATATATTTCTCATACAAGAAAATGTTTATTGTTTTCGTAGCGTGAAACAACTTTACTTAGCGCGGGACATTGCAGAAACGAGATGGCAAACTTCTTTATTAAAATTTATGAGTTCTATCAGACATACAAAGTTTCGACTTGTATTATGTATAGAGCCTTTGTTCTGCCCCAAAAATTGCATAAATAACTTATCGCGTAAGGACGGAGCGAAAAAAATGTTTTGTAAGAACACGACTTTGCTAAACTTGTCTATTCCAATCATAAACATATTCTGATTTTGCGATTACTAAAGAAATAGAACATAGAAATATTATTAAATTTAATAGGGATAGGCGTAGAACTCACATCATTTTTGCACTTGAATCACTATTAATCACTTGCATTTCCAGATAAGAAAGTATTCCTAATATTAATTTAAATTCTAAAATGTTTGAGTGTTCATTTCATCTATAAGTACTTCAAAATGTACCTATTTCAATTTAATATAGTAAAGAAATATTTTCTACCAACAGTTTGTTAACTATGGTAGAAAATATTTTTCTATATTTTTATTTCTACCAAATGTTTGAGTTGATCTAAAATGTTTGAGTCTACATTTCATCCAATTCTCCAAAATGTACCAAATGTAGTAAAATCTACCAAAAGTTTAATAATTTTGGTAGAAAATATTTTTTTGTTATAGCAACACCAATTGCTCCATTACACGTGTACGGTACATTCTTGCCACGGCCTTAGATAGAGGTGAGGTTATGAATGAAATTCCTTCCAAACTATGCGTAGATTGGACCCTAATTGCAATTCCTAGGCCTCTATTGCCAAATCGATAGCGTATAATCGTAAATATTCGAGATATTAGTTCTGAGGAACTCGTGTAAAACATAACACTAAGTTAATGGTTAACAATAATATTAATAACGAGGAACACCTAAGCAAAATTATAAAGATTATTTGCTTAATACGGAACGCTATAAAAGGAGGTGATCCAAATTCCTTATTAAAAAAAACCCACAATAAGCGGGGCAACCATGAAAGCAAATTCCGAAAATACAAACTGACACGTTTCGTTGAATTCTAACCAGTTTTGAACCTTATAACTAGTAATGCCAACTACCGTGTTTCGTATGGACACTTTCATGGTAGCCCCGAAGATTTTAATATGAACGCCTACAGACAGATAGTGATCGTTTAGAATAGTATTGATAAATTATATCCTCTAAAATCTGGAATACAAAATTTCTGTGCCGGATCCTCGGTATTTTTTAGATCACGTCTTCTGTAGTCCTTGTTTTATGTTGACATGAATGACAAATCATTTTCAATCTGTGTCCATCTAACTGTGATTATAGCATTTTTTTCAGCGAAACCTACAGAATAACAAGGAAGCAATCCTAAAAGAGAAATATTTTAAAATAATATTGACTTATATTTCAAGTCAATTTAAACGGCTACAATATGTTTTTACTACAAAATTATTATTGTTTAATACAAAATGTTTTTATCATTCCAGTTATATCCAATCCACATAAAATATACGAAGGCAAAATAAACCATTTTCCCGGAAGGTACATGTTATAATTTTAGGCACATCCGACGTTTAATACCCTTATAAACACGTTTAGTATGTATAACAGTGTTATAACAATGGATCCGACCCGATCCGACCCGGCGTATATATTTTCCGCAACTATTAAATCGGGTCGCAAGACTTGAATGAACACGATAATAGAATTTATAATCGGATATGGGGATGGAATAACAGATTAAAAAATGTTTTTACGACAAAAATGAGGTCAGATTATGAGGGCCTATAATGAAACGGATTGTTTTTTTTTTTAAACAAACGAATAAACATGCAGTCACATTTGCAATGTACTCTCGCGACACCATTGTAGTTCAGGAAAATCCTCATTTCAGCTAGAAGTCCAATGCTGGACATAGCCTGTCCCAAACGTTTCCAGTACGACTTGTTGCAAAAGTAGTCTGCATCCAGCGGATTTTTGCAACATTCCTTATATCGTCCCTTGCTGCGGGTCCGCTCATTGATCTAAATCTGTATCCAATATGGCCGCATGAGCTACGCGCATCTCGGCTTCGCGACACGTTTTTTGTTTAGCTACACATAAGCGTCGATTATTCGACTGACGAATACACGGGCTAGATAAAGACATTGAAATTAAAAAGAGTTACAATTTTGTTAATGTTGACTTCCGCAAAACACCTTCTATCAACTATATTAACTAAATTATTCCTGTAAAAGATCCGTTAAATCAGACTTTCCGAAATCGTAATTTCCTCTATATCACTAGTCAAATCGCCGGACAGCTTAAATCAATGATGGATACGGCAAATTAAAGAAAAATATATACGTAGTACAACATCGCGTGCGGCAGTAATGAAAACAGTTGAGCAGAAGCCTTCAAGAGGTCAATCAACAAAATTACTCGTAATTTAGAGTCGTGCGGGTCGTGCGCTTCTAAATCGTTGCAGACAGCTAAATAGTTCAGTAATATCGACGTGAATGCGCCTTTTGCTAACTGTGTCACGGCAATTATGGAATTCTTTGAAAGATAATGCCCTGCAATGCGTTTAACTCACACGGTGTAGAAAAGTTGTAGTTTAAAAAGATTTCATTATTAATTTATCTAACAAATTCTGATCATTGGTAAAGACTGGTATAATTAATGACGTAAAATCTATTTATTTTTAATTTAATTATTCTATCATAACAAATATATGAAAAAGTATTAGATGGCGACATTACAAAATTATCTATTTTCAATTTCTAGATTGACAACTCAATGTCGAGCTGCATTCGCAAAAACTAGAAAAATGAAAATGACAAAAACCTACTGATATACCTATTGACCATAGTATTTACATTTTATTGCGAATGTAAAATGTATTAATTAACACTTGCTTGCTTTACGTGTATTTAAAAACGTATACGAGATATTTACATGTCTCGTGATATGAGAATATTCTCCTCCTTCCTTTCGTGATGCCGGTAATGGACGCAATGCGATTTAATGAAAAGCAAGCCTATAATACACGATTTAAGCTGCTTTTTAGTTAACTATGTTTTTTTCCTTAATTTATTAATCATACTCCTACATTTTAATAGTTTAGGCAAAGAAATTAAGAAAACAAGAAAAGATCATTTCCATTCCAATACCCGAGTATTACTAATCCATTGACTATCATGTGAAAACTTCATCATACTCATTTTTAAGAACCCCCTACAGTAGACACCATTTCTATGTAAGATATTTCTATTTTAAGAGAGGTAGGGCACAGCGAATAATCCGCTCAAATCGGAGCAGTCCGTCTGGGGAAGGACCTGCACCTTACAGAAGATCGTAGCCAAATAGGATTACTCTGGGCCATGTTGTGTTCCGAGTGAGTAAGGTCTCCAGAGCTCCACTTGGGAGGGTTGGGAGGTGTTGGCAACGCGCGCTACGGTGACGGCTTACCATCAGGCGGGCCGTATGTTGTACCTATTCCATAAAAATGGTGAAAATAATTTTAAATATTTTTACATTTTACTAAAGTTATAAAACATTCATACAATGCAACTCATAATATGCGAATTCTTGAAAACATCTGAATAATTAAAGCAGTACCTACTGGTATAAACAGAATCAAAAATTAAATTAAATTCGCCTTCAAGAATCGTTAGGTATGCAGACATTTTGTGGTGGGGTTAAGCTTTTATATAATTACTAGCTGCTCCCTGCGGTGTTACCTGCGTTAAATTTTATGCACAGATGCGCCATCTATATCAGATTTTCGACCAAATCCTACGGGAATCGCTTACTTTTCTAAAGAAAAAGTACACTATGTGTTAATCCAAGATATCAGCTATATACATACCAAATATCATAAAAATTGGTCCCGCCATTTGAGCGTGAAGATGTAACAAACATACACACAAACTTTCGCCTTTATAATATTAGTAGGATTATTTTTTATGGAAAAGCTTGGCAAACTAGCATACTACTAACTCAGTAGCGTCGCTGTGTCGTACTCTAATACACACGCAAGTGAAGCAACCTTGACCCTGTCCAGTGTTTGGATGGGATTGAAAGTACAGCCGTATCCCCGCAGTTAGATGATTGTGGTTTGATATGACTATAAATTGCTAACGGTGAGATTAATCCTTCTTTAAAAAATGTCATGTCAATTTTTTTTTTATATTTTTGACGAGATATTGTAGAAACAGATCAAATACACGTCACGCTTATACGTCACCGTCTGTGCGCCTCTCGGGACATAACTGAAGAGCAGTGTCTTGCTCTCTGAGCAATCAGCACACTGATAATTATTACCTATTTGTGTCACTGTTACTGCGGCACACACAGTTTTTATCAGCATATGACACGCAGACATAATATGTTACGGACGCTTGTATCAATGTTATAAAAAAAAAAACGTATGGCACTCGGGGACTGCAGCGGTAAAGCTATTGCATAGTCGCGGGCTCGAACTCACTCGTGGACGCGGCCAAAAAGCACGCTGTCTTACCTAGCATCGTGTCTAAAGAGATAGAATCAGTTATGAGCAGTTAGCAGTTAGTCTACACGCATACGTCTTGTCGCACGCACACAAACACCGTGCCGAAGTCTGCCGAACTGAAACGACGTTAGGCGATGCACGGCTTTCAACGCCGCGCGGAGTGGGGGTGTTAGGTTTTATTTTCGTTACGGAATTTCTTGATTCGGTCGCCGCACTCAAAGCCCGCGATAAAAGCTATGCAATAGTTTTATAAATAAAAACTTTATTTATTTGTAACTCCACAACATGTATAGGAACGGTACAATGATACAGGGGCCATAGTGACGTGGGAGACATAAACGTAAAAAATTCAATTTATACGGTAAATATGATATTAATATGTGTGTCCCATGTCACCAGGGGGTACAAAGTTGTGGAGAACTGGCGCCTGAACTACTTTTCCGAAGAAACTCTATTACAGGTCACCAGCCCATGACCGGCATTGAGAACATTTTTTTATTTTTATAAAGTAGTGGATCTAATTATAAAACATTTAACAAAAATACAAGGATTAGTAAATAGTTGAGCAATTATTTTTGCTTTCTTGTTTTTATATGAATGTAATACGTGCATTAGCTGATGTAAAATAAAGAATCTATCCATCTAATATTGCACTACGAGTGTAGAAAGTTCCTAAATACACGCCTTATAATATAACCAGTGAATGTGTGTATCTCTAACTCATCCCGGATCAGAGTAATGGAGCGGAGAAGTGTATGTTGTTGGCAAGTGTAATTGATTACAATTCTAGACGCTGTCATTGGCGAAGGCCGATTACAGACGCTCCAGTAATCTCGCTACGGCAATTTACAAACAAAATTGTTTTACGGTATTTAAACATAAACAAATTAAAGTGTTTTCGGACCACACAATTTACAAATTTAATTTCAAAATAATATATTGTACTAATTTTAATTCCCAAATAAGTAATCGTGCGAAAAATTTTCATGAAACCTGATACAGGTTAAAACAGAATAAATATAAAAAAAACATGATCTTAAATAAAACTATTTAACTGCAACCTTAGAATTAAGAAATAAAGTAGAAAGGCAAAAAGCCCGAATAATTACTATAATGAAAAGTAAAGAAGACTTATTAATATTCTACTTGGCTCGTTCTCCATTACTTTTAAAATTAAAACAATCTACTGCAATCCATTAAAAGGTAATAATTAAATCTATTTAACTCGTAGTTTGAATATAAATTAGTCCTTTAAGGATCGTAACAAAACAAACTATTAATTAATAGAACGATTAGAGTTAATGATTACTTAATTACGAAATAAGGGCGCTCCCTCGGAATTAACGGTAGAAATTCAGAAAATATATCATTTTGTATGTGAAACAAAGATATGTTGCTGATAGTACTATTTATAAACATAATTAACAATACCCTTAAAATTTACACATTTTAAAAACCCCAAATTTTGTATTATTTGTCATAATTTCTGAGTAATGCTGTTTAGTTTGTGATCTTAATTAGGCCTAAAGAGCAATAAAAATACATCATCAGTGAATGTTTTTACAGTTTAACCAGTTGAGATTAAGTACATAGGGTCTTGTTCGCACTCAGTAAATAACCTTAAAATATAATTTTCTAATTAATTATGTTATTTGACAAGAAAATAAAACGTAATAAAATGCTTCTTACGATGCTTTATATCAATTGTTTAAATTTTTAAAGAGTAGATTGACCATTGGCCATACCATCAAACAACCAAGCCTTAGCAACATTTAGTTCGCAATGAAAGGATATCGGAGTCCACTATTTTGGAAACCAAACTACGCAATCTCTACCCAGGACCCCTCACACTACAATATATCACGAACTTATGACATTTTCGGCTAATGTTTCACACTGATATTATTTCGAAATAGTGTAATTAGACCCTGCGAACCAAATGGAGGATTTTAAGATCGTATTACTGGTGATTTAATGGTTTCAATGGGTTAAATAATTTCGGTGATTCGTGTATAATTGGACGGATTATAGCAATTGCTGTGACCGAACTTCAAAAGAAAAGGTCTATTGTGTTTTATTTGTAATAATACTAAGATTTCGTAGTTTTTTATACACTAACGAAAAAGACTGACCATTTAAGATACAGTCAACTAACCATTCTTATTTTGAAATAAAACCTGGGTGAAATTTTAGTTCGGAAATATTTTCAGACTAGCCATATCTACCGGTCGCACGACGTAGTGCTCCTAAAATGGTCTAAGCAATGAATCGCGCGACTCAAATTGAGTCGCGCGTGGACTGGACTCTACTGCTGCTAAATGTCAGCTGGGGTGGAATCAAATTGTTTTGGCAAAAAAAAACTCACTCAAAATAAGATTTGACCCTTTTTTTACAGTCAGTATATGCTTTGCAGCAGCCCCACCGCCCGGGGAATATGCGGTGAGTGAGGGCTGTGGAACTTACCACTAAAAAACTGACGGAATGCCACTCGCCCCCTAAGTGGCGGGGCCACGGGAACTCTGAAATAAGATTTGACCCTGGATGCAGGTAATAAAATTATTAACCAATAGGCTACCATGGTTTTCATATTTCCTACACTATGCATGCACAATAGGAAACTACCCACATAACTTCTATTATTAATATTAATGAGTTTTAACCTACGCAGTTATTATATCTATAAATTCCAATGAGTTATGAGTTAACCCGGATATGGAAGATCGGTCGAGCCGATCATTATATAGATATATACAGGTTGTGTCGCAGCCAGCTGGTTGAATTAGCCGTTTAATCAAACGGCTAGTCATTTCATAGAAAAAACCTTCCGGT
The DNA here is from genome assembly GCA_905163395.2 of Endotricha flammealis. Classification (NCBI taxonomy): domain Eukaryota; kingdom Metazoa; phylum Arthropoda; class Insecta; order Lepidoptera; family Pyralidae; genus Endotricha; species Endotricha flammealis. Next base: position 8,974,335 of record LR990870.1, on the reverse strand, counting down.
CTATCGATGTGAGACTTTTTATAACTGAGGTGATGATGATGAAGGATTTAACAATAAAAACCAAACCTTAAATTTAATATCATTTTCAGAAGTCATTCAGTTAAATGTCTATTTTAACCAGATGACTGCGACATAGTTTTATACCAGGGGGGTTACCATCATCTTTTACCTAACTACTCACGTTTTGAATTGGTTCCGTTTAGGTACCTAAACGTAATCGCATTATTTCGTACCACCATCTCTCTTATACAGGATCTCATTTCGTCGGATGAACAAATGAAAATTGTCGCTGATTAGTTGCAGCGGTGCGTTCAAAACAAACCATAATTCGTTTTGGTCATTACCGGTTTTTTAAAACAACTTAATTTTATTATTTATCTATTTTAAAATTGTTTAAGATGTATATTAATCTATATTCAAACGAAAAACACAGATTTTTTATAGATTATAGATAGACAGATTAAACGGGGTTACTTTCTTATACTTGCGTAAAAAAAGTATTTAACGAAAATTAAATATCACATGTTCAAAACGCACCCTGTCGGATCGGACTGACACAAATGTCAAGTCAATCTTGTGAAGTGAAATCGCGTATTACGAATTTAAATAAATTTACGCCTCGTCATTTTCCATCTGCGACCGTAGCAGCTACGCCTCAGCATCTAACTCCTAGACGCAGAACAACGCGTGACAGGCGGAGACGTGGTGTGGTGATTTGAATTCTGTGGTGATGGTGAACCGGCGTTGAAATAAGATGCAGCACGCAGGGCGTTGTGTGCTGTCTCAATAGAAAAAGCCAATTTATCGAGGGAGAAATTTGGTATTTTTTAGGAATTTAGTAGAGGAGATTAAGAGATATAAAAAATATATTAATTTCTATAATTTAATATTAACTACTATTGTTAACTAGCATAACATTATTGATGAATATCATATCACATCATAACATTTTTTTATAATGTTAATGTTCATAACAATAAATGTAATTTATATAAATGTTACAACAATACATTTTGTGTGGTCTTTTTCTTTACTTTCTTATTTATTTATTCGTTTCTTATAATTATTAAATTATATAAAACAATTCGCACCAAGTAGCCATATTTAGATAGAAATTTGATAGATATTACCGTCAATTTTCATTGGTAACAGCGACATTTGGCGGCTGGCGGGTGAACTAAAATTTAAAAAAGCGATGGCCATTTTCCAACTTCACATGGCGTCTGATGGACCGCGGACCATTTGATACCATTGACGTTATTTATTTTATTAGTTATTTATTTACTTAAATGTAAATAAAATATAAATTGGATACTTAAATACTCAAAATTTTGTATATTCCGTCGGTTGGGGGATGTCTTTGGGGCGCTAACAAAGAAATATATATAAGGGTAGCGTATACATACTATGTATAAAGGTATATAGTTGAAATTTTAGTTCATATCTCAGCCAGTGCATGGCAGCACCTTCCATACATGACGATTTCACCCCGGAGTTGCCACTCTATCCTCCTTGACAGTCCTTGATTTAGTTTAGGTTGACAGCTCTTTTGACAGATAAATCCTTTCAATTTAGGTCGTGGAAAGACATGGTGGTACGAAAGTTCATACAATATGAATGAATAATATCTGCTGAATCGCTGTCACCTAAACCGAGTCGTTTAGAATACATGGTGGTACGAAATAACGATTCTATTCTGTTTAGGTCCTGAATTGAATGGGAATAAGAGATGGTGGTAACCCTGCAGGGCATTTATATAGAGGACTATTCAAACACGGTGGTGACGTCATCAAAGGTTAAGCAAAGGTCAAATTTCGTTCACTAAAATAGGGGACCCGGAATAATAGGAACGGTCAACTAACCGACTTTTTCTTGGTATAAAGTCAATACCTATTTCGATGCTTACATATCACACCTACAATATTCTCGGGAGTAAGTTGAATTCAGTAACATGTTTATTGTCTTTTATTATACGTATATCTACGGTTTTATTGGATACTCAGATCATAATCATAATAATTTGGTGTACATTAGGTGTTGTCACTATTTTTAAAAGTTCACAAATGAATGCAAGGGCGCTGCAATTTAATTGCTTTTAAATAAAATTAATTTAAATATTTAACTTTTTATTCTGTATTTAATTAGGTTTTTGTACGCACTTGCGACCATGCCAACCCCATCGTGACCTTCAGACAATCCTTATTAATATTATAAATGAGAAAGTGAGTTTGTTTGTTTGCAATTCCTTCACGGCTTGACTAAGCAGCCGATCATTATGAAAATTTGCAGACATATTGTTAGAGGTACAGAGCCCAACATAGGCATACTTTTTATCCCGTGAAAATATGTCGTTCCAATGGGAAAATATTTTTTATACTATAGGGGGCGCTGCATCGGCCAACAGATGGCGCCACAAGTCGCGCTATGGGTTGTTTTGTTGTCAAACGAGACCTATGTCATAAAATTAACGCGAGCGAAGCCGCGGGGAAAAACTAGTTTCTTCATAAACAAATATCGACAAACTTACAATTTTATTATTCACCAAAGCAAACCAAACAGATTACCTAGGTACTTGTCAAAATTTCAAGTAAATTGAAACAAATATCAATACATATCTATACAAATTTTCGCACTTACAATATTAGATCCTACTAATTAGGTGGTGAACCTGGTCCACTACTTACGTACCAGGTTCTTGTTGGTGAATAGATATATAGATAGACGAGCAAACGCGATCCAAATGCGCGCGACGGGATCTCAATCCAATGGAGCGTTTGATGTGGACTTGCCTCGCGCGTCCAAGCGCACAACATCCAGTGCGATCCGTGATCCATGGTCTTGGATCGCGAATTGAGGATCGCTGATCCAACTTGGAACGTCTGGTATGGATCCGGCTAATGAAACATCACTCTTGTTATGAACATTCGTTTATTTATATAAAAAAATACTTTAAAAACTTCTAAACTCCAAGCAAAAGTTAAACAGATAATTGAAGAAAAACGAAACATCATTATAAAATTATTATACTTTTCAATTTCAAAAATATCATTCCTTTAGACGTAAGTAGAGGATGGCAACAGATGGCGCCCGACGTTAATATAAAATTAATTGCGTCAACGAAGCAAAATTAAGAGCAAGTCATAGCTAAGCGACTGATAGATATGAAACTATATATTTATTTTAACGGAACGATAGTGGCCTTTTTGGCTAAAAATATCTAGAGGCACACACACTTTGCATTCACACGAATTTTTACGTGATATGTTTAAACAAGCAAAAGTTATTATTTTTTCAGCAAATTAAATATTCAAATATAAACTATTGACAAATTTTCATATTTTCAATGAGTGTATGTAATAGAACCAGTGTTAGTTATTTATTATAATCTATAGGTAGATTAATATGTCTCTTACTTTAAAAATTTCCAATAGGTATGATATGTTCTATGTAATAGACTAACAGTACATACAAGTAAAAACTACACAAAACAGAACTACAGAAGTCTCTACACAATTCAAAGTGAAAAGTTAGTAGCGCTTCAGAATCTTTTGTCGCTTAGGTATGACCGATAAAAGAGACTGAAACGATTCCATACAATTCTGGGCCAGGATGTAATAAGATGAAAATGGTGACAATTGATAGGTTTATACTTATCAGTCCTTCACTGTAAATTCTGTAACTTTTGACAATCTGAGAGCTGAGTTAATGACTGTTTAGTGAAATTGAGGTTATGTTGCAATTAGATGATTCCTGAAGTGCAAAAGATGTTTTTTACGACCTTTGACGACCTCGATGGTATAGAGTGGCTTGGCCACCGATTTGATGGTCGTCGAAAATAGGAAACAATTTGAAAAAATGGAAAAAGCACTCAAAACGCATCGTAAAACACAAAACGAGTGAGCAAAAATATCAAAAGCCGGCAGGCGGTAACTGTCAATGTCATTGACAATGACATTTATGTCAGTGACATAGACTAAATACTGATTTTAATCGATATGAAATCGATAATCATTATTACGTTGTGTTTACATATTCGTTTTTCAGTAATTGATTAATATAATATTATATACATCATATGACCCCTATAATGTATTGTGTATGTATGGTGCATTTAGTTACCTACTTTAAGTTAACTAACCACTAAATGCTAAGGGTTTTTTTTTTCTGTAATTATGTAATCGATTAGGTATTCAGTTATTCGATAATCTCACGAAAAGTATTTCCTCATATTTCTCCTCTCGTAGATTGAGAAATAAGCTGATAATTGGTATATATAGATAGAAAAATATGACTAATTTTTTAGACCATATTCCAACTTATTACATTTTGGCCCATAATTTTCAGTCTCCTTTCAAGATTGTGTAAGTAAGACAAAATGAGTTACGCTCACTTAAAGGTAACATTTTACATTAATAATAACACCAATCAAGAAACCATGTTACTTTTTTAATATAATTTGCAGTAAAATAAGAAATATTACCGAGTTTAGTTAGAGAATTTACATAGAAAGAAAAATCCGAAAAGAGCAATCGACTGCCTGATGAACCGCAGTAAAAATCCTAGAGACAGCTAGAAATGCGGGACATAATTTCTCTTTACGATATAAAAATAATAAGATTTTAAGGATAGTGGGGATCCATGCAATAAAAAATATAACAGCGTAATTTTTAAATTGACAACGTTAAGATCAGTGGATTGTAGGGATGCTACTTTAGATCCCTACAAAAAAACACATGAAATGGTTGTCAATAAATACATATTTTTACTGTTAAATAAATAATATCGATACAGAACATGAAATATACAAAACTAGTACCATTCCTCGCAAACCAGGAAATGAGGACGTGGCAATAAAATATTTGTTTGTTCACCCGCCGATCGGATTCCACCCTCGCGCAAACTTGTATAACAGGATACGCCTCCGCGGCGTACTACGTACAACGCATATCGAATAGTGTTGCAAGCATGCTGTATTACTCAACTTCTTGAGTACGTGTCGGTAAGATAACTTAAACATCAAATCGATGTTGCCGTGTACACTTGTTAACCATGTAAGTATGAATGGCTTAGGTTAGGTATTGGACTGACTTAAAATGTGGAAATGTGAAAGAATTTTTGAGCGAAATGAAAGTTATACATCATACTAATATTAAAAATGAAAAAGTGAGTTTGTTTGTTTATTTGTTATTCCTACACGGCTTGAGTAAGCAGCCTATCATTATGAAAATTTGTGTACATACTGTCTGGGGTACAGAGCCCAACACAGGCTAATTTTTAGGCGGGCGAATCAGCGGGTAACAGCTAGTAAAAATATAAGTGAATATTATTCTTAAGCATATTTTCTATCATCTAAAAAAATATGCTTAACAATAATATATTCTTAAAGACAAAATCCTAATTTACAAAGAGGTAACAATGATTTATTTTTATTGAAGTTTTTGAAGGCACAAGGAAACGATTCCTTTATGTGATCAGCTTAAACTAAATATCGCAGAATTAACCATCATCTTCAAATTCCTCGACGATTGCCTGGCTATATTTTAAGAACTAGACTAGATTTTAGATACGGTGCAATTAGTTTCAATTTATGACAATCGACAAGACTGTATAATAGAGTAGCAGGTTAGATTTACTCGGTATGACGATTAACGTCTCTGATTCGTTGATTAAATGCTTTGAATCACGAACGCTTGGTTAATGTTAGGTTATATCTAGACAATATTGACTTTGTAGATCAAATCTATTTGACATTTCCTATTATGTTATGAAATTACGAAACCTCTGCTCGCATTCTCGGACGGAGTAAAGACGTAGAAAGAAAAATATAACGAAATAGTAGATATCAAACTAAAAACAAATAATAGTGCACAGAATTATTCACAACTGCGCAATTCATGAGCCATAGTTAAAATTCAAAGTCGAAACGCGTCAAACAATACCACCGAAAGCGTAAAACCAACCGCCACTTCTGAAAGGAGCCAGCGAACCGTGCGAATTTACGGGAAACTCCCGAACAAAACCAGCTATGTCCTAGAGAGACAAATTCCCCGCTTACACACCGAATAATAACTGCCGACGACAATTCCTCAAATTGCAGCGAATTTTATTCCAATTGTAGACGCCGATGTTGGATGTTCCATTATTCCCTTAGTAATGGGCCAGCTTCCGGACGCGTTTATCTTCACAAATCTCAGCAAAGACTAAACAGTCTACATTGAAATCACGTTCACTATTAGTACGGTTAATTCTAGTACAGCACGTATAATGGCTCCAAAAACGACGCCCGTGAACAAACATGTTGTAAGCGAGTTCTAATCTGGTAGCCGGCAGGCCTCTATGTTTTGTTAGGCGACGCCTCAGATAGTGGCCAGTCCCGCATTAAAATTAAATTCTGTGCAGCCTGCGAAGGCGGGTCAGCACTCGTTCATTATTGAAGAGAAAATGAAAGGCAAACGGGTCAACCTCCATTCTGATTCGCAGTTTAGTTCACATGTTGCTCACAAAATTTTGCACATCAATTCTAACTCCAACAGCGTTTTGTACGCGAATAAGTTTAAATTTACTTGCAGGGCTGAAATATTAAAATTATGATAGAGCGAGTCAACTAACCTTTGTCGTTGATTTCGCTACATCGCTAGAGATACACATACATTTTAATGTATGTATATGAAATATATCTATTAAAACTGTAAAAGATGGCTTTGTTCCGACATGATGGCAGCGTATTTTAAAGCAGCAGAGGAGCTTACTCTTATCGCTTTTAATTTGAAACGATGCCAGAAAAATAAGGAGGTCTGGTGTGGCTGAAGTCGAGCCGGGCGACGGTGTGCGATTACTTAAGTTTAGTGCGGCCGCGGACCGAATTACACGAAATGGAGCCCAACGTGGAGCTCGGTATAAGTAAGCAAATTGTGAGAACGAAACGCCTAGAAATTGCAAATTCGAGCGGAGCGTTTTGTTCGAGGAGAGCGAGGCCAACAATTCGCGCACCTTCACAGTTACTTGCATTATTTAAAGAAGTAGCCGCTCCACAGTTCTCTTTGAAAGTTTTCGGAATAGGTATCCCCGAAAAATTCATTTGGAATTCAAAATTCTTTGCATTTCCTTCGTTTATTTCATTTGACTTTCATTTTCTTCTTTACACCGTGCATCCGCTTATTTATAATAACTACGTGGAGTCCACTTAAACGTAACAAAGAGTAATCTCGGCGCTAATTTCCGTTCCGCAGCGAAGAGCTCTTTCAATTATTCCTCCCTGCAAATCTCAACGGAAAAAAGATTGCACAAACAAATGTACAAATTTAGCGCAAACGAGGCGCCATTTGCCCTGTAATTTCATCGGACTTTTGGTAAAAGCAAGTCGACCCCACCCATTTCGATATTTCGACTGGAGAAATAAATGCTTGTCTATAATTTTAACAAATTCCCTGCCCAATGTGGCATTATATTTCGCGACAGAGCAATCTCGGGCCGTGATTACGCAACGAAAAAACGCTAAGAGGCTCCCTTCTGCGACGTTACATCTTAATGTAGCCACAATATACATAATGGCAAGATATTTAGAACACGAGTGCTTCTGACTGCTATACATCAAACGAAGACATTACCACAAAACGCCTGTTAGATACCGACAGCATAAAATATTCCAAACGTTTTGATATATTTGAGGGATATGGAAATCGGTGGTGGCGGGGAGTCGGAATATGTATGCCGGGTTCGTTTGCGTTCAGAAAAAAATATGAAGATAACCATCGTGTAATTTATCTCACATCTAATATGTCAAACACGTATCTTTCTAAATTAATTGATTATGTGGGTATTTTCCTTGTGCGTTATAAAAAGGCTGACTGCAAAAAATACAAAGAAGCTATTTATTCTCTTTCGCCTATTGTGAATTAATACAATTACCTATTTCTAATTTTACTGTTCATATTGTAATCATAATTATATTATTATTTACAAAATATGTTCGTACAATCGCTTTTTGATAATTTAGTTTCCAAATGGCACTAGAAAATTATACGCATATTCAAATAAGCAAGAAAATTTCACAGTGAGCCAAAGTTAACATCAGTAAGGAGTTTGATGATAACCTTATTTGTAAGCGAAAGGACGATAGGTACTGTTTTACATGTGATCTCTATGTCAGTGACCTAAATGGATACGACGAACGTATAAAAGGGCAAAACAAGGAAAGGCAATGTAAGTGACAACTGACGTCTTCAAACCCTCTGATCAATAGTTCCAGCGATAGATCAACTAACCAGATAAAGCTATTTGGATTTAAACAGCTCTTTTGACTGAAACTTTTCATTTTTCTTTTACTATTTTTAACAGCAAACTATAGTTATATCATCTTTTTTCTCCTGAATTTTATTTCACTATGATGTCTTTTCTGACACAAAATTTAGAATATTTTCTTGAAAACACTGCATTATGCAACTTCATTGACAATTCTGAAGATAAGGAATGTCTGCACCTACTTCACAAGTCTTCATATTTGATTCTTGACATTTAGGTATCTACTAAGTTAGTTGGTCTCTGTTACCGACAAATAACAGTGGGGATGGGTCCGTCCATCAGATGGGTTGTACTTTTTTGCTGACGTTGCTACGCTGACTTCCATCTGTTTGAATGGCTTATACTTTGGAGTGGTAGTGTTGTACAAAATATATATTAAGTACGTAGTAGGTTAACAGTAAAAAAATCATTTTCAAATAAGTTGACATTAACTATTTGTGACATTTTGAAACAATATTATCTTAACATCTAAAATGATTTTAAAAAAGCAATGTCTCAAAAAATGTTTGTATTTATAGTAAATCATTTCTTATCATCCAAAAATAATACTGCACTGATGACTTACTTAGTCATGTATTCATTAGATAGTTAGGATTAAAAACCAAAATGATATGCACAAAAACTACATTAACAACGACAAATAAATTTGATATTACAAACTAAACAACAAAACAACTAACAAAGAATACTATTGAAATAATATCGATTTATCATATTATTTTCACAACACTAGCGCGGAGAGAGATATATTTCTGTCCAATATTAAAATTTAGTACTCGCAAATAAACTGGATGCGGTCTCTGAAATCATAATATTTTTCATATTGATCTCCATTTTCATTTGTATAACGTCGAAGACGACTTTTGTGGTGATTAAATTGGGCAGCATGATGTTCAACTTTCAATTTCTATATAAAGACAACATTTTGGTACTTATACGAGTATCTATAATAAGTTTTACAATTTTGGTACCAACGTCTAATTCTATCGTGTTGGCTACACAATCCGCCTTCACTGAAGAAATGCTATCATCTTTCTTCGGGGCGTTTTGAGTCACGAACTGTGACTGAATGAACACAACATAATCGTTGCTTTGAATGACATACCTACTCAGTATACAATACTGCTTATTACTTGACATTGGCAAAATTTCAAAGAATGCAGAAGCCATAACTAAAAAAACTTCTCTTGTCATTGTCACAATAAAATTATGCCGATGACGATGTTTTCCATAATCCCGAAAGTCTGTTAGAACGGGTTGAACCATTGATCACGAGTGTACAGATATTTTAATTCACAATTATCTGCAATGCAGCAAATTCAAAAAAACATACCTCAAATTATTTCTTGCCTTCCTAATGTCACGAAATGTCCCGAGCGGGCACATTAGTCGAGCACTATTTCGTAACAAAAGGAAATGACCTGTACTATTGCTCCTTGACTATACTCGGAGATAGAAGGGCGTGTCGCGAGCACGACGTTACTGCCCTGAGCTAGGGCTGTCACAAATGCAAATGAAATTTCCTAGAGTTGAAAGTAATTTTAAATGAAAGCAAAATCTAATAGTACCTAAACTGTTACAGCATTTCAGAAAGCAAATTGACCATTCGGAAAATAAATTATTTAAAGATAATCTAAATATATTGCTTATAATAATGTTATAATTTTTATTTACTTTTAGCATCTATGAAGTAGGCAGTAGGCATCTTAAGAAGTCGTCAAATCAATAAGTTTTATCAAATCAACGTTTATCAATCTCCTGCTTGAAAAATGTTCATTCTATGAGAAACAAAACCTTTTGACGACCTCCGTGGCGTAATGGTTACCACGCCAGACCGCCACCCAGGAGGTCCCGGGTTCGATCCCCGGTCGGGTCATGATGAAAAACGAACTTTTTTTGATTGGCCTCGGGTCTTGGATGTTTATCTATGTATGTATTTGTTATAAAATATAATATCGTTGAGTTAGTATCCCATAACACAAGTTTCGAACTTACTTTGGGGCTAGCTCAATCTGTATGAATTATCCCTATATATTTATTATTTACATAAAACAAAATTAAGTTAATACAAATAATATTACTAAGTAATGCAGGCCGCTGCCAACCTGTCGAACTGGAAACGCTTGGGGATATGTATGTCCATGGACTTCTTGTCGATGATGATGATGCTGATTGCAAAATGTAATCAAATTAGAGAAATTTGTAACATTTAAGTAGCAACCCTAGAGGCATCCCTAATGAAGGGCTCAAGGATCCGTCTGGTGAAGACGACACTTTGTCTCAGAGTTTTTGCTGCCACTACGTTTGTACTTGTATGGATGAATAATTTACTAGAAGCTAGTTTTTTCACTCCCTCGCACTCCCCAACAGACATGTTTCAATGTCAATAGTAAGAAATTGACGTCGAATTATCTCATATAAAAAAGGCCGTCAAACGACAGCTATAAAGGCAATTTTTGTATGAACGACATACGGACTTATGATATTTTAGCTTTACAGTAATTTATAACCTAATCCATTTATTTTTTTATGAATTTTTAGTGTTAGTTATTATTATGTACCTTACTTAGGACTTTTTCCGATTTCTAAGGGTTTATTTTATTTTATTTATTTGGCTTACCAACAATTGTTTACACTGTATAAATTTATACATTTTCTTTTACATTTAAACTTTTACGTATAACAATACCAGGCTAGAGGCTAGCACAACATGCAATAACTAGTGGTTTTAGCATAGTAGCAGATTCTATAGCCTAATTGCAATAAAAATAGAATTTCTCAACATTGAACTGTATTTTTAGAAATTAGTGCATTCAAAGAAAGGAACTCATTTTTATTACATTACCTAAAGAATGTATTCTAGTTCACTACACTATACACAGTTAAATTAAGACCAATGCAATATTAATATAGATGTAGTTGGACAAAATAATTGTATAAGATATTCCGCTTTCGGCAACAAAACTCAGTTTTCTTTTATTCTTTATAACGCAAACGTTAAAGTATATTTCGGAATGAAAAATAAACATAAAAAGTACCTTGTTGCACTAAAACAAGGAGTGATGGCCGCTAGGGACGAGACAATGTTATCTAAGATTGCAGCACAGTGCAATTAGCTTTCCACTGTAAAAATATAAACTCTACTTAGTATAAAACAGGTCATAAAATACACAAAGCCGAGATAAGTCCTTGCGACAGCCCTGGCGTATCGGACTGGATAATATTTATTTATGAAGATTATAGAGATGCTATTGCGTTTTAAACCTAAAAATTATGACGATTAGGATGATTTTTATTTGAGTATTATGCAACATTTGCTTGCGGCCAGGCGTGACTCGCGATTGAACACGCGTCCTCTGCATCTCCACATACAAGAGCACACTTACCCTTACTTATTTAGAGATAGCTAGTTCTGTATCCCGCTTCAGGCGCTGATCCCACTGCGCGCCATCTGCCCGGGTTCTGCGTTCCGCGTTCAATGTAACCTATGTAGTAGCTTCTAGAATCTTACACACGGAAAGCAGTCGGACAGCGACGGTCACAGCACGACGGACGGCAGAACTCGGAACTCTGAAGGCTAGACCGCGCGCAGTGGTGTCGGCGGCGCCTCAAAACGCAAGACACACCAGGTAACTAGGTAAGCTAGGTTGTTATTGGCTATCGTTACGGCTATCAACATGGTCGTTATGAATATGATGGATATAATGTCCATCTTTTTAGTATTCATACATCGCAGACAGAGCATTCAGCAGACACGCTAATTTTAATCGCGGCAATTTATGGTCAGTTGCAGAAATACATGTTAATGGAATGGAATGACTCTATGATTTTCAATACAAAAAATCACCACATTGATAGCCGTACCTCTCATCATAAGAAAGGATTTTCCAAAATATATGGATAGACGCAAATGAGTTTTTTATCTAATTTCAAAAAATCTAGACGTTTATAACCAAGACACGTGTACACATGAATCCAAAGAATTCATGAAGGTTTATTAACTTTATGTAATACAAATAATTATTTAAATAACTTTCTCTTATATCAAAGTAAAAGTTAAAACGCTGAAATTGATCGCAAATTCATGTCATTCCTATATAAAATGTTCTTGACTGATATTTTTAGTAACTGTTTCGTGGGCACAACTTTTTCTTTGACGCACAACTGGGAGCATCGCGTGAGTTAAATTGGTTTGGGAAATTACGTAGTAGAAGCTTAGTTACACTTCTAAAACTTTAACGTCTACATTTTCGAATTTATTGCCCGCTCGCGTTACTTATTAAACTACGCTTCCGAATATCCGCGTATAATAATAATTTTTCATACATTTATTATTACACATTCGCAGGAAAATCACTGGATTCAGGCCGCTGCTGATCGATCACACTGCAAGCGTTTGGGGGGAGGCATATGTCCAGCAGTGGAATTCTTGTGGCTGAGATGATGATGATTATAAAAAAATCTTCTGTATGCTTTATAACATGAGACTGGCCCATCGTAGATTCTCACCGCTGTCGTAGCCAGAATTAACGACGACAACTGGACCGGCTCTCATCAACGATAATAACAAATACTATTAACACTACAGCAAGTTTCAACACTAAGAAAGAACAACATGTTCGCAAGGTGGATCTACGCTAGACGAACCGAGCACCAGCGGAGCACGAGCCGAACCAAAGTTCGCGTAGTGTGGACCGACTTATGAGCCTCGAACCACACTTGTCACCGCGAGCAGAGCGGCTCGGCTTGCGCTCAGCTTTGCTGGGCTCGTCTAGCGTATACCTTAAATCACGACTTCTACATAAAGCCAAGCCTAATTTTTTTTTAAACATGTACCTACTTACGTCATTGGTACGGTCAGCAACAGAAGATTAACACTTTTGTACCATGACATCACAAAGATCCAAACTGACAGTAGCTATTTATTCTAGCATAAGCTGGTGCAGCTTAGTTTGAAATGGTACGAGTTAATTTACTTCTGTTGCTAACTGTAGCCACTGTAGGTAGGTAATACGACATGCTAACCTAACATTAAGTTTTGGCACATTTTTCTAATAAATCATTCTTTTAATAAGGGTTACTTATTTATTGAATTACATTTACAATAAAATCTTTCAAACATTCCCGGAACTTACTGTTGTACTCAATTTGCGTGTTGTTGCTATTTTTGCTTTGCAATTTTTCTACTTATTTTTTACTCTACTCAAGTTGTGAAGGTTTCACCATATGCTTGAGATTAATGAGCAGATAATGCTATGAATAAGATTAAGACTGAGATGCTCGTACAGACAGACAACAGCTGTAGAAAAACTTGTCGAAGTTTTTAAGAGAGGGCACTGTTCATGACGTACAACCTTTTTGTTAAAATAGTTTATTCTAATTTCTTTATAATTTTGTCTATTTTGTTATGTCAGTCTTTTTTGAAATGTCAATTCTACTATTACAATATTTTCTAGTTCTCAATGTTAAGTTCATCAGTTCAGTTTATTATACAGTCCACATCTCTTTAGATCAAGGTGTAGTTTTATTTCTACACCCTCAATTTAAGCCATGCACCAGCTCCGGTGTGAACATAATCCGAAACGAGCCGGATAGTCCTTCTTCGGTCGGATATCAGTGCAAACAGTTCAATAGTTCAGTTCATCCCGCTTAAGACCAAGATGGTAGAGGAATTCTGCATTGCACTCATAGTCGCTAGTCCACGGTGGCAGAGCTGTGCGTCATTAGTGCTGCGCCCGCCTGCTACCACACCAGTTCAAAGCAATGCGGTGCGTCGATAGTGCTGCGCCCGCTTGCTATTACCACCAGTCAAGGCAGAGCGCTGCGTCATGAGTGCTACGCGGCGCCCGCCTGCTACCATCCGCTCAATTATTTGTAAATGCCGCTCATCTAAGGACGTTCCTTCAATAACGTCCTTGGTGGGCGGTATGTTCATGACGTACAACCTTTTTGTTAAAATAGTTTATTCTAATTTCTTTATAATTTTGTCTATTTTTTTATGTCACTTCTTTTGATATGTCATTTTATTTTACAACATTGTATAGTTCTTCAGTTCATTAATACAGTTCACTAAATAGCCAGCTCAACAGATCAAGGGTGTAGTTTAATTTAAACCTTATTACTACACCCCCTAAAGTACACCTAGTTCAAACACCAGCCAGCTACGGCGGTGTCAAACAGGCACAGCGGATAATCCACTCAAATCGGAGCAGCCCGCCTAGGGAAGGACCTCCACCTTACAGAAGATCGTAGCCAAATAGCATTGGTCTCGGCCATGTTGTGTTCCTACGGTGAGTAAGGTCTCCAGAGCTCCATTTGGGGGGGTTAGGAGGGTTGGCAACGCGTGAGTGATACCCCCGGTATTGCAAACGTCTATAGGCTACGGTGACGGCGTGCCATTAGGCCGGCCGTATGCTCGTTTGCCACCTTTGTTTTTTTTTAGGTAACTCTGATCAGATTTCGGCGAAATTTTATCGAATACAAGACGTAATCAAAATGAATATTTTTATTAATTTTCGTTTAAATACATTGAGAATTTATATGAGAAAACTTATTTCTTACTCCTTTGGGGGGTCAGGCTTTTCTGCAGCTGTCTGTACAAGCGTGCATAGTATTGCGAGTATGAAATCTCATGTGAACTATGGCTGAAATGTACCTGAAACAAATCAAAAAGTAAAATTACACACAGTTGAATAAAACATAATGGACTTTAAATAATTATAGTCGTGCTATTAATGTTTGATTACTCTTGATTGTTCAGGTTCTCTTAAGTATATTGGTTTAGTATATTGAGTTATTTGTTGATAAATCAGTCGTGTGAACTCTTAAAAGGATTTCTAATATGTTAAAGATTACACACGAGCAGTAAGCATCCTAATTGTAAAGAGTCGCCGCAACCCTTAACATTAAAACAAGGAAGGCTCTATGTTCGCTCAGCATAGGCTGAATGACTGATCCACGACTGGTTGCAGTAAGTAGACCTTCGGTGGATGGTTAGAAGCCTTATGGTGACAGGTGACAAGTAGAACCACTTTCTCACATTAATAAAGATATAAATTTGTTAATAACGACCTATAGGTATCCTTATATCCATTTAAATCGGCTGATATACAGTTAACACCGCGACGTTTCGGTGCCAAAGCGAGACATGAAATATTCAATACATATGTATCGAATACCTATAAATAACTGTTTATGTACTGCGCCATATGCCCCCGATGCATATCTAAGTATATCCCCCACTTTTGCATAAATCGATACTGTCTTCAATAACTTATGTATGAACAACGTGACTTTAAAATTAACTTACATTTGTATGGCTGTATTTTCCTTCATGAATTGAAGGTTTTAAGGGGCTCTATAATGAATCGATAATAAACATATCAATCTATGAGGCTACAGCCTCAACACAGCAATGGAAGCAATACTTGGCGGCAGAAATACATGATAAGAAGCGACTAATTAAAACAGAATATGTTGCAAATCACGCTTTGATATCAATTGAACAAACACTACTGCTTTACCGACAGAAAAGGCCGAAAAAACAATACACAAATACAAACAGTAAAATGCCAAAAGACAGTTGATACCAGACAAAGCTGTCGTCAGGATCACCATTTAAGTGCATAATAACAAGCAAGAACAGTACACGCCGTAACATATCACCATCATATATGGCATATGCAATAAGACTGTGCTATAAACAAACTTGACTTCCAAAGCGACAATAAACAAAACGGTACTGCAGAAGTGGACTGTGGCACGTAATAAATTCATTTGAGTGCTCGCTCGTTGCATAGTTGAGCGAAATTAAGCGGATGCAATAAAGATTTGCCGTAAAACTATTCGAGCGGGCCAACAATTCGGATTAAAGGCCCAGCGATGTAGCGTGCCAAAGAACTTGGCTCCACAGACGACTGCATCTGCACTATGCACCTGTTTATTTTTTTTATAAATATCATCATTAAAATAGTTAAAAAATAATAAAGTATTTAAACCATGTTAAGTTTGAATCTCAAATCCTAATATTTCATACATTCCGGTCAATTATATATTTGTATTTTCAGACATCATCATCTCAACAAAAAAGACATAGTCCTTTCCCAAACGGCTCTTTATATTTTCTCAATTTTTTGACTTTACATTATTTTCTATTATCGCTTGCTCGGCGTGTGTTAGATGCAATATTTATTCCCAATATTTCCCTCATAAAAAACAATGTTATTCGTGTTCCTGACCAGATAATACCTATCTGTCGACTGTCAGATCAGCTCGCACCGTGTAATCTAGGCTTTAGTTAGATTTCACATGGCTTATCGGTTATCCGATATCTCATTGTGGTATACAGCAGCACACCATTCAATGTGGTTCAGTCGTGAATAACTAGTCCATGACAGTAGTGGCAGACTGACAAGGTTTCGCACATACACTATTGTCTATCCGACACCGATAGTATCGATATTTCAAGTGGATATTCTACATAAGAAAATTAAATTTCCAATTTATTCGGAAAAATTCTCGAAATACGATACAAACTGGACGTACGCAACGTATGCTGATCTGCGCTATAGAATTTGTATGACAAGAATCACGCTTGTCCTACGCATACGTTGCGTAAGTAGGTACTTTTTAGGGTTCCGTAGCTAAATGACAAAATACGGAACCCTTATAGATTCGTCATGTCTGTCTGACTGTCCGTATGTCACAGCCACTTTTTTCCGAAACTATAAGAACTATACTGTTGAAACTTGGTAAGTAGATGTATTCTGTGCACCGCATTAAGATTTTTACACAAAAATAATAAAAAAACAATAAATTTTGGGGGTTCCCCATACTTAGAACTGAAACTCAATTTTTTTTTTATCAAACCCATACGTGTGTATCTATGAATGATATTGAGGTTTCTAAAATCATTTTTTTCTAAACTGCATAGTTTGCGCGAGAGACTCTTCCAAAGTGATAAAATGAGTGTCCCCCCCCCCCTGTAACTTCTAAAATAAGAGAATGATAAAACTAAAAAAAATATATGATGTACAATAGCATACAAACTTCCAACGAAGATTGGTTTGAACGAGATCTAGTCAGTAGTTTTTTTTGAATACGTCATAAATCATAAACCGCAATTGCTGCTACGGAACCCTTCATGGGCGAGTCCGAATCGCACTTGGCCGCTTTTTAACAGCTGTTTGTGTCCCACTGTAGGGCAAAGGCTTACTTTCCCAATTTTCGGCCAATTGGGTCAATCATCCAAATAAGTGTCGAGTACATCCCGTCATCGTCTTTTTGGTCTTTCGCGACTATGTATAACCAATTGGGTACTACAATACAAAAAATGATCAAGTCTTAGTTACAACTAGCGAAACCCGCGCAACATCCATTGCATGTATCTTCCATTTTGTGAGAGAAAGAAAACGAAAGCTGGTCGAGTAGTCACATCATAAATTGATTTAAAGCAATCCAAAGACCGGCACTGCTATGGTGATAAAGTAATATACGTAAACGTACTTATAGAGAAATGCTGCACCAAAATTCTGCAAGATTAGCAGTATATGGTTTAAAGCCATATGGCACTGTTCCAATATCCTGGCCAAGAAATTCTTAATGCCTACGTCGCCATCACTAGACATTACCCTAATTTACTGTTGTATATAAATAATTTGGTCTACGTTTTGAAAAAAAAAATGTGTAGGAATAAAATACTGTCTTGTTATGTTGTAAATGGCGACTAATAGGAGGTAACTTTTTTTTCTTTTTTTATACCACAAAGTTGGCAAACAAGCATACGGCCTGCCTGATGGTAAGCATCACCGTAGCCTATAGACGCTTGCAATACCGGGGGTATCACTCACGCGTTGCCAACCCTCCCAAACCCCCCAAGTGGAGCTCTGGAGACCTCACTCACCGTAGGAACACAACACAACATGGCCGAGACCAATGCTATTTGGCTACGATCTTCTGTAAGGTGGAGGTCCTTCCCCAGACGGGCTGCTCCGATTTGAGCGGATTATCCGCTGTGCCCAACCTCTCTAAAACTATCAGATAAAGTACTATTGCCCTCATTCACGGTAAAAATCCTATATTATTCCTATTCCTGCCTATATGATGCGTTTTGTGACCTGTTTGTATATTTATAAACTAGTAGACCGCGGCTTCGCAAAGATGAAAGATTCCAAATTTTAAAAAATATATAATATAGCCTAGGTTACCCAGGGGTTATGCACCTCTTGGTCTTATACTTGACGGTCGGTGGACATTCGCCGAACACTTCCGGCGACTTGTGCCGCGCTTGAAGGGGGCAGCCGCCGCGCTAGACAGCCTGCTCCCCAACGTCGGCGGACCGAGTGTCGCCTGCCGCCGCCTCTATCTAGGGGTGGTGCGGTCTATGGCCCTCTACGGAGCCCCCATATGGGCCGACGCTCTGACCCCGCGCAACATGGCCCTGCTGCGACAACCACAGTGGGCCATGGCGGTCAGAGCGGTGAGGGGATACCGCACCATCTCGGGCGAGGCAGCGTGCGTGTTGGCGGCGAGTCCGCCTTGGGAGCTAGACGCTGTGGTGCTGGCGGCAGCCTACAAGCTAACCGCCGAATCCCGTGCCGGCGGGAACCCATTCCCGGATGGGGTCCTGCGTTGGAGGGAGATTGCCCGGGAGTCCCTCATCCAGGAATGGGCGCTGAGATGTGAGGAAGGGCTGGCGAGGGCCGGCAGACCGAGGCGGCGCACCGTTGGCGCCATCTGTCCGGTCCTGGAAAATTGGATAGGGAGGCGCCACGGTGCGCTTAGTTACCACGTTGTGCAGGTGCTGTCTGGCCACGGGTGTTTCGGCTGGTACCTGCACAACGTGGCTCGGAGAGAGGAAACTCCGGAGTGCCACGAGTGCGGCTGCGTGGAGGACACGGCGCAGCACACACTTGAGGAATGCCCGGCGTGGGCTGCGCCACGCGCCGCGCTCGTGGCAATTGTTGGCGATGACCTCTCGCTCCCGGCTGTTGTCAAACAAATGGTCGAGAGCGAGAGGTCGTGGGATGCGATGGCCTCCTTCTGCGGCGAAATAATGACGCAGAAGGAGGCAGCGGAGCGGGTGAGGGAAGCGGATCCAGCCGCCCCCCCGCTCCGCCGAAAAAGACCGGGCGGCAGGCGTTTGGCCCATGCCCGGCGACTGCCACCCTAACGGGGGCTTCCGGGCGGCGGGTTGGGGAACCGCTGCCCATTAGAACGGAAGTCCCCGAGTGTTGCGGCGCGGCGCGCCTAGTCGTGCGCGCGCCGCCAATCGTGCCGTAGCCCAACAAAGGGGTCTTCGGACGACCGCCGGCGGGGCAGCGGTTGTATCATTGTTCCCGCAGCCCCGCCCATCTAGGCGGATGAGGTGGCAGTCAGTCAGGTTTTTAGTCGGTATACCCCAAGTGGTTAGAGGGGGAGCCCGACATACCCCCGCCGCTCCCCAAGTGGCGGGGCATGCAGCAATGCATTTTCCTGACTTAAAACAAAAAAAAAAAAAGGGGTTATGCACCTTCCCAACGTTGAAAGAATTCTTGAAGTTTATTCATTACATACATACACACACAGACACAAAAATACAAATCGGTCCTCTTTATAATATTAGTTTAGATTAGATGTAGGTAGATATAAAATAATTTTACGAAAGTCACGTTGATGTGTCCACCGAAATCTTAATAATGCAAAATACTTTTTAAAACTATTTATAGATTTTTGTGAACACCGCCTGTAGACATACGATTCCAAACGGCGTCACTAGATGGCGTTGTTTTGAATATATTTGCTGAGTACAGCAAATGTGAAGACAAAAAAAAAGAATCTGAAATATTGATACCATGTACTGAAGATTTATAATAGATACTAATTCGGATTTTTATAATAATAGAATGTGGTTCAACATTGTAGTGGCGTTTTGCCAATAACATAGCTGAAGCTGCTACGTGCTCAAATACTGCATGTTATATTTTTTTT
The DNA here is from genome assembly GCA_905163395.2 of Endotricha flammealis. Taxonomy (NCBI): domain Eukaryota; kingdom Metazoa; phylum Arthropoda; class Insecta; order Lepidoptera; family Pyralidae; genus Endotricha; species Endotricha flammealis. The sequence continues at coordinate 8,954,067 of LR990870.1, read as the reverse complement.
ATTAAAAAAATAATTTATCTTTCTCTAAAATATAAAAGATAACGTAATAACAGTTGGATGAAATGGCTTAGTGCCAACATGGTGGAATAGGAGTACGGTCAACCGATGAAAGAGATGAGCAGGGTAGAAAAAAGGACGGGTTGCACTCCGGGAGTGCCGGCGGCGGAATGGTATCTTACGCTTTTTCGATCAGGCTACGGATCTGACGCGAGTTTAAATTTTTTTACCCATCTAAAGAAAGTACCATTCAATACAAAAATAAGAACAAAATTTTGTATGCTAATAAAAAATAAAAATATATATTCTTGGACGAATCACACAACGCCATCTAGTCCCAAACTAAGCTTGTACTATGGGTACTAGATTGCTGATATACAGGGTGTTTGGTAGAGGATTGAACATGGGATAATGGCAGAAGGGTGAGATGGTCTGCTACATGCTGAGCGAAAAAAATTTGACCTAGGGCCCATAGTTTTTTTTTAATGATTTTTTTTTAATTTTTACCAAACTTTCTTCCTTCGTGAATTTGAAGTACTATAACTCTTTTTTATTACACTTCCGGACACATGAATCGAGCCACCCTACATTTTTATGTGTAATGACATAGAACATAAAAATATTCTTAAGTTAATCAAAAAGTTTTTATGCAGTTTTGATGCTGGTATATTCATAATGATTTTGAAGTGCTGTTGTTCCAATTTTGAATTTATCAAATGGAAAAACGAAACAAAATCCAAATTAGTGCATTCTTTTGAAAAGAAAAGTTGATCTAAGTTAACATAATTTTTTTATTTAACTCTATAATTTTGAATTCACCGTAATTGTTTTGAAATTAAGACATCGTAAAATTGTTGCTTTTTTTAATTTGAGCCATTTAAACGTTAAAATTATGGATACACCGCCTCTTCTAGCCGCGCAAGCTGTGGCGCTTCTACAGTCGGACCGAAGTCAGCGCGATGTAGCATCACAGCTTGCTTTAAGCCTTTCTGCTGTGCAAAGGGTATACCATCGATACCTCGACACTGGTGGATATGTGCGCCGTCCAGGAAGACCGCGATTTCGGGTAACTTCAGAAAGACAGGATCGATTTATTGTGACAACCAGTTTACGAAATCGTCACCTCACCTCTGTACAGATCCAAGAACAGCTTCGAGACTTTCATGGAGTGGCTGTTTCCGCGCGAACAATTAGACGAAGACTTAAAGAACGTGGTCTGAGCCCACATAAGCCAGCCAACGGGCCGAAACTGACAAGAGCTCACCGAATGGCGCGCTTACAGTTTGCACGCGAACATTTGCATTGTACTCGACGCCAATGGAGCAAGGTACTCTTTACTGATGAGACTAAGATTATGCTTTATGGTAATGATGGAAGGAGGAAGGTCTACCGAAGGCTGGGAGAGCGCTTTGTTCAGTGTTGTATGGAAGAGAGAGTGAGTTATGGCGGGAGCTCGTGGATAGTCTGGGGAGGAATATCTGCCGATGGTAAAACTGGGCTAGAGGTTGTGACAGGACCACGTCTACCAACACTAAATGCCCGTCGATACATTAACCATTGCCTAGAGACTCATGTGATGCCATATGCTGGATTTGTAGGCCAAGGCTTCATCTTTATGCATGATAATGCAAGAGCGCACACTGCAGGAATCGTCAGGGCATACCTTCATGATGTTGGAATCACGACAATGGAATGGCCAGCAAGGAGCCCTGATATGAATCCCATCGAACGTCTATGGGACGAATTAAAGAGGCGTGTTCGAGCTCACCAACCAGCACCACAAACTTTGGTAGAGCTGAGAGTTGCCATCAAGGAGGAATGGAAGAACATTCCACAACACTTCATAATGACGTTGATTAACTCCATGCCAAATCGCATGACTGCAATCATAAACGCTCTCGGAGGCAATACAAGTTACTGAATAAATTTTTTTTCCATTAATTCCTTTTTTTTTTTCAAAAATTCAACCCGAGTCTTGTCTTTGAGAAAGGTTATACAGGACAAGTTTCACTTAAAATTGTAATTTTATCAAGTTATTAAAATTTAAATTTGGAATTAAGTATACCTTATTAATGTAAAGTGTAGCAGCTTCCAAATTGCATAAACACTTTTTCGTTGATCATATACTTTTGTTAAGTTACCAGCAATCAAAGTTGAAACTGCTGGGTGGCTCGATTCAAGTGTCCGGAAGTGTAGATCAATCGGCTAGTTTATTTTTTTATTCTTATATTAACTGTATGTAGCTTACGTTTAAATTGATATTTGTCGGTTAGAGTTACCACAAAAAATGATATGAGTCCTCAAACATCAAAAAGACGACAAGTACACGCCGAGCGTTCAACTTTGGACTGCTGTAAAAAAAAAACTAAAAGTGGTACTGCAGTTCTAATTCTAGGAAAATAGCTCTAGTTCATGCCCTTTGGAATGGTATTCAATTTACATAGTATTTTTTTTTCTAAGTAGTCTTTTTCGTACACTCTACATGAAATTGACCATTTCTGACAAAAATCCTTTAAAGAAAATAAATCAAAATAATGTTACGAAACATAGAGCGGGATGGTTACACAAGGCAGGTAGAAACGTTAACGTTTCTCTTAATCAATATCAGCATCCGTTCTTCCTTTTTCACTCTTCATAGGTGGGCAATGCATCCAAGACCTTGTAGTGGTGAAGAGTGGTAAGTGGTAAGCAATCACCGCTGCCTATTGACATCTACAATTTTATTATAACACGAAGAGGACAAACTAGCTAGCAAGTCACCTGATGGTAAGCAATCACCGCTGCCCATAGACATGCACAACTTTTTTTTTTGACACGAGGAGGACAAACAAGCACCTTATGGTAAGCAATCACCGACTACAAAATCTTGGATGCGTTGCCCACCTATGACGGAATGAAAAAGGAAGGACTGGGGAAGGAAAGCTAGTAAGGGAGTAGGAAACAGGAGGTGTATCAGGCTTCCGGCTCTCTCACTCATCCTACGAAACACGGGGGCCATACGAGGTACTGCCCCGGTCGAGCCTGCCCATTTACGAGCTACTACTAGTTCATAGTAGTGGCTACGCTCTACCACTTCACCACTACAAGGTCTTGGATGCATTGCCCACCTATGAAGAGTGAAAAAGGAAGAACGGATGTTGATAATGATGAACCGTAACCATCCCGCTCTATGTTTCGTAACATTTTTTTGATTTATTTTCATGAAAGTATTTTTGTCAGAAATGGTCAATTTCATGTAGAAAGTACGAGAAAGACTACTTAGAAAAAAATAAACTATACAAATTACATACCATTCGAAAGGGCATGAACTAGAGCTGTTTTCCTATAATTAGAACTGCTGTACCACTTTTAGTTTTTTTTTAACTGCAGTCCAAAGTTGAACGCTCGGTATGGATTTCTCGCCTTTTTGATGTTTGAGGGCTCATATTTTTTTTCCTGGTAACTCTAACCAACAAATATCAATTTATAAGTAAGCTACATTCAGTTAAGATAAGAATAAAAAAATAAGCTGGACGATTGATCCAATAAAAAAAAAGTTATAGTACTTCAAATTCACGAAGGAAGAAAGTTTGGTGAAAATTTTAAAAAAAAACATTAAAAAAAAACTATGGGCCCTAGGTCAAATTTTTTTCGCTCAGCATGTAGCAGACCAGCTCACCTTTCTGCCATTATCCCATGTTCAATCCTCTACCAAACACCCTGTATATACTTAAATACTTTTTTTTGTAAATAAATACTTATTATACATAGAAAACACCCAGATCAAGGCAAACAGACATGTTCATGCACACAAATGTTCGCCTTGCGCAGGATTCGAATCTGCCCTTGGGATAAAGCGACTATTGCTAGCCACTCGACCACCGGGCCTGCCTGCATACTATTTATAAATAAAATTTCGAGTAAATCCCTTCACGCAGTATTTAGAAAACATTAATCATATTTACTGTTTACTTCTTTCACTGGCTAACTGTAAATTAATAATTCAAGCACGTATACACGTGCTTGAATTATTAATTGAAAGTTTCTTTCGCCATTTCTTTTGCCAGTGGCCATTTTACTTTTGTTTCCGAAATTGTGGCAGCTTAGAGTATAAATAAGCAAGCTACAGAGCGCGCGCATCGCTCTTTGACCATTGTGCAAAGCGTAAGCAGATGTTCTATAGTGCTAATTTTTAGTTTGCTTCCATTTCGTCGTTTTTACAGCTCTGCACTGCACATTTCACCATGATTCCTTAAAATCCGAATAAATAACATCGAGAGAAACAATCAGCGTGCGTGACCAATAGCTTCGTTGTTGCTGTTTTGAGTCTGTTTGTTCATACTCGTGTTTACCGTTCATTTGCTCAAGCGCGCTCTATAGCTTGCTTATCTATATTCTAAGGGTGGGAGTTTATAGTGTACATTTATTTATACTAAATTATTATTTGTATTACTTCGACCAGTAAAAGACTCGGTGGCCTAGTCTCTGAATCGCTTTGATTATTTGACTTAGGAAATTCGCAGGATATCGACGGCATAAGAAATGGAGCGAAATTATGGAGAGTCAGCACCCGCAGTGCAAAATCGTTCCCCACATAAGAATTTATGATTATACATTCAAAAATACTCATTCTGTTTACTGAATGCATTTTTCGATTTACTTTTACTGTTTGGGGGACCAGAGAAGGGTGTAAGTGAACTTTTTTTTTCTTTTATGCTGTTCGCAATTAATAACGTCAATGTTTTATTCATTTAAGTGTTATGCTCTATAATAATAACTAAATTATGTAGAACTAGTGAAACACGTGCAATGTCGTTTGCGTGTATTTATATATCAGACTTTCGATGAAATCCTACGGGAATCGCGTACTTTTCGGGAGAAGTTCCTAACCAAATATCATAAATATTGACCCAGCCATTTGAGTGTGAAGAAGTAACAAACATATACATAACATTCGCCTTTATTATATTAGTAGGATAAAATAGAATTTTTATTAAATGAATTTTATTCTGTACAATATTTTGTAGTTGAACGTTTTGAAAACGGTCTGATTTACGACTCAAAACTGACCCTTTTCAATCGGTATCTGTGCGATTTTAATTTTATTTAGACTCTAGCCCTTTAAATATATTGCTACTTTTATTAATTTACACAACATAGCTAAAGTCCAATTGAGCTCAGTAACATTAATATCATTTTAAAAGAGCAAGTGCTAAGTTTCGCACAAATCTGCCGTCTGAACTGGGTGCTAGGAAAAAAATATGACGATTCGGAAGAGCTTGTAAATTCTATTTGAATAAAAACATTTGACTTTAACTTGTTATTTTTAACTTTTTTTTAAACTACAAAATGTTGTCTTAACTTTATTAAGTATCTTTGTTACTGAAGTGTCACTTTGTAACAGTTTCTACAATTGCTGTAATTACAAACTTAACGTTCCGTGGTACAGTAAATTATGTAGACAAATACCTGAGCGACAATTTGCCATTTAAAACTATCATGAAAATAAACCCAGGTTTTGTAAGACGAGCTGTACAATAACAAGATTTTTGAAGTGAAAAGGTCTTTAGCGGCGCTTGACTCTTTTTTTAGATGCGCGTCAGATCCGTAGCCTGATCGAAAAAGCGTAAGATACCCTAACCATTCCAATATATTCAAAAATGCACAACGTTGATGTTTAAGTTTTCACTTCTGCCGGTACTCCTGGAGGGCAACCCGTCCTTTTTATTATGCCAGAGGAGGACAAACCAGCTAGCACTCACCATCACGTGATGGAAAGCAATCACACCTACCCATGGACATCCTACGAGATCTTGGATGCGTTGCACACCTATGAAGCAATGAAAAAGGAGAGTAGGAAGCAGAATGGTATTCGCGCTCATTCGCTCATCATCGTATGAAACACAGTTATTACACAGCGGCATATTATCACCAAAGCGGTGATAAATATGCGGCTGTGTTCACGGCGTGGTTTTTACACCACATTTTATACACAACATTTATACACAAAATATATACACAATAGTTATAAGCAAGAATATTTATGATTTATGCATTCGATCCCTTTTTGGAATAAACGATTTCATACATAATAGGTACAAAAAAATATTATCGCATATAAAAAATACCAACACTCAGAAAAATCTTTAACCACCCGGTCGCCGGATCCGGACACGATTCCAGATTATCTATTTCCCCTCGATAAGTGAGAAGTTACCCTACCAGATTAAATATTGCATGCCAACCACAGGCATAATTCTAAATAGATCACGCAAGTAATAATAACTACGAAGATTTATTATGTTAACACGCTGTTAACATAAGGACAGTAAAATATATATTTTTTAAAGTCTCATTTAAGCCAATCGTGTAATTTTTTTACTGGTTAACTGTGATATTTGAGAATTTGCTCTCGTTTTAGTGACAATGGTACCAAATTTTTACAACTTAATACGGCACATTTAGTCCTTTCCTTACTTTTCTGTTTCCCGCAAGCTTATTCGGACATTTCGGACTACTACAACCTGTAATTTTAGAGATAATTGTTCAATTACAATTATGTGATGTCAAATTCGCGACACAGTCATATGACAGTTCATTCATAGTGAATGAAATAAACCTCACTAGTTTACGAAAGGTACATTTTACAACTTGTGTGAACCGTGATAATTATATTGTAAATGACGCGTCTAAGTACCAGTGGGTGCCTACCGAATAATATACACTGGGCGTCAAAAATAAGTAGTTATAGTTTTAAAATTGCAATTACTCTTAAACTAGGTATAGAAGTTAGATTTTTTAAATCAATCTTTAAAAAACGATATTATGCATAAAGTTTTTATTAAATGAAATGAAATTGTCTTTTTACTTTTTTTTATTTCAAATGTCTAGCTTCTGTAGTTTAGGAGATATTGCAATTTTAAAAACTGTACTACTTATTTTTGACGCCTAGTGTATTTTTGAAACGAAATGTTCTGCCACGTTTTGTAATAGTCTTGAAACGAAATACTCTTGCGAAGTTGCGACATCTATTTAGATTTACATCTCTCATCCTAGCACCCTAGCGTGTGAGTAATGTACTGTCACTGAACAAGCTTAGCATGCAAGTAAAAAATTGCCATCATCTATATTGATATCTGCAAGTAAGTGCTTACTTAAATTGGTCGGGTAATATAATTTGGAAGTCATATTTGCGGAAAAAAAACAATTTAAATAAAGCCTGCACTACACGGTTTTAAATATAAGATATGGAGATTTAAAACAGTATAGACCTTTTTGAACACAGTTTTGCACCACTTACCGATTTTATTTCTCTACCATAAGGTCGTCTCGAAGCGATTGTTTTAGCGATAAGACCGCCTGTTGTACTTTACCTATCTGTATGAACTTTTAATTTATTTTTATTTTTTGGTGCAGTAAAGAATATTGTATTGTATAGACAGTGGTTTGATACCAAATCTTCTCGTCAATACTATTTAAAACCTCCGCTTCATTCCAAATTAATGTTTTAAACCGTGTAGCGCAGGCTCAAACGGAGAATTTTTTTATACCACTAAGATGGCAAGCAAGCTTACCGCCCGCCTGATGGTAAGCGGTCACCATAGCCTATGGCTTACAACAGCGGGAGTATCACTCGCGCGTTGCCGACCCTGTAAAAAATCTTATAATGCCCCTTTTGAAGAACCCCATATTATGGTCTAAAGAAAAGACCTAGGCCGAGGTCTCATTCCACAGCTTCGTCCACGGATAAAATAGTTCTTAGATAACAAACAACTTAATTTAATATGTAGCAAATTACTATATTCTCTATGTACTATTGTCAGTATTTCTTGTAAAAAATCAATTACCTTAAATATCTAATATAGATATGTGATATTCCATATAACGGATGTATCATTAACATAACACGGTTCATACTTCCCTTTATTAAAAGCAGGGTTACGTCAAGTGAAGCCAATATTTTCAAGATATCGAATATTCTATAACGGTGTGTTCAGACCACATGAGTAAATGTTCAGATTGAGATTTTCTTAGAGCGCGCATTCCGGCCACTAGCGCCGCACTTTTGAACGAGAGCGATAGCTAGTAAACGTAGATGATAACGTAAAATAACGATCTATTACGCATTAGAATAGACGATGAAGTATATGTATATCGCTTTGTTAACATTTCAAATGTTGCTGTTTCGATAAATAACGAGTTGAGAAAAAAAACGGCCGTTTTTATTTTGCCGCCACGAGAAGTGCTGGACATAGGCCTCCATTCTTTATAGAAATTTGCAATGGCCACACATATACATCAAACAACAATGTTTGCAAAAAAAAACACATATAGTCGGGAGCAAAACGTATAAGCGTATGTAACATATAAAAAAACTTAAGGTAAATCGGGAATAGGATGTGGAGGATAATGTATCGGTGCTTTTGTACCACCTGCCAGGCCCCGTGACAAAGGTCACTGGGTGTCACCTCCTAACTTAGTTCTATATACCCGACAAGAAATCTACACCGACTTTATTAGGGCAATCGTGAGAGCGGGTGCTAAGGAAAATGTTGGTTCAAATGCCGACTCAGGGCAATTATTGAGAGATTATTATTTCTTAGTAAAAATATAATATAAAAAATATTTTCCTCGTTAAAAATAAATTGTCATTTATTTAGTAAACAGTTGTCTGCACCAATCATGGTGTCTTTACATAATCATGTTCGTAAGTCGTTGTTGTGAGGTCTAAGTTACAATATTATTGCACGTTACAGTTCTTTGAACTACTCTCTGGCCCCATTTGGACCCCCTTGGGCCAGTTCTTCGTGGAGCCACTCAGTGAACAACTCCTTCAAGTCAGCGGTGATTGTTTATCATCTGACGCCGGCTAAAAGAGCTCGTCCCGTATTTTCATAAAATCATTCCCTTTTCATTCCATTGCTGATGTTGTTTGTTTGTTACTCCTTCACTGCTTGACTAAGCAGCCGATCATTATGAAAATTTGCATACATATCGTTAGGGGTACAGAGCCCAACATAGGCTACTTTTTATCCCGTGAAAGTATGTTGTTCCAATGGGAAAATATTTTTTTACTATAGAGGGCGCTGTATCGGCCAACAGATGGCGCCACCAGTCGCACTATGAGTTGTTTTGTTGTCAAACGAGATCTATGTCATAAAATTAACGCAAAAAATTTTTGAAAAAAAAAAATTCTTGCCACCTGATCACCATTGAACTTAATGACATAATGACAAAAGCCACTTTTTCACTAGAAATTGTTTTATCCGGTTACATAAATAGTCTAGAATAACGTAGCGCTGGTCTTAGTACATTCTTCAAGACCTATAAACTGTCCTGAGATCATTACGAGCTAGATAGCGAATATACCGTTAGACAATTCACTGAAGTAAACGACTAGGTAGAAACGCGAATCCTTGGTTAACTTTATATCAGAGATTAGCTTCCAAAGTCATTATCCTCGGGATAATTCCAAGTCGGGACTATATTACTTGGGGCCTTCGTAATCAAATTAATTTTATTGGTTACCTACAGTTAATACAAGTAAAATCGTAAAATTAATTCAAGCTAATTGAAATTATTCTTAGTATTTTATGATGGATATAAAATATTCGAATTATCGATACCTTTATTTAAACCTCCATTCACGGGTTGGGTAAAATATGGCAGCTATAAATTTTCATGTTACAAAGTTTACTTTTGAATTGAACAATGAGTTTTATTGAATTTAAAAAATATTACGTATAAAAAAAAACAAATGAAACGTAATGATAATATGTATTAGCGCTACAATGGTATTTATGAACGTGGCCGAAATTGGAACTACTCCCATTCATATTGTATGTCACTTTTTGACAGTTCGCCTTTTGACAAAATGTATGAAAATATGCCACCGTAACGCCCTCCTACAGACGTCACTCATGTTCAAAAACATCTTTATACATTCTGTATATGAGACGGACATAATATAAAATGAGATCTATTATTTTAGCCCATCTTTAGGTGCATTATATGACGTTATTTCTAACTGATATACTGTATACAAGAAAATTATTATATTTTAGACTCATAACTAAAAGGACTAAGACAATAACAGCTGTTACCCTAAATAAACTTTAGATAAAAGTTTAGTTTTTAGGGGTCACCTTTTAAGTTCATCGAGAGTAATTAAAATGATCAACTTTTAATTTGGAAACACCTGAAAATGTTTATCAACTAGTGTAAACAAACAAAACTTCGCCCGAACACAAGCCCTTACAAAGTTACAGTATAATGAAAATATATTTAACTAAGTTGACAGTACTTATCAACAAGAAGTTTAGTCATATAACTTTGGAAATGTCTACATAATTTTAACTTGATTAGGTTAATTTTAAACATAAAATCAGATGAGAGTACGTAGCTTTTAAATTATTAACAAATAAAACGAAATACGCACGTCGATTTATACTCCGCGATTTTGTACTAGATTGCTGCAGTGGAGGGTTAAGAATTTTGCTGAAATTTAAGTCTAATTTCCAACTACATAAGATTGCGTATGTATAAAGCTACATAATATGGTAAACATGTGTGATGTATTTTTATTATGTTAAAAGTTGGCAAACGAAACGAACGTTTGGTAAACATAGCTTACATCATTTTACACCTTTCCTACCCCATAACGGATTACAGGCTTAAGAATATCCATATCAAAATTTTCGTGTGGCCTTTAACTTTTCTCTTTAATAAACAAATGACAATATTATGCAAGCAAATCGCCGCTTTGCATGATTTCTTTGTGCCATTAAATAATTTCTACCTTATTCCGTAGAATTTATTTCGTCAACGTAAAAATAATATTTATACCATTTTTATGTTAGTTTTTGGTCCAATTACTTTATGCTAAAGAGTTTTAGATATGAGGAACTCAATAGTCGTCGTTCATGCAGTCTTATAAACTGTATGTTTTATATTTTTTAAACACATAGACATTAAACAAAGGTTAGCCAAGATTCAATTAAAGCTTGTTATGTCACTTTATTTTCCTCTACAATCTTCTTCTTTCAGCCTGTCATCACCCATTGTGGGGTATAGGCCTCTTCATGGGCTTTCCATAAGGGTCTTGTTCTGGCAGTGCGCATCCAGGATTTTCCTGCGACTTTGGCGATGTCATCAGCCCAGCGCATGGGCCTCCCTATCTTTCAACGACCAGTTCTTAACTCCTTTAAAATGACAGTGATCAAATCCAAAACCATCAGGCAGATTGGTATGATTGTTTGCCACCTTAATAGTATAAAACAATCTTCAACTCCTGTAATGCACGACCAATATGAATCAAAATCCAAAAAAAAAATTACTAAATTGAAACGTCTTTAAATTCGGAAACAAATTACCGCTAGCAAAAAAATGGCGAAAAGAACCCAGTTACGGCGTTTTTGTCATTAAATTGAAAGAAAAAAAGAACACTACCTATTTGCATACAATTTTAACTTAGAATTACAATCTAATCAATTAACCAAATCGGTCTCCACTCAGCATAAATGCAGCGGCAAGTACCTACCACGACGCTGGTTTTCTTGGCAATTCATATTTTTGTTATTGTAATTACTATAAATAGGCCAGGTGTTGTCACGAGTTAGTCCCAAGTTGTCGAGACTTCAATGGCCCAAATTGGGGCCTAATAGAGTCAGGGCACGTCCTGACATGGCTAACTCATTAAACCAAGCGCCGTGTTGACAAAGTAATTTTAACTAGTGTTAGCTGATAGCCAAGGATGCCAAGGGACTTTACCTTCTGTCTTTGTCAATACAATTAGAATTTCTTCATAGCAATTTAATGAACTTTTCCTGAATGACAGAATTATTTTGTAATCCAATACATAATACATATAAAAAAATTATTTTTCTTTCAGCACACAAATTTATGTACATATTTGTAAAATAATCTTTTTGATGGACTTCTGCCCAGGTCGACCCGAAATTTAATAAACAACGACCACACACATTATTTGACAATTGGCTTTGGCATTGGCATGGCATCTCATAAGATCCCAACGTTTGTTTCCGCCACGCTCCGCGCCACTCCAATAAAAATCATTCGCGGCGACTCGCAGCGTTTGCCACTTTGCTTAGCTACCGCTGGTAGTGGCAATTTTGTGACCAGTTAGGTAACAGTTACGATTAAAGAGAGGCCCATATCCCAGCAGTGGGATAAGTTGATGATAAACATAGACATTACTTACAAAGTTGTTAACTCTTGTCACAACTTCGAGTCGTATCGCATTTCATCCGATTTGGCCCTCACTCAATCTCAAGAGCCGTTCGACCGAGGTCAACGAGTTCTACAACTAATTATCCACAGTGTTATAGCACCCTCAGTGGTTTTGTCTCAAGTACATAATCCTAAGTAAGGTGACAATATTTCAGTAACTCAAGATCTAGTGATCCGCAGCTTAGTGACATACCATAGAAATAGATCTCATAGAAGCTGCAAGCTGATCTCATTTTGCATGAATAAAATGCGATAGGTACTTTATTTTAGAACGAGCTGTTACCCGCGACTTCGTCCGCGTGAAATGTTAAAATAAGGATAACTCATTTTCCTGACATGCGATTTAAATGAAACAAAGCCTATATTCTGCTCTATCCTGAGCTCTATCTTCCTGTGAAAACAACATTAAAATCCGTTCAGTAACTTAGAAGATGTGAGCGTTCAAACAGACAGACAGTAAAAAAAAAAAACTTTTATTACCTTACTCGAACTGTTCCCTCTCAATTTTTGCCAAATATGTCCAATGTACGTACAGATATATCGGGGTCTACTGTTTTATTATATGTATAGAGTATAGATTATTATTTACAGAGCACTAGTTATCGTACAGAAGACAAATCGGAAGAGAGCGAAAACGGTGTTACCATGCTGAATGGATACTCCCTACTTTTAGTGTGGCAACCACAAAATTATATCCTGCACAATTAGATTAAATTAAACCTAATTACTTAAATCAATGGCAAAAATATATTATGTTTAGAAATTTATCTGAACACAATGTGTGTGGTGTGAGCAAGCGTATCACGTTTGTTTGATTCTTCTTCTCAGTAATAATAATAAAAATATATAAAAAAATATACTTAATAATAATTTTCAAAATAATTTTCTTTAGCTGAAAATCTGTCGTTCTTCTGAGCAACATCAACACACTGAGCTGAAACCTTTTTGTGCAGCTGCAAGGCACACTTGTTAATTTGTGATACCTATCACATGGGTTACTAAATTTCATAGAATATCGGGCAATTTTCAGTTTATTTGATAATTTGTGTATTTTATAGTTTCAATCTGAGGAACTAAATGAACACCCTTTAAAAAGATTCTAATAATTCGATTTAGGTCTTCCCTTTGACACGCAGTACACTTGCGGCTTCTATCCAAATCTTTATCTGTTTAATTTACTCCAGGTATTGGATCTTGCTTGATGTGTTGATACTTTAAGATGAAGCCGCAGACTGAGTTATGTGTCTACGATTTCTATCGTCTATGGTTTAGGTACGGCCAAAGACAATAGACACAATGCTCTAAGACTTTAGCATATTGTAAAGTGGTCTAGTCTAGACTATGGTTTGCAAATCTGAAGTTTAGAGGATCCATTGACACTCATTTAGGTCGTTGGTGAAAATACTAATGACGGCTCTCTAGTGAAGTTGACCGAAGTGAAGGGAAATGAAGTTAACGCGAAGTTAGAAGACAAAGGAAAAACAAAGACGAAGTAGGGCGAAGTGCCTGTCCACACTCTTTTCAAGAGTGTAGAGGCGGCATTAAGTTTGATTATGTCTCAATAGAGTGACGCCGAACTTTATAAAAAAATCTTGTACAATAAATCCAGTTTATCAAGTTTATTCTTATACCACTAAGGTGGCAAACAAGCATACGGCCCGCCTGATGGCAAGCAGTCACCGTAGCGTATAGACGCTGGAAATACCGGGGGTTTCAATCGCGCGTTGCCGACCCTGTAAAAAGTGTATAAAAGTTCATAAATAAGTTAACACACTGTTTATATTTTTAATTTTAAAACTAACCCTCACAGCGAGTAGTCCAGGTCTTTAGCAATTAGCGCTAAGTCTCGGACTGTTCTTGCTGTCAAAGCCCTGGATTTAGTCTTGGCGTTTAAGAGCGTTGTGACGCAACTGCGCTAACTTTTAGCACTAAATATAAAAAAAACTTGTGTACATAGGTAATGAATAAATTTTTAATTAATGTGCTTATTAATACCACAGACGTTTATACACAGAGGTCGTACGTGTTCCCGAATAGATAGGGTTAATTTAAGGCTAGAGTGAATAGGGTATTACTGTGTCAGCGAGCTAGACCCTCGACCGCGTCATCGATTCCCATCAGGTGAGGCAGTGACCTGATCCTCTGTTCTTGTAACAAAAACCGATTCTATTTCGATTCAAATTTGATCGCTGTCTCACTAATACAAAATAGGAATTGAACTGGATAACGTGTGTTTGAATCGAAATAGAATCGGCTTTTGTTACGTGAATTGCTCCCCTGAACAGTGTCGCTGACCACACACAAAAAAATAATTGACAAATGACAAACGTAATTCAACGAACCTACTCGTATATCGTTTAACTATTTCCCATACAAAATTTGAGCGGTGGAGCATTTGTGAAGTAGACTTGATCGACCGTGAAAGTACAACCCTCTCACAGAATAAAGCTGTAATGCGTTTCGTTCGGTAAATCGGTTTCAAGGTCAGGATGACAATTTTTAACGATTTAAGTAAAAACACGAATATGTACACCGCAGTTATCTTTTGTAGATCAAAGCTTCCAAGTGTAACAAAAAAACAAAAAGAAACTCGCAAAATTTGAAGAATGTTACGTAATGTTACCATGTTGCATTGTGTTGCTCCACATAAGTTAACTGCGTTGTGGATGGACGGTTAAATGGGTAACAATGGCTTCGCTGAAAACTATCTTTCAAAGGATATTTATTTTTAAGGTTTAAAATAACTCCTGTTAGGCGGTAAAATTTTCCACACTCTGTCACAGCATGTAAGGAAAATGTGCCACTTCCAGACAGTAACGATTCAATATTTTATATATTAATCGATTTTAACGGTTTATTGAATTATTCTTAGTGATTCATTTTGACCGCACAATTGTGGTCCATTTATCACCATTTTAAAACGTGCGGTCGTCCAAACACTGAAACGCCATTAAATTCTAGCACCTGCTCACATTTAGGTACGTTTTGGGTACCTATCAACATTAAATGTTCTTGGTTTAAATATTTTGAAAAATTATGTGCCTACTTTTCATTTAGTTTCAGGCCCGATTTTCACCAAAGCGGAGAGGAGAGATGTCTATTTAAAAGCTTTTATTTAACTTGACCTGTATGTATGTATGTGTGTAAAGGTGGAATCTTGGAACGAAAATTTGAACCACTTCCCGAAGACCGATTGAGCTGAGATTTTGCTTAAAACTGTAGATCAGATGACAATACAATATTATGATAACAAAATTACGATACAGCCGTTTGTGTTCCGTTTTTCGTACAAAACCGTTCCGACCAAAAACCTATAGGGTACTTCCGGTTGTCCTAGAATCATGAAATTTGGCAAGAAGCAAGATGATGTAGCACAAGTACAGGAATAAATCTGAAAATCGTAAATTTGTAGTTACTTCTTCTTCTTTAGACAACCAATATTTACCCTACCCTTGGTACATTTTACATTGGTACATGGCTCTTTTTATACCGGTTTCGAATTAAAATGTATTTTATCTATTACTAGCTTCTCCTCGCGGCTTCGCTCGCGTTAATTTTATGACATAGATCAACAACAAAACAATCCATAGCGCGACTTGTGGCGCCTTCTGTTGGCCGATAGCATCCCATACAGCGCCCTCTATAGTAGAAAAAATATTTTCCCTTTGGATTGACATACTTTCACGGGTAAAAAGGTAGCCTACATTAGGCTCTGTACCCCTGACAATATATATACAAATTTTCATAATGATCAACTGATTAGTCAAGCCGTGAAGGAATAACAAACAAACAGACTCACTTTCTCATTTATAATATTAGTATGATAGTATGATTATGGGAAGGAACTAGGGTATAGAACCGGGAAATCCCGGTACCGAAAATCCCGGGAATTCCCGGTTCTTTTATAGCTGTAAAAGAACCGGGAATTGAAATACAAGAACCGGGATTTTTCGGTACTTTCGGGATTTTTTTATTTATTCAATTACATGGCAATTGGCAACACTGACGCTAGTGACGCTACGTGCGATCGAATATATTTTGATGGTCAACAAACAATCGAGTATGTTTTCAAGAAAAAGTAAAAAAAATATCTAAACTATGACTTTTTTGCAATTTTGCCAAAGAAAATGTTGTCTTTAAAAACACCTTTTGACAGGTCCTGTGGTCGAGTGGCTAGCAATGGTCAGTTTATCCCAAGGGCCGCGGGTTCGAATCCTGCGCAAGGCAAACATTTGTGTGCATGAACATGTCTGTTTGCCTTGGTCTGGGTGTTTTCTATGTATAATAAGTATTTATTTACAAAAAAAAAAAAGTATTTAAGTATGTTTATCAGCAATCTAGTACCCATAGTACAAGCTTAGTTGCTTAGTTTGGGACTAGATGGCGTTGTGTGATTCGTCCAAGAATATTTATTTATTTATTTAACCTATGTTTACAATGGTTCTGAAACGGTTTTTATGCTTCGAATCAAGATCACGAAGTCTCAATTTTCCCAAGAATTGTCTCAAGTCCTGTTAAGATGCAAAAAAATTGCTCTTCAGTCTCAATGTTTGTGGAGGAAGCATATTCTATGCGTTCTTTTTGGGATTTTGGTCTGGTGATTGCGCAGGCCAGTCTAAGACCGAAATGTCATGCATGCTCCTGAAGCCAGCTGGTCACCACTCGCGCTGTCTGCGTACGGACATTAACACCACAACCTTTCAGTCAGTTGCGAGCGAGCGACAGAATCAGTGGTGTCCAATCGTCAATTTTTATTTAACACAAACAACTGGTGCTCTGACTAGAGCATTTGAAGAAACAGCATTGCCGTAACATTTGGCTGTTTTTTCGCATCACTTAGCAAGAATCGGTCTTCGTGCGTATGGTCCTTGCGCTTCTGGCCATGGCATTCTTTCACTTACTTCCCCAGTAGCATGATAACGTTACTTTAACCTTGATTGCTGCAAGCCTTGCGACAAGAGCAACTTTTTAGCATCATACCAGGACTTGGGTAATGTCGCCCAAAAAGATTTGATTTATGACATGAAATAGTTATTTGTTATGCAAGGCTGCAAAGTTGTTTTTTGGCGCGAGTACTTTATTGAAACCTGAGCTAGCGAAGGATTCTAGGATTGAACCACGAGCGAAGCGAGTGGTTTCAAATATAGAATCCTGAGCGTAGCGAGAGTTTCAAAGGTACGAGACGCAGAATAACTTTGCTGCCGAGCGAAACACACAACTTTTCACCTCACTACTAGGAAAATGCTATGTGCAAGAAAAACGCAAATAATATAGGTATTAAAAAAGTGTTTATTTTCTTTCATGCGGTGTCGTGCTGGCCAGTTCGATTATTCTAAAAATAAGGTTGGCACACTGGCATGAAATAAGTACCTAATAATGCATTTTCAGAGGACTGGCTGTATAAAAAATTATAGAATAGAAAGGTTCGAATTTTAAAAATTCTTTCCACGCTAGGGCACAAAAATATTTTTTCACCTCACAAGCTCGGAAAAAATCTGTTTGTCATTCGAAATCTGAGCGCAAAAGTGCATTTTGTGCCGTAGCGTGGAAAGAATTTTTAAAATTCGAACCTTTCTATTCTATAATTTTTTATAGTCCTCTAAAAATGGATTAATACTTATTTCATGCCAGTGCGCCAACCTTATTTTTAGAATAATCGAACTGGCCAGCACGACACCGAATGAAAAAAATAAACTCTTATTTAATATATTATTTGCGTTTTTCTTGCACCTAGCATTTTCCTCGCTGTAGTGAGGTGAAAAGTTGTGTGTTTCGCTTGGCAGCAAAGTTATTCTGCGTCTCGTACCTTTGAAACCCTCGCTACGCTCAGGATTCTATATTTGAACCACTCGCTTCGCTCGTGGTTCAATCCTAGAAACCTTCGCTAGCTCGGGTTTCAATATAAGTACTCGCGCCAAAAAACAACTTTGCAGCCTTGCATAACAAATAACTATTATTGATAACTGATTTTTCGCATAATTGCAAAAAACTGCATAATTTTTTATTTTTTCTTTGTGACGACCGTATTAAACAAATACGGTCGTTACTTGTATCATTATTTCACTTTTAAAAAAATATTTACGCAATAAATATAATATTATTTTACTTTTACATGTACCTAGTCCAATAAAGGAGCTTTCTAAAAATAAGTATGTCTAACAAAAAATGTGTAAATTGAGCAAAATCAAAACATCCCTAGGCGGTGTTGATGTATTGAAAAAAAATCCCGAAAGTACCGAAATTCCCGGGAAATCCCGGTTCCAGCATAGTCCGGTACCGAAAATCCCGGTTCCTTGAGATAGTACCGGTTCTCTATACCCTAGAAGAAACCCTCATGCGCGAGTTCTACTTGCACTTGGTCGGTATTTTATTTTTGATGGGTACATAAATATACCCCTTTAGTTTGTCGCAGGGTGACTGTAATAAAATCAGGAAATTATATAGGAATTCAAATTGCTGGTGCTAGTTGTAACAAATAAATTCATTAGACTAGTACCGCCTCTCGACAATAGATGGCACTGCGAAACCTGTCCAGTGATAACTAAAAAGTAAAAAATATTTTTCTATACAAACTCCTGCTCGGCGGCGCCCGCTTGCTTGCGTGCGCCCTGTGCGAGCGTACTGTGTAGCCGATTGGGCTGAAATTTGACATGTTTATGTAACTACTCTGATGCTGGAACTAGAAGATCATAAGACCTCTATTATCGACGTAACGCAATGGAGTTCGAGCTGGTTGTTGTTTTGTTTAAAAAAAAAATGTTTAAAGAAATTTGTTATCATTTGTATTTATATGTTTCACTTATAATTGATTTATTATTATGTATATTAGTCTTACATAATCAAGCTTTACAATTTTACATTAAAATAAATGACATTAATTATAAAGATCATTAAGTAATTATAGGGCGTGTAATAGTATTTGATATCGGCTACAATTTATTGGTCAATTACTAACACACACAGCCCATTAGGCCATTAGCTTTTACGTGCTAATCTGTTATTGATAGAGGCCAGCTTGTGTTAATTACACCCCTTTAGATATGAGCCCTATGTGAAATGGCATGCGTGACCCGGTTTATTCGCAATGAATTGCACTATAGAATTACACTACAAAATCAATCAAATTCGACACCGAATCACATACAATATTTTTTTCTGCCAAATATGTTGGAATTTTTAAATGAAAGGTGAAAAGTGGTACGTTATATGAAAGATTTGAACGTTTCAAATACGATTTATGATCGTTAATATCCGTCGTAGAAACGTCATCAATTATATAAGTTGAGGAAAGAAACGCTCGTATTGTGATGCGGTAGAAACAAATTATCCTTACTAATATTATAAATGAGAAAGTGAGTTTGTTTGTTTGTTATTCCTTCACGGCTTGCCTAAGCAGCCGATCATTATGAAAATTTGCATACATATTGTTAGGGGTACAGAGCCCAACATAGGCTACTTTTTATCCCGTGAAAGCATGTCGTTCCAATGGGAAAATAATTTTTGTACTATAGAGGGCGCTGTATCGGCCAACAGATCGCGCCACAATTCGCGCTATGGGTTGTTTTGTTGTCAAACGAGATCTATGACATAAAATTGACGCGAGCGAAGCCGCGGGGAAAAGCTAGTCACTTATTAAAACCAATGGACCTATTTTAGTAACAAAAACAAACAAAATCTAGTTTCAAACTCATTATCTGGCTTAGAGAGAACAGACTATGATTCCCGTTAGTCATATAAGACAAGAATCTTTTTAGATCTAAACATTGAAGTACTATAATATATAACACTAAAGTAATGTCCAGTAAAGGCGTCGTAAGCATTAAGATTTCTTCGCGGAGGATTATTAAACAAAAGCTAACGGATAACACAAAATGTATAGCGAAGTGTAACAGGGAATTATATTAATAATTCCAGACAGTTCCACCCGCGCCCGGTGCCGATCCAAAACTCTTTGAATTTCACAATCAACAACTTTTAATCTCTGTCATTATGCAGTCAAGATTCATCTAACTTGGTCCTTTTAAAACTTATCTAGTTTGCTAGTTTGCGCCACTTCCGAGCCGCTGTGAATAATAGACAAGCTCGCATGAAAGACTCTATTTCGTTCTGAATTTTTGATAACTAACCTTCTTTAAGCTAACCTTATAAACAACTCACTTTGTAAACACGTGCATAAATAGGTAGTTTGTAACTTTTATACTTGATCACTAATTCGGAGTATGACTCACTGTTAGTGACCAAGTGTAAATAAATTGACTACCGGATAAATAAACATTTATCTTTCATACAAGTATTTATTACGAGATAATTGTGACATATTTAGTGTTTAATTTGTGCATAAAATATAAAAAATACTCACTGCTGATTTCTGCCAACCAAAAATAAAACATTGGATGGAAAAAAATAGGTTGTCTTCTAAAAACCAATAATGGCTCTGACGGTCTTCTGATATTTACTTGTGCAAATAAGGCATAAACTAAAGAATATAGTAATCATTATTTTTAAGTTCACGACGTAATATTGACTAACCACTAAAACAGTGCAATTTACATTCCAACCAAAAAGCACTAATTAAATAACCATCACATAAAGTCAATGACTCTGACTAAATCTTGTCCAATGTTACCCAGACTTCCGAAGATATTTTACTGACCTTTACACCCGAATAAATAATTTAAACCGACTCAAACCCGAGATTTACTTAAACAAAGGTGGTCCATTTAATAGGGTAATACATTTTGGTCATTTCTGCGATCCAAAATGAGATATGGCTCCTATTAAAGCGATTTGGCGGCTATTGTACTGAGAAATACAAGATAATTTTACGTTCAGGATTTATTTTTGTTTACAATATTACACGTTTCGAGATTTTACAATGTCCTGATGTGTTCCAGATAGCCTATCTAATATGTTTTGTCAGTTTTTGTATGATTTCGATTGTGGGATCGAAGTTTCGAATAAGACGTGAATTTAAACTCCATTGAAGCTAACTTAAAGCAAACTATGTAGTTAGTAAAAATTAAGAAATAATTATTTGTTTGGTAAATAAATGTGTGTGTAATCAAACTTGATGTACGAGTATCTATATATATAAAATTCACAGTCCTAACTGATTTCACTATACATATATCAACGCACAGCACAAACCGCTGGGTCTAGCTAGAGATTCATTTTGAATGTAGGTTCCTTACGACGTCTTGGGGTGTACTAAGAAAGGATTTTTCAAAATTCCCACGGGAAAGCGAGATTTACGCAAATGAAGTTGCGAATATTTTTGTACAAGTATAAAACACAACAAATTCGAAGACAACGGACGCGTGCTACTTCGCTAATGTGTGTTCTTTAGCGTCACCAATTTTATTACAACTTCATTAATGTAATTACTCACCGATTTTGTATACATTTTAAGGTTTAATTGCGATAAAGTTACCCGACACAGTCCTATACGTTTGTCTTAATTAATTTTGTGAACTCAGTTCAGATGTGCTATCCAAAGCACATTAACTTTAACCTGCGATATTTTTCAATTACAATAAACCTCTACAAATAAAGGTTACATTTATTATTCGAACAACTAAAATATTCTCATTAAAAAGGTATCATACTAAACCTACTAATTAAAACTTTAATTATGTAACAAAATAAACGGCAATATTTGAAATGAATTTGTTCGAAGTTTAGGGTTTTTAATTAGATTTTTTATAGCTGTTTTTGACTTCAAACAAAAATTACTTAGCCAGCTTATAATTAATTCTGTAAGGGAAAATCACAAAATTACAAAAAATGTAAATAACCATGTCGCAATTTTTTTCCCTTATTCTAACACAACATAATAATTCCTTCGCATTATTTCCACGTCAAAACATCTTTACAATTGCCACTTTAGGTTTTTTTTTTAAGAAAAAAATATTCGGGCTCAATGTCCCAGTTCAAATATCAGCTAGGTCCACTGAGCCCGCGGGCTCCGACCGGCCGGCCTCAATCGACTGAAGAGCTATAATGCAACGCCTAGGCAGTGAGCGCTCGGGATCACGAATCGAGCGGAACTTGGAAGAGCGGATTTACCCGCTACGCTCATAGACCCGCTATAAATCGCACCACACAATACAAACGACTGACCACAGCACTTAGCGAATTAAGCATGTCACAAGTTAATGGTTAATGCAGACAAGGGTAAGGGGCATTAGGGCAAATTAGCCATGTCTGTTCTACCCAAGACAAGGCCCCTGTTGGATGGTGGTAGTATCTAAAATAATTGTTTAGATTAAGTAGGAAGCTTGTTACGACTTGAGAAAGTCACACCGAATGTCAAGATTTCCGAAACACCAAAAACGGAGAACCCGAAATATATTTTAAATTATTGCACTGTGTACGCATCTTTACCCGTAAGTGTCAGTACTAGCACCTCATTGAAAGCATTCGTTCAAACAATACCTTACTTTGTTAATTAATATAAATTTTATGTGATGCTAGGCTATGGAAACCGCAATTCAAGGAAAACAAGGAAATTACATCAGCAATTTTCATATTAAATATTGCTAAGGGTGACGCCTACCATCTACCTTTATAATACGATCGCTTATGTTAAAGTTTCACGGAAAAAATGATACAGTTACAAATATTCCATTTCACGAATAGCGTTCGACTGTGAATGTTGCACATTGTTTAGTGTGCGTTACCGATTTTACGAGGGTCACTAAAACAATGTGCATGTAAACGTATGCATAGCCGAATGCTCTTCTTGGAATAGAGTATCATATCATTTAAGGTCTAGTTTATAACCAATCCTATTAAGAAAAACAAGCTAAGATATTAGAGAGTCAGGGTAAGTTTCCCTATTTCTATGTCGGAGGCACGGACGCGTTAAGCCGGAGTGGCGGCGCAGAGACATGACAGCTGCATTATGGGATTGTATCTGAATGTCTCGACGGACGTAGGTTTTCAAATAGGATCCTGCTGTATCATTTGGATTAGAAAATCAATGTTGTGTTTTGTTCTTGGAATATTGTTACCGTTTTCACAGTGCTGGTGAGTATCAACTGAGATAAGGGATCACGGATGGCCATCTAGATTGAGAGTGTAACGGCTGCTGTAATGTTTGGTACCAGTATGAACGATTTTCCTTTAACTTTTTTATTTTATTTATTTTTCCTAATGTGAGAAAATAGATTTAACTTCAAAGCGAAATCTTTGGTTTATTGATAGCAACAAGAGTTTGAATCAATACTCCGCGAAACAAATATAACAAATACAACATATTTGGATAAACAAGATTTAATAATTTACGAACAAAGTAAACTAGAAAAAAACTGTAATATCTTCAACTCTATATGATAAACATGTTACAGGAAAACATATATCGGTCAATAACCTTTTGCTATCTCTACACTGTCGTTAAAGTTAACCGAAGTGAAATTAGGCACGATGTTAAAGTCAAAAGTCAAAGTTAAAACTTCTTGGTTATTTGCGTCCTCTCGAGCACTTAGACGCGTATTTTACACTGTTAGATATATTTTTAATCTACCAGCATTTCGGGATGACCATTGAAGAGAAGAAATGCTGAAAGAAACTCGAGAAGATAAAGGAAAAGTGAAAACGAGGTAGGACGAAGAACCAGTCCACACTCTAGTCACACTCAACTTCGCGAGAGTGTAGAGATAGCATTACATTCACAACAAAAATATAAACAAGTTGATTTTATTAGTTCGATGTGAAAACTGACAAACATGGTGTGCTTCCTACATCGGACTTGATTAACCTATTTCATGACTAGGTATTGGCCGATCCACTCCACCACTCGCTAGTTCGTAGTCAGTATAATTTTGAGTGTCGTAACTTGAATTTAAGTTCACTATAATATGGGGTTCTTCAAAAGGGGTACTAAAAGATTTTTACAGGGTCGGCAACACGCGAGTGGTACCCTCGGTTTTGCAAGAGTCCATAGGCTACGGTGATAGCTTACCATCTGGCCGGCCGTATGCTTGTTTGCAAACTAGGTGTATATTTTTTTTGCAAAAAATTTAAAAACTAGTTTTTGAAAGAGATATAAAATTTTATTTTTTTATTATTCACCCCCGAGTAGGAAACGAGCATTGTGCGTGTGACGGGAACATCTAGCACCCAATAGCAAAAATTACAAAAATACATCGTCTTTATACCTACATCCTGTATATCCTACCACTTCACCGCCACTTTTGTTGCGTAATAAAATATTGACTTAACATAATATACGTTTCATAATAAATGTTTTCGTCTAGGCGCTCTGGCGTCACGGGGTCCCATAAATCACACAAAAATATATCCGAACCGTGGCAGATTAAGTGATTCGTACCAAACTTCGCAGGCAAACAGGGGAATCCATTAAAGTAAGCCCATCAAAAGGAGAGAGACGTAATCTGTTTAACCGTTTGCATAAAACAGGCCGTTACGTTTAAGATATGTGATTAGTATTTTGTTTAGCTTGTACTAAGGTTATCATATTTTTTGTCGTGTCATGTTCGCGGTATCGCCTGCATGAGATCTCAAAGTTTTCGGAACAATAAGAATTTAGAAAAATCACAGATGATCTCAGAACCATCGTTATAAAGATTTCGCGAGATAATATCTTGCTAGTTGTGAATTTCGGATGGATAAACGCTCTTTGATGTCTACGTATCCTCTCACCGATTTTGTGTGTGGAAGTATGTAGATACACTACACGATTCACACACAATCCAGCTCCGATTTTTATGAAATCAGCCACATAAAGTGGAATTCAAAAAGGCCAATTCGATATTACGCGTGTAATGAAAAGTAATGAAATGAGATAAAATATAAAACAACAATATGTACTCTGTGGAATTCGATTCAATCGTGTACGGAACCAATTTCGATTTTCAACCGAGTAACCGACCAACTCGTTAGAACTCCCCACATTAAGCGAGTTAGAGTTTCGAGAGATTGCAAATAAAAATTGGTCGCTTTTTTCCCTTTCGTTTCTATTGGCGCATATGAATATATCGTGAGAAAAGTTTTCATTCGAGTAATGGTGTGAGAAATTCTGCCTATGTTCGATGTGAGATTGCGATTTATTTGAGTGAACGCGGGGCAAAACTGTACTCGGGAAGCTTTTTATACTCGTTTTTCCATTACGCAACACAACAAATATAACGCATCATAATATAATAATGGACGTCGGACTTCGATAGCAACTGGAAAGAAGAAGCAGAAATGGATAGTTGGAGAGAGGAGAGGCCTTTTCACAGCAGTGAGACTTAATGGCAATTTAAAAATATATATTTATTAATATTCTCTTTGATATAGCACTAATCAAAAATTACTTTTTGTCTACAGGACGATAGCGGGTGAAGCGTGTGAGGACAAATCAACATAATTTACAAATATATTTTATACGTACAATTTACACAGCGCCACAAGGTCCCAAAGTAAGCTAGGCTTGTGTTATGAGTATCAGACAATGGATACATTATTTTAAATGTATTAATAAATACATAGAAAACAACCACACTCGAAAGAATCGTAAAATGTCATCGCCTTTGGCTAGAAAAGCATGTGAATGTCATACTCTCTGAATAAACGATTTGATTTAATAAATCACTAGTGACCTTTATCTACAAAAATGCTTATTTTCTATACTATTAATTTTATTCGTGCATGATAAAAAAAGCTGAAAAATGATAAAAAAAGTGCGTCCGTAGTAGCAATTGCGGTTTGCGATTTATGACGTGTTACAAAAAACTCCTGACTAGATCTCGTTCAAACCAATTTTCGTTGGAAGTTTGCATGGTATTGTAGATCATTTTTTTTAATGTTATATTTCTCTTATTTTAGAAGTTAAGGGGGGGGGGGGGGGGCACTCATTTTATCACTTTGGAAGTCTCTCGCGCAAACTATTCAGTTGTTTAGAAAAAAATGATTTTAGAAACCTCAATATCATTTTCAAAGACCTATCCATAAATACGCAACACGTATGGGTTTGATGAAAAAAAATATTTTGAGTTTCAGTTATAAGTATGAGGAACTTCCAAATTTTTTTTTCTATTTTTGGGTGAAAATCTTAATGCAGTTCACAGAATACATCTACTTACCAAATTTCAACAGTATAGTTCTTATGGTTTCGGAAAAAAGTAGCTGTGACATAAGGACGGTCAGACAGACAGACATGACGAATCCATAAGGGTTCCGTTTTTTACCATTTGGCTATGGAACCCTAAAAATAAACATTTTCGTCATGTACGGCGGCACTTCTGATAAAAAAAAAACAAAATGGCGTACGAGTTCACATAAGTTCACTTGTTTTATAATAGCTCTTTTTGCTACACAGTACTTTGGCGAAGTGTCAGCTGGAACCGACATAGCACTCTTTAATCAACACAGAGAAATAACGAAGCTAATAAAATCTCATATTATGCCAACTGTTCAAAACATAACAATAGCAAACGAGTTTACCCGTATATTTACTTTATTAATCCCTATACTGAGGGAAATATGAACAAAGCTACAGTAAGGTACCGATTTAACAAGGTATGATAACAAGTGAACGAATACTGAGTGAGTTTACAAAATAATCGGATAATCCGATTTCCACAAGCCAAAATCGAGATTTCAATTCTGCGTTCAGATTTGTAACGCATTTGTTTACAAGATTTAAAACGTTTACATGATAAAGTAATTGACGATTTAGATATCAAAATTAATCGTTGATTGATATAATTATTAAATTACTAGCTACTGTACAACATTTAACTCCTCAATAACATTTAATTACTACCTTCAATCTACATTTCTATTTGTAAACTAGTATCATGAATATTGAGATCAACGTTTAACATTCCAGTACAATAACAAGATAGATAACACTAGATTGTTAACAGTAAACATATAACATATTAACATAACAGTAAACAAGCAAATCAATAAACATGCCACATTGACGGAATCTATTTTAACATTTGTGCAAACTCCAATCCCCGGGGTAATCACAATATGGGGAAACTAACAGAGTTGAGAACCTTTAGGGGCCGAATAGTTTACAGGTCAATTTTCTTGTTAAAACATCCCCTATAATTTTAGGGGTTACGATTGTCCGAATTCATTTCTGATTGTCGTATAATTTTACAGAAGTTTGCTTCGTAAAGCGGTTAAACAACATTTATTACAAGTATGGCTTACAGCTTTCTGATTGCAGCGTGAGGATGACACATGCCAAATATTGAATCAAAAGAAAAGTGCAAAATTACATAGTAAAAAAGTGTAACTTTCTTTTATCATCATCGTTTACCCAGTTTCTGCTCACTGCTGATAATAGGCCTGCGGATAATAGGCTAGGCTTTTTGTACGCCAACCTACTCGGTTCTGTGCCATTGTCATCCAGGTACGACCTACTACTTTAGCTATATCGTCGGACCATCTCGCAACTGGACATCTCTATTGCAAGCTAATTTTTAACACTGGTTAAAACGTAACACCACAGCACACCATGCCAAGTAAATTTCTAGCTAACAACCCTTCAAAGTTCGTAAAATTGATTTCATAACCGAATTCTTGTCAAATTCCCATTCGGAAATACATTTCACTTTAGCGTTCAAACAATAAAGTATAATGAAACAAACAGAACCTAATGAAAAGCGAATTTAATATAAACAGGAATGAACTGTCAAAGTAATATTTTATTTAATCAACAAACGTTTTAAAACATACAATTTACTGATATAATCTAAACATTTTACTTTATTTTTTTGTAGCGTTTTTCTGCCTTCCAACTGGCTTCGCTTAATTCTGGTACCAGACTACTTTCACAGTGGTATGGATTTCAAAAACTTTAATAACCTGCTACTATTTTGGTTCTGGTCCCCATTATTAGGTAAGTAAAAATCAGCTTCGGAATTATTTACATTTCTAGTTCCAATTTTCGTTTTGCACGGTGCCCCCTCCCCCCTCTATCTCCAAAAGTCTTGTGTTAAGTTTTTTTTTATTATGGTAGTAATCCATATGCTGAACCTTCAATGAAAACTATTACGGTTAAGTAGGCTCTACTAGTTACCGAACGACGCACTTATAAAATTTTATTTGATGAAACTTACAAATGTGATAGAATATGATATTGGACTCATTTGTAAGCACAGCACAGCAATACGGACCCTACACTGTGCGTGGCCCGACACGCATTTGATCGGTTTTTTAAAACCTGCACGCATCAACATAATTTGGTAACAAAAACAGCCAAAAAAATCAGTATCAATCTCAACGTTCGCTCGTTTTGTAAATTAAGTGTGTAAATTAGTGCTTGAGATTGAAACTCGATTTTGTATGTTTTTATTACAAAAATAGACCCACTTTCGTGTATCGATTATTTTTGTGGGGCACCAATAAAGATATACATACATAATCTGAAATGGTTTTTATAAAACCCCATAGACGGGTTTAAGAGCCTATAAATCCAATAACAGAAGACATTTCTTCCAATTCCGATATAAAAAAAGAAATATTTTATTGCTCACGTTCAACCCGTCCCGTGTTTCGGAACAAAACAATTTCATATCACACTAAAACTGTGTTCCAAACTTCTAATATCGAAATGCACTTTATCTATAAGAGCTTTCACGCTTCAGGCTAGAGGGTGCACATCAAAGATGTCTTTGCGTTCTACCACCTTTTGTGGCGTTCGAAACGATATTACCACCACTTATGTTGCACCACTTACACCTTTAATGTGTACTCTTAAGGTAGGTATTCGTGTAACAGAATATGTCATATAAGTTTTTTTATGACGGCAGCTTCTTGCTTCCGCAAGGGTAATGTCGGTATTCGCTCTCGGGCGTAAGGTATAAACGTAATGAAGCCAATAAAGGCCTTTTATCTCGAACGATACATATTAGAGTTTACGAGTTAAATTTCAAGTCTCTAATTCGTCATTTCGGCGTACTCGTGTTAATTACACATTAGAGATTAAAACCCTTAGATTATAAAATTAATAAGCTGAAAGTTAACTCATTATTGTGCCAACATAAGAACGAGATTTTTGGGACAATAACAAATAATTTAAATACTTTATTTTCTTGACTTCTTTCTTAAAAATACCTGTGATTTTTTACAACTTTTGGAAGAATTTGTAAAAATGGTATCACGTTTGTGAAATGGGCTAGCTCGGTCAGGCAAATGCCACCCTTTCACAGCATATCGGCGTGAAGCATAACTCCTTCGATTTTCCTTGGAGCGAGAAACGCATTGGTAGCGCCTCTGCTGTTACTGATGTGCAATATTGAGCATAACCTGTGCGCAGATATAATACTTACAGTAACGGCGGTGACTAAGGTAAGTTTTTTTCAATACCAAAAAGGTGGCAAACAAGTTTACGGCCCGCCTGATGGTCACCGTAACCTATGTAACGCAAATTTTCGAAAATCTATATATATAAAATGCTTTGTCCTGACTGACTGACTGGATGACTGACTGACTGACTGACTAACTGACTGAGAATCAACGCACAGCCTAAACCGCTCATCGTAAAAATCTGAAACATGGCAGGTGGACCTATTATATGACGTAGGCGTCCGATAAGCAAAGGATTTTTCGAAATTCGAACTCTAAGGGGGTGAAAAAGGGGGGTAAAGTTACTATGGGACAACTTGATTCCTTGGTCCAATCTACTTCAAATTTTGCATAAAAATTGAACTGCAAGTGTAAAAAAACGCTCAACGTGCTCCTGACTGTACGAGAAGCCATCAAGTGTGCTACGCACTGCAGGTTTTAAATACTTTTTAGGGTGACTGCATCTGCATTCTCAATATCCAGTGTTACTCTACCATACCTGTAACAATAAAAAACAAGATTAGTAATTCCTTATACATATATACTCGTAACAGAAAAAGGCATTGATTTGACACAAACTCGATATTGAACTTTTAATTCTTTCTTTCGGTGACCACTTCACATCAGATGGCCCGCTTGTTTGCCTGTTGTATATTATAAAGGCGAAAGTTATGTGTATGTTTGTTACTTCTTCACGCTCAAATGGCTCGGCCAATTATGATATTTGGTATGTAGGTACGTAGCTGATGCCTTGTACTTTTTTAACCCGAAAAGTACGCGATTCCGGTTGTGGTATATAAAAAAGTGCCTTTAGAAAATTATTATTGTTTTGTATTAAACCAGGATTTCAGGCATAATAGTCTCATACAAACCACTTTACTTACAAATAGGTTTTAGTAATCTAGGAATGCATAATATGTGGGCCGGCGCGATTAAATACCTGAAAATTAGCTCTAATACGTCAAACTCCTGGGGGGCTGGCATAATTGCAAACAGGCACGCGACCGGTTGTTTTCTTATATTTAAAAGGTTATCAACCTTTCCGTTTGTTTTGAAGCCAATTTACAATGCAAACAACCTATAATACGGATAATCAAACATAAGAAAGGAGGATTTCGTAGGTAGAAATCTTAGAGTTAAATCTGTTTTTTTTTTGACATTTTAGAATTTTGTTAACGTAATAATTAAAAAGATGTGTCGTAAACAGGAACGGCAGGTTAATTTTGTTATTTAAAAATAGACAAATATGTAGACGAACTTGGATTTTTTTACTCTTTTTTAGTTACCTCCTAGTTACCACTACTACGTCACCTATAAGTTTTTATATAAAAAGTAGGTAGGTACCCAATTTACACCTTGATTTATAACATAATTCAAATTCAAATTTCTATAATTTTATAAAAGCCAACATGTCTTCCTGATAAATCCTTTCACATCGAGCACTAACTATTTTAGAGTTAATTTAATTTTCCACAATGGCTACCCCCTGAATACGAGAGTATAACTGGAACAAAAAACTGACTGGATCTCGTAATTGCACTAATTAACTCTTGGAGTCACGTACAAATTAAGATGGCGAAGAAAAATTCAAGTGGAACTCACTGAAGGAATGAACTGAAACGGTCATTGGAACTAACTGTACAATTAAAACCTGGTATATAACTTTGGCGTGTTGTGACTTGGCATCAGAACATATCGAGTAGTCTGTGGTACCAGTTCCATTGAGGTTCGGTGGTCGAGTAGCTAACAATGACTTCCGCAGGTATTCCTCAAAAGAAATACTTATGTTCATGAACGAACATGTCTGTTTATGTTGATCTGGTTGTTTTCAGCAATCTAATATCCATACAAGTCGCCTATATTAAAGTCCTGTCAAAATAAAACAATTCTCAAAAGACTAAACTTTCAGTCACGAAGCCGTCAAAGATTATTTTATTAATATTTTCGCTTGAAAACGGTTCAATTTTAACGATATGTTTTTGAATATAAAAAATAAAAGCCTGGTCTAAATAATGCTTGCAAAAAGGTTGATTTAAAAGTATGAAAACCACAAAGTAAAATTTTGTTTCCAGCCTGTACGTAATTAAAATTCAATTGTTCTTTTTCATTTTAACTCAACTTTTTTAATGGAACTTTTTGTGGTACTACAATAATTGGATAGAATTTGGTATTGTAAATAATAAACTCGCTTATATTTTATATCGAGAGCATGAGGTTATTATTTATACAATATGCATTTTTTTTAATACTGATTAAAATCGATTTTTGAGTTTGCATTTATAAATAATTTTAACTTTATATAAAAAACTCACTATGTCGGCACCCGGCTATTTGTCATACATACACATAAGCCTGTTTCACCAACGCCTCCTAGCGTCCGCCTCCTCTCCTAACTCATACAAATTTGTGTTCGGGAAATAGTTCTTATAAAAAGTTTTCAAAAAAAGTCTATGCTTTGAAAAAACTCTATTTTAAAATGCTCAACCACAACATGATACGTTATATTATTATAGGAGTGTGCAAATAAGACAAAAAAATATTATTGTTTCTTTTATATTCAGGAACCTACAAATATTGTAGCAATAAAAGTTTTGGTTTAGAAATACATATACAACTAGCGAAACCCGCGTAACTTCGTTTGCGTGTATCCCGCTTTCCCGTGGGAATTTCGGAATGTATTATACATATAAACTTCCTCTTGAATCACTCTATCTATTAAAAAAAACCGCATCAAAATCCGTTGCGTAGTTTTAAAGATCTAAGCATACATAGGGACAAACAGACGCACAGACAGACAGGGATAGCGACTTCATTTTATATTATTTTGCACAAGATTTTCAGTAAAATTCTAATATTGTGTTTGAATTAGCTTGTCTTACCTTTAAATTAAATTAGGAAAAATAAAAAGAAATGATTTGTAATCGATTTAAATTCATTTCATAACGATTTATATTGTAAATCAGATTATTTTTAGAGATTTTGTTACAAGTGTAGTGAAATGGAAAATGCAAATGGTAGGGCTCGCGTGACGGCGCATTGCAGTACCGTAAACAATACACCTCTATAATCTGTCACCTATCAACTATGTGCATTATCGAATTACCTTCAGTCTAGTCTAGTCTAGACAATGTATCATTTCATTGATATATCAGGTGAGGTGAGGTTTGTTGTGCCGGTACAGAATGGATATCGGTTTCATACATTTAGTATGACTAAAGTTATATAAGTGTTGTGTCGCGTGATGACGTAGCGTTATGACGTCACGGGATCGACTCGGTACAGCGCTAGACGATCGTAGAGAAATAGCGGTCGAACTGACCGAACAGGTAATAATATAATTGAGTAGAGAAACCCGAACTTTGTTTGCATGTTTCCCGCTTTCCCGTGGGAATTTCGGAAAAATTCTTTCTTATCGGATGCCTACGTCATACAAAGAACCCACCCACCAAGTCTCTACGATCAGCGGTTTAGGCTGTGAGTTGATCCATCCTTCAGGACAAAGCATTTTAGGTGGTTGGTGTTATTTTGTTTTTTTTTTTACTATAAATATGAAAGTATTCTATCCTCCATTTCCGTAGGTGCACTTTATGACGGGGCACCCTGTATATAGATGTGTGGCGCACCGTTCCTACACGATCAAATATGGCCCGGGTACCGGATCAAATTCGACTGTATTTTTGATTCAAGTATGTGTGCTAAATAGCAAGTATGTGAATTTCAAAGCTAGTAGCAATGAAGGTTCGCGTGACAGCGCACTGCAGTCCCGCTCCGCTCCTGTCACTGTCAACGTGCATCATATCAAATTACCCGACTTGGATGGAGCCTAAGCCGACGTATAAATTTAATTTACTTACTTATCCACTTACAGGCGCTTATATCTAGTTGCAGATGTATTTTAGTCTTAATGCCACGTTAAATCTTAAGGTATTTCTATTTTCTTCTTTAGTTTTACAGTGACTGCTATGATTTAATGTGCCATTAACTGTAAAATGTTGTTCTGCAAATAACCGATATTCAGTAAACATTTGTGGGTGTTTTCTAATAGAGATCCTGCTGTAATAGTAATGTAGGAGTTAACTACTCTGTAAATTACGAAAATTTGCAAAATTATGACATATCTATGGAATAAATTTTGTCTCTGAAGTTGTATGCTTCTCTCTGAAAGTTAAAACAAATAGTATTTTAAAAAATCTTCCTTACTAAATTTATTATTAATGATAACGTACGCTCAATGCGGTGTCTTTTAATGACTGGTAGTAATTAATTATTAAAACTACTGGGGGTTTTATGTAGACACATAAAAAAAGTCTAAATTCACTAAGCACAATACTCTACCTGGCGTCTAGAACTATTGTTCTCTCAATAAATATTTGCGTAAGTACTTTTCATATTTACATAATAATATGACAAGATAATGTAGAAGTCCCAAAAAGAACTGAAAATAGATTCTCACAAATCGAAGTAACGTAAAGTTGTAACAAAGAAATAGAATCAAATACCTTGTCAAAAAATTACTCCAATACTGTCTGTAATGAATGACTCTAATGGCTTAACGTATCTCATACTTCAGGAACTTCTTACTTTCTCATACTGATTTTTTTTTTTTGACCATTTGTAATTTTTTTAACACAGCATGGTTAGCTTTATTAGATCTTTGCAGGATCAGCTTGCAACACCAGAAGCCTCCGCAAAATGTACTTTTATTAAGAGCGGCCTCACTAAGTTCCTCGGCATTAATAACAGTAATGAACGCGCAATGCAGTCACGTCACTTGTCTGGGCGTGTTTAATATGAAATTACGCCCGCTCCCGCCAAATTATAATATGATAATGACGTACATACTGCGCACACCAAATGTGCAAGCACAGATATAAATCCAAACAGATGACGCGGCGACGGAATTGATCTAGCTTCAGCGATGGATATTGGCGAATCGCGCCGCAACGAAATTGATCTATTTGTTGGCTAAAGTGAGAAAAGAACGAACTAGAAAAAAAAAACATGTATACTTGTCATAATTTTTTCAAGCCGTGTATGAATGTGCTCATTGAAATTGTTCAATCTAAATACATTTTTGATGCTTTCCTCCGACTAATATTGGATGTTTAAATAGAAAACTTCAAAATCTCTATCTATTGTGTTGTAAAACCTTAATTTTATATTTCTATTGACAATACGCACTCACAACTTTTTAAGATGCGCGACGCGTAAATTGTTGCACGTGTCAGCACTCAAATAATGTTCGTATTTACCGGAATTACTATCACTACGAACACACAATCTGACATCACATTGTTTTTGGAATAAAAACGGATACCACTGTATGTGCCACAAGCTTATCTGTGCCGGTGGCCAAACTAGATCTAATGAATACGCCTTGATTTTCTTCCTTGATCCTAGCGCGCCGCCGCGCCGCCGCCGTCATCGGCGCAGATAAGTTGGTGGCACTATACGCGAGATTTATAATGCAGTATCTATGTCGATTTATGTCTCTCTGTGCATCTCCAGCTAAAAGGCTGCCTAGTAATAACGTTAATCAAAAGGTAGTGGAAATGGTGGAATAGGTACGCTATTTCGTGATAGCTTTTTCGGGCATAGAATGGAACGGATATTTATAACGTAGGATTTTGTCGGATGCATGCGTTTTGTAAATGAACAGTTTTACGTACACATTAGATAAATAAGTAATACTTTTACGTGCTTTTTACGAATTTTTATGTATTTTTTTATAAGGTACTATAATTATTGCTTTTGGAACTATAATTTATTTATTTTTGACTATCTTTGACTTGCTTGCTCAAAGTTGTTAACATATATTCTGCCTTACTAGCTGACCCGGCGAACTTCGTATCGCCTAAAGAACCTTCATGCTGAATTTCATTCGAATAAATTCAAAACGGCATAGTTTCATACTAACTTTGCACACTCGTTTAACCCCCTAAGGGATAATTTTTGAGAAAAATATTTTACCCGTGTTTCATGCCTTTCAATAAAGAACCTTAATGCTGAATTTCATTTAAATAACTTCAAAAACGGCAAAGTTTCATACTAACTTTGCACCCCCGTTTAACCCCCTAAGGGATGAATTTTGAAAACAATATTTTACTCATGTTTCATGCTTCTCAGTAAAGAACCTTAATGCTGAATTTCATTTGAATAACTTTAAAAACGGCAAAGTTTCATACTAACTTTGCGCCCCCGTTTAACCCCCTAAGGGATGTTTTTTGAGAAAAATATTTTACTCGTGTTTCATGCCTTTCAATAAAGAACCTTCATGCTGAATTTCATTCGAATAACTTTAAAAAACGGCAAAGTTTCATACTATCTTTGCACCCCTGTTTAACACCCTAAGGGATGAATTTTAAAAAAGAAATTTACTCATGCTTCATGCTTTTCAGTAAAGAACCTTCAGGCTGAATTTCATTCGAATAACTTCAAAAACGGCAAAGTTTCATACTAACTTAGCACCCCCGTTTTACCCCCTTAGGGGATGAATTTCCGAAAATCCTTTCTTAGTGAGCACCTACGCCCCAAAAGGAAACCCCCATGCAAAATTTGAGACTCCTGGCACTTGTGGTTTCGGAGATTTCGTGATGAATCAGTCAGTGATTTTCTCTTTTATATATATAGATAAAGGCTGTCGATCGTAACAATAATTCTACACATCTGACAATACTTAAAAACAAAAAAAAACTTGTTCAGAAAACTGCTTGTCTATCATCATTTTCATCATCATCATGTTTGTTTACACCTAAAAATATATATAAAAAATACATAAAAGGGGGTCAAAACAGCGCTTCTCTGTGGAATGTTTAACGCTTTACCTTGACATAAGGACGCGGAAATTACTTAGGTATGCAAAGTACTCACAAATAAAATACCTAAATCAGGTAACTCATGTTACATTCATTATGTAACGAAATAGTAACATGGTAATGATGAAATGGTTTCGCGCGGTGAATACAAATCAGATGTGCTTTTGCATAATGATTGATGAACGCAAATATATCGGAAAAACGCATTCGTACAGTCGGCCAATGAAAGAGATGAGCAGGTTCGTAAATATGATTCAAGTTTTCTAAATGTTGCGTGAGTGAAGGAATTTACTCTAATTTTTATTTATCAACTAGTAAAAACTCGCAACTTCGTTTGCGTATATCTCGCTTTCCCGTGGGAATTTTGAAAAAAGCCTTTCTTAGTACACCCCTAGACATCGTAAGGAACCTACATTCCAAATTTGGAATCTCTAGACCCAGCGGTTTGGGCTGTGCGTTGATATAGGTATAGTTAAGTCAGTCAGGACTTTGAATTTTATTATATAGATATTTTATAACAAATACATATATATATATATATATAGTATTCATATAGTACTTACAAAGTTCCATAACGATGATTACATTATTTTAAAAAAAACCAACACTACAACAGTAATTTAACAGAATATTAATCAGGCGACTACAGTTGGTGTATACAGAAGTAGGGTGGACTGGAGCCTAAGCTAGGATAAATCCTGTATTTCAGGACTCCAGGGCACCCGCGGTGAGACACTGTTACAGTACTTATAAATGGCATAAAATTCTTTGTTCGTTCTCTACCTTGTTAGTCTCTTTCATTGGCTAACTGTACTTATCGAGAGCACTTTAATATAATGCTTTCAAATATTTTTAATTTACGTTGAATTTTAAACCATGTCCTCATAAAAATTTAAAAAGGTACGTAGGTACATTTTGTAAGTAATTCATTATTACAAGAATTAGGTATCATAAACACCTAAGCCCATGGAAAGTATAAATATTTTTAATTAACGAATATTTTCTTAATCGTCCTGGCTGTCAATAATCAACATGGCAGCCAGTA
Source organism: Endotricha flammealis (assembly GCA_905163395.2). Lineage (NCBI taxonomy): Eukaryota > Metazoa > Arthropoda > Insecta > Lepidoptera > Pyralidae > Endotricha > Endotricha flammealis. Next base: position 8,916,672 of record LR990870.1, on the reverse strand, counting down.
GTCAGCTGTCAAAAATAAACGCCAAATGACCATGCAGCGCTAACATGTACACGTGTCAAAAATAATTTATCACGCAGCAAAATGGACAAAATGATTTATTATAAAAACAAGTATTTGTTTTCATTTACAGAAATATGTGTTTTGTTTCAGAATAACGACTACTAACTGATTGGTAAAAGTATGAATTCATAGCAATAGAACACTTCGGAGAATAAACGTTTTAAGACAATAAATTGGAATCATTCCTTTTTATTGCTTTTGAATTTAACACAGGATATTTCTTTATTTTTTCGTTATTTGCATTATCGGTGGCCCTTTTGCTTGTATCATATTTCATAAAGGTTAATATTAATTTAATTATTTAAGTTGTAAATGGCGAGACAAAGTGCCAGTGAAGGCCTAGTCTCTGAAACGGTTTGACTTCAAGCACAGAATGTTTATCTGTCAATCTAAAAACAAACGAAGTTCTAATTTAGAAATAAAAAATATACACATTCAAAATAAGAACACAATAATAACATCCAAACAGAACAAACTAATATTTTATAACAAATCTCTTTGGGGCCATAAAATTGTTTCTTTCCAGCCAGAAACAGCGTATGACATAAAATAAAAACCAAATCCGTGAGCAGGTGATGCGAGTGACCTGTGAGGGATTACAGACATAAGCCGCTGTCGGGATCGCTTCAAAGCAGGACTTATAGACCTCTTGCGGGGTTTTACGCCTCATATAGACACACGTATCTATGTAATTAGTAGTTTCTTGTTTGTCGTTAATGCACGGTTTACAGCTGTTTATATCTATGAAATGGACGGTTTGTGAATAATAGATGTGAGTATATTTCATTACTACTTTGTTGTGAAAAGTTTCATGTAATGCCAGCTTTGTATGTTTACAATGAGTCACACGAAGACATTATAAAGTTAATGATACATTAAGGCTCATGCTGTCTTTCTTTATTTAAGAAAAAAACCGGCCACGCACAATGTAGGGTTTCGTATTTGCTGTGCTTTGCTTGCTTGCAAATGAGTCCAATATCATATTCTATCACATTTGTAAGTTTTCATCAAAGAAATTTTATTTTATAAGTTCGTCGGCTAGCTATTACTCTGTAACTAGTAGAGCCTAACCTTAACCGTAATAGTTTTCATTGAAGGTTCAGCATAATATGGACATTATGGACTACCACGATTTTTTAAAAATTTCCAAACACAAGACTTTCGGAGGGAGGGACCACCGCACCGTGCAAATCGAAAATTGACACGACAAATATAAATAATTCCGAAACGCATCGATGCATTGAAAAATGATCTTCCCACACCCACAATGTTTTTATGAGACCTATTCAACGACACCACACACAATATAGGGTCGGCGCGAAAAAAAAACATTCCCACTTTACATGTAGGGGAGACACCCCAAAAAATATTTTATTTTTGTTCCAGCACTTTGTTAGCATTAATAAATATGTGTATACATACCAAATTACAGCTTTCTAGCATTAAGCGTCTAGGCGCTAGACCGCGGACGGACAGACAGACATGTCGAAACTAAAGGGTTCACTGTAGTGTGGTCTTTAAAATGTTTTCGTTCAACTCACTGCCTGCTATGCTGCAAATAAATTTAAATAGAGCAATGGACTTGGTTTAAAGTGACAACTAAAGAGATTGTTCTGTAAGTCTGTAATTAGGTAAACAAATGAATAATGGCTTACGTTATTCATTTGTTTTTAGTTCGCCTCTTCATGTGAGCAATAAAAAATATTTTTGGAAATCTTCTATTGCATAGAGTTTTTATAAAATATGTTTGTGTATGTTTTATATATCAGTAATGACAAACCGAGAAAAATACCTAAGTAGGTACATATTTTGGAGTGTCAACAATGACTGCATCAAATAAAATATTCATATACAGTCCAGAAGAAAATTAAATTGTACATATTTTATTCAAGCAATAGTAACATATACGAGAACAAACATCAGAGAGCATAGTCAGTCCAGATTCACTATTCCTCCCGCAGACAGTCGCCAAGGGAAATCCGCCTGATTGCATTCATTCGCTATTCCGCTGGCCCCAACATCACGTAGGGCGCATTTTCAAATTGGCAGCTTCTCTTTTTTTCTTAATCTATGGAAATACACTTTGACGTTTGTTTATGGTATGAGAAATTATAACATTTTAGGATGCCATACTTGAATTTATTTCCCTTTTTCGCATCGGATCAAACGGATCGTACCTAGTATTCTTTACATGAAAGCCATACAAGTGTGTCCTCTGACTGACTGATCCGCATCGTAAGTACGGATCGCACGAATCTACTCATCGGCATTGCCGGTGCTGCCGATGACGTCATAAGGACGCGTCCGATACGTAAGATGACCTGGACGCTTTAGTGACCATTTCAAACGTATCCATAAACATTTGCTACAAAATAGTTGACAAATAAGGTCATCTTCTGTGGCAATTAAGTAATTACCAAAGTTGCCAAGCAATAATTTCATTCAAGTGGAAATATATGATTGCAGTACTTGTATCGAATTTCAAATACAGCCGTGCAATATTATTACATGGTTTTACTTAACATCATCATAATAATTATAAAAAATAACCAAGCTTACGGCCGCTATTAACCGTGTTCCCATAGTTTTAAAAAATATCTGGTAATAGTCCATATAGTGAACCTACAAGGAAAACGTGAGTAGGCTCCATTACTTACCTACTGAGTAATATTTGACGAAATCATAAAATGTAATCATTTATGAAAACGTACAAATGTCATAGAATAGAATAGGTCCTGCACTCATATGCAAGCAAGCAAGCAAAGCGTAGCAAATATAAATAACCCTACATTACACACGTCCGGTTTTTTTTTATTTTTACGATTATATTCCTGTGATGCAATAATTTCCACAGGATCCTTGGCACGACACGATGCGAGTGAAACTCATCAATAAAACGAATAGCTAATACTCGGTCACGCATTACGTTACTCGGGAGACTTTCGAAACTATTACAATAATTATTGTTATGTTAGCTTACTTTTAATATCCAGAATAATTAATATGCAGGCAAAATAAGTCCGAGTCAATTATAGAGAACACAACCAAGTTTAAGTGAATTCTATTAAAAATTAAAAATATCCCATCCCATACGACTTCCACCCCACTTTTCACACCTTTATGGAGAAATTTTCAGAATAAAAACTATCCTAAGTATGTTCTTTCTGTGGCCTGCATCAACACACAACTTTCATCTCAATCGGATCGGTCGTTTTAAGAGTATCAGAGTAACTTTTTGTATTTATAATATTAGTAAGGACACAAGGATAATATTAAAAGTAGTATTAAGCCAGGTATACCGCTGTCAAAGCGGACTCAAGTTGTCACATCTTCAGTCCCAAGTCCCAACGGACTGGAAAAGGTCTATTAATTGTGAGCCAAAGAAAGATACGAGGAACGGACGGCTTGACTTTTGTGATGAACGGACGGAATTATTGATGTATCAATGATAGGGACAGTATGTTTTGCCCAGCAGTGGGACTGGAAAAGATAAAAAAAAACGTAAAACTGTTTATTTTGTAACAATGGCACTTTTCATTTCAGGTTTAAAACGACAATGAAAATCTTTTCGTAAAATCATGAAACATGAGACTAATTCAGTATCCTACTTCCTACTAATATTATAAAGGCGAAAGTTATGTGTATGTTTGATACTTCTTCACGCTCAAATGGCTCACGAAAAGATATTTATGATATTTAGTATGTAGGTAAGCCGATTCCTTGGATTAACACATAGGGTACTTTTTTCCCGAAAGGTACGTGATTTCCGTAGGATTTTATCAAGAATCTTATTTAGATGGCGCTGCTGTGCATTCTTACGAATATTATAAATGAGAAAGTGAGTTTGTTTGTTATTCCTTCACGGCTTGACTAAGCAGGCGATCATTATAAAAATTTGCATACATATTGTTAGGGATACAGAGCCCAACATAGGCTACTTTTTATCCCGTGAAAGTATGTCGTTCCAATAGGAAAATAATTTTTCTACTATAGAGGGCGCTGCATCGGCCAACAGATGGCGCCACAGGTCGCGCTATGGGTTGTTTTGTTGTCAAACGAGATCTATGTCATAAAATTAACGCGAGCGAAGCCGCGGGGAAAAGCTAGTAATAAATACACGCAAAAGAAGTCACGCTGGTTTCACTAGTAAAATAACATCTTATTGATTACTAGGTACATTATGCCAAGTATAAAATAAACCTACACATTTACATACGCTGTTAGCTTTATCTATGTGTCGTGCAATTTAAAAATAATGATAAAATGATCCATTTGTCAAAGGGTTGGCGGTCATTTCCGGCCACTGTCCGAAATTCGGGGGCATTAGGCACATACATTTTAGATGGGGTATTTTTTTCGTACCAGTCAGTGTCAAACAAGTTGTGCGATAGCATAATTTTTTATGACAATTCTATACTCATAACTTTTTATGTTTAATTACTTCATGCTCTCCAAAATCAACTTCAGAGTCTACAAGTACCTTATCAAACATTTTCTTCTGAAAGTCAGAAGTGTTCGATAATGTCCCTAATTTATCCTATATTAATTAAAGAAATGTAACATTATGTATACAATAAATATATGACATGTAGCGAAGCGAGGGGACACCACCCAGTACCGCACCATATACCGGACGGCTCGTCCTTGGTGCGGCCGGACCAAATTCGATCGTCTATCACAAGTTTTAAGTATTGGTAATAAGACAATAGATGGCTTATCAACATCACTTGTTACGAACTAGCCACCAGACTGGAAGCGTACATACTCTTTTGATAACATTATATTATTTTTTTCTGTCTTTCATGCTTATTCCTCTTGTTACTTAAATCGATGAATTCATTTTCTTTATTTTTATTAAATTTTATTTTACTCTGAGCCTAGTTTCTTCCACTTTCATCCTATATATCACTGGTGCGAAAAGTTATTTCAAATTACAATGATGGCAACACTTTCATAACGATACATACATAATTATCGCATTTGAAATTGCTTTACGTGAATCGATTGACGGATTTGTACACTTTGTAACTTTTTGTTTCATTTTCACAATTTGCAAGTTCATAACTTGAGTTTTCTGCGCAACAATTGCTATTGTAAAACAATAATGGATTGTCTATTGGTAATGATTTTACGCAAAAACTATTTATGTATCCTTCTTTACACCTATCATATCATATCAAGCCATAATCACCTTAGTGACCTATAGGTATCTCTGAAACCGACCGCTACACATCTAGTTCTGAAATAATTATCATTTATATTATAGTTTTTAAACGGTTACTATTTTTCACATATTATGAATCAGCTATAATATTTATTTTCATCATAGACCCTTTATATTGAGATTCAATGAAAAATTAACAGAAATCTCGAATTAGGGAAGAGACAATTTTAAAATGTATTGACAGCCCTATCAAATTGACAATAATGTTTTTAATGCATTGTTAACTCGGTTTAGATTGCAATTACATGTTTTAATCATATAATACCTGTCTGTTTATTCATTGATCTGGAAAAATGCTTGGCCCTACACGCGATACATGTTTTCTTACATCATTTTATTGTTTTTTATAACTTGTTCTGGCGATATTATAATGAAAAGTATTAATGAGGTGGTGTGTCTATTGCCCTTAAATATAAAATTACTAGCAATCTGCCTTTGCCCGGGTCTTTTAGAGTGGTAGAGCGTTCATATGCTAACAGTATGATGATGACGAGATTGACGAGATACATTGTAACCACAGCCAAAAATTGTGACTTTAGAATAGATCAGACTGGTTCTCAAGTTATACCTATTTGTAATTTCGATTTCAAAAAACAAAATTCTTTACCAGTTATTAAAAATATTAACACTTACCAAAAAGGTCACATGCTATATAGCTGGTAATATTAATTTTTTATTTTTTATACTTTCTTTTGTTTTATGTTAAAAAATTTCACTATAAAATTTATAATGTCATTTCTAATATGTAACTAAGTACTTTTAATTTTTTTTTTTAAAAAGCACAAAAAGACAAAATATTGAAGTGTTTTTTTGTTGTTTTTTTTTGTGTTTAATTTTTTTATTCACTGTAGTATCATTTCTATTAAGTAGGTACTTATAAAGTTATAACAACAATTTTACGAGAATTAGCTAATTATATGACCTAATGGTCACTTAAACGTCAATTTAATACAAGAGATGAGCACAGAATACTCTAAATGCAGATCGTAATGATGTTAACACCTGTATACGTGATTGTACGATAAATCAGATCCTTTGCAACATTATGTGTGGACCAGGAACCGTAACGGTAGGCTTGCACAACCGTCTTGGATATTAGTGCGACGCGATCGGCCGTCAAGTCAGTGACACGCAAATCGCCAACATGTACTGCACAGTAGCTGTGAGTATTTTTTTTTTCTATACTAATAATGGTTATTACGGTAAATGAATTTAATATAAATAGTTTATTTTCATAAGATAATTAATAATATTGTTTGATTATTTTATTTGTTTTGAATTAAAGTAGAATTTTTATTTTTTATTTTTTTTTCTATAATGGTAGATAACCATAAACGCAAAGGATATTTTATCCTATTATTCTGAATTCCAAGACTTTTTTTTGCTCGAGATGTCACCGAGTTTAAATTAGCGTTGCCGAAAAATCGATAATTAACGGATCTATTAATCGATATGTAGTCCGAACGAACGAACAAACTATCGATAGAATTGTTCTCGAGAAATTTAAATGGTGACCATCGATGCTCCTTCTTCAATCTGGGATCGCGTCTGTCTGTCCAGGAAACGCGGTGTAGGGTGTTTCCGCCAAAGGCATAAAAACGTGTCACCTCAACGTAGCTAGTATATAGGTGTATATCTATAGAATTTTATATCAATCTAGACTTCTTTATTAGTAAATATTGTAGGTATTATAAATGTATTTAGACGAACAGAAGTGGACCCTTAAAAATAAAATGTGGGACAAGATTATTTATAGGTTTACTTCTGGACAAAACAACGCTTGACCTTTTAATAACCTTTTTTTAAACACTCCCTCACAGTCTAAATAAAGCACTATTAAAAGATTGCTGCCAATCAGAGCTACTCAAACTCAATTTTTTAATTCTTTTTTTTATTAATTAATTGGTGTCCACTGTGAATTATTGTGTTTATTATTTATAAAACAAATACAACAACAGAGTAAAGTATAAAATATTTTCATGAAAATTAATATAATATACACAACGAATTTCGTCAGCACTCGAACTCGGTTATTAATCTGAATTAAGACGTATATGAATTTATATGACGGGGAATACAATGGTTTCCAAGGGATATACTTTAGAACCATACTTGCGTAGACGCCGCGACAACGCGACACACCGCGGCATTTTCTCAGCAGTCAATTAAAAATCTAAAATTTTGGTAGTCGTAAAAGTAACGTGGCGTTATATCTATTATAGACTAGAAAAGTGCCTGTAAGGGTCTAATTTCTAATTAACCAATTTTATTTAATTGCCTAAAAGCTACTTCAAGTTCGCTGGCGTATGTTTGAGAATAGCTGGTAACCATACTTACTTGAAACCCAATTGATCAAAATTTATTACTGTTATTAACATCTTTAATAAAAGAAAATTGATGCTATCACCAATGCCAGTTAAGTCCTTTAATATTTTATGATGTATAGGGTAACATTTCATTTTACTACTCAATTCGAAAATAATTTAGTACCCAGTTTTATATTATACTAGCTTTTCCACGCGGCTACGCTCGCGTTAATTTTATGACATAGATCTCGTTTGACAACAAAACAACCCATAGCGCGACTCCTAATATTACTTTACTCTTTGGCGCGACTTGTGGCGCCATTTATTGGCCGATACAGCGCCCTCTATAGTAGAAAAATTATTTTCCCATTTTTTCACGGGATAAAAAGTAGCCTATGTTGGGCTCTGTACCCCTAACAATATGTATGCGAATTTTCACAATGATCGGCTGCTTAGTCAAACCGTGAAGAAATAACAAACAAACAAACTCACTTTCTCATTTATAATATTAGTAAGGATGACACCGTAAAATTGTAAAACCGTTAATTTATAATTTATCGAAAAATTATCAGCGTAAAATTGCAATTACACTAAGTCGACGGCGCTCCTATTTATGGGTTTGGGGCCACAAGGTAAACCTAACGAACCTACTGTCACACTATGATGTTACGGTTGCAGGTTAGAAGTATGACGGTTTACAATTTAACGGTGACATTGTAAAAATAATCAATATTTTATGCCGTTTGCTTTAATTGCCCGTTAGTTTTCATGTACTTAACGTTTATTATTATTCCATGGAAACCATATTTTTAATAGTGAGTGATTCGGAAGCCTATCTCCTATCCCTTTGTCAGTGGTAGCACCCCCTGGTGTTACTGATGCTCATATTTGTCATACAAAATGTAGGATAATTTATTAAAATTAATAGCTCTTCTATCCCTTTGTTTCCGAAATGGTGGTAGTTCATAGAGTAGCTTTGTTTAAGACCAAAGTGCCCATAAAATAATATATTAATTTATTTATGTTTTTTAGTTCAGAGATGGCGCGGTTCAGGATTTGACCATTCCTGAATCGCGCTATGGTTTCGTTTTTCGCAATGTATAAACATTTCATGTTTGAGAATTAAATAACCAGCTCAACAGTTCAAAGATGTGTAGTTTTAATTTAAACCTTACTACACACCCAATAAGGTCAAGCACCGGCGGCGTTCGGTGTCGGTGTTAACAAGCTTATCTGTTTTATAAATTATAATATAATATAATATGTTTTAAAAAGTCGTGTCTAAGTGCCCGTGACGACCTACAGAATAAAATATTTTTGACTTTCACTTTGACTTTTTTCCCTATTCCTTTCTTTGTAGCAGTCAACGCAGTGGTGTTACTGATAAATGCCATAAAAATGTAGACAATTTTAAAATAGTTTCTCATACCACTTTGTTCTATATTAATAGGGATAATCATATTTTCAGTTTTTCGCCCTGATGGTATTCGGACAGAGCAGCGCCAGTCCAGTACCAGATCCAGGACACCACCACACGCGGTAAGATTCATTTAAAGTACACTAACTATTATCGGAAGTTCGATTCCAGCTCGGAGCAAACATTTAAATGATGACGATTTGTGTTTGTACTCGTCTTGGTGTTTTCTATATATTATGACTAGGAAAAGCCCCCTAAAATTGTTTTTTTTTTAATCAGCGGAGCTACCATGAAAGTGTCCATCCGAAACAACGATACACGTAGTCCTGTCAAAAAAGACATTACTAGTTAGCTAATCTCAATAGTAATATTTAACAAACTATTTGTTGTTGGTCACTAAAGATTATCAATTTAAAAAAAACTTCAACACATACGTAAGTACTCGTAAATAAAATAGTCATTATCTTCAGGAAACAGTAACATAACAAATATAATTCCGGTCTTAAATTGATCGGCAAATAATGCAATATCCTTAGAAGTTACAACTATAGTATGCAACTAACAATGTTCCATTTCCCTTTCCAAAGCTATCATTAACTGTTGGTCAACACAATTATCACGTAAACTGTTTACGTATTAGTGCCGTCCTACCAAGGTATTGTTTAATATAATTGTTGTGAAATATGCGTATCAACCTTGTATGGATCTATTAAATTTCAAGCCCTTATTTATCCAATTACAAAACAATCAAAACTTAATAGGCCTCTATGCTGTCTAAATGTCAATTTGTAAGCCCTTATTACTTACAATTCGTATTGTTACCGTATAATAATTTCTTAATCTTACTAATAAATACTTAAGAGTGCACTAGTCGAAGACTCGAACTCGTTGGTGGGCGTGGCTAATTTGCATGCTATTTCGCTGAGAAAGGGATAGACTCGGCTATGTCCAATTTACACATAAATATTGTTGAAATAAATAAATCAATATTATATGCAAACACAAATATTGTTGAAACGGGCGTCTAAAAATTTACGAGTAGGCTTTTGAGAGAAGTGTTCTTGTAATAAAACAGCTGAATGTTTTAATTAAAAATAAAGTTACTTAAATTTTTGAATAACCAAACTATGCTTGTATGAATTTTGTTTTAGAGATTTCATACTCCTTCCAGTATTTAATTGTGCCCAAAGTTGCGTTACAATTACGTGTTGAAACGGAATGTTTTGAGGCTCATAACTTTTAAATTACTGATCATTTTACAATTCGGTTTTAATACAAGCATGGATAACGACAAGACAAATTGATATTATTAACAACTTTAAATGAACGATGTCAAACAACGAAGTAATCACCCCACAGCATTTGTATGGAGAAAAACTCGATTAGCGCAACCTTAAGATATGCAATTTGAGACACATCTTCACATAATATAAAATGAAGACCCGCAGTTGATCTAAGATCTAATCATACATAGGGACATACAGATATGTCTATCTGTCTATATGTATGCTTAGATCTTTAAAACTACGCAACGAATTTTGATGCGGTTTGTTTTCCATAGATAGAGTGATTCAAGAGGAAGGTATAATCAAATTCGAAACTCCAATAAAATAGATAATTTATTTTATCTTTTAAACTCTTTGAAAAATCATGGCGAATTCGTTATTTTTCGATATCTATACTAATATTATAAAGAAGTAAAGTTTGTGTGTTTGTATATTTGTTAAATTGTAAGGGGTAATCTCGGGATCTACTGAACCGATTATAAAAATTATTTCACCAATAGAAAGCCACATTATTGCTGAGTGTCATAGGTTATATAAAAAACCGAAAATTAAAAGAACCGAAATAAAAAGGATTTTACGTGGTAGTCGGTTTTGCAAAGTGAATCGAAGAAAAAACGGTTGAATGAAAGTCTTTCTTACGAACGCTGCTTTCTTTCGGACAGAGTTACTTACGAATTTTGTATTAGCATGCAAATACAAACTATACCTACGTATAACCCTCCTTTTGGCAATTAGAAATTAAAACATAATACTCTGTACTAAAAAAGGATTATTAACATTATGCCCAACGAAGTGGGCACGGGTCAGCTAGTGATTGATAAAGAACGAATTCTCCTTGAATTTATAACGCGCCTTGGTGAGGTCCTAGATACCAACACATATCCCCAAGCATCGTGACCTGGTACCCATAAGTAATACAAGCAGGCTAAACCAGGCTTACTTGTCTACCAGGAGACTTGTGTGAATAGTATTTTTAAACCTCAGGGGGCAAAACTTTTTGTTTTGTTGTATTTTTTTTTTACTATGAATTCTGATTTATTTATATTTTCTAACAATTTACAGGATAAGGGTCCACGTGCCACATGAAGTCCACACACTACATCACCATCACGTCTCTCACGTGCCAATATATAAACCAGTACCAGTCATAAAAGAAGTGCCAATATATAAGGAAGTGCCAGTGATACACACCGTACCTGTTGTCAAAACTGTACCGGTACCAGTCGTCCATACCGTTGCAGTTGAGAAACCAGTGATCCTACCAGTCCATTCACATACGTCCATATTGTCACATTGGCATTAAAACCTTAGGTTATATCGCCCCGATACCTGTGTTCTAGACTTACCCGATACAAACCGAAACTTTTAGAAATAAAAAGGGGTCCGTCGTGTGATAAATAAAGAGGACTGTACCAGGCTGGTAGCCAACCTTCACTCGTTGGAGAGGCACCACACGAAGAAGATGTGTAAAACCGATTTCAACCAGAAATTTGTTCGGTTTGAACCCTTTTTTATTTCTCCCTTCTATATACTTAAAATTTAGGCAATCGAAGTATTACGTAATATTTTTGGAGAAAATTGTAAAATCTCGGGAGCACATAGTCACTCAATATTGGGAATTTTAAATACAGGTTTCGGGCAAAATACGAACTGATTATAGTTATATAAATAAATAGCAATTTATAATTATGTTTGATTATTTTAGTTATATTGTTAAAACGATTTCGAAAATTACTTTTTAATTTCAGCCATATTGTTCTTATTGAACATTTATGAACTGTTTTTCATAAAGTAAACAAGTTTTGATTTTGATAAATTATTAACGGCGTATTTTTTATTGGTCCAAAAATTTGATTTAAAAAAAACAACGTAATTCATATACATCTAAGCTGTGTATGTTTTAGTCACGAAAACTTGCATAGACATGATTAACTTAAAACACGAAGAATAGTGAACGGACATTATTTACAGGCAGTTTCCGAAACGCATTTTTTAAATTAATGACACATTAATTTATAGCTGTCACTGTCAAACTAAAAAGAAAATAAGAGGTTTCTAAGTACCTAGTTTATTCATTAATTAACAACTATTTAGGTATTTACTAATTTAAATTTTAAATATTTAAAGCAAGGTCCCACACATTAGGAGACTTAATATGGAATTAAAATAAAATACGTTTCAGAAAATGGCTATTAGACTGTAACATTTTGGAATGTTATGTTAAATTTAAGTTACTCATTAATCCATAAACTATATAGGTAGAAGTACCACAGAATAATAAATAGTACTACGTAGTAATACTTCAAGATGTAATATAATAATTTTATCCTAGTAAAAAAAGTGATTATTAAAAAGTTAAAAACAGCCAAGCAGACATTAAATCGTTTTTGGTCAGAAACGTGGAATACTCTCGAATACCCTAAGCCCATTGTAGACCTGCCACAGTACCGACCATGGGCACAGGATTCATTGAGAGCATTGTGCTCCCGTCAAAACTGAAAGCCGTTTTGTTCATACACGAATACCATCGAAGTGTGTTTGATTGATTTTGCCTAACGGCCCCAATCCATAGTTACAATGGAATAAATGTGAATAATTTAAAGAAAAAACATGTACACAAATTGGTTAAAAAAAATAAATTGAATAAGCTTTATTTGCGATACAAAACAGTAGGACACAGTATACATATAGCTTACAGATTAGTGTTATCGCAACAAGGCGGCCATTTTGCTAAATGCAATCTTTTCAAGGCCACTTTAAGGTAACGAATTAATGTATGAACAGAAAATAGCTTTATGTTATTGGAGAGATTATCAACCAATGAAATAGTCTCTTCAATCGTAGAAGATTATACTATACTTCATTTCATTGCCATTTGGTACCTAAAGGTCAGGTTTTCTAGCCGCTTGAAGGTCATTGACCTTAACAAATGTTCAACGACAGCAATCGAGAGCGACTTAGCATGTCCTTCGAAATGTATGAACCATGATACATACTAAAAATAAAGTAAATTAGAAAAACAGCAAAAAAAGTTTTTTGCACAGCAAGTGCTAAGTTTCTTGCCAGTTCTTCTTAGTACAAATCCGCCGTCTGAGTGGTAGGATAAAATTGTGACCGTTTTAAAGAACTTAGCCTATTGGAATAAAAATTTTGACTTTTAAAAAATATCGTAAATGAAGGAATATGAAGACAAATCGTAACATAATAAATCATGATTTTGAACATAATTGTTCCAATTAAAACATTAACGCTTCGCGATCAGTTAGTGAGTGAGCCCTCACATAAATTCCCATCCCGTACATAATAATCGCGAGTCGATTTACGAACGTTGATTCACCCAATTAATTCTTTTGTGCGTACAACGCTACAGATAAATAAACCTCATGAATACGGCTCTTGACAACCCTGATAACGTGTTAAACAAAACTGAGATGGCAATTTTAAACCCAATTTAATTCAGAATTGTTTGTACGAAACAATGGCCGTGTCGAATTATTTAATTTGTTTAATTTATCTTTGCGGCGAATTGTGCTTAATGAGCTCATCTGGATATTCGACGTGTCAAATAAGCAATATGTTTTGTAGAGTTCATTAGCAACTGTGGGACATAATTTCACAAATTACATATTTTTAAATCACTTAGTTCAATAGCTTTTATATAATTTCTCAATATTGGAATCTTACATTTACCAATGTACCTACTTATACATATTATGTTGATGGTATTTGGCGTAAAATTTCCCATTGAGATACGACGCCAATAAGTCGTTTTTTTATTCAAAAATTAATTGATTGCTATGAAAAGAAACCTTATAAAGTTATAATACACTTTGAATAAACTGAACGATAATCCTTATGACATCACAACAACGATGAAAGTACAAAAATATGCACATTTTTTTTATTTATTTCAAAACGACAATAATTTTCTCCACATCGGCGCAAAATTTACCCCATATTGACGCAAAAATTACTCCAATATTTTTTATTTATTTATTAAATTTGAGCTAGCCCCAAAGTAAATTCGAAACTTGTGTTATGGGATACTAACTCAATGATATTATATTTTACTAGCTGACCCGTGCCCACTTTGTTGGGCATAATGTTAAAAGCCTTTTTATTTTTTGTTTTTTTATATAACCTATGACACTCAGCAATAATGTGGCTTTCTATTGGTGAAAGAATTTTTAAAATCGGTTCAGTAGATCCCGAGATTACCCCTTACAATTTAACAAATACACAAACTTTACCTCTTTATAATATTAGTATAGAAGTATAGATAACAAATACATATATAGATAAACATCCAAGACCCGAGGCCAATCAGACCCGACCGGGGATCGAACCCGGGACTTCCTGGGTGGCGGTCTGGCGTGGTAACCATTACGCCACGGAGGTCGTCACTATGCATTATAAGAGTTACTGGTAGATGTACATAATTATTTAATTTGAATACTACGTCACTGATGCGTCAGCACGCCATATGCAGGCTGCGACGTACAGTGTTACCCTCAGCAAAAATACAATAGGGTTGAAACAAAAAGTTAATAATTAATGAAGTGAAATCATGCGAACCGATGTAGAACACCGCGTGATTTCCGGAAAATTATGGCCTCAACGAAATTTTTAAATTATTCAACGCGATAACCAATTATACAGGCCAGTTGTTTCTCTATCCGAAACATCGGAGCGGAAAATTTGCTCGCAACATATATTTGTATGCTGCCGGAGATATTTAAAGTGACCTATCGTGGTATTACTCACGAAATTCCGCTGTGAAAATTATCCATAGGTGAACCCTAGAATAAAGAATCTAACGGGAACGGGAGAAATGACATTGCACGTAAGTTTACACTGGAATGTATTTCGCCTATTTTACGACGTATGCACGCTAGATATTCACACAGATTCTTGCTCACTTTAAACAGTTTTTTTTTTAAAAAGGACGACGGGTTGCATTGCACTCCGGGAGTGCCGGCAGAAGTGAAAACTTAAACATCAACGTTGTGCATTTTTGAATATTTTGGACTGGTTAGGTTGATCTGACGCGAGTTTAACATTTTTTATCCATCTATAAATAGTGCCAAGCGCCGCTAAAGAAGTTTTCACTTCAAAAATCTCATCTTACATAGATGATAAGATTTCATAGAAAACATATAAAATTTATAAATATATTTACTATAAAAGACCATTGGTCCGCTTCAATAAATAAAAGAAAATCTAATACCTATATGTTAAACTTAGAAAGAAAAAAGTATAAAAAAAAATCACAAGAAAAATCTTATTCCAAAACAAAGCTACACAAAAAGCAAACATACATAAAACGTATAACAAGAACAAAACAAGGCTCTGGAAATTCAGAAGTTGCCAACTTGGCCGGAGACAGCAAGGAGTTTACAAGTTTCGAGTTGCTTTGAAGGCTGGACGTCTGTATTTGCCAGTCTTGGCCAATTATTGGTATCGACGTGTTCGATTAACTGCTTTATATTATGTACCTACATAGCCTCACGCCTGCAATCATAGGAGGGGATGCATAGTCTGGTTCTCAATAATGATTTTTGTTAAACGAAAACGCGTCATCGATAGTATTTTTTTATGACAGAGGAGGGCAAACGAGCTGGCCGGTCAGTATACAGGAATAAAAAAGAAGGAAGGGGTAAGGAAAGATTAAGTAGAAAAAGCAGAACGGGTATTATACTTCCAGTTCTCTCACTCATAACCATAGATTTATTATAACTTACTAGCGTAAGAAGATTAGCAATGCAAAAGAGATAGATCATAGCATACGCGTTTGTTAGAGCGAGATAGATAGACGAGACCATTTTTCCTATACACGCTATGGGCTTGTATCGCCTTAACGTCAGTCATGTTAAAACAAATCCCACTTATTTTTACAAAATTTATGGTTTTTAAGTGTAGTTTTGGTGTTAATCGACGTGATTAAATTTGGTTACCTGTGCAATGCCTGGATGTAACTCAAACTAAAAAGAAAATACACAAAATTATATATCTTGCTTGCATTGCACACATGTACATTCCACGCACACTAGTGTATTTTGTTTTTGGTCTCGCCTCAATCAAACAAAGCCGATCTATAGGTACGTTAGTATATACTAAATCTATGCTCATAACACGTCAATATTCTGTGAAATCGTAGTACTGCCTTGGTCGAGAGCCAGTTCATTTACGAGCGACTACCAATACATAGTAATAGCTAAGCTCTACAACTCAAAAAGTCGGTCAGGTCAGCTGATATTAATTGCAGGTGTTCATTCATTATCTTCTCGTTTGCCGTATCTAGCATAAAAAAATCACTAGCCACAAACAAACTTGACAAAAGGAAACAATCGCATTAAAAAGAAAAACCTCTTGCAATTTTGTAAAGAACTAATAACTCTCGGAACGAGTGGATGGCAGTTAAATAAGCCAAATTGGGCCATCCCTTCGGCAGGCGGGTCTACTTTTATAGCGCTTTATATTTTCTGGGCTTGCCACTTCCATGTACTGATAAGATCGATTCATTATCATCTGATATTCCTTTATTACATTCTTTGTTCGCAAACAACTTGAATTAGCACCTTTTACTGTTATTTGTGGCCGTTCTTTGTTTCAATAGAGAAAATGTCCCTTGCTTATCTTTGATTAATGATTTTCAGTTTTACAATCACAAGCTAGCTTTTTTTTTAGTTTGCCAGTGACAGCATTTTTTTTTTATGTGTCATTAACTTTAAAATTTTTCAAAAACTGTCTGTTAGTATTTTTCGAGTGTGTGAGTGTTTTTTCTATAGGGTGCTGCACATAATCATTAGACTTACATATAATCGACCATTATAACCTAAGTTTTTAGGACATACTCCGCAACTTTTTAACGTGGATTGACCGTAATCAGTGTTTCAAACCACTTTTAAATGACATAGATTTATTGTATGTAGAATAGTTTGTATATGAAAATACACATAATCAATGTCATAGAAAAAATAGTCTAGAATAATTTCAGTCTAAAAACCACAGTTTGAGCGCGTTAAAGCGAGAACAAGAGTAAAGTTCCCTTTTGCTGTGGCAGCGTTTCATAATTAGCAACACGTACAGGCAATATTGTTTTAGAAGCATTTCACTTGAACTACAGTATCACATGCTGTAAAATAATGTGTAAAATATTGTATGCATTTTGATAGTATGTTTCTTTGACATAATTCAAATCCACATTGGAGCAGCAGCGTGGCAGAGTACGCTGCGCCCTTCGATTAAGGGAAGACCAGTATATTTGCAGTGGGATGATTATGGGTTGATATGGATGTGTTGTCGACTGTGCTAAAGACATAGTATGTTGTCAAATATTTTATATTCTATTATATTCTTAGTTCACATACTGCAGTCGGGAATTAAGTACTTTAAAATGAACTAAATGCGAGCTAATCTGAACTAACTTAGCAACCGGTATTATTAGAGTCAATTCACGATTCACCAATTATATTCCTAGAGGATTACATTATACCGCAGAGTGGTATATTTCTGTGGGTATATACAGCTAGGTGTATCGTGTATTGATGGGGATATATCATAACAATGTACGTAGGCAACCGCAGACCACTGGACATACGCAATACTGGTTTAGTTAGACTGAATGGGTTCTATCTGGGTGCTTACCATAGATTTAGAAATTATAGAAGACTAGCTTTTCCCCGCGGCTTCGCTCGCGTTAATTTTATGATTAGCATAGCGCGACTTGTGGCGCCATATGTTGGCCGATACAGCGCCCTCTATAGT
This sequence comes from Endotricha flammealis, assembly GCA_905163395.2. Lineage (NCBI taxonomy): Eukaryota > Metazoa > Arthropoda > Insecta > Lepidoptera > Pyralidae > Endotricha > Endotricha flammealis. Next base: position 8,898,612 of record LR990870.1, on the reverse strand, counting down.
AGAAAAAATATTTTCCCATTGCAACGACATACTTTCACGGGATAAAAAGTAGCCTATGTTGGGCTGTGTACCCCTAACGATATGCATGCAAATTTTCATAATGATCGGCTGCTTAGTCAAGCCGTGAAGGAATAACAAACAAATAAACAAACAAACAAACTCACTTTCTCATTTATAATATTAGTAAGGATAAGGATAAGGATATGGCAAGTCAGTGTAATGCTCGATTTCTGAGAAAAAAATAACATGATACAAGTTCTAAAACTGACACTTTTTTTGTGGCAAAAAAAAAACTTACGCGCCTGATGGTAAGCGGTCATCGAAGCCTATGGACGCTTGCAACACCAGTGGCATGACTCGCGCGTTGCCGACCCTGTAAAAATCTTTTAATGCCCCTTTTGAAGAACCCCATATTACAGTCTAAAAGAAACACCTCGGCGGGGATCTTATTCCACAACTTCAGCGTTCGCGGGAGGAAACTCCTCCGAAACCGAGCAGTACGCGACCATTTTGGTTCTAGCGTGTGAGGTTGGATTCCCCGCCGGTGACGAGCTTTATGTCTAATCATTGCTTTTTACATCATTTCGCAAATTTCGTGTAAATCCCTTTATGTACTTATAATATTTAGAAAACTTGGATCATATTTACAGCCCTGGTTACCGTTTTCATTGGTACCTAGAAAGTCGCGTTACAGCTTATAAATTTTCCTCGATTACGCCGTGTACTTCTATGTACAGCCATCGATAACGTATATGGGAGAAAGAAAGCAAAAAAGCAGGTTACTTTAACAAGGCCGCTCCTATTGCCTTTGGGGATCGAGGACTGCGTTTTCGTCACCTCCCCCCTCCCCGTCGTTTGCTAGCAATGACGTAATCTTTAAAGACGATAACTAATCTTCTTAATTGATCTTTTTCCTTGATGAGTTAAACAAATGAGTGGAGTAGGCTCCGCGATAATAGGCATTTTCTGCGGCTCAGGGTAGATTTTTGGGTATTAATATTAATAACGGTGTTTTGTCATGAGTTTGTTTGTGGTCCTTTTTTGTTTATATACCTTTTGGTACGTATTGTGGTCATAATTAGGATGGCCGTGGTTGCTATAAACATTTTCGGGATAATACTTTTTGAAATATTAAAATACTCAGTTAGCGTGTATACTTACCGCTTTCCCGTGAGAATTTCGGAAAATCCTTGTATTTATTTCACATATAAATCTTCTTCTTGAATCACTTTATCTATTGCTGAAAACTTCATTTAAATCCGTTAAGTAATTTAAAAGATCTTTAAGCTAAGAGTATGACATTAATACGAATAATATGTTTTAGCGATACCTGGAAAGGGTGATTAAGTTCAAAGTGCATATTTAATTTAAGATCTACATTGTACAGTCAAGAGCAGGTCGAACTTTACATAATGGACTTTGTACCGTTCTTAAGTTCTATGTCATAAGAGCCAGAAAACTGCAAGCACTGAAAGTGTAAAGCTCGACGTGCACCTGACTGTACACTTAATCTTACTAATTAACAATTGATTAAATAAACGATTATACGAACTATCGTCACAAATAAACTAAAAGGTATAAAAATAACCTAGGTAGATCTAAGAGAAAAAGTTAAAAAAGCAAATGTCTGCAGTAACTTTTTAGTTGTGTTATCTTTTAAGGCGGAACCTAACAAAATTGTAAGTTGGAGTTACAAAACATGCAACTTTAATTTATTCTTGGAATACATAATCTGAAGGGCGGGGTTGGCCGACAGTTGGGCGGGATAGGCAACCCGGCCATTGCCTTGGCATATGTCGAAAATACAAGTGAAACTTCCACCATTTGATCTAAATTTCACAAGATTCAGCAACTTCTGATTGGAGGTACCTAAGTCCTATTTATAATTCAGAAAATCTTATCTATAATTTACTTCCTTGTCGCTACATAGTAAAGGAAAGTTGGTAGCCCTGGGGCCCGATTCTACTAAACAAAAGGACCAATGGACTCTCAATGGTGTCTCACAATAAGTTAAACATTATGTTATTGTTTAAGTCCATAACAAATGTCAAAAACTATTCCACAGATACACTACCGACATTCTATTGAGACACCATTGAGAGTCCATTGGTGCATTTGTGTTAGTAGAATCGGACCCCTGGGGCCGTACCACGACTTTCTATATCTATCCTTAAACGATTGTGTCAACGAGACATCGCCTTACATCATGTATTGCGCTGTCTCTCTTACTCAGCCGTTCTTGTTTTGTTATAAGCGGTCATGGTAGGGGCTCTGGTGTTACTGATGTTCGTAGGTTGCGGTAACTGTTTTCCATCCTGCCGGTTTGTTTGTTTTACTGGCGTATGACAAAAAATATTGCCGTTCTTCGCTTGATTTACAGCCAGTTTCTTAAACTAATTTTAATTTTAATCCCACATAAGTGTCATGCTATCTCTTTTTTTTTTTGGTTTGTGACAGCTATAATTTAATGTGTCATTAACTTTAAAAATCCGAACCACTTTTTTATATATTACACATGTAACTATTGTGATACTATTACAAATTAAAAATTTTCTTTATCAAATGTGTCTCTCAGAACTTTGAGAAACTTAAAAAGTACTATAAAACATTTTGCATTACGATGTTAGATGGTTCGATACCACGAGACCGTAACCGCCATCGCTTAATAAACCAAAGTCTAGACTGTTTTTTCAGTTACATTAAGTATTAAAATCGAACACCACTTAATAATGTACGAATTGAACTACGTTCCTTTCTAGCACGTAATGTTAGGGGATAAATGGATATCAGTAACAGAATTAAGGTGCGGTAAAAAATTCTGTGAAGAAGCCCTCGGTTTGTTTTAAATTGTTTTTAACTTAGATGTGTCACTCCAGCAATAAAAAGAATCAAAAAGAAAACTACTTTTTAACCACTAATTACTATTAGAATATAATATCTTTAAATAATATGATGACAAAATCGCACCCAAGTTCTTTTAAAATCCAAAAGACATTGAAGTGTTCCATCACTAGGCCTTTACCTCTGTGCATTTACCCTATACAGTGAAGAACAAGAAATTTTAGCTTTCGTAATGTATAAGAATTAGAAGATGGATAATTAATCACCAAAATAGTCTAAGAAACATGGGAACACAGCTGGTCACACTACTCACAATCAATATTAGCTACATTTATTTATAACACTAGCTGACCCGTGCCCACTTCGTTGGGCATAATGTTAAAAGCCTTTTTATTTTTTGGTTTTTTATATAACCTATGACACTCAGCAATAATGTGGCTTTCTATTGGTGAAAGAATTTTCAAAATCGGTTCAGTAGATCCCGAGATTACCCCTTACAATTTAACAAATACACAAACTTTACCTCTTTATAATATTAGTATAGATATAGATATAGATAACAATATTATGTACGGGTCACCTGATGATAAAATAATACTGTTGCCGCCTGTTGTTTTTAACTCGTGACCCACAATCGTCTTAGATTAGAATGTCAACCTTTGGTTGCATGATTTACATTAGCTAGTAATGAAGCGAAGGGATTTGTGCTGATGTAATAGCACTCGACATTGTTTTACACTTAGCTGCCGTTGACTTAGCAATATGTTAATTGGGTGGCACGATCTATTATATTATGAGAGTACATTAGTAGAAATATCAGAGACCTAGTAGTCGTATCCTGAATTCTATTACTTCATCGCAACGCCCTCAAAAGTGAACTAAGTCATAAAGGTGTTATCAATTTTTTGTCACCAAAATGTGTGTATGCATACACATTTTGGTGACAAAAACCAAGTGTACAAACACTTGGTTGAATGGAGTAAATATTTTTAATTTTAATTTTTTTTTAATATAAATAAATGTGAAAGTTTGTGAGAATGTACAGGTATCGTTTTTTGATGGCGATGTTGGTCGCACTTTTACACAAAAGTGGCTCGATTAATTTACTTGAAATTTTGACGTACAGATAGATTTTAACTTGAATTATGACACTTCTATTCCGGAAAAAATCGATACTTACGGCATAGCATTAAAATAAAGTACTTACACGAACAACATCTGAGTGAAAAGAATTGGGCACAGTTATGAATAAAATTTGCTTGACTGCGGACAATATATTATAGGAAAATTTTAGGCCAATCTCTTTCAAAATAATTGGTATCCAATAGCTTATTCAGAGAAGGCATCGTATTATCGATACATTTCTAAATAAAATATTCACTCTATTAAATACTAAAGAGCGACAGGCTACCTAATATTGTATTTAATATTTACATCTATTATCTGAAGAAAGATTTTGTATCTTTACAAATATATTACGAACCAATTCAAAAGTACTGGACCGATTTCAAAAATTCCTTTCATCTAAAGAATGCTATTTACTAAGTGAGGCTATTATTACGCCCGTGCGATGACCGGAACGGGCCACTAGTGTTAAATACTTAAAGATTTTGAATTTTCCTTCAAACATGAATATCAACTGTTTAAGAGGAAAAATTTTAAAATGAAATGAAATCGTTTATTCAGGGAACCTTCACAGACAGACATATGTATATTATTGGGCACTGGAGTTCTGAAATACAGGTTGTCCTGTTTAGCCTTCAGTCCTCCCAAATGTTGTAAGTATGTTTTCTATTTGTCTTGTTATTATCCTAGTATAAGCACAGAATAAGAAATAGTACTATGTAGTATAAGTTTGTATACCCCAATGTTTAGAATTGTTAAACATGTACCTAACATTCTGGTGAAAAAAAAATATTTTTTTTTTCAATTTATTTATTAATAACTTTTTTGCCCGAGACTACGTCCGCGTAAAGTTCCGGACCCGTTCCCGTGGGAACCACATTGAATTTCGGGAAAAGCTATATGTATATGTCACTCCCTGATAATATAGCTTTCTACTGGTGAAATAATTTTTGAAATCGGTCCAGTAGTTTCGGAGCCTATTCAAACAAACAATCAAACCTTTCCTCTTTATAATATTAGTATAGATATCAGTGTTATCAGACAAGTTTATTCGTCTAGTTTCAATCTCACGCTCGCTCATTTGCATTTTGTATGAACGAGATAGCGTGTAAGATTCTTTTTGTAGCATTTCAAGTGAGTATCGTGCACAAAAAAAATCACAAGAAAAATTACCTGCACAGTTAAGTACTTTAATTTCGAGTTGTTTCGAGTATATAACGAATAAACAATTTAACAACTCGACGACTTTCAAGTTTATTTCAAAGTTTGTAATCGCAGACAAGTTAATATTACCCGTCAAATTAGGCCGTATACACTGGTGGCTCTCTGGGGAGGGCCTGGGGGAGCTGTCGCGTCTATTGACATTATGCAAGAAGGTAAGCCCTAAGTATCAGAGTAAGCCCACTAGAGGCCGCTCTGTCTGAGATGCGGTTTTGTGGAGATGTAGGTATATTTCGCCTATTGAATATTGAATATTTTTCACTTTGATCACGCATTTAAAAATCTATTCTCCATTGTACGGTGTTGAAGATAAAACAAACCTGGTCAAGAGCGTTATTTTTGAAATGAAAACTTCTTTAGCGGCGCTTGGCACTTTTTTAGATGGGTAAAAAATGTTAAACTCGCGTCAGAGCCGTAGCCTGATCGAAAAAGCGTAAGATTCCCTAACCAGTCCAAAATATTCAAAAATGCACAACGTTGATGTTTAAGTTTTCACTGCTGCCGGCTTTTTTTAATAAATTATACTGCGATAATGTAGAATGATTGTCAAAGTCACATTAAACATACCTATTTTTCATAACAATGATCATAACGAGGTACCTACAGTTTTTTTTTTATAATTTAAAGAAAATAACTGAAATATCCACCTTACAGAAGATCGTAGCCAAATAGCAATGGTCTCGGCCATGTTGTGTTCCTACGGTGAGTAAGGTCTCCAGAGCTCCACTTGGGGGGGTTCGGAGGGTTGGCAACGCGTGAGTGATACCCCCGGTATTGCTAACGTCTATAGGCTACGGTGACGGCTTACCATCAGGCCGACCGTATGCTTGTTTGCCACCTGTGTGGTATAAAAAATAAAAACTGAAATAAATGTAATTTACAATATTGCTCACCAAAACATAATTTCACGCATTACAATTGATATTTGAATATATTGTTAATTAGTACCTAGTAACTCGCGTACGCGACTCGAAAGGTCTCATAAACATAGTCTATCCTCGTTCCCGGTCTTTCTAGGCAAGGTCTAAGTACAACCAGCCGATGAAAGAGGTGAACAGAGCCGTAAAATGTGACTCAATTTTTCTAAATATAGTTCTTTGTTCTCTACCCTGGTTCATTGGTTGTACCTATTATAAAATAATTGTAAATATCAAAAAATATTTTAAATTAACCTTATATAGTGAAGAGAAGAAGAAAATCTAGAACTTTAATTATAAGTAATAAAAAAATTCAACAATATCACTTACTTTCTATCCTTTACGCAGAATTTAATTATAAAATATTACCTGAAACAAAGAAGAGTTAATTATTATTCAAGAACCATTATAATTGGATGTTAAATTATAATCTAGTTTTACACAGGCTCTCTGTAATCGCCACGTGAGTTGAGGTTTGTTATACCATCTCGTACTCAAGTCGTATAGATATAAAAAAAAATGTCCGAGTTTCCGAGATACTGTTAAACCGCAATCGAATCGAAATAACTACGGCGTGGTATCTGAGAGACGTAATACAGCCTTACTCACATATCCAGGCGGTAAAATCAAATATCCATTATTTAGAAAAAAAAAGTCGCTTGGCTTTACCGCCCTAATCACTCGCCACAACAGCACAAGCTTAATAAATACAATAATTACTTCGGATCGACTTTATTGTTCAGCAAATACTGCCGAAACCCACATACAAGAAACACAGGCAAGACTGGAAATTTATTGGAGACGTACTTATGCCCAACGGCAGATATTCGCGAATTCTAATGAAGACGAGATAGTGCCAATGCAGAGGTCCCACCCAGCTCGAATATGTATCTATCTAGCCTCTTTAATTCAGTCTTGTTCCGTCATAATTAGTATCTATCTTGCCTCTTTAATTCAGTCTTGTTCCGTCATAATTAGTATCTATCTTGCCTCTTTAATTCAGTCTTGTTCCGTCATAATTAGTATCTATCTTGCCTCTTTAATTCAGTCTTGTTCCGTCATAATTAGTATCTATCTTGCCTCTTTAATTCAGTCTTGTTCCGTCATAATTAGTATCTATCTTGCCTCTTTAATTCAGTCTTGTTCCGTCATAATTAGTATCTATCTTGCCTCTTTAATTCAGTCTTGTTCCGTCATAATAAGTATCTATCTTGCCTCTTTAATTCAGTCTTGTTCCGTCATAATTAGTATCTATCTTGCCTCTTTAATTCAGTCTTGTTCCGTCATAATTAGTATCTATCTTGCCTCTTTAATTCAGTCTTGTTCCGTCATAATAAGTATCTATCTTGCCTCTTTAATTCAGTCTTGTTCCGCAATAATTAGTATCTATCTTGCCTCTTTAATTCAGTCTTGTTCCGTCATAATAAGTATCATCTACCTTGCGTCCTTAATTCAGTCTTATTCCGTCATAACAAATATCGATCTTACCTCTTTAATTCAATCTCATTCCAGTTTATAAGACATACGTAACAATATAGATTGGTTCAAAATATCAAGTTTCGACGGTATCAACATACTTAAGTGAACTGATACAGTGCATACTACACAATAGTTTCCCTGTTTCCCCAATCGTCGAAAGTTTCCGCTTGAATCGTTTGCTACCAAGATTACTTAATTGTTGGTGTAAGCTCTGTACCATACCCATGTTGGCTTACAAGTCAACGGATTACAATATGTGGCATTTATGTTCACTCACTGGAAACTTGGAACTGTTATAAATAAATGGCTTTTTGTCCTTAAAATCCTAAATATTGTTACTGTAGACTGTACCACGTTATGGTAATTAAATTCAGAAATGAAATCAGGGTTTGGATTCGTGGAATTATTAGTTCCATTTCCGTTATACATGCCACCGGCAATTTAGAACAATATTAAAAAGATTTACGAGAAAATATTTGTTCAGCTATTTATAATTAGCTCCATTTAGCGACTCATATGTCAATAATTATAAGAGATTTAGAAAACGAAGAGAATACGAATTTTTATTGCACCAATAAATTACATAAAACAAAGTAACAATAAAAAGAGAACGCAATAGGCGGCCTTATCGCTATGCAATTTCTTCCAGACAATATGTATAGAACATATATTATTAATAATTTTAGATGTGTTAAATCAACCGTCTAGTGCTGTAACCTCCGTTTATACAACGTCATAGAAGTGTAAGCTAACAAGTCAACAGACTAAGAGCGTTATGGTTTTAAGCGCCAACTATACGTAAAACTTAAGTAATATGTGTATATCGTACAATACGAGTATGATTTTTTGGATTTGAATATCATGAATATTTAAATAAATAGCTAAATTAGTCACTTAAAAGAACACAACACCAGAAGACAAGCAAAGAATAATCTCAGTAAAGTCTAAAGTCTTCTCATACATCTCCTACCTACCATAAGTACTATGTGTAATGATCGCTTTTTAACTTAATATGAATAGGAAAATACTAATATATCACTGGCTCACTACTACACCAGCTCAGAGGCTCAGGCGCACGTCCTGCCCGCAACGCGACTCCCGCTCGGTTGACAACTGCACGGCTACCGCCCTCTACTGGTGTACATGAGACAATGTATTATATCTATTGTATAGATACAAACACTACATCCCTTCCTTTTAATCATTTTTATTTATTGCAAATTAATATATGTAATCATAGGTATGTCTAAATTATAATTTACTTAATCAATCACCATTACATCAAATACTTATTGATTTATTAAATCTTTCGTCGTGTCCTCTCCATTTTCATTGGTCTCGTCTTCTACTGATTTCCATTGTCCTTCCACACGTTTCAGATGAATCACATTCCGTCGCAGTTTATGCCCAGTTTCTTCATTTCTTATCATCATATCACTTCCTACTGATTTTTCAACTACATAGGGTGCAGGGTTAAAAGTAGTTGATAATTTATTCGTCTTTTCCATTTCTTTTACGTACACCTTATCACCTTCTGTCAGTTCTGGATTTTCCGCTTTTCTCTTTAGGTCTCCATAAACCTTCCCCTTTTCCTTTTGTAATTTATCTCTATCTCTAACTTCGGTATCATTATCCGCCTCATTTATATCTTTCAACATGGGGATTTTATCCCTATTCATTCTTTTGAAAAAAAGTTCTGATGGAGTCTTTCCTGTAACTGAATGAGGAGTGGAATTGTACATCATTAGGTATTCATATAATGTGTCTTTCATATCCCGCTTTTCAAAAGAACTTATTTTTAGACGTTTTACTATGTCTTTATTTTGTCGCTCTACTTCTCCGTTCATTTGTGGCCAATATGGCACAGTACTAAAAAGATTAATATTACACGCTCGACAAAAATCCTTAAATTCTTCACTGACGAATTGTTTGCCATTATCAGCGGTGATAGACAATGGATAGCCCAGCCTACTAAAAAGTTCTTTTAAGATTTTAATAATTTGAGAACTCGTAATGGTTCTTGTAATTTTTATCTCTTTATAACGACTATAGTAATCGACAATGACTAAGATATAATCATTACTAGGTAAAGGCCCCAATAGGTCCATTGCAATATCAACCCATGGTTCAGATGGAAGTTCTCTGCGTTTCATCGGTGCTGGAGGATTCGGCAGACTAACCAAAGTGCAGCCTTTGCAGCTCTTTACCATCATCTCGACGTCCCTATCTATCCTAGGCCACCAAACTTTAGATCGCAAGCGACTCTTCATAGAAACGATTCCTGGGTGGCCCTCATGAGCTGCTAGTAAAACCTGCTTCCTGAGGTTCTGTGGAATGACAATCCTATGTCCTCTTAAAAGGACATTCTCAAAAAAACATAACTCATCTGAGAATATTTTATATGATTTTACAGATTCATCCCATTGATGATTATAAATTCCTCTTTTAACGTTGATAATTTCTTGATCACTCTCAGATTCCTTTACTATTTGTTGCATTGAGGTTGCAGAAGGTCTCGCAAGTTCGACTACCTGATAAACATGATTCTCTTCTGATGATTGAATTGACTGATCCGAGTAATTACATAGCCGCGATAATGGGTCCGCAATATTGGTCTTACCCGGTTTATATTTTACAACATAGCGATATGCTTGGAGTCGCAAAACCCACCTTTCGACACGAGCGCATGGTTTTGATCTTGGACTGAACAGAAATTCTAATGGCTTATGATCTGTTATCAAATCAAATTCTTTACCGAAAAGAAACGCATTAAAATGTTCGATTGCCCATACCAGAGCTAATGCCTCCTTTTCTGTTTGGCTATATTTTCTTTCACACTGACTAAGTGTCCTATTTCCATATGCAATAATCCTTGGTCCTTTACTATCAATCTGTACTAAGACTGCTCCTAGGCCTACAGGGCTGGCATCCGCTATAACTTGAGTCTTGTCCTTTACATCATAATAGCCCAAAGTTTCTATTTTAGCTAATCTTTCTTTTAAATTTTCAAACGCTTTATCATGATTTCCCTTCCAATATCCTTCTATGCTCGCCTTTTTTCCTAGTTTCTGTCTTAGTATTTCTTTCAAAGGTTCTGTTGTCGTGGCCAAATTTGGAATCCATTTATTTATATAATTTACTAAACCTAAAAAACTTTGTAATTCTTCTATTGTTTTTGGTGCTCGAAATTCATTTATGCTCTTTATATATTTAGGCAATGGTTTTACTCCTTCCGGTTTTAATTCGTGTCCCAAAAAATATATTGTCTGTACTTTGTAAATACATTTCTCCTGATTTAGTAATACATTATTTTGTTTCAATACTTCCATCACTTTGGAAAGTCGTAAGTCGTGTTCTCTCTCGTTACTCCCCCAGATTAATATGTCATCTATAAAGTTTGTAGTTCCTTCGCATTTTATGAGCATCTTCTCCATAATTTTTTGAAAGAGTTCCGGAGCACATGTCACACCAAACAAAAGCTTTTATATCTGTAAAGACCATTTGAAGTTATGAAAGTAGTCAAATATCTTGAATCCGGGTGTAATTCTATTTGGTGAAAAGCGTTTTTTACATCAAGTTTTGAAAAATATTGTGCTTTCTTTATCTTTGGTAATAAGCTTTCCATACAGGGCAATGGATGATTCTCTCTTAATATAGCTGCGTTGGCGCGTCGCATATCAACACATAAGCGTACATCACCGTTATCCTTAAGAATTGGGACCCATGAAACCCATGGTGAAGGTTCATGAACCTCTTCTATTATATCTAAATCTAGCAGTTCTTTAATCTTCTTATTTATTCTTTCTTCTAATGGTATTGGTATTCTCCGGTAGGGTTGCATAACAGGTTTCACTGATGAATCAATAGGAATTTCGATTAAAGTATCCTTAAATTTCGGAAATGTTTTATTTAACTCCTGTTCAACTTGATTTACGTCCACGCCTAACTTCAGAACACCCAGTCGCAATGCAGTATCTTTACCCAGTAAGTTACGTGACCCATCTTCAATAACATAAATCGTAGCATCATCCATTTTTCCATTTGCTTTTATGACTGTTTCAAATGAACCTTTAATTTGTAATGGTGTTTTACTTCCATATGCTAGTAGTATTTTATTTGGCTCTTTCACTTGTTTGCCACATATTACCTTGTTTTTCTTTAAATATTCCCAGGTCCTATAGGATATTAAATTTAATTTGCACCCAGAATCTATCAACATTTCTAAATGTACTCCTCCTATTTCGCATTTGATTGTTGCATCGTCATTCAAATTAAATATGTATTGTACTCCTTCGTCTTCCAGAGAATTTACAGTAGTTTCTTTTCGTTGTTGCTTGTTATAGTTTTTACCCCTTTCTTGGTTTTGGGCGAGTTTACGTTTTTGCTGAAACGGTTTAGTATTGCAACATTTTTGATAATGGCCTAATTTCCCACATCCATTGCATGTCTTATCTCTAGCCCGGCAAGGAAGACCTTGAGAAACATGTGCAGAATTTCCACATCTAGTACACTTTGGTGTCTTTTTCTCTTCATTAAACTCTTTATCCTGCTTAGTCCATCTTGAATAATCTTTGTTTCTAGTCCTTATTGTATTAACAACATTTGTTTTATTTTTTTCATTTTGTTCGTAACTGTCCAGTTGGTAATTTACTATTTCGAGGGTATTGGCTAATGTTATCACTTTGTCCAATGTAATTTCCTCGCCCATTGTTAATATTTTTTTTCTTAATTCAGTTGATAATGATTTTTCTAATATCTGATCAACTATGTGATCATCCGGTTTTTCGAACTTACATTTTGCTGCCTGATCTCTTAGTTTAATGAGAAATTTTTCAAAACTTTCCCCTTCATCCTGCTTAATAAGACGGAAAATGTGACGTTCGAAGGTCTTATTTTGTTTTGGAAGGAAATAATCATCTAATTTACTAATAGCTACTTCAAAAATATCAACATTATCTTCAGGTTCCACGCTAGCTCCAGGTAAATTATAAAATATCTCTTGCAATTCACTTCCCCCTAGGATTAGCAATGTAGCTCTTTTTTTAGCTGGGGTTGTGATTTCTGCAGCTTCAAAATAAATTCTAAGTGAACGTTGCCATTTTTCCCATCTTAAGCCGACTGATGTACTATCACCTTCTATATCCAATTTACCAGGTGATGGTAGCTGATTTGCCATGGTTGCTCGTATGGGGTGACCTGAAAATACACCCAATTGAATGGACGTCTCTTAGCCACTTTTAATTTAATAAAAGTCATGTACTAATAAATACATTTTTAAAAGAAGTTCCAAATGCACATAATTCAATTTAATGAATTATTAATTGTTTTACCATGGTAACTATCTCCAATTGAATGGAAATCCAATATTACCATATTCTCAGTTATTTCAGGCATTTCCAATTTAATGAAAATCTAAACCCAAAATATTTCCAATTTAATGGAAATCCGAAGTATGATATTTCCAATTTAATGAAAATCCGAAGTATGATATTTCCAATTTAATGGAAATCCGATGATATTTCTAATTTAATGGAAATCCGAAGTATGATATTTCCAATTTAATGAAAATCCGAATCCGAAATCCGAAGTATTTTGAAATTATTTCAATGAGAGAAAGTCTTTAAACCATTAAATAAAACGCAGTAAGTTAATAAGTATCATTACAAAAATTACGATAAGTGAAATTATTAATTTATTTTTATTTAAAAAACGTTACATTTGGTTATTTACCAAATGAATATTTATCAGCGCAACAAACAATATTGTTTTACTGTACGCTGTCACAGTATTATAAAAATATTAAATTTAATGTGGGTAATTTAACATGCAATGGAATTGAAAACCTTACAAAACTTACAATCCAAATTTAATATGTAAAAAGTCACCTAAACAAGATATTACTGTTAAACAGAGATGCCATACTGCGAATTACAGTAGTGCAAGCGAGACACTCGTCATCGTCACATACACTACACAGGTTACTCCAGAAAGTACTTTTTATGTTTGTATTTTTGTAATTTTTTATAATTAGCTTAGAATATATAACGCATAAAGATAATAGCAAATAGTTATTATAATAGTAAAATCAAATAGCTAAAAATAACTAAAATGTCATTTCATTTGAGATTGAATCGATTGAGAAACTCAATTGAGTAACCATTTATTTAATGTCATCTATCTTTCCCTTTTTTTTTTTTACTTAATATTATTATTTTTACTGACCTTTATTCTCGTCGCCACTTGTAATGATCGCTTTTTAACTTAATATGAATAGGAAAATACTAATATATCACTGGCTCACTACTACACCAGCTCAGAGGCTCAGGCGCACGTCCTGCCCGCAACGCGACTCCCGCTCGGTTGACAACTGCACGGCTACCGCCCTCTACTGGTGTACATGAGACAATGTATTATATCTATTGTATAGATACAAACACTACACTATGCAATACTCTGTGAACGATCAACCGACCGAGGAACTATACTGTGATCTACATTTAGATCTGCCTTGCCTTACTATTAACCCTACGCACGCCACTGCCCACACGATACCTTATTTTCGATTTTTGCGCATCCAAGGTCAAAGTTACGTGCCGGCACCTATACTCACATTAAAAAAAACAAGCGAAGCTAAACGAAGCACTAGTAGTGACTCTATTGGTACCAGCGGGCGCGGATTCGGTCCTCGCACATATCAATCATTTATGTGATGAGCATTTTTGTGTTGGACTAGTGCTTTTTTGGACATTTTGCGAATCGGTAATGTTGCGACTTCAAATTGATTCAAGCGTAATAGTTTCTTTTTATGACAGAGGAGGACAAACTAGCTAGCGGGTCATCTGATGGTAAGCAATCACTACTGCTCATGGACATCCACGACTACAAGATTTTGGATGCGTTGCCCATCTATGAAGAAATGAAAAAGGAAGTGCAGGAAAGTGAACAGGGAGTTAGAAGCATAAATAAATATATAGGGACAATTCATACAGATTGAGCTAGCCCCAAAGTAAGTTCGAAACTTGTGTTATGGGATACTAACTCAACGATATTATATTTTTATAACAAATACATATATAGATAAACATCCAAGACCCGAGGCCAATCATAAAAAGTTCGTTTTTCATCATGACCCGACCGGGGATCGAACCCGGGACCTCCTGGGTGGCGGTCTGGCGTGGTAACCATTACGCCACGGAGGTCGTCGAAGAAGTGAGTCAAAGTGAAAATATCTGGTAGCTAATGTCCGATATAAAACACAAAGTGTACTGAACAGCGCCTACCGAATATTTTTTCGACAAGTGAATATCACAGTGACTGGTGGAAACGGAACGGGGGTAAGTGGGGTGTCTGGGCAGGCCCGCTATCAGTCACTGTCAACTTGCCGATAGCGAAGGACGTCGGTATCGTAGAATTTTATCGTTAGCGAGATCAGTTCTTATTTTTAATCGAAACTTTGTTGATAGGCTTTACTGAGATTTAGAATGGAAAAATAAATGAAAATGGAAAAGCATTACTCCAGATTTTAACTAATTTGTTCGCGGCTTCACCTGCGTGGTCTTTTTAGGATTAATATATTATTATATCCTATGACACCCGCAATTATCAAAGCTATATATTGGTAAAAGAATTTTCAAAATCGGTTCGGTTGGTCCAGAGATCACCCTACATTTCGGATTTCAAAACCAAAATATTTTCATCGATAATTTGGTATAAGTAACGCGATGACATTAATATAAATTAAGTAAAACCTGTTTTTCTTAACTTTACCAATGTAGTTAACAATCTTAGCGTGTCTTTTTATTCAATTATCCATGTGTAAAATCGATAAATCGTCAGAATAATAAGAGTGTTGTGTAAATGCCATTTCTAACTATATTATTATTATTTGGGTGTGAATGATAATTTTAATTGCCTATTTTTGTTAAAAAGACGTGCTAAGATTGTTAACTACATTGGTCAAGTTAAGAAAAACAGGGTTTAAATCAATAATGTTAATATCATTGACTAATAAATTGTGTTCTTAATATACTTATTTAGTATTTACACCTTGTCACTTCTAATATTTCACTGTCTTTTGACTATTTGAATAATTAACACCTAAAGATGTCTCGTCTGACTGAAGTCTTGTACTCAGTTGGGACTTCGGTTCGATGCATAATTTAAACTTTAACGGATCAATAATACTTAGTCGTTGTAATTAATAGTAAAGTTTGATTAAAAATACATTATTTTATGTACATTGGCATGTAACCATTCTGTAATTTCTTAATATAATTAAATTTGCTTTTCTCAAAGTCAAAATATAAGATAATTTTGATTCATTTATATTGTATTAGATTTTTTCATAATATATATTTTCTTTTTCAATCTGTGGTAAGTAGGATTACAGTCTTATTTACCATGAAATACTTAGAGGTGAGAGTCATCGCCTCCCTCAACTGCTCGGTGTAGTAAAACGTAAAACCGCAGCGGTCTGGTCACAAATGTCTATTAAAAAACACTATCCTTGATATACATAGTACCAAATCAAGACTAAATTTTAGTTTATGAGCCTAGGTGTATCAGTAAACATATGGTATAACCCATTATAGTCGTTTATTTCACAAGCAAGCTCTTTAACTGTAAAAAAATTACAAGTGACTACCCCAGCAATTTTTCGTAGCTCATTGTCGATCCTAATTTTACGCATGTAATGCATGGATTTCCTTAACAATGTCACGCGCGCGCGTCCGTGACGGCCATTTTGTGTTCAGGTGAAACATTTTGTTAAAGTCAGGTATCCATTGTTGGAAATTCAAAAGGGATTTTTACTATACTTCATAAATCTCTTCAGCTGGCATATTCAGACGTGACAGAGAATTGCATAGTTATTGATTCGATCGGGTCCGTTTCAGGCGGATTTATTACTTCACTGATTTTTTCAATTGCTCCAAAGCTACAGTGAGAGATTTATAAGACGTACCCAGACTTACCCTTACAAAGAGTCACGTAGTTTCAGCGGCAGTGGCCGTACTAGGGGTCGGACGTTGCGAAAAAATTACACGAACTAACGACAAACGAACAATAGCCTTTTTTGCGTAGCGGAGATATCGGGAAAGAGGAGATGCGTTCTTTTTATGAACTGTATTATTTTTCATATTTTTCAGCATCTTTTAATAAAAGATTTTATGTTAAGTTCGCATTTGTTTTTTTAATATTCTCGATAATTCTAAGCAACGAGATGCAATCTGAAAGTGAACAGTTTTTCTGATGATCGTATTTTCAACTTTTATAGTATTACAAATTGTTAATTTACCTGATAGATAGATAAATTGATAATTGGAACGTATTACCAAGTGGTGTGACATGCCCTCAATATTTTGTATTTTACTAGATTCGTAACTAAGATGTATATCAAAGAAAAGTTTAATTTTATTTTTAGATAAAATAAAGTAACACGAAACTACCAGTACAGATAAACTCGGCTACCAGGAAAACATAAAACCAAAGAGTTATAATAAAATTATGAAAAATTTACGATATTCCTTGATTGGGAGTCCACGTTCCTACTACGCCTTTTTTCTACTTTCCTAGTATTTTCAGTCGAAGCGTAACTTTTTTACATAGAAACCATTTGCTTACAAACATCGAAAAGTGCAGCATTTATTAAAGAGATGCATCGCAAGTGTGGTTGCAATTTATTTTGAACATCTGCATTGCGCTTATTTTATTCATTTCATGTCCAACTGAATGTGTTTCTATTAAAATATTTAGAATATGTTTTTTTTAAACTCGTACTGGCTGGAGAAAATGTCATTGAAGTTTGTTCATTGTTGACTACAGTGCCACAAACTTATCTGTGCTGGTGGCCGAAACTAGAATTAATGAATACGCTTTGAATACCTTGACAATTACCTTCAATAGCTTCGATCCTAGCGCTCCCACCATCGGCACAGATAAGTTTGTAGTGATGTACACCATTGTGACTTTTCGATACACAGAAGAACAGTACAAAACACATAAAAAATCAAACTTATAAGACCTCTTTTTGCGTGGAGGGGATTTAAAAACAAAGCTATCTTTATCTCTAATCGGTATTCAAATAATAAGCGAGTGGCTCCGATATCCGGAGCCGACATTTCGGTTTCCGTACGATAATAATAAATTAGATAAAAGACGAACATTATTCAAATATCTTCAATTTGGGAAAACGAAATCAAAGAGTATCAAAATTATGCGAAATTATAACCGATTTTATGTTTTTTTCTTCTTTTCTATTACATTTTATTGTTTTTGTGTTATCTTATACTTTTAATGTATATTTAATTGCTGTAAAAGATACCATCGAAGGTAAATTTATTGATTATTCAAAAACAATCCCATTGACAAAAATGTGTATTACAATATGTGACTGTTTGTTGCCTTAAATAAATAAAAATATTTTTAAAGTTGTCCATAATGATTCAACTCAACTATAAAATACGCAAATAATTATTCTTTTAATGTTAATGTCATTTAACTAAACCTTCGACGCATTGGTAGTTAAACAAAACTTCAAATTGTTGCCCCCAAATTTGACCTCCATCGATACATTTCACAAATTCAGGGACTCATTTCGATTAATTTTAAATGAAAAGACGAATAGAGGAGACTCCAAAAAGGGAGCAACGTCACTATGACCTTAAAATTCTTTACGAACATTATTCATAATGATAAAAGCCCGCCTATAAAAGTATTTATTAATATTAAGTTTAAAATAGTTTAGGGTTTAATCCAAAATACTGTTTATTCAGTTATAATAACAAAAGTTGGCCGCCCGCAAAATATTGGCTAAGCAAACAATATGAAAATATTTTTTTATTAGTAATAAATAATTCAATAGCGGTAATGGACGCCGTCCAAGTTTGCCCAAAAGCTTGGCATAGTGTACTATAAATGGTTAGTTTACCAAAGAATAAGCAAACAGGATTAACGCCTGTGAATATTCTTCGGCTAGGAAAGGATGGCGACGTCAGCGGCGGAGGCAGCGAGGCATGAAGCCAGTCCTCGGCCGGACGTGACCTCCCGACCTCTCCCACACCCCCACTGTATTTACACTCCTTTGTCTGAAGGAATCGCTCCTATTCCGCACCATAAACATACAAAAAGACAGTCGATTTAAACCGAGATACCGCAAAAGTGTACGCTTTTCAATACGCAATCGATAGGTCTTCATTTCTTGAGACTCAATTAAAAAGTTCCTTTTTATGCGGATGAAAAATATATATTTCCCTAAATTCGTGCAGTCGGCAAACGGGCGGAAATTAAACTTTGCCTAAACTCTTTTTATTTCTTTACTTTTCGCTGAACGTATCGGTGATCGCTACCATTTGTTACTGCGCTCAAATACGTCGGCAGGCGAACAATCGAAGGGGCTTGTAGGTATCGGGGTGGCATTGTGTTTCAGGTCTGACAGGACGGGCCAGCGGCGAAAGGTTTCGTGAAGGAACTCTTTTGTATCTGCGATCAATTTGCCAAAAGATATCGCCTGTCGAAAATTGTGGTCGGCTTGAATTGCACGACCCGCGATCTCTGCATTCAACTTATTCAGAATGTACATATGTATAAAGCAAACTGTGCATCACTGGTTTGGTGCCACAAACAGATAAACCTTTCATTTCCCTTCATACAATCTCATGATCCGATTATGTATATTCTGCAAGTATGGCACAATTTTTTTAAAGAGCAAAACCGCCAGACAGTGGAGAATATTTGCTTAAACGTTTATACACAACTGGGTGCATACGAAAACATTCTAATGCTATAAACGTCGCTGTTAATCCATCAAATACTAATTTCTGTTTTTAATATTTATTTTATAAAATGTCATTAGATCAAATTCTTGATCATTTTCCAACGATAAAAGGTTAATAGACCATCTAATTTCGACAGCAAGATCATGTATTTTTAACTCACGCACAAAGGCGTATAATTTATAATGAGTTTTATAAAACCATAGGACTACTTGGTAATATTGTTCAACAACTAGAACATTATCGCAAGGCGGGCTCATTAAAAAAGTTTCAGCGTAACTTTAGAGATGGGGAAACGGAGAGATTATCAAGTTTATCAAACAAAAGAGCGGTCGCTAGCAGACTCTGGCGTCGTGTGTCCTCGCGGGGGGCTCATCCAAGCGTAGCGTCTGCCGCTTGTGTTTGCCCGATCTACAATAACTATTGTATGACTAACTTTTCACATTGTAAGGGGTTATTGCTAGGAAACAGAACTGTGGAACTCCATGCAATTGTTTTATTATATAGAAAGGAAAATCCTAACTTCATCATCCTACAAATAGATTGTTCAATAAAATGAGTCGACAAATGAAAACTTGAAAGACTTTGTAATAGCTCTGTCGGGTTATCTTTCCTTTTTATACCACAACAGATTTGTAGTAAAAAGAACTGGCAAGACTAGAGACTTTAAAATGTTAATAGTACAATACGAGTACAAGGATAGTACACATTATGACGATCGCTTTATCACATTGTATACCAAAAATGTTCCTCCATGTGAAACTGATGACAAAGTGTAATTTCATTTTTTGTTAAACAAATCGCCGGCCACAGTGTGAGTTATTCTTTACAATCATAAGTAGGAGTGATATTTATGGAATAGACTTCCTGATTTTTTTCTCTCTACCTTTAATTTAGCCATATTGGTAGAGTTAACAAATTGGTAGAGTCCCTGGTGTTGTCGTCTTTATAGACGGCAGTAATTAATTTCCATCAGGTAACTCGCTCGCTTGTTGTCTACCATATGACATAAAAGAATACAATATAAGTAATACTTCGGTCAAATTAAAAACAAGCTGAAAATCGGTAAAATTTATAAACTCTTTTTTTACCTTTGACCTTTAATAAAAAAATCCATACAGCAGGGCAATCGCGCTAAATAAAATCTGACGGATGTTTGCTGAAACATGGCTGACAGACGATTGTTTGGTGTATTCGGTATCGCGCTAATATTTTGACAGCTTCTTATATTAAAGTTATATTATAAGAACTGTCAAACACAAAATAAAAATAGACGGATGGTATGGTTTGACAGCCTATAATAACGATACGAAACTGTTGTCAAAAACGTCAAACACTCATTTAGAGTTGATACACAATAGTTCGAAGGAATCGGTATCGCGCTAATAGTTTGACAGCTACTTATTTTAAACTTATTTTATAAAAACTGTCAAACACTAAAGTCAGAATGTATCTACAGGGGAAATATGGAGAACTTTCAGATTTTATTCATTATTATATTTTTAACGATTTTATAGATTTTTCAGCTTGTTGGGAGTTAATGTAACTTCAAATGTTTAAATTGACGGGAGTATAAAAACAATAATGTTAATTTATAATGTAAAACACAATCTTTTTAATTCTTATTTTTTATTTTAACTTTTATAAAATCCAATATAACTTAAAGGCAAGTGAGGCGTAATCAAATTAATATTAAGTTATATTCAGTCTCACGATTTAAAGTGAATTCAATCCGTTAAGTAATTCGATACAAATACATCGAGTAAAAGAATTTGTGGCTTTTAAAACCGCAAATTTGATATTGCTTACTTATAAATGGCTTTGGGCGTATTTAACCTATCTCAGTAATTTTATGAGGGTGTAGTAAGATTACACTTATGTTTTGGAATTTGTATCTATCAGCCAGCCAAAAGCATCTTCATTTTAATTCCAGATTAAGTCTCAATTATCGCTTTTTTACAAGCTTTTATTTAACTCGCAATGGGTGGAATCTTAGAACGATTTGAACCACTTCCCGAAGACCGATTGAGCTAAAATTGTGCATACATAATGTAAATCAGATGACAATACAATAAATAATATGATAACAAAATTATGATATAGCCGTTTTAAGTTTCGTTTTTCATACAAAACCGTTCCGACCGAAAACCTATAGGGTACTTCCGGTTGTCCGTGAATCATGAAATTTGATAAGAAGCAACATCATGTAGCACAAGTACAGGAATAAATCTGAAAATCGTACGTTTGTAGTTACATTACAAAAAAAATTTACAAATTATATTCATAGACTAGTACCACCTTTCAACAATAGATGGCGCTGTACGAAACATTGAACCACGCTATGGTTTGCTTTTTCGTATATTATAATATCTGAGAGCATTATTCACTACACTAGTACCGCCTTTCGACAATAGATGGCACTGCGAAACCTAAACCTAACCTAAAAGTCTAAAAAATAAATATATTTATTTAAAAACAAACTTTTATTTAATTCCGCCAAAAATAATTAAAAAAACTTTTCTTTTTACTATCAACTTATAACGTAATTACACAATTTATATGTATGATATTGCAATTTATATGTATGAGCTTGTCGCGAAATTTACCTTACAAAACAAAATTATCGAACTTAGTACGAGTAATTGTTAGTAATTAAATCTCGCGAGTTAGACAATGACGACCATACTAATATGTCATTAACTTTAAGAATGGTTTTGAGAAATTCACCGTAGTATGTTGAATTTGTGTGTTAAGTGAAATCAGCTTTTTCAACCCTTTCAGCGCCTGAGTATAATTTAAGCACACGTGAAAAAAATATACACAGGCGCTGTTAGTTATACAAAATTTAGGCTATTTCATTTGTGTATATCCGACCGTTATTCCGGGGAAATTTCACAAAAAAAATATTTCTTGTCAACATCACAAATGGAAATTTTCTCGATCTGCGCAAAATCAAACGAAAATAGGACTCTTCCTTGGTCTACCCTATTCATAATTACTCTTATATAAGCAGAATTAATATACTTGTCAGTACTGAGTGATAAGTAATCTCAGACGCTTTCATCAACTGACCTGAGGAGTCTTTCTTTATTAGCCTGCCAACATAATCTATTGGTTAGGTTAACAGGGACATTCTTACTTTACACGTTTGATTGGTCCGAGCGATTTGTGTAAATTGGACCCTTGATTAGATTCCCTTTTCTTCGAACTCAGCCGTCTTACGCTTTATTGGGTGGAGTGAATATGGGCACAGTTTGCTTGTAAATGAGGATTTTTTTTTCTACTTAGACGATGTCACTATCAGCCAGATTCCGCTAGCAATCTCTTTTTTTCTTCTATAATTTTGACAGTGACAGCTATAATTTAAAGTGTCGTTAACTTAATAAATACGTTACAGAAACTGACTGTATGACTGATGCTGCTAAGGAGGGAAGATCTTTCAATACATCCTAATCCTACCTACTTCATCTTCCATTCTAAATAAATTCGTTGTGAGTTTCAAGAAAGCGTTCCTATAGATGACGTGGTGCAAATCAACTTGACATTTTAAAATTCATTTTGCAAGATGATAAAATCAATATAGTAAATACAATATTTATATCTATATTTTAACTCTCATGAGAATGTCTGCAATCATAATAATTTCTCGATAATAATCAATTATATGTGAGTAGTAAAACCTATTGAACATTCGTGACAACTGGCGGTTATTGCTGTAAAGAATATTAACCCGATATTGTTATCATAATATTCTAAGTGAATCTATTTATTATAAATTTCATTGGTAGTTATAGGTCAAATTACGGTCTGTTCTCGTAATAAAAATAGTTTCGATCAAGTTTCACACGGTATCTCGCTTATTTCATATTATGAATGAGCGAGAGAGCGCGTCACATCGAAACATGACTTTGACAATTTTAGTTTTAAAAAATTACTGCATGTTAATTATACAATTTTAATTATTAAGTACAGTCAGCGGCATATAATATCTTATTACTTTAGTATCTTGTCATTACTGTTGACATGTTCACTCAAAATTGTTCAGTTAAATAAAATGATATAAAAATTGAGAAAGTGCCAAACTGACAAGATCTTTATACCGCTGACTGTGCACTAGAAACTTACTGCTTTTCTAAGCGAAATTCAAAACGTCTCGGTCAGATTAAATCCTGCAACATTTTTAATTAAATAAGTTAGCAAACTATCTAACTCGTATTATTAGAAATTAAAAAGATCACAAAGTAGATACTAACTTTATGAAGGTCCAGACGTTTCTGCTTTGTAAAATAAATATTTACATTAAAGATTTTGCTTATTATTCAAGAATAGCTACGAAAAAGTTTATACAAATAAGTATTGTTAGATATTTTTTTGTTTACTTCGCCTGTCTGAATAATACACAGCATAATGACATTAATATAATGAGAAACTTCTTTGGTCGTAAATCTAAAAAATACACAAATTATATGAAAAGTATTCAACATCTCTCCCACTACTTAGATTAAAACTCGAGGACGCCAAGTTTTACGATCTCATCATTCTTTTGTGGTCCTTTTGTCAGAAAAATAGAGAAAAAGTCAGTGAACTGAACCCAACGGAATGATTGATAAACGTAGTGAGCGAATGACTGAACGAAAGACCTACTAATAATAACATTGTCCCGTCGTATTGTCCGCAGGGTTGACCCAATTACGGGACGCGATCACCACATCGGAGCGAAATGGTTCGATCTGTCAACGGAAATTAAATTTTCTGAATACCCTACCGTTCGAATCGAAAGGGAAAGTGTAAATTGACTGGTTGAATCCCGGCACTGTGTAGTTATTTGAAGTTTATTAGTAACGGATTTAAGTTGGCATGTTACATTTGAAATGGATGTTTCTATTAGATATTTTTATAGAAAAATACCTAGCCGCTATATCGGAAATAAATCTTTAGAGTAGACAAGACCACATAAAGAGGGAAGACAAGTTTGAAAAAAAATGAATTTATTAGGAGACTTCACAATGATAAAAATATGAGCCAGCCCCAATTGAGACCGCAGTTAATTTAACTAATCTAATATTAGGTCATTAAAACTAGCAAATTTAAAGTTTGTTAAGATTGTAATGGTAACAGTTTTTTTTGTTACAACCCTAACTCATTAGACCAGACGTATTAAGTCGTCTAGGGTATCACTCTCGCTTATTGCTCTCTGAAAACAGCTATATTTATGTAACTATTTTCTCATTTGAAGTTTTAGATAGTGATTGTGACAAAGAGGGGTGAAGTAAATGTGAAGTCAGATAAAGGCGTTTTTTCTAATAATTCAAAAATAATAGCAAAATATATTTAAATTTGATATTTTAAGTGGCATACCGTACAGACATTTAAGTTTTCGAAGCAGCAATTAATCTTAGTTTTAAACTCAAGTAAAATCATAAGCTCTATTCATGCTAAATTATATATAAGCTATATTCATGCTAATAAGCCACGTTTATAAAATGTTAATTTAAAAATTTCTCCTAAATTTTTCACGTCGTAATATCCGTACCTACAATTTTTTTTCCGTCCAACCACAGTTTATAGCATTGTTGAACATGTTTAAAAAACATTACGGGGCCTCGTTTGAAATTCGCGGACTCAGCTCTAGCTTTATTAACGAGGGGGCTCTTTTTAGAGTGGTCTAGTAATACCGTTATACTTAGGGTTGGATTTTCTCGATTCATTTGTTATTTTGGACCACAGAGTGATCAGTTCACAACTGAGAGGGAAGTATTGTAAGCCCTCAGGCCATTGTGCTTTTTTACGCTGACGCAGCGTTCCTTAGCGAAAACGTTTCTAAGTCTTTTATGAAGTATCCTAAGAGATATTGAGCGTCTACCATTAAAATTCTACTGAAATTAGAAATGTGGAAGTATTGTTAATCAATCACGTAACGGATTTACTCGTAAATAAAATTGGTATATATGTAGTTTAATACATTTAATATAGGTACAATGGAAAGCCGCGAAACTTTCACTAGCGTTGATTCTTTCCCGTGGGAATTCAAAAAAATCTCATTGTACTTCATCATGAAAGGAACTTCTTTGTAACCAGCTCTCTTAGTCCAAGAGTTTGGGGTTGGCAATAATCAAGCAGCTGGCGAAGCATGGCTCAAGAACGGAAGACATGGCGTTCCCCCTTGTGTCGGAGGCCAAGACTCACTTTGGGTCGCTGAGCCATCGAAGTAAGTAATAATCAAGCAGACAAAGTGGTAGACAGATGTAAGTAAAATATGATCGTGAATATAATTTGAGTTATTGACTCATTCACACACAATTTAATATTAGTTAATGTCTGGAGTCTAGACGATCTATTGTGAATACAATCAGTACCCACCTATTATAAAGCATTCGTGCAGATTAAAATTAAATATTTTATTATATTGACATTGTGAGATCATTGAACTGGAAGCCTATGATCTAAGGACCCCATGCTGACTAGAGAATACCTCGACAAAGAGTTTCTTTTCGAATACAAGTCCTATTCATATTTTAAGTTACCATAACAATTTATCTTTACAAGTGTTCTTTTTATTTAAAATTAAAGGCTGCAGAACGATTGGCAGTCGATAATGCTACGCCGGTGGCCATAATTAGGGCCGTAACAGCCGATCATAGACTAGACTTTCACCATAAACAGGTAGAATACTTGTATTACGAGTATCTGCTTCATATACAAACAGAACTCACTCCAGAACTGACAAAGTAGACGTGTGTACCAAGACGCTTGTCTCCTATTTTGGGACATGTCCCCATATCTTAGTATGGTCTTTTGATCGCTCCGATGGTCTTTTTTAGTCTTTTGTCTTTTTTGTCAGCATCTAAGGATGACATGATGTTAACCAAATAAAGGCACATCCACATTCTGATCTGAGGAATTAAAACTTTAGTAGCTCGACACTATAACATTTTGACATGTACACTCAAATGGTAATTAAAATTATATAGGTGTACGTACAAGGTATAATAACAACGTACATATATTTGTCGTTGAGTATACACAAAAAAAAAGTTACTCCCATACAGGTATCATCTGAACTAATAAACCTTCTTTGCAATACAAAAAATGAACCTCGATAACAATCAATAACAATACACAATAATAAAAACCCGGTGGAACATGTGCACAAGTTCATCGACCTACATCCAACCGTACGTTAGGGTTGTCAACATTTCTTCAGCAGAATATTTTTTTTTTAAAATACATTATACATCCATCGTCATCATGGCAAAGGAACCCATTGCTTCATAGTATACAGTTATTTTCCTCAGTGTAAAAATGAAAAAAAATTATTTATTCAGCGACTAGCCAAAGCATTTCCCTATAAGTCATATACCGTAAGGAAGAACGCTAAAATAGACCTGTGTTGGGAAGAATAACGTATACAGACACGTAAGAAGGCCGTAGGCCACGGTGGTACAACATTTTCTTAAGCCGTCACCGTAGTCTATAGACGTTTGCAATACCGGGGGTATCACTCACGCATTGCCAACCCTCCCAACCCCCCAAGTGGAGCTCTGGAGACCTTACTCACCGTAGGAACACAACATTGCCGATACCAATGCTATTTGGCTACTATCTTCTGTAAGGTGGAGGTCCTTCCCCAGACGGGCTGCTCCGATTTGAGCGGATTATCCGCTGTGCCCTACCTCTCTTTAATGTCTCTTCTCTCACTCTTTATTTTTTATATTTTAAAAACACAATTTATATTTTTTTTATTTCTTCTGAATTTGTATCGAATTTGATCTGAGAAAGTCCTATTGACTATGTAAGCTTGACAACCCTACGTATAGTATAAATGCCGTCGCTAAGTGCACTCGCAATTGTCTTGTTAGTTGTGGACAAACAATGCGGGGACCAATCAAATGCCGGACAACAATAATTAAGATCTGCCAGTCAGTTAGTTCATTTGATGACACTATGGTGAGCTAATGTCATAACGTCAGCACGGATACCAATTACCGTAAACGACGTAGGATTTAAGATACCCGAATTTGGTATCTACAAAACGCTTAGGTGTCAACCTCGCTTTATTTGAAAATACATACCTATATAGTCGCCAACACGGCTGGTTCGCGCAGACCTAAAACGAAGTTCGACACTCATAGTGCATAACGACAATCGTTTTTCAATTGTTTTAAAAACTGTAAGTCCAAATTTTGGCGCGTACTATAAATGACGATTTTCATTTATTTTCTTTTTTCAAATAAATAGATTTTTTTTTTCAGTAAATTTTGTTACCACATGCAGAAACATCAAGAAGTAGACAATGAAACGGCTACTTTAACGCTGTCAGAATCTGGGTGAATGTTATCCTTATCTCATTCAAAAGCCATAAAATAAAAAGACAACCGAAATTTTTGTAACTAGCTCAAACAATAAACACATTCGAAATGAAATGAAATGAAATGAAATGAAATGAAATCGTTTATTTCAGAAATTAGACCTTCACAGGCACTTTTTCTTGTCATTTACAATTTGTATATATGTATAAAGAGAATATACTACGTTATATACTACCACCATTTCGGACACAAGCAAAATGGCCACCGGTAAAAGAAATGGCGAAAGAAACCCGGTTACGGCCTTTTTTGTCATTTAGCAATTTTTTTTTTCCTTTCACTCTTTTGTTACAATGTATAAGTACATTTATAAGAATAAATAAAATACAGATCCAGGTACATACAGAAATCAGGCTAAAAACGCGGGATGTCGATCCAAATTCCCACCGCTATGTCACCTATGATTACCACCAGAGACGAAATTTTAGTGTCTAAACTGACCAGATAAAAAAGGACTAAGAGTTTGAAGAATTAGGAAGAAATTAATAGTTGGTAGCTCTAGAAATTGATATGATTTGTGAAAGAGATGGAGATTGTTTAATCTTGAACACAAACAATGCCGACATCTGATTGGTTCCCCAATCAAATTCCGGACGACCGTAATTAAGATTTGCGCTAAGTCGGTGGAAATGAATTTAGTTAAAACAGGATCTTTATTGATATGACTTTGACAATATCATCTTTAATAAGAGGTCGGGAGCTATTAACTTATTGCTTCATCAATTGATGCACTTCCTAACGGAAATTGTCATCAGAACTCGAAAAATGGAACTACGTTAGTTCGCCAATGCACATTAACATTACAACCTCCCCAGCTCAGTGATGGAGGCTGGCGGGCCGACTCTCAGTTGTGGTTGTCATCTTGGGGGACTGGTCTGCTCGCTTTATTAACATCTACATATTCGACATATTTAGGATTTGACCATAGCGCTATTTGGATCGACATCCCGCGTTTTCAGCTTGATTTCTGTATGTACCTGGATCTGTATTTTATTTATTCTTATAAATGTACTTATACATTGTAACAAAAGAGTGAAAGGAAAAAAAAAATTGCTAAATGACAAAAAAGGCCGTAACCGGGTTTCTTTCGCCATTTCTTTTACCGGTGGCCATTTTGCTTGTGTCCGAAATGGTGGTAGTATATAACGTAGTATATTCTCTTTATACATATATACAAATTGTAAATGACAAGAAAAAGTGCCTGTGAAGGCCTAATTTCTGAAATAAACGATTTCATTTCATTTCATTTCATTTCATTTCATTTCCCAAAAAAATATTTGACTACCTGTTTGTTCCGGCTCATCTTAGAAACGGAAGCACCTATTTTGACGGAACAATTATTGGCAGATAGCATGTTATAAAAATATATAATGGGTGGGAATCCATGTGAACAGAAGCAAAGCGATTGTACGGGCATGACCGCAGGCGTATTTTAGACCAAACTATCTAATCATAAATCAATAATCTCGAATGTGTTATTAGAAACATTCTTTATTTATTATTTTATGTATTTTTATACTGTTTATCATATTCATTTTGTCTAAGTTATTCGTTTTCCTGTCTTCTTTATGACCTCTTTTTTGTACTTCTGACTATCTTATTTTGGAATTTGGATGATAAGGAGCTTCTGCTAAACCTGGCTGTACAGGACAACGGCTAAAATATACGGTAGTCTTGCCCCGACTCTATATGTATTTGCTTTGAAAAATTGATCATTAAACCAATAAAACAATAGATGTTTATTGTCATTGTTCTAAATATTTTGTTTTTCAAAATATTTTGATGATATAAACTGGAATAAGTGCTATTGTCTTTTCTTAACCCGAAGGCTATCTTGAAAAGATTGCTGTCAGCAATAAGGCCACCTTGTAGCCACTCTAGTCTGTAACACCCCGTCCACACGCACCCAATTTTTAGGCCAATTTGATCTATTGTCCAGTTCTTGGTGATATCTAAAG
The DNA here is from genome assembly GCA_905163395.2 of Endotricha flammealis. NCBI lineage: Eukaryota > Metazoa > Arthropoda > Insecta > Lepidoptera > Pyralidae > Endotricha > Endotricha flammealis. Next base: position 8,868,934 of record LR990870.1, on the reverse strand, counting down.
AAAAGGACAGGTATACAAATTGGCCAATTAGATTGGGTCGTGTGACTCGTGTGGAAGGGGTGTAAGTTATCCAAGTATGCCTGCCTACTGTATTTTTGTCTATGTATTTGTATTATATTCTCTCTATCTAGAATAAACTTAAAGAACTATCTATATCTGAAACAAGTGGTATCATCTATAATTCAAAGTCCTGACTGATTTATTTATCTGTATATATATCAACGCTCAGCCCAAACCGCTGGTTCTAAAGATTCCAAATTTGGAATGTAGGTTCCTTACAACGTCTATGGGTGTACTAAGAAAGGATTTTCCAAAATTCCTAAGGAAAAGCGAGATATACCCAAACGAAGTTGCAAAGGTTTTACAATATTTTTATAGAACCAGTATGCTCGCTGGTTAGAGAAACCAGATGGAAAGGAATTATCGCTGGCCATACCCAAACGACCGTTGATGATACCTATGTCAAGTTGTAAAGCCAAGGAAGAATGTAGAAAAGTATTTATCCCGCAAATAACACTAAGGAATGGAAACAAAGGGAATCAACGTCCTCTATGTATGAAAATATACGTCCTCTAATAAAAATATATCCATTAAATTAATAACGAAAAATAATGAGAATGTTAAAACGCGACGAATAATAAATGAAAAGTGTATTATGTAGAAGATGACGGAGCATAATTAACATTAAATATTTATATAGAGTGAAATAGTGGAGTAAATTGGAGCCGACAGCAACTTGGAAAATCGCCCTGTAAACTACTCAATGGGAGTTGTGAAAATTTCCTCCCAAAGGCAAACAAAAGTTTAACTGAACTTGTACCTAATTACTGGTGCCGTCCGAAAACCTCCGAGTTACCAAACTTGTTTACAAAACTTTTTTTCGTAAACTTCACAATTTATCTATACCATATTTCTAGAGGGAACACGATATCCAAATTATAAAGGGTGTTTTAAACAATTCCCAAAGTTTTTCATCACTTCCTTCCTTTGGTTACTACCACGATTTATCAAGCAGACAATTTTGTTTGCGAAATACGATGGCCTACTTTTATTGATGTAAAGTTATGAAAACATGGTAACAATTACAAATTACTAAAGTTTGCTACAATTATGTTGAAAAATGTTGTACTAGGCTTATTCAATAGTAATTCATGACCCTTACTCAGGTTATGATTATACGTACTAAAGTTGAGTTGAGTTCGAGTCTATATTTTGTACTTGCGGTATGTATTACCATAACAAACCCATGGGAATTTCTAAAACCTTTAATGGAATTTAACATCGACCGGTAAGATTTTTTTTTATTCTCTGCTGACGAAATAAATTTTAAATACTCTATGCTACGGATACCCCAGTGTTTTTTAGTACCGATCTTCTGTATAGATATTTTCCTATAAATTTTTACCTAATTGAAAGACGAACAAAAAAAAATACTTCAAATATAGTCTCTAGTACTCAAATAGTAAAACGACATAAAATGCTCAAAGAAAGAAAATGAAAACGCCGCAAAAAGCAAATGGCTTTTTTATTTTTTCCTGACTCTTACAAGAAAATAGCTCATGATCGGTATCAAATGACACTAACAGTATTAAAACAGGGTAATGACCTATTATGGCACCATTGTGCCCCAGTTACGTCTACACGTAGAAACATTTGTTTTTATATTCAGACATTACTTTCAATTTCAATGTCACGACTCCTTTGGGATGTCCGATATCTATTTGAGAAGCGAAAACCATTTTTTTTTGATAACATTGTTTATGTAATATTACTTGAGGTGGGAGGACACATTGCACTTCATTAAAACGTGGTAATTTTTAAATCGTACCTCACTCATATAAACTTCTAGTACCTACCTATAAGATCAGCAAGCATAAAAATCTGCATACAGTGTAAATTAACAAAAATATATTTAACACTGGGAACAGATTAAGGATTTAAGCTGCAAAAATGATATTTTTTACATATTTTTTTATGTTACGAACGTCAACATGAAAATAATGACTAACTGGGACGCACATGTGACAAAATAAATGACTTCTGGAGTTCTGAATAATCCTTAGCTAAGCCCCGTTTTTACTGGATTAACTATTATATTTAGATCAAAATTAGCACATCACACTTCTCACGACATGGCTATGTCCTATGTGATAAAAAAAATAATTAGACAAGCTACAGGCTTATGTGAGGAGAGTCCGAGTGAACCTAAGATATTTATGCTAATTGTAATTATACAGTCCAACTAGCTTCTGCTCGCGGCTTCGCCCGCGTGGCCTATTAACAATTCGCATATTTTTCTTCAGAAACAAATTCCGTTCCGGTCCGGCACGGGCCGGTACGGTACGGTTCCATCCGGTCCCATAAGGCCTATCCGTTCCAGTCCGGTCCGGTCTGGTCGGTCCGGTCCTTATAAGGAACCTACATGCCAAATTTGGAAACACTAGACCCAGCAGCTGTGAGTTGATATACCCTCGTAACTTCGTTTGCGTATATCTCGCTTTCCCGTGGGAATTTTGTAAAATTATTTCTTAGTATACCCCTAGTCGTCGTAAGGAACCTACATTCCAAATTTGGAATCTAGACACAGCGGTTTGGGCTGTGAGTTGATATACCCTCGTAACTTCGTTTGCGTATATCTCGCTTTCCCGTGGGAATTTTGTAAAATTATTTCTTAGTATACCCCTAGACGTCGTAAGGAACCTACATTCCAAATTTGGAATCTCTAGACACAGCGGATCAGTAAAACCCTCGCAACTTCGTTTGCGTATTTCTCGCTTTCCCGTGGGGGGAATTTGAAAAATCCTTTCTTAGTACACCCCTAGACGTCGTAAGGAATTTACATTCTAAATTTGGAATCTCTAGACCCAGCATTTTTGGGCTGTGCGTTGATACATATATAGTTAAGTCAGCCAGTCAGTCAGGACTTGATAAATAAAAATTCGAGTAAATCCATTCACGCAATATCTTAACAGCTTGAATCATATATAAGACCCTGCTCACCCCTTTCATCTATAGACTGTACCTACCGTACAACCGGTACCCACAACCGGTCATACAACTATATGTCTTTAAACATATATCTTTCTTAATATACGTAATAACAAAAAAAATATTAGCCTGAAAGATATGAGTTAGTGGTGTCGTTTTATTAAACGTTTTTCTATCGTCCGCCATGTGCCAGCCAACTGCCTCGTTGCCATCCCGATTTTTTACCAACTCCCAGTGACCCCACTCCACAATCATTCATGTGGGAATAGCTTTTTACTATAACTTTCAAAGCAATATGAAACTTGCCGTTACGTGATAAGAGTTATATTAGACAGCAAATATAATATTGTTTTAAGTGGTGGGCACTCGTAAATTAATTCGTTAGTACAATGTTAAATTTTAGAGTTGAATTATTGCATTTCATAATTTACACATTTCAGCGGTGTTACTGACATTCTACCTTTGGTCTGGGGTCATAATTTCACTTTAGAGAAAATTATTTTATCTTAAATAAAACCTAGAAACATAATTTAATAAACAAAATTCACAGATTTCGTGCCTCACACGACTATCGAGCACATTGGAAATGAATCTACGGAATTCGAAAATATATTGTCGCTGAGCGACGATAAAGTCGGGATAAGGAAAATGTTACAAAATAAAACTACAACGTTTTTGACTTTTTTCAAAAAGGTCTACAGGGCAAACCCTTAACCCGATCATCTTTGTTTTAGGCTCAAATTATAGCTGACTAAATTGTCCAGAGGAGTTTTTCTAAATTTTTTTATATCATTCTTCGTTTCCAAAATATCGAGCGCCAAAATCAAAAATTCGGAAACAAAATGTTTTTAATTTCACAATTTCGGCTATAACTTTTTTCGTTTTTGACTTTCTCAAATAATTCTTTTTGCACCTTACAGCTCTCGTGAATACGCGTCTTTTGAATCTTTATTGAATATCATATCTTCACAACTCAGACATAAGGGGATCGCACTTTTTCGTGAAATCGGAGCCTGGAGCGATCGAAAAGACATTTCCAATGTCAAAATGTTCAACAATAGATTCTATCTAGTAATAAAACAATTTTGAAGGCAACTTAGTTGCTTAGGAACGCCTCTAATAAAATAATAAAAATATGTTTATATATATAACTAACTCGTGTAACTTTCTTGGCATAAATCCTGTTATACCGAGGTTTTTTTTATTCCTTGTCTACTACATCCATCAAGTATCAAATCATAAAAGGTTCATTCTGTAGAAAAAAATTAAGAACCTGGGTCTGATCCTAGGCGCTAATCAGTCAGTCAGTCTTTCTACATAAAAAACAGATTTCGATATCAAAAAAAAAACGCAAAGTAAACTGCTTTTACAGAGTAAATGTATAAAATATAATCAAAAAAAGAAACAGACAAGACTGCACTTAATTTTATACAGAAGTTAGGGTTATTATCCCGCAGCAGGCGTTTCGCATTAAGCCGCAGGAACAGCAACCGCTCCTAACCAATTATGGATGACATATGTCATAAAAACGAACATATAACTATATGACAGAAGCGTAATAACTTTAATAAGTGCCGATGCGCAGACATTTTGTACGCTATATTCATCGACATAAAAGTATAGACAAGCTGTCCGGTACTGAGATTTTGCGGCATTGCCATGGTGCACATGATGTTATTCCTTGACGGCTTGACTAAGCAGCCGATCATTATGAAAAATTCGAAGGCCAACAAGTCGTGCTATGGGTTGTTTCGTTGTCAAACGAGATCTACGTCATAAAATTAACGCTAGCGAAGCCGCGGGTAAAAGCTATTGAATTAGAATTTCCTAATTAATACTAAAACTATTTAAAAACTAATCGAATCAAAAGTAAAAGTTAGCATAAGTAGGAACTAATCTGATGTGTCGGAAAGCAAAGTTGACTTGGCAACAGGAAGGCTGTTTTCGAGTTATACGACTCGGAGTTCCCATATCGAACGTACCAAAGTTTCGATCTATCTGTTCTGTATTAGAATAGTAAGAATACTTGTTAAACTACTAAAATATTACGTAGTTTTAGTGCTCGTTGAAAAGGCACGTATCAGTGTCAAAGTGGAATTCTAAAACATGTAGGTATAAGTTTGTATTTCTCACCAAGTCCATCTTACTTCGTGTGGATAGGAGCAGATTACCACTTTTTTATATCCCACTATTGGGAGTATTAACATGTGTCTAATAAGTTGCTGTGGGCCTATCACCCAAACAGATTAAAACAATTTTTATAACAGGCGACGCATTGGTACCGCCTCCGGTATTACTGGTATTCATGGGCGGCGGTGAAGTGGCAGTGGGCAGGTCACATAGTGCGCAGAACCGATGGCCGGTGGGACAAGAGGGTTTTGGAGTGGCAACCACATACCGGAAAGCGCAGCGTAGGACGCCCGCCTACAAGGTGGGCAGACGACCTAAGGAAAGTCACAGGAAGCCGCTGGATGCAGGCCGACGTTTGGGGGAGGCCTATGTCCAGCGGTGGACTTCTTGTGGCTGAGATGATGATGATGATGATTGGCGGCAGTCACCACTCAGGTTACCCGCTTGCATGCTTATGTATGACATAAAAAAACTAATCAAATACATGTGCATCCCTTTGGATAAAGGCGTTGCTTGACGCTACCTATTTTAATGCTGATGTCAAAAGTTCCTGATGAGTTCCAACTAGCTAATCTGTCCGATAACCTGTAAGTTTTTTGTGATTATAAATTATTATCTGGCATATTTTCAGAAATCTAGGTAACCGGCACTTAATACAATAATAGGCTCCGAAACTACTGGACCGTTTCGAAAAGCTCTTCCAACGTTTTGGAAAGCACACTATCCTCAGGTGACAGGCCATATTTATTTTTAAAATTAGTAATCCTTACTAAAACCAATAATGTAACCCAAAGTGTATACCCGTGCGAAGCTCAGGCGGGAAGCTAGTGTAAAATGCTGTTGAAAGAGAAATAAAACATTTACGGTTCCATTATAAACAACCATTTCATTCTAACAATACTAACCGCACCTTTAGTTTCATTAGACGAACATTTGTTAGACAAATACAATTAATAGCTGTGAATTTAGTGTTTAATTCGTCTCCTGACTACGGATGAATGCATCTTGCATTCCGTTCCCACTCTTAGCCGGAAGAGATCACTTACAACGATAAGGCGACCTCTGTTTCTATACATTTTACTATGCGGTTGTAAAATCGACGTTCGAATTTGTATTCTTGGTAGGAATGAACGATCTTGTTATAAACTGGTGACTAAGAACAAAACAGATTTAAGATGGAGTCTCGAAGGATACATTCCGTTCGTTTTATTGCGTCCGCTGTAATAAATTGAAAAGAAATTGATGCTATACAAATAATTAAAATTTGATGTATGTGACTTTGTAAAAGCATCAATCTTCTGCTGTTGACTGAAGTAATATAGCACAAGCGGATAAAGTATGATAAAAGTTAGGAAGCACTAGATCAGACTAAATTCAAACTGTGTCACAAATAAACGTAGTTTAACGAGTAGGTCTATGGATAAGTTATTCACTTTTTGTTTTTTTAAAAGGACGAATCACACAGACTGAGCTAGCCCCAAAGTAAGTTCGAAACTTGTGTTATGGGATACTAACTCAACGATATTATATTTTATAACAAATACATATATAGAATATAGATCGGATAAGCCCTGTGCGGTTTTTGTGTTGCGGCATATTTGTTATTATATTTTCTATTTTTACCTTGAATAAATGTTTTAAAAAAAAAGAAAAGAAAAGATAAACATCCAAGACCCGAGGCCAATCAGAAAAAGTTCGTTTTTCATCATGACCCGATCGGGATTCGAACCCGGGACCTCCTGGGTGGCGGTCCGGCGTGGTAACCATTACGCCACGGAGGTCGTCACGGATTCATTCATTAGATCCGTCGAGCTCAGTTAAAGTAATGGTCCCTAGAGCTTGACTGTAAGACGCTCACATGTAGTAAATTGCGGATGCACACAAGATATCAAAGTCAAAGAGATGCAGATAGCCATAGAAGACTTTGCGGTCCAGGAACTGAATATAATATTATCTGGTGTACAATACTAACAATGGAATCATCTAAACACTGATTTTCAGTTAGAATTTAGTTGTGTCAAAGGAAATGGTCACACAAAACACAGGTAGGTATTCTCCAAAATAATGGAGCCTAATTCCGTTAATTATTTGACTGAAACGAGCATACATCGAAACAAGACTGATTTATAAATAGAATGAAAATCGGAATTTAGTCAAAATTACATTATGCGATTCAGAACCCCTTTTCAAAGCCTCCTGTAACCCTTACCATCTGAAAAAATGTAGATTTTGGAATGACTGCGAGTGATTGTAGATTTTTATATAAACATTTTTCGTTTTAACGTCTTGGATATGCGAGCTTTCGTTAGCAGCTCATGAGTGCAATAAAATCTCGTTTAGCATATTTGTTAAATAGAATTTATCTGACAGATAGGGAAACAAGAGCATGTCAAGATGCTATATTTACAAATTAGGCCTATTTGAATAAAAATATTTGACTCGACTTCGAATAACAGAAAAATCGTTTTGACGTTAATGAAAACGAGACTGAATCGAGATCAAGCTGTAACCATATTGAAAGTCCCAGAATAACCGCCCGTGCATATCGTAATATAACCGAGTAGACTATTTTTTCCTAATATCATAATTCCCTATTGTCATCCTTGATTGCGTTCCTTTATGGTTACTATCTCGCCATCTTTAGTTCTGTATATCTCGATACAAAACAAACCAAATTTGGTTCGTACATTGTCCAATAATTCGTTTATAAATACAGTTCTCGTGGGCTATTGTGATTCCTTTACTGATATTCTATCTGATATGATATATTAGGCTATGGTATGTTCAAATATTGTTTATCTAGTTATATGTATAAGCTAGTAACTCATTCTCTCTTTGTTTATAGTCTATTTTTACTATTTGTGCTGTGAAGTTTTCTCTCCTTTATTTACTCAGAGATATTTTAAAGTACTTTATAAGAAAGTACTTAAGAAAATACCGACATCTATACTAATTATAATATTAGGAAAGATTTGATTGTTTGTTTGCATTGAATAGGCTCCGAAACTACTGGACCGATTTGAAAAATTCTTTCACAAGTAGAAAGCTACGTTATCAGGGAGTGACATGGGCTAATTCAGTGGCGAAGGGTGAAATTTTACTCAGGGGAAGCCGGAGCAAAAAAAAATATATAATACACTGTATATTTTTTTTTTTGGCGAGAAGTGTTATCTTACCACAGGGATGGAGAATTCCGAATACCATATTACCATTACCATACATAAAAGCACTTGTTAGCTAATGTTTCAAATAGTACTGATAAATGATAATATGATGATATTGTGTATTAACTTAGATTGTTATTTGGCACTTCCGGTTCACAAGTAAATGTTAGCTAATGTTTCAAATAGTACTGATAAATGATAATATGATGATATTGTGTATTGACTTGGATTGTCAGTTGGCGCTTCCGGTTCACAAGTAAATGTTAGCTAATGTTTCAAATAGTACTGATAAATGATAATATGATGATATTGTGTATTGACTTGGATTGTCAGTTGGCACTTCCGGTTCACAAGTAAATGTTAGCTAATGTTTCAAATAGTACTGATAAATGATAATATGATGATATTGTGTATTGACTTGGATTGTCAGTTGGCACTTCCGGTTCACAAGTAAATGTTAGCTAATGTTTCAAATAGTACTGATAAATGATAATATGATGATATTGTGTATTGACTTGGATTGTCAGTTGGCACTTCCGGTTCACAAATAAATTAGTGTTTCAAGTGTTTAACTTGAATGTCACTTAGTCACAAATAAATTAGTACAAATGATAAATGCAAGTGATAATCTTTAATCATATTATTATTACTTATGATGTAATAAAATTAATAAATGATACTCTGCACTTCCGGTTCGACTTGTTAAATGTTACAAGTCGTACTTCCGTTCTGAAAATAACTTGGTTAACGATTTATTTATTTGTTTTAAATCCTTGTTAAATTTATGTTAAAATTGTTTTACGTTTATTATAAATTTATTTAATTTATAATTAGAAGTAAACCGAGTTGCTATTTTGACTTGTTGTAACGATTGGCGGGGAGGTGACGATTGGCGGGGAGCGAGGTTATATAAGGACATGGTAGAACGTTAGGCGGCAGTTATTGTGAGGCCGCCGGACATTAAAGATAAGTTCCAATTGTTTTTATTATTATTGTAATTTTGTATTTGTATGAAAAAGATGTGTTAAAATACCTGATCGATAAAAAAGGCCATAACCGGTTTTCTTTCGCCATTTCTTTTACCGGTGGTCATTTTGGTTTATTTCCGAAATGGTGGTAGTTTATAAAGTAGTTAATTGATTTAATAAACATTTTGATTATCTGCCCAAGTTTTGGTTTTAATTGAAAATATATAATTTACTAATTACCTACTTTGTTTAATTTACTTTCTTGATACTTATTTCCTTTTAATGATCTTAATAACCTGACAAATTAGGGTAGTATCTAACATCAGAAGTGGGATAGATCCGCGTGTTAACATGGTATTAATATTTTGAAAAAACAAAATTATTTCAGACATAGAACTATATGGATCTGGCTGTGCTTGGGAGTCTGCTCGCCGCGATTCAAATGCAGTGACAGAAAAACCGCATGAGATAGCGGCAGCACGACGTCTGCCTGTGACGAAGCTGCGGTCTGGTGCGACGGCACCGAGCAACTTGCTGGTGCAGCCTAGCTCAGATTGCAGAAGCAGGTAAACCCTTCAAGGGTTCTGCATTACCGTGATTCGAAATTTCATTTGCTGGGGCATTACAACTATTCGAGTTTATTGTTACCTGTAAAGCTTTATTGCTAAAGTGCAATATACCGGTCAAGATCAAGAAGTAACAAAGTTAATAATAGATTTAGACTACACCACCGTCACCTATGTTATTTATTACCTACTTAGAAATACTAATATATAATATTATAATTTCTTTTAAATGTAGTAATAATTGTCTGTAGCTAAAGAATTTATTTAGACTAAGTTTTTGTTGCGATGATGTCGAACGGTTCATTCGTATTTTAAACCAACTACGGTTTTTGAATTAATTTAATAAATTAATGTAATTGTTTAAAATTAAAATAAAATAAAATATAAAAAAAAACTTGATGAAAAAAAAAAACCTCCAACAAATACTCTAAGGAATGAATAAGTGATAATTTTTTTAATTAAACTGTTTTAATATAATAAAATTGTGTTATACAAAGATAATTTAATAAAATAACATTAGACTAAACTGTGACTTTACCAGATGTTATATCCATCTAATAGTTCCCGTGAGATTTGATAAATATTAACAATCGTCGCGTTAGAACCACGGAAGTCCTCGCGGGCTGAATATCAGGTTGGCCGAACGGGTTACATTGAATGAAATACGGTCGATTTCGATTTTTTGATGACAACTTTTACATTGTTTCAAATCGAACTCTTTTGAAAAACTTGTCTGTTTTTCCATGTAACTTCACCTTCACGTTTTTTTTTTTCTCACGTCTGTACATTTTCTTATAAGTTTTCTTCATCCCTTCGTATTATAGTGAGCGATATGTTATGTAACATACAATATATGAAAATAATTTGCAAAATAAGCGTCATCGCGTCGCGATCTAAGATCCATAAATTCATTCAAATTCAATAACATAATAGGATAACCTGTAGAAACGCAGATATTAGGAAGATTCATATTTTGTCTAACAGTGTTTTGTTTAACTACAAATTTTCTTTATATTTAATTTGTGGATAAATTTAGATTTTTCCTATGCCAACAATTTAATCAAACTGCATATTGGCATCACAATTATTGATTATTAAAAATAAGACGATTGGAAATTTTAAATAACGACTAAATATGTTACATTAAAGTTTTAACTAAAATAGGTCACACTCTAAATTTAAAACTTAACGGTATATTGTTGAGACAAACCGCGATTTATTAAGAGTTTTTGTATACGAGAGTCTCCGCGCAGGGTCCTTAGAAACCCCAAGATTAAACGGCGTTTAATTTATATTATAATATAAATTTTGCATTATTTTAATAGTCCTAGTCAGATGTAATAATAAATAATATGATGATAATACATATCAGATGTAATAAGTATGAATTATTTTAAAACTGTTAATAATTATGAAAGATTTAAACTGACGAATGATTTAACTTGACTTGACTGATGAACTGCTGCGCAGCAGGTGTGGGGCTAGATTGTATAAAGCAAATGTAAATATAATGTTAAGCCTTGATGAACTGCTGGAAGTCATTTTGCTTTGTTTCTTGCCTATCTCATGTGCAGCAGGTGTGGGGCTAGAATTTATGTGATTTTTAAAGCAAATGACCGTTGTTACTTGTTAGCTTAATGTGAAAAGCAAGACTTTAACAGTAACAATGCCAAATGTATATAATGTTAAGCCTTGATGAACTGCTGAAGTCATTTTGCTTTGTTTCTTGCCTATCTCATGTGCAGCAGGTGTGGGGCTAGAATTTATGTGATTTTTAAAGCAAATGACCGTTGTTACTTGTTAGCTTAATGTGAAAAGCGAGACTTTAACAGTAACAATGCCAAATGTATATAATGTTAAGCCTTGATGAACTGCTGAAGTCATTTTGCTTTGTTTCTTGCCTATCTCATGTGCAGCAGGTGTGGGGCTAGAATTTATGTGATTTTTAAAGCAAATGACCGTTGTTACTTGTTAGCTTAATGTGAAAAGCGAGACTTTAACAGTAACAATGCCAAATGTATATAATGTTAAGCCTTGATGAACTGCTGAAGTCATTTTGCTTTGTTTCTTGCCTATCTCATGTGCAGCAGGTGTGGGGCTAGAATTTATGTGATTTTTAAAGCAAATGACCGTTGTTACTTGTTAGCTTAATGTGAAAAGCAAGACTATAACAGTAACAATGCCAAATGTAATTTAATGTGAAAAGCGATAGTTGCACATAGTTTTCTTTTTTTCAAAAAAAATTAACGTACATCGAGAACGCTGTACGGTCAGTATGGCCGTGTTAGCTAATGTTTCAAATAGTACTGATAAATGATAATATGATGATATTGTGTATTAACTTAGATTGTTATTTGGCACTTCCGGTTCACAAGTAAATGTTAGCTAATGTTTCAAATAGTACTGATAAATGATAATATGATGATATTGTGTATTGACTTGGATTGTCAGTTGGCGCTTCCGGTTCACAAGTAAATGTTAGCTAATGTTTCAAATAGTACTGATAAATGATAATATGATGATATTGTGTATTGACTTGGATTGTCAGTTGGCACTTCCGGTTCACAAGTAAATGTTAGCTAATGTTTCAAATAGTACTGATAAATGATAATATGATGATATTGTGTATTGACTTGGATTGTCAGTTGGCACTTCCGGTTCACAAGTAAATGTTAGCTAATGTTTCAAATAGTACTGATAAATGATAATATGATGATATTGTGTATTGACTTGGATTGTCAGTTGGCACTTCCGGTTCACAAATAAATTAGTGTTTCAAGTGTTTAACTTGAATGTCACTTAGTCACAAATAAATTAGTACAAATGATAAATGCAAGTGATAATCTTTAATCATATTATTATTACTTATGATGTAATAAAATTAATAAATGATACTCTGCACTTCCGGTTCGACTTGTTAAATGTTACAAGTCGTACTTCCGTTCTGAAAATAACTTGGTTAACGATTTATTTATTTGTTTTAAATCCTTGTTAAATTTATGTTAAAATTGTTTTACGTTTATTATAAATTTATTTAATTTATAATTAGAAGTAAACCGAGTTGCTATTTTGACTTGTTGTAACGATTGGCGGGGAGGTGACGATTGGCGGGGAGCGAGGTTATATAAGGACATGGTAGAACGTTAGGCGGCAGTTATTGTGAGGCCGCCGGACATTAAAGATAAGTTCCAATTGTTTTTATTATTATTGTAATTTTGTATTTGTATGAAAAAGATGTGTTAAAATACCTGATCGATAAAAAAGGCCATAACCGGTTTTCTTTCGCCATTTCTTTTACCGGTGGTCATTTTGGTTTATTTCCGAAATGGTGGTAGTTTATAAAGTAGTTAATTGATTTAATAAACATTTTGATTATCTGCCCAAGTTTTGGTTTTAATTGAAAATATATAATTTACTAATTACCTACTTTGTTTAATTTACTTTCTTGATACTTATTTCCTTTTAATGATCTTAATAACCTGACAAATTAGGGTAGTATCTAACACACTGATAGGTATAATATGGAAAACCAAAACAGTGTTTTAAGTTTACAACTACCTACCTGTGAGCCACGAATACTTTTCGTACAAATTACAATGAAAATGTTTTGTAAAGCCATCTTTCCGTTTATAATCTATTTTCATAGAAGGAAAAGCACGGGCGCGCTGTATAATATGTTTTTTATTTTCAAAACTGTATGTTTGAAAATTATTATCTAATAAAAAGTCTGTGAGACAACAACCCACGTCTAAAATTTCAGCCATTACGAATGTAAACAAAACATACTACTTAAACCAAAATAAACAATTAACTACTTACAACTGAAACCGATAAATTCTATAACTATAACACAATTCACACCGAGCCCTGTCCAACATTTAACCACGAAGTCACTCTAATCTATTCAAATTTACTAAATTAACAACAAACAAATAAAAAAAAACTATCAACAGTACGAGCGAAAGCACAGGCGAAAGTGAATTGAAAAAATGTCATAATTTTGACAATTACAACGCGACAAAATTATAGTTGTTTTATTATTCAAGCACTAAACACATAATTAACTATATTTTTTACTTCTCAGGTTAATACCTCTGTTTATCTTTGTCGCACTAACGTAATCTGATACATGCCATCCTTGTGGTAACTCGGCGACTACCGGCTTAATATGTTCATATGATCGGCGTGAGAAAGAGACCGCGCTAGGAACAAAATGTACGCGTAAGAAAGAGACAGCCGCTCCTAAAACTGTATGCAACTACAACTCGAAAATTACCGGCTTTCGACGCACAGGCTAAGCGACGAATAAATAGCAATATCACAATATTGCTATTTATTATTGTATAGGCGTTTGGGTATCATTATTATGTATGAAGCGAAATCATGTTATTAGCAGAGTCGATGCTGTTAGATAATTCACTATTTTTAAAAGGGAAGCCGACAGGAATCGTGTTATTAGGACCCCTCGCCACTGTGGGCTATAGCTTTTCCCGAAATTCAATGTGGTTTCCACGGGAACGGGTCCGGAACTTCACGCGGACGAAGACGCGGGCAAAAAAGCTAATTAGGTATATTAAAAAGACGTAGATAATATGTCGTTGTGAGTTTGTAAAGTTGTAGGGGGATCTACCGAATCGATTTAAAAACATCTTCAATACAAAATTGCTGCCATCTCTTAATAAAAAATGACAACATTACAAATAAACTTTATTACAAAGGTTAATTGGCAATTTATTATTGTTTTAATTATCTTTGAAGTTCCGAAGATGGCAAACAGCGATAAAACGAAAGACAGGTTCTGTTTCATACATGAGAAAGTATTGTAAACATAAGCTTATTTATTTTGATTATCGTCAGCATTTAATTTTACAACTGGCCAATTACATAGAAAAGTAAATTGGACATCGTAAAATATTAAGATCTTAATCTTAAGTATATTGTAATTAATATTTTCACTTGTTTATGTGCATAGGCGTCGTACCAATTGCGAGATTGTGGTTGACGGTGTAAATAACGTTTTAAAACGTAAAATTTTTTGAAAGTTTTAAAAACTGTGCGTATTAGAAGGTTGCTGTAAGTGGAAAACATTCATTTGTGTTCTTTTAAAACTCATTATATTAGTGAAGCTGTTCGACGACAGCGTCAGATTTGATGTCAGCGTCAGATTTAATGTCAGCGTCAGATTTGATGTGTCATTAATTTACAATGTACTACTACTCTGCAAGGTGGTCGGACGACAGGAAATACGCTGGAAGCCGCTGGATGCAGGCCCCTGCCAACTGGTCATACTGGAGACGTTTGGGGAAGGCCTTTGTTCAGCAGTGAACTTCTTGCCGCTGAGATGAAGATACTCTGCACCTCACTGTCAGTCAAGAAACTTCAACACCTTATTTTTATTCCTAACGTAACGGTTAATTTTCCGTTTTAAATGAATAGTATCATATTCCATTCCAACGTACTGGCACAAAAGATAAAAATAATAATCGGATTAAAAATAGACATCAAGATGAAATAAACATGAATCGATTGTAAATCACACAAAATTGTGTTACCACAATTAGGTATGACGTCGATTCAAATACTATCGTTGAATTTTACTGGAAATCTTGTGACAAAGTATATTGAAATCCTACTAATATCACAGAGTACTATTATATTATATTATAAAGGCGAAAGTTTGTGTGAATGTTTGTTACTTCTCCACGCTCAAATGGCTGGCCCAATTTCTATGATATTTGGTATGTAGGTAGCTGATACCTTTGATTAACACACAGGGTACTTTATCCCGAAGAGTGCGCGATTCCCGTAGGATTTGGTTAAAGGTCAGATAGTCAATGGCACTTTGTAAAGTAGATGGCGCTGCTGTGCATAAATACACGTTGTTGAAGTTGCTCGGGTTCGCTAGTAGAATATAATGTGAGCAAGAGGACACAAGTCCTAATCGATAAAGAATTCTATGCAGATGTGTCGGTTTGTTATACTGCGATCGATTCCGTATTCGGCACGATAATTGACGGAACCCGATCTCAAATAGAAATAGACCTGTTAACGAATGTTTGGAGTTGCATCTTGCCGATGCATCTGCTATTAATAACTGGTACGAGTTCCAACTTTTGTATGGGTTAAGGAATTAATATGTGTTGGTGTTATTGGAATTTCAACGATTTCTTTAACGTCAGTGCTCATTTAGATTTTGTTTACGAAATGGTAGCAGACATTGACGGTAAGCTAGAGTATATTATTTTTACAAATAATTCATTGTCAACGTTTAGGCATTAATGTTTATAATAATTATTATAACACTAATCAAATAAAGCTGGGTTAAGTTCTTACCCAAGTGGCGGGACATGCAGTAAAGAAAGAAAGAAAGAAAAATAGTTTATTTGACGTAATACACAAATTTCAACAGGATTCACATTACATTAACCTTACAATTAACATGATATGTGCCTACGTCAAAGAGGCCTCCTCTCAGCATAATGTTGTGGTTCTTATAACCACAACGCTGGTCTTTCGAGGATACCATAAACAAAAACGAAACATAATAAAAGAAAAATAAAAAACAAAACAAGCAGTTCAAAACAAATGCAATTCGAATTGCATTTTCATTAATTGCAATTTCCTGACTCTAAAGTACTAACGAAAAAAAAGGGTTTGAAGATTGTGACCATCAAAAGCCGAGCGACGCACATAGATACGAGTAGTACAAATTAAGTTGATAGGTCATTAACAGCAAATGCTATAGACGAGTAATACGCACAGCTCTTGACGTTTCTCATACAATGACTTGGAAACCTCCGTTCACCTCATGCCGGTAGGGGCGCTATAACATTTTGCATGCAAAACGCACAGTTCACCTCATGCCGCTAGGGGCGCTATAACATTTTGCATACAAAAGTTTTGAAATCGTTCACCTCATGCCCCCTCATGCCGTAGGGGCGTTAGTGTCGCGTCTTGCCCGAATTCTTCCGAAGCTGTGCGTATTACTCGTCTATAGTATTTGTTAACAGTAGCTTGTATTACGATTATAAACCGCAAAAAAAGTAAAAAAAGGTTTAATGGTTTTCGGTTATGGAAAAAAACGACCTCCACGTAGGCGAAGCTGCAGGCACATCTAGTATCTAAATATGTAACAGAGTAATACGGACTCCTTGCCAAAACTCCTTCCACACTTGTAATTAAACCGTCGGCTATTGAACCCTAAGTCAAGTTCATGTATCGAAGGGAAGGGCTGAGTGTGTTTATTTTTAGGGCACTAAATATACCAACAGGTCCCCGTCGCCTGCAATGTATTCTGTGTTTGTGCTAGCTAACATTGCGAAATGGCAAATCTTAAGGAAATCCTGTATCGTCTACTGTAAACTAATTTTAAAGCGCATAAACTCTCAAGAACTATGTCTATTTTACAACTGTGCCTTTAATATATTTGGTATACAGCTGCATAGATGTTTGGAGGGTAATTTCCGTTACAATGAGCTCTACAGTACTATGGAACTGCCTAGCAGAAGACGAAGAACGAGCCAACACTTTCCTCATAGGCTGGCAGTGCATGCTGCAATTCCTCCGGTAATGCGGGTGTCCTCGGATACAATACATATTGCAAGCAGTAATAAACAATGAAAATAATATTGATTTGTGTAAATATGTACTTATATGGTAGTACATAACTGTTATAATAATTTAATGTAAACTTATTTTTCTATTTTTTTCAAAACATTGGCATGACAGTTGATAATTTATCTATACTAATATTATAAAGAGGTAAAGTTTGTGTATTTGTTAAATTGTAAGGGGTAATCTCGGGATCTACTGAACCGATTTTAAAAATTCTTTCACCAATAGAAAGCCACATTATTGCTGAGTGTCATAGGTTATATAAAAAACCAAAAAATAAAAAGGCTTTTAACATTATGCCCAACGGAGTGGGCACGGGTCAGCTAGTAAAAAATATTTTTAAAAATTTTGTTCCAACACTTTGTTCGCATTGATAATATGTGTATACATACCAAATTACAGCTTTCTAGCATTAAGCGTCTAGGCGCTAGACCGCGGACGACAGACAGACAGACGGACATGGCGAACTATAAGGGTTCCTTGTAGTTTACTACGGAACCCTAAAAATAAACGCGTATTGAAAACCTCCTCCTATTTTTTAAGCCGGTTAATTAATGAGTTAATATTTAGTTATTTTAGTTTAATTCTTAATATACTTTAGTTTTTTTAGAACAGTAATAATTATAAAAATTAATTAACTATAACAGAGAAAAATAAGAGTCAAAAATATAAAATCCGGTATCGCTATAAAACACAACTACAAACATTAAAATATAAACTCGGCGCACTCCATAAATTCAAGAAATCAATTTAAAAAATATACACCATTTAAATTGATGCACACGGCCGAACAGGGTGCGCGCTACCCTCGCCTGTTACATTGCTATTGTTACCGAAGCACATTGTGCAAGAGCCACCTGGCTCATTAACGGAGCTTCATTCACGACCAGTTTATTAAGACCTCTCGATTTTCTAACATAACTTTGTGTAAACTAACTTTTACTTTGGTTTCGCTTGTGAAAATAAACTATCTAGTCACCATCAGCTTCTGAAACGTATATACATATTTAAATTCAAATTTCACATTACGTCGTAAGCTATCTCAATTTTTCAAATTTATTTTGACAGTGACAGTGACTATAGTTTAATGTGTCATTAATTTTAAATATGCGTTTCAGAAACTTTCTGTATTCTAATACCTAACTAAAAACTAAACAAGAAAAAAGTATAAAATTCATAAAAATATAATTTATTGTATTTTTAATTGATCATTTCTGATTGTTACAATGCATTTAATCTACAACTTTCAATTTGTAAAATTTATTGTATAGATATTTTCACTTTATCAAACGAGTTAGCATAAACCTGTGTTGTCAAACCAAAACTAATAAATAACAACAAGCCAATTATTCCTACTAGGACTGAATACGTTTTATGACTATCTATACTAAAATATCGCACCAGAAACAAATGAATAAGCACTCCTATTAAAACACTAGTCTAAACCAACACAAATATCATTTTCAGACCAAAAATATTTTCCGCTTAAACAAACAGTAACCCATGTTCAAATATTTTAGTTAAACTTACTGTTTTAATATTAGTTACATCAAAATAAACACGAAAATGCTTGTCACAAACGCGTATTAGGATTGGACCGTGAAGCCAAAATGTAAAGCTGAATGTATTGACATTTTAACTCAGTACAAACATGTACAGTTAGCAACAAAAGCGGTCAATTTAATTTCTAAAACAGGCAGAAAAGCGATAGATTTAGAGCATGTTTCACTTATTGTCACATCTACCAAATTAATTGATAATAAATCACAGAACAAAAAGAAGAGACAAAAATGACAAACACACAAAACTGTATTACTTAACTTGAATTTTAAAGTAATAAGAAAGAAGGAAAAATGTATTTTAAAATATTATAAAACTGATATTAATAAAATCTCAATAATTAAAATAATCAACAGTGAAAAGAAGCTCTTTAGATGATTACAAGCTAAAAATAAATAGCAATTTGTAATGAAAGTAACAAAGGCCGTAATCACTCGTCAGTCAATACCACCTGAGGTAAATGCAAGTTCTACACCCCCGCAAAGTTGATCGAAGCGAAGAACGAAGTTAAGAGACAAAGGAAAACTGAAGGCAGTTGTTCTGAGTGTTAGAGTCTAGCTAATATGAACTGGTACTGGCGGTAAATGGACTGGCTTAACCGGGGCAGTTCCACAGCACAGATCGACATTTAATAGCAGTGGACGCTTTGTTTCGTACAATGAGTGAGAGAACCGTACGTAACCCAAATACTCCGTTATGCTTCCTACCATATGTTTCCTTCCCTTACATGCCTCCTTAATATGTGGGCAACGCATCCAAGATTCTTAGATGGTGAAGTTCGTGGATGTCCATGGGCAGCGGTGACTTCTTATCATTAGGTGACCCGCTATCCTCTTTCGTCATAAAAAAAAAACAAAGTAAGAGCCCGTCCACACTCTCGTTTTTTCCCAACATCGTTAGAGTGTAAAGCTGACTTGAGTAAAACCCAGAGATCTAGATAAGGTGGCCACGAACACGTTTCACTTGCCTTACCTCACGTCACTGGCCCATTTCTTACGACCCATTGACTCCAAACCATTCATCGGTGCCCTTTCAAATGAGAAAGGGTTTAAATGCGACTCGTTGCAAAAGAGAACGTATATGAAGATTTATCGTTGAATCGTATTGTTACCGAGGCGTTATTTGCTTGGAATTTACTTGAAAAATTACTAAACATTCTGTTTATGCAATATAGGGGTGAACTAAGTACGTAATATGTAGTTAAAAAGTAATAATACAAATTTACGAATTTGGCATGACGCTTAAAACTTTTTTAAATGAAATTTTAATAAACAATATTCTTGGGCAAACTCATACAAATTAATGCACACAAATATGGCGTATGGCGTTAGACTTAGAATCCTCCAAGATGGAATCAAAAGCAAATAATATACAAACTGTGACAAATCGGTTGTTGAACTCATAAATCTGTGGGTTTGTTTTAATAATCTCTGGTATTAACTGTCGCATTTGTTTTTTTTTTTGTATCTACTCTTAGCATTATATCATGAATAACAACTTTACTAGTTCCATAACATTCTATTCCCGTGACTAAGTAAATATTAACTGTCTTTCGGAATGGAGTTAAATATTAACTCCATTCCGAATCGGAATTCCCATTATTCCTAAAAGTTGACGTTTTCTAAGTCTTCTATTAATGGATTACTATTTTCTCAATACTTTTAATTTTAGAGATCATCCACTTGTTTTTGTGTTCAATGTAGTAAGAAAAGTCGTCTCAATCACACCTAGTTATTCAGTATCATTTCCAATAAGAATCGATTTTAAAGCACTCATCATAGACTCAATAACAGCACCCCTCAGTTCGTGATTAGCTTTCTTTAATCCCGGTTTAAAAACTGCACGACAATGGGCAAGGCACACTCGCGGGGCCTATTTCGCAAAAAAAGGCTCCCATTTCTTTTGCTCGTCGATTTGAACAAATATTTTTATTACTGAACCAATGTTTGCCTTGCCATCGTCAGCAAGGGGTTGAAATCATTCATTCGCCGTCTTTCTTTCATTCCCATTCTTCATCGTTCCGATTTGAATACCTATGGAAACAGATGGCGTCATCGATTTGTTTTATTATGTTTTGTTTTTGTACATGATGTAATCAAAGTTTTCAATTTATTAATAGAAAATTTGTGCAAAATCACTAGGTAATTCTGTATCTGATCATTAAACGCTATTATAAAATTTTAGAAATTGATCTCTGGATTACGCCCTCATGCGGTTTACAACTCAACCCCCACACTCATTAGTACAGTCAAGAACAGGTCGATCTTTACATAACGGACTTTGTAGCATTCTTAAGTGTCATAAGAGCCAAAATTGTACTGCAAGTGTAAAGCTCATTGTGCTCCTGACTGTACCTACATAATATTTTATTTCTTCTTTCTTTATTTTCTTTTATATTTTAGATGTTCATTCAATCATAACCAAACTAAATGAAACCACCCTTTTAAAATATGAAAGGTCATTTTTAAATTATTCCATAAATATAATTTTGTTCTACTCTATTTTGCAGAATCAAATAAGGACTAATTTAGTTGGGCAAGCTCATCTGCATGAAACTCCTTTGCAAATTCAGACGCCTTCAAAACATCCGTGCAAGTTACGAAATTTCTCGCTAACTCTGGCGAAGGAAACGCGAAACAAATGTTCTCCACATGTGGCATGACCGTTATTTGTGGTAAACGCTACTTATGCCGTATTTATAGCTGACATGACCAAAATACGAGTAACTAACGCAGAGGCTCTTCAATAAAACCGCAAAAGAGGGTGGAGGAAATTTGATTGTATGAACCAGCGACCCCAAAACAGGCCACTAAAAGAAATTAATCGGCGTGTCCGAAAAAATAAAACAAAAGAAACGGTAAATCCCACACTGGGCGAAGACAATATATCGTGTCGTCATAAAGCTGTCCCTCTCCCGCCAGGCGGCGCCACGGTCGGACCCCCCGCACCCCGAAGCTGCCGAGACGGTACGCACGTGCGTGCTACTTGTACCATTCATCCAGGTTTTATCTCAAATCAAAAAATACCTTAACACTTGACTTTAAGATCTATTTCCAACTGTCCAAACATAGCTGATGCTGCACGATCCATTATTTACCATATCACGTTACCATTAAACACATTTTGTTTTGCCTCCCGACCGCATTCCTCTCCGCGAGTCTCCACTTTAATAGCGATTGTGTTGTCGATGAATGTTTGAACTTTTGTCCTTTTTTGATTAGCGGTTATCGTCGCGTGTCGTGTATGATTTTTATTAACAAGACCGAGTGTTACTGTCTATGGATGGCGATTGATTGATTAATACGTTTCTTTTTACAACTACAATACATCCATATTAATAAATCAAATAATATTTTTTCAAGATTTTTTTATTTCAAGTGTCCTTACACATTACGTTCCTATACCACATAGAGTGAAAAGGGAGCGAAACCATTAGTTCCGGTCCCCTAAACCTTATTAAATTGAACACCATGCCGCAATCATAAACAACACTACGTCATCTGTATTATGCACCCCGGGCCGACCTCAACAGTTCCCCTGGGCATTGGTTCCTGATGAATGCCCCAATAAATACCCATAAGGTAACACGCGACACGTACAAAACATTTCGGATATAAAAGCATTATCCTGTTAAGTAATTTATTTCTTCTCCAGGTATAGCAAACGGTTATTTTATGGTACCACTTAAACGTTCTATAATCCTAGCAGTTAAGGCATAAAAGAGGGTGTCGGAACCCATAACGCAACACCATAAACAGTAAAGAATTGAACTTCAGAGGCAGGCACCTGTTTAAACCTGAGCACTCCATAAATCTCGCGTTAGAGGGCTTACATTTTAAAGAATCGTAACTCTGCATACTATTCAGCTTATTTATTAATGATTTAGTACTCTATCCAGATTCACTTCTTATTTATTTTGTTGTTCCCTTCCATAAATATTGTGGGTTTCATTGACTCTTAACAATTTATGGTAGAATATGAAACACGATACACCATCGCTAGGATACGGCTCGTATTTTTTGTAATCGAAATCAACTACTAAAAAAACCTAAGACATCTATCGACGTATCGATACGTCTACAGATCTATTTGTCAGTTTTTTCTTTTCTAAATAATTCCATTAAAAGATTTAATTCTCTTATCAATTCGTAGTTTCTTAATTAGCGAGACTTGGATCTAAGCCTGTGATTTATCCTCTTCGAAAGTAATATCATTATGCTTCAATTCATTGATCTCATTTCTCATCTTTCCCGTGAGTCATCGCCCTATGAGTCAGATCTCCCATACCATCGAGCAACTGCCCACACTCGAGAACCGGTCTAGACTATCCCTATACTGGTTACTCTACTTAACCAATATCACTAAACGACTTTTCTTTGCAGTGCAATAAACTATAAACCATTTGCTATAACTTCACAGGTTGTACTCCTTTTTTGAACATGTTTTCTGTAGTAAAAGTTGACAGTATCTCGATAACTACGGTAACAAAATGTGTAATTGATATCTCATTAGGTGGTCTATTTACTGTTTTACTTTGGTCGTATGGCAAAATAAGGGTTCATTTTAAATATAATTTACTTGATCATTACGTAGGTTCATATTGCGAGTTTCATTAAACATCCCGTATATTTCATTGAAATTATTCATTTATATGTTTTGGAACAGAACAATATTCTTTATCTTTAGATGTTATTTTAATACGCACTTTTAATTCGGTGTCGAACTCAATTTTACTAAAATCGTTCTACCACTAGCTTATACTTTATTTATCAATTAGAAACTGTTAAAATTACAATTGACAACTTATAAACTTATCTGGCGAATAAGCTAACAGCTGATGAAAAAGCAATCATCGATATAGAAACAATGACGAAATCATCCACAACCTATTTTGTTCCATGTTCCAATTTAGATGAACCATCAATTTGTACTCCAGTGACACATATTCTATATATCAGTAATTAACGGACGTCGAGTGCAGCAACATCACTCACAAATTAGGTTAGTTGATTGCAACCACTTATCTTCTAAGGCATACGCATTATAACGACAGAATTGTATCGTTAATAGCCAATATCGCAAAATTATTAATACTGATAATAACGTTGTCATAACATCAATTGTGCAAATAATCTGGGTTTACGACCTGTTTCAATACTTCATAAGTCCTGTTCACCTATACCTCCGATCACAGATTCAGATACTCTTTCTTGAGTCGTGCTCCTCATTGCTGAGGGTCGCGACCTCTTTGAATTAAGGCTCGAATAGGTTACGACCCTCAGCAACGAAGATTTGTCAGATAAAAACTGTCAAAAGTAACACATAGCCATACAGGAACCGGCAAAAACTGACAGTTTATTTTTACGAAATAGTGAACAAGAACTTAGACTTCAATCTTATAACTACTCATAAGTATGGCGATAGTGACCAGCTTTTCCTTTGGAATTTTCTAGAAATTCTTGATTGGTTGGGTTTCAAACGATATTATTATTCTTACATATCCAGAAATTTTACTATACACGTTTAACTTTCTTCGTTTTAAAATAAAAGTTGTAAACAATAAAATAGACAAAGATATATACGCATTTTTAGATAATTTTATAGACAAAGCATCTTTTGTAAACTTTCTCGTCCTTACAGTTGAAGTGTTGCAGTTCATTGAACTGAAATTATTGAGAATCAAAGTCCAGACTGATTAGAGCGGATTGAATGGCTTTTTCTATCAGACCACCGTGACCACTTACAATAAACCATTTATTATTTAATGTCTCATCAGAAATATCATTATGAACTTTCTCATTTTAGAAATTATTATTATACAGTCGTTTTATTATTATTAGTCTTTATTTGGGGTAGTTAAGATAATGCGACTAACTAGTACGACTTTTCGTTTGTCCGTCCCTTGTGGTACACATTAAAAGTGTATGCAAAATTTCTGCTTAATATTTGTGGATGAAAACTTTAAAATTCAGGTTTAACATTCAATCGATCTACAAAATATTGTCAACTAAATAAAAACTAGTAAAGTTTTGTGCATTTGTGATTAATAACTACTTAACTTATTTACTCGTGAAACCAGTTCAGTAATGTTAGACTAAGGCGTTTATTAGTTTCTGATGTTATATTCCACTAAAAAGTTAGAAACCATGCGGCTTAATATGTAATTTTGACTGTTAACAATATTGACTGTACGATGTAACCACCCACTATGTGGTCAGCCTGCTTTACTTTAGATTATGTTGTGGATCAAGTTGCAACAGGGATATTGACACTCTCATTGAGGTTGTCTGCACTGAGGTTGTATGTACAGTAAACACCGCATCTATCATATTCTAATTAAGTTTCATCATGTTAACTAGTATTTACTACGTAACTTATGCCTATTGATAACATATTATTTACTGGCAAAATTTCAATAACTTTGATTACGTATACTCCGCTATTATAATTTTTGAAAATCTCACCTTATTATTTTTCTACATCATAAATGAAACCTCTATGCATTTCAGGTTAGGTTTGGACTGGATGTTGATCAGTCAAGACACTTAATAAGGACTTTTCTATCGATGTGTAAAATTGTAGTGGCTGATATTTTATAATTTTATTTCAAACATCTTAAAAATGTTAAAACTAATTAGACTTAACTAACTTTTTTTGTTTGAATTTCAAAATCTTTAAAATTAATCTTTTGCAATACTTACTTCAAAATTTTAAACGTCTACCATGATACAAACAGTCATTATTCTAAAAGTCAACAGATTTTTATCTACGCGCCACATTTAACTAATTATAATTCCTTGAGGTGTTAGTAACGATTTTTACGATACGTTTTGTTTGGTAATATTAGTTCATTAGCATTTCAAAGCTATAACTAAAACAATGGCCGGATACATTGGCAGGATATGCGTTGGACATATTCGCGTCTCCACGGCTGACGTCAGACATTCTAAATGGAGGCTGTTCATTAATCACTTTATGTGCAATTTCACCGTTTATGATTTCAGCATCCCTTTCACTTATAGTGAGTGCTTTGTCCTTTGTATCTCGAGTATCGTCTTTGGTGTCATACATGTCTAAGCTTGTCATATATTCTATAACTTTATTTGGATTCAGAACGTTTCTATTTCTTTACTATAGTTTTATGATAAGGTCAGAGATGACAGCAGTTTATAAGCAAACGTTTTCTATTTTTATCAAGTACATGATGTACATTTTTATAACCCCCGTTATACAATTTGTGACAACAAAAGATGCTCTCATTTTGCACAATTGGTTTGGAAGCGTTGTTGCTATAAACGTTGAAATTAGGGCGCTCGTTAAGTCATTGTGGGAATTTCTTTAGGACAAAATATTTACGTCTATTTGATACACGAGAAGTGTGATCAAAGTTCTAAGATTTGACAGCTAAACGAGCATAATAAATTGAAGTACATACGGCCCATTAAGTGTTCACACTTAAACCTCCAAATATATCGCACTAGCAAAGAGAAAACGTACATTTTCTTTAAACAAATACCATATAATGAGTACTAACGGTGCTTTAGGTCGCCGTATAGCACGGAAATGTAGCAGATAATAACATTGTATAATAAGAACCATAATCCGTATAAAATAAGTAACAAAGATAACAAAGACTTAACGTGGTTACTGAGCATGAATCGAAATGAATACATTAACAAAAGCACCTCGCAATTCCATCGGAAAAGTTTCATCCGCCACTTTAAACATAGCTTGGATCGCTAATCCAACCGTAACATTGCAAAACGCAGAACAAACTGCTTCGCTTTGTGCTGCACTAATGAGGGCCACGTGGCTGTCCCCCGCAATGCAGGCGGCACAATAAAACAATGGCACTACACTGCACTCCGGTTTTATCCTGCAGGACTATGTCGCGTGACTTTGAATAGTTTCGGAATACCGCAAGGCGTTGTTCTGAGCCCATTTCTGTTCAATTCGGTTTGAATGCAAATTTAACATTTGTCGGTGCCAACATTTAAACGTTGTTCGTTTGTTATAAATGATTTTTGTTTTACACACAACTTAGTTGCTACAATGAAATGTCGACCATGTGACTAGTCTAATAAGTCCTATTGCAATCTTATTGGGTTTGGATGATAACTCAACTTTGTTTGTTAAGTAATTATGTTTTTGTTTGGTTTTATCATTTAATAGTTAGGAAGATTTTAAGATTAATGAAAATGTACGTTAACTTTTGAATGTTTCACTAGTTAGGAAACTACTTCATGTATAACTTTCCAAGAATCACGAGGGAGTACTGTTCACTTCGGAGTAGCACGTTGTCATATACACGATGGACGTTTTCTATAAACAACACTTTGCATCTAAATCCTAACCTATCTCTTTATCATTATTTCTCAGAAGTACAGGATGTTACCTTTATAATGACGCTACTTAAGGTAGGCAGGTAACCACATTTACATTTTCTCTGGGCATACATAGAAACACATTTGACACTAACACGAGAACTTTTGAAAGGGCCTGCTTGTCGCGCGTTGTCGTCAAACAAAACAACATAAACATGGCACGCTCTGTCAGCTGCGGTAGTAAACTCGCCCTTGCTGGTGTGTTCCCCGCACTGGTTCCGTTTGGGAGGGCTATTAAGGCGATTGTTGCAGTGAGTTCAACAACACCGACCGTTTGTATGGTGTCAGCGTTGGACTCACCTAATTGTGCGAAGACCTTCGGCCTGACATTCTCCTGCCAGGCAGCGGCGGCGGCGGCCAGGAGTGCCGCGAGCAGGGCACAGCGGAGCACGAGCATGGCACTAGTCACTCGACATCACTTGGAGATCACTCGCGACGCGCGGCACAGCGCTGGGGCGACGGGCGGGGCGCGCGGCGGCCGGCGGCGGACTGGAGGCGAAGGCCGAGGCTCGGGGGGCGCGCCTGCGCTGCCGGCGCCCCGCGGTCTCGCATGCGTGGGGTTGCGGAGTGCGGATCTCGCACGTGACGCAGCCCTCCTCGCCCGCAGCGCACCCTCGCCGGCTATCGCCGACCCTGCGACGTCATAATCGCGTTAAAAAAGCGCCTGCATGTCCTAATGAACGCCGACACTAAACCTGCAATTAAAGCCGGCAGGGTGCCTCCGGCTGATGCTTTGTTTATAAGCGATTTTGGGTGTATTAAAAATTCGTTAAGGGATTCGAGGGCGTGACAGTTCAGCGAATCGTAAGGTCGCAATTACAACTTTGATGGCGACGGGGATGTAAGGCCGATTGCGTTGCGAAAGCATTCCCCTTCCGGGAAAAAACTGAACTGGAGCTTTCGACACTAATTGACGTAGGTAGGTGTACGTTTCGTAATGACCAACCCGAGCGTCTACAATTAAATTCATTATTTTGTGTTGTTAGCTTTTGAACGCTATTTGTTGCAAGTTATAAAGCACGGTAAGCAGCAGGCAATACTAAGTACTTTATTTTTTTTATCTGTTTTATTTATTTCCCAATATTTTTTTACTAATCATTTGCATACACTAAACTAACACAGTCATACGTCCTCTTCATTACAGCAATGAAATTCGAGAAATTGGAGTCAATAACTTAGCGTAACCAATGACCATATATTTTAATTACACACATCGTAAAATTAATCGATTGTAGTAACTACCCAACTGAATAAGCTGCAACAAAACTAAGGCAAACATAAAAATGACACCAATGTCACAAGGTTCCAAAAGCATGCACCGAAGCGTACAAATGGGACTTTGTCAAAATAAAAACTTTTTGTGCAACAATGGGGTTCCGCCGTCATTATTATTAATTGGACAAAGTTGCACCCTAGTAATTTTATTCGTACATTTTAGAACTTTGTCGTACTTGTTCCATTAGTGTTCCGGAGAGATGCATTGTACTGGGTCGTGTGAAAATCAATAAAATAAACATTTATAGTGCATAACCGGCCGGCTCCTTCGAAAAGCCCTACATTTATAGGGACGCAGTTAATGGGCTCAACAAATAAACTAACATTTACTCACATACGAAACGGGAAGTGCATTTTGTTTACAACCTAATGCATATTGACCAGAGTAATTTTTTTATAGGAATTACATTGTCAGAAATTAATTACAAGTATGTAACAAGAAATATTTCTCACAAAACGAAACAGTTTGTCTGTCAGACATACCGTCGACCTGTCAATTTATTATGTATTACAATAATTATTTGTAATTATGTTACATCGTTTGTATTTTCCATTCCACTACACTTGACACGAGTCAAAAGCTCTAAACAATAGTCTGATTTAAAATATAAATCGATATAAAATAAACAAGACTCGATTATAAATTACTTTATTGCGATATTAACACAATATGTTACCACAATAAGGTAAGCTTATTCAAACACAATCGTTGATTTTCACTGAAAATCATGTGCTAGGTATATTTGGAACGGAATCTAATACCGAACATCTAAATCAATATAAACCCTGTTTCTTTTAACTTGACCAATGTAGTAAACAATCTTAGCGTGTCTTTTTATTCAAATATCTATGTGTAAAATCGATTAATCGCCAGAATAATAAGAGTGTTGTGTTATATGCCATTTCTAACTATATTATTATTATTTGGGTGTGAATGATAATTTTAATTTCCTATTTTCGTTAAAAAGACATGCTAAGATTGTTTACTACATTGGTCAAGTTAAAAGAAACGGGGTTTAGGTTGCAGTATCCCAATAAGTTTCTGACGTTTGTTACTTCTCCACGCTCAAATGACTGGGCCAATTTTTATGATATTTGATATGTAGGTAGCTGATACCTTAGCGTACTTTTGCGTACTTTTTGTCTCGCGTAAGTACGGGATTCCCGTAGAATTTGGTCAAAAGCCTGACAGTCAATAGCACTTTATAACGTAAATGGCGCTGCTGTACATAAAATTAAATATGTATGGTAAAAAATAAAACGCGGGTAACACCGCAGGCAGCAGCTAGTAACCTATATTTTGATTATTTTTGATCTTCAGACGACAGATCATTTAATTATGGCATCGTAAAACCATCGTATATTCTCATGGTGAGTGTCGGAAACAATCGCGATGTATTAATTGAGGGAATAAATTATAAATAACGAGCGCGCAAAGGGACAACACGGACGCACCCTTGCGGGAAGAATTTGTACGCACTGGCAGACATTAATTCGACGTCTATCGATCTAGTACTGTTTTCTCTTACTAAAGACTTGTATTGACGAAACTTCGATACGTTTTTAGCAGCATTTTTTCTGTCCTACATGTCTGTCCCACTGCAGGGAAAAGGCTTTCCTCTTCCCTAATTCCAATTTTCTCTTCTAAATTGGTCCTTTTCCGGTCAATCAACCGAATAACTATCGAGCTCATACCGCCTTCGCTTTTTTGGTCTTCCACAACGACGTTCAAGTGGGTTGTGAATGCGTATAAAAAACTTTAAATCTTCAAAAATATCGGAACAAGGCCACGACACATTCCCACTGTTATTGATGTTGTGTCTTCTGTAAACCCAGAACCAACAGCGGCGATCTCAGATTGACAAAAAGCTATGAAGGTTATGGACGTCCCGTGGGAGAAAGTAGTTTCTTTCAGTCTTGGATTGGAACTCACAACGAATTTAATCAGAAAAAGAAATTAGATGGAAAGAGTTCGAAAGATCTTCAGAAATATATTTGATGATATTTCATTCAATGCAATTAATACAAATACACGACTCCTAAACGACGTAAGTATTAAATTAATATTTATAACTAATTGTTTTTTAATAATTTTCAATATTGTTTGTCATTTACACAGAACAATTTTCGAATCCAACATCAATACAAGACTATTTTAACAATAAAATTAATTGACATCAAACAAAACAAAGAACCATTCAAATTTTAATAAGTATTGATTGTAACCGTTGTTCTGGCACAATGAGTAACGTTTTTTCTCTTCAATGTCATTTAGACTAAATATTCTAATAATATCATTGATTTGCTCAGAAAAAGTTACAAAAGTAGTATAATTTTTCTTCTTCCTACGACTTATTTCGTACTTTAATCCATTAGGATTGGCCGGATTTGCAACTTATCATATTCAAATCATATTCTATCTATCTATCTATTTATTTATAACTTTATTGACCACAATACAAAAGTACTGATACAATAGGCGGACTTAATGCTAAATATACATACATACATTACAAACTATTGTATAGACGTACATAAATACATATAATAATAAACATTATATATGTATGTATTAATATATATAAATACTGATGATTTATAAACTAACTACAAAAGTGAAACAAATATAATTATCTATCTATCCTTTCCCTTATTCCTTCTCTCCCTTATTCTTGTAGCAGGCAACACATTAGTAGTGCCTCTGGTATTACTGTAAAAACCGCCACGCAAACAACCTACGCCATCCTTAAACCTGGCGTCAACAAAATGAGAAAATCGTAAAAGAAATTCGTAGTGAAATATAATAATTTTATTCGTCTGCTCCTTGTAATGAACTTATTCTTGAAATTCAAGATTTTATCACAAAATGTAATTTAAGGTATTGTCGTGAACACAGTACGTACAGATGCAATTTATACCAGAATTTTATCATCTTATCTTAGTTTATGTGATAAGAATTAATATTACATTCAGTTTCTTTTATAGTGTTATTTTTAAAATTATAAGCGTAATTAACATTGCAATTACAAATTAACATCTACTCGCAGTTGACACTATGCGGGAAATACACAAAAAAGAAGAAAATATTGCAATAATTCAGGATAATTTTATTTATGAAAGTATTTAAAGGTTAACCGAATTTAAACGAATATTACCAATAATTCAAAAATGTACTATCGCATAGATGCGGTAGATCTACCGTTAAAAACAGTTGAAAATAAAAAAAATAAACGTCAAAAAAACGCTGCTTACGACACGCACAGTGCGTGCGTCGGCTACTAACAATATCTCCCCTATACCGAAATTCCTCGGAAGATACGTCGGACAAATCTTCAGTAGAGCGTTCTTCCCCCGACCATCCCAAAAACTTATTACTTCCACATAATTCATGATTTTTTAAATTTATTCCGTACTAATTAACTGAAAGAGACGCCCTTTTTCTGTCTCCTGAAGAGAAAAAAATAGATTGAGCGATATTTCAATTAACATTCTGTTTAGCTTCGTTGGCGGGTGTAGTTTTTGTCCGCAATACTGTAATTGAAACAGTCATCATGAAATGTTTCTTTTATTTTGCTTGAAGATTTCTAGTTATTTTTCTCTAGTACCTAAATGACACTTTTCACATTTTACACAATTATTCATTCAGTGTACTTTTTTAAACGAACCAGTGACTGAGCAGCGTGACAGAAATGCTCTAATCTAAACGTAGGTTATCGAGTACGTATCCCTTTTGAAACCTGTTTCTTTTAAATTATTTTCTAGATCTGTTAAAAGAAATTTCTTACTTACAATTTTGCAAAATGATTAATTAATTATTTATTATTCAATATTATCTTATGCAACGTAAATTTTGTTTTATTCTTAGCATTTTGTTATAAGGTTTATGAAAAATCCCAAGAGTTTCGCCTACAGGCTACCATTTATTTATACATTTCTCTTATTGGAAATGGTCCAACGTTACTAAGTGAGTGGAAGCCAACTTGATCTCATTACAACACGTATTAGAAAAGATAACTGTATACCAAAAATAGATGGAATAATGCGCAGCCAGTTGGAACGGAAAAAGCCATCGTAGGTATTATCAACACTATAAATCGGAAAGTCTGAAGTGGTAGGTACGGAAGGGTTATTTTCCGTTACAGCCAGTTGGAGAAACGTGTTCACATTAAGTCTCAAGCTATCTCTTATTTTCTTATTTAATTTGACAATGACAGCAATAATTAGTTTAATCCGTAAATAAATAGTAAATTAGTAATGAATTAGATAACTGTAAAATAAATAAATAATAATGAGGAGCTCGATGGCGTCTCTGTCGCTAGTTAAGCGACGTCGACCCTAGCCAGCGTTTGGATGGGTTTCGTTATCTCGAGTTTCTCTGTGCTTCGGATGTCACGTTAAGACGTCGGTCCCGGTTGTTGTCGACAGATGATAGTCTTTAAGTCAAGTCGGTAGCCTTCGGGCGGCTTGAAAGCAGCATGGCAGAGTTCGCGCTAATCATATACGATTGAAGAAAGACCCGTATCCCTGCAGTGGGATGATTACGGGTTGATATGATGATGATGATGATGAAAATAAAAGAGAAAAACGATTCAAGTACGTGTCGGGTTACGCACAATGTAGGGTTCCGTATTGGCAACGCATTTCTTGCTTGCAGATGAATACAATGCCATATTCTATGACATTTGTACGTTTTCGTCAAAGAAATTTTACTTCATAAGATCGTCGGCTATTACTCGGTAACTAGTAGTGCCTACTTAACCGTTATGGTTTTCCTTGTAGGTTCACTATATGGACTACTACCATGATTTATTTCAAATTTCTAAACTCATGACTTTCGGAGATAGAAGGGGAGGACCACCGTGCAAAACCAAAAATGACACGTTAAATGTAAATAATTCGCAAACGGATCGTTGTATCGGAAAATGATCTTCCCACTACAACGTTCTAGCATCAAGCGTCTAGGCCCTAGACCGCGGACGGACAGACGGACATGGCGAAACTATAAGGGTTCCTTGTAGTTTACTACGGAACCCTAAAAAGCGGAAAAATCTCCCCTTTTGCCCAGCTGTGGGACATACATTGGCTATTAAAAAAAAACAATGATTTCAGTAATTTTTCTTTTTAGACAGGTAATTTTTATTTATATTCTCATTTAAATGTTATTAAAACAAATGAAAAGCCATAAATTTTGAAATAAAGATAAAAATCGAGCGCGTTGGCATGAAAATCCTATTTTACTGGTATAATACAAAGAGTTAGTAGGCAACACAAAGGCGGGTGTACGTTGCGTTCGCGGCACAACGTGGCGTCTCTTGATTTGTGGCAAAGCAAACATCCAAGGCTCATTCTTTCCGCAATAATGTGGGATCCTTGACACATTTCCAGTGTTGACAACGCTCAGGGAATTCTTCAGGGTTTTTAAAAGAAACACGCCCGTAATTTGTGAAATGTAAAATCTCTATGTAAAATAACAATATTTCTTAGGTTTAGTTCAGGTTTGAATAGTGGGATTAGAAACTCTTTAGGCAATAATCTCTAAATTATTAGAACCTACTTCAGCATATCGACTACTACCATAATTTTTTTCGAATTTCTAACAAACAAGAATTTCGGAAAGTCTTGTGTTTAGAAATTTTGCAAAACGAAAATTGACACGATAAATGTAAATAATTCCGAAACGGATCATTGTATCGAAAAAATCTTTCCACACTCACGATGTTTTCAAGAGACCTATCAAACGACAAGCTACAAACATGGTGTCGATGCGGAAAAAAAATCTTCTTTACATGCCACCTTGGGAGCCACCCAAAATACATATATTTTTCAAAATTTTGTTCTACCACTTTGTTAGCATTGATAATATGTGAATATACATACCAAATTACAGCTTTGAGCATTAAGCGTCTAGGCCCTAGGCACT
The DNA here is from genome assembly GCA_905163395.2 of Endotricha flammealis. Classification (NCBI taxonomy): domain Eukaryota; kingdom Metazoa; phylum Arthropoda; class Insecta; order Lepidoptera; family Pyralidae; genus Endotricha; species Endotricha flammealis. The sequence continues at coordinate 8,834,365 of LR990870.1, read as the reverse complement.
AGACTGCGGACGGACAGACAGACGGACATGGCGAAACTATAATGGTTCCTTGTAGTTTAACTACGGAACCCTAAAAATAAAATCCTAATTAACAATGTTATTCTCTTTATTTTAATGTTATCTTACTTTTTGTAGTAAACATGTCATGTTTACTCGACATCAAAGACGAAATTATTTTATTAGGTTACGTCACACACAGATAAGTCTTACGATAAAATACGTGCTCACTAAATAAGTTATTAGCATTTTTCCGTCAACGAAATGAGAAGCGATGTCTTCCGTCATTATTTACAAAAAGCCTATGTACATACTCCATAAAATACCCTGTTAACGTTTGTGGGTGTTTGAACGAAAAAAAGGCGCACTTTTACAAAACCACTTCTCGGCGGAAAGGCAAATAGTCGCCCTTGACTTTTGATAGCCGATTAATTCTCAACACTGTTCATCTAATCTTCAGACTTCTCTCTTTATACTTGACATTGCTTATACATATGTATAGTTACAACCAAAGTGATAAATCCAGATATTATACGTAATATCTACCCAATTTAGACGAAGTGATAAATGCCACTGAAATTATTCCCTTTTCTCGCAAAATTTACCAACCACAAGTGTTTGGTAGGTATATTGAAAAATATTTTTTAAGAGTCACTGAAATACTACCGGTTGCTGATGCTGATAATCCAGTGTTTGATAGTATAAATAAATATCTTTATCCGTTCACACACAAAAGATTAAACCTGTATGAATTACGTACAATTTATTATTTATTTTTTACAATACTAGAGACCGGTTCGCAAGGATTTTAGAAGAGATCCCTAATTTTATTGAAAATATAATATGTCACTGCCTGATAGTATAGCTTCGCAACAGTGTGTAAGTATTTCGGATATTCGGATAGTTTCGGAGCCAATTCAATCAAACCTTTTCTCTTTATAATTTTAGTATATTGGATGCGTCATGCATAGGACTTCATCCATAAAATTTTTATACAAACCATTAGTTTAGTACTACCCGGTAAAAAACTAACTGGAACTCTAAAAAACTGTAAGCTTTTCCAAATCCCTCTGCGTATGAAGCTTAGCACAGTTACAAGGGCTGTCCGGGAACATAACTCTAACGAATAATATTACCTATTAAATGTTACGAAAACTATCTTGAAGTTTTTTAATAAAGTTGCAAAGAAACTTGAAGAAAAATAAGTTTTTAAGAGGCAATTGTTTCGTTTTTTCGATAGGTCCTATCATTTTTTTCTAGTGGTATAAGCCCTCAGACATTCCCGCCGTTCCAGCTTTGTATCTCCTCATCGAAATAATATTACTACGTATAGAACGGACACCGCGAACAAAATTTTTGTCCCCATACGTTGAGGCCAATAGACATCAACTCGTTTAGAAACTTGCCGACGCTCATCGTGATTGGTCCTCGGATTTATGTCAAAAAAAATATTGGAAAATGCCGTCATGTTCAATAAAAACTTGTAAAAACCGTTCAACAGTAAGGAAGAAAGATAGCGGCGTAACTTATCATCGCTAAGTATACAAAAAATTAAGTAAAACCAACCAAAACAATTTTTTTCATTATTTTCTAATGCATCATGATTGCATCCGCCATTTCTATGTGAAAATCATAGATTATCAAAAATTTATCGTACAGATGGGATACGTAGGTACTAAGCGTCAGTCAATTTTATAATATAATTTAGGTATTTCTGAATTTTTTGTAGCTTTTTTTTTAACCGACTTCAAAAAAGGAGGAGGTTCTATGTTTTTTTTTGGAGGTCCGCCGATTACTCCTTCAATTTTGGACCGATTTTAATCATTCTTTTTTAAAAATAATATGTAATTTAAATATTGATTTTTTAAACTATATTTCCAAAATATTTTTATATACTAGGTAAAATACGTAAATGTGGATAAAGTTACTAACTAAGTAAAAAAAATAAGTTTCTAGAAAACAAAAAGATGGAAAACGAAACAGCATTTTAAATTTCGACTAACCATTTTCGAACAAATAAAATTCGGGCAAACAAGTTTCGGAGTAAAGGTACGTTACCATTCTTGAAATTCAACACAACTCCTCTTGTCTGGCAGGCGACCGTCTCCTGGTTATTGCATATATTACAAAATACTACAATATATAAATAGCTTCACTATAAAGTTAGTTTTGATTTAATCTCAGTTTATTTTTGACTAATATTAAGTTAAGAACAAAAATGTAATGTAGCTTCCTACCTATAAAGCTAATATTATACCTATTTTCTATTAAATTTATCTATTATGTAAAATAAAATATTGTAATAAAATAAAATAATCAGTTGGATGTCCAATAGGCAGAATATAAACAAAGTGTCGCCCCTGCGTAGTAATGTCATATTCTATGACTCGGTTGGGGGCGGGGCCAGGGAGGGGCGCGCCCCTCACGGCCGAACACGGCGCCAAAATTTGAAGGCGCTGTCATTTCTATACGTAGTAATATTATTTCGATGTATCTCCTATATAGCCGGGATTAATAAAGGATAACCACAGATTAAGAAAGAGAGGAGATCATTGACCTCCCGAGTGAAAAACTGCATCTTTCTTGGACCACACAACGAACCCAATCATAACCTAAAGTAAATCATCATTATACCTATTAGGTAATTATATTGTTTCCCTTTTGTAGTTAGTTTCTATATCATCAGTATTTATATATATTAATATATACATATATATATGTCGCATACGGTCATGAGTATGGACATGAACACTAAGCAAAACGAGGGTGCGCCATCTAGCGGCGTGTTGAGAAAACGTTGCTTTTGGCGCGCTCCGGCAGAGTCGTGATACGGAAGGCGGGCTATCCGATATATGTATATATTTATATGTATTTATATAATGTTTATAATTCTAAGTATTTATGTACGTCTATACAATAGTATGTAATGTATGTATGTATAGTTATAATAAAACCGCATTCGTGTATTTCTGCACTTCCCTATGGTTGACTGGTAGAGAATGCAGCCTATTGTATCAGTACTTTTGTATTGTGGTCAATAAAGTTAAATAAATAAATAAAGTGGTAGGTGTAGTGTTCACTGTTTTATATTAATGTACTAATAAATATAATACCTATATATATCGGCTCGTTCGTACTCGCCCGCGTCTTCCTTGGCTGGCCGGTATTCACACAATACCACCTCCCACACCCCGCGCGGGTGACATACGTCAGAGATGACAGATGTACATAAATTTATAAATAAGTGTTACTATCAATACACTACATCCCTCCCTTGTTATTTTAATTTGATATAATCAATTACTTTTCAGACTGACAATGAAACACCGTAATATAAGAATACTCATTTATTTGTCATTTATCCTGTTACACATTATCTAATTAATTAACACTTAACGGTTCTTCTTCAATCAGCACTTCCTCTGAATTCGTTTTTTCATTATCATTACATACCGCTTTCCATTGCCCTTCCACTCTTTTTAGGTGTACTATATTTCGTCTACGCAGTTGTCCAGTTTCATCATTGCGAAGACTTATATCTCCTCCTTTATTCTCCTGTACTGTATGTGTTTCAGGTTCATAATTCAAACTCAGCTTATTTTGTTTCTGCATGTTTTTTACATACACCTTGTCTCCCACCTCTATTTCATTATTAATGGCTTTTCTCTTTTTATCTGCATATTCCTTTCCTTTCTCTTTTTGTTCTTTGTCTCTGTCCCGCATTTCTTGGTCTTCAGAATTATATGTCCAATCCTGGATCATTGGAAGTTTGTCACGAAATTTCCGGCGGAAGAACAATTCGGCTGGTGTTTTCCCGGTGACTGTATGTGGTGTACTATTGTACATTATCATATAATCATCCAGGCTTTCTTTCCAATTTCTATTTTCCGCTTGAGAAATCCTAAGACGTTTAATGATGTCTCGATTCTGCCGCTCTACTTCTCCATTTTGTTGGGGCCAATACGGGATAGTATTAAAAATTCTAATATTCCGCTCCTTGCAAAAGGTTTTAAATTCTTCGTTCGTGAACTGTTTTCCATTATCTGCTGTAATGGAAACGGGGTTACCCAGTCTACTAAAGATATCTTTTAAAAAACTTATAATTACTGTACCTGTAATAGCTCTGCATATCTTTACCTCTTTGTATCTGGTATAATAGTCAACTACTACTAGGATGTAATCTCCACTCGGCAATGGGCCCATCAGGTCTATTGCTATATCAACCCATGGTTCTGTAGGTAAATCTCTTCTCTTCATTGGATTAGGAGCACTAGGAGCTGAAACCAATACACATCCTTTACAGGCCTTACATATGTTCTCAGCTTCTTTATCACATTTTGGCCACCATACTTTGGTTCTCAATCTCCCTTTCATGGCCACAATACCAGGGTGGCCTTCATGTGCTGTTTTCAGGACTCTTTCGCGTAAATTTTTTGGGATTACTATTCTATTACCTCTCAGAAGAATTTCGCCATGGAAACAGAGCTCATTCTGAAAATTTTTAAATCCCTTAACTGATTCGTCCCACTTATCATTATACAGACCTTCTTTAACCTTTTGTATATCTGGATCCTGTTGTGAACTATTAATAATTTCTTCTAACGGAATAGCTACTGGTCTGGCAAATTCTGTTATTGCTTGAACATAGTCTTCTAATATTCCTGAGGGATTTGTTGCCATTTTGCACAGTCTTGATAGTGGGTCTGCTATGTTAGTTTTACCAGGGCTATATCTTACTTTAAAGTTGTAGGACTGTAGTCTTAACACCCACCTCTCTATTCGAGCGCAGGGCTTTGATTTTGTGCCAAATATAACTTCTAGAGGTTTATGGTCCGTCACTAGTTCAAACAGCTTGCCGTAAAGATACATATCAAAATGTTCAATGGCCCATACTAACGCTAGTGCCTCTTTTTCTGTCTGACAATAGCGGCGTTCGCAGGCACTAAGAGTTTTGTTCCCAAAGGCAATGATCCTCGGACCATCCTCGTTTATCTGCACCAGTACTGCGCCTAACCCCACTGGACTTGCATCTGCTATAACAAGAGTCTTATCATTTGGATTATAATATCCGAGATTTTGTATATTGGTCAGGGAAACCTTAAGTTCTTCAAAGGCTTTGTTTTGTGATTCTCCCCAGCAATCTTGAATATCGGTATTCCTACCTGTTTTCAGACGTAATATTTCTTTCAATGGTTCCGTAACGGTAGATAGATGAGGAATCCATTTACCTACGTAGTTCACGAGCCCCATAAAACTCTGTAATTCTGAAATATTTACTGGAGCTCTGAAGCTTTTTATTGCTGAAACATATTTATCCAGTGGCCTGACGCCATTTCCCGACAACTCGTGCCCCAAGAAGTGAACTATCGTTTTTCCAAATATACATTTCTCTTTCTTTAATAAAACTTGATGTTCTTCTAGTACCTCCATTACTTTATTAAGCCTAACATTATGTTCTTCGGTGTCCTTCCCAAATATCAAAATATCGTCAATGAAATTTATGACTCCTTCACAACCTAAAAGTATTCTCTCTAAAGTTTTCTGAAAAATTTCGGGGGCACAAGTAATACCGAACATCATTCTTTTATATCGGTATAATCCTCTGTTTGTAATAAAAGTAGTAATATGACGTGAGTTCTCGTGAAGTTCAATATGGTGAAATGCATCCTGTATGTCCAATTTACTAAAAATTTTGGCTTCTCTCACTTTCGGTAGCAACTGGTCCATTGTGGGCAAGGGATGATTTTCCCGTTGGATAGCAGTATTAGCACGTCGCATGTCAACGCACAATCGTATGTCACCATTATCCTTTAGGACTGGTACAATGGGAGAGATCCAACTCGAAGGGCCCTTAACTTGTTCAATGATACCTTTTGCTAACAACTCGTCTAGTTTCTTTTCTACTTTCTCTTCTAGTGGTATTGGAATTCTGCGATATGGCTGTGCAACCGGATTAATTGAATCAATAATGGGAATGGTAACTAAAACGTCTTTGAATTTAGGAAATTCTTTACCATCTATCTGATTTACATGTGTATTAATTTGAAGCACCCCCAGTGACGTAGCTGTTATACGTCCCAATAAATCTCGTGTTCCATTTTCTATCACATAAAATGTAGCATTTGCAGCAGAGTTCACTATTTTTATTTTTGCTTCAAAGGATCCTAAAAGCTTCAGGGGTGTGGCACTGCCATATGCTACAAATGTCTTGCTCGGATTATTATCCTGATTGATAACTAAAACATTACTACTCTTCATTGATTTCCAAGTTTTGTCGGTGATTAAATTGTGCTTACACCCAGAGTCAATTAGCATTTCAACCTCCATTCCTCCTATATCGCATGTGACCTTCGCATCATCTTCAATATTAAAAATGTAGTCAATCCTTTTGTCATTACTGTTTATATTAGCAGTTTCTTCTATATTGTTAACTTTTCTTTTCCTTTCTTGATTAATGCTTTCCGAATCGAATTTTCTCTTACCAGGTTGTTTAGTACGGCATTGATTCCTAAAATGTCCTAAAATTCCACATTTCAAACACGCTTTCCCTTTAGCTGGACAATTTAAATCACGTGCTAAATGCTTGACACTTCCACATCTACTGCATGGTTCTATTTTCCTCTTAGGGTTCCTATCTTTGTTTGATTCTGTGTTAACCCTATTGATTGAATGAGAATCTGTAGGTTTGTTACTAAAATCGCTTAACTGTCGGTCTATAGCCTCTAAGGCATTGGCTTCTGCGAGTATCTCATCTAAGGAAATTTTATCTCCCATCTTTAAAATTTTCTTTCTCAATTCGTCTGTTCTGCACTTTTCCGTGATCTGGTCTATGATGTGGTCATGCTCATTTTCAAATTGGCATTTCTTTGCTTGTTGTCGTAATCTTACCAGAAATCTTTCAAATTTCTCTTCCGGTTCCTGTTTTAAAAGCCTAAACAAATGGCGCTCGTATACTTTACTTTGTCTAGGTGCAAAGTAGTCGTCTAACTTCCGAATTGCAATACTAAATAAATCTCCTTCTAGTGCATTTGCTCCTGGAATATTATAATAAATCTCTTGTAAATCCGGTCCGCCAAAATGTAATAAACTGGCTCTTTTCTTTATTTCTGTATCAATGCCTGCGGCTTCGAGATAGATATATAGGCACCTTTTCCAGCGTTCCCAACGAACAGAAACTGAGCCCACTTCTCCATCACATTCAAACTTTTCTAATGTGTACAGTGCCATTTTGAGTTACCTGTGAGCAAATTTAAATAATAATGTTATACCACCATTTCATACAAGCATCATTACAATTTAATGTCAGATTCATGACAATTGTCACAACTAATGCCAATATCTACTATCACCACTTGTTTGTGATCGCAATGACATTCAAATGACAATCTGTCCACGCAATTTAATGCCAATAAAGATTCATCATCGCAATTTAATGCCAATATTTAATTATTTTCGCAATTTAATGCCAATAATTAATGATTTCCGCAATTTAATGCCATTATAGATCCATCATCGCAATTTAATGCCAATATTTAATTATTTTCGCAATTTAATGCTAATATTTAAATGATTTCATTATAGATCTATCATCGCAATTTAATGCTATCGCAATCTAATGCCCAGGAAAACTTACATTATCGTCGAACAATGTCAAAATGTCTACCAGGTTTACAAAATCTAGATATAAATACGAGTAGGTACTAAAATTGTCTTGATTTTACGAAATATAGCATTAAATTTTAAGTAGATATAAGTAACAAGATATTAACATAAGGTAAGTCAGGATTGTAATATAAATTAAGTAGGTACATGTTTGTAACGTAACTTCTAGGTTTTCCACAACAATTACTTACCTTTATTGGCTTTATTACTCGCATAGAAATATCTTTCTTTATTTATTCGCTATCTTAGTATTTTAGATTTAGAACAATCAAGTAAATTCGTTTCCTTTTCTCTTTGCAATGCACACTGACGTCTGACTGAGCAAGTAATCACTACAATGAAAAAATATTTATATGCCGGCCGGCCGGGCGTGGCGTAGCTTTTTTTTTTTTTTTTTTTTTTTTTTTTTTTTTTTTTTTTTTTTTTTTTTTTTTTTTTTTTTTTTTTTTTTTTTTTACACGGCTTTGGCAAGTTTACCTTTAAGTCATAGTGCTGTGCTAGTGTTGTCTCCGGAACTTTTACGGTTTTTTGATGTATTGTCTGTGAACAGTCTATGATATTGTTAGTGGTATAAAATAATCATAAAATTTATTTCTATGGTTCCCAGGCGGAAGGCATTATGGGCCAATGCTCAATAAAATAAAAAAATAAAATTCCTTTCAACACTATGATTCATTCATAGTCTGTAGCGTCTGTGGTGTCGAAAAAAAACTATGTTTTCTCTCTCTTTTCAATTCTAACCTTAAATTTTTAATGGGAAGCGGAGTTGATAAAGTTTTATTAAGAATATAGATACCAAAATAATTCTTATAACAAATTGTGCCACTCTAGCTCACTCACTCCCCCCAGTTCCACCCGCCACCGACGACACAATCGGCCTCCTCAATCGAGGTTAAGCAAACCACACTCCGCCATTCAGCCTTTCTCTACAAACGAATTGTACGCTTACCTTTTAATCCTCGTCGCCACATGTAGTGTTCACTGTTTTATATTAATGTACTAATAAATATAATACCTATATATATCGGCTCGTTCGTACTCGCCCGCGTCTTCCTTGGCTGGCCGGTATTCACACAATACCACCTCCCACACCCCGCGCGGGTGACATACGTCAGAGATGACAGATGTACATAAATTTATAAATAAGTGTTACTATCAATACACTACAGTAGGTAGATATGAAATACATATTAAAAGACTGGAGTGGTTCTATACATGCCAAATGTCAGTTTTTTTTTTCAGTGACACTAAATGCACCTTGTTACAAACCAAGTTACAATCGAGTTACTAAGTGACTGTGAGATTCCCTGGAGTTAATAAATCGCACAGAATAGTGTTGTAATAGAGCCACTGCAGACTCAGACCAAAAAGAAACGCGAGAACCAATCAATCTACATTTACAATCATATGAGTATCGATCTAGTCATATACGCCAACATAAACTTCTTGGTCAGTTCACAAAGTTTTAGCATTGCAACTTTAACATTTTAAATGGTAAGTACTTACTAATTTATCATTTTTTTAAATATACAACTTATCGTTAAAATCATTTATATAACATAATCATTTATATAGGCAAACATAACGATGCAATCAATAGGATTGAGGCATCGGCAAAATGTCTATAAAACAAAAAGGATAAACAGAGACGAAGTTGCACGAGTCATCTACTTAGTAGATTCTCAAGATCTCAATTTGGATTTAAAAAAATAATAAAATTGTTTTTTTTTATTGCATATTTTAATAATAATGTGAACGATAAATTACTTATTATTCGTTTAAAAGTTGACAATAAAAAAATAAACTGTAAGTAAGGTGTACTTTACCCCAAATATTTGCAAGCCTACCTGGGGTTGGGGCATACATACTTATGTCAGGGAGAGTAAATAGTATGCCTGCGAAGCTAGCACCTGAGACCTTATGAATAACGAGGGAAAATAACCAGATCTCAACATAATAAATTAAATTATAAAATCTAAACACGACTCCAGATTTTTTCCAAGATTTTTTAGGTTTGCTATTTCGTAGGTACTGTCTCGCTAGTTCCATACAAAATTTACTCACATTATGTGTGCTTAAAAAAGATTACTTTCGGCAATAAGACCACTTTGTTTCTTAGGCCGTAAATTATCTGTCTATTGTATTATTTTGTTTGGGTGCTATTCCAAAACCTTCTTGCCCCAATTCCAACCAATTGAAAACGTCTGGGGGAGGCCTATGTCCAGCTGTGGACTTCTTAAGTCGGATATGATGATTTGAGTTAAATATAACAAGATTTTAATGTAAAACCAACCATTCTAGTATTTTCTAGAAGGTTATATTTATTTATTTTACTTTATTGACCATAATACACAAAGTACTGATACAATAGGCGAAATTAATGCTAATTGCATTATCTATCAGTCAAACTATAATATTTGTAGTTAGTATAAAAAAATTATTTTTTTACCATTTTACGTAAACAAATACAATTTTTTACGTAAAATCGTTTCCACGTTACCATAATATCAGCATTGCTTGCAAATATTGAGTATTATAGAAACACACCCCATGAATGATAAAACATGAATCTTTATAATATGTTTGCGAGCAATTCACTTTTTATGGCCGTCGTTAGAAACATAACATTTAGAAAATCTTATTATTACGTAATATAGTCTGGAAAATATAAAATAGCTAGATTAGATGAAGACAAATCTCCATTTCAACTTTCAAATTATTCGTAAAAACAAAAGAGGATCAAACAAAAGAGGAGAGGATTAAGAGGATCTCACCCAAAAAAATGCGTTTTTATACACCTAACCTGCTGTATTGAATACTAAAGCTTAAGCTATGGAATTCTTATCTAAGATAATCAAGCATTTGCTCTCTGGGAAATCCGGCTCGAAAACAGGATTACGTTTAGTTTCTCTATGGAAAAAAGTTGTACACCAATTATGGCTTAAATACTACCTAAACAGACAGATGAAATATTAAATAATTAGATTTAAAAGTATCAAGAACATATCTCAGCGTATAGAAATCGTCAATCGAATCGTTGCTCTGACGAATAGTTTAGAAAGACTTCATTTGATATACGATGAGGGTAAGTCCAATATTGGATAGTGTACGATTCTATGCGATCTACCCCTATTCATGTAAATAAAGTACATTTCTACTTGTTATCATATAAATAAAATTATCCAATCAGCTCAATTCCATTTGTGAGCACCCTAATTCTCATATCAATTCTCACAAGCTGGTAATATTGTACCACTTACATATATTTTGGCTAAATAACACGATAGGTATAATATATTTAATACAAAATTATTGTATGTCTTTTTGATTGTTTATCTGCCAACTCGTCATAAAATAACGCATGATAATGTTTTCAATTAGAACAAAAAAATATTTCTTTTTTTAAATCTTAGCTTTGAGTTTCAAGACAGTTTCACGACAAGTCATGACGTCGGTCGTTGTGTTTCACTGCATATTGCCGTCCTTGCTATACATGAGACACAAATCGCTATCAATAAATGTCTCTACTCCAGTGAAGGTTCGAAAAACAATAATTATATAAATACGGACTATTGAACCCATGAACTTTCTGTATTGTTTTATTGTAATGATCTAAAACATAAAAAAATATATATTTTAATTTGGACTTGAACTAGTAAGAACTGCAATTATAAGAAAACATTAGACATTTGACATCGATAAATGCGAAAGTAACTCTGTCTGTCTGTTACCTTTTCACATTAAAACCGCTGACTCGATTTAGATGAAATTTGGTATGGAGATAGTTTAAGACCCGAGGAAGGACATACGATAGTTTTTATCCTGGAAATCACCCCCAATGGGTGTAAAAAGTGGGGTGCAAGTTTGTATGGGGTAACTTTTTCACGATAAAACAAATGAACCGATTTAGCTGAAATTTGGTATGAACATAGTTTGAGATCTGAGACAGGACATAGGATAGTTTTAGTAAATAATAAAAAAGTAAAAAAAATAACTAACTCAGTTCTTACAATCTACTTTATATACATGCTTGAACAATGGAAATGAATGGTGGGTAATATTTATGCAATAAGCTATCACGAACAAAAGCTAGTCTCTGTTAAATGTTACGGTATATGCCAGTGTGAATAATCCCTTGTAGATATGAAATTGATGCCAGACGGCAGTCGGGAGCCGTGAAATTATCTCGCCACTGCACGTAGATTAAGTGGCGATCGTACAGAATAACCTGATTGATAGCTTGCCCTAGATTCATAGTATATTTCTTTTTTGGTATGACTGCAAATGAACTGAAATGAAGCTAGTCATTTCGATGTCTAGTCACTAAAATGTCTCGTCAATTTGTAACATGTTTTATTCTTCTTGTTCCTTTTTTGGAAAAATATACAATTCGGCTCACTATCAAAGCCACTATGTTTGCTCCCATCAACGCCTAGTTTTTTTCCAATTCTCTACATTAACAGGAGCTGATGTGGCTTTAATCTATACTATACTAATATTATAAAGAGGAAAGATTTGATTGTTTGTTTGTTTGAATTGAATAGACTCCGAAACTACTGGACCGATTTCAAAAATTCTTTCACCAGTAGAAAGCTACATTATCAGGGAGTGACATAGACTATAGCTTTTCCCGAAGTTCAAACGGGCCCGGAACTTCACGCGGACGAAGACGCGGGCAAAAAAGCTAGTATTAACTATATGCAGGTATGATGATTTTCAAAAAAAATCTAGAGCTATTGTCGTTGAGTTTTCGTGGACTGTCGATGTTGTAGTCCACTACAGGACAAAGGTTTCCACAAGACTTCGTCCATATTCGACTCTGGCCAAAAAAGTCAAGACATTCTTTATATTTATTAAGCCTAAATTAAAATCGGCTGCCACAAATTGCCGTAATGAAACTCATTGCTTCATCCGAACAAAAAATACCGTTTTCTTAGAACACGTTTAACGAAATGAAAGAAAATTTGGCGTACTCAGAATCGTAATATCAGTAATATTGCTAGACGATTCCCGTGAAATTATATTGGAAGTGCTACATAGATTAAATGACTATCGATACCAGCTGAATAACGCAGCGAGATCGATCGCTGTCCCACTTTATAGAGAAAATAAACATGAACGAAGCCTTCGGCAAACTAAGTATTTTATAGTTGCCACGCCATAACCGTAAGTGGGGATGATATTGCGTAAGTAACTTCAGTGTCATCGTAGAATGAATCAACAAATATTTTTCCTACAATATAAAATACTAAATAGATAATAACTTGTAAAAAAATGCATCTTAAGTTACAGCCTTGCGAATGCTATCAATGAACGAACTTTTGATTTTCAATCTATTATGACAATATATTACTTTAAGTTCTTTTCATAAATATGTTTCCTGCAACTGAGGGTAGCTGGTTTCAGTGCTTAAAAGTCACCTAACTGTCACTGACTTGACGACCGTTACCTATCGACAAACAGTCGGGATAGGGCTTTTTTTAAACCCGTCCAAGTATTGACTAGGGTTGTCGTTGCTTAACTTGCGTATTCGTTCCACTTTGATACGCACAACGAGACCATAGAGCTCTTCAAGTTATAAAATGTTTAACCAGATTGGTGAATAAATTAAGCAGATAAACCTCATTTCATTATCATATTTCTTGATTCTTTTCTGTTGCTTTATTCTACCATATTTTATTCCGTGTATGACATTCTAATTCAAATGAGTCCGTCTGCTTATATTTTTACAGTCTGCTAAACTTTTCTCCGACAAAGAAAACAATTCTAGAGTATTTGAATTGTTAATCTACAAAAAGATAAATTGATTTTAAAAGTTACATGAAGAAAGTTGAGTTATATACACCTGCTTACAAAAAATCCAAAACACATACATACTGCCAATTCTGATACGCATTATAATTTTAATTCCACATTAAGTTTCAAGCTATCTGTTAGTTTAGTTATTTTATCTTAATTAATGGCTTCTGTCGTGTCTTAGCGACACATTCAATTTAGACAATTTCGCCAATGTCGAGTATTACAAATGAACACTTTTTAGCAAAAAAGTACACTTTATAAAGGCAACGTGGTACGGTGAGGATCCGAGGTCGCCATCTTGACGACCTTCGTTGACAAGGCGGCGATCTCGAATCTTCCAAGCTATCTGTGTTTTTCTCCTTTAGTTTGACAAGTGACAACTATTATTAAATGTGTCATTAACTTCACTAATGCGTTTCAGAAACTGGCTGCTAAGGTTTTTAAAATAGGTAAACATTTACCTATTTCATAATCTACGTTTTGAAAATCCACAACATAGGTACAAAATCTTTTCTTTATAAAAATATTAGTTTACGTGATTCTACACAAAAATTTCAACTTACATTTTAAGATTTTTCCCGTTAATTAGGTTAAGTAGTTGTTCTTAACCACCGCAGGTAATTCAGTGAGGATGCTGTAACCGGAGAATCTAGGGGGGTCGCTCTTAGAGTGAAATTAACGACATCCCCTGTTATTAACCCTTCCGGAGCTCTATTTCGGGAAACTCCTGTAAGCGTAATACAGGACTGGGTAAGTAATTCGCCTGATTTTATAGCGAATCACTTCGTAGCCGGTTCAAGATTTAGACATTTTCGATGACTCAATTAATATAACATTGTGTAGAATATGTTAAATGGCCAAATTATTACATTATCTGGTAAGATTTAAAAATATTTGATTTAGCAATACACAGAACACAGAAAGAAGTATTATTATAGTTGTATTCTGATATCTGTGTAGCAATAAAGCCGCCTTGTTTAGATGTCTGTTTGTTTAGAATAAGGCACACCACACACACAAGTCTATCAACCATACCCATTAAATAAGCGTAGCGGTAGTAATAAGTAATGTACCTTTATTAAACGTAGTTGTTTGCAAAAGGTAAGTATTTTATATATGCAAATCAAGCATTCTATCTACTTGTTTAAAATTTTAACTTTTACAAAATTAATAAGCGAAATTAAATCGATAAGAAAGTTAGTTTCTGTAATTCTTTCTCAGGTGGAACCGAAAGTCCGTCTTGGCGTAAAAGAAAAAAAAATGTAAAATTTAATTAACAAAGTTATCTGGAGCTAAAACACAAGTTTCCGAAGAAAAACGAGCGAACTGACACGTTAATTTGATTCTGTTGAATTACAACTGCTTGGGCGCGTGTGAAAGAGATCGTGATACGAATATTGAGCCGCGACCGCGATACTGTATTGGATTAACACGTCCATTTATTAGCTGCTCTATGTCTATTTCTGGTCGATATACACGATCAAGCTTACTAACGATGCTGACTTGATCAAGTCGCAAGAATTGAAAGTAGAAGATATTGAAATTTCAAGTAAACTTGCTTTACCATACTGTCAAGATTACTGGACGCCGCCGATTTAGGAGCGCCTCAAATGGGTCTTGAAGTGTGACTTATGTAACTAACTAAGCGTTAAGTACGCCTTTTGTACACTTTTATTGTGGTATAATAACTCAAACTATCAATATATAGGGTAAAAATTGCAGGGTAAAATTTCACGTAGTCTCTACATCAGTGCAGACAAGCTATCCGGTACTGAGATTTTGCGGCATAGCGATGGTGCACATGCACACCACCACCCTTCAGTCAGTTGCGAGCGAGCGACAGAAGCAGTGGTGTCCACTTGACAATTTTTATTTAACAGATCGTTTTTTGTCTTTTTTTCAACACATAGTTTTTTGTCAATTGGACACCAATGCTTATGTCGCTCGCTCGCATCGCAACTAACTGAAGGGTGGTGGTGTGCATGTGCACCATCGCAATGCCGCAAAATCTTAGTACCGGACAGCTTGTCTATACTTTTATGTCGATGAGTCTCTACGAGCTCTACTGCTAATGGTAACTGGTCGTATATGTTATGTTGGGATTGTACTAGTAAGTATGCTGTTTCTTGGTAAGCATTTTTTATTTGATTATTCATACCCAACCCTATATATTTTTTATCTCACACTTACACTTAAAATTTCTTACTCGAACTCTCCACAAACAAAGGACTATTTTAACAAAAATCATAAAAATAACTCCAGAGAAACGTATAACATCTTTAAAAGATTTAATTAAAATAAACCTTATTTTCATAGTTAACGTGAAGTTCAGAACGACTCATTTAACCGGCTAAATAGTGTTCGAAGGAACGATAATGGTTAACCATTACCTCGCTTCACTTGGACGCCGTAAACTGAGCAGCTTCAGATTATGAAGCCCTCTAACAAAAAATCGCTTTAACGAATTAAAACTGGGAACTTTAATAGAATAAGCTGTTAATCTATAAATGAATATACTACCAATATATTAGTTTTTCCTAAACAGTTGGCATATTAATGGCTTATTTCGCGGATAACCTGATAGTTTATGACCGATTTTGTTCTTTTTTCACTTGCCTTTAAATGTTCAGCCGTATTACATTACAATACGAAAATCTTTATTGCATAAAACTTGGAAAATTAGAACGATAGGCGGACTTATTACTATGCAATTTCTTCCAGATAACCTGTGAGTAAAGGGACATTCTTGTTATTTGTTGCCAATTATAACAGGACAACAAAAAACACCTTGTAACCATCATTGTACTCAGCAACAACGAAACATTTACACGAAATTAATATAAATTGTAATTCGACGCAAATACGATTTGCATTATAATATCTATCATATAAATTACAGTCAAATTAAATTTTCCAGGCAGCTAATTAGGTAATGCTTTAATGTTCTAATTAGACTAATAACTAATTGTAATAGGATGATAATCGAACTGTTATTGTCCTGTGCCGGAGATGTGCATGTGATCAGTAGAGTATAATGTGTAATAACGGGCAAGATAGCCCGCAGGGAAAATAGATAGTTCGCAGGCTATCGACCGTGGCAGTCGCGATAGCCTGACAGGTTACACTAACACGCATTTTTAGTTGTAATTTTTGATTCACTCACACCACACTGCTTCCCGTAAAATAAATTATTTTATTCTACTCGTGGAAGATATTTCTCCAACACTGATCTATTTTTTTTTTCGTGAGAAAAAACTTTGTAATATGCACATTTTCATCGGTCAATCTCCACCATAATGACGAATACCGGTAATGAATATTAAAAAGCGACTGTTAACGTTCGCGAAAAATATTATTTTTTTAATTTATGTGTCCCACATAACAAAAAGTTAATACCTAAACAATTAAACACGTAGCAGAGGGAAATAAAAGAGTCCACAAACAAAGGCAAGTCCCGCTTGAATAAATATGAAATGGAAACGATGATCGCTGAGCAAACATTTTATATCGATGTTATAGAATTTTAATTAAAAACAACACGCGTGTTTGATGTCAAAATTCAACGATATTTGAATAGAATTTGACTTTCATTCGACAATGTTCGCAAGAGATTGACGTGCGCAAAATTATTTATTTATATTGCGGATTTAAACGTTGAATGAATTCGGTTTTGTTGTTGGGAAAATTGATTTTTGTTTTAACGTTTATAACAAGGACAGGATGAAGAATACATACCTACATGAAAGCATCCTTTCACACATTTGGTTAGTCCTCAAGAAAGATTCTTTTTCTTGCAATACATAACCCGATACCCGATACACAAATAAAATTTAGTCTACATCTTGCAACCAAAAATATATTTGGTCTCTAGGTAATCTTATAAACGGCCGAACTAATTTTAATTGCGTACTACTTAGGGTATTTTCATTTTCCGTTAGCTTAAAATAATATTAATCTTGTTAGCCTAAGTTGTCATTCATTTCATAGAAACTATCTCAGACAACAATTACTTGCGGTTTTCTACAAGCGATGATTAATGATAAGTTTTGGCAACTTCAATAATAAAAATATTTTGCATAAAATTTGGAAAGGAGGCGTAACTGATAAAGTTATTCATATTATAAACTTTTTTCATGTAATTTCATAGTCTGAAATATTTCAAAACTAATCAAGCTTGTTTAGTAATTTCTTTGATAAGTAGTATTATAAAATGTATGTTAGTTATTTTAAAAGTCTCACAGAGAGTCTGGTGTGTTACACCTTTTGTGGACGATCTAGTTAGCCGTCCAAAAATACATCACTTTATGAACAGCCGGAAACGAAAGTAAGTACTTATATGAGAAATAAAATGTGCAGAAAAGAGTAATATAGGTACTCTTATTAAATTAGTCGAAACCCTTTGGAAAGGAAAATGGGTGCTGAATATAGGATGATAATTATGATTTTGGAGAGATTATTTATATATATCAAATATATCTTTTTTTTATGTCATACAGTAGACAAACAAGCAAACGGGCCACCTGATGGAAAGCGGTCACCGCCGCCTATGAACATCAGTAACACCAGGGGCGCTACCAATGCGTTGTCCACCAAGGAGGTTGGAGGAAAGGAAGGAGAAAGGGAAGGGAAAGAAGGAGGGGGAAAGAGGGGATAGGGAAGGAGTTGGACTTCCGGATCTCTCACTCACCGAACGAAACGCATTGCTGCTTCACGTTGATATTCTGTGAGAGGGTGGTACTTCCCCGGTCGAGCTAGCCCATTTCATAATAATTGCTCTACCAGTCCAAAATCCATACCATATCCATATCTGTACATAATTTACTAGTGAAAATGAGAATACATCATTTCTATGAATGAGATAGTACCTACATACAGCGAAAATTTTGTACTTTTTTAATACTTGACTTATGAAATGATTTCTAGAAAACGTAAATAAAATCTCAGCAAAAATAGTAAACATAATATACCTTTTTACCGATTACTGACATAAATACGAAAATTTTACTTGACTGTAAGCCAATTTAAAGTTTTTAGGTGTACATGTATATCTCGGTGCTTTCAGGGTCCCCATGTTTCAAAGCCGGTGGCGCCCCCCAGGGATTGCCCGTTCAGGCGAATGTATGTCACATATGAATATCCCTGGCCTTTAAAGCAAACTGTTTAACTTACCTACATTTAGACCACGAAAATTCAATACATAATGTATACTAACGATAAAATTTCCATTATCATATCAGCCCATAATCATCCCTCTGCAGGGATAAGGTCCCTTCAATCGAAGGGGGAATTAGAGCGTACTCTGCCACGCTACTCCAATGCGGATTGGCAGAGGCCGGTGTTTTCAAGCCGTCTGAAGGCGACTTACTTGGCTTAACTGTCATCCATCAACTGAAGCGCTGAGAAGGTCTAGACCCATCCAAGCACTGGCTATGGTTGACTTTGACTTGCGTGTTCGTTTTAGAGTTTTGACACGCAGAAACGCTATCGAGCTGATAAACTGTCCATTCTACTAACAAATTATGACAGACATCAACTCAAAGAGATGATTCGCAGACACTATTGTTATTTATTGTTCTATCTTTCAATTTGATGATCGTGAAACCATGAGATTAGAACATCTGTGTATCATCAGTGTTTACTCTCAATCATGTAATCACGGCTCAATGGTTTTTTGTTGGAATAGGAGCTTTTTTTGTTGCTGAAATTAAAAAGATTCGGCATAGCAACAGAAGTTTAGAAAACTTTCACATTAGGATTAAAATGAACAAATCCTTTGAATTATATGTGTATAGATTATCTTCAATTATTTATTTCTATTTCTTGCGAAAATATTTAGACGTAGATTGAATAAAAGTCGTTAAAATTTAAACGAGTGCAACCCCTTAAATTGTTTAGATATAAAATTGTAGACCACGCTTTCTCAAACTCGGGTACCCGCACCCCTAAAATATACCTACTTTATGCTTTATGATTATACTTCTCGTTTTAAGAAATAGCTGAAAAAAGACAATATAAAAGGAAAAAATAATATTACCATGCAGAAGGATAATTATCAGCTTATTTATTTAAGACGTTACTAGACCGCTTCACTTGGTACGATGGAATCGAAATATACTATTTACCAGTTGGCATGTCTGTACAGTATAGTGACCAATTAATTGTCCGAGATTCCTTTCTATATTTTGATTAGATAAGTAAGTAACCTACGCATAAGATTATTTTCTAAATAATAATGGGGACATTGCTGAGATGATGATGGATGTAGATATAAAGATGCCTTCGAGGTAAGTTTGAGAACTTATGATTGAGACTACTTATTAAACAAAACAAGACAAGAAACCGTTGTTTCAAACTAAATAACGTTTATTAGGTTATATCTCGTATCTGTATTCACAGAGATAAACGCTTAATGCAACGCAATGATTGTTTAATCCCCACAGACGCAATGCAACTCTCGCTTGTTCCCGGCAATAAAAATAAATTACAATGTTAAATTTTGCACCCCAAGTAGGGATCAGACACTACGATTTGTTCCAGTAAGTCGTTGCTTTTTATTAACGTTCGTGTAGGGAATCTAATAATTGAAGTAAAACATTTGACGAATTCTAAAGTTGCCTGACGAATAGGGCGGCGGACGAATGGCTCAATTTGCGTTTGCAAATGAAACGGCTCAATAACGTAAATATAGAAGCAGGCCGAAAGTTAGGTGAGGAATGTTTGAATTTACTTAACTATTAAAGTAGCGGGCTAACATATTCTTGTTGGAAAAAACATTACGATGATAAAATTCTTTTTAAGCTTTTACGATTTTATTATATTTTTATCCGTTTCAATCCTTGTATCCCACTGCAGGGCAAAAGCCATTTATGAATGTGCTGAATTTATACATATTACTTAGGTATTCACTAAAAATATCCGTCAGTAGATATGTAGAAAGTCACAAATATAAACTAGTTAATTACCTTATTGTATCCTAATCAATTAGTACAAAGTACTTAGAAACTGTGGCAACTTCGAACCCGATCGTCAGGGGGTGAGCATCAAAAGAAAGCTAAAGGAATCCCTAAGGAATTCGAGCTTTGTCACCCGAGAACGACTGAGGCGATATGCCGCGTCCTTAACAACTAACGCTACTGAACAATACCGCCACTGACATTTGACCTCTCAGTAAACACTCCTAAACCCCTTGCCTCATACCTCCGTAGTTTCAACTCAGGAAATAATGTAGCTCAATGGATACTGGCAGCAGCAGGTGTAAACGTAGTGTTGAATTTCACGAATAATTCCACTTGTGACACCACTTCACCTCCATTTGGCGGGAAAGGAGAATTTATTTCAAGAATGCTAACACGAATTTTATAAAGGAACGTACGACGTTCATTATTTTTCAAATTATACTCGATGTTTCATTTCGTGATGTATATTTTACGCGTAATGTTTCAATATATCGTTTTTGTTATGCATGCTCGTTGAAGGGAATGTGTAACGAGCTTTAATTAGGTAGATAATACACATGCTTCAACAATATGTGTTGGAAATGAGTTGATGGCACTTCAAAGCGAATTTCCTCTATGTATCCTTTGAAGCATGGTTAAATAACATCATTATAGGGTACAGCCACAGTCAGTCATATTTGCTTATGTGTCAGTGAATTTCTGTGATGATACACTGTATAATATCATATTCAAATGTACTTAATAGTTTAAAACACATTAAGTTCACGCATATAAATCAATGAAAATGTACGCAAGCTCAAAAGAGCAAGAAACTACACAGACCACCGTAAGGTGACCTCTTCGCTTTCACAATCAAACCAATATCCCATTAAATTCATTAGAAGTATATTTAGTAAGGGATGTTATTACGTGGATGAGTTGTTTTGAAATTACGACTCAAGAATACAAGAAATGAATATGGAACATCCAAAAGCGTATGCCTTTAGTAAAATATCTCGCAATATGCTAACTCGAAGGAACCACGCCTGAGTAATGACTAGGAGAAGCTGCCATCGAGAAAGGGGCCCATTATGTCAAAAACAAACGCGGGCAAGCCAATTCCTCCATGTTTGCTAAGGGCTGCTCTTATAAATATGCAAATGTTATTCTGCGTTTAATGCTGATCTGCAATAATATTTATGTTGAAATCGGCGCCCATTCGCCCTTGAACTCGCACTATTATTATACTGTTTAAACAACCCTTTACATTCTATTGGAGGTCTGCAATGGATTGATGCTGTTATCAATGTTTGACAACCTTCGGGTTAATGGGATAGAGCCCATTCGCTCATCCTATTGACAACTAGTTCGGTATGACTGTTTGCAGTCAAACGTAATTAGATTGTTGCTACATTTAATTTTGTATATTCCACTGGCAATGGTCCGTTATTCAGTGATCTGTATTATGAACTTTGAATTCTCGACATAATGGTTGTTCACCTCTGACCTTATCATGTGACATGTGCGTGGAACTACTTTGATCACAATTCAACTGTTTCTTGACTTGAAAACAACATTGATATGATTTTTGTAAATATTCACTAGTTGTGCCCTCGACTCCGATCGCGTGGTCGTCGTTAAGGTCCCATACTTAAGGTTAATTCACTATACCCTGGTAACCACTGCCTTTTCAAGGTATAAAAACTATCGCATGTTGATTCAGGTCATTTATTTTTAACAAAATCTACGTAGGCGTTTCTTTAGGATTGATTTTAAACCATTCGAATCATCACAGTTTATTATTCGCTATTAGACACGATTAGACAAGTGATTTGTGAAGGTAACGTAGGAATTAGAAGTAATGTCATAAAATATGTAAGTATTACCTAAAATTATATATTTTCCAGCGACGCAATAAAATCTGTGCTTTGGCAAGCAATCGTTAATTTTTAAAAGGCATTGTGTCGTCCGTCGTCGAGTTATGATGATTGTAGTGGGTTTTTATGTCTCCTACTTTATTAGGGAAAGTGGCAGTGCCGTCGCGTCCATTCCGTGATGCGAGCTGTATCTTTTATAAGAGAGGGACGTTTGCGGACAGGTTTATTACTTGTCCTTTTGTAAAACGACAGGATATTATCCGAGCTTGCTTCCAACAAAAAAGTTTTGGTGGGCACTTTTTTTTAGATTGAAACAATCTGCTCTTCCTTTGTTTTCAGTTATTTTTCCTGCCTGTAGAGCCTTTTCCTCCGATTATGATGTTGGAAGCATATTTTATGATATCGCGTTTTTATCTTTTAAGGAATACCTGTCTCTTGATTGGTATTAATTGGTCTTTTAATTACTTTCATTAAAGGTGAGGTTAAAAATGGCGTAAACTATTTCAAGTTTTTTTTTATGCCACAGTCTGCAAATAAGCATACGGCCCGCCTGATGGTAAGCATCACCGTAGCCTATAGACGCTTGAAATACCGGGGGTATGACTCACGCGTTGCCATCCCTCCCAATCCCAACCCCCTAAGTGGAGCTCTGGAGCACTTACTCACCGTAGGAACACAACATGGCCTAGACCAATGCTATTGGGCTACGACCTTCTACAGAAGCTTCTACCTTACAAGGTGGAGATCCTTCCCCAGACGAGCTGCTCCGATTTAAACGGATTATCCGCTGTGCCCTACCAAGATATGATACTTTTAATTTAAAACATATTTGAATCGTTTTGGTCAAGTTTTGGTTGTCAACTACTATCAGCACGCAGAAATTACGGAAGACATGACAACGTATTTGTGTCTGATAAAGCGAGTGGAAAAGACCAATAGACGGATGTCGGTAAAACACCGCACTTTTATGATAGATGATCAATTTTACACGTTACAAACTAGATCGAGTCGGAAAAAGAATGATAATCATGAAGTTTTACTGGTCGATGTATAAAACTGCGCTGCGAACTTGACGGTGTTGACGGTAAACATGTATGTATGGCCTCTATTACGGTGCTATGTATATTTACAAACGTGTTATGGGCTTGACAATGAGGGGAATATTATGGATGAGTTTCGTTTTACAACAAATTTATTTATAGAAGATTCATCACTTTTTTATCCCGCCTCAAACAACGTAATGAGAAGATTTTTCTGTGCACACACCATATAATGAGTTTTCTACTTTCGGCTGGGGTGGCTCGTTCAAAAAATTTAAAATTAGTTGCGGTACCCTGACCATCGGTGCGTGTATCAATTTAAAATTAAACTACAGATAAACAAATATTTTGAAACATCGTACTTAAATTAAATTGGTTAATTTTTTTTTCCATGAAAACCATATCAAAACTAACAATTTATGAATCCAAACTAGAGAAAATATGTTTGTAGAATAGTTAAACCAAAGTTGGAATATAATATTAGGCATAAATTTCCCAAGCAAAATAAATTACAGTTATTCTCAGCAGTTACCCTTGAGATTTATTTGAAAGAGAAATAGTTTCACAATAAATTAATTGCAACTTTTACCAACTTGTTGGACAAAAAAAAACCTGAGCTAATAAACATGGTAGAAAGCTATTTAGTAAGTTGTCGCTAATGGGTGGCGCCACGCTGCGCTAATGTGTTTCAAAAAATATTTTTTGCAGGTGTGTCTGCGTTAAGTGTACTTTAATAGTAGTTGATGACGGCTACATTTTTAGCCGACTTTAGAAAAGTGAAATGTATTTAAGTTTCTTTTAAAAATAACGATTTTTTTTTTACATCCAAACAAACCAAAAACGACATTACAATTTTGAACGAACTCTTGTTCTTTCAAATCAAAAGAAAAACCTTGTATTGCGACCCTTATAAACGGACAATACTGTCAGGAGTAATGGACTAACTACAAGTCATACATACAGTAGTACAGAATACATTTTCATAACGCGGTACAGAGTACACAGCGGCATGAATGTGTGATAGGTAGCCTATGAAGCCTGGCTATAATATAGAGTAGGTTTTTTCAGAAAAAAAATCATAGTAAATTTAATTCTGTATTCCTGACTATAAACAAGAAAAAAGGGTACAATTGGGTTACAGTAACATGATTCAGCAATACTCCGCCGGAAAAGTCACATAGCACATATTACTGTAATGAATTTACCAAAAGCTACCACATCTAACGTTTCGACATTAACAGTTGGCAATTTGCTAACATACGCTGAAACAAATAATCATAGTATCATAGTGATATATTTAAATATGGCACTAATGGATTCAAAGAGCCTACAGAGGTTCACAGTCGAGCTTCGCAAATGTTACGTACATAATTAATGTTCTAATTAATTATGCCAATCGCAAAACAACATACCGTGTTTTAGAATTGCGTTATGTTGAATACGAACCTCTAAAACAATTTACATTTGATACTCATATGTATGAACACGTTTGGCACATAATGTACGTTATGTATATTTTCGCAGTATGAAAGGTAAACCCGATAAACTCCAGTTTTAGTTGGAATACGTTAAACTAAATTGGCGTTTTATTTATAACTAGCACATTTGTCATTATGTATTAATAGATTGCTAATTATATGGTTGTAATAAGCCTATATATATAAGTTAAAAAAAAATGACTTAAACTTTTACGAAACGAAATAAACAGTCAATACTAAAAACTATATTCCACAATTACTTACTACGTGAAAGTTAACTACTTAATACACAGTAAACAAAACAATTAATACTATTCTTGAATACTTTGAGAAAAGAATAGATGCTCAAGTACAAAATTAACTATTTAATGTAAAATAGTTAACTTGAATCTAGAACTAACTTGAAATTGACTGGAAAAGACAATGAAAGGACAAACAGAACGCTTTGTTTTCACATTAGCTGGACAAATATTTATGGATTAAAGTTTTTCTTGAAAAGTAATAAGACAACGCGACTGGTTACTTACTTTTCTTTCTAAATTATACATTTCTAAGATTGTACAATGTTATACCTGTTGGCTGTTCCCATGGAATGGAAACTACAATACCCTTTTCTACAATTTAATTTTTCTATGTCGGATGAACCAAATATACATTTACCTG
Source organism: Endotricha flammealis (assembly GCA_905163395.2). Lineage (NCBI taxonomy): Eukaryota > Metazoa > Arthropoda > Insecta > Lepidoptera > Pyralidae > Endotricha > Endotricha flammealis. The sequence goes on along the minus strand of LR990870.1, from coordinate 8,808,914 downwards.
ATGCGAGTCTTTCTTCCTAGAAGCAGGCAGCGTTTGGCAGTGCCATTATTGTGCCTTTATTGATAACCACCACCATTCTATTAGATCACCCATTAGCTTGTTTGTCTGCTGAATGTCATAAAATGCTATCATAGCATAGCATAGGCTTTAAAAATATCTTCTACCTGCATAACTATTACCTGTAAACAAGTTCTGCATCCATTCTCATTAGTATGTCCAACTGGAACTAATTAAAACTGTCATGGATAATTAGCGTTGCAATATCACCGAAAACACGTCACGGTACGTAAAATCTAACCATTTAAATTGTACATCGTATGCAAATATTGTAATGGACTTTTGGAAACTTTTACAATGAGCCGGACTATACCCAAAGGTTAACTTTAACTAGCATTGAATTAGTCCCAAGCTAAACATTTGAATGTTCTAAGCCAGGGTTCACACCGGAGTAATTACAAACTTGATGATTGGTTTTGCAATACTGATTATAATTTAACTACTACAAGTTTAACTAATAAGTTTATCAAAATGTAATCTACTGTTCTATGTAAATGTTGTAATATAAATTAAGTTTTAAGCTACCGATAAAGCAATTAAAAACTTTGTACATACTTATATTTTACATTAATTCATGTTTACATATTCAAAAATCAACCCTAAAGAAAATTCAACTGAAAACTGGCTTAGATACTCCCGTCGTGGCTAAAAGCACAATTCGTGTAAAGAAAAAAAACTGGTAATATCGAATGAGGTAAAATAAAAATGCATACTTAAACTTTTCCCCGTTGTGGTTACTTGTAACTTTTAATTTATAAATGCATAATTTAGTGAATCATAAAAACGGTTTGTTTTTAATCATCGAGTTTTGACTGCGAATATTTATCATGTTGAATATTCAGAGTAAAAATATTTATTCAAATTAATACAGCTGCGTTCAAGATGAAGGGCGTACAATAAATTACTGTGAGATCAATAATTTTGTCTACTTTTTTAAATAAAATAACAAAAGTTTCTCGATCGGGGAAGTATCACCCTCTCACAGAATATCGACGTGAAGCAGCAATGCGTTTCGTTCGGTAAGTGAGAGTTCCGGAAGCCTAAAACCTTCCCTATCCCCTGTTTCCCCCCCCCCCCTTCTTTCTCTTCCGGTCCTCCTTCCTTTCCTCCAACTTCCTTGGTGGACAACGCATTGGTAGCGCCCCTGGTGTTACTGATGTCCATAGGCGGCGGTGACCGCTTTCCATTAGGTAGCCCGCTTGATTGTTTGTCTACTGTTTGACATTTTAAAAAAAGTTTTCTTTTAGATTTCGGGCAGTTTCACTCGGAAATAAATCAAGTTTTTAATAGACCTATCTAACGGCACATCACAACACGGAGTAGACATGAAGAAAATATCTGCACTTTACCTACATGTAGGGGAAACACCTAAAATATTTTCAACGTTTTCTTCTATAACTTTGTTAATATAGTTAATATATGTAAACATGCCAAACTACAGCTTTCTAGTATTAAGAAACTCTGACTGCGGACAGACGGACATTGCGAAGGAACCCTTTCCTTCGCAATGTCCTTGTTTTTATACGGAAGCCTAAAAATAGCCTCTTGACCACTGTCCGTATACCAACTGTTCTCTCGAAATGAAAACCACACGTGTCCAAATACATAACCTCGTATAAACGCTAAATGTATGTTATTATGTCGAAAATAAACAAATTAAAACGTGTCAAATTCAGGAAACCGCTGGGACAATGAAAAATCCACATCGACGCATCGCGGGTGATTTTGTCTGTCATTATAATAATAGCGTCGAGAATCCCTGAAAATAGGCTCTCGAAACACATTATGTATACGAGAGACACACGAGAGAGACACAGTACATTTTGCAGTAAGTACTACTGACACAGAAGTAACGGAAACTGCTAAACTAATCATAGATAGATAGAATACGCTTTATTTGCAAAACACAAACAAGTGATACAGTAAACGGTAAGAAGGTAGTGTTTATGCAACAAAGCGGCCTTATTGCTGAAAGCAATCTTTTCAAGGCAACCTTAGGGTAACGAATTTCAGCATGGAGTGCGCAGGACCAGCAAGACAATAATCAACTAATCATGTCATATACATGAAGAGGATATTATCTCAAAAACATAATTCTAAGAGAGGTAGGGCACAGCGGATTATCCGCTCAAATCGGAGCAACCCGTCTGGGGGACCTTACAGAAGATCGTAGCCAAATAGCATTGATCTCGGCCATGTTGTGTTCCTACGGTGAGTAAGGTCTCCAGAGCTCCACTTGGGGGGGTTGGGAGGGTTGGCAACGCGTGAGTGATACCCCCCGTATTGCACGCGTCTATAGGCTGCGGTGATACTTAACATCAGGCGTGCCGTATGCTTGTTTGACAACTTTGTGATATAAAAAAAATATTCAGGGCAACTATTTGAAGTTGTTGTGCAACCAAACAGCTCAGCGTATTTTAGCTAATGCACCATTATTGGTAATGCGTTTTGGGTTTTGATGACCAAATGTGCCCGCTACATTTGGTCCTTCGAGCCGGATACACGAAACGGTTTCCGGCAATTTTGTTATCATTGAAAAAAAAAAACAATATTTTCCAATTATTCAGTGATCATCTTTTTTTTAGTCGTTGTTTTCATTATTGAAATTGTGTCCTTTCAACACATGCCTCAAAGTTTGGGGATGAACTTACTCCAGATCAAATTCTATTTTGGATTTCAGTTACTGCTTATATTGTGTAAACCTCCATCGTGACAGGGACCTGGGACCTTTCTATTAAAATTCTGCAAATAACAAAGGGCCGAGGTGTTACTGTCCCCGTGTCCCTGTCTGTTTATCTGCTCGTCCTTCTTTAAAAAGGAATGTAATACAATCCCAGTTATTTTCATTATTCACCTTCAACCACCAGTTATATATGTGGAATTTTGTACACGGATTCTTCGTAGAACACCGCTTGTAATGGAAATTAATGCCCATTGAATTACAATGGGATTCATTATTAAAATCTTACAAGGAAAATTGTGGAAGTAGGTCACCACCATTTACAAAATACTTGGTAAATCACACAATTGGAACATTTATTATATCGTTTGGCACCTCTGACTATAATCCCCTCCCCCTATGACTATTATAAAGATATTATAAAGATATTATAAAGGAGAAGAGTTTATTATTATTGACTAGAGCGCATAATGTTTTTTTTTTTTAAATGTATTACATCAAAAATCTGTTAGTAGCCTAATTAGTTAGTAGCCCTACAAGAACATCTCAGCCAATATGAAGAAACGCTTTGTGGACAACATGACCATTATTCAGTCAACTGACTTTTCCAGAATAATCTTTAGGTTGTCAGAATAAGCAATGGTCAAAAGAATATAACAAAAAAATCGACTTTCTCATTTCTATTTAAACGCCGGCGTCATAAGTTTTTCAATCTACGTTATTTCAACAGGTGTATGGGCATTCAAACAATCGGCTCTTGCAGGAAACAGTTGGAGAATCGTTTAGAGAAACAATGGTGAGTTTGAGTTCCGGAGTCGTCCTCGCAGCCGACCACCTGAACTCTCCATACATAATACCTACGTTCATTTTACGGGTCCATTGAAATTTTACGATGAATATGTCGTGGAACGTTAGACCTAAGTTGTAGATTTTTTGGTTATTATTTGACGATGAATTTGGCATAAGAAGCCAAATGTTTTATTTCAATAGACAAGCTCTTTCCAATTGTCCTATTTTTTTTTAAGGATAATGATAATTTTTATTTGCAAGCAAACACGGTAAAATAGTTAGCCACCACCAGTTTAGATTTGTACTATGAAGAAATGGGCGTTGTTATAATCTTCAAGTTAGCTTTAAGTTCTATTTAATCATTTACAAAATATCAATTGGCTGTAATAATCGGATAAGGCTTGGATGAGTTTTAATTTAAACACGTTTGCTTCAAATTTATCCACATACACGACTCATTACTTTCTACTAACAGCCATTTGCGAACGCGAATTTACTCGAAATCGCTAACTGAAACAAATTTAATCTTAATTCCACATAAGTTTCAAGCTATCTCATTTTTCTTAATTAGTTTGACAGCAACATTTTTTATTATAAGTAATGATTGATTATGATTTACAAAGCAATGCTGTGTGTACGTACATACGAGTACCTACCTACTGTTCGTGATGACATTTGTTCCATCCACCCACTCTTAAATGCTTGATCGCATACTTTATCATAAAATTGCAGCATTGTTCAGCCCACCTCCATTATAAAATCTTCACAAAATATCTCCTTTGAAAGCAAATTGAAATCCATTTATACCCAGACATTTAACTTAGCAAAAATTGCACTTCATAAAACAAATAAAAAGTCACCAAATGTCTGTGATGGCGACAAAGTTCAGCTTTTATATCAAAATGCGACCAAGAGAATAAACCATTAAGCATTTCCTTTCGGTCTGCGTGCAATAATGAATGAAAAAGCAACTTTTCAACTTTGGAGATACAATTGATAACTCGCCCGCAGCTAACTTTTTCCCTTCCAGTCCATTATTGACGCAGAAAGAATCACGGTCTGCGATATCTTAACTTACTTTCTGCTTCTATAGACTTTGCTAACTCAATGTAAGTTGCTAACATAGGTACTAGATATTCGAAATGAAACTCAATTACAGAGTTGTACGAGGTACAGAATACTTACAGTATCTACGGAGAGTTAAGAATGTAATGCTTTTATGTTCCCCCGTATAGGTATACTATTTGCTACTTACAACATTTTCTCGCCTTATATAGATATAAGTGGATAATTTATTTATTAAGGTATTAATATAATAAAGGTATTTCTATTATATTTTAAGAAGCAACAATTTACAACAATATAATACCGATACTACAGAAGCATCTACGTTCTCAAATAACTCCTATTAATCATCATCTTACTGCGCTGCGATAAGTAATATTTTCATTTTATATTGTAATAAATATTCGAAAAGTACTTATATGAGGATTCAGAAATTCCAAAATACACAATAGGTCAAGTAGAAATTCTAACTTCCATAGTTCCACACAGTATTCTGGAGAGTGCCCGCAAATCGTAAAAGCAGGAAAGTTATATTTAAACCGCGGAGCACTTAGCAGAAATGATAGTTAGAACTTATGACACCGTAAAGACGGGTAGTAATACTTAGTTATAAAGCCTCAAGTGTTTCAATTAAAAATGAAACTTGAAGTTCCCGGTTTGCTGGTCAACTTTTATTAGTTCGCGGAGCGGAAAAAGTAATCAAGTTCGCAATATATTGCCGTCGGGCACCTAACTCGGAGATAACTATTAATTGTTTGATGTGATGTCTCGCGGATACGTGAGTAGTCTTTAAAATCTATCCTAGATCCAACTTTCAACTTTAACCCTCTAATAAACAATGATCAGTCAAGATTTACTAAAACTTGTTTTGACACTTTCACACTTCATTAAATGGTAGAGACAAAACAAATTTTAGTAAATCCTTGGTCTTTTTTATAATGGAGAAGGAGTACAATGAAATTTGAGAATGTACCCATTTACCCTCACTTAGCGCGATCCGATTCAGTGACTTAACAAATTATTACATGAGTAAACCGTATCATATTTTTGAAAATAAACAAATTAGAATAGCAAAAACCACAATGAAATATCAAGAAAAACACTTTAAAAACAAAAAGCGCCCGCAAATATACGAAAATAGGTCATCGAATGAAGTATAGCACGCGACCAGTACATGTAGACCTTTGAGAATTCACAATTCCTGTACAATTTCTGGACGTATAAAGGTGGATGAGAGATCTAGTATTGCTAGTAATAGAGTAGGTAGCACGGCACGATTCGCACGACCAGGCAAGGCTGGAATCGATGCATTTGTTTTCTTTGTGTGCTAACGTCGACGGACGTACGACAGTCGGGGTTTTTAACACGAAATTCTGTCAGTGGCATTTTCTATTCCAGAAATGCTTTTTAATGTCACTGATATTCAGAAATTCGTCAGCGCGCAGAACCTTTCAAATGGAAACTTTTCAATTCTTTTACCGGACTCCTGTAGGACTTGGCTGTGTTTGTTATGTAATATTTGCAAGAACATGTTTGCACATTTTTTTATTTAGGATCTGCAACATTGGCACACACAGAACGTCCATTCTAGTAAAATGAATAGGTACGTAACACCTATATACATTCTTGTAACTACGTACTACTACATCAAACTTCTACTTAGCATACTTGATAATAAACTAACTAACCAATAATAAAGGGTAAAAAAACCATGCAAAATAATTTTGTTTTTTATTTAATTAAAATTAAAAAAAAGCCTAAAATTAAACAAAAACTTAAATGTAAATAATAAAAACTTAGCAAAAGTACTTGGGGATCAAGATTAATTTTTTAATTACTGCAACAGTTTATTTAGCTTCGGTGTCTCAAGTACCTGATAAGTCCATTAGTTTACCTGTCAGATAAATCAATCAATCAAAATTAAAATCACTTAATAAATTTTGATCCTCAAATTCTTGTGATGAGTGCACAGCTAAGTGCAACTTTTAAATCTTCAATTGCAGTGTGATTATAGTTTTATGGTACAGAACATAAGGATGGTTAAGAATCTACTGTGTAATATAGTTAAGTAATTGTTTAATTGACAAATAGATTTGAGACCCTTCACAAAACCCACTTCACAACATTTTACAAATCTACGTCATTCTTTTTTTATCACAATTTTTAATATTATTATTGTTCAATGCTAAAAGCAAAAGCAGAAAGCCATATCTCAATGACAGCATGTTTTAAGAGAATTTACATTATGTTTTATTGTTTTCTCCGTACTATAATTATATGTATATAAAATAAAATACTGCAATTTGGGTTAGTTCACTAGGTGCATATTTTTTTATAGTATAAAAATCTAGTTTACCAATTTTTTGTTTGAGATACTGCTTTTACGCTTAGCCTAACAGCATTTTACAGTTTCAAGATTTCAACAGACATAGTAATATGACATGACATGTGTCGCTAAACTATGTGAATAATAATAGCTCGTGTTATGGGTACCAGACAATAGATATATTATTATAAATATAATATACTAATATAAAGAAAACACTCAGGCTCAAGACGAACACAAATGCCATATCATGTCTACCTAAACCCTGTCTCTCTTAACTTGAGTGTAGTATATTGGAACACTACCAAAAGTACAAGTAACCGGAACGCAGCCGTATGGCTACGTTCTCCCCCGGCTCTCTCTCTTCCTTGTCAATGGTTGTTATTCATATTCGGTCTGTTGTACCAAAGTTAATAAACACTATTAATTAATTAAGTGGTTTAATTCAGTATATAACAATTTGGCGATGATGTATATATAACAATGTAGTAAACAATCTTAGCATGTCTTTTTAAAGAAAATAGGCAATTAAAATTATCATTCACACCCAAATAATAATAATATAGTTACAAATGGCATATAACACAACACTCTTATTATTCTGGCGATTTATTGATTTTACACATGGATAAAAACACACGCTAAGATTGTTTACTACATTGGTCAAGTTAAAAAAAACAGGGTATAGTGCAGGGATGGAACACACACCATCTGATACAGAAGGTAGGGTCACTACCAACATGTCACCGGGCTCTCAAAATGTTTATGGTAAGTATTAGTGTTATATATTGTGTTTTAAGGTGTTTTACGACTAAAGCAATGTGATATTAAAGACTCTTAACAAGATGTAGAGGATGATTTGGTAAAAATTGTTAATTGCCCTACAACGGACAAGGAATAAACATCAGTTCAGTGGCACGCTTGTTGCCAAACATTATTATTTTATTATTACAAGCTATTTTTTTATTGCTATTTTATCATAGTTTATTTGGTCAAATTCGGGTCAGAGAGTCGTGTTTAAATAGCCTTACAGATTGGTCTAGCATGTTAAATAACATAAACCTAACGCAAAAAAAATACTACTAAATAGGTGGCAAGTGTTTAAAAAGCAAAGAAACAGAAATTCAAAATACAAATTTACTACAATATTAAACACGATACGTACTCAATTACTAATTAATAGGAAGTATGGTGATACAGAAAGTCAGTTAAACTGTTTTGTCCACAAATACACAATTAATTTCTTTTAGAAAACAGTCACAAAACACACTCCACTAGAATTTGTAAGTTACAACACACTTTAAAGATTTAAGGATTTAACAAGTCTGAGGTATTATAGAATTTTAATATAAATATAGATATAATAAAGAGATAAATGAACACCGTTTCAATTAAATTTTTTTGAGAATTGGCGAGATTTACGAACGAATATCGAAAGACAAGACAATGTTTTTGTTATTGTTCACCGCCATATTGAATTAGGCGTTTTGTTTTTGGTTTGACTTTGACGTGCTGAACGTTCGGATACACGCTCGTTTTATGATTATGATTACATTTTTTATTTATGGTTAACTTTTACGAAGAAATAATAAATTGGTTCATTGGCTATGAAATCTATAAAGGTACTGGTGACAAATAATATTCTCAAACTTGCCCGATTTCCTCCCATCAATCAAAATAAAATCACTCTGCAAAATGACAGCATGACCGCAAACACAAAAAAAAATACTTGAAAAAATAAGTGGCTAAATTCATTATAATGTGACAATTTCTAGATTTCATTTTTAATTCAATAAACTTCTGTGATATGCCGGGGCCGGATGTTAGAGCCAACGACAATGTTTTCGGCGAGATGTCGACAGAGCCCACGGCGACAGTACACAGCGGAGTTGAGGCTAAGGCAGAGAGAAAACTTACTGTCCTCGAGACACATGGATACGTGCTTGGTAGAACTATCGGGTCTGGCTCATACGCAACAGTCAAGGTTATCAAAATGTATTATTACCCTCCCCTGAAGCGCATTTTTGAGTTTTTTTTTAATGAGCTTGTGACATCTCCTAAGGAGCCGACTCCAAATAAAATTCGTTATATTTAAAATAAATATAATAAAACTTATTAATGTTTAGAAAGTTTTTTCGTGAATTAATGCGTAGGTATTAATGAAATCTGAATTATTAAAGTTATGTTGTATTATTAGGTAGCAACAAGCGACAGACACAGCTGCCAAGTAGCCATTAAAATTATAAGCAAGTTTCAAGCACCAGGAGACTATTTGAAAAAGTTCTTGCCAAGAGAAATAGAAGTTGTGAAGGGATTGAAACATGAAAATTTAATACGCTTTTTGCAGGCAATTGAAACTACGCACAGGTATCTTTAACTCCTGAAGTATAAGTAGTTCATGTCATAGTCATCAATATCATACTTAATTTGTTTAAAAGATACCTAGTATCTACCTACCTAAGTAAGTTACGTAACTGACATTTACCTAAATGCTTAGAAATTCCCTGAATACATAATACGGATAGTCTATTTCACGAAGAGCATTTAGCTATGAATATCAATGATCATCGAGTATCCTGAATCTCCATTTTCCTTCATCTCTAACCTGGTTTTAAATGTCTGCCTCAGTGTTAAGGGTCGGCAACGCGCGAGTGACAGGTACCCCTGATGTTATCACTGGGCCGTAAACTTGTTTGCCAACGGCGCGGCGTGATGTAAAAAAAAATATGACTAGCCACGGGAATCCTACTGTTTTGGCCTCGCCCTAAGATAAAAGACCGTCACTGATACTAGTAAATTCGCTTGTATCATTTGCGGGAAGCACAAAAAACAAAGAAGAGGAATGATCTTGATTAATATGACGTGATTGTTGATTATTTTTCATGTACCTACTTGAATTTCGTATTTGCATAGAGTTTATATAGTAATGGAGTACGCTGAAAACGGCAGCCTCCTCGACATAATCCGCAAAGACCAGCACATAGATGAGCAACGAGGTCGTCGCTGGTTCCGGCAGCTTGTTGAAGCTGTTGACTATTGCCATGAAAGGGGCGTAGTTCATAGGTTGGTATCCAGACGATAGTTTACCAGTATAGGCGCCGTGAGTTCGTCCATAAATTTTATGAAACAGTTTCTCGATAATTCTTTATGCAATAGAAATATGAGTCCGAAAACGGAAAATGGCTACCATAAAAAAATAATCTCTCTATCTCATCTAACTAGATATTTAATTACTTTATTTGAGATCGAATAAATTTTAAATATAAGTAATTGTGTTGTTTGATACCTTAATAAAAACATTTTTTCAACTCAGGGATATAAAATGCGAGAATTTGCTCATGGATCATGGTTTGAACATTAAACTGTCGGACTTTGGGTTTGCGAGAGGTCACATGAAACCCAAGAATGGGGTGTTTGCACTTAGCGAAACATTTTGTGGAAGTTACGCATATGCCTCTCCTGAAATTCTGAAGGGGGTTCCATACAAGCCTCAAGACTCTGACATTTGGAGTATGGGAGTTGTACTTTATGCTATTGTATATGGACGTCTGCCCTTTGATGACACGAATTATACCCAACTGCTAAAGGTAAACTTACTGTCGTTCGTTACACAACTGTTTTTATAAAAAATAATACAATTACAAGAATGCAAAATTGGGTTGTGTAATTTATGTGAAAGTAAACAGAGTGTCTCCTATTGACTTAGATATGACCTCTGTATATTAATATATTTATGCAAGTAGGTAGGTACATATTTACATAAATTTTATTTGGTTTAGTTTATTTTTTGGTAAGAACTTAAGAAATCTGATAAGTTTGGAGAAAATCTTCAGAAGACGTAGGTACCTAAGCGAGTTTAATATTAGGTGCGAGTTCTAACTCTACATCTAAGCTAGTTAATCTAAGATAAGAAGATACGCTAGAAGAATCCCGACATAAACCTAACAATTTGTCCACAGCAAGTTCAGAACAAGGTTTCTTTCCCTCGTGAACCAAAAGTATCAGCAGAATGCCGTAAACTGATCACCAAGGTCTTGTCGCCTCTGAAGCTGCGCGTCAAAATACCACAAATCCTCGCCGACCCCTGGCTAAATCCTAATCAACAGCCGAAAGACGTAGAGGCCGATACTGCGCAGGTAAAAGGGCTAAGGTAGAATTAGGATAGGTTATTGCCTGCATAAAGTGACTGAACTTTTAGGAATTTTAGGTCTTCTCCAATCATATGAAATCCGTAAGCATCTCCTATCATCCAATTGCCATCTTTTTTCCGATTTCCAACATTAGTCCTTTTAAAGTAATGCTAGATAGGACTAGCTGTAAGATGCATAGGTATTACCACTTAGTTCATTTGTCCTCTTCTGCAATAAACGTATATTTTTACTAGGTATCTACTTATCTAAAAGAAATATCGGTTCTTATAATAGGTACATTTTCTTTTTACTTATTTTTTTTTTTAACAGGAAAAAGACGAAATCACCAAAGAGATAAAAAGCGTAAATATTGGTACTGTGACATTCGACAGGAAATTAGAAGAAGTGAAATAATTTTAAGTGTCTAGGTACAATGAAATAAAGATAATATGTTATTAGAGACATTGAATAAAGCCCACCGTTAATCCTATGTTTTTTTTTTATCCATTCAAACTATTATATGGTGCATTCCAGTAGTTCTAATAATGTTGTTCTATAGAACCACAGACTAGAACACGTTTGGATTTACCATTTCTCAGAAATTGTTCTTATAGTTTTATATTATAGTTTGTGGGATACACGGGGAATTACGGGAATATGCCACCTGCGTAACCTCAATAGTACCTACTCTAGAAACCTCAATAGTACTTTAGAACTAGAGAAATAGGAACTTACTGGTATGCACCCATTATCTACTCATTGCAACTAGCTATCACAATTTCTTCGCTAGTTGCAGTCTTAATCAAGTAATAAAAAAGAAAACACGTTTTCGAAGAGTTCTAACAAAGTAGCCCTGACACCACACGCAATACCTGTGGACGCACCAGTGGGGCATAGCGGTGGGACCACGGCTAAAATGGAATACACCCCATTCCTTTTTAACTTGGACCAAAATGTTTAAATTTGATGGGCATGGCATAGCATTCAATTTTCAACAGCACGTAACAGTTATCATGCTGTCTCCATAAGCCAAAAAACTTTAAATTTAAGTACTAGAAGATGAAAGTCTAGTTTCAGGTCATGGACCTAGAAAATTTTCAGGTAGGCTGGAAATATTACAGAATATTTTCCAAGTGTATTTTCTACAGGATAACGATATTTGGGCATTTATAGAACGATAGTCGGATATTTTTGATAATGCTTTTTGGGTCACGAGGATACCTAAGTAGTTCTATCCTAGTTCACGCTATTGATAATCCCTGGCTTCCTTCATTCAGGTGTAATTTGATGGGCATGGCATAGCATTCAATTTTCAACAGCACGTAACAGTTATCATGCTGTCTCCATAAGCCAAAAAACTTTAAATTTAAGTACTAGAAGATGAAAGTCTAGTTTCAGGTCATGGACCTAGAAAATTTTCAGGTAGGCTGGAAATATTACAGAATATTTTCCAAGTGTATTTTCTACAGGATAACGATATTTGGGCATTTATAGAACGATAGTCGGATATTTTTGATAATGCTTTTTGGGTCACGAGGATACCTAAGTAGTTCTATCCTAGTTCACGCTATTGATAATCCCTGGCTTCCTTCATTCAGGTGTAAGGCACTCTGCGAAGATCATCGCTCCACATGGCCTGACTACATTACGGAAAATTTGAGATCTCGCGCTCAAGAATGTGTCTACTCCACTATTAGAGTAGAACTATTTCTACAACTATGACCAGCTCACTGCCTGCTGATATGACTAGCCAACTTGCAAATCCTTTGTTATAAGTGCCACTTGGAATGAAGGAGAAAGAAAGAAAATCCATAATATGTTTTAATTTACAATAAAAGAAATAGGAACATAAATACTTAATAAGAATTAATTTATTGTACAACCGCCGCACAAAATATATCGTCATCTGCCAATTTGGTTGCTCTCTTCTTCTCATTAAACTTAGCTATTCGCATGCAACCAAAAGAAATAAAGAACACCACAATATATATCCCCGCAGCAATGAAGCAATTGGTGCTAGTCTATTAAAAAAAAACAATCAAGTTATAAACAATTTACAACTATAGGACAGGCCCGGTGGTCGAGTAGCTAACCAATGGCTACGGGCCGCGAGTTCGAATCCAGAACGGACGTGATTGGTCTATTGTAAAAGGATAAAGTATAAAACGCACTGTTATCATTTTTGTTTTTTACTACCTAATAACAGGTATAGGAACAGTGGCCTCGAAGATAGGAGTACCATTTTAGAAAAAAATCGCTTGCACATCTTGTAAGCGGATTTTTTATCAGCTACGTCCTTTTCTTTGTTACCAAACAGGGTTTTTGTTTATTAGAGCCACATGTGTCCACTAGGATGTTGGATGTTGCAACCAAAAACCATCCTAGAGATGGTCCTGCTATCCTCGAGGCGACTAGGAAGACTACATGAAATCGAAATGGTTGTTTCAATTAGGGTGCCGATTGGTGCAGCGTGCAGTAGTTTCGTTTGGAATAGGATACCTATTGGTGCAGCGTGCAGACGTTTCAAATAGGGCGCCTATTACTTACCTTTTTGTAGTTTTCTTCCGTTTTCTGAATAAAATCATTGTAATTTATTGCCTTTTCCTCCGCGACGTCTTCAATGAATATGAATGCTTCCATCTTATACAATATTCCCATTATACTCTAAGTAGAAAAATATAGAACGGTGTAACATTGAGTAACTGAATAGGTATTTGTAAGTAATAAACACAATATAAAATAAATAAATTACCAACTGTATTACTCCCCATACACTTAGCAACATACAACAAATAGCGCAGCCTTTTAAACCCATTGTCCTAGCAAAATCAATAGAACTGTTACCACACGTTTCTTTTCGTGGCTTTTTCGCTCATTTCATTAAAAATAATGTAAATATTTTACGCTTTGATAACAACGTAAAATGTCATTAGACATCAACAAAGACACCATGCTCGATGGTATAGGCGTGGAGGCGAGGAGGATAGACCTTTTTTTTTTTTTTTTAATTATCGTCAGAAAAAATGCTTTGCAGCAGCCCCACCGCCCGGGGAATATGCGGTGGGGACTGTGGGACTTACCACTAAAAAACTGACGGGATGCCACTCGCCCCCTAAGTGACGGGGCCACGGGTACTGTGATACATCCGCGACCCCGCCAGGGCCGTCCGGCCAAAGTTAAACTGGCCGGACCCGCTCTCCCCGGAACGCCCCGTCAGCAGCACACCGCATCCAGGTGCACTGCCGACACCGAGGACCATAGCCCCCTCAAGACGACGGGCCTTCCCCGGCTCGCCGTCTCGGCTGGGCAAGGGTCCCCTCCATCTCTGCGGTCGCAACAACGTGCGACCGCTGGCCGGGCTCTGCGAGCCGCCGGCCCCTCTTCTTCAATTTTTTAACGAGGTTTTCTTCCTCCACCGCGCCTCCTGCGCCACTCCAAGTGCCACAGCGTCCACTACGTACTTAGTGGACTCTGTGACACTTTGCGCCACCGCGCACTCCCTCTTCCAGGGTGGTCTCATTCGCCCATGTGACCCAACCCTTAACGCCCCCCGCAGTGTCTGGGTTGGCGAGACCCAGTGTCTGCAGGGCCTCCGCGTTCCACCATACGGAGGTCGCCCCCGGTATCAACGGGTGGAGTAGGCCCGGACACCAGTCGGGGCGAAGACGCTTTTGGGGAGGATCAGCGAGCGAACGAGTCCACCACCGCTCATCATACAGCCGGCCGAGACAAGCGCGGCCGGCTCCACCTCTTGTTTTTTAACGAGGTTGTCTCCTCAATCGCTCCACCCCCAGCACCAGTACGGATGCAAGGGGGAGCGGATTTGTCCGCATCCCACGTACTCCATCCAAGGTAGGAGCACGGGGAGCAGACCCACCGCGTCGGGAATTTGGCCGTCGGCAAGTAATTCCAGAGTTGGGTCCAGAAACTAAGGAATTACTCGCCGACGTTACCAGGGTGGACCGCGTGGAGGTATCCCAACTCCCCACCCCCAGAGGAGGATAGACCTACGCGCTCTACTTTTGATACCTACTCCATAACCAGAAATCACGGATACTCGATGCGTAGAACTCAAGTTGTAAAGCACAGAGCCAGAAACTTATCTGTGCTGATGACGGCAGCGCTAAGATAAAGATGTTCAAGGCGTATTCATTAGTTTTAGTTTTGGCCACCAGTATAGATAAGTTTGTGGCGCTGTATGTACCTACGTAGACTTATCTGTAAGTACTCCTAGTCATAATATTTTTTTTACCTTACACAAATACAAATGTAGGTAGAATAAAATAATAACATTAATTAACATTCATAATTAACTTTATTCAAAGAAAATCTAAGCATTATACAGTGTCCTACAATAATTATTCTATATACATTTTAGCGCAGACTTAATACTTTTGGAAAAACAACTGTCCCACCAATTTGTACAGACACTAAAAAAGTTTCGGTTAAAAGTAGGATTTTATGTGATAAATAACATCTATTCCATGTAAATCATTTATATCATAATTACAATGTATTATTTTACATAGCACTTAACTTATGGGGGAAATAAATTATTTTTATTACTGTTTTAACTCGACATAACTGTGACAATGTTGCCATGTTCAAAAACATAGGTCACATGATTGCTATCCATTAAAGATAAGTGAAATAATTTGAATGGCAGATAAAACTCTCAATAAAATGCTATTTCAATTTAGTATAAAAACAATATTAGATTCAAACAAAATACAGTTTTACTTGTAACATTAAGTTCAAAATGGAATGGAATTATACAGCAGTAAAATTACAACAAATTCTCTATACAGACAGCTCCCTAGTTAAAACTTTTGTTTGGAACCTAATGGACACAACATGGTTTTACTTAGTGGTAAAGTGTTACAATATATTTTATCAACAACAACAAAGTAGTTTAATATCAATTTTTCACGATAACCCACAAACCAGTAATAATATTTAGTGCTTGAATTCTGGTTTTGTGCCATTAGGCTAGTGTTGGCCACACATTGACATCAACATCTTCAATAAAAATGTCAACAAACTTAATCATTGTCCAATTGCCAATATGTGAAGTTGCTAAATGGAAGTCAATATGTGGTGCATTATTGGCTTAAATATTGGCCTTGTTTAATAGGACCAACTTGGCCCAAACATATGGTCACGAGTTACAAACAAAATGTATAACTAAAGAGCCTCGCTGAACGCACAAACCATCCATTTTACATGCTAACTGAAGAGCGATTGTTCATCCAGAACTGATGACCGGATACAACCAATGTGATGACGTACAGGAGTGCAGCTATCCAACAATTGTAAGCATTCTGAAAAATAAAAAAAAGATTATTAGTTTCATCATTATCCATACTAATAGTATATTGTCAGAATTCTGGAAAAGGTCCTATACTAATAATCATTAGAAAAAATAATAATTTGCTATTATAAAACTGTTAATGACAAATTTACCAAAACAATACAGACTTTTACACATTTTATATTTTCTGAGGGTTCAAAATCATATACCTACTCAGGAATGCAGACAATTTAATATTATAAACAACTCTCTGCATGGAGGCTAGTCTTCTACATATGAGTTTAGTTAACATACTATAAAATTATACAGAATGGAAAGAACACTCACAGTATAAACAAAATTATACATACATAAATATTCTTGAAATAATGAGAAGTTGGGACAAAACCTTCATATATTATAATTACTAATTAACATAACAATTATATTGGGAACTTTGGAGTTCAATTAGGTACCAGTGACTCACCTGAGTATATCCACTTTCAACCTTAGCAATGAAGTCCTCCATTGTGAGGTGGCCACCACCCTCTTCTTCCAGGGGAAGGTCTTCAAGCAAAGCTACTGATCTAATGTAATAGAAGACGCCCATCAGAGTCTGAAAAATCACAAGACTCAAGCATAGGATTAACTCAGCAATGTATACTATAAACATTAAAAATACATACATTAACTTACCAATTGAATAATTCCCCATACGCTCAGGACGAGGCCGCATAGGGACAGTTTTGGGCCACAGAATTTACAAGCCATTTTGCTATTTTATTTAATAAAAATTTTGTGCAAATGCTTGAGTATCGACCACGATCTGTCAGGTGGTGTCAAAAAATTTTTACTCACATGATCATTTCTTGTCTATGATTATGATAACGATAGCAACACAGAGCTTATCACGTAGAATCAATCAGCGAAAATGATTTATATTTTTGCAGTGCTTTATGGTATTGTTCTAAACTTGTGTATTTTTACAATGAGGTTAAAAACTGCCTTTTGCTCACTTCAGATGTCGCTTTGTTGACTGTTCCAAACATTTGACAGCTAGCTGTCATTTTCCATACTATTTTTGTAAAAATCATATTTGTTTTCTAAATAATTCCGAAATATGACTCATTGTGCAGCTATCGATTGTAAAAATGTTCCAATCTGTTTATTTTCCAAAGAAATAAAACGAAGAAAACTGTGGGAAAAGGCTCTTCGAAGGAAAAATTGGAAATCCAGTAAATGGTCGAGGTTATGTGCTGCCCAATTTAGATCTGAAGATTATAATATTAAAAGTAATTAACAGACAATGAAAATTTATACCGAACATTAAAGAAAAGTGCTGTGCCCTCTATATTAAATCAAATCTGTTAACCTACTAACACAAGAACGCTCAGATCGATTGCTAAAAAGAAGTTGCATGAAACGGTGTATTGAAACGTCTCGTGGTGATCCAATTCCAGATCCAAACTCAAAATGAATGTGATGCTAATGAAACTTCTTTTACTGATCCTCCTGGGTCTAGCGGGGTCCAAACTCAAAATAACTTCAAAAACATGTTTTGTGTCATATATGCTGTAATTTTAGAGTGTATTATGTAATACTCATAGGTATAAGAAAATAAAACTATTTAATGGGTATTAATTTTGTTTTATTACACTGTCATAATCAAAAATCATAATTTTTATACAGATATTTGTTAAAATTAGTGGTTTAAAAATAGGTTTAACAAAAACTTTACAAAGGTAATACTCATATGTATAAGAAAATATTTCCAAGTAATCATGGTCCATTTCAATAGCATATGGATTGGCAGGTTTGATTACTTGGAGATAAGCCATTTTACTACTAGTAGTACAGGAGAAACTGCTAGGATTTTGACATATCCTTCATAATTGTCCATTATATTTTCCTGGTAAAACATGATTGCATCGTGGAATTATAGAATACTTGATTCGGTTTTTTAAATGTCATCAATTGTTCTGTGCACATTTTGTACAAAATTATAGTTTTAGTAGGCACTATATCTTCTATGCCATGGAGAACTGTAAAAACATGCTTACAGTGTGCTTCTACTCCTTTTCCAGTTGCACATTCGCAGTGACTCCACTATCATGCCACTATTATCCATTTTTAACAGAATGATATTTAAAGAAGCTTCTTCATTTGGGCTTTGCATTGCGCATGGAAATAAATATAACTTTCCTCAAAGGCAACTCTCACGGTTATTAAGCTTCTACTTTCAAACAGTAGTGTATCTCCCGTTCAGTGTTGCTCGAAATCTAAAACAACATGTATGTCATTAAATGTCTAAAAAATTCTATCTGAAACATTAAAATAACAAGGAACAATAAGGAAATCATGAATGTATGGTTTGTTACCTGTCTGCAAACTCTTGAATGTGTAGTTTATAGAGTGGTGGAAGATTATTGCTGGAATTAATATCTCTGAACTTATCCATGGTAGAAATTTCAGGAATATCATCCTCAAGTTCGTCTTCAACTTCGATGAGGTAATTTCCATCGTACGCCTCCAGTCTACAAAAAGAAATTGAAATAAATAAAAAGAACACAGCAAAACCTACAATTCACAATAATGCCTGTAAATTATTTACCTTTCGATTTTTAAGGCTTTTTTGCTAGTGGTCTTGGCTTTCCGTTTCCGCAGTTCCTCCTTCAATCGTAATTACACTCCAGGTCGCTTACATTTCTATGATTTTTAGCAATTACTCTCACATCAAACTTAAACAATGAACCAATATGGCGGGTCTTGGAACAGTCAACAGTGACGCCACCTACGATGAGCTTTGAGTTTTTAACCTCATTAAAAACGCCACACTCCACATTTGTTTTTTTAGTCACAAATTAATAATTATTTACTTTGATTTAATTAATTGAATATTGCCAACTTTAAACTGAAAATAATATTTTTAATTCGTGTGTATTGTGAAAATAATTAATTTCTAAACACTATCCTTGTAGCGAATCGAAAGAAACGCCTACCAATTTTTATTTTTTGTAACAAAACACTACAGACTATTTTAGTTAGTTACTTAATGCTAGCAACATTATTTGTGAATGACACATTTTTCTGTGGCCGTACTGTACTATCTTGTACGTCTATCATTTACAAATTGAAAATAATTTTTCAATAATGGTGGATCGTTTAGGTACGTTTATATAGTGGTTTATTACTCGTTTTCGATTATAGAACCTCATATGTGTTCTGATAGCCAGTGTGATTTGTAACAGTGTGATTATTCCTATCATTGTTTGATCGCTCACTTTCTTTTGACGTCAAACTTTGTTACTCTGAACCGCAATTTTATGTAATTATTTTCCTTCTTGCAGTGAATAGTGAGGCCAATTCTAGGAGGATTGCTATGGTGGAGAACTGCTTCGGCAGTTCGGGCCAGGTGAGATCTGTTGTTGTGTTTATATCAATAGGTGAATGTTACTTTGAAACTTCGCCATGGTATATTATCAAGGGACCGAGATAAGTGTTTAGTACATCGGGTGGGTTTGTCGGACTCAAATATCATTTACATTGTGACGCGATTTTGTTATCATTATCACTATTACAATAATATGGGTCCACATTTATTGTGTGGCTAATTTATAATGGAATGATCAGATTTTATTGATAATGTAACTAGACGCGAAACTTTCTATTTCAACGGTCTAATGTCATAACTTTTGAATATTTTAATATACTAAAAACATCAAATTATTGCTTATTCGTTAACCATAATATTAAATGAGAATTATTTATGAACTTTCTATTTTATTATTTTATTATAGCCTCTAGCAGAACAAGGCAGGGTCCTTGTCGGAGAAGGTGTGCTAACAAAAATGTGTCGCAAGAAACCCAAAGCTCGGCAATTCTTTCTTTTCAATGATATACTTGTTTATGGCAACATTGTTATAAACAAAAAGAAATATAACAAACAACATGTCATTCCACTTGAAGAAGTGAAGTTGGAGTCCCTTAAAGATGAAGGACGTAAGTAAAAACATCTTTTTATCATAACTAGAGAAACGTGCGCATACATTCGTTTGCATGTTTCTCGTTTTCCCGTGGGAATTTCGAAAAATCCTTGTATTTAGTATACATCAAAATATTCCTCTTGAATCACTCTATCTATTAAAAAAAATAGCATTAAATACGTTTCGTAATTTTAAAGATCTAAGCATACTAGGGAAAGACTGCACAACTTAATTTTATACTATGTAAATATCAATGCATATACTACTGAAAAAGCTACTGATGAGAATATGCTGCCGACTGTGTGGTGGCAGATTAGAATATAACCACCCCTTCTCCTCCCATGGGTGTCATAGAACTAAGGGAATATATTAGTATAACATAGGCAGCATTCTTATATTTGTAATCTCCAACGAAATGCACTCACCAACTGCCTGCAAAGTGTGGTAAGTTTTGGCCGAAGATTGTAGACTTTATAATTTTTCCAACAATATAGGATATCCCCATTTAACATTATCATTACACGCTGAATTAGTCATCAATGATTCATATGTTATAGTATCTGTTTGAAAGCTTATGTTGTCATATCATTTGCAAATATAAATTTATTTTATAGTTTTTATTCTATACATAGTTTTATAGTTACCACTAATTTGTTTCTTAAATTTGAATACTTAGTTTTGTTTGCTAATTAATCTAATTAGGTATTCTACCAAGTAGCAATCAAAGACCTTTGTTGTTAGTAACAAAGTCAAATATTTTAGGGCTTTTTTTAATCAGATTAAGAACAACTGGCAAAAAACTTAGTACAGTCAACAGAACATCACACTACTACTGACAACAAAATTATACTTTTAACTTTGCATTCATTCCACAAAGATTTTTCCTTTATGTTCAGATGTTCACCATTCATCTAAAAAAATTTTTTGTATATAATATTACAAGTCAAAGTATGTAGATACATTAAATAAAAAATAATAATAAATAAATATTGTAGGGACAAATCACACAGATCGAGTTAGCCCCAAAGTAAGTTCGAAACTTGTGTTATGGGATACTAACTCCACAATATTATATTTTATAACAAATACATATGTATATAGATAAACATCCAAGACACGAGGCCAATCAGAAAAAGTTAGTTTTTCATCATGACCCGACCGGGGATCGAACCCGGGACCTCCTGGGTGGCGGTCTGGCGTGGTAACCATTACGCCACGGAGGACATAAAAAAGTTGATAATCTCGGTAGATTGCAGATATTTGACGAGGACAGTATGGTCGCTCATTCATTAAGAGCGCGCACCCAAATCAACGCAACTCAAAATCGAAGCGTGTTATTTTACGAAACTACTGAGCCACGAACATGACCGTGCGCCGGCGAAGACAAATGATTTTGATACTTTTATGATAAGACTTCACTATTTAATAGTAGACTCGAAGTTCATGTGATTTTAGCTACAGACCTATTTCTATGTAGAACATAAGTATTGTTATTATGTAATAAAAAATTTTTTTCGGCATTCTTCATGTCTCGTGTGGAAATAAATACAAATAATGTATCTTTACTCGTGTATTAATACCTATGGATTATGGAGAAGTATAACAATAAAGTACTCGTAATAGATATAGGTACATATAAATAATCTCATCTATAATTAATCCCATTAATCTCGAAAACTGCAATTTTTAGGTTTTACTTACGTATTTCGCAAAATATTTGCAAAACTATTTGCCCTATGAAGAAAGGTCACTAAATATTCTGTTGTACATTTATTTAGCTTTTATTTGAACTCAAAACGAAGTCTGTGAGATCTAATAGTTTACTTACAATCTCAAATAAACAAAATGAAGGTATAATGGGTAATATAGGCAAAAGACTCAATGTATACAGACTCAATGTATATTAGAAATTAGACCGGAATGTCATATGGAGTGATGGGGGAGATTATTTACAACATTATTGACGCAAATAGTGTAATGCAAAAGTGAACCATTTTCAAGAAATTTTAAAATATAAAATATTTTTGAATAATTACCTCAATCATTCATTCAAAATTTTATTTTAAAAAACCTTGTAATTCGATTTTTTTTTTGCCATATTTGGAGAGTTATGATATTGGTCTGTAATGCACAGTACAAAATCGTGTTATTTTTTAACCATACGGAAATAAAAGCAAAAATTTTAGAAAACAAATTTTGATTTTGTGAAATTTTCAACAAAAATTCAATTAAAATATTTAAAAAGGCCTTGCTAATTTCGTAAATACTTAATTTGAGTAAGATCTACAATTGTTTTCTATCCAAAAAAGGAAAAATAATTGCTCTAAGTTACTCCATTGCAGAAAAAAGCCATAATTAAAACCATCAGCAGGTAGCAGTTTCTGAAAAAATTGCGAAATTTTAGAAATTTTTGCTCCAGGACTAAAACTATGCATTTTTCACAATGTTTTCTACATCTATATGTATTAAATTACATACATTACCTACAATGTGAGACCAATCGCAGCTCTATTGATACCATAGGAGCCAAGCTGTGGCTTTTCATATATGACCTAATTTTACCAAACATTGAAATTTTCAAGTTTTACGTACTTCGCGAAATATTGGAAAAAACCACGTAACCTACGAAGAACCGACACTGAAAATACTTTGTAGTAGATTTAACTAGCTTTTATTAGACCTCATAGCCAAGTTTGTGAGACTAGCGGTTCACCCACAATCTCAAAAAGACGAAAAGTTGAACAAATGGGTTATAAAGAGAAATGATTCTTTGGTTGGGATTGGGATTCAATTCCATCACCAGGATGGTTTTCATTTTGAAGAAGATGAAAAAGTACGGGCTCTTGTTTTTCTTCCTCTTCGTGTCCTCCTTCATCATACGACTACTACATGTATTACGATTTCGCAATAATCGACCTCCTTAGTAGAACTTGTCATATATTATAATTTATAACCATTATATTAATTATAGGTACCACCAGCCTTTTAGGCCTTGCTTTATTTAAATTTTCAACATTTCGTCTTTTTCTTTTTTTCGATAAAAACTGCTTTTTTTTGTTCCCCATACTCTGAAACATATTATGTTGTTGTCACTAAAAAAGTAAATAGTTCGTCGTCATTATCAACAAAAAGTCATATTTTACTTACTAAAGTATCTAGATTGTCGGTCGCGCTACACGGTTTGCACTGCGTATGGGCACAAAGGTTACGTGCGGTCAGGTCCTGCGCCGGAGCGACGTGACCACTCTCCGCAGAGCCGGCGGCTCGAGTGAGTCGTAACAAAAGACGCGCGCGGTTTTATAGTGGTTTTATGGCTATATTCAAAAATTGGTAGAAAAATAATGGTAAACATTTATCATAAATTTTGGCGCCTAGATTTTAGGGAATACGTTTATCTCTTAGATGATGATAATATTGACACAAAATAACTAAGATTTAATGGTGAAAACAAACATAACAACGACTTGACTTTCTTCGTAATTTCACTTAGTTTGGATGTTAATATCTTATTTATGTAACAAAAAATTACAAAAATGTTCTACTAACTATATGCTTAAGTATATTTGCCGTTAGATTTTATAATTTATTTCTTACAATTGGCAGCATTACGGGGATATTTTGACATCCGAAGTTGGCACTGAACGTGAAATCGAGAAAACACTATTCGGTTATCACGATAGCATTCATAAATATTCTATTACATGACAAAATGTTTTCTACTAACTATTTAGGCAACAATATTGTCTAACATTTTGTGTAATTCATAAGTCTGTTAGAAAAGTTTTTTATAGATATTAAGAGCTTCGAAAAGTTCAGTTTTCGCTAAACTGAGCTAACGCCTGTGTGCGCCCTCTTAATTTGCGTTTGTGAAAAAACATTTTTATTTAAATCAATAAGAACATTTAAAAAATCCTTGAATTTAATGTAATATTGATTGTTAATGTTTATTTATAGTTGTTAGGTCAACTGGCCATTCATATTTTGAAATTGATTTTTGAAAGAAAAAACCTGCCTACTTCGTTGGTTGGTTGGTAAACCTGCTTGGTTGTAAAACTATCAGGTAGATGGCGTGCTCTGCGACTCACGTAGTATAAAAGGAATGAGTTTCACCACCATTACTAACCTTCCCGGTAGCTCAGTGGTTAGAGCACTCGGCCGGATATCGAGGGGTCGTGGGTTCGAATCCACCACCTGGGGGGAGGGGGTGAAATTGTGAGGATGTATGGATGTTTGTTGCTCTTTCACGCAAAAACTACTGAACGGATTTTAATGAAATTTGGTACACAGGTAGACAATAACCTGGAATAACACATAGGGTACTTTTTATCCCGGAATTCCCACTGGAACGGGAATAATAGGACTGCTGTGTATAAATAAATTCACGCAAACGAAGTTGCGCGGGTTTCACTAGTTACTGATAACAGTAGTTTAACTAAATCAAATAATTATTATCTTATCTACTGTAATGGGATAGCATATGTTATTTTCGGTGTAAATAAATAATCACAAAACTTCTTTCCAATATTACATTTTTAACTTTTAATTTTATTTATCATCCATACACACCTAAACATGACCACGGTGAAGGAGGAGATTAAGGCCTCGAGAAGTGCTTATAAAACGCGGTTGAAAAAACATCCGAATTTATTTGCGGCGAGTCTAGTCACACGCAGCTATGAATGAAAACCGCCTTATTATAGGAAGGATAATACTTTAGCTGTCTTCAATGGAGGACGCACTGACTTGACCTATTTGTACAAAATATTTGCTTATGGTTATGCTATAAATATGTACCGATTGCAGATTTAGAAAAGAAAAAAAAAACATCCACATTTGTATCCCTCCCGAGCGTATTTGACAAATCATTTCTCATTATTTATTTACGTTTCTGTGACTTATTTATTTATCTATTACAAAGTACAGTTGGCTGTAATTAAATGTATACATTTTTATTCTTAAGTTTGTATAGTACTTAATCGGCTAGTATTTTTAGTACGAAATAAAAAAAGATATCCAATCAATTTTTAAAAGATAACTAAGGATCCCAAAAATATAAAAAATATAATGTAGCCTATGTTACTCGGGGATAGTGTACCTTCCCAACAGTGTAAGAATTTTTTAAATTGGTCCACTAGTTTTTGAGTTTATTCATAACAAACATATACATACATACATACATACATACGGTGGCCTCGAAGATAGGAGGACCATTTTAGAAAAAAATCGCTTGCACATCTTGTAAGCGGATTTTTTGTCAGCTCCGTCCTTTTCTTTGTTACCAAACAGAGTTTTTGTTTATTAGAGCCACATGTGTGCACTAAGATTTTGGATGTTGCAACCAAAAATCATCCTAAAGATGGTCCTGTTATCCTCGAGGCGACTGTACATACATACATACATACATACATACATACACAAAAATACAAATCTTTCCTCTTTATAATATAAGTGTAGATAAAGTAGCATAATATTTGAAATACTGATTCCTGATTTGTGAGTCAAATGGGGTAAAATGTGCTACAAATACGATTTATCAAATTATTATGCCCAATTTATAATAATGAATGGTTAAATTTTAACAGCCTATTTTAGTGCAATCATTATTGTATGTTTGCTATAAATAAACAATTGTTAGCATTCTTAATTGCAAATTTGGAATTTTACAATTAATTTACTGTTTGCTGATTACATTAAAATGTCATTATTAAGTTTAAATGTTATATAATGTGTCACTAACTTTAAAAATGCGTTTCAGATACTGTCTAATTTAATGTGAATAAACGACCTCCGTGCCGTAATGGTTACCACGTCAGACCGCCACCCAGGAGGTCCCGGGTTCGAATCCCGGTCGGGTCATGATGAAAAACGAACTTTTTCTGATTGGCCTCGGGTCTTGGATGTTTATCTATATATACGTATTTGTTATAATATATAGTATTGTTGAGTTAGTATCCCATAACACAAGTTTACTTTGGGGCTAGCTCAATCAGTGTGACTTGTCACTATGTATATATTTATTTTTCACTTCTCATGCTCAGAAAATGCTTATTTGCGCAGGATATAGGCTGCACAAAATCGAATTTTGTGCACAAGGGCAAAAACGTATCTACTCATAAATGTATCTATATTAAGGCAAAGGAAATAAGCCATACAGCCAAACACAACAAAAAGTTCAGAGATAGAATTTGTTATTTTATAACATTTACTTTTAATTTATTTGCCTTATGTGTTTTTTAAGTCATAAAAGATATTAAAATTTAAATTAAAGTACGGTAGGTTATTTAATTAATTTAAGAAAATTATTTTATTACAAAATTAATTTAATAGTAGGCTGTATAGGTCTGCAGCCCAAGCCTAATTTCAAAGTCGTAAGATTTAAAAAAAAAGCGGCGGGAAAGGGGAAACAGGTCTTGTTTTTCGTGCGTTTATTTATTTATTTCCTCGCAATCGAAGTGAAAAGCAGAGTTTATAACTCGTTCACAATACCATTTCTATCCTCGACATTACTATCAGCCCTCGCCGTCGGATAGAAATAATTCGTTTTGTGCACTTGTTGTAAAATCTACTATATTTATTATAATAAAATAACTCACAATATTAATGTTGTAGAATATCGCAATGGCTGGTTAATTCGCACCGCATCGAAATCATTCGCCGTGTACGCAGCGACCGCCACAGAGAAAGAGGAATGGATGGCGCACATAGAGAAATGTATAGAGGACTTGCTTAGGAAGAGTAAGTATTAATTTACATAAGTAGTAAAAATTATGTTTTCTCATGTAATCCTTAATGTATTGCACCGAAAATTAATAAAAATTTACATTTTGATTATGTCTAGTATTCAATGAAATTTTGTTGAAATCTGATTACAGTCATCTAAAAAAAACTAATTCTTACTTCGTTCGAGGAGCTCAGACCCCCTCTATTGTCGTAACAAAAACCGATTCTCGATTCAAGTTCTATCGCTGTCTCACTCAAACAAAATAGAATTGAACGGGACGGCGAGTGTGTTTGAATCGAAATAGAATCGGTTTTTGTTACGTGAATTGCCCCTCAGGTTTGCATGCAGCTGTCTGTACATAATTTGACAACATTGAGTATTTATTTTCAACACTTCAATAGATGGAGTTTTACAACATTCATTGAAAATATAATTGAAAGAAAATTTGACCTCCCCGCCCCAGCCCCCTTACTCTTGAAGATAATTCCGCACGATCGCCATTGGATTGTTAATTTTAGGTACTGTTTACAGCTAAACTAGCGCTAACTAAATACTAAACTAAATAAAATCGGATTGTATGCTAACCAAAAGTTAGTAAAGTATAAAATTTCAAGGATACAAATTAGGATTTGCTGTTAATTTTGCATTTGAATTTATACAGAATGAAATTAAAATCGCGATTGCTATGCAGAGTATCCTAGCAGGTTTGATTCGAACCCACGAAGTATACACTACGTGCAGTCAGCAGCATAAATATGTTTTCACTTTTGTATTTTAATTACTGAAGACATAAGTGAACATGTCAACAATGTATATACTAAAGTGACATGCCGCTGACTGTACACCTAATATATTCAATATCTCATACAATTCGACATAAGCTATGATTTTATCTTTTAACAGGTGGCAAGCAGCCCCCATCAGAACACGCGGCTGTCTGGGTGCCAGACAATGAAGCTTCCATTTGTATGCACTGCAAGAAGACACAGTTCACTGTCCTCAACAGGAGGGTATGTTGAAAATCATTTTCTAAAAGGGGAAGTAATTTCAATCCTTTCTTGTCATCATCATCTCAGCCACAGGAAGTCCACTACTGGACATAGGCCTCCCCCACATGTTTCCAGTTCTAATCCTTCCTTATACAGGATGAATCTGTTTCCAGTTCTAATCCTTCCTTATACAGGGTGAATCGACACAGCCGAAACAATGATCATCACTGCTTGACAATCTGTGGTCCCCGTTGTAATATTGGCTGGGATTGTTGTGTGGGCTAGTTAACTGGTTAACTGAGAAAAGATTTTTATTGCAAATAAGATAATTCATTCATTAAAAAATCAACGGGTCTCGTCCCTTCTATCTCAGCATGGCGTTATCGCTTCCATTATAAAATACGATAAACAAATGATAAGCGTTGTTATTGATGATAATGACGTAGCATCCGATGCGATTTCGCGTAAAACATATTCCTCCTTTTGTACAGTCATCAACGGAAGGAGATTCACAGTTTAGTACAATCTGCGCCACGAGAGATGAGACCAGCCCAGTCTACCATGAAACGCAATTCCGGAAGTACGGACTGACGTTTCGTTGAATTATAAGTAGTTATGTCTTCTTTGGCATGACCCTACGTATTTCGTTGTTTCGGATGGACACCTTCATGGTTGCCTGGAGGCCCTGATTGATTGCTGACATTGCCCCCTGATTTAACTTAGGCAGTAGACGATTTCTAGTAAAATGGTATAGATATGATTCTAATAAAATGGATAGAAATCGTCTATTGCGCAAGTCACATCACGTGATACGTCAAGTCTCATCTCTCGTCGCGCGGATTGTACCATTCAAACCCAGCTGTCGCTATTGCAAATATCAGTTGTTAGTATCTTTGGAGTTAAATGGTGCTAAAATGTAAACCTGCTTTTGTTGTTGATTGTACGAATCTAGATATTGCTCACGACTTCGCACGCCCTTGATTTGAGTTCGTAAAGCGCTAATATACGCTAACATTACTATACATTTCTTGAAGAAGCTAAAGGTTACATTAAATTTGGTGATCAAATTAAAATACTGAATAAGAAATTAATTAAAATCCTTATGATATTCATTATATTTTTTAAACTTCGATTAGAATCTTATATGTTCCTGGAAGTTGCACTTTCTGTAGAAATCTTGTACATATTTTTATTGATATAATCTCAAAAACTACACGCGTCAAAATTTAGACTTACAATTTATAAAACAATTGAAAATCGAATGTCGTTATACTCGGAATAAGTATGAATGAGCACGTATGAGTTTCGAACTTCGTTACGTCTGCACCACTCAGCCGTGTTGAGTCTAAAATGAAGGTTATAATTTAACATCCCGCTAATAAAAACCTTTTTGCCAACTTTTAAACCGCTAATAAATAAACAATAAATATATTTTACTAATAATTTATTCTTAATCATTACAGCATCACTGCCGCAAATGCGGTTCGGTGGTATGCGGGCCGTGTTCGTCGAAGAAGTTCCTGCTTCGCGGCCAGAGCGACAAGCCGCTGCGCGTCTGTTTACAGTGCTACGATGAGCTTAATAGGGAGCGCGCACGCCCACTGAACGCACCACAGGCGGCGGTAGCGAACAACGCGCCAAGTACGTAAAAATATATATTTTTAAGACTATTCATTGGAAAATTACATAATGGTAAGATGTGGTCGATGTCTCCAAACCGAAATCCTACTTATAAACGCGAAAGTTTGTATAGATGTTTGTTACTCTTTCACGCATAGACCGCTTGTGGGTTTGCTAGAAAAGTCATTTTTTTTTTAATAAGCACATATTCGCGAAGTCAACAAGTAGTTTATACAAGTTGACTTTTCAAGGGGGTTGCCATTTTACTAAAATATGACTTTATCGTAATTATATTTATTCATAGTTTTTTTTTGAAAAACATTTAACTTTAAAAAAGTGGCGGACCTTCCAATAAAGCCGAAAAGTCGGGCTTGCCCATGCCATAATAAAATGCTTTTTACACCAATCGATTAAGCTCCTGATGCTTAGTCCCTCCTCAAAAAATGGCAACCCCTTGAAAAGTCACCCCATAGAGTAGATCAATTACATAAATAATTGATTACTGTATATGTAATGTATTGGGATCTTTAACGAGAGAAAGTGTCTGAATTAAGATTGATAATTTTTTTAAATTGAACAGTGAAACGAGTGCCGGACCCGGCGGGCTCGGGCGGCGACTCGTCCCCCGACGACGAGGACAGCGACGAGGACGACGAGCGCGTCAAAGCCGAGGAACCGCACGACGAGGTGAGAGCCTTTATTTTAAACCATAAATACCTACTTAGGATGGTTTCAGAGTCATGCGTTTGAACCGCGCCGGCCAGACGCGCGCGCTTCGAAAATTACATTAGAAAATGATAGGTGACGGATGGGACTGCCCTTTCATGCGGCACTGCTGCAATATACATATTGCAGTATTTGTTCCCATAAGACATTTTTAATTATTATTATCCTTTTGTTTTTTTGTATCAAATGAAATTAACTGAATTAAATAGTAGCCGCGTTTCATAGTTACGCAGTTCGTGAAACTCGTGCCGTCTGCCAGCACTGCCGAAGCGCGCACATTGCATCGAAACGCGCGATACTTCCGATACTAAAACTCGTTTCACAGCGGCGTCACTCTGAAATCAGCCTTAAATATGTATATTAATATCATATATAAACCTTTTATATTGTCTGCATTCCAAATTATAAGTATTGTCTATTGGTCTCTGGTGTTTCATCAGGTTATGGGCGTAGAAGACCCGATATAAAAAATAAGAACATTGCTTACTTTGTTGTTGGTTACAATTTATATA
Source organism: Endotricha flammealis (assembly GCA_905163395.2). Lineage (NCBI taxonomy): Eukaryota > Metazoa > Arthropoda > Insecta > Lepidoptera > Pyralidae > Endotricha > Endotricha flammealis. The sequence continues at coordinate 8,778,026 of LR990870.1, read as the reverse complement.
TTAATATGTTTAATTTATATTTTACTCCTTGTTGCTTTTACCTAAACTCTTTTTTTACATCTGAAATGAATCAACAATTTCTTTCAACAAGTCATAAAATTATTTACTTTTATTTTATTTATATATTATTGTATAAAGCCATTTGACCACTCATTGTATTATTAACATGTTGCACTTACTAACGTGTGTTTATACTTTGTACAGATTATATTCTCCCAGAATATTTTTTTGCATAGTAAGTATATAATGTGAGATTTTAACAGTCGAAATTATTTCAAAAGAGAGTTCTATAGCACACTTACGGGAACAGTAGATCAGCGCCGTTTAAACTGGTCGCTAACACGACAGACTCGCGCAGACGAAAAAAGACGTTAAACTCATACTTATTCATCAGTGCATAACGACAATCCATTTTCAATTGTTTTATAAACTGAGCCCAAATTTTGGCGCGTACTATACGCTGTTACAAGAAAAAGTTAAGATATAAAAAGTAATCTACAAGTGCTATGATTTTACTTTTCACAATGAGTCTACACAATGCGATTAGAGACATTAGCATCGCATATTTTTTTACAAAAACCTGCTAATGAGTCATGCTTTCAAGCAGTGAACCCACTCGCGACTAGTCGGTGTAATAGCAGAAGATCGCAACGATCTAGCTAAAAGTGTCCATTAAAAATAAACCAAAAGGGCCGCTTTGAAAGTTCAAAAATATAAGAAAGTAATTAAATTTTTTTGTGACGCAATGCGACGGTGTCTAATGTGCTATGAAACAATTTTTTTAAATAATTTCGACATACAAATTTCACTTTATATAACAATGAGTTACATAACAAATTTATTTCTAGGGATTTACAAGTTATAACGGTGTCAAAAATGGATTTGGGAATAAAGTGACGACTGTATAGTACAAATTGAAATTCTGTAAGTGGTATCGGTTAGCGTAGTAATCACGCTTCGGAAGTTATTCATCATTTGGTTTTCTTTTTGTGCTGTGTTTTTTTTTTCATCATTTTGTTGGTTTTTTTGTCATACCCTTGCGTTTGTTTTTATGTGTTTCGGCTAAATGGTACAAAACTTATCTAGAAACAGTCCACGACCTACAAAATTCGTATTCGGGTCGCTGACTTTAAAAAATGCATCCCCTCACTCACACCCATCTTATGTGTGTTTTGCGCTTAAGTTTATCCTGGGTTTGAACTTGGGTTAGGTTTAGTTTACCGCAGGACTAATGGCTCAATTACATTAGGTCGTTTCGTCCGATTTCATCCGATATGAACAGGTTTTTGATTATCCGTAATCGACCGCAGATCGTTTTCGATCACTGAACACGACTGACTTTATGAAAGGCACCACTAATTTTTCACCGAATATGACCAACATATTCGGTGCTGAATCGATTAAACAGCCCAATTCGATGAATCAATTCGGTTTAACCGATTGCGGTCGCTGCGTTCGGTAACCTACTTTAACCGGCTATAATTCGTCACCTTTCTCAATAGTTATTGTGGATATATGATATCCGATATAACTTGTTGTTATTATTCTCGCACCATAGGAAAGATTTTGACACGTGATTATGTGAAGCCCTTACTTAGCATTGAACATTTCAAAAAAGAAAATTTGTACTTTTAAAGTAGATTTTTCTATAAAAACTTAAGTCGCACGGTTTTTCCCTTTCTCCTGGGCACATTGGTATACGGATTCTTATATGTTTTTTCTTTGCAATGTTCTGCGGGCGTCTAGATAGAATAGAAGTACATTTTAAATTGGTTAGTTTCGTAATGGCATAGCGTTGTCTCTGTCACTCAGTACGTGAGAAAGAGAGGACGCTCTACAAAACGAAACTAGCCGATGCATACTTTACTACTGACTTCTGTAACTGGTTTTATCGCTTGAAATTAACATTAAAGGCTTGTGTAAACGATGTACTTTTCGTCCGCAATGAGGGATGTTATATACAATTAATACGTACAAATACGAAATAGCAGTAAAGCGCGTATACTACACGATATTCAGATTGATCAGAGTCTAACAAAAGAGATGGTGCAATACTAAGGAGTGAGAAGTTGTAAGTGCTTCTCGCTTATTCGTATTGCACCATCTCTTTTGTTAGACTCTGAATATCATGTAGTGTAATACGCGCTTAAGTAGAATGTGGTGTCCTTGAGCAGACTTCTGCTCCGTATGAACAGACGTCTGCTCTGCGTGAACAGACACCTTGCTCATGCTATTAATCACTGCATTTAAATTTTTATTACCTACTGCTATATCGTCAACGTTACAAATAACCGTAGTATAAGTTATTCAGTGTCACTGTCTTCCTTGATGAGAATTAAATGAAGTGTGAAAGTGACAAAACATTGTATAACTTATACTACGTTTATTTGTAACACATCTAATGTATATATTTATCGTCTTCGAGCACAAAGTCCCTCGTGTGCACGAGCCTATTACGAGTGTAGTGTTTTTTGACATTTCACTAATCGTTTTTTTTTTACTCATCATAATTATTTGAGTTGAGTTATACGTTTCGTCCACATTCATTAGCAAGAGTTAGTTTTCTATACAATAAACCTTAAGATTTATCTATTTATATAGTCCTATTTATTAATTAATACATAGAAAATAAATGTTTTTTTTTCTCAACTTACAAATTTCACAGGTAAATGTAACAAATCTAAGAAAATTTCGTTATTGCCAGAGTTGAGCCTTATCACGTTGAGTAGAGAGTAGTTCGTAAAATTTCCATTCTCTTGTCATATTTATTTTTCGTATTTTTGTTATTTTTTTTATGCTCTATAACAGGTACATTACAAAACGCACAGTACATTACACAAACGATCTATTACCATTTGTTAGGCCACGTACGCGCCTAAATGTATGGATTTATTTTCCACAACGTTTTGCTGGTGCCCACCGCGCCGGTATAGCATTCTATACCAGTCAACTACTTGTGCAGAAATTTACGATTTTAAATTGTACTTTTGAGATGAAAAGTTCTAAATAAGTAGTTGTTTTAAGCAAAACCACAAATACCTATTATATCATTGTAACCCGCAATGTTACTAAAATTAAACTTCCCATATCTCTCTCGATCAAGACAATAATGTTTAGTCGTCTTCGCCCAAAAAGTTCAAATAACTTTTATATTATATCCAAGATTTATAAATTAACAGGTTATTTAAAATTCCAGCCAAAGTTCTACGGTGACGGCGATAAGACTGAAGAAACCAACAACCATTCGTCCAAGGAGACCGCCAATTGAAACACATCCAGTACAGAAAAGACACTTGCAACAGCAAAAATGTAGTACACACTCTTTTATTGATCGAAACTATTTTCTCATAAATGTTACGCTAATGACGTCATTCTATTCCAATCCGAACAGATATAACCCTTTAGTAAGAGTCAATTCATACTAGAGCAGATTTGGACTGACACGCTAGTATGAATTGACTCTTAGCTGATAACACATTTTGGAGATCAATTATATTACTCCACAGAAGATCTGGGCCTAATCCTAAAGGTTCGTGACATAAATGTTTTTTTGTCATACTAATATTAATGTTCTATAAAGTATTTATACAAAACTTTATCAATGAACAATCAATTCTATTACAGTCTTCTAAATTTATTTTTTCTTTAATTAATAGACAATATGTCTCGAGAACAAAAGACGTTTTATTTTTTAGAACACAATCATTTTTACCATCAACGTCGAGCTTAGAAGTAAGGCTGAATATAAAGAAATAATTTTATTAGTAACTTGCACTAATTTATTTTACCAATGACGTCAACGAAGCCGTCCAACTTCGAAAGATTAATAAAAAACATTCACTTGCCAATCACCGAAACGTCTGTTAAACACGCACGCGCGAATTTTGTGTGCATGTTTTACAAAAATGTATGTTATACAGTTGCTATATCAGTCGCGAACACGGCTGACTCACGCAGACGTAAAACGTTGTTCGAAACTCATAATTATTACTCAGTGCACAACGACAATCGATTTTCAATTGTTTTATAAACTGAGCCTAAAATTTGGCGCTTACTAATAAGCGTACTCAAGAACGCAAACACGATGTCACGCTGCGTACTTTTAACACATTGCTCTATAAAAAAAATTAACGCATAAAGGTTTATTTTCACAATTTTTTTTAAAGCGAGTTAATGATCGTCTTTTGGTTAGCGATTAAAAAAAAACAACACGTGTCATTGCCCCCTCAAAGCGCTTGTTTTAGAATATAAACTTACCTTACTTATTCGGAGTAAGTAGTTCACTTTGTATTCTTACTTCAATAAGAATTTTATGTTCCTCAGAGTTTCGGTTAATAATATGAGTTGTGCATTCTACGTTATGTATGTATTTTATATAAGACGCATCTCACAGGTGCGTATTTCCAAAATTAGCGTAGTTTTACTGTAAGGCGGTCTCGAAATATGCAATTTCACCAAGAGGGCCTTCATATGTTTTTTTATAAATTAGGTAGAATGTGCTAGTGAGTTTTCCATGGATTTCTACTGTCTTTTTGATAAAATTCCATTTTTTTTTCACACCAAAATATTTTTTGAAATTGTAAACGTCTGATATTTTTTATAAAAACAAATTTGATATAATACGAATTGTTTTAGGTGTTCTTTCAACGTTTTAACAAGCAGCTTTAAAACCGCTCAAACAAACTGGAGAGCATTTTTAATTAAAAATTATATTTATTTTACACGATTGCTAGACATAATGGTTCTAACGTTTTTAACATTATTTTTATTAGGCTTAGTCTTAATGTTATGTCATATTTAATATTTACATGAGTTAGCATATTTTATTACAAACTTTATTATAGTTTATATTTTGCGATTTCGATTGTTGAACATTGCTGTTTCTACCACTTTGAGGTGTAACATTCACATATACCACTTTCAAGACTATTTTCATACTTTTATAAGTCCCATTTAGACCATGCCAGTTTATTGCCTGTGGCATACAATAATGTCAAATAATAATTGACATGCATCATACGTCAGTTGCTTACAATTTTTGAAGGACAAATTATTGCTCCCACTATATTGCATGCAATTATTGTTATTGAATGTGCAAGAAACTGGCGTTGTCTAAATGAGGCCTTAATTTGAAAATAGGTTAGTTTCATATTCTACATTTTTTTTAAATATTGACATGCCATCATTTAAAAAATTAAAATTGTTTACTTTGAGTACAATTTCTATTCACAGTTTAACTTTTGGTGAACTCATGATCGCCACATTTTTATCCTTACGACACGTATTGAATTAATATTTGCTTTTCGATCTTATATAACGTGTTTAGATAAGAATTATAATTAAATTTTCTAATAGAAATTATTAATAAAAATTTCTTTTATTTAATTTATCATCTTTATTTATGTTTACTGGCAGTTATAAAAATAATTTTTGTGCCAACATTTCTAAGATAGAGACAAACTGGTCACTCACGTATGCAACATAATATGCATTACATTAATATGTATTAATCATTAATGCATTACATAATTGTAATGCATTATGACATTTTTACTATAGAATTTGTAAGCCAAGACTTACGTTGCGTGGGATAAGTGTGTTTCTTTCCATATGAACTCAAAAGGACAGATTGTCAAACTGAAGTATACTTTCCGTACGTGGGACTGGAAACAATTTGTCTCTAACTTTATTTTTATGTTACATCTCAAAGTCACTTAGGCCCAGAACAGACGGTGTAACACAGCTGAAACGCAATCGCGAGTTTCCTGCTTGCCAATTTCAATGAAACTGGCTTGCAACGCATTTCAAACCGATTTCAAAAAGGTTGCCTCATGTGTCGTCCATCAAAGGAGTCTATGACAGAAACTCAAATGCAACTCATAAGTATTACTGTCTGTTTTGGGCCTTAGTTGATATCTTGTAAACGATGTAACGTTGTATGTATATTAGAAATTAGAAATAAGAGGTGCAATGTTTATCTTGTATTTGTTTCACTCGAAACACGATTTATTTTTTAAGAAAGGACTTGAAGATTTTTGTATTGAACCTGTCATATCCAAATGTTTGTTTTTACTTTTGAATTTATTCAAAATGGCCGCCAATTAATCATATCTTTAACGTAAGAAAGGTGTAATATGAATAATTCACAACAATACGAAATTTAAATATTGATTGACAAAATCTAGAAGAGTCAGGTTTTGAGGTTTTGAGAGCCAAAATTGCACAAAGAGCGAAAAGTAGGTACAACTTTGAAAGCCCATATTTTTGAAACTTTAATCTTTACTATCTTTATTATAAGTTTGTATTGTCGAAGTTGTATAAATTGTATATGAATTATTGATTTTTGAAAGTTTTCTATTTTGAGTAAATTTTGACAGAAAAAAGGGTAACAATGCCAAAATCTTCAAACCACTTTAATGATAGCTAGCCTGACCAGTTTCATGTAAGACAGGATTTATTTATTAAATAATGTAACATAGGCCTAAATGTTAACAAACACAAAATACTGTTCATGTTAATTACCAAAATATCTTATGTTTAATTTTCAGTTGACAAAATACACAATAATATTTTTTATTATGCGTTTGTTTTTCACCTTTTCTCCTTTATATTGTTACGAATTTTTTAATGAAGAGTCCTAGACCCACGCCTAGAACACACATCGACAAGGTACATACTAAATATGCAGACGTAAAAAAATCTTAAATTGAATGACAAAAAAGGCCATAACTGGATGTCTTTCGCCATTTCTTTTCCCAGTGGTCATTTTTGCTTTGTTTCCGAAATGGTGGTAGTTTATAGAGAGTAGGTTATTATTATTATTTTATGCTACAAAGGTGGCGAACAAGCATACGGCCCGCCTGATGGTAAGCATCACCGTAGTCTATAGACGCTTGCAATACCGGGGGTATCACTCACGCGTTGCCAAAGTAGTGGCAATGCTAAGTTCGTTCAATGTACCTCACGAATTTATTGGACAAGATCCAAACTACCTCGACCGTTTTTCTAGAAAATAGAAAAAACAGTCGTCTGGATAGATAGATCGTTACTAAGCCCAATGTACCCCTCGATTTATATTATATATTTATATATTAACTTAGGAATCTTTTAAGAATGTAGTCGTACCAACAATGTATTAGTCGCCACCAAGGCTGACTCGCGCTGACGTTTAATGATGTTCGAAACTGACATTTATTACTTAATGCACAACGAAATTGATTTTCAATTATTATATAAGCTGCGAGTCGCGTTGTTGGCGTGTACTATAATAATGTTATTCTATTCCTAGTGCTCTCAAGGTATGTATTTGGTCTGCTTAAGATCAGGGTAGGTGTAAAAAGAAAAGATTTGTATATATTGATATGATTTGATTTAACAAAAAGCATGTCATTTACTCTCTAAATAGCTATATAAATCTATAAGTATATACCTATATAAAATAAGGCAGAATTTCGAATGCAAATGCACAGTTTACAAAAAAACCTTATTCATTTTTTCTCAGCATTGTCGTCGTCATGTTGGTAAGTGGAAAACTGCTATTATTCTCTTGTTTTACAAATATTTAATACTAATTTAACTCTATTTAATATTGAATTACTTAACAAAAATAATCACAGCACCATGTGTTATTACGATTTACTCAAACTTTTAGAATTTTGACAATAGTACAGTCAAGATCATATAAAGCACACACTTGCTATTTTGGCCTTATGACATCCCACTAATATTATAAAGGCGAAAGTTGTGCGTATCTTTGTTACTTCTTCACGATCAAATGGCTGTGATAATTTTTATGAAATTTAGTATGTAGGTAGCTGATACCTTGGATTAACACATAGGGTACTTTTTATCCCGAAAAGTACGCGATTCCCGCAGGATTTGGTCAAAAGTCTGATAGTCAACGGCCATTTAATAAATAAATATATAGGGACAATTCATACAGATTGAGCTAGCCCCAAATCGAAACTTGTGTTATGGGATACTAACTCAACGTTATTATATTTTATAACAAATCCATATATAGATAAACATCCAAGACTCGAGGCCAATCAGAAAAAGTTCGTTTTTCATCATGACCCGACCGGGGATCGAACCCGGGACCTCCTGGGTGGCGGTCTGGCGTCGTAACCATTACGCCACGGAGGTCGTCGAAATTTATAATTATAAAGTAGGTGGCGCTACTGTGCCTAAAATTACACGCGGGTAACAGCGCGGGTAGCAGCTAGTAAGTCATAAAAACCGTAGTCCAATGTGTAAAGATTTATATGATCTTGACTGTAATAATATTTTATCTAATTTTGACTATTAGCTAGTATTCACAGCTAATTCGAACCATTGTCTAAGGGCGTCTCCTAATACATTAGGCAAGGCTGACATGTCCCTTAAAATCAGATAGAATGGGAACGGAAATGCGTCCAAATACGGTATAAAAGTGAAGTTGTTAGTCACTGGATCCATTAGAGGGCGCCTTATATCCATTATTGAATCCTGAAACAAAAGAGAATTATTTATCTATTTATATAAAAGAAAGTCGTGTTTGTTACAACACTTATAACTCGAGAACGGCTGGACCGATTGCCATGGTTTTTGATTTTTTGGATTTGTTTCCGTCCCGAATAGCAGAATACATCTTAAAAACAATGAAAACTCGATTAGGGGTAGGGTAGGGGTAGGGTAGGGGTAGGGTAGGGTAGGGTGGGGTAGGGGTTGGGTAGGGTAGGGGCGGGGTGGGGTAGGGTGGGGTAGGGTAGGGTAGTGCCTCTAAGGCGGAACAAAGTTTGCCGGGTCAGCTAGTTTATTAATAAAAAAAACTGTTTTTTATTGTCATATGAGAACAAAGACAGTTGTAGATAGATAACAATCGTTAAGGCTCTGAAAACACTAAGCTAACTCGCAGTTGATAACACTACACGATATATTTTTTGCGTATTACCAATCTACCCTTACCATGTGTTGGTATAAACTGCTAGCAACGGCGGCGTAAATATATGTTGAAAAAATATAGTTTGTGAAGTGGTCCCTAAAGACACTTTTTTCGTGGATATTTTTGTAAGCCATCACTACTGAGTTTTCGATAACGCATTGTAAGGTTACAGGGCACAAACTGTATACTTTACCTTATTGTCAGGGTTGTCAATGATGACATAGACTAAAAATATTCCTTGTTGCCTTGCCCTCCTCACCGCTTGGATCACCCTTGTTTCTCCTTCCGAGAATATACCTCTTCCATCACTTACAATCACTAGTAATTTAGCATTGATAGCGTCACTTCTTACTGTCTGCTCTTCAAATAAAACAGTACAGAAGTCTAATAACTGTGCAATTTTGGTCTTGGTTTGTTCAAATTGTAATTGTTCTAGAATTTTCGAGCCGGAATGTTCTGAAAACTGCTCTGTGAATGGGTGGAGGAGGTTCGGTTTTTCGCCGAAACTTAGTACTGCCAGATCACCTGATTCTAGGAGGTTCAATGCCTGAAAAGATTTAAAAAATGTGTCACTAGATGACGTTGTGATGACATTTAATATTTTTGAAAAATATTTTCTCTTCAAAATATCTTTGATGGGATTTTGTTGTCATCACATTGCGTCATTAGTGTGGCCTAGGACTTACACCAACAAACCCGCAGTTAAGGTGGTACGTTTCGGTCGGTCTGAATAATAAAATAATTTATAATCATAATATAAATTATAAATATTGGCTCTTCTCATTATGAATGTGCATAATGCACTTTTATAGGGAAAAAGATGCATCGTGTATATTCATAATAGAAAAACCAATATTTATAATTTATTTGATGATTATTCAGTAGATATGTTGTACATGTTGTCGCCAAACCAATTTTCACGAAACTTCTATCAATGATCGAGATGCAATTTGTAAAAACCCCAAAAAAATTTAATTTTCCGCGCGGACAGAAGCATTCCACCTTAATTGAGGCAAGCGCAAAACAATCTGACTGACTGTTTCCATTGGAAACCAGCGTATTGGTTTATACATCTATATTTATAAAAGATAAAATCACTGACTGATTCATCACGAAATCTCCGAAACTACAAGTGCCAGGAGTCTCAAATTTTGCATGGGGGTTCCTTTCGGGGCGTAGGTGCTCACTAAGAAAGGATTTTTGGAAATTCAACCCCTAAGGGGGTAAAACGGGGGTGCAAAGTTAGTATGAAACTTTGCCGTTTTTGAAGTTATTCGAATGAAATTCAACATGAAAGTTCTTCACTAAAAGCATGAAACATGAGTAAAATATTTTTCTCAAAATTCATCCCTTAAGGGGTTAAACGGGGATGCAAATATAGTATGAAACTTTGCCGTTTTTGAAGTTATTCAAATGAAATTCAGCATGAAGGTTCTTTATTGAATGGTATGAAACACGAGTAAAAAATTTTTCTCAAAAAACATCCCCTATGGGGTTAAACGGGGGCGCAAAGTTAGTTTGAAACTTTGCCGTTTTTAAAGTTATTCAAATGAAATTCAGCATTAAGGTTCTTTATTGAAAGGCATGAAACACGAGTAAAATATTTTTCTTAAAAATCTTCCCTTAGGGGTTAAACGGGGGTGCAAAGTTAGTATGAAACTTTGCCGTTTTTGAAGTTATTCGAATGAAATTCAGCATGAAGGTTCTTCACTAAAAAGCATGAAACATGAGTAAAATATTTTTCTCAAAATTCATCCCTTAAGGGGTTAAACGGGGATGCAAATATAGTATGAAACATTGCCGTTTTTGAAGTTATTCAAATGAAATTCAGCATGAAGGTTCTTTATTGAATGGTATGAAACACGAGTAAAATATTTTTCTCAAAAAACATCCCCTATGGGGTTAAACGGGGGCGCAAAGTTAGTTTGAAACTTTGCCGTTTTTAAAGTTATTCAAATTAAATTCAGCATTAAGGTTCTTTATTGAAAGGCATGAAACACGAGTAAAATATTTTTCTTAAAAATCTTCCCTTAGGGGTTAAACGGGGGTGCAAAGTTAGTATTAAACTTTGCCGTTTTTGAAGTTATTCGAATGAAATTCAGCATGAAGGTTCTTTATTGAAAGGTATGAAACACGAGTAAAATATTTTTCTCAAAAAACATCCCTTAGGGGGTTAAACGGGGGCGCAAAGTTAGTTTGAAACTTTGCCGTTTTTGAAGTTATTCGAATGAAATTCAGCATGAAGGTTCTTTATTGAAAGGCATGAAACACGAGTAAAATATTTTTCTCAAAATTCATCCCTTAGGGGGTTAAACGGGGTGCAAAGTTAGTATGAAACTTTGATGTTTTTGAAGTTATTCGAATGAAATTCAGCATGAAGGTTCTTTATTTATACTAATATATAAAGCTGAAGAGTTTGTTTGTTTGTTTGTTTGAACGCGTTAATCTCAGGAATTATTGGTTCGATTAAAAAAATATTTTTGTGTTGGATAGCCCATTTGTCGAGGAAGGCTTTAAGCTATATAACACTACGCTTCGATCAATAGGAGCGAAGCATCAGTGAAAAATGTTGCAAAAACGGGGAAAATGATTCATATCGCGATAGCGTTTTCGACAACCACGCGAACGAAGTCGCGGGCACAGCTAGTGCATTCATATGTTGAGTGGAAACCATTTAGCCCATAGCAATATTAGAATAAGTAATTTTATAATTTAGAATTAGTTTAGTTTCATATAGAACTAGCTTTTATGTGCTGCTTTTTTTTTTGTTTTACTTCATAAAAAAATGTAAAATTACCTGTGACACCAGTGCAAGGCTCTCAAACGCGAGCTCTTTGCTTCTATTATCTGCCATAGAACTGGAATCGTCGACAGCTATCGCGATGCTATAGTGTCGCTTAGCGGGTTTGCTTCGGCGTAACCAGATTCGGTCTTTACGGAACTGCGAAGCGATGTACGCTATCACACGACGCATGTTAATAGCTCGACCTGTTCTGTAGTCGCCTGAAATTAATAGAAAAAAGTACGGATTAGGAGACTGTGACATTATGGCATTTGCTACAATTTTTTCTATACAATGTCTGTTTTGTACATTTGCAATATTTTTGGAGGCGTATCTACTAGTGCTACTGAACACGAATATGTGAAAAAAACATTATATAAAACTTACATTTAAATTGGAAGTTTTTGACAAAAATCCAAATTCGCCCGCATCGCACACCATACATTTTATGTTAAAGTCTGGCTAATGAAAGTAGACACTGATCTATTAATGCAAACTTTTTTCTGGCAATGTTAAAGTGAATGTCAAAGTCACGTTATTCACGTCAAATCGAGTTGTCAGTTTGTTGTCAGTGAATTTTGTGATCTTGTTTTAACGTTTCTCAGATCAGAAACATGAATAAAACTATTAAATGCGGCGTGCGTAAGATATTGTTCTGTATGATTTTAGTCTCTACTTTCATTAGCCAGACTCTATGAACTTCATCACTTCGTATGAGAGGGCGCCCACACCTGCCTTTCAGTATGCGATGGTCACTGCCGCTTCAAAGAAACGCGGCAGAAAAATAAGAAAAATTCTTCGATCACTTTGTGTTGAGAGTTTACTATAATCTGATACTAGATGGCGTTGTTTACTTTGTGAATCGGGCTATGGTTGCGTGTTTGGTTTTATATAAGGTGTATTAAGTATGCAATAAATTTATCTTTGAGCCTAGCGCTGGAAATTGTTATTTTCCGTTAACAAATGGAATCTGCTGGTCTACCATGAAAGTGTCCATTCGAAACAACGGACCCGAACGAAACACGTCCGCAATACGAAACAAGAAGTTACCATGAACATTTTTCGTATTTAACAATTTGGTTCGGAACCATAGAGCACTTTCGTGAGTGAATGAAAGATGAGAGGTCTTTTATAGTCACGCGATTTTTTTTTGTGATAAATGAAGTAGTATATACCAGACAATTTAAAAAGTATGTTCGTTATTGTTTAATTCACACAAGTTATGGACATTTTAAATAAGGCGCGTTGTGTTATTTATATTCGTCTCCATAGCGATATTGTTGATATGAGAATTGAGAATCTTACATAGTAGGTATAAAACTAGCTGTTGTCCGGGACTTCGCCCGTCGTCATTACGTATGCTTAGATCTTCAAAACTACGCAACGGATTTTAATGCGTTTTTTTAATATAAACACAAACTATTATGAGAAACCAAATATACGCAAACGAAGTTGCGCGGATTTCTTTAATGACAAATGAAACATCTTATTTTATTGAAAATACTAGTATTTATTAAATGGCGACGAAATGCCCAACAATGAAAAAGAGAAACGTATGAGAATACCTACGTGCCAGCTTACGCGGCACTATTACATAGAACTGAATACAAATTATCTAATATATTGAATACAAATTATCTGAAGAAGAAATTGAATCACGGCTATAAATTGGTATCCAATATGGTTTCCAATACAATCAGGAAACCCAGCAGCATTGCATTTCGTTCGGAGGGTGAGAGATCCACACACAGTCCATTATGTAATCTGAAAGACAAGAAAAGATGACCTAGTGAATTTTTTATAAACTTTATTTCGTGCAATTAAGATTTTATCATGTTTTAAATTATATAATTCTCTATTTATCCATTTTTATGTTAACATTGAATAAAAGAATTTGATTTACTGTGATTAATCTCTTTTTATTAGTACTTGAAACTTCCCTGTCTTAAAACACCATTAAAAATATTGTCAAATCATAAAATATAATTATTCAAAATTTGTTTACCTAGTTTGCTCAAGAAGTTGAATGAGAGAGTTCCATGATCTAAATGCTCTTCGACCTTGGTTAAGAACTCCTCGATAGGCATAGCTCTTTCGTGGAACCTTGCCGACGACGGCCCGCCGTCGCCGGCGCCGTTCCGTCCTCTCTTCCTCCATCACCTCAAAATTGCGTACATCGTCATTTTCACTAAAATATTAAAACATACTTATGCAGTATATGTCGTATGAATAAAATTATAAACACTAAGGGCTGAAACTGTGTAAAAGCGGACGTTTCAGTGCAAAATGAATTCACTACATCAACAAAATAATTTGTGGCAGGGTGCCCGTAGCGCACAACATCCTACCAATTAGAGTTTAATAAATGGGAAAAGTCAGTATGTAAATGTAGGTAGTAATAAACTCACATAAACTGAGGTAATACTGAAAGTCACAAAACTGAACAGCTAAAAAATAAATTTGATATAAATATTATAAAAATAAAGAATATTATAATGCGCGGGAAGAGCTGTGCGTGCGCGAACCAGTTGAATTTCGGCGGCTAACGCGCAGACTGAGACAGCGCTATCCGGCCGTGCGGGACGGCGACAACTTTGTCACGCGTATGGCGCGTATGGGTATGGCCCAAACAAATAGTCGGTCGACGCCACAAATTAGTAAAAAAAACCACTGCACTGTACGCTGATTGCAGCACTTATTACTTTAAAATTAAGTATAAATGACTTATATGTATAATGTCTTATGAGAAATAAATTTTAAACAAAATTTTACTTGAAAATTTATACTTACGAAAGTAAAACGTTAGCCCTTGAGCTTTCGTGTAATTTGACATTAAGACCCCGATATTAGTCCTGTCAAAAATGACATTCCGTCTTTCGGATTGCAACTTCATGGTAGGTAATACTGAGGAAAAACGAAGGCATATCGTTTTCGTACGTATTTCGTAACGAAATGTACTTCATGGTTAGAATTCAACGAAACGAACGTCCGAAGTTTCGGAATTACGTTTCATGGTAGACCAGCTGGACCTTATATTAATAACTAACTAAATGGAGTGGGGTCATTTAAGCGCTCTGTCAAAAGTGAATCGCTAAACGCTCGATGTCATGTCGTGTCGGTGACATGCACTTGACACTTGTGGAATGTTGCCAATGGAGGTGTAGTTTAAAGCGGGGAAATAAATAGTTTGTTTAAATTTCTCAACTTTCAAGTAACAACATTTTAGGTATATGATATCGTAAATTCACAAGCACTTGCATTAGAGAACGTGTCACATACCTACGTTAGTATTATTAGTAGCAGCAACTGTTTTAAAATTATCAGTCGATGCAATAAAAATAGTTAAAATGGGAAAATATTTTCACAATTGGGCAACACCGAGCATTTAAATAATACGTTAAAATCGTATTGTTTCTTTTTCATAATTATCTACAAAATACTATAAAATATTTCAGATTCCATTTATTAACTGACACTACTGACAGCAGATTCGCGTCAAGCTGTCAAAAAGTTTCATAAAAGTGGCCAGCGTCTTAAAGCAAACTATGCTAATAAATACACGAATACTGTCGAGGACCATTCTGCGCACTGATAAAGGGTTTTCAAAAACCTCTCAAATCTTACTAAGGGCGGATTCGACCAAACACAAAGTTACACGAGTGTTACTATTCCGGGAATAATTTTACTCCTTGAATTTACTCTTGGGTATCTTCGTTCACGTTTTTCCAATGTACTCGAGGAGTACGTTAAACTCGGTATTGTTATTCTGCGGAGTAAAAAGAATGATGAATGAATGTATAAACCGACAAAAAATCATTGTATTTGTTTCATCTAGCTTGCCTTGGAATGCCACAACAATTCAATTTTGGAGGATAATATAGCGAAATTTCAAATGTTGACAGCTTATTTTCACAAGTGACATCTCTGCTCTGACAATTGTTATTCTCAGATTAAACCTTTACTCCGCCAAAATTGCCCGTGTAAATATTTACTCGCGTATAGTTATCTTATTCTTTGGTTAGACGTTGGTAGAATGCAAAATCTGCTTACTCTTAGATTAAGCAGTAGTTACACTCGAGTAAGACTTACTCAAGTTTGGTCGAATCCGGCCTAAGTAAAAAAAAATACAGGACTCTGTTTACGGCTTTTAATATAGAACCGACGAATTATTTACGCCTTTTACGATTTTCTATTCAAATATTGCAACTGACTAAAACAACACATTGTATAATTATATATAATTCTTACACTCGGAAATAATTTCCTTTTAGTTACGTACAACCAATAAATCATATAAAAATTGCGGCTCCTAATGTTCTCGTTCTCGAGGTAGTTCCCGGCATAAAAATCTTATAAGGATGACTTCTTAGGTCCTAAACTATCTGTAAACATCTGAATCAATAGCTACAGCAGTTCAAACGTGAAAAGTACATACATGAAGAATTATTTTCGCATTTATTAATTAAAACAAACTGTGCCAGAGATTCAGCCGCGTGGACTTTCAATAAGGGCAATATAAATCTCATACCGTTTGGTTCGGCAGACACCGAATATATATCAACTAAGTACGAATAATAAGCATTATTACCCCCCGAGATGAACGACGATCTATGTCAAACTTACCGGCTCTCCTAGATCGTCCCGTAGGCTCCAAAACAAGTCTTAATCTTTCGCACAAAGAACGTGCCGAGCCCGCAGAATCCCGCCACAACGTACGCCAAACGCCCGCAGCGTTCCCGCTCTGTTTCGTTGGTCTTTGCAGCCACTCTCTTATACTCATATATTCTTCTACCGTTATATCTTCTGTGTGTTCTTGGGTGTTTTCTAGTCTGCAATATCGTAAAAATTATATTATTAGCTAGTGAAACCCGCGCAACTTCGTTTGCGTATATTTATTTATGCACAGCAGCGCCACCTATATCAGATTTTTGATCAAGTCCTACGGGAAAGGCATACTTTTCGGGATAAAAAGTACCCTATGTGTTAATCTCAGGTATCAGCTACCTACATACCAAATATTATAAACTAGCTGTTGCCCGCGGCTCCGCCCGCGTGGTCAAGGGAAAATGTATTTTTTTCCATAGGAATCTCTTTATCCCGTGGGAAAAAAGTAGCCATAAGTCACTCTCCAGACCTTAAATTATCCCCGTTAAAAAAATATATAATAATATACTTTTTTTTCCCCGTGGGGATAAGATGTTTTTCTGGGATTAAAAGTAGCCTATGTCACTCTCCAGACCTTAAACTATCCCCAATAAAAAAAATCATGTCAATCCGTTCATTACTTTCGACGTGAAGGGAGGACAAACAAACAAATAAACACACTTTCACATTTATAATATTAGTATGGATATTGGCCCAGCCATTTGAGCGTGAAGAAGTAACAAACAATACACATAACTTTCGCCTTTATAATATTAAGTAGGATTTACAAGCCATATTCCTGATAAGTTCCATAGGTTCCAGTCCACAATAAGTTCCAGTTAGCATAATATATCTGTTAGATAAATTAAGTTTTTTATGATTTTTCGTCAGTTAATATCTGGCAGACAGACAGTTTCTGAAACGCATTTTAATTCCACATTAAGTTTTACGCTATCTCTTTTTTCTTCTTTAGTTTGACAGTAACATCAATGCCATTATCTTTAAAAATACTTTTCAAAACCTGGCCGAGAGGAGCCTGGGAAAACTGTCTCTTTGTATTGTATCTCATTTTATTACCTGGTGTGGTAGGTGGTGTCCCCGCCCCTTGGCACGTGTGCGGTGCCCACCCTCTCCCCCTCCACCTCGACGCCGCTGTCGCCCGTCGGCTCCTCCCCGTCCTTATTGCCACTCTTCTCTTTATTTGTCTCGGAGCTGTCTTTTGTTTTCTCTGGCTTAAGCTCATCAGATTTCTCCACCTAAAAACAGCATATTTTTAATGCAAATTAGTAAGTCCGCCTATTTAGTAAATCTGTAGAGCACCACTTTTTACAGGGTCGGCAAATCGCGAGTGTTACCCCCGGTGTTGCAAGCGTCCATAAGCTACGGTGACTGTTTACCATCAGGCGGGCCGTATGCTTGTTTGCCACCTTAGTGGTATAAAAAAAGCCGTCCCTTGTAGTGTATTGTTATCAAAAATAGCTTAAAGAGGTAAATAAACGACTTAACACGCGTACAGCGCCATCTGTTATCGACGGTGGGTACTACAGAACAAAAAAAATAAATAAATAGCGGCATAGTGCGAGTCGGACTCGCCCATGAAGGGTTCCGTAGCAGCAATTGCGGTTTACGATTTACGACGTATTAAAAAAAACTACTGACTAGATCTCGTTCAAACCAATTTTCGTTGGAAGTTTATATAATAATAATAATAAATAATAAAATTCTTTATTCAGTAACAAAGTTTTACATTACTTAGATCTGGTTTGAGGCCTCCTTTTAAGTATATTATTATACTTGTGTTAGGAAACCTCGCTTCTCTATAACAAAAATTACATTTTAACTTAATTTTTTTTACTGTAGGCTTAAATACATACATACTTTAATATTTAACAAAAATTACATTTTAGTTTTATTTTTTTACTGTTAGGCTTAATATATTTTAATCTATAACAAAAATTACATTTTAATTTTATTGTTTACTGTAGTTATATGGTATTGTACATCATATTTATTTTTTTTGTTTTATCATTCTCTTTTTTTAGAAGTTACAGGGGGATGACGACACTCATTTTATCACTTTGGAAGTGTCTCTCGCGCAAACTATTCAGTTTAGAAAAAAATGATTTTAGAAACCTCAATATCATTTTCGAAGACCTATCCATAGATACCAAACGTATGGGTTTGATGAACATTTTTTGAGAAAAAAAAAATCTTTTTTTTAATTCTTTTTTTTTTAATTTTTTAAAATTTTACTCTCATCATCATCAATTACTGATGAAGGATAAACAAAGCCTAAATTAATTCTTACCTGTATATCATCATCGTCTACATCCATGGGCACTTCTTCATCATCTTTAAGTTGTTCAGCATCCTCGTCTTCTTGTTGCAAGGTGGGTTGCTGCTCCGCTTGTTCTTTGGTAGCCGAGTCTACGGCCTGCAAACATTTAGAGAACACATTTTAATATGTTTTTTGTTAAATTTAACAATACTATTGCAATTTGAACATCTCAGGTTATTATTGCCATGTTTACATCATTATGAATAATAACAATACATATATTCCTGTAACACAGCCACACCACTTAACGAATTTTGATGCGGCTTTCACAAGTCATTTACGGCATACGGAAGGTGTAACATACAAAGTTTTTAAGCAATTACACTATTTCGATGTATGGGGACAATTGCATTTTAATCAAAGTTAAGTTTGTCATGCCATCCTGTTCATCTTATCGTTAAAGCAATATTTGGTGCTTTCATAGCATATGAACTTCAATTTTTGATTGTGTGGCATACAAAGTTTTTCAAAATGGCAATTACTCAAGCGTATTACACTATTTCGATGTATGTGGACGATCTTTATTTTTTTTAATTTTGTCCTGCAATCCAGTTCATCTTATCGAGACAGCAGTGCTTTCATAGCATCAGTACCCACAAGTTTGTACTGAAGTCTTTCTGCATGTGTGCGACTCCGAATCGCACTTGACCGATTATGTGAAATGAAATGACCATGTCTTTATTCAAATAGGCGTATTACAAGCTCTTGCGAATGTAATGATGTCATACCTGTAAGTCGTCTTTATTGGCCTGTTTCACGTGTTGATACGCATCAGCGTCTTTCTCTGCGTCGTCGTGCGCGTCATCACCACCTTCGGCATCTTCCTCCTGTTCTTTATTCAGTGTTTGCATTTGCTTGTTTTTCTTTTCATTCACATCACCTAAAATATAATGTTTGGTTAGAAACTTTAGTTCATATTTAGGAAATTAAAGCAAACATTTAATAAAGTATTATTCAAAAGGAGGTTGTTACCGTTGAACTGATTTTAATGAATGTTTTAATAGTATTTTTATTTGGGAAATATTTTAGAAAGAAAAATTTTACCTCCCGCTCCAAGTTTGATGATTTTAATCAATTTTGATATTAATAGACCGAACTCTGAAAACGGTACTACGTTTTAACGAACAAAGGCGAGATCAAAATGAATAGAAAGGAAATTAACCTAAAACTCGGTCTTGATCTGTCCTGCCAGGCTTGTTCTCCCGTCGTTTCTGCTCTCGGGTACGATCAGCGCGACTGGCGGCCTGTTTATCACCTTTGTGTCCTCTCTCGCTCTTGTCTAGTTCAGAACGTCCTTGTGATTGCTTCTCTTCGCCGACTTGCTCTTGTGACTCTTCCTGGAACACAAATTTATATTTATTATTTGTTTTCGATTGATTTTTTGTCAAATAGATAATGCTTTTCATATTAAAACCATTGTGAAATGGACTCGACCCTAAAGGGATCTTCACGAGCGAGAGAATCGCGACGAGTTCGCGCTTATATCGTCGGGTAATCTCCACGAACGACCGATTATTCTGCCAGTCCTTTATACTCAAATACAAAAAGAACTTTACATAGACATATACATACTTTAGAAGCAGCATCATCATCCTTATTTTGATCAGCATTAGTTTCAACATTGTCATCTGTGCCTCTATCCATTTCCGCATTCTCAGCTCTATCTTCCGCTGACGGATCATTATTTGACGGATTCGCTTGTGGATTAGCCTCTTTCTTTTCTAATTCTTCTTTATCCAATTTATCTTTTTCGTCTAGATTCTCCGGGTTCTTAGGAATGTTATCTTCTGGATTTTCTTGGGATTCTTCTTCTGGTTCTGGTTGTTCTGGATCCATTTCTGCGTTTGGATCAGCATTCTCGTCTGGTTCGTCTTCATTTTGTGGTTGTTCATCAGTTTCTTTGTCTTTATCCTAGTAAAATAAAAGCATAAAAATTATAACAATTTTATTTATTTATTTATTTATTTATTACTCAAGTTGGTTGATTAGTTCCATAAAAATATTGGAAAAATTTATAACATTTTAAAATGTGTTTATGGAAACAAGATTATTTCACATTATCAAGTTCAAGTTATCTCTTGATTCTTCCTCAATTAAACAATGACAGAGATTCAACAAGTTAACAAATGATTTAATGCTACAAACTGTGCAAACTGATCTTTCTCAAATTGGCTCATCTTAATTTTCTCTATTATATAAAAATGAATTTCTTCTATCACTTATTAGTTATTACGTATGATTAATAAATAAATAAACATTGAATACCTGTTCGTCGTTAGTGTGATCATCACCGTTACCCTCTTCATCATCACTAACATCTAGACCATTTCTATTTTCTTTTTCCTCTTCACCTTTCTCATCCTGTTCTGTGTTTTCTTGTAGATCATTTGTCACTGGTATCTCAAATGGATTTTCTGTCTCTGTTTCTCCATCCTTTTAAAAAGAGAAAAAAATAATATAAATGTTTATGTATTATTTATTTTAAGAACTTTAATGTTTTACATGTATTCAATACTCACATCATCTTTATCAATATCACTATCAGCGTCCATATTGTTATCTGGAAGTTCAAAGTCTTCTGGTTCTGGTGGAGGCTCTTGATTGCCGTGGTAAGGATCAGCCTATAAAAACATTTCATTTACAATAATTAAAACACATTTCATTAAATAATAGTAAAAACAACAGTAAAAAATAGCAACACTTCGCTATCTTTTATACTGTTTGTTTATCTATTCATTGCCTTAATAATAGACAAGCTATTTAAATTATTATTATTATCCTCCGCTGTCCCACTGCTAGGAAAAGGTCTACCTACCCCTTTCAATGAATTCCTATCCAGAGACTCTTTTTGCCTATTACCAAAAATTACACGTAAAAGTTATCTACATTAGGCAATAGCAGGAACCTGCCTGCAGTTGTGTGCATAGGCCTCGCGCTATTGATCAGAGTATCCTCTAAGCCAGGTAAGTTTGGCACTATCTTAAGCCGACACTAAATACAGTTTCACTTAAGTAACAGCAGTTTTTTTCTATAACTTACATGATCATCATCAATTTCTGGTTCTTCTACTTCATTGATATCTTTCTTCTTTTTTCGTTCATTTCCTTCAGTTCCATCATCCTTTCCTTGTTCTTCTTCTTTAGCAGCCATCTCTTTCTCTCCTGTACTTTCGCCTTTGCCTTTCTCCTCTTTATCTTTCTTGTCGCTCTCTTCTTCCATGTCATCTTCGTCTTCTGAGCCCCATATTTGTTGATCCAATCTATAAAGAAGATACATTTTTTGTATTAATACTAGGCATTACACGAGCGGTGTTTTCTTGTTTTGACTTTATGTATACTATGAACTTTTACTTACTTCTCTGCCGCATTGTCAATGTCACCCATTTGTTTATCAGCGTCGTTATTATCGTCTTCTTCTTCAGAATCTTCTCCATCTACAACGACATAAACAGATCGATATGACATAAAATTGGCAAATGCAGAGAATTCAACAATCGCTACTATAACAAATTGAACAGAATCGAGGCAAGTCTCCTCTGGAAGAGACATTTTATTCAAAATTTGCAATGTTTAAATTAAAATATTTTATTTTAAATTAATTTCTCATGGGATGTTTTAATAACAATATACCTTTTTTATCAACGTCCTGCAAGTGCGAATCAAAGTCGTCAGACATGTTGACTCCTTTCTCCTCTTCTTTGCAATCTTTGTCTTCTTCTTTTTTCTCTTCTCCCGGACGACTTGCATCTTCTAGTTGATCCTATTTCGATATATCTTTAGTTATTACTGCATTGTTTATGTAATATGTACAAATAAATAGAAAAGAAATAGATTACAGATTTGGAGTGAAGTAGTGGACGTTGACTCATAAACAGACCAACCCATAATTTTTCAAGTTATAACCAATTCCCAAAAAGTTTCTAATATTATAACTATTTTATGGAAATAAATTGAACTTAACAATATCAATAGTTAACACTTGTTATACCTGATTTTCTATTCTTTCTGAGACGTCTTTCTGGCCTTCACCTTCTCCAAGGCCCGTGCCTCCAGACAATTTCCCTGGACCTTCCCCACCTTCGCCATCTTCCATATCCAAATCCGATGGTTTACAGAATCTGTAAATCATAATAAAATACATAAGAACGGATTTTTCTCAAAAAGATGCTATATTTTTCTATGCTACCTACTATAATAACCCTAACTACTAATACTACTACCTACACTAACATGATATCCTAACCAAAAAAAACAATAAGTTTATAAAATGTTAAATAAAATCTTACCCTTTGGTGGCCAAATCGGAGAATATCTTTAAAAGAACTGACAGCATCTTGCAAGAAACACGATGGACTGCAACCTGCTGCGTTACAAAATATTGGACAAACAGTATCATTTGTTCCAATATTGGAACCAATCTCATAACCACGTTTTTACCGTTACCACCATCCCCTTTGGAGGCCAAATATTGGACGTAATTAACCAACAAATTGTTGGTTTTCTTTATAAGACTTTCAAATTGAAGCATTTTAGCATCATTCGAAAGTTTATCTTGCAAAAGATCTTTCAAGTGTTTCTCTTCTAAAATATCTTTGGATTCTTCTTTTTCGTGATTGCTATCAATTATTTCATCAATAGCATTCAATACGTCTAAATTCTCACTAAGCTGTGGTAAATGTTTTTTGTAAACAGATTGAACTATTAACAGTATAGTCGCTAATAAATCTTCTGTTTGACTGGCCAATTCTTGAACAGTTCCTTCTTCCATAGAAACATCGTTGTGATCTTCTAGTTTGTCGATTTCTTTCAAAGCGTCCTTTAGATAATCTACCAATCTTACAATACTCTTCAAAATCGGATGTTTCGACACATAATCTTTATCTACGGTTACCTTTAATTTGATTTCATACTCTTGTAGTATTTTATCAGAATCATTTATAATACGGTCTAAGTTATTCTTAGCTTCATTAGCAACTTCTATGTGAGCTTGAGAAATTTCTGGTACATCTCCAAGAGTACTTTTAATTTTCTTTGGAGTATTCACTAATTTATTTAAAGCAGCCTTCTGTTTATCAACGATTGTTATAATAGTTTTTATTTTCTTATACAGAACATGCCACTCGTCGCTGTTCTTATAACATTTAATTATTGGAGAATCACACAATACATTATCAAATTCTGGCTCTGAATCAGAAAGTGTCTTCTCTGGCAAAGATTTCATAAGAATACAGAATTGGTCCAACAATATGCTAGTGTTGGCATAACACTCCATTAATATATCGAGTTTTCCTCTAACTGTCGATATGTTTGTTTCACTTGTATCGACTTCTAGTGCATTCGTAAGGCATGTTGTAAGAGTACGTATATCGCAAAGATATCTTGAGTATTTTGATATTGATTTCTTTTGGGAATTTGTTATTTTCTGGAAAAATAAATTATGTAAATATAATTCAAGAAAGTAAATTAAGCAAGAAATAAAATATACAATGAATTTTGTACTCTCTTGTGACTGCATCTCACATTGATTGCTTACTATCAAATGAAGTAACAACTAACCGAGTTTAAAACAAAATCTACAAAACTCACCACCAATTGCGCTACGAATCCTTTACACCGTTCAATATTCTGTATTCCCAGGTCTTGGTGCGGGGACACCAAGGCAGCAGAGAGTAGGCGGTGACGAGCTATGTTCTTCTGGAAGTACTTCTCGCAACCAGACCATAGCAGAGATAGTGAGGCGTCGCAACGTCTTAAATAAATTACGTATTTTGTTTATAGGGTATTTGGAATACAATAAGTATGATAGAAATTAAATTTAAAAAGGTCGTTACAGTTTTAATTCACTAGTTAAAGAACACAAAACTATACAAAATATCGAAAACATAGGACTAGTAATTACACTGTTCATAATTGTGATTCAATAATTTATATCATTTAATATTTAAAATTTTAAGAATAATCGGGTTTCGAAAAATCGATGTTTTTTTTACAAGTTGCATAAATTAGGACTAGAGAAACTGCCCTTATATTTTTTGAATTATGTATGAGAAACCTTTTATTGCAAAAAAATAAGTATGAACATTATGTACCTGCTCTTCAAATATTGCATAGCAGCATCCAAATCTACCGGCGGTATTGTAAAATCGTAGAGTTCTTCGTTGGTCGATAGAATTACAAGACCTGTGCGATAGTTCAAGCCCATTTTCGTGAGGTATTTAAATAAATCTGCGAGTGCTTTACGTTTTTGCTGTATGAAGTTCTTCGCTTGAGATGTCTGTTTCTCTTTGGGCAGAGTAGAATCAACCTGGTGTTTAAAAAGTATTTTAATGCTTGGCACATTATGGACATCAGTAATATCAGAAACGCTAACAATGTGTTCCCTACTAAAGAGAGGTCGGGCACAGCGGATAATCCGCTCAAATCGGAGCAGCCCGTCTGGGGAAGGACCTCCACCTTACAGAATATCATAGTCAAATAGCATTGGTCTCGGCCATGTTGTGTTCCTACGGTGAGTAAGGTCTCCAGAGCTCCACTTGGGTGGGTTGGCAACGCGTGAGTGATGCCCCCGGTATTGCAAGCGTCTATAGGCTACGGTGATGCTTACCATGAGGCAGGCCGTATGCTTGTTTGCCAACTTTGTAGTATAAAAAAAACAGAAATAGGAAAGTCATTCATCGAACGAAATGCATTGCTGCTTCACATCGATATTCTGTGAGAAGGTGGTACTTTACTTACCGGTCGAACTAGCCCATTTCATAAATGCTTTACCATTATAGTGCAAAGACTATCAAACAACTCCATTTCACTCTCATTTGACTCTGAGATGGCCAGGCTCTTAATAAGCATCGAGATCGTCCCTCTAACATTAGCTTGCCTAATATTATATACAAAAAATACAAACCTCCAGCGACCCCAAATGCGTGCTGGTCTCAATGACAAGTGTGACGAAATCATCCAATCCTTGTACAAGAGCTGGGTAGCCAGTATTCGTCATAGTATCTTTACACAGAATCTTCGCTTTGTTGAGTAAATTTGCAACTTTAGATAGTAGACCACCTTCTGATATCGCGTCGCAGGGTTGGTCCAGTTGGTCCAAGTATTTCTAGAATCATTTTAAACATTAAACCTACCTACCTACTAAAGATTTCATGCAAATGTTGCCAGGCGTATTTTATTTAATAATTTTATCAGTGTTACCAGCCGCACTCTGTCGGAAATTTAAACACTCATAAATGACGATAAGCCCTTGCATCTTGTAGGTAGTTTAAAGAAGTATACTACCAATAAATTTTAAACCCGCTACATACATTTTCAAAAGTCAAAATCACATTTCCCGCCAAACAAAGAAGAAAATAATGATCTCAATGAGTAGCACAAATACATTTTACACTTTAATCCTCGTTAAGGCTTAAGTTATGTTTTTTTCATTTCTTAATTAGAGAATGGAATGGTATTTGATTAACTTAAATGTTTTTGTGCTACTCAATATTTCGTAAATCGTGCAACAGTATTAATTCAGTTACATAAACATCTACTAAAACTAGATGACTGAAGAAATCAAAACGCAAAACTACAAACTTCAACTCAATCAAAAACATGCCTAATTAACTACTTAACTCTCCACGACCTCATTACAATATGTTAAAAATACACTACCTGTAGATGCTGCGAATTAAAAAAAAAATGTCGTTAGTGTTGTTAGGAAAAGAAACAAATAAGGTAGAAGTTTAGTATTAGTGGCCCAAAACTGGGGAAAGAGGTGTCGGACGTCCAGCGAGATGGATAGACGATATAGCTAAAGTCGCAGGTCGTACCTGGATGAGAATGGCACAGGACCGAGTTGGTTGGTGTACAAAAGAGAGGGGTATGCTTAGCAGTGGGAAAAAACGGGCTGAGATGATGATGATGATGATTAGTATCAATTAAAGATAAGTTTAAACCATAATGTTAATAAAAATATGCAAAATTAGTTTTATTTCGTGCAAAATTATACTCAGAAAGTTACACAAACGCATTTTTTTACATTTGAACCACACTTTTAGGCCACTGACGGTTATTATTCAGTTGCTTTTGTTTTTCCACTTAAAGAAAATTAGTCTTACCTAGGTCATATAATATAGCCTATAAATATGTTGGAAAAATCTTTCTAGACCAATGTACAGTCAATAAAGATAAGAGTTATCCGGGGACGTAAATATGGTAAAGATTTCTAAATATTGCGTGAAGGGATGTACTAGAAAATGTATTTATCAACAGTATTCATATTGTACTATGTAATCTATGTAATCTATTGTACTATGTAAGTTTCGTAACGATGCTTACATTATTCGCAAAAATGTTTAAGCTATTGCATAGCTTTTCGCGGGCTTTGAGCGCGGCGACCGAATCAAGAAATTCCGTAACGAAAATAAAACCTAACACCCCCTACTCCGCGCGGCGTTGAAAGCCGTGCATCGTCCAACATCGTTTCAGTTCGGCAAACTTCGGCACGGTGTTTGTGTGCGTGCGACGAGACCTATGCGTGTAGACTAGCTGCTAACTGCTCATAACTGATTCTATCTCTTTTAGACACGATGCTAGGTGAGACAGCGTGTTTTTGGCCGCGTCCACGAATGAGTTCGAGCTCGCGACTGTGCAATAGCTTTACCGCGGCAGTCCCCGAGTGCCACACGTATTTTTTTATTCTTAGTCTTCTACCGTGGTCACTTCTTTCCTTTGTTCACTGTGTGCGACAAAAACGCAGTGAATTCAAAAACACATAATTTACATAAAATTTTACCTTTACATTCCTCGCTTGTATAATATAATTCTGTGCGTCTATGAGGTAAGCGCCACCTGTGGGTGTGTTCGATGTAGTCGCCCGTTTAGGACGATCCCAGATACCGACGTGGTCTGTCGTCACATCTATTGTCTTATCCACTAGACAGCTTGTCACTGGTTCTTTCAGGATTTTCTGTAAAGTTTTGTGTACTTTATTAAATTAGAAGAGACTATTAAGCGAGTTCTCCCACGACGGTACCCGAGTAACGAGACGCGACTGAAGTCGCATGACGTCTTTTGCCAAAATATGACATAAGAGAAAGCACCCGAGGCAAACTTTTACCAATTAAATTGAAATGACGCCATCTACGAATCATACCCAATTTTTAGGTAGGTAGGTACTACGTACACATACGAAGTGCAGTCACACATAAGAGTGCTCCCTTTTTCTATATGTCGTATTTTGGCACATTGCAGGAAATGCAGATGGCGGATTTTCAAAATGGCGTACACGGAGACTTTCTATCCGCTCTTTCTCACTTGTAAAACCAAATGGCGGACACCGTTTAGCAACGATTCAGATATTTCTTTAGCTCCTTTGTCTCCCTCTAACATAAAAAAACTCACTTCAAAATCCTTGGTCTGCTTATGAAGCGCTTTGTGCGCTTTCTCTACAGTATCTTTGACACTCCAATAACTAAGGTCTCTGTCCCACGTACAGATTTTTACGAAATCTCTCAATTTCTTCTCTATAGGTGTACGTTTTTCTTTCAGTTGATTCGCTACTTGGGCACTGAATTGTGAATAATAATTATGTGTGTTCCATAGAATTGATAGGAGTTCATCTGAAAATGGTATATAATGATTTAAATAAGGTCTTTCATCATTGCTATTGTCAAACTGAGTGAACGCAAGAAGGGTAGGGGTAGGGTAGGGGTAGGGTAGGGTAGGGTAGGGGTGGGGTAGGGGTAAGGTAGGGTAGGGGTAAGGTAGGGTAGGGGTAGGGGTAGGGTAGGGTAGTGCCTCTAAGGCGGAACAAAGTTTGCCGGGTCAGCTAGTCAAATATAAACCTTACCTCTTCTGTCATTAGGTTCTAAATGCACTAAATGACAATGGTATGCATAGATGATGTCCAACCTAACTTCATACTCGACTAAGTTGGAACTCTCCATGTAATCTTTCAATACTGTTATAACACGACTCGATGGTACTTGTTCTTCTGCGTCTTCCGCCAAGTATGACGTCACCACAGAGTATAAATAAAACCAGTATCTATGCGCTTCCGACCGTTTCCTAGAACAAAAAATATCTTTCATATTAGAAATCCCACTAATATTATGAAGGCGAATGTTTGTTACACGAATTGAAATTTGGTACACGGGTAGTTTAGATTTGCTTCAAATTTAGTTTATACCCTGTTTGGCGACCTCCGTGGCGTAATGGTTACCACGCCAGACCGCCACCCAGGAGGTCCCGGGTTCGACCCCCGGTCGGGTCATGATGAAAAAACGAACTTTTTCTGATTGGCCTCGGGTCTTGGATGTTTATCTATGTGGGACTAGTATGCATGGAACGGAGCGAACGGCAGGCGTGAGAGAGGAAGGATGAGAGGGACGGAGGGAGAATGGCGGACGACGAAAAATTGTTAAGACGCGTGGGAGGGAAAATTTATTGTTTTATGCAGAAAACTATTATGTTGTGTTCATTGTCACGAATAAACTGAATTGGTGTTAAAATTGCGTTTCGATTATCCCACAAATTTGGGGGCTCGTCCGGGATATCGAAAAAAAAACGCAATCCGCTGATTCAACAACCGGCGCGGGCGGCGTGAAAAAACGTGGCGGCAACAACGTGGAGTGCAGTTGTGTTTTTCTGTGACGACGACGACGAATGACGAGTACGACGACTACGGACAGTGAGGACGACTGCAGCGAATCCAGCATCATTAGCAACATGCCGGAGACGAGGCGCACTAGCGAAACCGGCGACAATATGCTGCACATGACGGCGGAGCTCGTGCCAAAGTTTAGTGGGCAAGATTCGACCTATTCAATCACACGATGGATAGAAGACGTGGAGGATAACGCGGAAATATTTGGCTGGTCGGCGTTACAGAAGCTGTTGGTGGCGAGAAGGTCACTGGCCGGCACGGCGTTGTTATGGCTGAGGGCGGAACGACCGCACAGGACATGGGACGAACTTAAGGCCGCTATAAGTAAGGAATTTCCCGATGCTGTGGACATTAAGACGATTCATGAGCTGATGAGCGCGCGGAAGAAGAAAAACAACGAAAGTTGTATCGATTACGTGCTAGTCATGAAAGAACTCGGTCGTAGAGGAAAGATGGCGGATTACGTTGCGATCAAGTATATAATCGATGGCATACCGGATCACGCTATGCATAAGGTGATGCTGTACGGGGCAAGTACATATTCAGATTTAAAAGAACGGTTGAAGATATACGAGAGTGTCAGAGAAAAAGTGAGGAGTGATGACAGAGGGCGGCAGCCAGTTGGTCATCGGACGGACACGAGACATGCTCATGGCATTGTGAGGTCGTGTTTTAATTGTGGAGAGAGGGCTCATCTTTCGGCGCAGTGTCCGCACAGGGGCAAAGGATTCAAGTGTTTTCGGTGCAATATGTTTGGACATAAGTCATCGGAATGCACTGGGGCATTGGCGGCAACGAGCGGCGGGAACGCGCAGCATCGTGCGAGCGAGATGGCAACAGCAGGTACGAGCGGCGAGCAATGGCGGCGCACGAGTCGAGTTGCTGAGGTTGGTAGCAAGTCGTCGCAGGCGTTATGTGTCAAACTTCAGACGGTTCCCGACGTCTCCGAAGCCAGTGTGTTATTGTCGTCAGTTGGCAACACGCAATTGACAGGTGTGACATTAGCCACGAGTAATGTTTCCGACAGTAACATTTTGCATGTAAACAATACGATAGCCGTGCAACGACCAGTTAAAAACATTAAAGTGTGTGGAAAAACAATCCCAGCGTTATTTGACTCGGAAAGTGACGCCAATTTAATACGCGAGGACTCCTTTAACGATTTGTCGCTTACGCATGACTTGCAGATTCGGCAGTGCATGACGGTGTTTCGTGGACTCGGTTGGACAGAGGTGCGAGCAATAGGGTGTTATACCACCCCGGTAGTGGTGGACGATAATTCTTATAATGATGTCTTATTTTACATTGTACCGAACGACGCGATGGCGTACTCGGTCTTACTTGGCCAGCAGTTTTTGAGCAATGTTATAATGATATTGGGAAACAACAATTTGGTAATTTACCCTACAAATGAGCAGTGGCTTTATAACATAAGTTGTGATAGGTCGGATTTGGACATTATTGGTGGTGAGGTTAGCTCAATAACGCAACAACAGATATGTCAACTAATTAATGATTACAGGCCATTGAAAACCAGGGTCGCACCAGTGGAGTTGCGGATCATTCTCAAAGACGACATCCCTGTGGCTCAACGACCGCGCAGGTTGGCTATCAAGGAATACGAGGAGGTCAATAACCAAATTAGAAGTTGGTTGGATGATGGCATTATAAGGGTGAGTACTTCCGAATATGCAAGTCCTTTGGTGATTGTGAGGAAAAAGGATGGTAGCGCTAGGGTGTGTGTAGATTATCGTCTCATCAACAAGAAGATGGTCCGAGACGAGTATCCCTTGCCAATCATTGACGATTTGATTGATAAGTGTAAGACAGGCCGAATATGGAGCGTGCTTGACTTAAAAAACGGATATTTTCATTTGAAAGTACATGAGGATTCTATTAAATATACAGCCTTTGTCACACCGACAGGGCAGTATGAGTTTTTAAGAGCTCCTTTTGGATTGGCAGTATGTCCAAAGGTGTTTACGAGGTTCATCACTGTAATCTTCAGAGATTTGATTGAGGAAGGTATTATGTTGATATTTATCGATGATTTACTGATTATAGCACAAGACGAAGAACAAGCAGTGGATCGGCTAGCACGGGTACTACGACGAGCTTCCGAATATGGGCTGGAAATCAACTGGAAGAAATGTCAGCTTCTAGTTCGTCAGGTGGAGTACTTGGGACATGTCATAGAGGAAGGTATGGTCCGACCATCACCAGGAAAGACCGAAGCGGTTCTCAAGTTTCCCGAACCCAGAAATGTAAAGGAGCTGCACAGTTTTATCGGTTTGTGTTCATATTTTAGAAAATTTATACACAGCTTTGCACAAATAGCCCGACCGCTGACCGATTTACTTAAGAAGGATAGAGAATTTGAGTTCAATCATGAGCATAAGAGTAGTTTCGAGAAATTAAAGCAATGTTTAGCGACAAAGCCAGTGTTGAGCATTTTTGATTCAAAGTTGCATACCGAATTGCACATGGATGCTTCATGTCAGGCGTATTCAGCCATTTTAATGCAAAAAGATGAGCGGGGTGAGCTCCACCCAGTTCACTATATGAGTAGGAAAACTACAGAGGCTCAAAGTAAATACACAAGTTATGAGCTGGAGGCGTTGGCTGTTATAGAAGGTATCAAGAAATTCAGACATTACTTGTTTGGAATTCATTTCAGAATTGTAACGGACTGCAAGGCATTCCAGATGACATTGAACAAAAAGGAGTTAGCAATGTCTACTAGGGTTGCACGATGGATAATACTTCTGCAGGACTATGACTATGAGATCGAGCACCGAGAAGGCAGTAAGATGAGACATACAGACGCACTTAGCAGGATCACATATTTTGTTGGTACAATATTTTCTGATTTAAATGATAACATAAGATTTGCTCAAGAAAATGATGATAGTTTAAAGGCAATTATAGACATTTTGAAATTACAGCCGTATGAACACTATAGTTTGGATAATGGATTGTTATTTAAAGGTGAAAGCAGGCAATTAGTTATCCCGAGGAGTATGGAGGCCGAAATATTGAGAAGAGCACATAGTAATGGACATTTCGCAGAAAGGAAAATGTTAGAGTTGATTGATAAGGACTACTACATTGCCGAATTGAATAAAAAGGTTCGTCACTTTATATCTACGTGTGTGCCATGTTTATTAGCAAATAGGAAGGAAGGAAGGCAAGAGGGATTTCTGAATCCTATTGACAAGGTCAAGGATGGAAACCAAGAAGCAATATAATCATATATTGACGGTCGTGGATGCATTCACTAAATTCGTGTGGATTTATCCAACTAAAAGCACCACGAGCAGGGAGGCTCTCGATAAGATTAAAGTACATCAACAATGTTTTGGTAACCCAAGTAGAATTATCACAGATCGAGGAACAGCATTCACCAGTACGGAGTTCGAAGAGTTTTGTAAAGAAGAAGGAATTCAGCATATTTTGGTAACAACGGGTTTGCCTAGAGGGAATGGGCAAGTGGAGCGAGTTCACCGAACGATTGTGTCTGTGTTAACTAAACTATGCATTGAGAATCCTACAGTATGGTACAAGCATGTCAGCCGTCTTCAAAGAGCATTGAATAGTACACATCAACGAAGTGTTAACACGACCCCGTTTGAACTGATGATTGGTACTCGGATGAAATCTAAAGAAGACTTGACTCTTTATAATTTACTTAAGCAGGAGGATCAAGACAACTATATGGAGAATCGAGAAGAGTTGCGGAATGCGGCTAAGCAGCACATATTGGAAGTCCAGGAAGAGAATAGAAGGAATTACAATAAAAGAAGGAAGCAGAGTAATAGTTACAACGTTGGAGACATAACAGCTATAAAAAGAACACAGTTCGGAGTGGGGATGAAGCTGAGACCCAAGTTTCTAGGCCCATATAAGGTCACCAGAGTGAAAGGTAAGGATAGATATGACGTGGAGAAGATGGACAGATCAGCAGAAGGACCGACAAGGACGTCGTCGTCAGCCGATTACATGAAGCCGTGGCCTAATTCTTACGAGGCAGAGTGAGCAGTTCGTTGGTTAGTCGACCTACCAATGATGTCCAAGTCGCTATTTCAGTTTAGATGTTATTGTTTCTGTGTTACCGATTTTAAATTGAGTATTCTGTTTTTGTTTTCGTTAACATTTCTCATGCAACACTGCTGAAGGCCAATAGGTGTGTCTCTTAAAGTTTATTGCGTAGCTATGTATAGATAGTAACTAGGATCTGTGCTAGTCTTAACCACTAGGTGTAGGGAAATTAAATGTAATAGTGTAATTTAATAACAGTTGCGTAAAGTTAATATTTTTCATGTTGTAACTGATAGCATGCTTGTCAGATATTTGTTATACTTACGTTAAATACTTACTTCTGTTTACCCCTTCAGGGAATGCCGCTGCGAGCATACAGACAATGGTGCTGATGTTATCTACTATTGAGGTTGAACGTAGCTTGTAATTCGTACTTACATACCAGTTGTGTTAATAGAGTTAAGTTTAGCTTTTAGTTTTGCATGCAAGTTATCAGTCTGAGGACAGACAGACAAACAGGACGGCCGAGTGTGGGACTAGTATGCATGGAACGGAGCGAACGGCAGGCGTGAGAGGGGAAGGATGAGAGGGACGGAGGGAGAATGGCGGACGACGCAAAAATTGTTAAGACGCGTGGGAGGGAAAATTTATTGTTTTATGCAGAAAACTATTATGTTGTGTTCATTGTCACGAATAAACTGAATTGGTGTTAAAATTGCGTTTCGATTATCCCACATCTATATATGTATTTGTTATAAAATATAATATCGTTGAGTTACTATCCCATAACACAAGTTTCAAACTTACCTTGGGGCTAGCTCAATCTGTATGAATTGTCCCTATATATTTATTATTATGTTTATTTATTATTATTTATTTTAACACAAAACATAGTTTTAATCTCGGTTATTAGTCCAGGAAATGGAACAACGGGATTTGGCAGGTATTTCCGCGGGTATTGGCTAGTACTAAATAAATAACAAAATAAACAAACCATATTAGATTTTATTTTTTACTTGCTTTTTTGCCCGCGACTTCGTCCGCGTGAAGTTCCGGACCCGTTCCCGTGGGAACTACATTAAATTTCGGGAAAAGCTATATCACTCCCTGATAATGTAGCTTTCTACTTGTGAAAGAATTTTTGAAATCGGTACAGTAGTTTCGGAGCCTATTCATTTCAAACAAATAAACAAACAATCAAATCTTTCTTCTTTATAATATTAGTATAGATTAATTAAACGAGTTTTGCTCGTCTAAAAGTCTGTATTCTAACTTGACTGCATACTAGGCTGTATGCTACGAATAATTTAGTAACATTTGATTAATAAAATAAAAGCAAAATATACACTACCTGTTGTATAAATTGTTCAAGCACTCTTTCCAATGCGCCATTTCTAGCTTCCTCCAATTAATGATTTGTTGTCCAACAGCCAATGAAATGTCAATCAAGTTGTTTCCTTTATGTGCGTTCTTGTTCCACTCCTCGATTTTATCTCGTAGTAGTTCTAACCCAGTTAGGAGTCGAGACACTGGACTTGATACAGGGAAACTTAGTATTCTGTTCACTATTACCATAATCTGGAAAAAATAATAGTCAGTAAGTGCGAGTCAAACTCAAGCAAGGCGTACACAATTGCATTCGCAAAGATAACGTTTTGTGGTCGGCGATATTTAGTGTATAAATCCCGTATGTCAATTGTAGATATTTTGTTCAAAGTGTTTAACGTTTAACATTTAACAATTTTAATATCCATCATCATCTCAACCCAAAGTCCACTGCTGGACATAGGCCTCCCCCAATCGTTTTCATGTACAGATAATAGTTTTGGAAACTTTGAATATTGCTTAGTAATAATAAAACTGTATAATACCGGACAATTCTAAGGCAGTCTAAAATAATGAAAAAGGATATTTACATCTTTCAATGTTGGGAAGTCAGGCCATTGATCAAGTAATACGTTAGTAGCATCCTTGACGTCTAACAGCAATGGAACACACTGCCTTGTCTCAGAGACCCACGCTGAACGGTAGAAATCCACTTTTTGCCCAGACGATTCTGTAAAATTAAAATATTTATATTGCCTGTAAAAACTGACGAACCACACTGAATCGGCCCGCAATTTAATTTGAGCAACACATAAATAGTTCAGTGGACATGTTTATGACATGTACACCACAGGCTGTAATGTGCACATACACATAATGTTATCCTATGCGAACATAGAAGACTCACTATTGACTGAGTCGAGCATATATTGCATTTTGTTAGTATTGAAATGAACTTACCAATACCGTCAACTTTTTCTTTGATTTGTGACAACAATACTAGCAAACTAGGAGAAAGAGTTCCTTCAAAATCAGCGTCCAAAGTTTCCCATACATTCTGCATAATCCTACTAAATGTTGGAAACCTCTTCATCAGTGGGCTGACTACGTCACAACCGACCAACTTCTTTGGGCTGGGTAACCATTCCGCATGGGTCATATTACGTACAAAGAAAGTATGCCATTCATATACTACAGACATGTCTTCTGGCGTTATAAGTAATTTAGTTTTTTCTTTATGATCTGTAGTTTTCTTAGTCTTTTGTTCTAAATTCGGTGGTTTGAATTCTCCAAAATCAGTTTCCGTGTATGATGGGAACATTTCCGTTATTTCTTGGTCCGCAATCGCTTCTTCGTCTTCATCTTCACATTTTGACCTAAGAAAAAAAAGTGATGCACCATCAATGTAAACAAAATCTCGTGAAAATTTACAGAGTTTAGTAGCTGTGGCAGCAACTCCATGCTCTACGTAAAGACAAATAGCAGGAATAAATTTTAATAACATATTTTAAAAAAAACACTATAGGAAAAGAAAACCATAATCAATTCCGTATAACCTGCAGCTTCTGAGATTATCATGCTAAAACTTTCAGAGCCCCTTCCCACATGGCGTAGGCGTTCGATGAACTAATACGCAGACGTATCGATGACGCAACGCACACTTAGCGTTATTTCGACGTCTTTACTGTACGCAAAGACAACGCTAAGAGTGCGTTGCGATATCGCGGCGTCTGCACTGCGTATGCGTTCATCGAACGCCTACGCTACGCTTAGGCCATGTGTGAAGAGGCTCTAATGAGAACCAATAGCAAAAAATATATAAACTATATTATTAACATAACAGAAATACAATCTCTAGATTTTTTTAATAAATCTACAGACATGGCTCATTTACAATTTTAATTTCATTGTTAGAGCGTACTGTACTGATGTATCGTGTATAATCTTCTGTAAGTTGTTGTATACATACTTAGTAACATAAAGAGCTTCGTCGTCCTGTTTCTTCTGTTCAATATCCCTTTGCTGTTGTTCCCACGCACGCACCAATGCACTCAATGTAGCGAGCACGCAGCGGAACGTACGCGAGTCGACACGTTGTGTTGGCGTGCAGTACATTTTTAGCTCGGATAAATTCATTTTCAACACTCTGTTGAAAACAAAAAAGATTAACTTTGAAAAAGTATAATATTATTAACTTATCAATTACACAATACTATATCTAGCTTAGTGCTTAGACTATTACATTATGTTTACAACAGTACGTATACACATTTTATTTGATCTGGAACTGTATTATGTTGGACTGAGACTAGGACGAAACGAACCATACACATTCTCTTGTCAGAATTAACAATATGCCACAGATAGAGAAAGGTTTATTTATTGACGTAAGTTACCACTACAGAAAGATTTTTTGAAATTCATGAAAAAGGGACTGTTTGGGTATAGGGTATATTAGGGCGCATAGGGTATCAATATACTTACTCAATATTCTCCAAGTCAGCATTGAAAGTATTATCTGAGGTATTCAAATTTCTATTCAACAGTTGAACAAACTTTTCACCAACAAATCTGTTCAAATACGATTCTTTCCCATCCTTATTTGGTATATCATTAGGATACACCATCAAATCTCTCATAATTTCCTTCATCTCGATACCTTGATCGATTTTAACGATTAATTCTCGGATTAAATCGTTTAGTGATGTAACACTGTATACGATTTGGGATATCGATGTGAGCAACGGTTTCGCTAAATCGGGAAACGCGTCGGAATAACCCAACATTTTCTTGTAGAATGCATTCACCGAGTATAACCAAGAATTCGTTTCTTTCATAACTGTTTGAGCGTATTGTATTGCTGTTTTCTCGTGTATTTTCTTTTGTAAGTGGTTATATAAACCGTTCAATGTAGTTATTAGATTCTTGGCTAAATCTTTTGTCGTTTTTGGTGATAGGACAGATTTGGTGAAATGCTTGCAATCCTGAAATAAGAATTTAATAATTTTACGACAGTTTTGAATAATGCCTATTATAAAACGACATAAAACACATTATCTTTTGTGAGTGTAGTTTGCGAGCTTGCGTACGCACTTACGTCCACAAGAACGCACAAATACTTAACACAAATAAAATCTTACCTTTACAAAACTGCTGTAAGTAGGTTGTTCCGGTCTAAAAGTGTTCCCAGAAGCATATTTATGTACTCTATCAGCTGTTTTCTCTTTCAACTCGAACAAAACACGACAATATGGGTGTACCTTCATCAGATCATGTTTATTTACTATCAAACGTTCAACTGTAACGTCGGAGCACTTCTCAACATTAGTGTTCTCCTGTATACTACCAGAAACAACACCATGTATGTAATACACACTCAATAGAGCCTCGAACATATTTATGTCCTCTTCAATATATTTTACTTTTAGACGATATTTTTCTACGTGGTCTATAGGTTTTATTTCCGACATCACTCGAATGAATAAAAGACTACTTAGTAAAGACAATTGTGCAGTCAAAATATTAGTTTTAACGCCATCTGTTGTGTTTCTAAGTAAATTTAACAAGTCACAGTAAATATTGTGAGTTTCAACCACCATTTCCGTGAATATGGCATCTCCTTTGAAGTTCTCGTGTAATTCTTGTATAGCCTCTGAAGTCACGTATGATGGTTCGTTTTCTGGTTGAATTAGTTTCACTGCTGATTGCAAGTAATAAATTAGTTGCTCATATTTCTCTATTTCAAATTCAGCATCAGATTTCCTGAAAACAATAATTGGTTTATCAAAAGAATGTACAGAAATATTTTGAAAATTATTGATGCATTAAATCTCATGGTAAATTAGGAGGCAAAAAAGAAATAGGAGAACATGAGAATTATGAGCATCAAAAAAAAAGACTATAATTTAAATAAAACATACATTTTGATTGCAGCAGCAGTGTCCAAAGTAGCAATATTTTTCCATATCACATCCAAAACTGAACTCAATTGAATGGAATAATTTGCACGATTCTCCAATGACACTGTTTCGTAAGCTAATAGATTTCGTGAATCTGTAAAATGCAAAAGAAAATATGTAAGGAGTGTTCAAGAATGATCCAATATCCCTCAGTATATTAATAAAACCCTTACATTAGATAAATGAGCTTTCCCCTTTCCTAATGGATGACGAATGACGTAATAGGAAAGAGTTTGACACTAGGAGGAAAAAGATTATGTTGCGTATTTACGCAGCTTATATAATGTTCGAAGAGTCTAATAACCACATCGAAACTCCCTTTTTTTGATATTGGTCATGAGCCTTTTTAATTGTTGGATAAACAAACAAACTAGTTTGGTAAAATGTAATATTAAAGAATGATAAATGTGACATAAAACGTAATAAAAAAGAACACGAAAAAAAAACAAAAGAAGTGTAATGTAGTCTCGCCGGTAAGTAGGTGTGCGGCCTCCTTGCGGGGATTCTCCAAAACAACACAATATAAATTGCATCATGAGCTGCAAATATAATATCCAAAAGCATTTGAAACATTGATGATGCCGGAAACAGTTGTACTCACCCTCATCATCACTTGACAGTGTTAACGACTGCACATAATAAGGTAGTAAAGCGAGATTTGTAGACATCCTCTTTCCATTAGTAGGTATACTTTCAAGGATGTCCTCATTACTTAAAACTTTATTAACATTGTAGAACGCGGTAGGGTACAAAGCTGGCGAATTCACCAATATTTTATAAAATTCATCCCAAAACTTCACTGAGACTGAGGACACTCTGCAAAAATATTAAAAAATATTAAACTTTAAAAAATCTGTAAAAAATATTAGTTTTCGTAATAGACTCTTATATTTTTATTAAATTATCTTCATTAAAAAAATATTACGTATACTATTTATTAAAACAATGGAAAACAATACAATTTATATGAGATTCCGGAGATATAGATTGTAACATCGCCATGTTTCATTATTAAACTAGTTTTTATATTACCCGTCTATTATATGTATATCTTTGGTTTAATCTACTTCTGTTACTGGTGCTACATATATTACAAGTACCTATTTACCTTTGAATGTCAATATCAGGATTTTCTTCGAATAATTTTTGTAAAAGCTGCAAAATGTTCAATAAAGCAGGCGGAAATCCAATTGTCCTTTTACTGATATGTATCAGATTTATCAATAAATCATTTTGTTTCTCTACGCCCTCATTTGTTGATACCTTCTTAAGTGCTGCAAAGAAATCTTGCTGCATGATACCCAAAACTCTTTGAACTATGTAAGAATTTAGTGGTAACAATATCAAATCGGGTATTTGATTAAATTCTTTAGTATTTAACTGATTAGTTTTTTCTTCTATTAAAGTTAATGTCTCTCTATTTGGTACATCAGTTGATAATGTGACATCAGTAGCGACATCTACTGATAATTTACTCAATTGCTTTTCAAGGGGTTGATTTAAATCTAATGTCAGCTTATTATAAACATCCATTAAAGTTGTACATGATTCATATTCTTCTTGATTTTGGTATAGCTTCGGTTGACCATAGAATTTTCTGATTTTCTTACTCAATTTGGCCATTTCTACATCACCTCTCTCACTTTCAATTATAGTGCTTTCATAAGCAACATTGAAATCCTCGACTAATTTATTATTCGGTAGTAGTTTACATAACTCTCCAATTAGATGTTTTTGTAGCCATTTACTGTGTACATAAAGTAATTTGACAATTTCCTCATTTAAAGTCTTCCGTCTTTTAGTTTCAGATATAAATATACCTAACGAACATATATTTACGAATCTTCTTCTCCAATTTAAAAGTTGAATAAGATTGCACGCTGTTTTGTCATCTGTATTTTGTATATGTTTGACCACATTTACTATAGTTCTATCAATGATTCCTAAATAATGTTGACATGTTTTAAGTATTGGGTATTCAACAAAATCATCAGTTAAACTTCCAGATAGTACCGCTTTAGAATAATCTAGAGCTGAGAAATCTTTATTGCCATCTATTAAAGATTTTGCAATTTCATTATACACTAGAACAGCTTCGGTGTTCGCCTTAGACACAAGAACGTCATCTAATTTGTATGATTCTGGATAAAATCTTTTATAAGCTTCTGTTCTTCCATGATTTTTATTATATTCGAATAAAACATCATTAACAAAATTCATAAACTTATTGGAACTTACTCCATTACTAATCAAATTATGCAAGATATATAAATGCTCACGTGGACATTTTTGATATGTTATGTATAGACTAAATACATCATGTAGCTTGTCCACTGCTAATTCGTCATTGCCTTGTTGGATAACAATGCCAGCTATTTGCTTAGCAACCTCATACTCAGAATTTGCACAAAGACCTCTGACGGTTAACGTATGATGAGTCATTTCATTTGGATTTGTATTAAATTCAATTTGATCCAATTCATTTTCCAAGGCTTTGAGCATAGAATTTTTCATTTCAGCCAGAGAAGAATTTACGTTTGTAGCAAAATCACCGCCACATCTCGATTTTATATAAACATCAGAGAAACTGTTTAACAATGCTGCTTTTAAAGGGACACCACGCACTATTTGTTGACATGCCAAATGTGCCATTTGAAGTAATTGAGATATTGTTGGCCGTTCAAATCCTAAAAGGCAAAATAATATTTATTTAAATCAAGCACGTCATTAAAATAAAAGAAATGGAAGCTTATAGTTATATAACTAAGAAAAGATCAAAGTACCAGACTACTATTAGACCGATACAGTTAAAAGTAGTAGTACCGATACACTTGATTTAGACACATGAAATTTTAAGCAAATTACAATAATGGGACTGCCCTTCAAATAAAAATAGTAAAATAGGTACATACCTTGTATAAACGATGTCATAGTCTCGTGACATTCGATACAAGTCTCATGGTACTCCTGCGGCAAACCACATGATGATAGCAAAGCTGTTAAATCCATGTAAGATATTGTATCGATCAAACTGACATTCCAATCTTCAAGTCTTAGTAAAAATATTTCTAGTCCTCTATTCCTCATTGCTCGCGAAATCTCTCCATACTTTGGATCCATAGTGAAAAACACCCTAAAGTTAGGATGAGGTTTGATTTCACTTATTTCACCTCTTTCAGGAATACTAAGTACCCCATTGGGTTCTAGCAAGCCATTCAGTCTATCTAAAACTGCCGCTGATGTTAAGTTAACATTATCTAATAATAACCAAGAACCTTCATCCATAGTTTTTACTAATAATGAATCAATCCATTCAAACTTCCCGCCAGCATTTACTGCATTACTTTTAGATATTTTGGATTCCAATTTTCTCAATTTATCTGTAACATCCTGTATTTTAGTTTTTATTTCATAATTTTGACAATATTGTAGCATATTTCCGCAATGATTCAATAAGAATTGTATATTTTTACTAAACATTTCTACACCGTCATTATTGTTAACACAATTGGTTTGTAATTGTTTATATTGATACAGTTGGCTCAGTAAGTCATGTGATTTTGATTGCTTCTCTTGTTCCACCCAGATACCTCTTACTATTTGTATAGTCAAAGTTTCAATTTTATCAAAGATATTTTCTAAATTTCTATTTAAATCTACTTGCTCAAAACCACCCAGAAGATCTGAAACGTCCATTGCTGACGTCACTGGAACGACTTGCAGGTCGTTCCCAGTTAGATCAGCAAGCGTTTGAACAATACTACTCTTTCCTGTAGCAGTGGGCCCGACGAGTATAGATAACCAGTTCATTTTGACACTTTGCGCTAAGGCTTTCAGTATCGGTAGCTGGTTTCTCAATATTAGTAAGTTATTATCCATTGCTCGACGATTCTTAAAAGTTTTCTCAATCTTTCTATCTATGTACACATCACCAATGATAATTTCTTTATCGTTTATAACAAATTGCGGAGCAGTATCGCTTCTTGGATATTCTGGACAAAACACTATATCGTATGTTTCCCTCATTTTCTGTTTATCATCAGCAGTTCTCATTCGGTTAACATAGAGTATGTCAACAAATTTTCCAGGAGATAACTCTTTCCCGTCTTTTTGGTCTTCGATAAGAGCTTCACACCATCTTTGGATGTCTCTCAAGTTCATTTCCCATGGCCCACCTCTATGCCCCCAAGACTGAATCTCAGTAATTTCATGAGCCACTTTGCAATTGAATTTCACAATCCTGTGCAAGATTTCCTTTGGTAAACTTGGATATTGTGAGTCAACAATGTATATTAGATCTTCTTTTGTCAGAGTGTCTATGTAGACTTGAGTAAATCTGTTCAAGAAAGATATGGGTAGTCCCCTGCGAGCGCCTCCTTGTTTTAATGGATTTTGACAAGCAAAAAGTCTGGTCTGCTCTTTTACCTTAAAAGTTTTCCCTAATTCTGGAATAAAGACTTCACCTCGATGATCTAGGCATGCATTAAGTCCTTCTAAGACCGGTTGAGGAGCTAAATTCAATTCATCTAAAAGAATCCAATCACCGTTTTGCAATGCATTTAAGAATGCGCCATCCTTAAATGTGAAAGTGCCGTCTTCAGTTGGCAAATCCGTACCAAATAAATCTGTTATATCCTGTGAAAGAAAATAAAAATGTTTTAAAAAAATATAAAAGTGTTTAGATAATAAGTTTTACTTTAATAGATTTTACTTTATTTATAGTCAGATACTTACGGTTTGGTCACTAAGATTGATACGGACAACCTTGTGTCCCGATGATTTGGCTAGGGCTGTTACTAAACTGGTCTTTCCAACGCCGGGATTTCCTTCTAAAAGTATTGCTTTATTCAACTGCAAACCGCGTAACAATCGTAACGTATTGGATCCTGTAGTCGGAGCTGTAAATGTAAACTTTTGTTCTTCTTCTGAAATATCTATATGTCTTCCAATTTCAATATAAAAAGGCTTTATTCCAAATTTTGTCCCATCTGTTTCAGAAGCAAACACTGTCTGTTTATTACTCAACATATCTCTTAAATTTTCCATATATTCGTTACCAACAGTTTTTATTTGATTTAATAACAAGTTTATTGCAGTTTTGCGCAATAATATTAAGGTGTCTGAATCAATATGACCCGTCAATGCAGTGCCGAAGCAATCTAAGAATGTCATACATGCTCCATGAACATATGCTTCAGGAGTGTCTAGCAAACCTTTCGTTACTGTAGCATTTATAAATTGCACCCAAGACAGTAAATCACGGATACTGAATGGAAATTTATTAGTCACTTCTGAATTTTTCAACCAATTCGTAAAATCTAATATAGAATTTCCAATGCCTGAACTGCCGTCTTCTTGATTACCCAAAGAAATTCCTCTACTAACACTTTTTTCTAGAACTTTCAATAAATCTTCTCTTGATGAGACACTGTCACACCATATTTCTGTGAAACGATTACGAAGGGCAGGTGAAAGTTCTTTTTTACCAAAATCTCCTCCAGGATTCATAGTCCCAATTATATGGAAACTTTTGTGAGCAGTGATGACAACAACGT
Organism: Endotricha flammealis; assembly: GCA_905163395.2. Taxonomy (NCBI): domain Eukaryota; kingdom Metazoa; phylum Arthropoda; class Insecta; order Lepidoptera; family Pyralidae; genus Endotricha; species Endotricha flammealis. The sequence continues at coordinate 8,733,811 of LR990870.1, read as the reverse complement.
CAGAGTTATCTTCCATGCCTCTCTCTGATAGTACAAGCTGCCTTTCAGGCTCAAGTAAGGAATTCATTCTTTCTAAAACACTATCGTCTGCTAAAGAGATCTCATCTGCAAGAAACATGTCTCCTTTTTCCATAGCCTTTATTAGCGGTCCGTCAACCCATTCGAATAGTTTACCGTCGTTTCTATACTGTCGTACGGGGCGAAGACCACCTAGGAAGTCAGAACTTTCTGTGTGCATGTGACAATTCACAGTAAGTAGTTTACGTCTAGTTAAAGTGGCAAGAACTTGACAAATCGTGGTTTTCCCACACCCAGTCTCACCAACTAACAGCACTGGTTCATCGAAGGCAAAAGCCTTTGCTATTAGAACTGCCAATCTTCTCATATTGTAAGTCCAAACAATATTAGAAAACTCTTCTAATTGGTTATTGATGACCATTTCCAGTATGGGTTTAGTGACTGGGGATGTAGCTTGATGAAGACTAAACAAATTCTCCGCTATAACTTTTCTCTTTATATGTTTTTCCATAACCTCTTCAATTATACATCTTTCATCAGTTTGTCTAACTTTGCCAGCTAGAATAAGGTAGCCTTCGTCAACTATATGCTGATCCCAATCGTAAAACTTGTCATCTGTCAATATATCTTTAGAAGCAAGTTTGTACCGCTGTCCCCATCTGAATAAATCTCTCAAAGTAATAAATCCGTCTTTGCCTTGAACAGCGGCTGAGCCACGTCTTCTCACTTGTAATTCTGCCATAACGGCAATCATTTTCTTGCTATACGTAGGAGGAACATGGCATCGCTGATGTAAGATTGTCTCCAATTCCTTCCTAGGAATTTCATCGAAATGTAACTCGACGAATCTGTTTCTAAAAGCCCGAGACAACATTTTACGGCCGCCATATAATCCTGGAGGATTTTGTGTTGCAAAGAGCATGAAGTTGGGGTCAGCTTTTACTACTTGTTGAGTCTCTGGTATAAATAACTCTCTGTTGTCATCTAACACCCGATTAAGTGCCTCTAAAACATCGCTTGGAGCTAAATTAAGTTCATCTAGAATGATCCAATATCCTTTCCTCATTGCCTCGACTAAGACACCTTCTTTAAAGACTAATTTTCCATTAGCATCTGTTGCATATGAACCTATATATTCTTGTAAATCTGTATGTTCATGATTATTGATTCTAACGCAGTAATTTCCAGATGCCTTTGCCACATAAGTAATTAGTGAGGTTTTACCTACAGATGTGTCACCTTGTAGAAGAATTGGCAATCTTCCTAAGGATATAATTCGTGCTATGTCTCTTAAATTCTTCCTCACAGTGGGAGTAAGAATGTATCCTTCTGGAATGGAAATGTCAAGTTTTCCCTGTGGAATCCAATGACCTTCAAACAGCAAGAAGTTTTGGCCTGGAATTTGTGGTTCTGGTATCAATTGATTAAGAACGGACTTGACGCTCTTCTTTCCGATTACAGCCCTAAAAAGAATATAATATTATAAATAAGAAGTCATGAATTCAAGAATACATACAGGCTAAGCCGAGGCCGTAGTAGGTTGAGTTTTTAAATAATATTTTAGGCCCGTTTCGGCTTAGCGAATGGGCGTTCAGAAATAAACACTTACTTGGCAATCATAGCTTCTACAACAGGGTGAGATGAGCTGTCCAACTGTGTAAGGAATGATAGACAGAATGCTTCATACAAGGACCTTGAGACTGTGCCACATTTGGCCTTGCCGGCAGCCGTTAGCGCTCTACATAGAGTTCTAAGTGAATAGTGTGGGGCATTACCTTAAAAATGAGAATAAATTTAGTTTGACACTTTTTAAAATATTCCTATGAATTTACGATTTAAATAACAAACAAAAATACTTACCAGCCCCATCAACTAAATTCAACTTTGCTTCCTTTCTAACATTGGAATAAAACGAATATATCGATTCCAGCACCATACCACTCAAATTCAAATGATACAAATAGTCACCAATCAATAGCATCAAATCATTCCTCTCTGTTAATTCGTCTATAAAGAACTCCGTGAAACGATTCCTCAGACCAACAGGCAAGTCTTTTTTACCCACATCTGTAGCGGGATTCATACACGCAAATAACGTGAAATCCGGATGTCTCTTAACAGGCACTTTGTCTCCTTTCTCTAAAAGATCTATTGTCTCACTCTTATCCTCCAATAAACCAGCTAAGCACTCCAAAATCTCAGCCGAAGCTAAATTTATTTCATCTAATAGTACCCAATGACCTTCCTGCATAGCCTTCACTAAAGAACCTTCTATGAAAGCAAATGTCAATCTTGAAGCTGATTTGATTTGTTGTTCCAATTTTATCAGTTTGTGGCCAAATGCAAGCCAAGTATTTAATTTTTTATCTTTTTTCTCAGCTGCTATTCTCGTAACAGCAGCTTTATGACTTTGTTTCATCAAAGTTAACAGCGCAGTCCAATTCTCAGTCTCGTAACATGTTTCGATGTGGCTCAAAAACTTTCTGTTCTTTTCTACGTTATAAAAACTCTTGAATAACTCTTCAAATTCAAGTCTCATTGGTCGAATAACGTATTTCATATCTACTGGTTTGTAACCGCCTAGTAAATCTGCAGAATCAGACTGCTGGTTCATGTTTATAACAATTAATTTGTGGCCAGTTTGTTTGGCCAAATATTGGACAGAAGATGTCTTACCAGTGCCGGTCTCTCCAACTAACAGTACAGGTTCATTAGACATAACACAGCAAGCAATTCTTTCAAGCAAGCATGCCGTCTGTCGAGTAAAAGAAAACACTACTTGCTTATTAACGAAATCAACTGATTCCAATGTTTTTTCTACTCTAGGTACTCTAGCTCTTCCAACTTCTAACTTAGTTGGGTTCAAAGAGACATTTGGCTTATAATGCTTGCAATAAAACTCTGACTTAACTTCGATAATACCTAAGCAAGTTCCAACTCTCTTTGCCAATTGTAGTCTATTATCAGGAGAGGACACCGAACATGTGAAGATGTCTAACGCATCTTGAAGTACTTTTAATGCTGATTCTTGACTAGATACACTGAAACCCACAATGGATCTAGAACACCATTTTATCAAGTCTCTAGTTGATATAAGTCTAGAACCCCTCAATACTATATTAGACTCTTTATCTGTGTTTATATTTTCTATGGTCTGTAATGAAGTGTCATGACTCCCGACAGAGAACATCATGAAAACTTCGATCATTCTAGAGCTGATTGTGGAGAGACTCGGGTACAGATTCTGTATCACTTCTGCAAGTTCGGATCTCGAAAGAGGTTCCACATTAATTTGTGTCAAGTGTTTTTGCAGAAGTGTGCTCGAGTTGGACATTTTCTTTTGATAGCCATAGTTGGTGGTTAGCGTTCTAAAAAATAAAAAAAATGATATTTATTTTTTAAAGTTTTGACAAACAAGTTGAGCGTTGCCTCGTGAAGTTAGAAAGATGCATCCAATATTTTTAATATATTTCAATTATGGAATTATTTTAGAGATTATTTTTGTATATCAGGTAACACGAACAAATATAGTAACATCATTTGTAATCGATTTTGAACATACCTTTGAGTAACAAATAATTGGAAGCCTGGTGTAACAGGCAAGGAATCTCTATACCCTGGCACACATAGTGTATTTCTTTCCAACAGAGAACTCAGAGTTGAAGCCACATCCAGTGCGGCACAATCTATGTCTTCCAGAAGTAACCAGTGTCCATTTTGAACAGCCTAAAATTAAAACATATTAAATCATCAAGCACTTAGTCGGCTTCTCAACAGTTGAGTCCAAAATGTATTTTCTAAAAAGTAAAAGCTAATAAATAGTTATACTTGTACTTGTTGAAGTAAAACTACAAGTGGTCTGCTAAATCACAAACTGATACTTTATAATCTAAGATATCGGTAAATAAAATACCTCTGTTAATACACCAGGTCGCCAGACAAATTCTCCTGGCACATCCGTACATTGATGTGATCCGAGCAGCATACGTGAATCAGTTTGATCACCCAACTGGACCTTTTTAAATGCCGTCCCTTTTCGGCCAGTTATAGCTGCTAAATGCTCTACTAGTGAAGTCTTTCCAGAGCCTACTGGACCAATCAGACATAGTGCTTTACCTGTAACATTAATATAGAATGTTTTATTATCACTACATTACATAGTATAAAATGAAGTTGTTAAAAGTAAATAGGGGCACTGGGGCACTGGAGTCCTGAAATACAGGCTGTCCTAGTTTAGGCTCCAGTCCTACCAAATGTATGTTTCTATTTGTTTTTGTTAATATCCTAGTTTAAGTTTATATACCTACCCCAATGTTTATAATAGTTAACATGTAACATTCTGGTGGAAAATAAATAATTTTTAATTAATTAATTAAATAAAACAGCAATAGATAAAGTGATTCAAAAGGACGGAAGAAAGGTTATATGTATGTAATAATACATATCATTCCGAAAACAGGAGTACGGGTAAAAAACGCGTATTAACATGAAGCAGCCCTGAGTTTTGCTAGGCTTTAGGCATGTGATGATCTGGAATTGATAGTCAGCTCTAGACTTCTCCCTCTCATGCAAAAAGGATGCATGTTTGCTGAAAAAGTTCGCACAAACAAAATTTAAATTTTAAGGTACCATGTTAACATTTAGGGTATGCAAATGTGGCAATTAAAACTAATTTATATGTTGTATTTTCTACAATAGTCTACATTATTTACCTGAAGCCACAGCCAATGCTAAACTTCTCAAATTACTAACAGTAGATTTAACAGCAACTAAGTTACTACTCTGTATATTATCTGCTCTGTGAACTGGTAACAATATACCATCGATATTTATCACACTGTGAGAATTTAATCGATCATCAGTGATAATTTCATCTACAGGATGCACTATTTCGTTTTCCTTTTTCATTGATTTCAAATTGTCCTCTTTAGATATATTTAAAGTTTCAGAGAGTATCTTTGATTGAGCTTCTGACATGTTTGTTAAAATCACCATACATTCTTTAACCATCCTGAAAAGAAAATAACCATCAATTTACACTATTTATTAATATTTACTTAGAAATTAAGTATGTATTCATATCAAAATTACTCCTAAAAATAATTAAATATATTAATTTTCTAAAGAATAATTTTATATTAGTACTTTTTTCTAGGAGTATTTCTGATATTCATTTCTCCTTTTCTAATCCATTGGAATTGGCAAGGTTTGGTAACAAAGAATTTTCTCATAAATTGGCTCATATTCCAACTAAATCATGGACATACAAAAAAAGAAAAGTCAACAATGAGATAATGTTATGACAGAACCAGAAGAAAGTTAAATAAAAAAGGACTATTACATACCATCTTACTTCCGTATCTTCATGAATGCTAAAGTTTTTAACAAACTTATTCCAATCCCACTTCATGGACAGTTCATTTGGTAGCTTACTAAGTAGTTTATAACAACAAGTTACTATCTGCTTATCTGTGATCTTGTGTCGACAATTCTGAAGTCGCCTCTTCTTAGGAGCAACATTGTAAGAGTCCTCATGATGTATAAAAACTTCATATGGAGGTATTGAATTGATTTCAAAGTATTTCAGTGCATACCTGAATAAAATAATATTTATTTTAGATTATTTATTAAAATAATCTATATATATAAAAGAAAGTCGTGTTTGTTACAACACTTATAACTCGAGAATGGCTGGACCGATTGCCATGGTTTTTGATTTGTTGGATTTGTTTCTGTCCCGAATAGCAGAATACATCTTAAAAACAATGAAAACTCTATTAGGGGTAGGGTAGGGGTAGGGTAGGGGTAGGGTAGGGTAGGGTAGGGGTGGGGTAGGGTAGGGTAGGGTAGGGTAGGGGTAGGGGTAGGGTAGGGGTAGGGTAGGGGTAGGGTAGGGTAGTGCCTCTAAGGCGGAACAAAGTTTGCCGGGTCAGCTAGTAATTATATAAATAATTATTTATTTCCCAAACAATTAGTTACAAAACAAATACAATAGTTCCACACACCCACATTTCATACGAGGATTACCTGTGTCCTGAAGTCAAGGGCCCTCATTTACAATGAAATAAAATAAATACTTTAAAAGTAACAAAATATTGAAAAGATGTCATGGACTTATTGTCTACTGATAGATATTTTTTTTTTAATATTTGACTAGAGCACTGTGCGATACCTAGTAATAATTTCAATATAAAAAAATCATAGAATAATGATTAATACAATAAATTGTAAGTCCACTATGCATGCAGTAACTACCTATATAAAATTAAAACAAAGGCAAACTTTTAATAATTACATTTAAGACTACGTAAGAATTGTGTGTATGTCTTGTTGGTAGTCTATACTAATATTATAAAGAGGAAAGATTTGATTGTTTGTTTGAATTGAATAGGCTCCGAAACTACTGGACCAATTTCAAAAATTCTCTTACCAGTAAAAAGCTACATTATTAGGGAGTGACATAAGCTATAGCTTTTCCTGAAATTTTTTTTTTTTTTTTTTTAGAATAAATTTGAGTGCGTTTGACCACAATCCTGCCTGGTGTTAAGCAGTGATGAGGTCTAGGGTGGTACACGCAAACTCAAAAAATGCCTGTTCACTCTTGCCTTGAAAATCCCTAAATTGTACGAATCGGGAAACATAGACGCGGGGAGGGAGTTCCATACCTTGGCGGTTCGCATTATAAAAGTGGAGGCAAATCGACAGGTGCGGTGAGCAGGAATATCAACCACATACGGATGGAATCGCTCCCCACGCCGTGTCGTCCGATTTCGAAATGGTGCAGGGGGAATTAAATGATGTAATTCCTGAGCACACTCCCCAAAGTGTAGCCTGTAGAAAACACACAAATTCAATGTGGTTCCCACGGGAACAGGTCCGGAACTTCACGCGGACGAAGTCGCGGGCAAAAAAAGCTAGTCCATAATAAAATAAAATAAATAATGATAATAGTGCTAGACATCAAAATAGATACAAAATACTTACTGTAACAAATCGGGATGATCGCTTAGTGCAGCCAATACAATAGAATACTCCAAATGATTAATCTTCTCAGTATCATTACAGGTGTCATAGTTTGAAGTCGAAAATACAGACTTCAGTGGTATTTTCGCCGAGACAATAGCAAGAAGTATGTTTGATAGATACTTTTTGAACAGCACTGCATTTTCGACTTTAAGTATATGCTCTGATAAAGATTGTATTGCCTTTTGTATGTCAGTGCTTTTATCATGAAGAGCCTTCTGAAATAAATTTTATTTTAGCATTCTATTAATTAAATTTAAATTTGAGGTATGATGGCCAATAAAATTAACATTAATTTGACACAAATGTTAATAAGGCTTAATAAGTTAACTTCAGAATACAAATTAAATAGATAAACATTTCTTTGTTGCTAGTCCACATGGACCTTTTCTAGGTCCATGTCACATCAACACCATTCAATAAGTTAGTGCCATATTATTTCCCATTAAAAAAAAAGAAAACTGTGGTCATAGAGTCTCCTTAGGGGCAGGGAACCAGAAACACTAAGCTTCCTATAGAATTATCAAGTTTCAGGATAAATAAACTTAAAACAAGGTATACTAACCCCAATATTTGTACATATCTTCTGTAAATCGGGATCTCCTGTCTCGCTTACTATTGATTTTAGAGCAGCAGTAATGTCTCTTGAAGACATGTTTGTTATTCCTATTAATTTGGAATAACAATAGAATATTTTAGGAAAATTTCACATAGCCGGCAGCATGTAACCAAACCATGCACGCACACAACCTCGCACGTGTTTTTGACAAACTAGGATTGACAAATTTGAATTTGACATTTGACATAAAAAATGTTTGTAATACATCTTCTTTGGCATTGTGGCAACGTCACTAGCCTTTTTAACCGACTTCAAAAAAGGAGGAGGTTCTATGTTTCATTGTTTTTTTTTTTATGTCCGCCGATTACCTGATTTCCAAAATTCTTCTTTTACTCGTATGTGCATACTCCCAAGTTGGTCCCATTGTCACCAAGTCAGGATCTGATGATGGGATCCCAGGTAAATCGAGGGCAACCCTCAGATTTTATAGGCGCGTATGTAAACGCGTTACTAATGTTTTCGTTAGTTATTCATGTATTTAGTCTGGAAGTCATCATCCCATATTGGTGATAATGGAAGGTACAACTCCTAAACGGACAGGAGTTAGAGGATAATTCTTTAAATATTATATAATAATATTATTATGTATATTAGACCATTGATTATCGTGATGGAAACACGTGTAAACAGGTGACTCTTGAGTGACTATATTAGGAGGCTTACTATACCATAAAGTTGACACTCAAGCACCCCTTGCTGTTAGCACCGAAGAGGAAGAGGTTGCTTTACACCATGAATTGCAGTAAGTATAGTGTATTACGAAAGTGACAGCCTTCTCAAGTTATAATGTTACAAATAGTCACAATTCGTATCAATGTTAACACGAATGGCTTATATGTATATTATATGTCGTCTCGTAGGCAGATCGGTCAATCCGGCCGATCGAGATCTGCCGGCATATCCAATCTGTGAAATTGTCATATTATTATGGCCAATAACATGGGATTTTTTTGGTTAGGTTAGGTTAGACTCGTGATTATTTATTAACAGCCGAGTGAGCGAAGCGAGCGAGGCTCGACATAGTATTGGAAAAGGACTGCTAAAAAGTGCGCTAAAAAGTAATGTGTACAAACAGACAGACAAAAAATCTATTTCTTTTATTATTATTGTGGCAGGGTGCCGGTAGCGCTAACAGCCTACCAATTAGTAGTTTATAAGTGAGCTCCTAAAGGAAAAGCCTGTCCGTAGAATGTAGTATGTTTGTAACTCAGAAGGAAATGAAGGCACAACACGATGACACTGAATGATTATATATTTACAACTTGAATTGTTACAAAGATTAATCAGCTAAGCAAATATAAAAACATTATTAAGAAATTCAGAAAGCTCGCCTAGCGAAGTCAGTCGAGGAAGAGAATTCGTAAATCGGCGCGCGCCGTGTGGTGCGCGAACCATCGCTGTATTTCGACTCTCGACGCACAGAGCGAGACCACGCTATCCGGCCGTGCAGGACAGCGACAACCACGTTACGCGTCGAGTTGTAACTCCACAATTCAGCCAGCAAAGAGTACTGTCCAAGTGGCGAGTCGGTCGACGCCACAGTACTCCCCCGCTCAGACCGTTACTACGGTCGATATGGTATTCTGACCCTTCTACCACTTCGCGTCCGCTTCTCTGGTTCACTAGTAGCAGGAACGGTAGTGGTTGCAGGAGTGGTATTGGTTGCTGGAACGTTAACAGCTGCAGGAGTGGTAGTGGTAGTTGGAGCATCTTCGCGTGAAGGTACATCAGGTATTTTCGCGATGTATGCTGGTTTCAGTCTGTCGACCGTCACGCTGATTCTGTTTCCTCTGACATCTAGTATGAAGTACTTAGGCTTTCTCTCCAGTACTTTGAAGGGGCCAGCATAAGGTGCTTCGAGCGGACGGCGCACGTGATCTTGACGAAGAAAAACGTGAGAAGAAGTATGCAAGTCACGCGGCAGGTAGAATGGTGAATTGCTGTGCCACGAAGTTGGTCTCGGCGTCAGTTTGGACATGTAGCTTCGCAGGCGCGTTGCGTACTCGGAGATGTCGGCGGCAGAAAAGTCGTTGTTGGGACATAAGAATTGTCCAGGTAAACGAAGAGGCTCACCGTACACGAGTTCAGCAGCAGATGAACGCAGATCGTCCTTCCAGGCGCTGCGCATGCCTAGCAGCACGAGTGGAAGTACCTCGGTCCACGAAGGTGTAGCATGGCACATGATAGCCGCCTTGAGTTGGCGGTGCATGCGCTCGACGAGTCCATTGGCAGCAGGATGATATGCGGTGGTGCGGAAATGGCGCGCACCGATCAGCGCAGTGAGGGCCTTGAAGAGCTGGCTCTCGAATTGACGACCACGGTCTGTAGTCACCTGGGTAGGACAGCCGAATCTGGCAATCCAGCCAGAAACCAGGGCAGAAGCGCAGGCCTCCGCCGTGATGTCCTTGAGAGGAATAGCCTCAGGCCACCGAGTGAAACGGTCGATGACCGTAAGGCAATACCTGTAATCAGAAGAAGGATTAAGGGGTCCTACGAGATCGAGGTGGATATGGGAGAATCTCGAGGAAGGGGATGGGAATGAGGAGAGGGGAGAAACGGTATGACGGGTAATTTTAGATTTCTGGCAATTTAAGCATTGCCTAGCCCACTCTCTACAATCCTTGCGAATCCCTGGCCAGACAAAACGTTGTGTGACCAGCCGCACTGTAGCGGAACTTCCAGGATGATGTAAGTTATGCAGCATATCATAGACTTGTCTTCGCAGAGCTGGAGTGACATATGGACGAGGTGGTTGAACTGAGACGTCGCAATATACAGGTAAGTCGTAGTTCGCTATTCTCATCTTCTTGAGTTGCAGTGAGGAACCACGAAGGAGAAGGTCGTTCAGTTCTGCGTCGTGCTCTTGTGATTTAGCGAGGATGGCGTAGTCGATGGCTGAAGTGATCTCTTCGATGCGAGATAATGCATCAGCAACAACGTTTTGCTTCCCTGGAATGTACCTCATGTCCGTCGAAAATTGAGCAATGAAGTCTAAGTAGCGAAACTGTCTAGGTGAACATTTGTCTCTATTTGTCGCAAAAGCAAATGTTAGCGGTTTGTGGTCAGTAAAAATTGCAAAAGGTCTGGCTTCGACCATGTGACGGAAGTATCTGATCGCTTCATAAACAGCTAAGAGCTCGCGGTCATATGGGCTGTATTTGGCTTGAGCTGAATTCAATTTGTGCGAATAAAAAGCTAAAGGTTGCCAGTCAGAGTCTTTGCGTTGCTGTAAAACAGCACCAATTGCACAATCGGAAGCATCAGTCACAATGGCTAGTTCAACGGAAGGATCAGGATGTGCAAGAAGGGTTGCATGGGATAAGGCAGTTTTGCAGTCAGTAAAAGCTTGGAGCATCTCAGGGGTCATGTCTACGGGATGAGCACCTTTAACCTTAGGTCCAGATAAAGCAGCGTGCAAAGGGGATTGAAGCGAGGCAGCGTTAGGAATGAAGCGACGGTAAAAATTGAGCATGCCTAAAAAACGTCTTAATTCTTTGACGGTCTTCGGTTGAGCATACTCTCGGATCGCCTTTACCTTGGTAGGTATCTAAAGGTTTTGTACCAGTTGCTGAAACCTGGTAACCTAAAAATGTTACTTCTGCTCTTCCTAGTTTACACTTATTTGTATTTAAGACTATCCCATATTGTTTGAGGCGTTCAAACAGGTACCGTAGATGGATCCTGTGCTCTTCCACAGACGATGAGAAAACAAGGATATCGTCGATGTATCCATAACAAAAGTTTAATCCCAGGAGGACTTCGTCAATAAAACGCTGGAAGGTCTGCGCTGCATTCCTGAGACCGAAGCTCATATACGGAAACTCGAAAAGTCCAAATGGTGTTGTGATGGCGGTCTTAGGAATGTCATCTGGGTTCAAAGCAATCTGGTGGTAGGCTTTAACCAGATCAATGGTGGAGAAAATCGTGCATCCTGAAAGCTGGTGCGAGAAATCGTGTATGTGGCGCACAGGATAGCGGTCAGGAACTGTTCGTGAATTAAGTGCCCTGTAATCACCACAGGGTCTCCATCCATTATCCGTCTTCTTCACTAGATGCAAGGCTGACGACCACGGACTTTCTGAGGGCCTTGCGACACCACTGGCAATCAGGTCTTCAAACTCCTTTTTGGCCACTTTCAGACGAGTCGGATCAAGCCGTCGAGGCTTGCAAGAAACCGGTGGGCCTAGCGTTGTCCGAATGTGGTGAAGTGTATTGTGCTTTGGAGGAGACAGAATACCTGCAGGTCTCGTTATTTCCGGAAACTCGCGCAATATGTCGTGGAATTCTGTTTCACCAGCTACAGCCTTCACCGAATCGATACCCTCAGAATCCTGATACCCGATAGCAGAGACAGTCAAAGTGGTAGTATTGTCTATTACCCGTTGGCTTCTGCAGTCAACCAGCAGATTGTGATAGCTAAGGAAGTCCACGCCGATAATAGGTCTGGTAACGTCTGCTATAGTGAAAGCCCATGGGTAGCTACGTCTCAATCCTAAATCTAGCTGAAGCCGTATCGGTCCGTAGGTGGAAATAGTGGTCCCATTTGCTGCCACGAGATCAAATCTAGTCTTAGTGCAGGGCGTCCTAACTGCTGACCGCGGGAAAACACATAAATCTGACCCAGTATCCACTAGGAACTGCATTTTACTGACACGGTCAGTGACAAAGAGACGGCCTGTTGATGAGGGGCAGTCGTTGGCCGCTACTTCCGACCGCCCTGAGCGTTTTCCGTATGGAAACTGCATGGCTGCTTGCACTTCCTCGCCTTGCTTCCATACGTAAAATGATAGAAGCAGTGTGGATGATTGGCTGGTGGTTGTCTTGGCCTTGAGTTGCTACGAGAACGGTTATACCGACCACGCGACTGTGAGCGTCCAGCCTGGTTCATTTTAGTGGTTAGAGATGCCACTTGATTTTTGAGTTGATTAATCTCCGACACTAGGTCTCCATACGATGGCGCGGAATCAGGTGGAGTGGAGTATAAGGACCCTGATGCTGAAGCGACTTGAGGAGTACACGGAGCTATTTCATACACCTTGTCTGCCAGATCTGCCAACTTCTCTAAGGAAAGATCATGTTGAGATGCGATAACCGTCTGTATGTTCGCTGGAAGTCTACTACACCACAACGTCTTCAAAAAATCCTTCGGCACTGCAGGTCCAGCAAGGCCTTCCAGGTGGCGTAGAAACTGGGACGGTCTGCGATCGCCAAGCTCTTCGTGTATGATCAGCTGCTTTACACGTTTTTCTTGAGAAGCTGAGAGACGGCGTATCAGCTCGGTTTTCAGTTTACCGTATTTGTCTGTGGCAGGCGGATTTGTGATAATATCCTTAACCTCTCTTGCCTGTGCCAAATCCAAATTAGAAACCAAATAACTAAATTTTGTCTCATCGGTCGTAATTCGGGATAAAACAAATTGATTCTCTAATTGTGCAAACCATAAGGCTGGCTCATCAGGCCAAAATGAAGTAACGCGTACACCAACGCGTTGCACTTCTGTCCGAGCGAGATTGCCATCTTCTGCCATAGCATCGCGAAAATTGTCCCGGTCTGTCATCTGGCCAACTCAAAATTGTTTGCTACTCAATAAAAAAATCGCTTGGTCCAACAGTAAAAATCGCTTCAAACGTCAAACGTTAAAACAAAAAACAATGCGTCATCGGAAAATTTCATAAATGGCTTCTCAATATTGAAAAATATCACTTGCAACTCACAATTTCCAAGTGTCCTCCACCGATCAGGTGGGTGGGTCTTCGGGGTCACCAATGTGGCAGGGTGCCGGTAGCGCTAACACCCTACCAATTAGTAGTTTATAAGTGAGCTCCTAAAGGAAAAGCCTGTCCGTAGAATGTAGTATGTTTGTAACTCAGAAGGAAATGAAGGCACAACACGATGACACTGAATGATTATATATTTACAACTTGAATTGTTACAAAGATTAATCAGCTAAGCAAATATAAAAACATTATTAAGAAATTCAGAAAGCTCGCCTAGCGAAGTCAGTCGAGGAAGAGAATTCGTAAATCGGCGCGCGCCGTGTGGTGCGCGAACCATCGCTGTATTTCGACTCTCGACGCACAGAGCGAGACCACGCTATCCGGCCGTGCAGGACAGCGACAACCACGTTACGCGTCGAGTTGTAACTCCACAATTCAGCCAGCAAAGAGTACTGTCCAAGTGGCGAGTCGGTCGACGCCACATTCTCTTTCCATTTTTTCCCAATTATGGATATATACTTATACAGACATACCAGGGTGTACTGATTCTATCAGACTTCTAAAAAACCGCATACAAAATGCACTAAAAAGTATTAAATAAACAAATTAAAAAAAAAACGAACCGACTTCAAAAATGAATTATAATATATTATTTCATGTGATAAGTACCTACTGTTCTAATTGAAGTCGGTGCCAACCAAACCAAATATTACCTAGGCCACATGAGTGGAAGGCTGTGTACGTCCACGTGGCACCGACCATGAAATAATATATTATTTAAATGAGGTTTAAGAACTTTATTTCTCATAAAAGAATTTACATTCACTTACTATGAGACTAATCTAAATTATAAGCTATTACACACTAGGGCTACTCGTCCACAGAATTCCTACATTTAAAATTAACACAAAAATATCTTAAAGTAAGTGCATACATACAGCGAATGACAAAACTAAACAACCAACAATACCAAAACGAAACCTTACAAAAATTTATAATAACAATAATTCACATGCGGGTACACTGCGAAATGAATTCGCAAGATAAAGCGAAATACATTTTTGAAGTCGGTTCGTTTTTTTTTAATTGTGCAAAGTAATACTCATCCAGCTTCGTAAAAAATGCATTTTTTGTCTCTACGTAAAGATTTTTTAAAAATATTGCATGGTGTCAGCTAATACTATAGTTTCTATAGTATATGGTATCAGTCACCGCTGCTCAAAGAGAAAAATGAGACTATTCAAGATACTCATACTCGGGCACTTATCGTACATATTGTACCGTATGTCAATATGTATCCCAGGATGAGACATTAATCTACTCCATAACCGGTTATCCTGGCAGAGTCGTGGATGTGGCCTCACAATATATTTTTATTATAATGGATTCGAGTTAAGTAACAGACAGATTTTTAGTAGGTTTATTCAGATGGGGAGCCCCATCCCCAATCCTTCCCGGTCATCGCATCGCGTATTACAGTGATGGGTCAGCGTAATGTAAAGCAAAGCAAACATTGACTAAAGTGCTTAGTGATTATTATAGTTTTCAGGTTATTATTTTCAGGACCCTGAGATCAGAACTTAAAGAACGAAGTTATTGTATTCTGCTACTATTTTCTTGAACATCTTGAATTAGAGACTATGTACCTATTGAAGGTATTGAATCGAGACTTCGAGACAAATTATTTTGTATACGTTCTACGTTGCTTCTTTTTAGTAACAAGACAAGAATGTAGAAACCAAAACTTCAGAAAAAACAAATGACACTATGACAGTGACAGCACTGACAGCTTTTTAAAGTTTAGTTTAGGTTTTGCGGGAAATGCTTGTCGATTGTTTTATTTATTTAATTTATTAGTTTTCGCAAACAGTTATAAGATGTACATAATTAAGATAATAAACGGTAAACGTGTAATTTCTTGAGTTTAAGGCCTTCAATCATGGACAATTCCCAGAGCTCCGACGTCTTCTCAAGTTTAACAAATGCCTCCAATAATAGTTTGCTAGCTGTATCCTTTTAACAAATTATTATTTTTATCAAATTGTATGGCGAATTTTTTGCAAAACTTTATGTTAATTAAATATAACCAAGATCGATGAATATAACAATCTTAGATAAATGAGACTAAGAATTTTGACTTGAATTTACAGACACAGTTTACAAATAATTTAATTTTGATTTCTATAATTAACAATATCAGATGGACTCTCTAACTTACGAGTCTCTAATTTCTAACACAAAGAGTAGTCTCTCTTGTGACATTCAGAGAGAAATAAGCAAGACAAACTTTTGTACTTATTTTACATCTCTTTTAGAAGACTGCGCCATTTGTATCAATCAGGTATGTTTTTTAGTATTTTACTGCTGGACAATAACTTCCCCTTCCCTTTTCTGCAACTTCCATAACTCTATCTAGATATAAGCCAACATATTTACTTTATATAAAATGAAGGCACGATGTCTGTCTGTGTGTCCAGTATACTTAGATCTTTAACGTTACGCAACAGATTTTGATGTGGTTTTTTAAATAGATGTGTATATGTAGAATACGTTCTGAAATTTCCACAGGAAAGTGGGATACATACAATGAAGTTTTCGCTTGTATATGTACATGTAAATGCAAAAAAAAAATGTTAATGATCTTAGGAGAAGAAAGATGCTTCTTTTATTAACCCGCCATGTGTATCGTTTTTGATACATAAATGTTGATACAGGCTGACCACCTGACCAGTTACTGAACATCATGTATATAAACATGATGTACATTATTATTATGAGCCTGTCATGTCCCACAGCAGGGCAAAGGCCTCCCCTATCTTTTTCCAGTTTTTTTTATATCAATTGCCTTTGATTCCCAACTTACCATGCTGTTGTCTTATAAGAATAGACTAGGCCTTTCTTTAGTCAAAACATAGATAATTAGCTGAAATTAAAAAATAAATAGAAATTATTATTTGATACTTCTGCACATCAATATTTTTTATCCTATTAGCACTTGTGATGTGAATGTCCTGTTTGTTGACTATATAAATAATAATAAAAATTACAGGGACAAGATTTAACCATTGAGCTACTACAAGATACAACCATAAATACAAGGAAGCTGATAGAATATATAGAAGACGCAATATGTATAGTACAATTATTGTCTAATTTCATTAAGAGTACTATTGAATCAGTCTCCATGGCATGCTGTACCTTGAAAACCTTCCCGACTACCACCGGAAATATTTTAATTACAGTTTTCAAGCATTGTAAAGACAGGTATTCTCTTTAATTTATTAGAATTATATTGAATGAGAATAATTATGTTTATAGGGAATACAGACTTTATTTAATGCAATATATATACCTCACCTCAGATCAACTGGATACTTAGTTACTTATCTTAGGGCCAGTTAGTGAAGCATTTTAAAATTTAATGGCACATTAAATTATAGCTGGCCAAACTAAAGAAGAAGAAATAGCGTGAGACTTAATGTGGATTGGAAATTAAAATGTGTATCAGAAACTTTTAGTAATATGACAAACAATACAATATTCTTTATTGCTCTAAAATAAATATAACAATAAAATATTACAAGGTGGTAGGAAAAGTACAACAGGTGGTCTAATGGCTTAAGCAATCTCTT
This sequence comes from Endotricha flammealis, assembly GCA_905163395.2. Classification (NCBI taxonomy): domain Eukaryota; kingdom Metazoa; phylum Arthropoda; class Insecta; order Lepidoptera; family Pyralidae; genus Endotricha; species Endotricha flammealis. The sequence goes on along the minus strand of LR990870.1, from coordinate 8,716,802 downwards.
CCAGACAACCTTAGGATAGAGAGATAATATAATACACTAAATATACTATAAACTTACAAATTATTATGTTATAGTGAAACCATTTACGGAACAAATTTAACCAGAGTTGGAAAACAATTGAAAGACTTGTTCCGCACATGCCACGAACTGCAACTGACTTACCTAATGATACTGGAAAAGCATTTCGTATTTGATTTGACTGAAATTGAAGAGCAGAAGATACTTATTGATGGTATGGTGTATTGTTTTTAGCATAGAAAAAAAAATTGGCACACTATTTACAGTTTTAACTTTAATCTAATTGAGTGTGTCCAATTCGGTCTCCACTCAGCATAAATGCCGTGGCACGATTACCACGACGCCGCTTGGATTGTATATGTATTACAAAATAGTCTTCAGTAGTTGGAGCTGTGTGCTATCCAGCTACTAAACTGATGAGCAGATGGGTACTACAGAAACAGATGAGCTGTTTCTGCATAGCAAATGTCCAAATTAGATCAACAAGGAAAAATTGCACTCCATGACTGCTTCTAGAACTTCCAACAATTCACATTGTGTTATAACTGCATAGTAAGCACTTTTAATACATCAAATTATAGTATTTTTATGACAGAGGAGGACCAACGAGTTAGTGAGCTGATAGTAAGCAATCACTGCTACCCATGGACCACACAATTAATGTAGTTTGTAGATCATTGTGTTGCCCATCTATGAATCAATTAAAAAGGAACCTTTAGTGTCCGTTCACACAGACCGGCTCGGAGAGCATCGGCGCGCATTTTTCTTTTCACACAGACCGGATCGTATACGCTTGGAGTTGGTCGGAGCGGAGCCGCCAACTATTTCACATAGACTGGAAGCGATCTGCATGCATGCGAGCATGCAATCGTAGCCGAACGGCTGCGATCGGAGCCGGTCAGTTCCTCTTATTATTTCACACCAAGCGCGTTCAAGCATTCTTAATGACAAAAGCAGTGCACATGCAAAAATAAACCTTACTACAAATACTAAAAACTCTGTTTTCAACGTGATAACAACCTGCTCTCCTCTCCGAGCCGGTCTGTGTGAACGGACCCTTAATATATCTAAATATATAATTTGGAATATTAAAATATCAAACTGTTACAATTAAACTTCGATACAATCTATATATATATATAGGAGAAGCTGACTGACTGACCGACCATCAACGCAGGCAACTTTAATAACGTAGGGGAGCACTAAGAAAGGATTTTTAAAATTCCCACGGAAAATCGAGATATACGCAAAAAAAAGTAGCGCGGGTTTCGCTAGTAAAATATATAAATATAAAAATTGCCTAAATTTCTTGTTTTTGTTTCAGCATTACACATCAATTTGAGAATAGGCGAAATAGTACAGACACTTGATGTAAAGACTATGGCTGAGCAATGGAAGGCATACACAATGATATGCGAAAAGTATTCAACATATTTATCAAATAAGTATATCTATGATGACTGCAGTCAAGTTCTATGCACAATGATAACAAATAATTTAGGAAGTTCTTTAGAGGTAAGTAAACCATATTAATATATTGATCAATATGTATTATTAATTAAATCAAGAGAAATATCTAGGACTACATCTTGATGATAAACTTACTTGGAGGTCACATATTGAACATCTGAGAGGTAAACTTGCTTCTTTGTGTGGCGTTTTACGGAGAATTAGTTCTTGCATTCCATACAAAATTAAATATATGTTGTACAATTCTTTAGTAAAAGCACATCTCGAATACCTAATTGAAATTTGGGGTAGTGCTAATAAGACTAATTTTAATTTGATACAAAGGTCTCAAAATAGAGTAGTCAAAACATTATTCAATTTTGATTATCTACTGAACACGACAACTTTGTATAAAAAAACGAAATTATTTAATCTGCAACAATTATATACATACAAAATGTGCACTCTCATTAAAAAAATTCTTGCAAAAGAAGTCAATACACAAATAAATTTTACCATAAAAAAATATAAACATCATCTGAGAAATACCAACAAAATAAAAATAAGAACACCTCGAACAAACTATGGAAGGAGGGATATATTATGTGAAGGAGCTAAAATGTACAATGATTTACCTAATGATATTAAAGATGCTAATGCTTTGTCTTTGTTTAAGGTGAGGTTGAAGAAGTATATTAGCGAGAAAATATTGTAAAGGGTTTGATATGCACTACATTGTTTTTCATTCATATTGTCTAATAGTTTTGTTTATAAGCGTTCATTAATTTTAACATAACTATTTTCTTAATATTAGTTTTAGACTCATTATAAGTGAATTATTGTATGTATTCTTTATGAGTCAATAAAGTTCTTTAAACCTAAATCTTGTATATAGGACAGGATATTATGTAGTATTTTGTATCTATAGTAAGTAGATATTAGTATGTATTCTTATAATTATGATATGTATGTGTTTAGTATATGTAAATATTAGTATTTTATTATGGAAAACCGCATTCATGTATTCTGCACTTCCCAAAGGTTGACTGGTAGATAATGGTTTTAGCGTTAAGTCCGCCTGTTGTACCCAAATATTGTGGTCAATAGTTTAAATAAATGTAGTACCTATAAACCTTGAACCAAAATAGATAGAGTGATATAAGATAAATTTTTATATGTATAATGTATACAAGGATTTTCCGAAATTCGCAGGTTGCGCTATACCGGTCGCCAACGCGACTGGCTCACGCAGTCATAAAATTTAATGAAGTTCGAAACTCATACTTATTTTTAATTGTTTATAAACTGAGAGCCAAAAGCTTTGGCGTTGAGTACCTATACTTATTTAATTATCTTTTCAGGACGGAGCAGATGAGAAAGTCGTGATTAGGTCGTTGAAAGTAACAAACTTTATTATTAAAATATTAATGAAAGTTGCTACGATATTTAAACACGTCAAATGTAAGGAAGACAACCATATATTAGAAACATTGGTTTATGTTTACCTGTGAGTAATTTGTTGTACATTCTAAAATTAAAAGAGTTTTTCCAATCACCCTTCCGTCGGGCTCTGAAGTACGGTCGCGAAGCAGGAAGAATTTCGTACTTTAGCTGATATTACTTATCTTTGTAGCCCCCGGACCTAAATAAATTTTGTCACGCTCGCACACACCTGGTGTCATTAAGTTTGTACGTGCATGACACTTGTGCGCATCGCACAAACGCAATGATGTTTGCGACCACACTTTAGTAAGTCTAGCTACGGGGTACTCTATAATAGCATTATATGTAACGCTTGCACTTGACTGTACTAAGGTATCATAAGAATTAATCACTAGTTTTAGTCAATCTGTGCAATACAGATTTTTTTCTTTTTCAGAAACAACGATTCATATTTGGCGTTAGTTGGGAAAACACCTCAGTTTATTAATCTCATGAAAACAAATGTATTGATACCTACTGATAATCTGCTCAAAGAACTACTACATAACGAATCATTTACTAACGTGAGTATTGCTAAAATATTTTTTAACTATACAAGTCTATGAATTCACCTATTCTGGCATGTAATCACACTGTCTTTCTCGTTCTTTCAAATAATATTTTGGAATGATAGAAAGGGATATAAAATAATCAACCGATAGATATACGAGAGTGTGAGGAGCTCGATGGAGTCGCACTCTAATATGAATTGTATTTTTATGAATTGTAATTGTATGAATTTGTATAAATAAATATGATTTGTAATTGTATGAATTTGTATCTTATTAAAGAGCAAGTGCTAAGTTTCTTGCCAGCTTCTTCTTAGCACAAATCTGCCGTCTGAACTGGTGGTAGGAAAAAATTGTGACGATTCGAAAGAGCTTATATTAGGCCTATTTGAATAAAAATATTTTGAATTTGAATTTGAATTTGAACACGCAAGTTAAGCTACATCGATCCTAGCCAGCGTTTAGATAGGTTTTATTATCTCGAGCTTCTCCGTGCTTCGGAGGGCACGTTAAGCCGTCGGTCCCGGCTGTTGTCGATGGATGACAGTGGTTAAGCCAAGTCGGTGAACTTAGGGCGGCTTGAAAACACCGACCTCTGCCAATCCGCATTGGAGCAGCGTGGCAGAGTACGCTCTAATCACCTTCATTGAAGGCAGACCGCAGTGGAATGATTATGGGTTGATATGATGATGAGTAGCTTATACACTTTATCTAGTATTTGTTTATTAAATACACAAATTATATACTGTATGTACTCTCTGACAAAGAAAGTTCTTCTAACGAAACCTCTGAATTAACGTTTTTAATCTTTGGTACAGATAAAATAATACAAACTTTTTAAAACGGTTTTATTCTAGTCTATGTTCCAGTATGACCTAAACAATATAAAAAAGGAAGACAAATTACTTGGATATGTTGTTCAATTGATATCCATGATGAGACTCATGGTGCAAGATGAATCGCAGTTTAATTGTAAACAACAACTTATAAGTTGCATGTTTGATATTATACCCTATTGTGAGTACATTATTATGTTTATTTTCGTATAAGGAGCTCTTGTTATGCATTGCGCATAATGCCTGGAGGGCTACTACCAAAACATTAATCCGATTTTCGAATTTTGAAGCATGGCAATATATGTCTTATTTCTACATTATCTTTATAGTATGTTTCATTGTCCATTGGTAAAAAATGGAAATCTCTTGCCATCCCGATGTGCGTAGACTTTAACGGTTCTGTTTTTTCTAGGTCATATTTGGTTCAACATGAAACTTCAATTCCAATCTGAATCCATCAACAGTGAACGTACAACATACGGCTTGTATGAGCACCTACTTATACATACAGCCGCACTAACTATTACATTGAGTTCAGAAGACATGAATGCTGTGGAGAGATGTATGTATGAAGCACTACTAGGCACTGATTGCTGTCTCGCTTTGTTTTCATCAAATTTATGGATTTTATTGGCCAGGTTAGCTTTTTAATATATTTTCTAATGATAGAAGTTGGTAATCGAGCATATCCGTCAACGGATGGTATGAGATCACCGCATCTTCTTCATCTTTCACAGGAACATAAAAGAAATTATAACAAAGATTTTGTTTGTTTGTATGCTAATCTCTGGATCTACAAAAAAAATTTTTTTTGCATTTTTTATAAATATATAGTAGGCAAACAAGCCGACGGGTCACCTAATGGTAAAATTTGATTTTTTAATTCTATACGTGAATAAATTTGGCAATTAGCAATTTTCTAATCCGACTGGTTCTTTCAGACATTAGCGCGTTCAAACAAACTTTTTCTTCTTCTTCACCTTGTACATAATAGTCTAAGTCTAAATAACAGAATTTCTAGAATGTTTGTCAAATAAAAAAATATTTCTTTGTCATTACAGAATGAGTCCTTCCCAAATAGTACTGGACCAAACAAAGTTCCTATGTGGCACATATCAAACTCTAGAGAGTCAAAGCTTATTTGAAAACTCTCCACAAAAAATGTACCTGAGTTACACATTAACTAGGTTGTTTGAATTACTGAATAATGACGAAAAGATGGAATTATTTGCTAATTTCAATCCATTTGATGATGAAAATAATATCAATTTGTGGATCGCTCTCAAAATGTCAAACTTTAACATAGATTTTAAAAGAGAACATGAAAATGAATTACAAGAGAAATGTAAAACTGCGTTTGAACATTTCGTCTCGTCAAATGTTCAGATTGATAGAGATATCGAGAATTTGGTAAGTTTCATGAAAATAAAATAATTTTATAAAATGCGATAGGAATCGAACTCACAAGTTAATAGACCCAGGGGACAATTCCGACACTAAAATCTGATCCGTGTCCGAGTTTACTACTTGAAATTTTTTGCATATATTATCATATTAAGCTTTGTAGTGGCGTTTAAGGCTTACTATATTAATCGCCAACACGGCCGACTCGCGCAGACGTAAATCGAAGTTCGTAAGTCATACTTATTTCTCAGTGAACGACAATCGATTTTCAATTGTTTTATAAATTGTGAGCCCAAATTTTGGCGCTTACTTATAGCATACTTGAAATATTTAATTTGCATATTTAGTAGAACACAGGATTCACCATGTACTTTCTGCTATAAGCATCGGGCATAAGTACTCAAAAAGCCAGTACACACTATGCGACATACGATTGCAGCTAGATGTACACGGGCTGCCGACAAGATCATATCAGGAGTGTGACGAAGTTTGCAGTTTCCAAAATTTTCTTTATTTTCAGATAAAACTATTGCAGTTGTTATCAACATTTTGTGTCAATGATAAATTTGATGACTACATAATAAAATTTTGGATGAAAGCTTGTCCAGGAAATAACGTTAAATTCAAATCTGAATTAGATAACTGTACTCTATGTTACATGGAATTTATGAGTGCATTAGTGAAATTAACAAGTTTTATGATGAATACTTTATTTACCAAATCAACGAATTTAATTAAGGTAAGAATGTTCAAAGTATAATACATCCATGCTATAATCATATTTGCTTACAACTCTAATTATTGTTATAGTGTTTTTTTGAGATACAGGAAAGGATATACAATATTTTTGTCTCGAAAATCTACGCGAGAACGGTATTGCTATAACGCACTTGACTCTATTTTGGAATAACCAAATGATTAGTAGGCCTAACATTACATTTTTAATTATTCTCTTTCAGGTACTACATGTAATTTCAAAGATTATACAAAATGATAACGTCGAGTTGAAATTGCTAATGATTGAGCCTTTATGTGCACTAGCCACGACATATAAACCAGAAAATAAAACTGTCGTACATAATTTAGTATCAGAATCTTTTAGGAGGCTTTTCGCAGATTCTAATGTCTTAGTAAAAAGTAAATTATTGTGTAAACTAACAAAATATATGCGAGATATAAAAATGGAGAAAATAATCACAATTCTAAATGAAGATCATAACTTTAGAGAAAACTGGAGATTCTTTTTGGAACATGGCCGTTTAAAAAATCATAGTAAAACACCAATAAAAGAACAATTGATAATAGTTACCGATTTCAATTATATACATAAATGTATTGTTGTGAATGATATGGATTGCGATTTTCTTGATAGAGTTAGTGGAAGTAATTTTGATTTTACGGACATTGATAATCTGTTTGAAATCGACAGTGATTCAGAACCTTCTAGTAAAAAAGTAAAATATACAAATGAAACCCTAGACATAATAACCAGACTAGAAAACGATGCAACTTTATTGTGTAATTTAAAAGAAAATGTGTTTGATGTAGAGACAGTGAAGAGAATTAAAAGTGTATGTGAAAAATTAAAAAATATAATTCATTAAAAAATATATTTAGTTTCTATTCGTAAAGTAGCCATTGCTAGCCGCTCTATTCGGTGATAGAGGGGCTACAAAATGGCTACTTTATGCCAAGGGTCGCGGATTCGAATTCCGCTCGAGACAATCATGTGTAAGCATGAAAAAAGTATTTATGTATGTACATTTGTCAGCGAGTAGTACTCTAGTACCCAGTACAATGCAAGGCTATTTTGGGAATAGATGGCGTTGTGTGATTCGTCCAAAATTATTTAATATTATTATAGGAAAGGATATAAAATATATTAAATGAAACAATAAAGTATTTCACATTTATATTTATTTGTGTTAAAAAAATCTTTACAAATAAGTGAAATATAATAAATCGAAGATATAATTATACGTAAAGCCAGTATTACACTGTCACACTTGTTGTTTAGCGACCATTATGTGTGCGATCAGCAAGAGACTGCGCGTTGGCCACTACGGTGTATGACAGTGTAATAGCGGACGGAGGAAACTTAAAATAGATTTAATTGATACTCGGAGGTAATAAGACCTATTCCACGTCGCAAACAGTATCAACTAACATCAGTCGAGCTTGAATTATGGATTCATCTTACGATCGCCGACACATACCTGCTACAGCTGTACAATACTGTAATCCACGTATGGCGAGTAACACAGCAACAATTACTAAATAAATTCTAGTTAAATATATCTAAACACTCATATCGTTCACATCTTAGTCTACAATCCTTACCGATCTTCATAATTATTGTGATGAATAAGAGAAGCAATCATAAATTTGCTAACTAATATAACGTACGCATATAATATTGCCATATAAGATAAAACAGCAAACTTAGCTTCAAATAAAGCATAACGCCTAAAGCATATTTATACAGCTACAACTTAATTAGAAATAAGCAATAAATTATAAGAATACAGTAGAGTAAAAAATATTGTAATCTTATTGAGGAGAAGGTCAAACCGCACATAATGTTTATCATACATTTCCGATTCCCTGAACAATACGAGTACGAATATAAATAACAGAACTGTACTGTCTAAACGGTATCTTTTAACTTCTATACATATTTAGTGCTGTATTCACAGTGCATTGAAAATTAGTACTTTATCGAACACTCGACAAGAAACCTTGTCGACAACTCCTAGTACTAACTGTAATATTTTGTGACGTAAAAATGCAAATATTTAGGCACCTTATGAATAGGTTTTAGAATTATTTTTGTGCGATACAGATGCATTTTGTTTTGTAATTCAATATTACTCCATTGTACAATAACTTATTAGTCACAATTACACATTATTGCTATGATCCAATTGGAATGATCGAGTCGGTAAATCGAGTGGTGTACTTTTAACTTAATACCAACAGTCTAATATCACTCATAAAACATTATAATCAAAGATAAAATCGATTCTATATACAAGTGAATGGGAAGATTTACAAGACAAACAAATTTAAAATCGTATATATAATTGTGGTTGTAATTAATAATATTTCAATAAACATTCAAAGTTACATTCGACTATTTAAGTGTTCTGAGGATGAAAATCATTCAAATTCTATTCGACTCTAACCCGACTTTATCCATAGTATAAATATTTATCATATAAGCAGCACCGGGTTGGGAAATATATTGCACACGTTGAAACGCTTACCATATTATAGTGTGCAGTAAAATAATGAGAATATTATAATTCACGTCAACAATAAACAATTTATTGACAGTTACCAAATATACTAAGTTAAATCTAAAATGTAAGGATACAAAACCTACACATTGAAAAATACTTATTTACTTAGGCCAATTATATCTTACTTATGGAGTAAGAGAGTACACTTTGTTGGTTATCAATGATTAATCATGTAGTGGCAACCTTAAACTCCACTTAAACTAAAAGTCTTGGCACAAACAAAATATCAGATTTTAATTCGCTTTGTTACATTTCTTTAGGGGCCTGTGTTGAGCACGAGAAGTACTTATGCGATAGGAAACTCAACGCGAGACACGAAGATAAATAATATAGTTACTAAATAAATAATGACTCGCATTCGAAAAACGTTTTAGAAAAGCTTACATCGTGCTTAAGTTACATAAATAAAGTTCTAACATCTAACTACCCTCAGAACAGTTAATATGTATATAAAACTCAGTTCTTTATTAGGATTATTTGGCATCTATCACCAATCGATAGCTACTTTAACATGGTATACGAAGGTGAAATACCTAATCATTAATGCGCGCCTCTTTAAAAATAAATCCCTACAAAATCGTGCATTTCGCACGACCATTTCCCTGCCGAACCTAAATTTCCTCCTTTACGCACACATCCGCGCACCGCGCCGAGCCCAAGTTGCCTGACAGTGCCACGCGCCACTCCAATGTAGAAAAACACGAAACCAATGCTCATTTAGTCATCAGTTAGCCTCTAATCTCGATTCCAACTATTTACCTTATATAGCCGAGAAAACTAAATCATAATTTATCAGCAAACTAATGTATTATTGTGTGCAATCATTATAAATATGCAGCAACATATTGGGGTGCTAAGACTATTTCGATGCGTAACGGCAACAAGCCCTGATATGTAAAATTATTGCCCATTTTCAAAATATCAAAATTAAGCGGTGCAACGTTACAAGCGGCTTCCTCGAACCTCATCATTCAACAACGAACACATTACTTAGAGGCTTATCCAACACTTGTAGAACTGTAAAGTTAACCTATGGTACGCTACATATATTTAGAAAATTGTAGACAGTCTAACTAAACTTATTACCGATATTAGTGTAATAGTCACGATAACATCGTCGGCTCTTAAGTCGCAAACTCATATTTATCTCATATATGTAAAGTATCCTTGAGAAAGTTCATGTAAAATTCAGCGTGATGAAATCTGCAAGTTTTGCATTATCTGCTTTCAAAAATTTTCGAGTTGCGACCTGCCGCTGTCTCAGTTGCGAAATAACAATGTGTTGACATAGACAATGTCATTTCTCAAAACATTCGTCTAGCCGAATGTTTTCGTATTTCATACTGTTATACAAGGATTTTGTATAGAGGGAGTCCGTTTGTAATCAAACTGAATAAATCGTTCAGAAAGATACGGGTGGCCGGCCCATCTCGCTATCAGCATCGCTTGAATATCGTCCGTCTTGTTGTATATGGGATCAACTCAGATTATTTTCAAGGTTCCTTTTAACACATTTCTTTCGGACACGTAACGCCAACTGTCAATACACATAGCTGGGTGCCAATGGACAACACTGCTGAAGAGTAGCATCAGGCCGAAGTGTCCGGGTATCATTGGGTTTGGAGCGTGGCGGAGTCGGGGCGGGCCTACTGCGCGCGGTAGCTCGAAGCCAGCGTCGTGTGCCTCGGCGCCGCAGCATGGTGATGGCACAGAGGCCGGGGCGGGCGCCCGGGCGTGGGCAGCTGCGCGAGGCTACCGCTGCCTACTTGCCCGAGGCTGTGCACCTGGCCAAGGCTGGCGTGCACCTGGCTGAGGCTAGGATGCACCTGGCCGAGGCCAGCGTGCACCTGGCTGAGGCCGGGGTGCACCTGGCCGAGGCCGGGGTGCACCTGCACGCTGGCCGGGTGCTGCATCTGGCTCAGAGTAGCCTGGTGAGCCGCAAGCTGGTGCATCTGAAGGTGTTGCATCGATGCGCTGCTATGCAGCATTTGCAGCTCTGGCGGCATGTGGTATAGGCCAGGCGTCTGTAAAGAGATTTAATAATAAGTGGGTGTCATCTGGAGTTGAACGGGTAGCGGAAATGAATTTTCTATCACAATTGTTGTAATTTTTCTGTATGAGTGAAAATAAGTGTTTGTATACGTACATGATGCGAGTGTGCGTGTCGGTGGGGCGGCAGGGAGGGCCGGGCTCAGTAGGCGGACGCCTCCTTATACTCGGAGTTGTCCATGGTGAAGAAGTCCTCAAGCTTCCACTGCAGGGTCTCGAAGGTTGGCCGCTTCAGTGGGTCCTTGTGCCAGCACTCCAGCATGATCTCATAGAGGGCCGCGGGACAATTCTGCGGGCACGGCATACGGTAACCGTGCTCCACTTGGTGCAAAACTTCAGCGTTTGTCATACCTGGAATAAAGAAAAGAATTATAGCGTATAGAGCCACAGGTTTGAGGATTTTTCCTTCAGATGAAATCATGATCCCGCTAAGTCGCCTAACGGAGAAAAAGTAAATGTTCCATCATACGCAAAAGTAAAAATATTTTTACATTTCTGCCGCTCTACTCTCGTAACAAAAATCGTTCAAATCGCTCAATCACTATTCCGCTTAATTCCTAATTTGTGCGAGTGAGACAGCTATTGAGATTGACACGAGAATTGAACGATTTTTGTTACGAGAATAGAATCCGATGTTATTTTTATTTTATTTAATACTGCAACATTTTTATTGAGTATTGAAATAAATAATTATGTATTTAATGATCCCAGTTACTCAGAATCAGTAATGCGAAGAATCCATAATTAGCAAGTAGGGAGATAAAACCGTGCGTCAATGCGAACGGTATTATTACGATAGCGATCTTAACTTATAATTGGAAGCAATAGAACTATAATAAACCTTAATGACGTTGTTTCCTCTTATTGAAAATTCAAAAGATGCCATAATAGACGTAGGTACGTTTCTGGCGCTACAGACTGCCCATTTTTCCACTCTGATGCAACCAACAAATGGAAAAATATAACATCATATTTACTTTTGTTGGTGTTTGGACTGTCATTTTCCACTTTGATGTCGGTCATATCATTGCGTGAAATAATGTTTTCACTTCTCATGCTCAGAAAGTGCTTATTTGCGCAGGATATAGGCTGCACAAAATCGAATTTTGTGCACAAGGGCAGAAAAGTAAACTCATAAATGTATCTATATTAAGACAAAGGAAAAATAAGCCATACAGCCAAACACAACAAAAAGTTCAGAGATAGAATTTGTTATTTTATAATATTTACTTTAATTTATTTGCCTAATGTGTTTTTTAAGTCATAAAAGATATTAAAATTTAAATTAAAGTACGGTAGGTTATTTAATTAATTTAAGAAAATTATTTTATTACAAAATTAATTTAATAGTAGGCTGTATAGGTCTGCAGCCCAAGCCTAATTTCAAAGTCGTAAGATTTAAAAAAAAAAGCGGCGGGAAATGGGAAACAGGGTCTTGTTTTTCTTGCGTTTATTTATTTATTTCCTCGCAATCGAAGTGAAAAGCAGAGTTTATAACTCGTCCACAAAACCATTTCTATCCTCGACATTACTATCAGCCCTCGCTTTCGGCTCGGGCTGCTAAAAGTCTCGGATAGAAATGATTCGTTTTGTGCACTTGTTGTAAAATCTACTATTAAAAATGCTAATCTGTCAATGGGCATCTTTGTTTCGAAACCAGTTGACGTCCCAGCTAGAAGGGACCGCAACAATTTGACGTGAAGTTTTAGGGTGCCCGCCCACGTCCTACTTATTTTAGGACCGACAATCGGGCCGGTTTGATTTCGTATTGTATTTTTGACGCCTTTTTGTACGACGTATGCGTTGTACTATTAGAATCAGTGCTGTCCATGTTTTATCTAAACAAAATCTGTCATCGCTTATCAGACGTGGGCCTTAGATAGAACCTTTAGAATAAATAAGAATAGGTATTAGAATTCAAATGGTTTAAAACTTTACCTGGATATGGTATTCGGCCGTATGTGACCAGTTCAGTGAGCAGGATTCCGAAGGACCAAACATCAGATTTAATTGAGAATTTGCTGTAGTTGGCCGCTTCTGGTGCTGTCCATTTAATTGGGAATCTTGCACCTACACGCGCCTCGTACTCATCTTCCTATGGGACAAAATAAAAAAGAATTAGTTATTTACACTCATATTATACCAAAGCAGATATACCAATAGTCCATTAGGCAATAGGGCGGGAATACCTGGACAGAAGAAAGGCCCTATCTATACCCTGCATTGGGACAACATGGGCCCCCAATTATAATAAGTTCATTAAGTTCAAACCAACTAACCAATCACTTCTACAACCTATATACATAGTCTTAACAATATTTTTTTTTTCAAAGTGTGAAATGAAATACATATGTATTATATTATATCCCATTGTAATTAAGTTCTTAAGATTCATTTGTGGAGGAGAATAAAGATATTTTTATAAACTCTGTCATATTATGTACCGCGATTACAATAAACATCACACTAAATTATTAAATAGATAACAATGAAAAATCGATTTGTTTAATAGCTTTAGTGAAACTACTTTTATAAATGATGTAATAGTTATATTGTTTAAGTGTGATGTAGTATGTCATCGCTAGAAATGTGACTATCACATTTGATTGCATATTATACAAAATGTCAGCTGATCAATGCATAAGAAAATGTACAAAATGACAAATAAATGTAAAATGGCGCGAACGTGAGTCGCAAATATTTTAAAGATGTGATGTTTGATTACTGTTATAATGAGTTTATTTGACGGATAGGCAAGTTTCTGATTAATACAGAATTATTGTCTAAAAGAGACAGGACGAGTCTTACAAGTTACATTAGGTTTAAAACGCGTTTTTACACTTCAATAAAAATCAATATCTTTTTTAGATTGTAGCACACAAAAGAACGGCCAAATGGAAAGTATTATTTGGTTCTATTACATTTTTTGGTTAGATTTTAGTACTTACATAAATTTCATGAAAGGAGACCAACTCGAAACATCTAATTCTTTTATAACAATCTACATTGCCAACGAATGTTCGGAATTTTTATTTAAAGAGAAATTTGCAATTCATTTGCTCTTTCAAAGATACCAAATTAATATTTTACGTACGGCATTTACATAATTAATTTAACGATCAAACGGAGCTCTACGGCATCTTGGCGAGTGTCAAGATTGAATGAATGTTTAAGTTGAGCAATGTAGCCCCAGTCAGTCTTTGGATGGGATTAAAAATCTCTAGCTTCAATGTCAGAATGTTATCAAAAGATAAAATCACCGACACTAATTAACGCGCAGTTGACAGAAATTGCGAAAATTAAAGGAAAAAAATAAAAGCTTTTAATAATAACACGATAAGAGAAAAATCATCTAATGCTAATGATAAACAAATATTTTGATAGTGTTAAAGTGAATCTAACCATAAAATACTGATAAATAAAATAATTAAAGAAAGTTCATAAGAGATAGTAATATCATGTAGTTTATTAGTGGACACTAATGACCTTTCTCATTTTTGAATATAAAGATATCTTTATTTTTTTATTATCACAAAACGATAAAAACGTTTTTTCTTATCATAGAATGTAAAATGAACAGTTTAAAAAATGGTTCAACATTTGATTATTTTTAAAATATTTTCCAACTTTTTTCAATATTTTTTTTCCGTACCATCTTAGTAGCTTAACAAGTGTATATGTAATGTACTCGGCAAAAGCGACTCAAAATATCTGAACTAAGATGAATGGAGATTAGACAGAATAGGAAGGTTAGACAGTGACACATCTTTACATAGTACAAATTGAAGTCGCTTCGTCTATTTAACGGATTTTAATACAACTATCTATTTGAGTAATGAAATAAATAAAAAAATTAAAAATATTTATTCAATTACTTAGACTAGTTACATTTCAAGTGACAGGAGCCTCCATTTAAGCAAAGAAATGCTTGTGATTGGACGCTCCGCTCTTTCTGAGTTTTCTTATTCCTATAATTTATTTAGTAACTAGCTGACCCGGCAAACTTTGTTCTGCCTTAGAGGCACTACCCTACTCTATCCTACCCTACCCTACCCCTACCCTACCTCTACCATACCCTACCCCTGCCCTACCCCTACCCTACCCTACCCCTACCCAAATCAGCATCTATTGAAATGATTAAGTATTCATTACACATATCGAGTTTTCATTGTTTTTAAGATGTATTCTGCTATTCGGGACGGAAACAAATCCAACAAATCAAAAACCATGGCAATCGGTCCAGCCGTTCTCGAGTTATAAGTGTTGTAACAAACACGACTTTCTTTTATATTTATAGAAGATAGATAAGGGTTATTCAAAAGGATGGTTTTATCTTTAGTTACTAGAAACAAAATATAAAAATGGACTAGTCCGGGAACGGAGAAACGGGATTTCGCGAGCATCAGCTAATAACATATACTGTCTAGACAAACCTTGATAAGCCTGGCGAGTCCAAAGTCTGCAATCTTGACGACATTGCCGTCAGCCACTAGCACGTTTCTGGCGGCCAAGTCACGATGGATATAGTTCTGCGACTCCAAGTAGGCCATGCCAGCCGCTATCTGAGCGGCCATGTCGATGAGCTGCTGGAGTTTTAGACCGCGACCCTTGCCTAAGTAGAAGAATACACTAATTAATTTTAAAAATAACGAACGATCTAGATCTGTAATTTAGGATTAGTAGACTTTCTTAATGAGTTTCAGAAATGTATTTTAAATTGATTTCACTGATATCTCTCTTTTTTTCTAGATTATAAGAGCATGATATATAAAGATTTCAAAATTATACTACGTACTTACCTATTCATTGAAAAAAAAAAATGATTTAATTTATAAAATTAATTCAAAAGCTATAATAATAGATATATGATAGGTCACTAATCAAGTTTAGCTTAAAACTAATAAAAATACGAAAATCATTAAAATCCAATTATAGACATAATGTTTAAAAAAAATTTTTTTTTTAATCCAATTTAATTAGGAACTTCTGCTATAAAATAATACTTATTTTACACTTAAACAATTAAAGTTTATTATTAGTATTATTACGATGATCCAATAATAAACCGCAAATTATAATTATAATTGACCTTCCGTTCATTATAAGAAGAATAGGACGGAACATAATTAAACAACTTATTTTTTATGAGGACAAAAGAGCTAGCTGGTCACCTGACGGTAAACAATACCGCTGCTCAAATACACTCGCTACTCCAGAGTAGTTCAGGGTGCATTGTCCATCTTTAATTAGAGAATTTAAAAAAAAATTCGAACTTTTTTTCAAGGGACTGGTCAGAAGAGACCCAAATAAAAGTGTATTGGAGAGATTGGAGGCCATTTCCCTGCAGTGGCAAGCAGCAACTTGTGTCCAAATCTAAACTTGCGTCCTTGTCATATAAAGAGATGGAAATATGATAAATATCTTACCTTGCAAGTAGTCGAGTAAGGACCCATTCTTCATCAATTCTGTGATGATATAAATAGGTTCTTCGAGCGTGCACACAGCATACAACTGAATAAGTTTGCTGTGTCTCAATTTCTTCATGATTTGAGCTTCAGCCAAGAAATCTTTTGGGTCCATTGTACCCGATTTCAATGTTTTGATTGCTACTGGAGTGGTATTGTTCCATTGGCCCTCCCAGACCTCACCAAACTGCCCGTGTCCCAGTTTTCTGACAAACTTTAGGGATGAACGATCAATCTCCCACTGATCACGCGTTCTGTGCGAGAGACCTTCAGTCACCGGTTTCTCCACCTGTAAATAACGTAGAACAAAATTAATACAATTGCATAACAATACAGCCCAGTGCATACTGAACTACGTTATTGACTGGCTGGTTGATAATCTACTAAATCCATGTGCCGAGATTATCACTTAGATACTTGGTAGCGAAGAAAGAACGATTCTACACGTATTCAAGGAATTGTGTTTCCAAAACCTAAGGTCTATAATTATACTCTTCTAGTTTGTTCTCATTTGCATTTATCTCTAATTGATACAGACGCTTGAATATTTGAATAAACATATAATTTCGAAAAAAATACGTTTAAAAATGTTATTAATATTTTCTTTCTTGTACTAGTAAAACAGAATTCAAAGTCGAGTTTATTGTCCATTGTTAAATTTTTCAAAGAAGAACAGATATTTATGATTATCTTCCGAGAATCTGCGTTCAATAACCTGAATGGCTTGACCTGCTTGCGTTCGTAGGATCAGAACGGCCTTCAGGGGGATTTTGTTATCCATACATATTCAGGTCACGTTTATCATCGCTGATCGAGTAAAAAAGTTCGAAGAACGAGATTTCAGATTTCATTTTAGGCCATTTATTAGATATAGATTAATATAGACTTAGGTGTAGAATCGTGGAATATTAAGAAAGATAAATAGTTATCTCAAGTCCTTAAGACTTGAGACATCTATTACACACTTTTCTCTATATGAAAAATCTAGGAAGCAACATAAATCTGAAAATAAAAGACGAAAATCTTGCAGTCTTTGGATCAATGAATTTCAAACTGACTCCGAACTTTTCGCATTTGCCTTCATAAATCCTCGCCCTGTTCCTATAAATACTAGCAACCATGTAATCGATCATGCGACGTACGCATGTCCTTACGAAGACAGACTGTGAGGCGACGTTGGCAACATGAGCTATGTTTTTATTGTCATAGCATTGTAATATGACACTGCTGTGGGCAGCGGCCGCGACCATATTATGTCTGGTGTGATTGTCACGCTCAGTAGGTTTTAAACTATACGTAATGATGTACTACCATGCCATGGCTGTGTGATGCAGAAAGGATCAGTGGTTAACCCAATCTTTTTTGTGGTAACCGGGAATAGAGTGACGATTTCAGGAACAACAATCGCTCCTGCTGGTATTTACCTTTATATGGTGAAGATTTACGTCTAAAGGACAATGAGTAATGTTGTATGGAGTTTGGGCCCACCCTTCGATATCACTCAATAGAAATAATTGATATACCATTGGATAGGGCTCCTCAAACATAGCATTTTTTACTATGACGGTAAATGCGAAATGTCTGTGTGTTCAGAGCTACATGGCCAGAAAGTTCTTTTTAAGAATTTTTGTTTCTATCCCTTAACATTACTCAATAGAAATAATTGATATACCATTGGATAGGGCTCCTCAAACATAGCATTTTTTACTATGACGGTAAATGCGAAATGTCTGTGTGTTCAGAGCTACATGGCCAGAAAGTTCTTTTTAAGAATTTTTGTTTCTATCCCTTAACATTACTCAATAGAAATAATTGATATACCATTGGATAGGGCTCCTCAAACATAGCATTTTTTACTATGACGGTAAATGCGAAATGTCTGTGTGTTCAGAGCTACATGGCCAGAAAGTTCTTTTTAAGAATTTTTGTTTCTATCCCTTAACATTACTCAATAGAAATAATTGATATACCATTGGATAGGGCTCCTCAAACATAGCATTTTTTACTATGACGGTAAATGCGAAATGTCTGTGTGTTCAGAGCTACATGGCCAGAAAGTTCTTTTTAAGAATTTTTGTTTCTATCCCTTAACATTACTCAATAGAAATAATTGATATACCATTGGATAGGGCTCCTCAAACATAGCATTTTTTACTATGACGGTAAATGCGAAATGTCTGTGTGTTCAGAGCTACATGGCCAGAAAGTTTTTTTTGAAGAATTTTTGTTTCTACCCCTTAACATTACTCAATAGAAATAATTGATATACCATTGGATAGGGCTCCTCAAACATAGCATTTTTTACTATGACGGTAAATGCGAAATGTCTGTGTGTTCAGAGCTACATGGCCAGAAAGTTTTTTTTGAAGAATTTTTGTTTCTACCCCTTAACATTACTCCACATGTAAAGAAAACACCACATGGATGAAAGTGGCAAAGGGGACACCCAACGCTGCAACCACTACCAACACACCAAGCCGACTGGTCGCAAGGGGCCGTAACCAAGAACACAGACATTTCGCATTTATCGTCATAGTAAAAAATGCTATGTTTGAGGAGCCCTATCCAATGGTATATCAATTATATTTCTATTGAGTAATGTTAAGGGGTAGAAACAAAAATTCTTTAAAAATTCTTTATGGCCATGTAGCTCCGAACACACAGACATTTCGCAATTATCGTCGTAGTAAAAAATGCTATGTTTGAGGAGCCCTATCCAATGGTATATCAATTATTTCTATTGAGTAATGTTATGGGGTGGGCCCAAAAATTCTCATTATCTTTTACCATGTAGTTCTCATTATTTTGAAAGTGTCAGTAAATCAATTTCAATCTGAATTGAGTAATATCATTGGATCCACTTGAACATTAAGACCAAAACTTTGTAATTTGAATAATCCTTCTATGAAAAATTCTTTGTTAACTGCAAATCACAATATCATGTTAAACCTAGTTAAAAATGACAAGTGTGACAAATGTGTTGCACAGCACTTTGTCCTCTATTAACAAGCGGATGCTAAAATCGCGAGCAACCGCTACTTACGAGCTCAATAGCGCCTTATCACCACCCATCAAGCTTAATCGCTGATAATTAATTAGTAGAATACAATAGAACTACTTTGCTATTGATTAGTGGAAAAACCAATTTAATACTACCATTTGCATTGGTTATAATGGGACAGAAGACAGGTGAAATCTATACTATTATTATGAATACAAAGCATACTGTGTCCGTTAATCATTGATGTCCTAATATTCGGCAAAAACCTGAATCTTCAAACTATCAAGGGCTCGCTATTACTAGACTGTTCTTGACAAAAGTGTCTAGCATAGTTATGAATAGAGTGGTTTAATTCAGATCGAATATAGGTTATCGTTTACGTAGGATCAGAAAAAAATTCTTCAGTCGAAGAAGCTTTATACTTCCTACCTTTAACTTCATATCGTGATATTTTCCAATATACATCGCGCCCATCAGTCTTGGACAAAGACTAGTAAATGATACTTAAGATTTAGTATCAAGGAAATATTCATATGGTAAACGCAAGATTATTTAAGGGTATGAAAGGGCATGTGGTTAGCCTCGAAACATCGGTTTTGTAAATTTTATTGCTCGGCTACTCGTTATTTAAGCTCTCTTCTGGGGTTGTATTTACATCGAAATGGATTAATATCATAACAAATTTAATACATATACATAAAGTCATCTCTGTTCCCAGTGGGATCATCCTACTAGCCAATGTAAAAGAAAATATACTTGTAAATATTGTAATGCATTCTTTTCACTTGAAATACAATCATTCTTTTCATAAAAGGACATCTATTGTAAATTGATCTAGCTTTATTTTGAGGTAACTTAGCGGTTCTAATAATTACCGTTTGATTTTTTTTTCAATTAAGAGAGGTATAATCCGCTCAAATCGCAGCAGCCCGTCTGGGGAAGGACCTCCACCTTACAGAAGATCGTAGCCAAATAGCATTGGTCTCGGCCATGCTGTATTCCTACGCTGAGTAAGGTCTCCAGAGCTCCACTTGGGGCGTTGGGAGGGTTGGCAACGCGTGAGTGATACCCCCGGTATTGCAAGCGTCTATAGGCTACTTTAGTGGTATAAATAATAATAATAATAATATATAAATATTAGTTTTTATATTTTTTATTCTAAGAGGCTCGATAAAATTTGTTTTTCGTAATCACTTAGTTTTATTCAGATGCTACTTGAAAAAGTTACTGTATTTTTGACTAATGCAATCTTTTATAATACAAACACTGTAATATTTACATTGCAGATGAAATGACATGTATATCGCAAATCTTAGTTGATGTAACACCTCGATTGGCTGCAGAAAGTGTGAATTGTTATACAATCGATTATATTGAAGCTATCGCCAAAAGTTGTCGTAAAATTTCAATAAAAATAACAGTGGATAAAAGTATTGATATACTTGAACATAGTAAGCGGAAAGCAACTTCAAATTCGCACGAAATAATGACAAAAACGTTTAATCGAAGAATTATTTTAATGAAATTAAAAGGTCTGTCTTTTTAATTAAACAAATCTTTGACCATTGTGAAGTTAGGTCGGCATTTTCTGGTATTTAATCAACTACCGACGACGCGACGTGCGGTACTCCGAAATGATTCTTACCGTGGACCCTTAATCGATTTGCAACGAAGAGTTATTTTCGGCACCGCAACCGAGCGGTATATTTGTTGAGAAGGTATAATGCATTACGAGATTGTTGGCATCGTGTAAGTTATTGCCACTGCGCGGTTATTATGTTAACTCAGCACGGGACCTTCTAAAGCGGCTACCACACTAGTACTTCGCGTTACACGACGATACGCGAATCTGCATCTATTACGTACGTTATCGGAATATCCGTTTTTGGGAAATACGAGAGCAACATCACTGATAATGTTTCATCATGCGGGTGCGTGGCGTACTTGTTTGGCAACTTGATGTTGCCTCGTCCTGAGCAACGTCGCGTGTGAGCAGTGTGAAAATCACCTTATTGTACACAAAGTCGCATCGTGCCTCGGTCATGTACGTTATTCATTTCTAATGATCTCATGAATACAATACAGTGTTGGATGTGATAAATTGTGTACATTATTTATTTTGAACATGACACTTATGTATTATATCATGAAGCGAGAACAACATGACAGTATCTTAGAATATGCAAATGGTTTTGTAATTATTCATTAAAGCTTGACCTACATCATAAACAACGATCGTGATCATCACAGAATTCACTTAAGATGTCCAGTCGGCAAAAACATGCGCTGGGCTATCGAGTATATGCTTGGAATATTAAGTTTCATAAGCTTTTTGCGACTTTATGATCAAAATCTAATAACGTCATAACGTGATTCCAACGAAATCCTTGTAGGTCATGAAAATATTAGCGTAAATGTTTACATTAGTGACTAATTTAGCCATTAGAGGTTGTAATTTACCTATTCCACAGCCAAAAAAAATATTTCCTAGGATTTGAGGCAATTTTTGTATTTATGCTTTTCACCTTGAACTTTGTTATTAAATATGAAAAAATTATGGAATAGTAAAAGATTATCTTTTCAATTACGAGGCATAAACGGCATAATGCAAACGTTTGTAACCACGTTTGTTGGGAAAGACGGAATAGTAGTGAAACAATGCAATTCTGTAACTGTACCAACTTGCGGCGATAACTTGCATTCGTGGTGAAGGGGGATTTGACATTACGTACATCAACATGTTATTACATTGAGCAATTGGTATAAATACTGGGACATTACCTACTAAAGAGAGAATGTATCAACAAAGCAGCATTCGAGACATAAAAGTCTTCATAAAAGACTTCTATCATTTATTTTTAGTAAAAGACAGAATATAACTTACGACTTGGGAAGACTAACTTAAGTTTGAAATTTAAATTATCTGAATCGAGTCACAGTTTGAACGTTAACCTGTCACAATTTTGATGAGATAATGAGAATCTCAGTGAAGAGCGAGTCCCTTGATCCCTTAGCTTGCCAAGTTTCATAAATGAGAGCTACAAACATATTTATGAAACAAGTTGATTTAAGAAACACCAATTCTCAAAATTTTTGCAAAAATGTATGCTTTAATCCCAAAAATGTAAATAGATCGGATCGTTCACATCAGTCACTTTCCGGTGACGCATTTATATATTCTCATAGGGTTAAAGCTCATTGCATAGTCAGACCATAAAAAAAGCATAAAGACAAGAAAGTAAATCCATTGACGACATTTGTAAAAGTGTTGCGAAAAGTGAATGTTGCCAATGTCAACATCTAGCATTGTCATTCGGGCACGATTCTCTCTCGTGGGATGTTCATACGTGACCAAACATACAAGTTGTATGACATATGACCCACGCCCGTCGAGGCATGACGACGACCTTGAACCTCACACTGGAAACCTCGATGGACGGTGCATTGTTTATTAGATTATAAATATAAGTAAATTATATAGACTATTGGCAATGAAACTGACATTGCATTGAAATGTTTGGATTTCAATTGAGTGTAATTTTGTGAATTGTCTAATTACCTACTAGGTATTTCGTACTATTTTATTATTTTGGCTGAAATATACATACAATGAATTGCACACAAGCTATTTAAAAATACTTAAATGTCATGCTGACATTTTGTAATAAAGCAAAAAAAAAGATGACACGAGAGCTCGAGACTAGTTTAAAATGGGTTCCTGTTAAACTCTTCCTAATTTTTAATCAGAAAGAAGTGTGAAGCAGCGAAGACTTTTAAATTGGGAAATCAATGTCATTCTGGTTCACCGTTATTAATCCTAACTAGGAGATAGCAAAAGGAATGAACGGTGGATTAATAAAAATAAACGAGTAAATTTTTTTTTGAAAAAAGAATAGACATTATCAGCACTATGCCCTATGGTATGAATTCGTGATTATTACGTATAAAATACAGAATGGACTAAATGATAAAAGAGTACCAAAAAGACAAAGCAGGTTTCATTTATTCTTTTTAGGTTTCCGTCGTACTACAAGGAACCCTTATAGTTTCGCCATGTCCGTCTGTCCGCGGTCTAGCGCCTAGATGCTTAATGCTAGAAAGCTGTAATTTGGTATGTATACACATATTATCAATGCTAACAAAGTGCTGGAAGAAAATTTTGATTAATATTTTTTTTGTGGTGCCTCCCCTACATGTAAAGTGGAAATGAAATTTTTGTTTCGCGCCCACCCCATGTTGTGGCATATCGTTAGATAGGTCTCTTTAAAACATTGAGGGTGTGGGAAGATGATTTTTCGATACAATGATCCATTTCGAAATTATTTACATTTATCGTGTCAATTTTCGTTTTGCACGGTGGTCCCCCCCCTCTATCTCCGAAAGTCTTGTGTTTAGAAATTTGAAAAAATCAAGGTAGTAGTCCATATGCTGAACCTTCAATGAAAACTATAATGATTAAGTAGGCTCTACTAGTTACCGAGTAATAGCCGACGAACTTATAAAATAAAATTTCTTTGATGAAAACTTGAAAATGTGATAGAATTTGATATTGGCCTCAACTCAACGTAAGCAAAGCACATCAAATACACCCTACACTGTGCGTGGCCCGACATGCTAGTTTAGTCAAGCGAGATAACTCTTTGATGGAAACAAAAAGAAAATCATCTTGCAGACAAAGATTTTACACAGAATATTAATAAAAATTACTTACATAAATTATTCGAACTGTCGATTTGTCATGTTTTTATATAACTTTTTCTAAATAATAAACAAAGGGCCATTATAATAATGTTTTAAAATTATCTTTTTTATGAATTTATTATTCTTGACTGTATAATTAACAATACCTACGATAATTATTTAAATAATTCAACATTGATTTTTTTATCAACTTTTCACCTGTTTTCCTCTTTCTCGGCTTTTGGAATTTCTACTGTACTATGTATGACTTATCTTATACAAGGCCGCAGTGAAATAATTGTTTTGAAATGAAATTTAGATAAAAATCGATATTATGTAAATAGCCTCCTTTGCCTTGCGCAGTCGGGTAAAAATAAGGGTAAGCAGATGCCGACAGATAGGCCAACGCCTATCTGTCTGTCAGATAAATTGTCTTAAACCATATGACAACTGACGTCACACACAGTCTATGCGGCACTGTATGTTAATGCTTAGTAATTGATATTCTGATCACATGTTATTATGTATTGTTGTCAATAAAATACATATTATATAAAACATGGTTTTACTATCTATCACACATCAGTGTGGAAGTGTAGACTTAATTTACATGTCATACTTTATGTAGTTTTTATAGATTTTTTGCACTCGATAGATATTGTCATGTGGTGAAATTTGTTTCGGAGAGTGGTTACGGAACCACACCAGTCTATTGTACCTAATATTGTATGAAGAACAAAATCCTTCATTAGATAAGAATAATAAACACAACTGTGAAAAGCCAGCCACGAACAATAGCTTCATTATTATAGTTAAATGACGTCACACAATTATTACAATTTTTTACAGCGCATTACACCAACTATGAGAATAGGCACTTAATGAACTTATTGAAATATCACAGTTTACATGTTCCATCGGAAATAAACATATTTTTATGAGTGGAAAATTTGGAGTTATTATAACACAGAATAATAAATAGTACTGATGCTTTAAACTGCCTTAAAGCATGCTTTATCTAAATTTACTCTATTTTTACAATTCGATAATTTGATATAATAGAGTTTTGATAAAAAAAATATTGCATTCCCAAGATTTATCTACTTTGGGTTCCCAAGATTTAGTACATGGGTTAATATGAATTCGATTTTTACTCCTATCCGATCCTAGAAGAAAGCCACCAGACAACCGTACCAGGAAGGACCCAAACAGATACATTACTTAGATAAAACTCTTTATTATACTCCAAATAAAACTAGAATTATATAGAAACGGAAAATATTTTTAAAAATAAGACTGTAGGCGGCCTCATCACCAAGGAATTTCCTATAGCCATTTCCATAGATGGTGATGGTTTTGTGGGACGAAAATAGGTCTAGGTACGGTAGAGCCCCGTGGAAAATATAAATAAACAAGGATATGTCATAAGATAAAACATTTTCGATCGCAGTGGGCGGAGAATATTCAACTGTTCTTAGTAACTCGCGTCATACAAAATGTTGGGACCGGTTTCCAATAAATAAAATAATCTCGTGAATATCTGAACATGGGCAGGAAATAAGTCCCTGTTTACAACGAAACAGTTATAAAAGTCACTTATTAATGCATTTATGGTAGTTTCCAATTTAAATATCAATGCATGATCAATGCTCAATTATGATTTATCAAAGAAAGAATATCTAAATAAATGTATGTGTTTGTATTGTATGAGTTCGACTGAAAAGCTTTCTCGAGTATTGATTATACGCATTGCAGTAGAAAGAATGCAAACGGCGCGTTTTTTTAAAATTGTATTTTATTAAAGTGGTAGAACAAAATGTTAATTATTTTTTTGGATGCTTAACACAAGTCCATAAATTTATGTAGTGGAGTCGTCAGTTCGTCAGTTAGGTCTCATAAAAAAGTTCTTTTATAAAAAAGTGCAAATGCAAATGTCATAGAATCAAATGCAAATGACCTTGCACTCCATTTGCATTCCATTTGCAAGCATGCAAACCGAAGCAAATATGGAACCTACACTTTTTAATTTATTTACCTACTTGTGTCATATGTCTCTATGCTTTTGTTTACTTTATCAAGACTAACAATAAATATGTTTTTGGTAAATTAATATGAATATTCATTAATGACGAATGGAGATTTCCTAAACGGTTCAATGACAACAAAGCATTTGTCGCCGAACGTTGCGCATTGTATGTAGCGGTTGTACCGTACCGTAAAGAAGAAAGCCTTATCGGCCTTGGCGCCGTTGGCGAGTTGGCCGAATCGCGAAACTGGAACGCGGATAGTTTTTATTTGGCGTTTAATTATATAATAGTCTGCAGTGGGTGCACTCCGTAAAGACTAGTCTGCGTCCATAGAGGGTGAAAACTGGAGCAAACCAATTAGACTAAATGCTATTAAGTAAACTCAATGAGAGTGTATTGTTGTTTACCTGTCAGACTGTTTTCTTCAGTCTAAATATATGCCAGCTTCTCTAGATTAATATCCCTTTTTTTTTACCCACCTACCATTTTGTTGGTTCAGCTTTCGCGCACTACGAAGTAATAATATTTCGAATCGAATGAATTCATTTTGAATGGTTACAATTCACAGAGATTTTACCTAAAATATTTCGACATATTGCGTACACACACACAACACACAACCTATTACTTGACATTTTTTAAAAGAAAAAAAAGATAGTTTGGTTAAAATAAAATAAAACTATACACTATACAAACTAGCTATATTTATGCAAAGTATTTTGAGCAAAAAAATCCATGACAAAGGCATAAATTTTATTCAATATTAGCAAATTTCTGCAAGATTCATTGAAAAAGAATTCATAAAGATTATGTTTAATTGCTACGTGATGGAGTGCCAATGTATTGCGCTCCAGTGCATGGTATTTCCACGTTTCATAATATTTATTGTATAAATCATTAGAAAATATGCAAGTGACGCAAAATAAATTTATAAATCTCAGTTATGTGGCAGGTGTGTGCAATTACATTATGCAGTTATAAAAATGTCTATTTTAATACACAAGTTGTCATACTTTGTTGTGTTAGGAAATTTTTACGATTCGGACAAATTTTCCTTCCCGATAGAATTTTATAGAAAAAAATTCTGAAGCTTCTCTTTATGGTTGTACAGACTACGTCCATACACACCAACACCTGACTCTGTCACCCTCTTTAGGGATTGCGGGCGTGATATAATATGAATAAATCGTGGTGCCTAAGTTCAACGGCTGGCAATATTTTTCGCGCTCCGCTCAGTGGCTCGAAACCCATAAATTTTATTATCCCACCGATATTGAATTTTGCGATTTATGCTCATGCGTAATAATATTGGGTATTGTTTATGTCAGTCACGTGACCTTGATAGCAGCAGAGTTTCTTTTCCATAACGTTATGACTGAATAATGGCCATGAAGAATTGGACATCAATGGATGGAATCAGCCGTGAGTCAGATTAGCACAAGTAATAAATAAATTCTACACAATTTAGAAGACGTCTGGTCCCAAAGTACGCTAGGCTTTGGCTGCATGTATAATGGATACCAGACAATAGATATATTATTGTAAATACATACTTCTAATACACAGAAAACATCCAGACTCGAGAACTAACATAAATGCCTTCACATAAATGTTTGCCTCGGGCGAGAATCGAACAAGCACCCTAAAGGGTGCCCAATGTAAGAGTCACTACCAAAGCACCATCGGGCTGTTAGACAAGATAAGCTAATAAAATGTCACCACAAGATGAAAGATTGGCAATAAAACAGTGGGCGGTAAAAAAGTTAGTTTAAAAACACATTGATTATCTGTCAAGGCTTGTTACTTTTGCTGACTGTAGATACAAGTCTGAGGTCGAATATGGGTCATGCGGAAATCGACCCCGCGCAGCAAACCCTTCAACCGCATATGTTGTAATTATTTCTCGATTTTGAGATTTATAATTGATTGCCTCTTATATACACGTTACAATATCTATACCAATTAGTTATCTTGATAACAATTTAATAAACCAATAAAAAAAAATCGTCATGTTGATAATTTTATTGATAAGAAAATTGGAATTGAATGTATGTTATTCAATTAAAAGATAGTTCAATGTATTTTACAAAAAACAATAGCCAGATTTACACGTAGACTCCTAGACTACCACTTAAGCAATTCAGTCAGACGGATTCACAGAAAAGCTAGCCAGTAAGTAGGCAGTGGTTCATTTTAACAAATACATAGTACAAAGGTTTATAATGATTATGAAATATTATCTTTCAACATCATTACACCCATTATAACAATCGCGGATTCCCCCGACCTTGATTCAAGGTGTTAATACTCGTTTCAAACATCCCAAACTGAGGTATCTCATCACCTAACACCAAAGTCAAACTGATGGTCGAGTGGCTACTATAATGTCTACTTTATCCCAAGGGTTGCGGGTTGCACAAGACACATTTGTGTAAATGATTTTATATCTTTAAATATTTTTTATGCATATGCTTCAAAGCACAAGGTTTGCTTATTTTGAGACTTCACGACGTCGTTAGTCCAGGTATATTTATTTGATGATGTGACATTTTAACCGTGAAAAATTATTTGTTGTCCATTGTTAATGTTGTTTACGTTTCGTTGTTTTGAAGCAAAAAATATGATGAAACATTAATAACTTTGTTTCGACTAAGAACCAACAGTTTGTCATGTAGGTCGATTAGGTGATTTAACAAAACACTTGCGAAATAAGAATCAAATCCTATTACATTAATCAATACGTAGGTCATAGGCCTTATTAGTTTGTTCAAGCGAGCCTTGTGAGTCAATCGCTCTTAAAGGTTTTCGTTTCGTAAATCGGTTATTTTGATGACTCTGATATTGCATATTGCCTTGCGTATTTCAGCGAAATTGTGATTAATATTGTTTGTATGACGTAGATACCTTGATATTGAGTATCATAGTAATTTGAAAGGAGATTCGATTATGCCCGTGCGCAAGTGCGTGTGACGTCAGCACAAACGCATGCATCTATGTAATTGTGTGTGGATTTTTAGGCACCAGATAATAAGCATTAAGTTCATGATATTATTACTTTCAAAGCTGTAGCGTGAATCTGAAACAACAATTTTGACAAGTCATTGTTTTAGTGTTAACAATAGAATACTAACACGCAGGCTATTTAGTGTTTTTGTTGAATTCCTTCAGTAAATCTGTATTAGTTCTTTCCATACTTTTAAATTTACAAATGTAAAAGTGTCTCTGTCTTTTATATTTTAAATCTTTATTATGTAGAGTTTTGTGAAACATAAAGAGTTATTTTATAGTATTTTTTTTAATTCCAAAATCTATCGCGGAAACTAGAACGGCGCAGGTGACAAAAATTATCAAAATTTACGTTTAGTCACTAATGAAGACGTGACTGACTGATCTATTTACCTATAGCCTAAACCACTGTATGTATATACTTATTATATTATGACGTGGGGCATCTGTTAAAGCTATTCTGGAAACTTAAAATTTTAAAATGAAGGAAATGAGAGAATTTACAAATACAATACGCATTCAGATTTTAATTATAAATAATGTTTATGTACGTTGAATGGAATCTATTTTATAACCTGCATATAAGTTTTTTTATACCGCAATACATCAGTTGACGTTAAATAACGTTTACTATGGGAAAATTGATGGTGCAAACGAAACTAATAATTGGCGGGCAGCTCCGATTTAAGAGCATTATCCGCTGTGAGGTAGGGCCTCTCACAAAAGTCATCTGCACCCTTGACGGTGCAGGTCAATGGTGCTTACGGTTACTACGGGGAAAACGACGTATACGCAAAGCCGTGGGGAACATATAGTATAAAATAAAACTGTAAACAAACATTAGAGGCGGTTGTCTTTGGTAAATTTGTAAAGCGGAACAATGACGCATTAGTAGGACCTAAGGAGAACAGTTCGTTTCGCTCGTTACCAGTTTCTTCTCGAGTTTATGCGTCACTGTATGGTTCCAAAATATGAATATTGATTGGTTTTCTTTCATAAAACGATGTTATTTAAGCATCGTGGAAAATGCAGTTTTGTATGAGATTCCAATGATTGACAGTTAGGAGTTAACAAAAAAGATATTTGTGTGATGCTAATGAATTAACAAGAATTTCCTTGAAGATTAATGTCAGTGTTAAATACCTTGAAGTACATGAGTAAGCGAGTAACAGATATTTATTAAGCATACTTCTTAAGAACCTAATATTTCTAGGTTAAGTTATAAGTCTTTAAAAATAGAGTTTCTTGGATGTGCTTTCCTTTTCATTTTCGTTCATTGTCGAGGAACTAATAATTTCAACTATGGACCTAAACACTTAAATTTAGTAACTCATGCAAAGTGCATACAATATAATTAAACCAGGTTTTAGTCAGTTCAAAATCTGGTTCTCTGAACCCGAGCTATGGTCGCTCTTCCAATATTTATAAAACCATTAAGAATGCGAAAGTAAATTATGTCAGTCTTTGGACACGATTAAAGTCTTGAAAATTAATCGCAACTAATTCCACATACCATATTAATTCATATTTTATACACGCATGAATCATTGTATAAGTGTTATTTTATTATGCAGTTACGGACGAAAGTGCATTCCATTATCTTTGGAATTTGGTACAATCTCAAAATTCAATTCTTTAATAACGATGTCATTTTTTTTTATGTCTCTTTGTAACATTTCAATTAAATCTGTATTGGTTATGCCTTGTAAAGTAATTTCTCTTATTTTTATGCAGCTATACAGGATGCAAAGTAACCTTTTAACTACCTATAGTATTTATAGTTTATGATTACTTAAGACGAGCCCATAATAGCAAAATCAATTAAATACGTTTCCGTAACCCGTTGTTCCCGTCTTACTGGTTAGGATACGGACAAGCCAGTAAAATAATTTGTAAGAAAGAAATCATTTTAATTTATTGGTAATAACTGCCTATTTAATGTATAATTAAATATTATTTATATATAATATAAAAATTAAATGTGTTGCTAAGCGCAAATCTCGAGAACGGCTGGACCAATTTCGCTAATTCTTTTTTAAAAATATACCTTGAAGTACGAGGATGGTTCTTACGGAGAGAAAAATTAAGGATTCCCACGGGGTAGTGGTAGGGTAGGGGTAGGGGTGCCTCTAAGGCAAAACACAGTTTGCCGGGTCAGCTAGTTCCGAATACAAAATAACCTGAGTGTCAAATGCAGTTGTATATGAGTGAGATACCTCAAGTGTCTAAACACACTACGCCGAAAATACGCGACCGAAGTTCGGTGTGACTACGCCTGTATGTGCCTACAATGTATTTTAAATGACTGACGACACACCATGCCGAAATTACGTCGCGTTATAGCGTACAGCCGAACTTCGGTCGGACGTAAGTTCGGCGTATAGCAACACATTTTTAAGAGAGGTAGGGCACAGCGGATAATCCGCTCAAATCGGAGCAGCCCGTCTGGGGAAGGACCTCCACCTCACAGAAGATCGTAGCCAAATAGCATTGGTCTCGGCCATGTTGTGTTCCTACGGTGAGTAAGGTCTCCAGAGCTCCACTTGGGGGGGTTGGGAGAGTTGGCAACGCGTGAGTGATACCTCCGGTATTGCTTACGTCTATAGGCTACGGTGACGGCTTACCATCAGGCCGACCGTATGCTTGTTTGCCACCTGTGTGGTATAAAAAAATAAAAAAAACATTATAAGCGACCGAAGTTCGGTTCGATTGCCACGACAGCGCTCGGACACTGACACTGACAATACACACACAAAGTTCCGCAACCGAATTTCAGCCGCGTAAGTTCGGCGCTTATGGTGTGTCATATCAGCCGAATACGCCGAATAAGAGCCGAACGTAAAATCAGCCGCAGAACTTCGGTCGCGTATTTTCGGCATAGTATCACATGAGTAAATAAAACCACGGAACAGAGGCTTAACTTCCTAAGGCGCGTTCAAAATTTATACCTATTCTGGTAGGGTTGGCACTGTAGAATAAAATGAAATAAACGAAAAGACCAGGTTTTTTTACAAGTTATTTATTAGTTTTCTTACAAATTACTTAATCTACATAATTTTTTATTATTATTTTTACTTTTCAATAATTTGTTATTTCTTTTGATTGAGTGGTAAATCCTAAATCTAATATAGAGTTTTTTTAGATAATCAAGCGGTAAGCACTCGCATGGCATCAAAAGTACAATTATGCATACGTTTAATTAAATTATTACCAATATCATTATTAATAATATTTAACTTTAATTACTTATTTCAATAATAATTATCCATACATAAAATATGTATATTATGTCATAATAAGTAAATTAAATAAATATATTTAATATACACTTTATTAATTGGAAAATCGATTTGATAATATAGTCGATCGTGGTTAAAAAACATGTCCCTCCCTTCACTACTAGTTTTGAGTTTTTGTCTGTGGTGGCCGTGACAGAACTTCATAGGTGTGCATATGTCAAATCAAATATTTAATAAAGGAAATCGGGATTTTGGCGCCAACTACAATAGCGTCCACTTGGGCTCGTGATTAGAAATTTAATTTCTGTGTGTTTCTGCGTTTGATTCATAGTATTGATAGTGTAATGTGAAGCAAACATTGGTTATAGTACATATTGATTGAAGTTTGTGATCAGGAACCTATTAAAAGTGCATTATCGTGTTGACTTCAAAATCCGTATTTTCTGAAGAAATTTTGCTATCATCTTTCTTCGGGGCGTCTTGACTCAGAGACTGTATACTGAACTGAGTCAAGAATGTCAAGATAGCATGAACTCGCTGCTTTGAATTACTTATAAATTTACTTATGACTTGGCTGTATGGGCTCAAAGCCCTTTGCCTGCCCTAGAGCGAAAAAAACAAAAAAAAAAAAAAAATAAAGGAAATCTCATAATTTTCTGTTTATCGAAGGCCCTGATGTTTGTCCTCGAAGCAACCGGTTTAGACTGGTTTGCCGCTCGTACGTGACAAGCGCTTTGAGGTCACGCACACACGCGCCTCATGCTTGTGTGCGTGTACTCATCGCAGCGACATTGTATGAAGTGAAGTCTCTGTTCCGTGGTTTTATTTACTCATGTGATAGTATGTTTAGACACCAAGAGTGTAATTAATGTTTAACCCAATGATTGTCGTAGTCTATACGTGACAAAAAGAGGCGTGTTCATACGTTACTGTCATTTATACGTGTCAAATTACATTGGTTAATATGAATCGTATGATTTTGAAATATTTATTAATAGCTTTGACAGCGACTCTGGCCGCGTAGACTTTCGGTAAGGGCAAAGTTCCCTCTCCCCTTTCCAGAACATAGCCATAGCCAAGTTTTGAATAAATCCAAATAAAAAATAAAAATATTTTATACTAATTTCTATCCCCCTCTTTTCACCTGTTTAGGGGGTTATTTCCGGAATAAAAACTAGCCTAACTAACTTGTCGGATCTTAAATTACCCCCGGGCTCATTACGAGTTCTGTTAAGCAACGATGAGCTTCATAGAAATTAGAACCTCATTATTTTGTATTATGACAGTCTTTGAGAGATCAACGGAATCTCTGCTACGCGCGTGACAGTCAACGATCACCATAGACTATGATGTCACTAGTCCTGTAAGATTGTCTATACGCCGCCGTCAAAAGGCTAAAGATATTTGTTTTTCTTTTAAAAAAAACATTATTTTGCACTAATGAGAGATCAACGGAATCTCTGCTACGCGCGTGACAGTCAACGAACACCATAGACTATGATGTGCCATGATGTTACTTGTTACTAGTCTAGCAAAATTGTCTATACGGTGCCGTCAAAAGGCCAAAGACATTTTTTTTATTACAAACGTAAACTTTGAGTCATCTTATCAGTTTAGTTGTTTGGCAACATGTGATGTCACATCGGTTACGTGACAAGTATTGATATTTTGTAACGTTGAAACAGAATATAATGTTTTGAATAGATTTAGTCGTATTTTAAAATAATATGAAATAAAATTTATCTACACTAATATTATAAAGAGGAAAGATTAGTATTTTTGTATGTATGTTTGGTATGAATAAACTCCAAAGGTTGGGAAGGTACGTTACCCCCGTAAAACATAGGCTATTTTTTTTATTTTTTTATAATATAAACTTTTTTAATTTAATTTAATTATATATTTTTATTTAATCCTTAGTAAAATCAGTGCGAGGCCGGGGCGGTCCTCTAGTGTTAAAATGTGAAGAAACAAAGGGAGACAGGGAGTGTGCGGCGCGGGCGCAAGCCGGGCAAAGAAGGGCGAGACTTGTACCCAACAGTAAATACTAAGTTCTATCTATTTAGCGCTTTAATACGCCCCGAAAAAATACCAAGTTTAATATGTATATTCGTTTAATATCTAATTTATTACGTTACGTTATTTCCCGAAAAATTGAAAACATGCCTATTAATTGATAATAATGCATTGTTCACGTCAGGTGATAACATGTCCATGTTAGTGGTCCGATACATCATTTTTTAATACTATTATCGTGATTGCTTGTACTTCCTAGATATGTAGAGATAAAAAAAGTTCTAAGGCCTAAAAGAAAATTATCTCTCTAATTTAAAAAAAATGTATCATACAGAGAGAAGCCAAGATAGAATTTAACTTAATTTGTGTGAAGGCTATGACGTCAATGAGCATTAAAACTTAAATAATTGCGTAAGTACAAAACGGACATCCGTTTCATAAAAAAAAATTGGAAGTGTGCGAGTTTAATGTACCTATATGTTTTAACGATGAATAAATTTTGTAGAATTTTGATGAAGATACACCTCTCTGGTTTCGAAGAAGAATTTAGACTAGTATCTCCTACCTAGTATAAATAATTTTGAATAGGGTGACAATTTGAAGTAATTATTATCAGCCAGAGCGTTTAAATAATTCTAAATTGACTAAAGTAACCCCGTTTCATACATTGCTGAAACAAGGTTAGTAAAGTAGTTGTTGTATCAATTAAAAATATGTTTTTTTTTTAAACATTTTACCACACTAATCACCAATCTATGAAATAGGCTTCAAGACACTGGCGCGAAATCATTACAAAATGAACGTACCTGTACACAGGGCTTGCTGAGTGACACGCAGAGTCCATCAGCATCCTTGCTGTAGTGTTCCACGAGTTCTTGCAGCGTCCTGAACGTGGTGCGTCTGGCGATGAAGAATCCGCCCTCATCCAACTGCCTGATTCGGTAGTGCTTAACCGTGTCGCCATCTCGGACTGTGGAGAGAAGATTACATTGAAAATCTCTATAAAAAGTCAATGACCGCTATATTTTTTTATTTAAGACGATAAGATTTTTTTATTAATTACGGATTAGTACCGGCCACAACGACGTCAATAAAAATGCAACTGTGATATCATTTTAAAAAGGTATAAGTTTCTTGACAGCTGTTCTTTAGTATACTTGATGTTTGAACTAGTGGTAGGAAAATGTGTAAAATGAAACAATTCGAAATGGGTTTGTAAAGGCATTTCGTAATCCATAAGATTATCAGGATTAGCTACCTTAAAGATCTGGCGAAGGTCCTGAATATAAGTTACGTTCAGCGATGTAAGAGGATATTAACCTTTTAAACTCAGAAAACAGGTTTGCAATGTCAGGAACATACAGTACACGAATTATTTAACTTATTTTATCAGTAAATTAAAGACACATTATTTTAGAAATTAATTGGAGAAACTATATTGTTTTCTTCATATTTAAGAGTGGTCTTGTCGATGTAACTAAATCTCCCCCGTTCCCTCTCCTATAAATTATCCTAATAATATGAAATTAAAAGTCTTCACTAACTCGACAACGCTTGTATTTAATGTTGCTTATAAGATGGGTGGATAAAATTATATAGGTTACTTCAAGACTACTTCAATATTCTTTATCTTTCTTCGGAAAAGCAGTATCCACGCAAACGTCGTTAAGCTATACATATTAAAGTCGCGTTAGTTACACTATTTATAACTCAAGAACGGCTGAAGCGAAGCTGAAAATCGGTGGAGAGGTAGCTTAGAACCAGGAGAAGGACATAAATAGGGTAGGGTAGGTCTCTAAGGCGACACAAAGTTCGCCGGGTCAGTTAGTTAATTATAATGTTCTTATTAGCTGTTTTGTTACGACTTTAAAATGAATTACATGATTTTTTTGCAATATTTATTCAATCATACAGTGGCATACTGATAAAATTTATATTTTCGCAAATAGATCGGATTATTATATTGTGATAACATGTGAATGATAAATTACCTACTTG
Organism: Endotricha flammealis; assembly: GCA_905163395.2. Lineage (NCBI taxonomy): Eukaryota > Metazoa > Arthropoda > Insecta > Lepidoptera > Pyralidae > Endotricha > Endotricha flammealis. Next base: position 8,680,321 of record LR990870.1, on the reverse strand, counting down.
TAAGCGCCCGGCTGCATCAAGCTACATTAAGGATGACAGATTTCGATTTATAAACCATTATCCAACTAATGAAACCAGCTACGTGTTCCAAATGTTATAAGTGGAAATTAATTATTTTGCTATTTTTAGAGATTACGTTATTTTCATTAATAAATAAAATACAAGTGACATCAATGACTTGACGTAACTGCAAAAATTCTAATAAAAAGAGTAGAGGGTGTTGTGGAGCACCTCCAAAGTAACCTGGGCTATATTCTATCCAATTGTCTTATGGTGAAATTACATGATTCATCATTAGCCATGTCCACACAGACCGAGCACGGCTCGCAAGCCGAATGCTCGGTGTACATGTACGTGCCTCTCGGTCACGTTGTTTCGGCCAAGAGCCGCACAACCGTGAGCCAAACATTGACGATTTTTGTCGATTCTCAAAATTGGCTCCAAGGTACACACAGAGCATTCGGCTCGCGAGCCCTGCTCAGTCTGTGTGGACACGGCTATTCCCGTTGAAATTTCGGATAATTCTAACTTATCTGATGTCTACGTCATACAAAGAATCCAAATTTTAGATCTCTACGATCTGCGGATTAATCTGTGCGTTGATCCATCAATCAGTCTTTCAAGACAAAGCATTTTTATATGTTACAACATCGCGAGGTCCTTGTCATACATTTTGTGTAGAATAGAAAGAAGTATGTAGGTAATTATATTATAACAAAATTAAAAATATATAATTGGTATAAAAGCGAATCAAATTGCCTTATTAATAAATTTGCATAGCGTCTGAAGACAGCTGTATAGTTTGGAGCTGCGCACTACCCTAGTTTTAATACAAGGCCTAGAACTAATTTAGCAGAACGCTAAATATTGACTGCTTGTGTCAACAGAAAGTTATGAATAATGTATCACTTGAGGGTCAAATTGACATAGTAAAAGATGGTCACGAAGGTGTTGTGACCAGCATATCCTTTTTTTTGTTATGTTTGCACAGTTCTTAACAACATCAGTCAAAATATCCCAGACATTATTTTATTATCATACAAAACATAAAATTAATGACACATTAAACAATGGCTATCGTTGTCCATCTAAAGAAAAAATAATAGATATCTTGAGAACCTTTTGTACAGTCAGGGGCACGTCGGGCTTTACACTTCTAGTACAATTTTGGCTCTTATGACATAGAACTTAAGAATGGTACAAAGTCTAATATGTAAAGGTCGACCTGCTCTTGACTGTACGTTGTGCTGCAGTACGTACAGTTGTAGAACCTACGCTACATTTACGTTACGTTACGAAATTTTATTACTTTAGGGAAATCATTCATTATTTAGTATGCTTAAATCCCATGGGCTGGACTGACATGTCGGGATCTGTGTTTTTCTCTGGCAAGTTTAGCTCTTGCTTGATTTACTGTTGACCCTTCTCAATGTTTAGATCATTTTTGGTTACATAAATCAAACAGTTATGACAGTTAATCATAAAGTTATAATAAACAATTTAGCTTGGACTCTGACTGGCCTTATATGAATGCAATTATAAATATAGTTGTAATGTTTTGTGACAAAATACTTTAACTTTATTGACCACAACACTGATTCAATATTGTCTTATCTATCAGTCACCCACTGGGAGTGCAGAACAATATTTTTGTTTATTTTTCAGTTCGTTTTTAAGACGGTCTAACTTCTTTATATATTTTCTTTTACAACAGGAGTATAAGAAACATTCTCTCTCGTTCTTTGGCCTGTCGTCACTGTCAGGAAGTTCCAAATAAAAGAAGACAAGGTTAGCAGTAAGGTAAAAGGCATTATATTATTCACTATTCAGTTCGATGTCATTGAATTTAGTATATGTTAATGAACGTTAAAGATTTTATTTGCTTTGTACGGGTAAAGTGACATTTTACAGCCAAAACACGGAATTAATCAGCCTAGTTCTTAGTATCAATACAATTAATTATATAGGAATATCAATTAATCGAAGACTCGTTTACACTCTAACCTTTGTCAATACAAACAGTAAATGTCAAACATGCTTTAACTAACCATAATGCATTTTGGGGTCCCAACAATTGCTCTCGGAGTGCGTCACAACTGGTAACTAGGTACAATAATTTCTTTAATATATATTTTTTAATACGAGTATTTTTTTTTGCCCCTTCTACTTACAGAGCAAAAAAAGGAAGACATCGAGAGAAATGAGAACATTTTTGTGTGCTTTTAAATTTGTCCAACGGGATAAAACAGGTTGTTAACAAGAAGAACAATATTTCATTAATCAATCGGTATATTTCATAATAACAACGTAACCGCTAGTTTCAGTATCATGTATTATGTATGTATGTAACTATGTACACTATTGACGTAATTTTTCCATTACAGCGAAATTATGAATAAACTATTAACTGGCACGGGTTTCATATTAAACTTACATTTATCGTCATAGTTGAACTATGAACGTGGTCATAATGCAGACGATAGAAATATGTAGAACGGTGATCGGCCGCACTTAAGTACTTTTTTATACCACTGAGGTGGCAAACAAAGATACGGCCCGATACTTTACTGATGGTAAGCAGTCACCATAGCCTATGGATGGACGCTTGCAATACAGGGGGCATCATTCGCGGGTTGCCGACCCTGTAAAAAGTGGAGCTTTGGAGACCTTACTCACCGTAGGAACACAACATGGCCGAAACCAATGCTATTAGGCTTTGGTACTTGTGTAGTAATTGCCTCGGGTCGGGTTGATTATTTGAAAAATACTGAACGACATTGCTGATTCGCTTACATCTGTGGCAACCCTCTACAACAATATCTCTGCCCTATGACTACCGATATGCTTTAACTAATGACGTATGCTGTATATTGTTATTTCACATTGAGCAACTACTTAACATTTGCAAATCTTGTTCTAAACGAAGAATGCTTTTATTTATGCAAATATATTTTACTTCTAGCATATCGCACTGCTATTACAAGAGTGTATCAACTCAAAAAATGATGAATTTGAGTTAACTCATTTTTCAAAAGCAAAATTCAATTCTCTATGTGCCAATAAAATCGTCGTATAAATAGGTCAAGAAACAATTAAGAGATGGCGTTATAAGTCACTTTTCATGGTTGACTGACTGTTGTAACCCCCCCTGCAACATTGCATTATTTTAAGTTAAGGTTCAAATTTCAAAGAGTGAGGACGTGTCGCCGTTCGTTTAGACTGCAATATTTTGAATTGTGACATTGTTACTGAAACAGGTATGTAATTTTTTATTATTATTTCCAATTAATACATTATTGTTGATTTATACCTAAATATGAACTTTGTGTATTTCGAGTTGTTGATTAATACATAATCGATTTCAAGTGACATTTTGACTAACAACATTTTTGTTGGTTCAGTAAGTAATTTTAGACTTATTACAGTCTTGTTGAAGAATTTTTGCTTACTGGTTTTTTCTGGTAGTTATAAGTTTAAATTGAAAAGTCACTGTTACTCATAATTGAATTAAAGTCACATATTCAAACAGTCTTATTGAATTCGAATTAAAAATATTTGTCTATGATTTATAACATAATTTTTAGTTACTACATTATTGGTGACCAAAAAAAGGTTTTTGTTTTTACCTTATAAAACATACTTTTTGTTTATTTGTAGCATGAACCGTGGTGGGCGACTAGTAGATATGACGACCGGAACTACACCCATCGATGAGTGGCACAGTGATCAAAGTTATTTTAACGATTCGGATTCTGTCTGACCCTCATTTCAATCCAACGTCAACAAGTAATGTTCCCGCTTTACTTCAGCCTGCAGCCACGAGACAGCGAAGTAATTCTGCAGCAAGTAGCTCCACTAGTAGTAGTAGTTCCACTTCATGAAGATTAAGTAACTCAGCAGCAGAAAGCACATTCAATCCCGTAGTTTCTACTAGTTGGTCAGCAGCAGGTCAAATAACTACGAAGGCATCAAAAGTGTAGGAAATTGTAAGAGGCAAGATAAGGGTGAGAAACGAAGCGAATTGGAAAAGTCTTAAAAGGTCATCTAACCACCTTGTAGGCGGGTGTCCTACGCTGCGCTTTCCGGTGCGTGGTCGTAGTCCAAAACCCTTTTGCCCCACCGGCCATCGGTTCTGCGCGATATGTGCCCTGCCCACTGCCACTTCAGCTTGCGATCCGTTTGACTATATCGGTTACTTTGGTTCTGCTACGGATCTCCTCATTTCTGATTCGATCTCGTAGAGAAACCCTGAGCATAGCTCTCTCCATTGGCTCGCTGAGTGACCGTGAGCCTTTATGAGGCCCATAGTGAGGGCCCTCGTCTCGGATCCATAGGTCATCACTGGTAACACACATTGCTCGAAGGTTCTTCGTTTCAAACAATGAGGAATTTCGAGCTAATCCACAATAAAATTAGAGTCTGCAAAGTATTTTTTTAAAATACTTTCGCAATAAAATATAAAATAATGTTGATTTTTTCTGATGTTATTTCTATAACTTTATGAAAGTGTCATAATGTTTGTGAAACTTAGTATTTAGGTATTACTTTTGGTAAATACATTATTTTTCTTAAATATTATGACTTTATTTGCGTTCTAACCTTAGTCTAAATGATTATTGCTATATCCTATAATTATTATTAACGCATTAAATCAAAAAAGTGACCGAAAATCACACAAAAAATAACCTAATAAACCGTAGTAAGTTTAAATTATTTCACCTATAAGTACACAACTAAAAATAAAACATTTTTTATTTTTATTTGCTCATATAATATAGTATCAACTTAAAAATTGGAAATATTTTGATAACCAGCAATCTTAGAAACAATTTATAAATACATAAATCCTTTAATTTAATCAATAATCATAATACCATGTTTAACTTTTTTATAATGTAAAAAGAAACAGTGTAATTAGTTTTTCGTTGTTTCTGAAAAAAACTTGATTTTGAGTTGATACACTCTTGTAATAGCAGTGCGATATGTAGTATAAAAATATATCATTGTAGAGTCGTATGACTTAACTGAAGTGAAAGAATCGAAACTTCACTTTCGTTCATCGTGAAAGCCATTGGAAAAGTTACGAGTTCTATTGTAATGCAGAAATAAATAATTATTTCACATCTATAGATTTATGATCAGCGATGGTACTAAACTGGTTTACTGTCGGATCAGACTATTACGACTTGACCGATTCGGTAATAATTATTAAATTTATTTTTTCTTCAAAGTAGTAACAGTATTAAGGATTTTCAGTGAACAGAGAGGTTAGAAAAATAGGAAGGGGTGAAGAAAACTTATAGTTATGGGAAAAAAAAAATTGTACAAAGCCGAGATAAAAATGTGAAGGTGAAAAGTGAAGTGACAGTAAAATAGACGAAGGTTTATAACAGACAATATGAATTATAAAAATATAATGTTTATCAAAAGAGTTCAGTTTGTAACAAACAGCATGTACTCGAAGACATTTAACGGACATTACGGAAAATAAATATTATAGCGGGCTGGTGTCTAATAATACTTATTTGTTTTAATATTGTGTACAAACATGTTAATTGTTCGCGTGATGGTTACCTTAGTTAATGAGACAGTGTAGAAATTTTATGGCGTCGTTTACACATAAACTAGCGGGTTACTGCTTATTTATTTATCATATACATATACCCGCAAAACTGTTTGCACAGTTTGTCTGCGGCCAGTCTCATTTTTACAATAAATTTGAAAAACCTTATATCAACACTACTTACTTAAATAATATCTTTGAAATGGCTAAGAATTGACTTTTTATAAATTTTCGGTTCTTCTTCTAGATTTGTTTACTAATTATACCAATTAGAAAAAAAAAATATTTTATCAAAAATGTCAAGAAGCGCACGTTCGCTTATATGTAATACCAAATTAGTATAAATAGCATATATGCATATTTAATCTAATTATTAATGGCATAACACTTGGTATGCAAACCTTGAACGGTGACCGCTATCAGGAGAATGTATGAATCATAAATTGTATGGTTACATACTATGATAATTATATTATCTTTTTCAATTTATATTATGACTTCCTGTATACATGAACTGAGGGACTATCCTACATAGTCTCCTTTATCTCCATTGCCAGGATTTAATACTAGCGACCACAGATTGACAAAAGAATGTAGCTTGATGCCGCCCCCAGAAGAAAAATTACAACTGTCTTGGAACATACAAGGAGAATTAAGAAGAAGAAGGAGAACCATTTCTTTGTTTAGCAGTGAGTCATTACCGTACCTATTAAAAACGATGGCTATAATAGTACGAAATGTTAATTAACTATTTAACAGGGTTTCATTTATTTCCATATCCAATTAAACAGCCTTTGTGCGTCCGGGATTTTTCGACGATAAAAATTGTATTAAATGTACTTTTTCGAGACAGCTTGAAAGAAACTACACATATTTTAAAAGAATAGCAACAGCAACCTTAGCCAAGGATGTTGACATTATCAACTTGATTCATGGGTCAAGTTCAACTTTTGGAATGGCGACCTTAAAAGAAACAATGTGAATTACAAAATAAATAAAATAGGATGCAGTCAATGTCTAATAAATATGTGATTAATATACTGTCTTTTCTTGGTATATCTATTAATATTACGAAACCGCACCATCTCAAAAATTTCATCTAAAACGATGGGTAACTACTAATGGCACCACTTGTATGTGAATATTTTTTAATTAAATAAGATAAATTGCGCGCACAATTGATAAAATTGCGTATTTATATAATATACAATGTTTAGTCGCGATTAAATAGTATATAAATTATTATGATTGCTAATTATTTTATGCTATCATTAAATAATAGGAACTTAGTAACTGGTTTTCAAACAATTCCGCAATAAAAACACAATGTTAATTACGTAGATGTCCTGTTTATTAGTTTTATATTTTTGTAGTTATGCCACTTTACAAAAGAATAGGTACGTATATGGAGTGGAAAAAATACTTAACATGTAGAGAAGGGTTACATCCAATTGCAAGTAACGTGGAAGAACATCGAAGACCTGCCCTCATTTTAGCAAATTAGTTAGCGTAGCAACTGCCCTTATTTTAGCAAATTAGGAAGTTTCTACTACGTCAACTTGCTAAAAATGCGGAAAATTGCTGGCTGAATAGTTGCTAAAAAAAAAAATGGAAGTAACCAATTTCAAAAACAAATGACTATCCAAAGTGATAGCATCAAAAAAGACTTACTTACAGAAACTCGTATGACAATTTGTGCAGGACTGGTTCCAGCAAATACAGAATTATTACGTAACAATGATAAACAAAGACAAGTAAATATTGTGTCTACAATATAATAAACTTAATATAAACAATTCATTGACGGTATGTAAATGATTATAGTGCAAGTATCACATACAATCAGTGATTCATGGGGTTTTTGCTATCCGATATGCATGATAATTACTAATATTATTACCATAATAATTGATGTGTGTATAGTTACCTCGTGTACTACTACGTGTTACAGATTGATTTTAAAAGTAATCCTACTCATCCTACTAATATTATAAAGGCGAAAGTTATGTGTATGTTCACGCTCAAATGGCTGGGTCAAGGGTAGGCAGCTGATACCTTGGATTAACACATAGGGTACTTTTTATCCCGAAAAGTTCGCGATTTCAGTAGGATTTCATCAAAAATTTGATATACATGGTGCTACTGTGCATAAATAAATACACGCAAACGAAGTTACGCAGGTTTCACTAGTGTAAAGTATTTATCAAGTTTTTTTTACATAGATTCATATGGTGTTTTAAGAGTGTGAAAGAATGAATGTAGACGAATAAAACAGATTAGATAAGAATAGAGATAGATATTTTCGAAGAATGATATGAAGAAGTAGTAGCTAATAGTAGAACTGTGACAACGATCGACACGGAACGAAAAAGTAAAAAATAATTAAAAAAGTGTTTGTAGTAATAAATATTGATAAGCAGGTTGCAGACCAAGAGCTAAAAATCATTGCTAACTTAGTTTAGCTTAGTCTGCATAGCTGATATGATTTTTCCAACTTGGGTGCTGACCACAACCAGTAATGTATGTTAAACTAACTCGAAACTAACTTAGCTTAGCTCCTGGTCTGCAACCCGCTTTAACCCCAAGGATTACTTTAATGTGTAAATCACTTCAAGTACAGATAGATGGCCCAGTTTTGTAAATATCAGTGATGCAATCGGACGAGGGTATGCAAATGCAATTGTAATCGTTGAATTAATGTTATTTTTGCTGTACTTGTAAGGAGTTCCACGTCTTGCAGATCTGTGAATTTTAAAGCCACTTCACGTGAGAATTTACCCAGCGTTTATCGTAACGTATAGCGCAGATGTAAAATCTAGCAAATAAATGGAATGCGTTCATTTGACAAACGCCGGAATAGGAAATATACGTGACGAATAAGTGTCACATCGGAGCTTCGAAATCTTCGAATACGCTTGACAACAATATATTACTCCACAATAGAAGAACAATCACTACAGTATGTGTTTGTGCAAATTTATTTCTTTTCGCAGTAAAAGTACATACGAGTTATCTAGTAGCAACAACGATTTGCGCTTGTTGTGGCGCTTGTTATTCATTGAACAATGCTCAGAAGAATCAATGTAGACAATGTAGAACACTATGCAGGTGCTCATGCTAATGACTCAACACTTCCTAGAGTTCTGGCGATTATATTGACCACTAAACATCACGTCACGATAGTATTATTTGACTGAGTTCTACTGTAGTGAACTAATTAGAAGTCTTGCCACAAGCGTTTCATTTATCAGGGTCTTTTGACATAACTTTACTCCTGTATCACTGAAATGTCGAAAAGTTTTTGGGCACTGTTTGGCATTATTGTATGTGTTTTTATTAGCGTTTTCAATTAATAATCCTTACAATACATTTTACATACATTTGTTAGATTGATAGTGATAGCAGTCACTATTGTCGAATTGGGTTATGAGGTATCATCACCATCACATTTTATATCAGACAGAATGATGCTATATTTTTAGAAATCCAAAAATAGCTTTACCCAAATGATGTCGCGTTTACATTGTTTGGTTTTTACATTAAATTACGACAGTGTCAGTCACGGATTTGGGTAATTGCGTTTTTTTTATGGTTTCATGGTAGACTGCAATTCCTAATGTCATTTTATGACGTATTTCTGTGAAAAAACTATGCATTGTTTGTTTGGTTAACCCGAAGTTATATTTAGTTTCATACATAATGGTAATACTTATCTGTAACTAAGAATTACGTGATATGAAAATAGGATTAGCCATTAGTGGTTAGGAGTTTTTCTAGGACGTCGTCGTGCTCTAACTGTCAGAAAAAGTCCAACCGGTTCCAATCCTTTAGGTCTCCTATCCTATCGTAGTTGACATACACAGGTTGTACATACGTAGGTACTTGTTTTTCATTTTCCATTTTAAGATGACGAATGTAATTTTATTTGTTTTCTCGCGGTTCAATTTCAAATACTCAAAAGATCAGTTTGTTGGAACCCCTATAAGTTCACCTTGTTATCAGACTGTTTGTCTGTCCTTCTGTTCGATTTTTTTTTCTGTATGGTCTTTGAAGGAAGTAATAAATATACGTTCGGGACAGTTTAAAACATTACAATGCCAGAAATGAGATTACACACATTACAATTGTACTAAAATGCAGTAATCACACATTTACGATGCCGACAGTATGTTAAGGGGACATGAAATTAGGTTTACAGTAAGTTTTATGACCTGATCAGTTGTGTCGAGCTTTCTGAATCTTTAACATGACGCAGCCAAATCATTTGATCGAGGGCCAAATTCGGGGTCAAGCTTGGGAATATTTCTGATATCACGATTTTCTGTTAAAGAAGTTATCCATTATTTGTATAAAAATATAATCGAAACTGGCTTCTAAACTCCATCGATTGATGGTAGAATCATAATATCCAAAAGCAGATGACGTAAACGAAACGTAACCCAGTAGTGAAGTGAGAAGTGGTTGATGATGATAACAGAATTAAGGTATCAGTACCTGATAGCGAGAAGTCGTTGTGGCGACTTTCCGAGTCGCGAATGAGGAATGCACCGTGCTCATTCTCCGGCAGAAGCAGTTTCTTTTCCGCCTCAATTCGTTTTATCTTGCGGAAGTACCATCTGTAACAAATTAGATAATTTATTAAACAAACTGTACAAACATGTAATTTAAATATAAACATGTTTTTTTAAATCATGCTTGATAAATATAATATTAATATTCATGCATCAAATTTCAGTATCTGCTGAATTATTATTTTTTGAACTTTCCTATTAATTAAAAAAAAGTAAAATCTTATATTTAGCCTTATCGTACGACCTTTAAAGGTTGGGCACAATACAGCAAGACTTAATGCTAATGAGAAAGTTTCGTGTTGTTGGGCATTTATTCAACATTATTTTGCGTTCAGATAAATAACTTATTCTGGTAGCCTTTATCATAATGCAGGTGGTTTACTGACTAATAGCAATGACCTATTATGGGAGTGTAGACCTTAAGGCATTTAGTATCTTGTCGGGAGCACAGAAAGCGGTGATTCATCGTTCACGAATGAATGCTATTCAACATTCAATCGACGTATGTTGTTCGAGACGGGAGAACGTTTATTACGGCGTCTCCACACTAGCACTTACAAAGTGTATGCATTCGAATGCGTGATGGGCATGGACGTTCTACTGGTAATTACCAGAAACGCTGCGTGAATAGCTTTGCTACCACTATACATGAATAATGTTTCATGATTACGAAGTAGTTGCAATAAGTGAAAAACGGTAAGCAGCATCGCGCATCCGTCATCACAAGCTCTATTCTATAGCATACGTAATAAAAAACCTTGATGTTTTCATATTTTTTCCTGTCGAGTTGTTCTTTATGTCGTTCAAAGAGGAAATTTTGTCGTTCAAAAGGGGATCAGAGCACCTTTTCTTCCTGGCGTTCTGGCTTTCTCCTAGTATTACCTATCCCATTTCCTAAGATACCCTTATATTAACCGGAGTCGCTTTTTTATATCACTAAGGTGGCAAACATGCGTACGACCCGGGTGATCGTAGCCTACGGATGGACGCTTGCAATACCACCGGGGGGATATCACTGGCGCGCTGCCACTGTTGCCAGATGGATTTAACGAAGATGCAGACTTTTACGTACCAAGCGTATCATGAACATTCTAAAAACGTGCATACAGAACAATCTCTACTGAGTAAACAGTGTGGTGTCGACCTAACACAAGCTTTGTGAACAATGATTCATAATATGTCACCCTTTACAATAACACGTTTTTCGTTTGTATTCTCACCTACAGTTTTGGTAATGTTAAATGAGGCTTTTAGAAATTTTGATGCGATAAAGCAGTTAGACGAATAGGTTACAGTTAAATAGAATTTAGTTCAAAGAAGTTATTGTTATTTAAATGTTTTATTTTATTTTATTACAAAATACAATTTACATTTTTAACAAAGTAAAAACCACAAGTGTTTGTCCAGTTCGCTAACATTTTTTTCTGCATAATACATATAAGTCATATCTAGTCTAGCATAGATATTTATGAATTACCCAGAATATATATAGGGACAATTCATACAGATTGAGCTAGCCCCAAAGTAAGTTCGAAACTTGTGTTATGGGATACTAACTCAACGATATTATATTTTATAACAAATACATATAAAGATAAACATCCAAGACCCGAGGCCAATCAGAAAAAGTTCGTTTTTCATCATGACCCGACCGGGGATCGAACCCGGGACCTCATGGGTGGCGGTCTGGCGTGGTAACCATTACGCCACGGAGGTCGTCAAATAAAACATGATTGCTAAATGCTAAGTACGGTTAGAAACAAATATTAAAGTGTGTTATGAGTGCGTTTCTGTTTCTAACCATATTTTATATCTACATGAAACCCATATTTTTCTGGCGCGTCACGTCAACAACACGACACAGTAGTTTATTTCTATATTCTTTAGGTAACTACTGCTCATTGAGGTATGAGAAAAAATATGCATTGTAACTATTGCAATGACAGTCCTTTGTAGTAAATTGGCCGGATCTTAGTTCAGGTTAATTTCTAGTTGTTGCAAAATGACAGGACTAGCACAATAGTGGTTGTTGCATCAAATACTGTGACTGACAGCGGTCGAGGTCGTCTACATATAAAAACGTACAAAACAATGTTGATACATAAAATTGAATCAATTTCTATATACTAGCTAACTAGCTTTTTTTTAAAAATTAAACTTGAACCAGTAATGAGCACCTGACTCCTGAAGCAACCATAGAATATACCTACTCCCATCACAAAGGATATTTTTCAAGGTTGCGCAAAGTTACTGGAAGCGGGTAGGATAAGACCAGTCGTGGTCTTTGGAGAGGTCCATACCTAGCAATGAGTGTCAAGTCTGATGATTGTTTAATACTAAGCTCAAGGTACGATGCTTGATAAAAGTAAAAAGATGCAACAACCACATAAATCACTATCATTAAAAACACGTGGCGTTTAACATGCATTACACTTAGCATAACATGCAGTTGGTATTTTCATCGTGACAAAAAATCACGATGTATTTTTTTTATATCTACTAGAATTACAATGACGCGATATTCATATTAACAACTTTATACCTACCTGAAAACCACAAAAGACTGTCAATTTTCCTTTTAAAATTCGACGAAGCTATTTCATAAATAAATTGCATAATATGCGTGAATATGACCGTGAATCCACGTCTTATTCACGCATATAAATAAAATATATTTCTCTGCCTTTTGCCTAAAGCTATAGTTAGTACCAAGTCTCATGACAAGTATGTCAAAGAAGTCTGTGTCTTTGTCACATAACAAAGGATCTCTGAGGATAATGTTAATGCAGTCATCGCAAAGTCCGTTAGTTTCGTTTGAAGAATAAAGAAATTTAAGGAAATCAATGCAACATCAAGCTGCACGATGGAAATGCTACATTACACATTGTCAATAAAATATTTTTTTGGTGATTACTCCACAAATCGTCACATCACAAGACTACTTCCTCGTCATAGGAGTAGGTACAATTTGTTAAAGGCGAAAAGAGAGTTTAAGAGCAAGTCCGCTAGCCAAAGTGTAGGTACATATTGTAGGGAGATCAGATAGGTAACATGATTTATATAGGTAGATCTTTGTACCGAAGATCGTTGATTTCGAAGGTATTTATGAAACAGACAATTTGTGTTATAAAATAACAATTATTCTCCTTGTTATTCCTTCCTCGATGAAGATTACTAGGTGCAGCCCGGATTTATGACTCGCTGGCATCACATATAAGTTTAAAGGTAAAACGGAACGCACCCTCTAAGTTAGGCTCCGTCCGTCTCTATAATCTGTGGTCATTCGGTTTTTATGTCAAAAACGGCGTCACATTTTCTCCCAAAACTAATTTTATTTTTTCAGTTTATTTTCTTAAATTATTAACAAAAACATGGGGAAAAGATCAAGGAAGGAGAAAAGAAATATATTATTTGAAAAACTTAAAAAATTCGATGAAAAGGAGGTACATACATAAGTATTGCATCATTCGTAATGTTGTTTTTTTTCTTTGAAAAGAAACAATTATTGCTGTAACTGTGGGGTGTTCCGTGGGGACACACGTGTTACAAATAATTTGCTGGGCCTGTGGGGTGTTCCGAGGGGACACACTGGTTTTCAGAAATGTCATAACCTTAAAGGGGTGTACTGTTGGTACTCACATTGGTTATGCGTTAACAAATGATTATATACTCTTTGATACCGATGCGTTATGCAGAGACGAATTACAATACGACATGTATTTTTAATATGCTTCTCCTTTTGTCGGGACAGACACAAGTGAGCAGGCCTCATCGTCCTCAGTCTGGTGTGGCGAAAATTAGGAAAATGAACCTCTTACGCCAAATATACCGGAAGAAATACAGGATGAGGAGGAAAATATAGACAAAGAAACATTTAAAATCCTGGGCGACGCCCCATCACCCAAGAAGAAGAAGAAAAATATGAAGGATGTAGAGATGGTCACAGGTCCTCAGTAAAGGATTGAAAAAAGAGATAATCACTAAAGATAATCCTCCCTTTAAAAGTTGTGAGCGAATGATTGCTCCAAAACCAAACCGCTGAAGTAGCGGCAGCTTTATCATAGCAAACAAATAGGACCAGCTGATTGAAAAAAGACAACTAGCTACCATCCTTTCATGCTCAGGTACTGTTTTGCAGTATGTCATTAAAGGGGAGAGCATTAATAAAAACATCTGAATCTGTCATAAAACATTCCTTTTTTGGAAAACTTATATGAAAATATCAAAACTGATAGTGCAAAGATCAGCAGTGGAATTAAAAATCAAATCAACTCCTCCAGCTGCAACCACAGCTTAAGTGGCAGTGCCAGCTTCAAAAAACAAGACTTTAAACTGGTGGGGCCTTCCTCGGGTGAACACCAAGGGGAGAACCAATCCACGGGGACCAAGTGTCTGTGTCAGACAGCAACTACAACAACAACAATGGCAGCAGCAGCTACATCACCAACAGGAGGACAACACAAACACGGAAGGACAATCTACCTCCACAGCACAAATAGATGCTCAGGTGGGTCAATGCTGTTATCCGAAATGGAAACAAATAACATCAGATAATACTATCCTTAATTGGATAAAAGGGTACAAAATTGTTTTTAAGGACATCCACTACCAGAATTATGTACCATTAAATAATAAGTTTTCTGATAGTAAAATTACCCAACTTAAGTTGAAAATAAATAGCTTGTTGGTTAAAAAAGCTATTCAACTGTGTGAAGCATAACATGATCAGTTCTGCTCTCCTATTTTTTCCTCATCACAAAACCAAATGGGTCTTTCAGATCCATATTAAACTTGAATTTTTTTGTTTAATAATTTTATTGGCAATGAACACTTTCTATTAGAAGATTATAGAACTGTTACAGAAAGACAATTTCCAAATTTCCTTGGATTTAAATATACATACTATCCTGTTAATATGCACAAAGATAGTAGAAATTACCTAAGATTATTTTTTCAGGGTAGATATTATCAGTTTAATGTGCTCCCATTTGACCTGCATACCGCTCCATTAGTTTTTTACTAAAATTATGAAACCCATACTAGGGTACCTAAGAAAAAATGTTTTTTCACATCCGTGGTTTACCTCGATGATTGGCTTTGTTTTGGTAAAAACTACAGGAATTGTTTAACAAAATAATATGCAAGCTACAATTCAACTATTAGAGCCAGGTTTTCATATTAAATAAAGAAAAGAGTGTTTTTTGTGCCAAAACAGATTTGCCCCTTTCTGGAGCTAATTTTTTAACAGTACAAATATGTAAGTAAAGGGAAGAGACAATGTCTAAAATTAATTATAGAATTATCTATTTTAAAAGATATTAAAATATATTTTCTTGCTAAGATAGTAGGAACATTGGTGTCGGTTTGCCCAGCCATTAAATATGGTTTACACTAAAAATCTTGAAAGAATAAAATACTTGGCCTTAAAAAACAATAAAGACAACTATGAACAAATTACTTCATTAGATAATAGTTGTATAAATTATTTAAAATGATGGACTAAGAATATAATTCAGAGAATATAGTCAGAGAATTTCATTAGGAAAAATATATTTCAAAGATGCATCAAAACACTTCTGTTAGTTAGGGGGCCCACTGCAGCTCACAGATGGCTAGTGGCACATGGACTGATGGAGAAATAATACTTCACATCAATTCCCTGAAATTATTTCTTTAATTAAAAAAAAAAAAAATAAATAAATAAATAAAATTATTTTACTTCAAATAAACAATATAACAGTAGTGTCTTAAATTAGATAAATAGATAGAATACTCTTTATTTGCAAATTATGTAAACATATGTATACACACACATATATATATATATATATATATATAATTAGGTAAGTATCCTGTATCCTCATTTACATGAAATTACAAAGAACATTTGGCAATTGTGTGAAGTAAGGGATATAATATATAACTATATTAAAGGTCTTTGTATCATACATAAATACTAAAGATAATATAATAGCAGTTTTTAAATCTAGAAAAAGAGTTGGGTCACACCACACAGAATGGAAAATTGGTACAAGATATTATCAAAATATTTGAAGATTCCTTTACCACACCAGATATATCTATATCTGGTTATTTACATCCAGAACTAATGCTAAATGCCCTCTGTATGTATCATGGCCCTCAGACTCTGATGTTTCTGAGGAGGATGTTTTCACATTGAGCTGTACTCAATATTGCTTTTATGCATTCCCTCCATTCTCAATGATCTTAATTATAGACATTAGATAAAATAGTGACAGATAAGTCCACAGGTATTGTAGTGGTGACATATTGGACAATCCAACCTTGATATCCATTATAAAAAATTATGATTTGGGAACCCATTATATTTGTACCTTTCGAGGACTGGTTGCTTTTAAAACATTCCAGATCAATTCATTCACTTCACAAGACAACTACAATCATGGCCGGCATATTAACCGGCAGTAATTTTTAGAGGAGGGCATTGATGACAATGCTTTATACATGATCTCATCAATTTCAAGTAAGTAACACACTACATACCTAGTATTATTGATTGGACAAAATATTGTAATACAGATAATATATGTCTAAAAGACATTCATCAAAATAATTATGTATTAATTACATACTTAACGAAAAAATTTAATGATGGGCTATCATATGGTAGTTTATATTCATACAGGTCTGCTTTATCCTTTCTTAATGGACCTCATATTGGAGAGGATACAAAAATTAAATATTTATTTACTTGAAGGGGTTTTTTAAACTAAGATCACCAAAATATAATTTGACATGGGATGTATCAATTCTTTTAAAATTTCATAGAGAATAATTACTCCGAACTATGTAATTTACATGTAGTCACAATAAAGACTGTTACCCTTGTTGCTTCTTGCCACTGGTCAAAGAGCACAAACGATCTCTTTAATTAACGTTACCTAATAATATAAGTATACATGATGATTGTATTAATATTATAATTGATAAGATAATCAAGACGTCGAGTCGTCGTCATCGGCACCAAACAGGTGCCAACCTTTCTTAACTTTACCCTTCTTCAATGACAGGGTGATAATTTGTCCGGCAAGGGATGTGATTAATTATTTAGAAATTACAAACAGTTTATGCTCTACAGAGTATTTGTTTATGTCGTAAAAGACACCTCATAAAGAAGTGACTGCCAGTACAATCAGCCGTTGAAAATACTATGGAACAAAGCGACATAGATATATCAATCTTCTCACCGCATAGTACACGACACGCGTGTCAACTTCCGCAAAGGAGTTTATTGATGAGATTAGAAGCACGGCTGGTTGGAGTGGCGAGTCTTAAATTTTTTTTGTGCGGTTTTATAATAGACCAATTTATAAATAATAGTCATTTTGCAGAGGCTATCTTTAGAGGTTGAGTTTTATCTCATATTTTTATTATTATGTTTGTTTAATTATTATGTTTATAATACCTAAGTAATTGTTTTCAGAATGAAAAAATAATAATCCAAAAAATTTTATTTTTTTAAATCTCTGATTTCACAACTTGTCTTTAAACATCTGCACCTAGTAATCTTCATCGAGGAAGGAATAACAAGGAGAATAATTAAATAGTCAAACGAACTTACCTGGAAGTGAAGTTCGACTGTAATTATTCGACTTGTTATTCCTTCCGAAGATGAAGAGTCCCACCCTACCCGGGGTAATTTTTCAAGAAAATTACATAGACCCTATTTTGTAAAATCAAGAGTTTTTAGGCTTTGAACTTAATGACCACAGATTATAGAGACGGACGGAGCCTAACTTAGAGGGTGCGTTCCGTTTTACCTTTAAACTTATATGTGATGCCAGCGAGTCATAAATCCGGGCTGCACCTAGTAATCTTCATCTTCGGAAGGAATAACAAGTCGAATAATTACAGTCGAACTTCACTTCCAGGTAAGTTCGTTTGACTATTTAATTATCAGGTCGAAGGGAATGATATCACCTCTTGATTAAGCCTGAAGAGCATCGCTGTAATAAAACCAATAGGGTTAATTGTTAATTCCAAGTAATTTAGCTACCGGAGCTCCGATTGACCTTTACACTATAATCATGGAAATGAACTTGATTAAAATAAAAATAAAAATAAATAAAAAACAAAATCAGTACTCTGTTAATACAATCGATTACAATACATTTTTGTACTTTGACTGCTTGGGATTCAACAACTTTTTATTGAAAGAACAACGAGAAGTTAAGAAATTTATACAAGATAAAGCTGAATTAAATTTTACTACTTACTCGTAGATGGGAAAACTTATATACGGAGTAATAACCGTAAAAATAGTGCGTGAAAAGGGCGGTCAGACTATAAATGTGTTGAGACCTCGTCACGCATTAAGGGCATCCTTAGGGTCAGATCGCCTACATGTAGATATGGTCGAAGGTCTTATGGTGGAAAACGCTGTCGGAATAGATCATAAAGTGGCAGTTAAAGGTGCTTTTATATTGGGAAAGTTATGTAAGTAAAACGTGGTCTATATGGAATACTCTTTCTGGTCTTGTTTAGTCTATTAGTGGTATAATCAACTTTTATTAGTAGGATACTTGTTGGCATAGTTATTATCATTCGTTTATCTTCTTTCACGTTCTAATTTACGTCACTCTCCATTCATAAAATACAAATATTTGTCGTATATATGTTTTATCAATTAATATCGACTCGAGAAGCTTAGCTCGGGGAAAAACTGTAACGGTCTTGGAATCCACCGAAATAATGGTTATTTACCACAATAAATTAATAAACAAAGATAAGAAACAAGCTATTTATAAATAGAAAACTACGTCATGTAGTAATACAAATAGCCATGGCGATTGTATCGAATAAACCGTAGCAAAGTTTGAAAACATGAGTCAATGGTCACGTTTAGTAGAACATTTTCTAGTGTTAGAAACTAAGTGGTGTTCACATTAGTTTGGATCGGAAGCTTATACTATGAACAGCAGGATCAGTCTCCCTATTCTCGTTCAAGTCTCGTGTCAATCTCAATGACTGTCTTACTCATACAGAATAGGAATTGAGCGGGATAGCGAATGAGGTTGACATAACGATTTTTGTTACGAGAACAGAGAGGCAGATAGACAACGATGAAGCTTCGAAATGTCTTTCGAAAAATAGAAAACAATAAACCTTGCCGAAAAAAGTGAACAGCGCTATTGAAATACTTAGGCTAAGTTTATATAACCGCGCGGTTGGGGCATTCACATGATGGCATATGTACGGCGCGCGTTGGCGGCGGTAATGTAGACGATAATCACCGTTTACTTTGGTCTTGTACCGCGCGGTTAGTAGTTCTGCGCGGTACCGCGCGGTCATATGAACTTAGCCTTATGCCAATAAGATTACGAAACCGACATTCGTTGATCCAGTAAAACTATCGTTTCGACCTAATGTGAACCCGCTCTTAGCGTTTCAGATGTCACTTGGTTAGAGAGGTTATTATGCTTCGGTGTCAACATTACTGTTTATATTGTTTTGCTAGTAAGTAAATTGTTTTTGCAAAAGAGAAAATTTACCGTACTCGTTTTCTTCGGAACGTAATTTCTTTGAGGAATTAACTAATTAGTTGTTATTTTGGTTTTGAGGTTTCTGTGGTAATGTGTTTCTTTTTCATTATTCACAAATTCCAGGACAAATTGTAAAACGCCATCTGGTCTCAAATTAAGCAATGCTTGTAGTAGTTTATTAGTTGGCTACGAACTTCTGCCCTTCTGTCTTTATATAAATTCGTAGCCCACTGCCATCCGAGTATTCAAAGGGGCTACGTGCTCGATGCCCACTGCACGCCCGCCGCTACAGCAGACGACGTGTACTCGCGTCATTACTAGGTTCTAAGCATTTCTGTGACATATCTAAGTCGCTAACTTCGTGTCACTACACTTGGTATATCATAGAAATACATTGAAACTAGTAGTATCGTGAGAGTCATGAGGACCATGTCGTCTGTTGCTGCGCAGAGTCGGCTCGGCAACAAACACTTTACGTTGGTAAAAATTTAATATAATCAAATCGAAATTTCTCGTTATTCGTTAAATTACCATTTGCAATACACTCACTGTCTCACAATAATATTTGCACGGTCTAGCTTCATTCATATCATCGGAATTACAAGTAAATATATCGGTTTTCATCATTCACGTGTTTTTTATGTAAATTTTGTAAATACACATTACACAGAATAAATACACATTAAATAGATTTTTTGAAAATAAATTTATTTAAACAAGTAAAATCTTTACACAAAGACGAAAGTCCTGAATTCTGACTTTACTCCTGATAGACGGATCATCGTCCAGGCCAAACAATTGAAACTAGAGAGCTCAAATTTTGGACAGAGGTTTCATTTATGCCGTAGACAAGAGATAAAGAACAGTTTTTTGACAAGTCCCAGCCTAACTATCAGTTTCTGTATGATTTGTCACGCATTGGATAACTGTGATTTTATCAGGAACCAATATAAATGGTACAGTAATGTATTCTGTACGCAACTTGAGTTGGATAAATTAAGGAGCCGTGCCAGAGTATCAACAACTTTTTGGACTGAAGGGAAATCCATCCGTCTCTGGGATGACAATAATAGCTGAACCATCAACAATTTTCTATTTTTAAACTACTAAGTTAAAAGACGTTTTTTTTTTCATATTATTCAGCCTTTCACTTGATCATCAATGTCTCAAAGACAATAGAAAGAAGTTTTTATCGACTGATCGTCCACAAACGTTTGCAAGCAGAACACGCATGAAGATGTGACGTGTGACGAAAATATAGACAAGACTCACGTCACGACAAAAATAACAAGTACAAAATAACATAAAATGTACGCCTACAGATCTTAAATGCTACAACTACAGTTACATTGATTAACTTATGGTGAGTTGCACAAAACTATTTTAAAGTGTCATAAAATTATGACGGTCACGATCATAATATGAAATAAAATTAATGTTCATTCCTACAAGTGTTGATGAGGACGACTCAAACTTTTAATTATATATTTTTTAATATATTTCTATAGATAAAACAACCATTCACTGATTATAGGTTATTAATACAAAAAACACAATTATTATTAAAATCATTAATTGATTAATCTACCTTTAAATAGTCATTACCGTCTGCTTACCAACACGCAATGTAAAGCTATATAGCTTATTGTTCGTTCATTCTGTGTAGGCATATGAGCGACACTTCTGCCAATAGTCTGTGTTCTACGTAATATGCAAAGTTACGATTCACGACAATTTTAATAACGTGTGAAATTTATCACAATTTGATTTAAATCAATTGATTAAATGTGCAATCAGAAAGTTCATCGCTCTGTATCTGATTATAATCTATACCTATTTCAAATATAAGCAAAGAATAAATAAATAGGGGCATAGCTTTTGTACCCAAAAGATAGCAAACAAACATAAGCTTGGGAACACAGACGTTAAGTTTATCATTTATCACCAGAGACGTGTTAAAGCAAGAACTGAACCAGGCTCTTAGGATAAATTACTGAATAATACATACTAATATTATAAATGGGAAAGTGTGTGTGTCTGTTTGTTGTCCGTCTTTCACGGCAAAACGGAGCTTCGAATTGATGTAATTTTTTTAAGTGGAGATAGGGATGGAGAGTGACATAGGCTACTTTTTGTCTCTTTCTAACCCCCCACTTTCCTAAAATTAGGGGTGGAAGTTTGTATGGAGCATCCGCTATTTTCAAGGTAGAAAGCTAAAAATTGGTATGCGAACTATTTGTGACTAACAAAAAATCGTATAATTTTTTTTTATCTGTCCCCAACCGTTTAAAAGTGGGGGTGAAATTTTATTTGGGAGTTTTCGCAGTTTTCAAGGTAACCGTGCAATAAAAGGAAAAAGCAAGGGGAACCGTGTTATCCCGAAATTAACGCGAGCGAAGCCGCGGGCAAAAGCTAGTGTTTACTAATTATCTATAGGACGATTGAGAGCAATCACTTTTGTCCAACGGAACTTCAACTTACAACCAACAAAAACGAGAAAAACTACACTTCTAAGTATAGTAGAGCGATTCTATTTACGACGTTGTATAAAACGGTAATTTAACCATTCGTTCCAAGTAGATGAGACGTTGACTTGTTAAATTTTACTAGCATAAATAAGGTTCTGACAAAACTTATCGATGTGGAATTTGTAAAAGTAGTCAAAAAGATACAATAAAACGTAAAAGAAGTGACGCGTGAACGTTCGACAGGCGGATGCCCTGTATCGGATTGATAAATAAAAACCATCTAGCCGCTTCATGGAGATTTCACGTCAACAAGTGTGTTCGCACCTTAAGACGGATGGTGTGACCTTGACCCGCTTACACCGCGAGAGAAATCATCTGAATCATTCCAAATTTCCGATACATATTTAATATGTGAATATTCAAACAATCAATGCAAACTTATGACTAATTCCGCGTTAGAAATTATAAATACGGTTGACATTCGAGATGTGAAACTGACGATAGAGTTTATAAAATGCTAGTCGTTTTAACGTCACTGTCTAGTACTGACAAATTTAAAGCTATAATAAGCGTTATTATTATACTAATGTTATTACATTTTACACGGTTATGGTGCTTGTTTGTCTGTCTTAACTATTATTTAGTGTAAATATAAGTTTTTGTACTATTTTACATAAAAATGCGTTATGATGTGAAAGGTATTACTCTTTTTCTGCTTATTCAACAATAATGTTGAAATGACTGCAATAAGGAGCTCCAGCGACTCCTATGATAGAGAATAAATATTCCTGAATTTCACAATGGAAGGAAAATACACGGACGACGAAGAATTATTGGAGAACTTAATGGTCTAAAGTTGACAAGGGCTTTTTTGCAAGGACTTTTTTCCACTCACGCTTATAACATCAAATAACATCCACAGACGGGGAAAATACAGATGCATTCCAATAGTTATATTAATTTACACATTTGACAGTTAAAATTGTTTTTAAATCAAAATAGCATATTTGTTTTAAATTCAAAATGTCACCATTCAAACAAGTTTGTCGAGTAAACATGAATGTGAATACTGAGATAAGTCAATTTGCCGCTATATTTACTCTACTATGTTTCAATTGCAGATTTTGGAAAGTTCAAATATCAACGTGCAAATATCAACTTTGTCTAGACTCGTGAAAATGTCAAGTAAAAGTGTTAAGTTAAAAATATTGACTATAAAACACCTTTGTGTTATATGTAAAAAATTAACAATGCGTGCAAATAAAGTTTTGGAAAAAAGAATGTAGTTACTCCAGTGGTAAAGACAGGCTGATAACAAATAGAAATACGCAAATAAAAGCCATGTAGACTACGACGAAAAAGAAAAGTAACATGAATTTAATATAATATGTATTATTTTATCTCTGACAAGTGGTCATTATACTTGTTTAAAACCCGTGAGCAGTCAGAAGTCGAATCCAAGAAACAGAAATTCCTAATAAATAACGCTATTACAATGATTACATCATTAACTTTCCGGTTCGTAAAAATGTCAAAAAAGAATAGACAGTTAGACGATGTCATAATTTAACGGTCTTCTGTTTCTAGCAGAATTCTAAAACGAGGGTAATGATGTAACATTATGCAAGTAACAATTGCCAACGATTTATAAGAAAGCCCTTTGACCTGTAGACAGTAACAGGTGTAATCAAGGAGAATTAATTACCTGACTTTCGCTAAGAGAATTTTATAATAACGAGTTAAGCAGAGGCGCCGGTCGATGAACCTCGCGTGCCAATGTGGCCACTATTTTTTTGCTAAGCAAGTCTTGGCTGGCTCCGGGTTGCTCGCTAGATGGCCAATCTAATTATAGGGTCTCCCTCTCGCGATGGACGAGGACTCGTCTTGAACCTCTAGACTAGTTCTTTAGGGGAGAGCACGGACGGTTTTAGAAATCGCGCGATCGAAAGAAGTCCACTTTTTACATTATTCAGTTACTTCATTGGATAAACTTGTTTCATGATAATATTTATAGATAAACCGTTGTTGCAATGCAAAGCCTCACTAGATTTAGAAAACGTGTTTCATATCATTTATAGGCGTGTGGATGTTCCCACTGTCTCAAACGCTTTTCATTATTTCTGATTGAATAATTAAGTTCGTTTTGTCAAAATCGAAATTTCTATGGCAAAATATGGTAAAGTACAAAATTTTATGAACTAGTAGGTACTTGTATACTAGTCATAAAACCGTTTATATGTATAAGTTAAGAAAACGATCGAGAAGTCATTATAAGAGGAGCAATTTACATCCACGTGGAGAATAACGTTTTGCTAAATAGGCACTAATAGACGATGCGTGCAATTATCCCCTTCGAAGTACCGAGTAAATTGGATTTTGTCCCGCGATCGCATCTCATCTTACATTGTTCTGATGATAATGACGTGGGAACATTTTATATGCTTCACTTACAGATAATAAGTTTGTTATGATCATTTTACTGCATAAATTCCGATAGAAAGACATAAAATAGGTTTACCATTAGCACAATTTTTGTTGAATAATGAAATGGGCAGTTTTCTCTTGTTCACGTTGAACTAATTGTTGGAAAAACGGATGTCTGTTGCGAGACACGAGCTCGAAACCCCATTTCAGATAATAAGTCGTACGGTATTTTTGCAAGCAATATGGTTTTGTCCGTTACTTATTCAGACAAGTGACAGATAAGGATAACAATAATACCAATCGAGACATTGATTGAATTCACAATAAGGATTTCCCAGCAATAAGCATGTCAAAGTAAATCTTTTAAGTGTCATAACAGAAGGAAGGTGACTAACGATTGAAATAAAATCTGCAGCACATAAGATAATGGGTTAAGTACACCTAATAATAAATCATCATTGAAATCCTATTTACAATGACGCGAAAGGAAGTGACATCTAAGATTGAACATTTGGCATGGCGGTAACGTTGCAAAAACAATTAGCGAAGTTGACAATATGTCGTTAAAAGTTAGTGCCTCTGGTGTCTTGGAAAGGGAATGATGCGAAACGTAGTACGATTGTCTTAGAGGTACCGCAAAATATTAAATCAGAGCACGATCGTCGAACTATGATTACAATTTATTGGTAAACAAAACAAAGACTCCTGCGTATGACACAGAAACAAAACATACAAAGATGGCATATTTAATTAGAATGAAGTTGTGAGTGGCATAAAATTCAGTTTTAATTGCACTAACGGCAGAAATATTCCGAAATGGTTTGTAAGAAAACATCCGTAATAGCAATAATTATCGTAGGAGGTCGGCTCGCCTGCGCAGCGCAGCGCATAAAAAGTAAAAACATCATAAAACCTGTTGTATTGTTCTTTCGCAAGTGACGACCTCTACCGACCGCTTTGATAAGAAAATGAGTAATTTTTATCGAATTTCTAATTCTAACACGTGTCTACATCATTTAACAATGAAACATTAGAAAGGATATTTATTTCAGTAACCATTCTTCTTATAGGGCCTAATCAATCATTGAATACCGAATATTATGAAACCAGAATATTCTTGCATAGTATATTGCATCTCCGCCGCAGTCCGTATTAGTAACTTTAGAACAGGAATATGAAATATTACACGCTATAAATATGAGCACAATTGAAATATGCAAAGGCTACGGCGAATTATGGTGAAGCATCCTGTATGCTTTGAAAACGTATTTGAATTTTAAATAATGTACATTTTGTTTAGAAAGCGTATTGATGACGAAATTAATGAAAAAAAAAGAACTTAACGCTTCGGAACCGAAACGTCACGAGTCACGACTAAGACACGGAACCTAAATCATTCTGTTGGTGATAGTGAAAGTGAACTAATAGCTCGTTGTTATTAGACAATTTTTAACACTTTAATCACTTTTAAAAGTAATAGTATTATGTCTTAGGCTAATTTAAAAGCAGAGCTATTAATTGACGCAATTAATCTTACCTTGCGTGTGATGACTAAGCCTTGTAATGTTACAAAGGGAACAACGAAATAAACTAAAAAGCATCTAATACGAGTATTTGATAATACACCTAGTCATGCAATATTTTTTTCGGGAAAAGCCGACGACATTGCTACCGCCGAGTTTTCTTTTATAGCCAGTATTAACAACAGCGATCACAGATTAGCAATAAGCAGTGATGCTCATTAACGTCCATGGAAGAAATTACAACTGTCTTGAAACTCGTGAATGAATTGAATCAGAAAGTAAGACGGGAGTAAGGAGGATTGAAATGACTTGAAGGTAAGTTATATCAATCATTAGTTAAAGATAGCAATTTGATACAAAAAGGAAATTAGGAAATCAAGGTATACGAAAAATAAGCTTAGAGAGTTTATAATGACAAAATTCCAATCAAGACCAAGAAATATACGTAACAATTTCCAAATCAATCGATTTTACTGACCATATTACATGAACAAAATAAAGACAATTACCACATACTTTTCGTAAACGATGCGTTCCTTTTTAATTTCGTGTGATGAAGCATTATTCATTATGAGACATGATACAAGATCATAAAAGTTCACTGTTGAACTGAACACTATGTTCAGTATACTGAACATTATATTATATCACTATACACAATAACATTTTAATATTTATTTAGCGCATTTTTGTACACATGTCATAAATGTTTAAAACGAAACAAAATACTGTTTGTTTCTTATCATTGGTATGTATTCTAATCATTTATTATCGATAATGCATCTAATAAGAGATATACAAACGATTATATGATAAGTTGTGATTATTCTACTGTGATTTTAAATAAGGACAACTTATTATCATGATTTATGAATAGAAATAATGTAGAGCGGTGTATGTGGAATTAATCATAGGCACAAAAATAGGGATGATTCTCTACAACTAAAAAAATTATATCAATAATTATAATTGGAAATGTAATAAAATAACCTAATAGTAAACTCTTTGTCGATAGTATCCTTTGAATCTTTAAAAAACAGTGGTGACCCGACTTAATCCGTATAATTCAACAAATCAGAAGAAGGTAGATGACGTACAAAACAAGCAAATATTTCGATGTGAATGCATTTGTTTCCTTCAAGGAGCTTACATTCATTGGCCACAATAGCTATGTTGATGAACAATTTAACACAACATTACTGTTTTCAGAACACCCGACATGCCATGCACGAATTTACACGTTGTGAATTGTGACAATAATGTACGATTGTTATTACGTTTCACATTCGATTGACATTGTACAATATGGATATTCTCAAAGGAGACATTTTAGTTGAATTTAAGGGGGTACAGTTCGTTCGGTGTAAATTATGTTTTAATTTATACGAAGAAAGACCTTATTTTACAGTAATTCATTTTACGCTTATAAAGACCACAAAATCATGTTTTACTTGTTTTTATTTTGTAAACACTGATTTAGTGCTACCTCAACTGGTTTTATTAATTACATTGTGCTACCTTATTACATTAATAATAGCTCTGTCTGGAAGTAATACGTATTTAGTCATACTATAAACATCGTTAGGAAACCAATTGAGAAGCCAGCCTTCGTGGATTATCACATGAAATGTCATGAAAATATGGAAAATAGCATAGATTTAGTATATACTAGCGTACCTATCTATAGATCGGTTTTGGTTTGATTAAGGCGAGACCAAAAACAATATACACTGGTGTGCGTGGAATGTACATGTGTGCAAGCAAGATATATAATTTTGTGGATTTTCCTTTTTGTTTGAGTTACATCCAGACACTGCACAGGTAACCATATTTAATCACGTCTAATTAACATCAAAACTACACTCAAAACCATAAATTTTGTAAAAATAAGTAGGATTTGTTTTTACCACGACTGACGTCAGGCCGATACAATCCGATAGCGTGTATAGGAAAATGGTCTCGCCTATCTATCTCGCTCTAACAAACGTGTATCTATCTCTTTTGCATTGCCAATCTTACGCTAGTTTATAATAAATCTATGGAAAATAGTATTTCATAATTACATTACATAATAGGATCAACCTCCAAGGTTCTCTAGTGAAACGCAGGTCCGACAAAGCAGACTTCCTCTGTCGATCATCCGGTGCTATTTCCCTTAACTTTACGATTGCTACTATCATTAGTGCACATCGTCATCATTATTCAAATTAATTCATTCAATATGGTTTTCTCAAGGGTGTTGTTATTACCAAACTAGTGAATTATTTGCTAGAAAACTCATCAAGATACACGTAAGCAGATGTAGTAGTTATAAATAAACAGTCGGATTAAAAATAAATTGTGCAAGCCAATTATTCATGAGGGTTGAGGAAGCGCACGTTTTCACAAAGCGAACAAAAGGTACTTCAAAAATTCAAATCACAATCGCTTCCGTTTGTTCCGACTGTTAAATTTTGTAGCGTCACCTTCGCGACAATTTACTTCCTGAGGTGATTTCGAACCGGCGAAGTTGGGCGAGGAAGACGTCGACCGGTGCAGCGACCGACCGCACAATCGTAGCCTTGGACGCGAGCTCCCTGCATTCTAATCGGGCGGCCTTGCGGAAGTGCGTGTCACGAGCCAGATCTCGTAACACGGCTCGGTCGGTGCCTTATCAGTCAGTACCTTAAGATAATGTTTCAATCGATTTTACTGCACGTAGATACAGCTTGCCTTTCTTGATGGAAAGGTAAGTTAAGACATCAACGAAACGATTAAACATACATTAGCAACGAAACGGAAAAAATATATGATGGTAATGAATTATACTATTGATAAAGATTTCTAAAAGTTAATTTAAATAGATAAGCATAAAGACTACAACGGCCGGCATAAGTTATTTATTTTATTTCGGCGTAAATTATTTACACAAAGCCGTGGTTCGCCGCGACTCAGGTGGTAGCCAAATACTCACCGGGCAGGTTAGCTCTACAGTTAAGTAGACCGGCAGTTGCATTAACGCATCCAAAATATGAAAGAGCCACTAAAAATACGAGATCTGACCGGATGTCAACCAAGTACAAGTAAAATGCTACTTACGGCATAGTGTTGAGTTTCATATACGTATCAAGTGGCAGGGTTTCTACGTTCTTGTTATTGACGTTGGTTGCGGAGAGGCGACGAGCCGTTCTCATCCAGCTCCCTCTTTGTCTTCTGAATCCTTTATCGCTTTTCAATAACTGAAGATGTCGTTTTACAATATCATGCCACTTCCATTTGACTGTTGCAGGGCAATCACTAGCAGCATCTTCTTTACATATTTGCAGTCCATCGCTAAACCTTCTCATATTTTGAAGATAAATTTCATTTGATTTAGGCGGAAGACTTCTTCTTCGTTCGTCTTGAACGATTCCTGATTCTTGTGAATTTTGTTCCGCGATCCATTTTGTTATAAAATCATTTTTATCACAGACATGCGAAATCACTGGCTCGTCTTTGGGCGGTGGTGGTATCCAATCGAGACTCAACCACTGACTAGATTTCGGTTTAGATTTAAAAATAACGTCGACGTCATCATCATAGTCCGAGGAGCCAATCGAACATACGGAGGTCTTTTTTCTTGGAAATCTTGATCGTACAGATTTACAAGTTGGTGAAGGTTCAGGACTGACACCACCATCTGTCATTTCTTCTTTTCTTACATCCTGTAAACTCTTAAAACAGTCGATATTAACGTAAGAGTTTTCGGAGCATGAAGAATCAAGACTAATCCTAGGGGTACTTCTGTGTAATAATTTTGATCTAACAACAACTTCTTCAGTATAACTATCAAGTAATCCGCCACCAGTCTCCCGCTCGTTTGTAAGAGAGATTCTTCGTTCATTTGATATTTCATTCTCCATTTCAATAATTTTCGTCATGCTAGGAAAAGAGCTTTCTTTTTCTATTTCATTTATTCTACTTAATCTATGATGACTTTCTTTCTCCATTTCTACATTATTCGTAATGGTCGTAAATGAATTATCGTCATTAAGTTCTATAATTCTCGTTATTCTTTGAGGCGTTTCATTTTCTCTGTCTATACATACAGTCGACGGCGTTTCATTATTTTCAAAATCGATAATTCTCGTTATTCTTTGTAAAGGTTCTTTTTCAGATTCAGTTTTTACAACACTAGGATTAATATCGTCCAATTCGATTATCCTTGTTATTCTTTGAGTAAACGGTTTAATGTTATCCCTATCTATCCTTTGAACACAGTCTTCAGAAGATTTCATTTCTAATGACTTTGATTTATTTTCTAGTTCTAAAAATCTTTTGGTAGTTGAAGGTGTATAACAATTGTCAAATAATACCTTGTCATCTAATGAATTACTGCGACTTTTCGCTTTCTGCAATGCGCTTTCCGTAACAAAGACACATGGGACTTCGACTTGCATTGACATCTTCCGTCTTCTTGATTCTTTTTCTGAATTTTCTTTTTCTTGATTAATGTCGTTATCGACATTTTCAGGAACCGTAGTGTGCGGTAAAACAATAGGAGTCCCAGCGACCATACGCAAAAAGTCTGTCACTGCAGCTATATGAGCTCCCGTCACAGCTCCTTGTAACTTAACACCGGATACTTGATGCGGCACAAGTTGGTTATCGCGTATACACCAAACCACGGGCAGAGCCCCTTCTGACACCATCATCGAATCGTGTAACTTTATGTTTGTGATAGCCTATAACTAATTGTACTGATAAACCAAAATGTTTAGTAGCGTAAAACAATAAACCACTATGCTAAGAATAAATACAATTCACTGGTGCATTTCCGGGCTTCGTCCTACACATAAAAAACGAAAAAAATAAACGAACACAAAAGTTTGTTGTCGGTTTGGCGGCATAGCGCGAACGCGGCGCGGTACAGGTAATGCGGAGCGCGGCGAGCGTGCGCGTCCGGCGGAGGTCGCGAGAGATAAGACGGTGAGAGTCGCATGCGCACAGCGGCCGCCCACCGCATACCCCGCCACCGCCGCAACATCTTCGATCATACATCAATTCTCATCCGATGCACTCCTCAGGCGAATTATGTAACGGTATGGATGACCTATTTTACCGTTAGCCATATTTCCGGATCATAATAAAAATCATCTGCGTCGGTCCATTTTAATTACACGACCCCGTTGAAACCTCGGTCTGTGAGGCGTTTGTAAAATTGTGAGACAGAAAACAATATTACAATTTAACGCTTATGAAATCTACGTTAAAACTGTTTAAAGTCACGACCGAAACTGATGTCGAGTATTCCTCTTCTTGCAAACTTCATCGTTTGCATAAAATATGCAAGCAGTTGGATTCACCTTAAATTTGCTCCGGTGACGTAACACTACAGAAATTAGTAAAACATTCGTCGAGCACGGACGTGGTTTATAGTCATTATCAGCTATTTGGATTCTCAGTGATTAATAACTTATTGCTGTTGCATTCATTTTTAGGCAGAGATGTGAATAGCGTGCGTTGTTGAGAATGCATTCCGCGGAGGTGGTCGTATGTTACCCCATCTGATGTGGGGTCATCCTGTCGGGTACAGTTAGGCCGTTTTGTTGGCTCTATCCGTGTCAGGGCGGTCCATCAGTCGGCCGTCGTCAGGCAATTGCAATACCGCAAGATTCGCGTTAGGCTTACGCGCCCTTCAATGTATTGCCGTCACAGTCTACTTTTAGGGTCAATTTATTTTTAATGGTATAATTATTATCAAATACCTTCATTTCTGCACAACCTTATTACTCATTTACTATCTGACGATGCACAGATACCTACGCACGCCTATGTTATGCAGTAGTTTCTTATCCAAACGGTACTAACACCTGTCGACTCTATATTAAGTTACAAAGCATCATTTCGCCGTTAGCAGTCTGTGAATTCATCAGATTAGCTACAACATGATTCTTCCTAGCCGATTCGCTTATGATGATGGCGTCGTCTCAGGGACCCGATTCTCGCGCCTTTGATATAATATCCAACTCGATATTTATCAAAAAAAACATGTTTGAAACACAAAGTTTTGCATATTTTTCTTTAATTTCTATGTACTCTAAAGGCAACATAATTTTTTCTTCTGGGGTCAAGAGGGGATTATAGACATTGGTAATTGCTTACCATTACATGAACATTATGCCATGCGATCCTCTCCTCTTACATAAAAGTAGCACTTTCTTTTGTTAAATACCTTTTAAAGACATACTTATCCTTTGTTTCAAGTCATATCAAACAGTCAATAATGTAGTTAATTGCACGCGAACAGTTAGTATCGGCGCCACAACAGCTTACAATGCACAACTCGTATTTGGGACGGACAAATCAGGTATTAATTATTCGTACGAAGCTTAACGAACCCTTATGTGTCGTGACCGAGGGATTTGCGTTCAAATATTTTATATGAGTATGTTAAATGACTTTTGTTTACATAGAAAAACATTTTTGTTATAGAAAAAGTTTCATTTTCGTGTGGTAGGTACTTCATCATGGGTCAATAATCAAGTAAGACTACTTGATTAACCTCCATATATTTGGAATCGGCTAATATCAAGCTAACCTACATACCGATTACATTTGGAATCTCGATCCAGGTCTAATTTTCCCATTTTTTCATATTAATTAATCCATATTTCAAGCTGATACGATGGTCGAACATATTCTACTTATTCTCGGGAATTCCATGTGGGCGTATAGACGACATAAATAAAACGTCACTCATAAACCAATCAGTCGCTTTGATATTTGACATGCATAGTACCTACTTATTGTAGTTTTATTCCAATGACACACAAAACCGGTAATTATGATAACTAACAAAATAAACTCTTGCTTCAGTTTCGGCGAATAACTTTCGGTTAAGCGGTATTCGGTATACGGGGAAAACCGATCGCGAAATTCAATGTAAAAGATTTTTGTTACGTACGTATTTTAATTTGGAATATTTTTATATAGGTGTTAATTACAGAAACATCTAATCAACTAAAATAAAGTTGTTTAATTTCTTTTTAATTTATGGAATAAAACTTTCATTAATTAATTAACAATGTCGATAACAATCGGTCATTAATTCAGGTCTTGTCGGTAGCCTGAGAGATCCTATTCATAATTAAGGATACTGTAAATAATATTTCATTTCATAATAGTATTTCTAGATAATTAAGTGTGTATGTGTGCTTATGGTAATCACTATATAACACCTTCTGGAGTGGTAGAGCAATTATTATGAATTGCTCGACCGGGGAAGTACCACCCTCTCACAGAATATCGACGTGAAGCAGCAATGCGTTTCGTTCAGTGAGCGTGAGATCCGGAAGCCCAATTCCTTCCCTATCCCCTCTTTCCCTTCCTCCTTCCTTTCATCCAACTCCCTTGGTGGACAACGCATTGATAGCGCACCTGGTGTTACTGATGTTCATAGGCGGCGGTGACCGCTTTCCATCAGGTGGCCCGATTGCTTGTTTGTCTGCTGTATGACATGAAAAAAAAATGGGAAGTTTTAACTTATTTAATCTAGTCAAAGAAGTTCGTGTTAGTTACACTATTATAACACAAAAACGGCTGAAGCGATTAAGCTGAAAATTGGTGGGGAGGTAGCTTAGAACCAAGGAGAAGGACATAGGATAGGGTAGGGTAGGGTAGTGCCTCTAAGGCGGAACAAAGTTCGCCGGGTCAGCTAGTAATAAATAAAAAAATAAAAAATATGCGAGTTCTAGGCATTGTCAAGTGTAGACTTAGTTTGTTTCATAGGTCCTCTTCTTTTAGATAATATCTAGATTATATAAATAAAGGCATATTTTTCCTGTTGATATTTCAAAGTAGGTACCTACACAATTTTGATTACATCGTCACAATTTACGCCTAATTTATTCAAACATTTTCCTCAATAACTAATAACTATTATAATTTTGCTGCAACAGTGAGTTTTCAATGATATATGCATAGAGATTAAATTATTTATTTATAATTCGTGTTAATTGTTTACTCAGCTGCCAAGATAAGTAAGTAATTATTTTATTAATGTAGTGTTCAAGGAACCAAATATTTGTTTTACAATTTTACTCACATTTTAATCTGTGAAGGTTCAACCTTTTTGTATGTCTTACGGCGGACAAACAAGCAAACGGACCTGATGGTAAGTACCTAGTTGCCGCCGTCTATGAATATCAGTAACACCATACATGCATCAAATGCGTCGCCTGCTACAAGGAAAGTGGGAATAGGGAGAAAAAGATAGGTCTCTATATAGTTGGACTTTAGAATCTCTCACTGAACGAAACGCATTGCTCCTTCACGCCGACATTCTGTGAGTGGGTGGTACTTTTCCTCGTCGAGTTATCCAATTCCATAATTCCATTAATGCTCCACCACTCCAAATTTAACGATTTTATTTGTATAAATTATTTAAATTGTAAATGAAGTGGGCACCATTTTGTAAAGTATTTAAACAATGGCGCATCGCTGCAGTGCAGTCTCTACTTGTATTACATTTTCAGAAGAGGATTTTTAATCCTGTGTTCCATTCAATATACGATTACGATCGTTTTAAATATTATCCGGCAGTAATATTTCATTACTACTACAATAAAAAGGTTTATTATAACAAATAAGAACGGTTTCTGAAACGCCTGATAGTATACTAACAGCAGAATTCTACTTTTCAACATGAACTTGTAAGTATAATTTTTAAACTATTGGAAACTGTCGGCAAAATCTATTTCAATCAAGTATGCAAATGATTATGGTAGAACTTATTTTCCCGCGGGAATGAGATGTTTTACCGAAATAAGAATAGCCCATGTCACTCTCCAGACTTCAAACTATCTCTGTTAAAAAATCATGTTAAATTCTTCTGATGTGATAGAAACAAAAACAAACACCGCTTTTCAATTAAAATATTATTCGTTATGTAAGATGTATTTACTAGATAGACTAGATAGTTATACGATTAATAGTCCGAATGAGAGTACTAGGGGTGCATGGCGTAACGCGATGCAAAGTTGAGCTGAGCGAATGTTGAAAGTTTTGGCGCCAAAAATCAGCTTTATTGGTTTTGGCACATTTTGGCACATTTTGGCACATTTTATTTTCATTTTTATTTTTTTAAAACCTTGCCACAAACTGTCTCTTAAGATGTGCCAAGTTTGGTTCTAATTGATGGAGTAGTTTGGGAGGAGAAGACGAACAACCAAATGAGGAGAGTCTGGTATGGAGAGAATAATAGTGTCACACTAATGGTACCATTGACACTGTCACATTGTAAATTCTGTGCATATGGTATTAGTGGTAATGAACCATGTTAATTAGGTGTTGGAATGAATTTGTGTCGGGTCGGTTCGAGGAAGCGGTCGGCAGCGACGACGCGACGTTGCTGGCGCCGACGGAGGCTCGGGCGCCACCCCGCCGGCCGATGCGAGACGCACGATTTTTTACCCGCCATCATAAAATTACTAAAATTACCTTCATGTTAATACGACGTTATTAATGCTACCGTTTGAATGTATTATGCACAAAAATGAACGGATTATAAATGAAGTATTGGCTCGCGACTGATCATTTATTATTCGAAAGTCATTCTTATGTGAACAAATAAATTACATCCGTGTGAAATTTAACCTAAATACCTATTTTAATAAACTTTATAAACTAGCATTTATACGCAACTTTGTTGTTTTTTTCCGCCCTACCAACTATCTCTCTGTCCATAAGACGGAAATCGTTGCTCAATTTTAACTTAAATGGAAAATAAACACAAAGACGGTACGATAGCAAAGAAAATAAAAATTCATTAGAAATTCCTGTTTAATCTAAATAAATGATAGATTAAGTATAAACCAAGGATTTATCCTAAACGCTCGATTCAATGTAGTCATTCATATTAATTTGTTTACCGCTTCTATAATTAACTAGAAAACATTTTTTCCTATACGGAAAAGTTTATAAAGAAAGATTTTGTTTCTTACGTATTAAGAGCATCTACAACCTACAAGAGCCTACGCAATCTGTCTGTCGTAGCGTAGACATATTATTTAATACGTCTATTTGGATATAAACCGACTACAACTATTATAGAATAGTACATTGAATAATATTTACGAATGTATCTGTACAATGGTGTTAGTTTTATAGGCGTAGCATGTAGACACTTGCTACGCCGAGAGCTGTTATACAACTCGCTATTAGATCCCACTGATATTATAAAGGCAAAAGTTTGTGTGTATGTTTCTTACTTCTTTACGCTCAAATGGCTGGGCCAATTTTCGTGATATTTGGTATGTAAGTAGCTAAAACCTTGGATTAACACATACTTTTTATCCCGAAAAGTACGAAATTCCCGTAGGATTTGCGGTCTGTCTGATACAAATGGCGCGTTATAAAATAGGTGTCGCTACTGTGCATAAAATTAAACGCGGGTAATACCGCCAGCAGCAGCTAGTATTATTATATGTAGTTCTTAAAAATGGACAACAAGTGATTTTTATAAGGGTTCCGTTTTTCCTTTTGATGTAGTGTTTTATTCAATGTGTCATTAACTTTCAAATCTTTTGTACAACCCATCGATTGAATGAATATGCAATTTGAAATTTTAAAAAGTGTTTACTTTTATATAATATACCAATTTAATATATTTACATCAAGAGTACAGATAATTTTACGGTCATTCAAAAATGTTATTGTTAAAACTGCATTCATCAGTCGAAAGTAGTTTTGACCTGTAAATTTCTGATTGTGAACATGAATTTTTACATCACATTATCATGTTGTATGTAAAACATATCAACGAGTGATAAAATCAGTTGAAAACAGACTATTCAAAAAAGAGTGTTTACCCTTTAGGTCGATGGTTTACACGACACCATTTCGAACCGTGGCACTAGATGGCGTTGTACAAATCAGTTTAGTTTATACCACAGTTACGGCTAACTAACTGATATAATAGTATTTTTACAAACGTGATCTTCATGAGATTTCTTGTGAAATATTAACCATGCTACGTTGTTTTTGACCTCGGTGCCTCATGAAATGGCTTCCGACATAATGAATAGTGATCCAAATTTGATGCGGTTTGTACAAGTGAAAAACAAAATCAGCTTTTATGTTTAGAAGTTGTAAACTGAATAGTGTTTCATATAAGTAGGTATAGTTAATAATGAAAAATTTACAAATGTAAGTTATACCTGATAGATAGGCTATCTGGGACTTACCAGGACCTGTTGAAACAGGCCAATTGTGTTATTATTAGACAAGAATATTTAAGAAATTATTAGTTAAACGATGAGATGAAAGAACCCTATAGCGCTTACTACAAATCGCATCATAAATGTGTAATCCATAATTCAATAAGAGAGAAACGTGCCTAAAGAAAAGGGGAGATTTTAACGATAATCGAGCATTATAAGTTGCTAATGTGCAATTTAATTTGCCTGTCGTAACATTCTACAAGTACTCGTCAAAGCGCAGATTACGGTTTAGGAGTGTTCTAGACGCGTAGAAAGTTGCGTCGCGACTGGATGGCGCCTCCGCATGTCCTGCGATCCGCATTCTCCCTTACGAGCATTAAAAATAAACTAAAAAATATATAAAACAAGATCGTAAAACTAAATACATTGTGCAATGACTTTAATAGACTGGATTGAAAGTGTTAAACTCAGTAGGATATGGCGCAGCGAAGGGTTATGCGTGCGCGACTTGGCAACAGTTTTGCGCGAGTAACGCGCTACGATTTAGCTAAGGACGTTCATGATATTCGCAGGCAAAAAAATCGGGCGACCAGGTGAAAAGTAAAAAAAAAAACTAAAAGTATATAAAACGAGATCGTAAAACTAAATACATTGTGCAATGATTTTAATAGACTGGATGGAAAGTGTTAAACTAAGTAGGATATGGCGCAGCGAAGGGTTATGCGTTCGCGACTTGGTAGCAGTTTTGCGCGAGTAATGCGCTACGATTAAAAGACATGGAGATGAGCTGAGATTTAGGAGAACATTCATGATAAGTGTTCTTTTCATATTTTTTATGTCATATGGTAGACAAACAAGCAAGCGGGCCACGTGATGAAAATAGGTTGCTGCCGTATTTAAACATCAGCAACACCAAGGGCATTCCCAATGCGTTACTGGCTACAGGAAAGGAAATAATGGTCTTTCTTAATAAGGTACTTTCTTTCTTTCTGATTAGAAAAGGGATAGGAAAACAGTTCGGCTTCCAGATTTCTTATTTCTTTTTAGGTGGAGTGGTAGAGCAATTATTATGAAATGGGCTAGCTCGACCGGGGAAGTACCACCCTCTCACAGAATATCGACGTGAAGCAGCAATGCGTTTCGTTCGGTGAGCGAGAGTTCCGGAAGCCCAACTCCTTCCCAATCCCGTCTTTCCTTGCCGTCCTCCTTCCTTTCCTCCAACTTCCTTGGTGGACGACGCATTGATAGCGCCCCTAGTGTTACTGATGTCCATAGGCGGCGGTGACCCCTTTCCATCAGGGGGCCCGCTTACTTGTTTGTCTACTGTATGACATTAAAAAAAAATAGGTAAGATTTTTTAAATGGCTTTGGAACTGGTGAAAACTATGAAAAAAATACGTAGTATTTTTGTAAACGTAGCCATTTTCAATTGGTACGTGCAAGAGTTCAAATTACTGCTTAGCATTAGTGGAAAAGGACTTGCAATTTCGTGGCCTGTTTTAACATCGCTCTTTACTTACATCCCACATGACGTGTAGTGAAAAAGCTCTCTAACTTTTACGATAACTCATGACAAAGTTATGTGAGACTCTACATATACCTACGTTTTTCTAAGAAATTGTCACAATTTTTTTATCCACAAGGAAAATCTTATTTTATAAGAATTGATATTAGTACTACACAAATACAAACCTTGTCACGTACAAGGTGTACTCTGGAGTCAGAACTAGACCGAGGTCTGTATTAAGGAAACGAATATTCATTGTTATTTACTTAAATGGGTTGAAACGTTAATTATTTTCGACTAGCCGATATTTCGACTCACGGTCACGGTGAAACTGGACAGGTCGAAATATTTGTTTACTTATCCAAACATGAAATTTTGGATTGTTTTTGTTTGTATTATAAGCACCAAATTAAAGGATATTTCAACTACTTCCTACTATCCTATCCTACTAATATTATACCTACTATCCTATCCTACTAATATTATACCTACTATCCTATTAATATTTTATAGGCGAAAGTTTGTCAGTATGGATGTTTGTTGCTCTTTCACGCAAAAACTACTGAACGGATTTTAATGAAATGTGGTACACGGGTAGACTATAACCTGGAATAACACATAGGGTACTTTTTATCCCGAAATTCCCACGGGAACGGGTATAATAAGACCGCTGTGTAAATAAATTCACGCAAACGAAGTTGCGCGGGTTTCACTGGTATTCTATAAATTAGACAAATTTAAATAATACATAACGTGGTAAAATACTAATTAATCGTCTTCACGTGAATTAATTTTATTTATTCACTTTGGTTAGTTCAATACGAGTATTTTTTTAAAATTAAAATTTAGAGAACTGTAATTCGGGTAATTAGATAAGAAGTCAGTATTATCTGGATAAGAATAAATAAAATAATAATAATAAAAATTGGAACTTGTCAGAAATCTGTGAAACCGGGCTGGTTTTATATTTTTTCTACTTACCTTTGCTCGATGGAAAAATCGAAAAATTTTTAGCCTGCCTTTATTCACTGCCTATAGACCCCTACCATTTTCTTTCAGGTTTCCCCTCCATTCGTAATTATGAGGTCATTGGTGCATAAGGGGAGGCCGCCCCCCGCTCTGTTGAAGCCTCCATTCTTTCCGCCCCATCTGCATTCTACTCGACAGTTAAGGCCAACCCACTTCAGCTCGTTGAGAGCTAAGTCGACTTGCTTTAGTTCACTGTATAATATATTAATTTGTTTATAGGTAATGTGGCTTTATTTTTTTAAAAACCTAGATTATAGGTATATATAAATGAATGGTACTGTTAATCTGGTTTTTTAATTAAATAAAATGTACTATTTTTTAAGTCTCACTGAAAACATCAAAGAACTTTTGAAATAATTTTGACACTTTACAAAGCAGGAATAAAAACAATACTACAATGTTTATTTATTAAATAAAAGCAAAAAAATATGGTAATAAATAAATACATAACTACTTTTTATATCGACTCTAATATTCTATCATTGCAATATTAACATAATTTCATTATTTATACATTCTCCATCTTGTAGAGGCCGCATGGTACATCTTTATTTATCTATAATGATTTTATTAAAATATCTAAATGGATATATCACATTCTATTTTTGGTATTTTTACATATAAAGCACATCACTATTTCCTTAAACTAATTGACCTAACAGACATCTCTTTTAAAACCTGTTTCATCACAGTCGAGTTAATTTATTTTTTTGTTTTAATAGCCATCAAAAAATATCAAACAAACAACACTAACCGTAGCGAGATTTCAGAAAGCCTTAACCTACATTGGCGGGTGATTACAAAGGAATGTCACGAAGTAGCGAAACATTGTTTGGATAATGGTGGTGTACGTATAAACAATCGCTACTGCGGTCGCGCGGCCGGGTCGTTGAACGACCTAGCTCGAAGTAGATGAAGTTTCCTCCGACTCGCCCCCATCCGTCTGATATAGGGCTGGCAGCATATTAAAATTAGAGATAGGTTGTAATTTTTTTGACGAAAACCGCCGAAAAGTCATACTAATAAAAATAAAGATGTAGTTTCTTCAATGCGTTATCTC
This sequence comes from Endotricha flammealis, assembly GCA_905163395.2. Classification (NCBI taxonomy): domain Eukaryota; kingdom Metazoa; phylum Arthropoda; class Insecta; order Lepidoptera; family Pyralidae; genus Endotricha; species Endotricha flammealis. The sequence continues at coordinate 8,639,472 of LR990870.1, read as the reverse complement.
AATAGTTTCTGTCTCTTAGAAATTTTCAATTTTCATTTTAAATTTTCAGTGAACTGACACTTAACACTCCCAATTATTAGTTGATTGGGTTGCCAAGTGTAAAAAAATATTTTCAAAAACCTTAATTATTTAAGGTTATTAAGGTAAGGAAGGTTTATTTTTATTTAACACCACTAGAAACGTATCTTACGAAGAGTGAAAATCAAGGACGAACGACGCTTTAACATTAGAGTAACTACCTTCTTTTAGGCGTCTTAGGGGAAAGAAAACCAAGGGCAAAGCCATATAGCCAACGGCTACCTAGTCAACAAATGTAAGGTTGAAGCGAGATTTACATATGTTTGTTAGCTAGCACTGTTCTTTGTTTTATTGGGCGTGAATAATAAACGATAATTCTCTGTCTTTTTAATACGATACAGAACAATAACAACTATAAATCATGCTGAAATATTACAAAAGACACCCATAAATTCCGAATTCTCCTTCATAACGTCATTGGGGTGAGACAAAAGTTATAAGTAATAAAAAGAGTTGAGAAAATAATGAGACTAGATGAAAATGTGAAAAATAATAATAAAAAATAAGCATAACCCTCCTCGAGTCTGGTAATTAAGATATAGATTACATAATTACTGTTCGAAACAGATTATGCAGAATATTTTTTCCCACAGATTAAAAAGGAAAGACGAAAAAAAGATCATGTCGCATATAAATAAAGATTAACATCGTATGATATCGTTAGTTTCAGCTACGCTACATTTAAATGATTAAATTGACAAAATACAGTTAGATAACTTGTATGGTATTACGCGAAAGAGTAGCAGTATTTTTTGCTCGTCAAATTGCCTCGTAAAACTATAAAACAATTTTAAAAGCAAACATGACATGATTGCGTGCTGGAATTAATTTGTCACTACTTTCTGACGTAGTAACATCTATGATGTAAAGATTTATCGCATATTAAAAAGGAAAAAAAAAACATTCCCTCTGGCGGTGATCAGATGCTTGTCAAAAAATATGGCGTAAGATGTTTATGACGTAGGGTTTAACGAACGACCTCACACTTTTGCTGTCAGCCTGTACCGGACGTATCAATACTCTCTAAGCAATAATAATTACATTCGCGGTACCCATACCAGTTTCGGTGACAAGTCGCAAAACTCTCACTTGCGGATGTCGCATCGCATGTCGTGTGCGAGACGCTTCATTACCGACAAATTGGCACTAGCAAAAAATAACATTTTCGCCTGTACGCCGACGTACGTACATTTCTAATCACTCATATCTGGGTCAACGGAAATTTACGAGCGGAGCGATTCACTGAAAGCCTTTTACATCACAGCTCGACAACGGACACCTGGCGGTACCAGGATCCGACCCACGTGATACGTATCAGATACTAATTAGAATTAGTTTTGAGCTGACAACTAAAATCACATTTACAGATTCGCCGAGCATTCTCAACTCGTAATACAACATCGCATTCTATACGATTAAATTTGTAATTAAGATTAGCAATAACGACGCCATGACATATTAGGAGTCAGTGAAAATGACTTGAATGACAGGCGCATTTGAGACTGTTAGAATGCAAAAGAAAAAACAAACAGGGAACGAGAGAAAGTATTCATAAAATATAGTAGCGAAAACGCTGCAGTCAAAAAATGATCAATAATCGGCGTGGGCGCCCGACACGATGCAGTGATAATTGACAGTGCCATCACTTGCAGGCACTGCGGCGTTAGAATGTGTGTCAAGACGTTTTCACGGTCTTGGCGGTGCTCTATACAAAATCGACCATGACATGGGTGCGTTTAGTTCCGTGCGTGGGTTTTTAGTAACATCTGGTTGGAATGGCAACTTCACTGACCCAATCTAGGGTAAACATCTGTTAATTACTGTTTTAAATACATTTCTGCACGCCATTAATTACACATAAAATATTATATTTAGTGAATACGTTTACGTCAATTCCGCTAGTCGGTTGCAGTTACATTGCAAATAGTTATCTGCTCTAATTTGTTGTAATATACTGTGTGTAGTGTTAAAGCCGCGCCAGGAGTTACCTATGGCACGAACGGGACATTACGCAGTCGTCAAATGCATGGGAAACTGTTCTCCGGTCATTCTGTAATTTACCCAGCATGCCAGTTTCAATTTCGTCACATCTGACACTTTCTAAAGAAACTGCAACAGGTAATAACTGAGGCAGGCAAGACGCGACAAGGCTTCCAGTGGAAACATGCGATAATAAGGTATAATTGCATACCAGCAATGTGCCTATATTTAGCTGCAAACTCTCTGGAACTAGCTACGCATGCGACTAGTGCAATTACGTAAAGCGGTTGAGCCATTTCTAATCTAAAAATAATCGCAGGCTGTGCAGACATCGGCGCCACTGGGATCGTACGTGAAAGTAAACACAATTATTTTTCATGCCAAACAAAGTCGAAGGGATGTCATTTAGTTAAACGCAATAGTTTTATTTGTTATCTGAGTACGCGGTCTTGAGAGTTTATTGGCTTGCAGTAGCCTGCATCGGCAGTGATAAGGCCGCATAGGTAAATACGAACGATTGTATGAATCATCATCGCAAAGACCTCGTAGTTAAAGATCAAACATTAGTTGAAGGACGATATGAATAAAATGAAAGTAATACAAGTACAAAGTGGATGGTATAATGAACATTTGATTGTCAGAATATAAATTCAAATAGTGATATTCATTAAGAATATATTGTTTCTGAATTGGCTAATTATTTATCTAAATAAGACTACATTGATATTAATTTATTCTAAGTAATGACAGTGTTAAACGTATTTTTATGAATTATTACAGTAAACTTAAAGTAGTAGTACAGTTTTCTAGCATAATTACTGGACAAAGGTAAATAATCTACACCTACAATAAATAAACATTCTCGTGAGTAAATTACTGGATAAAGGTAATACTGGATAAAGCAATCTATCCCAACAATAATAATTTGCAAATGAAAATCATAGACAAAAATTCTGTAAAGCAAATTCTTTAATTCATGAAAAGCGCTGCAAACAAAGGACTAAAATAGAATGGGTCAGATCTGTATCTGGTCGCGTCTGGCATCACAACACTGTGCATTAGCGTGCTCATTAATGAGAAAAAGATTTATTGGTCTCGCAAAGAATTTGTCAGTTGTTTTAATGGCTACGTCTGGAACAGAACTGAGTACGGTTTTATTTTTAATCACTTTGAATTAATGCTAGTAAAATTTTTCGACTGAGCTATCTTTGAGGTAATGTCTATTTGTTTGTATTACATTCTTATCAACATGTCACTTGTCATGAATTCGTTTCTGTTATATAATCTAAATGGTAATTTCTAGTCATGTATGTAACGTGTATGTTACAAATAAACGATTTATATAGAAATTAAGGACGAGTAAAGTCAAATATTTGAGAAATATTGAAGTGTATTAACACAACAAAGTAACTAATTAAATGAAGATAAGTTACAAATATACAACCGCAAATCCCAGTAGTCAGACAGAGGGTATCGATACTAATATTCCACCGCAGTATATCCGTGACTGAACTAATACATCACTGGCGCCAGAGGTGGATTAACGTCGTCAGTTTACTGCGCGTGCGACGCGAATTTTCCCCGTGTCTCTTAGACCATTAGGGAAGCTATCATTAGTTGGCGACAGGGCGGATCATTCACCACGACCGGATTGCCCGACGACGTTTTAATGCTCATACGTTAATCACCTTTTAATTATAGGCAAGAATGAAATCCGCGAATAAGTCATTAGTACAGCAGAAAACATAGGAAAGTCTTATGAAAACGTAGGGCTGCGGTATGCCGAGGAATGCCGATAAAATAATATGGTGTGATGAACGGACTTATTCTCTGGTAATTAAGTAAATTGTGCTCCTCACGAAGTGTTATAAGATTATATCTTACTCATTTAATGAAAATAGTCATGCATGCATAATTTTAATTGATGCCGCCAATATCGACGGGCATTTAAGAGTAAGATCTCACATAAAGCAAAACGATAGGTATATCAAAATAAAATATATTCGAATCAGCTCAACACGGTAGATAAAGAATCGAATGAGCGTTAATAGGTGCAGCGTGTCTAGTTTAATATGTGGATAAGGGGCAACGCACGCATGCCGCGACACATCGTCTGCAGTGACCTTAATTGCACACGCGATCTGTGCCGCTGCTCTCTCTTAAATCAAACTCGAGGGCCCTAGAACCCTACTTACCCACGAAGATGATCCGCCCTAGCACGCGACCGATACCCGAGTACCTTATGCAATTGGAGTCGACGACCGCGCGAGCTTGTTTATATTTCATTGATAGGATCACTTCGATGTGGCTAATTCTAACTTTGACAGTGCCTAACATCGTACGTTTTGTGAAAGGTGTTGTCACTATTTTGATTGATAATTACTTATATGACATAACTTGCGTAATACGAAAACAAAATTCGAAATCAATTTCAAAAGCTTGAAATAATACTGAGTTATGGTTTTGCTTTAACTGTGTTGAGGTGGGCAAGTACACACATTGTTAAGACAACTATCTACCTATTTAAAACCACAATTTATGTGCTTGAGTGTAGGTTTACAGCGTCGTACAGACAGGGGAGCAGGGCGGTGAACTCAAACGCATCCTGTGTCCAAAGTCGGCGATGTCGGCCAGAGCTATCTTTACTAGGAAATGTGGGTTTTTAGAAGCCGTTAGTGGCGCGCCCGCGTCACACATCATCACTGCTGGGTCAATTGGACGCTTTGACTCTTCCGTACCGCCGGCGACGGATTTCTAAACGATTGTACACCTATAAGGTAAAACCTTGTTTCCAATTATCCACATTTATTATATGAGAAGATAATTTTACATAGTTATTACAAAATATTGCAGCAATGTACAATATTGATAAAGTCTCATTAAATTAGCATAATCTACGGGTTATAAACATTTCATATACCCATATGGCATTTGCACTGTATTACGAGGACACCGATTCTAAAATTATTTTTGTTGCAAGAACATGCAACATTGTGTACAATTTGTCTCCATTTATAGTCAAAACATTGATAAGAAGGATGGTTATTCATATATTTGTTTATTTACTTATAGCAATAGTCTTAATGTAATTTTTATAGCTATCATATTTTAGACCTATTGATTTTAAATAAATACAGTCCGCAAACATAATGTGTGGAGGCTACGTGTGATTGTCGGACGAGTGCAATGAAACAGCGCTCGGAATTTTCAGGTCTCCAAATAAATTGTCATCCATCTTTTCTATTTTAAGAAGAAAATAGATTTCACCAGACGTCCAAATTATATTCTAATTCTAAGTGCAAACAATGATACCTGGTAGGTTAATACTAACATAATGAAAAACGATTTTATATCAATTTTTACATTCTGTTTATATATTTTTTACCATAAGTTTATATGACCAATATAAATACGTGATTTTACCTAACATAATACACCTACCAAGTTACATATTTCTACATATTATAGCAGAACGGAATATACCAACAATTGCTGTAACATAATACACTATTACATTAGGCAATAATAATAAATATGCCGTCTGATCGTCTACATATTTTCAACTAACTGCGCGTTTCCGTCCGAGACTTCGCGTTAAATTTCGACAAGGGAAAATACGATGAACCCTTTTTTTTATTATCGTCAGAAAAATGCTTTGCAGCAGCCCCACCGCCCGGGGAATATGCGGTAGGGACTGTGGGACTTGACCACTAAAAAACTGACGGGATGCCACTCGCCCCCTAAGTGACGGGGCCACGGTCACTCTGATCCACGACCCCGCCAGGGCCGTCCGGCCAAAGTAACTGGCCGGACCCGCTCTCCACGGAACGCCCCGTCAGCAGCACACCGCATCCAGGTGCACTGCCGACACCGAGGACCATTGCCGCTTCAAGACGACGGGCCTTCTCCGGCTCGCCGTCTCGGCTGGGCAAGAGTCCCCTCCATCTCTGCGGTCGCAACAACGTGCGACCGCTGGCCCGGCTCTGCGAGCCGCCGGCCCCACTCTTTCAATTTTTTAACGAGGTTTTATTCCTCCACCGCGCCTCCCGCGCCACAGCATCCACTACGTACTCAGTGGACACTGTGATACTTTGCGCCACCGCGCACTTTCTCTTCCGGGGTGACCACAGTCGCCCATGTGACCCAACTCTTAACGCCCCCCCCAGTGTCTGGGTTGGCGAGACCCAGTGTCTACAGGTCCTCCGCGATCCGGAGGTCGCCCCCGGTATCAACGGGTGGAGTAAGCCCGGACACCAGTCGGAGCGAAGACGCTTTTGGGTAGGGTCAGCGAGCGAATGAGTCCACCACCGCTCATCATACAGCGGGCCCGGCCGGGCTTGGCTCGGCCGGCTCCACCTCTTATCTTTTAACGAGGTTGTCTCCTCGACCGCTCCACCCCCAGCACCAGTACGGATGCTAGGGGGAGCGGATTTGTCCGCATCCCACGCACTCGAAGACAGGAGCACGGGGAGCAGACCCATCGCGTCGGGAATTTGGCCGTCGGCAAGTAATTCCAGAGTTGGCTCCAGAAACTAAGGAATTACTCGCCGACGTTACCAGGGTGGGCCGCGTGGAGGTATCCCAACTCCCCACCCAATACGATGAACCTACCCCCAGCCCTTTTCCATCTAAACCAAGTTTCTCCATAGGTACCCAAAAATCATCACAATCAGTTCAGCGGTTTTAAAATTAAAAGTTAACAGACATAACGTCAGACAAACTGATAGACGGAGTAGAGCCTTAAATAGTGTTAGTATGGATCTAAACGATAATGGTGCATTAGAATTCATTGTAGATGTTATTGGACATCCACCGAGTGATTCGGGGAATAAAGCGACTTCCTGTCCTAATGTATGTACATGAATGTTACAAGCAAACATTGAATTAAAATTTAATATATTATTCGATTTATGTTAACATAATAAATATTCTAAGTGCATGTCACCCACTGATCCTTGGATAGAGTTGGTTAAAATAGTTTTCAGTTATAATTTTTTTAATTCATCTTGTGTGCGTAACTTTTATCGGATTACAGTGAAGATCTAGTACCTAATTCATTTCTTATGCTGTTTTTAGAAATATAAGGGAAAGTAATCCTGCAACAGTATTACGTACGTCACTCACTGTTAAATTTCTGCAAAGTATCTTGAACTTTTAAGCCATGAATGTTCAGGTAAATATTGAAGACAGTGATAGTTTACTACTAATTAACTAATATACTTCTATACTAACAGAATGCTAAAGTTTATATGAAAAATGTTATATGTTGGACACTTAAAGCACGTTTATACTTTATAGCTAAGAAATATTAATGTAGGTAATTAACTGGCCTTGAAGTTTATCATAGAGGAGCCTGCTATGATAATTACTACCGGTAATTAAAAAGTAAAATATTGTAACAAAACAGGAACCGCATATGTTTTGTTAGTTATAGTATAATAAAAACATAAAATAAGTTAAGTTATAATGTAACAATACACTACACTGTACTCTATTACTCAAATAACAGTCGTTGCAGAGAAATTGTCTAAACTGAAGTGGAACTGGGCGTGCCATGTATGTGGTATGAAGCCAGTATGCTGTACTCGAATCGTCACATCATAGCTCCCAACAGATGGAAAAATGTTTGGGGGAAAGCCAAGGATGCGATGGTCGGACGACTGATTACCTCGCACAGAGATTGGGAGGAACTGGTAAGAGACAGGGATACTTAGAGACGTGAATCAAATCATCATTTATTTTCAGACATCATTAATAGATAGTAGATAATATTTAAAACATTTTTAACAAAAATTAAAACAAATTAATAAATTATAATGCATGTAAAGGGAAGGCCTTTTCCTAGAAGTGGGACTTAAATAATAAAAAAATAATGTTGTTAGTTGTTTTTAAGTAAAAAATTTGAGAATGTAAACAGAAGAGAATAAAATAAACTTAAAATATTACAGGACACACGGAGGAAATACGCTCACGCCTGTTTATTATAAGTAACGCTAAAGGTTAAAAAGAATCACCGTCACTGAGAGGTCAAAGGCCTCTGCAAATACGTTATGGAACATTTTTTTTTAATTATCATAGGCTAGTCACGAAGACACTCACTATAATTTCTATTATGTATTATATTTATTACTTATGTATTTTGTTATTGTATTAAACATCTATTTATTTTATTTCATTTATTGTTTTATTAATATTAGATTTGAATTAATATAAGCCGAAATCGTGAATTTCTGCACTCCCATTCCATTGGTTGATGGGTAGAGAATGCAATTAGCGTTAAATCCGCCAATTCTATCAGTACTTTGTGTATTGTAGTTTGTAGTCCATAAAGTTTTATAAATAAATAAATATAATTTCATTATTTTTTAATCTATATATATAAAAGAGAAAATCACTGACTGATTCATCACGAAATCTCCGAAACCACAAGTGCCAGTAGTCTCAAATTTTGCATGGGGGTTCCTTTTAGGGCGTAAGTGCTCACTAAGAAAGGATTTTTGGAAATTCATCCCCTAAGGGGGTAAAACGGGGTGCAAAGTTAGTATGAAACTTTGCCGTTTTTGAAGTTATTCGAATGAAATTCAGCATGAAGGTTCTTTATTGAAAAGCATGAAACATGAGTAAAATATTTTTTTCAAAATTCATCCCTTAGGGGGTTAAACGGGGGTGCAAAGATAGTATGAAACTTTGCCGTTTTTGAAGTTATTCTAATGAAATTCAGCATGAAGGTTCTTTATTGAAAGGCATGAAACACGAGTAAAATATTTTTCTCAAAAATCATCCCTTAGGGGGTTAAACGGGGGTGCAAAGTTAGTATGAAACTTTGCCGTTTTTGAAGTTTTTCAAATGAAATACAGCATTAAGGTTCTTTATTGAAAGGCATGAAACACGAGTAAAATATTTTTCTCAAAAATTATCCCTTAGGGGGTTACACGGGGGTGCAAAGTTAGTATGAAACATTGCCGTTTTTGAAGTTATTCGAATGAAATTCAGCATTAAGGTTTTTTATTGAAAGGCATGAAAAACGAGTAAAATATTTTTCTTGAAAATCATCCCTTAGGGGGTTAAACGGGGGTGCAAAGTTAGTATGAAACTTTGCCGTTTTTGAAGTTATTCGAATGAAATTCAGCATGAAGGTTCTTTATTGAAAGGCATGAAACACGAGTAAAATATTTTTCTCAAAAATCATCCCTTAGGGGGTTAAACGGGGGTGCAAAGTTAGTATGAAACATTGCCGTTTTTGAAGTTATTCGAATGAAATTCAGCATGAAGGTTCTTTAGGCGATACGAAGTTCGCCGGGTCAGCTAGTATATGATAAATTATGTTTACAAAACAGAAGATCATCCTGAGCAACTTCTATTAAAATGAAGTCTGCTACAAGTACTAGGTACTATTAAATTTTAAAACATCGTCACCTCCGAACTCACTTAATATCTTCCTTTATGTTTATCATAAATGAATGTGTCATGACATCACTCATCAGTAAGTTCCTATCATATGATTGATTTTAATTGTAGTGTCAAAATTACCATTTTAATGGACTTAACGACGTATTAATGAACCTAGGGCGTAAAAATGGATATGTCTATGTTAAGGTACCTTACCTTACGTACCTCTGATGTCATTTTATCATAATTTGATATGTAATTAGTATTTTAATAAGTCACTTTCTGTTAACCAATGACGATTAGGATTTTCTAGTCGGTCATTAATGGCTGTCGAATGAATGACATAATGTTTATTTCAGGAGCAGAGTTCGAGGATGTGGCTTGGTACCCTTATGTTTATTTAGGTCTTCCACATACAGTTTTTCGTCACTGTCATTCTTGAGAATCAAAATGAAGTGCGAAAGAGACAAAACAAATTCTGGTTAAACCTTGGCTGATCATTTTTAGTTAAACTGGGGGTTAGGTTTATCAATTACAAACAGACAAAAATTATATTTTCTCTTTATTATATTAGATTTAGATAATTAAGTACAGTATGTACGTTTTATTCAAGTCGTCAAATAAACCGTTAGGCTAACAGGGATAAATTCTCGGTTGGCTATTAGTTGTCCGACAAAGCATAGGAACACCGTCATATTAATATTTGTCTTGCAATTTGCTTGTTTGGCTAGGAACCGTTTTCCTGTAAACCTACCAGTTTTACTTGGATGGCATTATGCATATTTAAATTTCGTGAACAGAGATATTATATCTTTAGCAAAGACTCTTAGGTTAATGGCTGAATTATGCGAACCTAGTCAGATCATTTCGTTTTGTCTTACAGTAGAGCAGTTTATGCAACGTTCATCAATTTGATTAACACCGACAAAACGAATTAAGTTTAATACATATAATCCTACATAATTTCTAGATTAAAAAATAGTTACGATAGATACGCTAACTAATATTATTATGTACCTATTTACAAGAAATATATTACATAAAGGTTACTTAGAAAAAATTGCTCGTCGTCGATAAGTTTTAATCTCTTTGTGAGACTTTAATTACTAGAAAATGGTATGAAACTTAACGATAGATGTTTTTTTTTAATTTTATTTATTTAGAAGAAAAAAGTGTTACTCTACGTATTTACTACCTTTTTGTCTTAAACCATATAAACCAAAATGTAACTTGATACTTAGGTACGTTATTAAATTATTTACGATAGATTTTGTACGTCAACCATATATCATCGAAATTATATGACAACGTGATTCAAATCACATCGACATTAAATCTGTACCTGACATAATAAGTTACATAATTTTTTATGAAGAATTATATGACGATGTTTTAATAAAACAATAATTTATCTTTTTTTGTTTTAATTATTAAAAACATTATTGCTTGAGACTTCAATTTGTTATTCATGCAACTTAGTTAAATTTAAATAATTAAACTTTTTGTAAAAGGTAATGGACTGAGGCTCCAATGTCGTTTTTTTATGGCATTACGAAGGCATTTTCCTACGATGCATCTGCTTGTACCATATCCAGTGTTAGCAATAATGCACTTTATGCACTAGTCAACATTGTTTCCTGGGAAGCATAAGTGTTTAAAATTCAGTACTGATTACTAGAATGCTGCTTACAGCTGACCTCGTTTGTGTGGCCAGCCGAAGTCGTGCGGAACGCGATGCAGTTTTAATTACCGAGGCCTTCTGTCTTTCGTGTTAATAATTATTTTGAAACGAATTAAATACAGTGCTACAAGTAAAGGGCTAATTTAGCGACATCTTAGTGGCCTCATTTGTTCATTGCTGTAAAAAAATGTGTTCGAGTTTTGTTTAGCTTAACTAAGAATGTATATTGGTCCTTTCAATCTTACTCTGTCTAATCGAATCGCATTGTGAGGAACAAGATTTTTGTAGTTTGTCCCATGGGAATGGGACGTCAACTAGCTTCATTACAACAAAGTACAAAAGAAATCTGTGGTTGTCGATGTTAATCTTGGCATGATAGGAGTGTTGTGGGAATATATTATGGTGGAACAAAGTTATGGAAAAGGCTTGAAAATAAAAAAAATAAAAAATCCAGAAAGAAATGGAAACATAATTAATTATATTTAATTAATTATATACCTATAGGAAAAAAACATGATAGGTTTTTGCCCAATGATAATTTTTTTTTTTAATGTAAATTTTGCAACGCTTAGGAAAACAAGGTCCTAATTCGAAGTAAACGTGATTCTACGATTACTAGGAAAATTGACAATATGGTCTCTGGCCTTCACGAATCACTAAGCCTTATCGGATAGGGTGCACACAAAGATCGACGTCACAAAGGTGCATTGACGATGCATGGTAGGTAATGTCAAGGTTGTGGTTTTGAATATACTGAAAGAACATGGCGATCACAGTTTGTTTACAAAATATCACTCACATGTATGATGTACGTGTTTCATTCTATTCTTTATACGTGCTTCCAGCAATTGGTGTCATTTGAGGGTTAGCTAGTGTCAGTTTAAGGCAATCTGACGGTTATTAACTTAGCTTAACGACAGAGCCTGCCGAGGTATTACTAAAGGAGTACAAAATACTGTCTGTGGTTGTCTTAGCGTAACAATCAACCACGTCATCAGGTTTCTCATTCAGTTTTATTCTCGCTATGTTACGAGAAAGTAAATCAATTTACCATTGCATTACTTATTAGTTCAGAAACTTAGGTGTTGCGCAGTAGGTGTGAATTAAGCTTCCCCTCGATTATTGATTTACTCATATATATATATAGCCATATCCCAGCAATAGGATCAGAAATTGATGACGATCATTCTTAGCGCTATTCAAATACCTAGGCACTTGTTCATTAAGATTATAAAGCTAAAAATGTTACAGAATATTAATTAACCCGCTCCTTTGATAAAACAATAGGCCACCCGTGTGAATCTTCAATAGTAAACAATCTAAAGCCAATCCATAATGTAGAATTAATTTTACAAATGGCCTTGCTTGACACGCGACATAGATTATAAAATAATCCCTTAATGCATTTGCATATAAGGCTATCTCGACTTAATTACATAAGAAACATCAAATGATTTATGTGATAAATAAATTCATGAACAAAATTAATTTCTCAGACAAAATTAACAAGTATTCTGGCGCCAGACGCCACGAGATTATTAAGGAAGTCCATCATTTGGCACAAGTCAATGAATATTCAGTGATCTTGTGACAAAGTTCTATGATAGATTGCGGTTACGGTCAGATGAAACAAATGTTAATAAATTTTTAATTTTTCACAGAGCATACCTACTTTCGCCTGCAAATTTATTAGGTACATGATTGCACAACAGAAGCTAAGCAGTTGTAATTATTATTGTTATATTCTGATGCTTATGAGTTATAAGTAGGGTATAGAGAACCGGTACTATCTCAAGGAACCGGGATTTTCGGTACCGGACTATGCTGGAACCGGGATTTCCCGGGAATTTCGGTACTTACGGGATTTTTTTTCAATACATCAACACCGCCTAGGGATGTTTTGATTTTGCTCAATTTACACATTTTTTGTTAGACATACTTATTTTTAGAAAGCTCATTTATTGGACTAGGTACATGTAAAAGTAAAATAATATTATATTTATTGCGTAAATATTTTTTTAAAAGTGAAATAATGATACAAGTAACGACCGTATTTGTTTAATACGGTCGTCACAAAGAAAAAAAAAAATTATGCAGTTTTTTGCAATTATGCGAAAAATCAGTTATCAATAATAGTTATTTGTTATGCAAGGCTGCAAAGTTGTTTTTTGGCGCAAATACTTATATTGAAACCCGAGCTAGCGAAGGTTTCTAGGATTAATAGAAGAGATAGAATCCTGAGCGTAGCGAGGGTTTCAAAGGTACGAGACGCAGAATAACTTTGCTGCCAAGCGAAACATACAACTTTTCACCTCACTACAGCGAGGAAAATGCTAGGTGCAAGAAAAACGCAAATAATATATTAAATAAGTGTTTATTGTTTTCATGCGGTGTCGTGCTGGCCAGTTCGATTATTCTAAAAATAAGGTTGGCGCACTGGCATGAAATAAGTATTAATCCATTTTTAGAGGGCACAACAATATTTTTTCACCTCAAAAATTTGTTTGTCATTCGAAATCTGAGCGCAAAAGTGCATTTTGTGCCCTAGCGTGGAAAGAATTTTTAAAATTCGAACCTTTCTATTCTATAATTTTTTATACCGCCAGTCCTCTGAAAATGCATTATTAGGTACTTATTTCATGCCAGTGTGCCAACCTTATTTTTAGAATAATCGAACTGGCCAACACGACACCGCATGAAAGAAAAGAAATACTTATTTAATACCTATATTATTTGCGTTTTTCTTGCACCTAGCATTTTCCTAGTAGTGAGGTGAAAAGTTGTGTGTTTCGCTCGGCAGCAAAGTTATTCTGCGTCTCGTACCTTTGAAACCTGAGCTAGCGAAGGATTCTAGGATTGAACCACGAGCGAAGCGAGTGGTTTCAAATATAGAATCCTGAGCGTAGCGAGGGTTTCAATAAAGTACTCGCGCCAAAAAACAACTTTGCAGCCTTGCATAACAAATAACTATTTCATGTCATAAATCAAATCTTTTTGGGCGACATTACCCAAGTCCTGGTATGATGCTAAAAAGTTGCTCTTGTCGCAAGGCTTGCAGCAATCAAGGTTAAAGTAACGTTATCATGCTACTGGGGAAGTAAGTGAAAGAATGCCATGGCCAGAAGCGCAATGACCATACGCACGAAGACCGATTTTTGCTAACTGATGCGAAAAAACAGCCAAATGTTACGGCAATGCTGTTTCTTCAAATGCTCTCGTCAGAGCACCAGTTGTTTGTGTTAAATAAAAATTGACGATTGGACACCACTGATTCTGTCGCTCGCTCGCAACTGACTGAAAGGTTGTGGTGTTAATGTCCTCACGCAGACAGCGCGAGTGGTGACCAGCTGGCTTCAGGAGCATGCATGACATTTCGGTCTTAGACTGGCCTGCGCAATCACCAGACCAAAATCCCAAAAAGAACGCATAGAACATGCTTCCTCCACAAACATTGAGACTGAAGAGCAATTTTTTTGCATCTTAACAGGACTTGAGACAATTCTTGGCAAAATTGAGACTTCGTGATCTTGATTCGAAGCATAAAAACCGTTTCAGAACCATTGTAAACATAGGTTAAATAAATAAATAAATATTCTTGGACGAATCACACAACGCCACCTAGTCCCAAACTAAATAAATAAATAAATAAATATAAAGGGACAATTCATACAGATTGAGCTAGCCCCAAAGTAAGTTCGAAACTTGTGTTATGGGATACTAACTCAACGATATTATATTTTATAACAAATACATATATAGATAAACATCCAAGACCCGAGGCCAATCAGAAAAAGTTCGTTTTTCATCATGACCCGACCGGGGATCGAACCCGGGACCTCCTGGGTGGCGGTCTGGCGTGGTAACCATTACGCCACGGAGGTCGTCAAACACTAAGCAACTAAGCTTGTACTATGGGTACTAGATTGCTGATAAACATACTTAAATACTTTTTTTTTGTAAATAAATACTTATTATACATAGAAAACACCCAGACCAAGGCAAACAGACATGTTCATGCACACAAATGTTTGCCTTGCGCAGGATTCGAACCCGCGGTCCTTGAGATAAACTGACCATTGCTAGCCACTCGACCACAGGACCTGTCAAAAGGTGTTTTTGAAGACAACATTTTCTTTGGCAAAATTGCAAAAAAGTCATAGTTTAGATATTTTTTTTACTTTTTCTTGAAAACATACTCGATTGTTTGTTGACCATCAAAATATATTCGATCGCACGTAGCGTCACTAGCGTCAGTGTTGCCAATTGCCATGTAATTGAATAAATAAAAAAATCCCGAAAGTACCGGAAAATCCCGGTTCTTGTATTTCAATTCCCGGTTCTTTTACAGCTATAAAAGAACCGGGAATTCCCGGGATTTTCGGTACCGGGATTTCCCGGTTCTATACCCTAGTTATAAGTGGTCTGAGAGCGACGTGAAAGCGGCCTCGTCTTCAACAGCTATCAAGTTTAACTAAATATAAAAGCAAAACAATGAAAATTTTCCACTAATACAAAGACGTCTGGTGCTTTTTACGTAGCAAATTATAAATTATCGAAATTGGCCGATTTTTTAAATGATACCGATAGAAAACGAAATCACTGTTGATAGATTCAGGGTGTTACTTCGCGGAAGTCAAATCTCTTTGATTAAAATTTATTGTGTGTGCTTTTAGTACGCACAAAATAACGAAAAAAGTGGTAATCTTGTATTAATTCCAACTCGATTTTTGTAGAGGTCATTTATTATGTTCAAAGATTTCTTGGATTTTGAATCCATCTCTGAACGATAAGTTGTTTTTTTAAAGCCCTGAATCTTTACTCTAAGACTAGGCCTTCTCAGGCACTTTCTCGAAGTCTACTTTCTCTAATTAATTACCCATTTGTTTTACTATGAAAAATGTCTGTTATCTAGTCTATAATTCACCATTTCTGACGACCATTTACGCCACTAATAGATAAATGATGCTGTTATAAATATAATAATTATCACACACAACATTTTTCCTCTTTTTACAATAATAAAATAAATATTGAATGAAGTTTATAATTCTTCAATTACTACTATGATTGACAAATTATCGAATTCTAAGACTTGTCTAATTTATTCCTATAGTATTTATATCCGCGTATTGTGGCGTACTACATTGTATTACAATAACGGCAACCGATTATTATAATATGATTATAATTACACCCTCCAGTTGTCAATTAATAATATAAATATTCAAAAGAAAAATTTGCAAACTCGTGTTGGTACACGTACTATTTGTGCGTGAGAAACACGTGATGTCTAACTTAACATGTGCTCCATAAATCCTGCTTTGAAACTTATATTTCATTGTTTGTGAATATTGTTTTTGAACTAAATACATTGGCATAGCCGGGAGGAATATTTCAGGGGGGGGGGGGGGGGGGGGGGGGATGTCACAGATATCTGTACAAATTACAGTGGCAGCACTGGCAGCTCAGCGGCAGCCATACAGTTAATGTAATTTTTACTTTGACTTTAGTTGATATTGATACCTACTGCGGGTTAGATGGCAAGACAAGAAAAATAAAATAATAAACCCTAATAAACTATAATCTATTTGTTATTCTTGTCCTCCTTACTATGTCGATACTCTCTATTTCATATAAGTACCTTGTGATCAGTGTAGAGACACGCTGATGGCATCCTGCATTGCAATCAGCTAGCTAACTTTTTAATAAAACAATTTTAATATCAATTGAGTAATAAAATTTTAAAATTTAAAATTAATGGCAAATCCAAAATATTTTACTTTACTAGCGGACCGCCCCAGCTTCGCACGGGTTTTACTGGGTATTAATTTTTAAAAAAAGTTACTCGGAGTTAAAGTATTCCCAACAGTGAAATAATTTTTGAAATTGGTCCATTAGTTTTTGAGTTTATTCATTACAAACATACACACACACAAAAATACAAATCTTTCCTCTTAATAATATTAGTGTAGACAATCTATGCTATGTGGTTAGAACTCAATATTGATTTCATGTTACATATGCCCATATTATAGAACAGATCTCAAGTACAGTTTAAACGTCAATCACTTGATTACAACTTAAGTATTGATTCGATGCTCGAGCATTTCTTTTATTTTTGAATATGACTTATGAGTTGATCAGCTGATCTTTAGTTGAGTAGCAAAATTGATCTCTACTCAAAATCATAATTTCTGGTCTATGGTTCAAGTGTGTTTTCTATTACAAAATGAATTATTTTTTCAGGAACCATCACAGGACACTGCTCATTGAACAAACACTTTCACACAATAGGTATCACGGACAGTCCTCTGTGCAGAGCATGCATGGAGACTGAAGAAACGGTGGCGCACGTGCTCCTTGGGTGCACAGGCGTCACCCAAATCCGGAAAGAGACACTTGGGTCACCAATGTCTCTTGTGGACACACTGAGCAGTTTGTGAGGACTAATTCGCTTCTGGAGGGAGGTGGGCTGGATGGAATAACAGCCCCACGGCTCACGTACAATGGTCCAGAACAGGACTAAGTGCGGAAACCACACCCACTAGAGGGTTTATGATGATGATGATGATGATACATTTAAATTTGGTACAAAATTTTCTGTTACAAAATTTAAAAGATACAATATCAACTCAAGTCAAAGCATACATAACTGATTTATTCATTAAATACCAATATTATAATTATAAACCTGTCAATATCAATGTCATGTGTTGAACAATGCTTGGGAACTAATCTATACTTAAATACTACTTAAATCAAGAAAGATCTGTGTTTGGCTGAGTGAGGTCGAGAGTACGCTTAAGTGTTGTTTACGAATTTCTAATCTCTTTCTTTGGGCTGTTTTAAATAAAGAAATAAAGTTGAAGCGCTAGTAATATTAGTTCAATGAGTTCAAATATATCCATTTCAACTCATTGAACTAATATAACTAGCGTTTCATATCTTGACCTAAGTATTATTTAAGTATAGATTAGTTCCCAAGCATCGTTCAAAAATAAACAAGACTCATTTGAGTTTAGATTGGTAAATTTCTACTCAAGCAATGTTCTGAAATTAAAGCTCGATTTAAAACGAATTTTAAATTGAGATCAAAGCTTGAGTATCGTTCTGTAATATGGGCCTTAGAGTCGCTGATTAGTAGTCTTTCAAGAGTACCAACAACATAACATTTGTATATTATCTTAACTTAAATAACAATTTATTGAGCAGAATGATTTTCAAGAGTAAGATAACATAACATAGATAGGTGGATAAGTGGATATTTTGATCTAATACAATACAATGTTTACAAGTAATGAACGCTTACAGTCTTAAATAACACAAAATAGAAAACTCGAACAATCATCATCATTTCAGCTTGCTGAACATAGGCTTCCAAACGTTTTCAGTATGACCGGTTGGTATAAGTCAATAACAAATTCCAACAAT
Organism: Endotricha flammealis; assembly: GCA_905163395.2. Classification (NCBI taxonomy): domain Eukaryota; kingdom Metazoa; phylum Arthropoda; class Insecta; order Lepidoptera; family Pyralidae; genus Endotricha; species Endotricha flammealis. Next base: position 8,620,913 of record LR990870.1, on the reverse strand, counting down.
ATAGTTGTGTAAATCTACAACTTAATGAAGCTTCCAGTTTAAATAATCTTAAGTGGAACTTTTTTCATAAAAATTACTATACTTACTTATACTGATTGCTCCACAGTTCACCCTGATCATGTTCCCTATTACCCATAATAATTAAAAACTATTCTATACTCGTTCCTTAGTAATCCTATCCTTAGTAAAAGAAGTTGAGAAATATCTCATTACCAAGTTTCAGCTGTATTATGTGTGAAAAGGTAACAGACAGACAATGTTACTTTCTAATTTCTAATCTTTGCATGGATAACATAATTATCATTCATAATTTTTACAATGAATATTTGTAAAGTATTCATATTTTGAAGTTGTGGTTTTATGTCAAAACAAACAGGTCAATTTGCCCAGTGATTGTCATTTGATTCTTATAGCAAGCTCCGGCAACCCACATTTCTCTGATTTCCGAGTGTGTGCGAATCAAATTTCAAGTTTCTATATGAAAATAAATATGACAATGATTCATTTCAGATTAGAGTTATGATTTAGTGACTTTCAGATAATACAGAGGAAATTAATGACATATCTTTTACGCATTTCAAGATAAACAACTACTAGGTTAATATACCTGATTTGTATGTATGGTATATATTGGTAACAAATATTTAAATAAATGTAATTATAAAGTATGATCTATCAATTGTTTTTTATACAAATGACTGTTCAAACATAATAAATTGACCATGTTTTTCCTTTAACTATTCAATTGAGTCAATTTCCCGTATACCCCAGTATTGAGTTTAATATATTGATTTAAGGAAAATTATTAATTACTCAGTTAAATTAAAACTTGAGAATAACAATGATAATGATTATAAATAATTATTTTTAATTTTTAAAAGAGAACATCAGGAGTTTTTGTATCAAATCCTATTTTAGTACAGTCACAAAATCAGCTGGGATCATTTTAGTTACAGTCAAGTAGGTAGCTAAAATCTAGTAGTAAAATTTGCTTAACATCAATTTATAGCTGTACACAGACAAGCTAAGGAAAAGAAATCGCACAGGAACCGCTCACTATCGAAACGATTGCATAAAAACAGATATGATTACTCACGGTTCGGCCTCTATGGATTGCAGTCGGGCGACATAGTTCGAGGGAATGTAGCCTTCCTGTTTGCTTTTCTTGCTTCTAGCTAGCCACCAGTCTCCCTGGGTATCATTCAGGATCTCCAAATGCTCTCCTTTTCTAAAACTAAGGTCCTCATCTGTTCGGGCATCGTAGTCGTACAAAGCGACAAATATTCGGGTGGGAGGGACCTCGCTAGCATCTGTGCCTTGATTTACAGGTCTGTTAATCGGATCAGGCGGTGGAGTTGGCACTGGCGTCTGAAACTGACCCACCCGGTCTTCCTCGTGAGGATTAGCACGTTCATTCTTATTTTTGGAATCTTTCTCTCCAGCGCTACTAAAACAATTCCCCATTTTCTCTTTACAAGGTGAGACTGGTACCACTAGTTTTATGTCAAATCACACACTTGTACGTATCGAAACTAATGTTCAGAGTTTGTATACCTATAAACATTTTACTTTGTCACATTAAAGTCAATACATTGAAATTAAAATATTAATTTTATGGTAAACAAAGAATTTATAACCCCGATGGAACATCACTGTAGTCGGCCATTTTGATACGTCATAGACAATCCTTGGTGCCCACCACAGATAATCTATCTTACTTTCAAAGACAAAAGAGATCAAAATAATCCGCAAAAAATTGTGAATTCGCAGTACACGCACAAAATAACTAGATTAATTTAAGAACGGTAAAATAAATTTTGCCATCACAATTTAATTCGTCGAAATATAAAATTAGAAACAATTTTAGAATAAATAAATAAAGATAAAATCAAAACAACCTGTGACATCTAGTAACACGGCTGTGAACTATTTTGTTTATGTTTATTTTGTAAGTTGCAGCACCGCATCAATTACGGATGTTTAAGTCTATCTTCAGAGATGGCGTTAATCACAGTTCTTTCGGTATTGCAAGCGTCTATAGGCTACGGTGCGTGATGCTTACCATCAGGCGGTATGTGTATGCTTGTTTGCCAACTTTGTGATATTATGGAGAGAGAGATTTGGTTGATGAGAAACTCTTAGTCAGAAGGTGAAGTTGGAATGAATATTTATTACGCAATTTGCAAGGTTTATATACAAAATCTTTTAGCAAGGAAATCGTGTTTGACGAATGAAAACATCACTTATGTCCTGGTCACTGATTAAAAGGGTCCTGTTGTGTCGCCGTCTCGCTCCCACATGTCGCTCTTTCTCTGTCGCACGGTTCGTGCAACAAAACTGTTTGCCCTTGTGGCGCACGGTCATATTCGGCGGCGACGCGAGCGGAGACAGAGAAGAAGACGCGGCGAGCGGCGGTCGGAACACGATGTACTTGCATGGCGATGCTGCTTCTGTCTGCTTGGCTGAAAACTGGTGTCTGCTGCTTACTGGAAGTGCTTGAGCTTGATGTTGAGTGCTGTGCGTCGCGTCGTGTGTGAAGAACATTGCGTGCTGTGCGTGAAGTGTAAAAAGCTCTTTTCAGAGCTAATTAGTTTCTTAGATAACAACAGTTCTTTTCAGGGCTACTTGTTCCATATTTTTAACTGTTTCTAATATGATAAAAAGTTCTTATTAGAACTGGTAAGGTAATCTTGGTTGGTTTTGGATATTGAGGTATGATATGGTAATAGGTAAGTAGGTATGGTAATTGTGAGTATTCTGTAGCGTAGCCACAGGACTCCCCTTCAAGTGAAACGTACGGGCAATTTGACTGAACGGCCGATACGTGTTTTCGTAATCAGCTGTGATGCCACGTTGCTCGGCGGGGCGGGGGTGTCTTGCGGCGAGTTCACTTGAGGTAACGGTGATGTGATGTCTTGATCTCTTGACGATGAAGGTAAAATATCTTGCGGTGATAAAAGTGAGTTTTCTTCAATAATGTAGGCAGGCTTGAGTCGGTCGATTGAGATGTTAGATTCGCGATTACTCAACTGTATCGTGTAGGTTTTTTCCATTCTCTTGATAACACGATAAGGGCCTTCGTACGGTGGTTGTAATGGCTTCTTTACGGCGTCGACTCTGACGAATACGTGACTGCAGTGAAGAAGTTCTTTGTGTATGAAGATACGTTGTTTGTTGTGATGTGTTGTACTTTGTTGTGGTCTGTTTTCCTCTATTGTAGTTCGCAATTTTTCGACGTAAGTGTAGTCCATAGATGTAGGTATTGGACTCGGAGTGAAAAAGTCTCCTGGCAGGCGTAGATTATAACCATAGGTTAATTCAGCGGGGCTAACTCCGGCGTCTGTGCGTAGTGTGGCTCGTAGACCAAGAAGTACAGTAGGTAACTCGTCGATCCATGAGCTTGAGCTGGATAGTCTGGTGCGCAGCGCGGTTTTCAGAACGCGATGCCAACGCTCGAGTATTCCATTACTAATTGGATGGTATGAAGTGGTACGATTCTTTGTTATTCCCATTAGCTTCATTAAGTTCTGGAACAGATGACTTTCAAATTGACGTCCTTGGTCGCTTGTGAGTGTTGCCGGGCATCCGAATCGTGCTATCCAGTGGTTATAAACTGTCTTGGCGACTATATCAGCTGTTATTTCGTCGGTAGGTATCGCTTCCGGCCATTTCGTTTCTCGGTCGATCATAGTGATAAGATAACGATGACCTTGTTGCGTCGTAGGTAGAGGTCCGACGATGTCGATGTGCAGATGTTGAAAGCGATCCGTTGGCGGGAATTTCGAAATAGGGCTAACTGTATGGCGTTGAATCTTGTTTTCCTGACAGTCGATGCAGCTTCTTGTCCATTTTGAAATGTCGCTATTCATTGACGGCCAAAAGTATTTTTGTGCTGTTATCTTGCGAGTCGTACGCGTGCCGGGGTGACTGACATTGTGAACGCTTCTAAATACTTCTTCTCGATGTTTCTCGGGTATGTAAGGTCGTATGTGCGGTGACGATGTTTCGCAATAGAGTTCAATGTCCGTGTTTGGAATGATGACTTTCTTCAAAATTATGTTTTCTTGTTGTTGTAGTTCTGGAATGGTGGAATCTTGTTGTTGAGCTGTTGATATTTCTTCGTAATTGATTGTAGACGGATATGTTACTGTTTCTATGCGGCTGAGTGCGTCGGCGACGATATTTTGTTTACCGCTCACGTGACGAATGTCGGTCGTAAATTCGCTGATAAACAAAAGTTGTCTCGTGCGTCTTGGCGTTTCGGTTGTTGAAGTAATCTTGCTCATCGCAAAGATAAGTGGTTTGTGGTCGGTGAAAATGATGAGTGGTCGACCTTCGAACATCTTGCGGAAGTGTTTGACAGCCATGTAGATTGCTTGTAATTCTCTGTCGTATGTAGAATATCTTGATTGCGCATCGGAGAATTTCTTCGAAAAATAGCCGAGTGGTAGCCATTTTTCATCGACAAATTGTTGTAGGACGGCGCCAGCTGATTTGTCGGATGCGTCGCAGAATAACGCGTAGGTTGCGTGGTGCGATGGGTGAGCGAGTAAAACAGCGTTGCTAATGCTTGTCTTACACATCTCGAATGCTTGATTCGACTCTTCTGTCCATTGTACGATAGTCTTGTCGCGTTTTTTTGCGTTATGGAATTGCGCGTTGAGTGGTGCTTGTATGGATGCGGCGTTAGGTATGTGGTCGCGGTAGAAATTCATCATGCCGAGGAAACGACGTAATTCATCGATGGTTTTTGGCTTCGGGTAGTTCATGATGAGTTCGACCTTTTCCGCTGGAGGCTTGATACCGTCTCTTGTTACGTTAAAGCCTAAGAACTTAACTTCTGGTTGACCGAAGTGGCATTTGGCTGGATTGATTGTGATGCCATGTTCGTCGAATCTTCCTAGTACTGTTCTTAGGTGTTCTCGGTGAATAGTCTCGTTTTCTGAAGCTATTAATACGTCGTCGACGAAAGGAAACACGTAGGGCAGTCCGCTGAGTACTTGATGGATGTATCGTTGGAATGTTTGACCAGCATTCTTTAGTCCTGGGCACATTCTCGGAAACTCGAATAATCCCATCGGTGTAATAATGGCAGTTTTCTCTATGTCTTCTTCTCGGACCTTCAGTTGTTGGTAGGCTCTGTTCAGGTCGATGGTTGTGAAAACTGTTTTTCCCTCGAGTTGGTGAGTGAAATCCTTTACGCGTGGTATAGGGTAGCGGTCGGGTTTCGTGACGGCATTAAGTCTGCGGTAGTCCCCACAAACACGTAGGTCTCCATTCTTCTTAGGAACAATGTGAAGAGGTGACGACCATGGGCTCTTGCTGGGTCGACATAGTCCTTGTTCAATCATATTTTGGAATTCTTTCTTCACTATTTCGTAGCGATGTGGCGGTATTGGACGTGCGCGGCAGTGTAAGGGTTGACCTTCGGTTTCGATGAAATGTTCGACGTTGATCTTGTTCTCGTTAATGTTCATCGCAGTTAGTCGCGTAGTACCGGGAAATTCGGCGAGAATATCGTGGTAGGAGTCCGTCTTATTTATGGTGTTGACTGAAGGTGTGGATGTCGCTCGAATCGGTGCGCTGATTTGTAGATTGGTTACGTTGTCGATGAGTTTCTTGTTCTTGAGATCTACGATGAGATGATGATGTTTGAGAAAATCAGCTCCTAGTATCGGCTTTGTCACATCGGCGACTACAAACTTCCATTTGTATGGACGTCGAAGATTGAGGTCAAGTTCGAGTGTTTTCTCTCCATATGTTGAAATGACGGTGTTATTCGCGGCGTAGAGTTTGAATGGCAGCGGTGTAGTTAGATGAGTTTTTCTTCTAGGTAGGACGGATATATTAGCTCCCGTGTCTACCAAGAAAGAAATGCCAGTTTTCTTGTCCGTAACGAATAGGCGGTATGAATATTCTTGAACGCCGGTGTCCGCCTCTGCCAACGTTCTATCTAGTTTTCCTGAGGTTTTTCCGTTTTCGTCGCGAATGAACACGGTGTAGTACATTTTCTTGCTTGAGCGCCGAAACGTCGATGATAATAGCAGAATGGCGACGGCGAATTACTTCTTGACTGAGATGATATGTCGCGGGAACGAAAATCTTCGCGGCCTCGAGACGGATATCGGTTTCTCCGGTAATTGTTGTATTGCGGTGAATGTGTTTGCAACTCGTCGATTTCGAGCGATAATCGTCTTATTTCGTCGATGAGAAATTGCGTTCCAGTGGTTTGAGATGTCTGTGGTGGCGGTGGTAAGCTGACTGCTGCTACTTCGCGATGTTGCTCCATCATTTTGTCGGCAAGTAAGGCGAGTTCTTCTAGTGCGGTTTTCGTGCTGAAGGAATCGCTCACAGCTAATACTGAGCGAACGTGTGATGGCAAGTGATTCGTCCACATTAGTCGAAGAGTGGCGTCCGGGATTCGATCTCTGGCAAGATCACGCATTCGGCGTAATAGCTGGGATGGCTTCTGATCGCCTAAATCCATTTCAGATAGTAATTTCTGAAATTGACGGCTATCTGACTCTTCGTACGCAGTGATGAGACGCTCCTTGATAGCCTGATAGGGCTTCGCTGTAGGTGGGTTGTACAGTAGGTCGGAAATTTGCTCAATTTCTTGCTTTTCCAATCGTGCGATGACCATCTGTGCCATTTGCTGTTCACCCTTCTTCCGGTCGTGGGTGGCAGCTTCGAAACTGTAGAACCATAGTCGCGGTCGGTCGCGCCAGAATGGTGGAATACGAAGGGCCAGTGAGATATTGGAGATCTCGGGTTGGACTGGTGGCTGGACGGTGGCTTGGGCTTGTGGTGCAGCAGCGGCAGTATTTTCTTCCATTTTTCTTGAATTTATTCTCGCTTGAATTTGTTCTTGCTTGAATTTATTCTTTCTTGATAGCTGGGCAGGGATTCCGTTGATCCTGGGTCTTCTTGCTGTGTTGCTCGTCGTGGTCACCAATTATGGAGAGAGAGATTTGGTTGATGAGAAACTCTTAGTCAGAAGGTGAAGTTGGAATGAATATTTATTACGCAATTTGCAAGGTTTATATACAAAATCTTTTAGCAAGGAAATCGTGTTTGACGAATGAAAACATCACTTATGTCCTGGTCACTGATTAAAAGGGTCCTGTTGTGTCGCCGTCTCGCTCCCACATGTCGCTCTTTCTCTGTCGCACGGTTCGTGCAACAAAACTGTTTGCCCTTGTGGCGCACGGTCATATTCGGCGGCGACGCGAGCGGAGACAGAGAAGAAGACGCGGCGAGCGGCGGTCGGAACACGATGTACTTGCATGGCGATGCTGCTTCTGTCTGCTTGGCTGAAAACTGGTGTCTGCTGCTTACTGGAAGTGCTTGAGCTTGATGTTGAGTGCTGTGCGTCGCGTCGTGTGTGAAGAACATTGCGTGCTGTGCGTGAAGTGTAAAAAGCTCTTTTCAGAGCTAATTAGTTTCTTAGATAACAACAGTTCTTTTCAGGGCTACTTGTTCCATATTTTTAACTGTTTCTAATATGATAAAAAGTTCTTATTAGAACTGGTAAGGTAATCTTGGTTGGTTTTGGATATTGAGGTATGATATGGTAATAGGTAAGTAGGTATGGTAATTGTGAGTATTCTGTAGCGTAGCCACAATATAAAAAAAAATCTTGACAAATATTTAAGCCTGTTGAAAAATCGTCGTGGAAAGCTCGGTCACTACAAGAGTTCTTAATTATTTTGTCCTTCGGCGTTTTGTTAAGCTTTGCAGATTGTGGCTCCGGGGATTGGATAGGGGCCTAAGCTACGCATTACATGTCGAACTCAATTAACCAAGGATATAAATTAAAATAGGTAAGTACTAAAGTAGTCAGAGAGTCGCTTTTAGAGGCAGGGATTGGCGTTGGCTTGGTTTATTGTTGTTCTTTTGTCATTCTTATTTGAATGCCTTAGGCCGGTATTACATTATCATATTTAAATCATATATATATGATTTCATATCTGTCAAAGTCTATGATCATAGTTATATGATGACGTTCTTCATTTTTACATAATACACACAATGATCATATCAACGTCATATATCATCAAGATGGATAACAATTTAGCCGTGTTTTCCGTTGCTGAGTGCAATTTTATTGATTGCACTAAAAAAAACTAATTAATGCTTTTATAATTTCGATATTCCAAATCGAATCTTTTTGATTTGGTAGACGCCATTTTTTGAGGTTGTTTGTAGACCGCATGGACGTATTAATCAAAGACGGATATAGAGATATGATCCTACTTGAACGCTAGCTGTCAAAAAGGATCCCATAACTATGATCATAGACAATATGAATCATATGTAGTTATTACACCGTCATATTCTCTTCATTTAAAAATGACTCACACATCTATGATCATATTTCTATGTTAGTCTAATAGGGGCCTTAGAAATAAACAGGCAGTTTTTTTGGCTTAATGGGGAAGAAAACTGGAAACTATTCCGGTAGAGGTCGCTGTGAGTTTGTTTTATTCAGACAAACGTCAAAAGCGTTCGTGTGATTGCATTGTGTTTTTATAGCGTTTTTTTCATATTAGTCCAATTTTTATTTTGGTAAAAATCAGTTATTCGACATGAATTCTACCTGGAGAAAATGCAGATTTAAAAAGAGAATTGAAAAGAAAGGGTGTCTCGCAACAGAAAAAGAAAGTTGACTTGGTAGCGAGGTAAGCTAAACTACTCATTTCTGGCCTTTTTTTTTTGTTTTAAGTCAGAAAAATGCATTACTGCATGTCCCGCCGCTGGGGAAGCGACGGGGGTCTGTCGGGCTCCCCCTTTATATGCCACTTGGGTATACCGCCTAAAAACCTAAATGACTGCCACCTCGTCCGCCTAAATTGGTGGGGCTGCGGGAACTAAGTTACTTCCGCTGCCCCGCCGGCGGTGGTCCGAAGACCCACTTGTTGGGCAACGGCACGGTTGGCGGCGCGCACAAGGCTAGACGCGCCGCCGCAACACTCGGGGACTTCCATTCCTAAGGGCAGTGATTTCTCCAAACCACCGCCCGGAAGCCCCCGTTAGGGTGGCAGTCGCCGGGCATAGGCCAAACGCCTGCCGCCCGGTCTTTTCCGGCGGAGCGGGGGGGCGGATGGATCCACTTCCCTCACCCGCTCCGCGGCCTCCTTCTGCGTCATTACTTCACCGCAAAAGGAGGCCATCGCATCCCACGACCTCCCGCTCTCGACCATCTGATTGACGACAGCCGGGAGCGAGAGGTCGTCGCCAACAGCCGCCACGAGCGCGGCGCGAGGCATAGCCCACGCCGGGCAATCCTCAAGCGTGTGCTGCGCCGTGTCCTCCGCGCAGCCGCACTCGTGGCAACTCATTTCTGGCCTTTCCCCAGCTTCCAGTAACCTTCTAATTTAAACATATAGATTATTTTCACACTAGCAAAATATCTTTGAAGTATTTTAGGGAGTTACGAGAAAAAAAAACCTCACTTTTTGAACAAAAGATTGAACATTTTATCATTTGTTACAGATTGGAGGCCTACGACAGAAATTGAAAACATTATTAGTGGACAAAATAGCTCGAAGCCACAGATGGAGTTCCCTAATGAAACATAACTAAATTCGGGGACAATTATTTGTCACTGATAGTAATTTGGACACTGATATTCGTGGAGTGCCGGCCGAAGAATAGCATTCCCCCAACTCTTCTCGAGGGTGTCGTAAAAGGCGACTAAGAGATCTTCGACCCGTGCATATCGCCACCTAGCACATATGGGTCAGACTGGTGTCGGGCAGCAGCGACACTGGTATAGCATGCACTGCGATTGCCAACCCGCCTGCTCAGCGTGGCAATTAGAGCAACCCCCCTCAATATGGCAAGCCGAAACGTACCACGGCCCCCAGTTCCCGGTCGCCCTGCTATTCCTGATCACGGCGGCGGTCACGGTGACGGCAGGGCAGGGGGTGCGAAGAATCCCCGGGTTACGAAAGGCCGCCAAAAACAACTGACCTTGGCGACGGGGACTTGGGAGAGGGGGAGGACACCGTAACCCTTGATTCAGGCAACCTTATGTACTTCCGAGAGGGAGACCAGCTATCCCAGGGTGGCGTAGGGTTCCTGGTTAATAGAACCCTGTGTGACAACGTTGTGGAGATTTCGAGTGTGTCGAGCAGGGTCGCGTACCTGGTAATTAAGCTAACCGAGAGGTATAGCCTCAAGGTTGTGCAGGTTTACGCACCGACCTCGACACACTCGGACGATGAAATGGAAGATATGCTTGGCGACATATCGAAGGCCTTACACTTCACCACCAAGGCCCACTACAATGTTGTCATGGGGGATTTTAACGCAAAAGTGGGAGTACAAAATTACAGCGAATCGGTAGTAGGGTCCCATGGGTATGGAAGCAGGAATCATAGGGGGCAAATGCTAGTCAACTTCCTCGAAAAGGAGGGGCTCTTCTTGATGAATTCGTTCTTCAAGAAACAGCCTCAAAGGAAGTGGACATGGCAAAGCCCCGACGCTATGACCAAAAACGAGATCGACTTCATCATTACGGACAAGAAGCGCATATTCAGAGACGTCTCAGTGATCAACAGGTTTAACACCGGAAGCGATCACAGACTTGTGCGAGGCTCTCTGAATATCAATTTTAAGCTTGAACGTGTCCGTTTGATGAAGTCCAGGCTCCGGCCAACCCTGCTCCAAACTGTAGTGGGATCTGAAACGTTCCAGTCAAATCTGGAAAACCGATTTACTGTCGCGGAAACCACAAACAGCGTTGACCAGGCCCTCGAAAGGGTGGTCGGAATCCTCAGGGAGGAAGGTATGAGTTTTTGCGAATTGCAGCGTAAGGGCAGGAAGTCGAAATTTTCGGAAGAAACACTCGAGCTTATGAAGGTACGACGGGAAGACCCACCAGCCACTTCGTCAGACAGACATGCTCTAAACAAGAGAATTGGCAAACTGGTACGACGAGACCTCCGATGCTCCAACACTCGATCTATAGAGCGAGCTATCGAGCAAAATCGGGGGTCCAAAGTGTTTGTCCAATCGCTTGGGAGAAGCCATCTGACGAAGTTGACTACCACGGATGGAGTAGTCGTTTCTTCTAAGCCGGAGGTACTTTCGGAGATTGAAAACTTCTACAGCCAGCTTTACGCATCGCATTCATCTCAACCTGATCCCGGAAATGAGAATTCTAGAGCCACACTTACGCGCCACTTTACTGAAGACTTGCCAGAGGTCAGCCTAGGCGAAATCGAGTTGGCTCTTAAACAGCTTAAAAATGGAAAAGCCCCTGGAGAGGATGGTATTACGACTGAGCTTCTGAAATCTGGTGGCACACCTGTAATGAAGGAGCTCCAAAGAATCTTTAATACTGTCCTCTTCGATGGGAGAACTCCAGAGGCGTGGAGTAGGAGTATTGTCGTATTGTTTTTCAAGAAGGGTGATAAAACCCTCTTGAAAAACTATCGACCCATTTCGCTCCTCAGCCACATCTACAAGTTGTTTTCAAGAGTCATCACGAATCGTCTTGCGCGAAGACTCGATGAGTTTCAACCACCGGAACAGGCCGGGTTTCGATCGGGGTACGGCACCATAGACCACATCCACACAGTGCGGCAGATTATACAGAAGACCGAAGAGTATAATCGACCCCTGTGCATAGCGTTTGTGGACTATGAGAAGGCCTTTGACTCCATTGAGACCTGGTCTGTTTTGGAATCTTTGCAGCGATGCCAAGTCGATTGGCGATATATCCAAGTGCTGAGAGGCCTGTATAACGCCGCTACTATGACCGTCCAAATCCAGAACCAGCGGTCTGAGCCTATCCCCATGCATCGTGGTGTGAGACAAGGGGATGTTATATCCCCCAAATTGTTCACAAATGCATTGGAGGACATGTTCAAGATGCTGGACTGGAACGGACGTGGTATTAACATAAACGGCGAGTACCTCTCACACTTGCGATTTGCAGACGATATCGTCATCGTAGCAGAAACGCTGCATGATTTGCAACATATGCTGAATGGCCTAGCTGATTCTTCGCAACGCATTGGTCTCCGGATGAACTTGGACAAAACCAAGGTTATGTTCAACGAACATGTAAATCCGGAACCAATTGCAGTACAGGGCAGTATTCTCGAGGTTGTTAAGGAGTATGTTTACCTTGGGCAAACTCTGCAGTTGGGTAAAAACAACTTCGAGAAGGAAGCAAATAGAAGAATACAGCTGGGCTGGGCAGCGTATGGGAAACTTCGTCGGATCTTCACATCGCCAATTCCACAAAGTCTAAAGACGAAAGTCTTCAATCAGTGCGTCCTACCTGTTATGACATACGGTGCCGAGACGTGGACACTCACGGTTGGTATGGTCCACAAATTTAAAGTCGCTCAGCGAGCTATGGAAAGGGCTATGCTCGGAATTTCTCTGAAGGATCGAATTCGGAACGAAGTGATCCGACAGAGAACCAGAGTCATCGACATAGCTCACCGGATAAGCAAACTGAAGTGGCAGTGGGCCGGCCATATTAGCCGAAGAACCGGCAACCGCTGGGCTAAATGAGTTCTTGAGTGGAGACCGCGAATCGGTAAGCGTAGCGTAGGACGCCCTCAGACTAGGTGGAGCAATGATCTTTGCAAGGTGGCTGGCAAGAGCTGGATGAGAGTGGCCGAGGATCGTGCGCGGTGGCGTGCAGTTGGGGAGGCCTATGTCCAGCAGTGGACAAATGTAGGCTGATGATGATGATGATGATGATAGTAATTTAATTATTTATACTTTTAAGGACACACAAGTTATTTTTATTAATAGAGATGATGAATTTACCAATAAGTATTACAAGGAAGCTATTTTCAATAAGTATATTTACAGAAATTATGAATTAACATGGAATACAACACCTTCTCTGAAATTACATAGCATTTACAAACTTATGTGAACGTATTTTTTTACATCCAAAAGCCATACACCGACCCATTTTTCATTAAAATAAATAAATCGGAAATATTTATCTTTTTGTATGAAGTTTGACAGCTTCCTTGTAACAAGCAAGGGGCGCCCTCTGCAATGAACTATTAGACAGTTTTCTTCCCCATTAATTAAATGGCGTTTCTGTCGTGTCATAACGACACATAGATAATTTCGACAATGTCGAGTATATAAATGATCACTTTTTAACAAATAAGTAGGTATCTACACTTTAAAAAACCAACGTGGTACGGTGAGGATCCGAGGTCGCCATCTTGACGACCTTCGTTGACAAGACCTTATATCCTAATCCTAATCCTAACTAATATTATAAATGAGAAAGTGAGTTTGTTTGTTTGTTTGTTATTCCTTCACGGCTTAACTAATCATCCGATCATTATGAAAATTTGTATACATATTGGCAAGGGTACAGAGCCAAACATAGGCACTTTTTATATTGTGAAAGTATGTCATTCCAATGGGAAAATACTTTTTCTACTATAGATGGCGCTGCAATTCGCAATTGCCGGCCAAAAGATGGCGCCACAAGTCGCGCTTTACGTGATCTTAATCATAAAATTAACCGCGAGCGAAGCCGCGTGCAAAAGCTAGTTAATCTATATATATAAAATGCTTTGTCCTGACCGACTGACTGACTGAGAATCAACGCACAGCCTAAACAGCTCATCGTAAACGTCTCAACGTAACGTAGGCGTCCGATAAGAAAGGATTTTTCGAAATTCTAACTCTAAAGGGGTAAAAAAGGGGGGCAAAGTTACTATGGGACAACTTGATTCCTTGGTCCAATCTACTTCAAATTTTGCATAAAAATTGTTTAAGAGAATTGATGGAAGACGTAATTCTTATTTTATCGAAATTCACGGAAAAAAAATATTTTGTGAGTAATTTTCTTCGAGTTGATATCAATACTCAACTCATACTCCTTAGTGCTTTTAATTTTAATTACATTTCATTTTGACACATCCGTGAAGTGAAGTGTGTCATCTGTCATGTAATCCTTATCCTTCCTTCCTTACTAATATTATAAATGAGAAAGTGAGTTTGTTTGTTTGTTATTCCTTCACTGCTTGACTAAGCTGCCGATCAATATAAAAATTTGCATACATATTGTGAGGGGTACAGAGCCAAACATAGGCTACTTTTTATCCCGTGAAAGTATGTCGTTCCAATGGGAAAATATTTTTTCTACTATAGAGGGCGCTGTATCGGCCAACAGATGGCGCCACAAGTCGCGCTATGGGTTGTTTTGTTGTCAAACGAGATCTATGTCATAAAATTAACGCGAGCGAAGCCGCGGGGGAAAAGCTAGTATTTTTATAAATTGTGAATATTCCGAATATTCAAACAAAATGATTTCATAATGTCGTCGTTATTTATTCTGTTCGTGATCTCGGAAAAACAGCTAAAATTCTAACTATAGAGCGGACAGAATCATATTCATCGATAATAACAGTAAGTAATTAAATATTTAATTGTATGATATTTGACAGGGTTCAAGTTAAATTCAATGAGATTTTATATATTTTATGACAAGAGAAGTAACGTCATACAAAGCATTCGTAAAAAGCCGCAACCACTTTAGAGTGTTAAAGACGTAGCTTTGAAACCGATACATATTCCGAGCATATGCCAAAGTAAAATATGTTTGTCTCTTTTTTCTAGAGTCAAACTAATTATGTCAAAATGAGACAAAAGCATTACTCCCAGAAAAATGGTCAGAGTTGCCAGCTCATGAATAATTTTCCCATTGAATGAATGTTATGAGTCTTTTTTTTTTTAAAAAGTTTTTATACCATATTATTGTTTCTTAGGTGACAGAAGAATTAAAGATAGGAAGAAATAAATATATAGATGCGTAAATATTGGTACATACATATTATATTTCAAGAATGAATCATGGCGGAATGGAGAAGTTTCCATTTTTTAGTCATTGATGAATCTAACCGATGCAGACCTACTACTATTATCTATTCTGTGCTACTACTAACTTTTAGCAGAGATTTTTTTTGTTTTCTTCACCCATTCTGGGTAGGCAAAGGGAACTATGCCCATACAGCCAAGTCTTCAGTAGATTTTTTTTATTGTTAAGAAATGAAAATGAAATTTAAATAAAATAAAATAATAAATTTAAATAATTTAAATAAAATACAACATAAAACAAAAAGAACTATTGTACTCAATCGAACATTTGATAATTGCAGAAACAATTTAAATTAAACACCGTTACCACAATGAAAAAGATGAAATTGTTACTTCACTGTCATAGTAATAATATCATTATGTCAAATGTCAGTTAAAAGCCATATCAAAAAGAGGAAAATGATTTGTTTTTTCTTGTCTTGACGTGCGTAGCACTAGCGATTGATTTTAGTATCAATCAATTCTAAGTAAATAATTAATTCTAGTTTGAGCCTGGTTGTAGGTTTACTTCTACTGTGTTACTAATAATGATACATAAAGGCGTATGAGTTCGTCATTGACTAAACTCCTAACATTTGGGAAACTTAAAATCGTTTTTACTGGCAACACTGTTGGCAAAAACAATGCGTAATATATTAATTTCGATTTTAATACTATTTTGGTATAATTTTAACATAATTAAGCATTCTTATTTGTGAAAAGTGATACCACTTGCTTTGTTATTAGTTTGGGATCACGACATACATGTTTTAACAGTGCATTTAACCATTTTTGTGATATTATTGTGAGATACGCATTCACTGAACGTCAAACTACGACTAAGTCGGAAGAAATTCAACTAAGGCTGTGGCCTCAGTCGACGTGGCAGCGGGTATGTGTCAAACATTACGAATCTATAGTAAATAACAGATCACTGGTTAAATTGGTCAATGGTTGAAAAGCATATTGTTATTGTCTCTTTCTCACTTATAGGAAATCTCATTACGTCGACTCGCTCTATTTTTTCGAAGTGTTTTTGTAGGGATGGTTGTAGATAATGAAATACCAATATATATATTTTTTTTTTACGGAAGTGGTTGGAAAACAAGCTTAGGATATGGATCATTTGATGTTAGGTAATTACCGGCGAGTCGACTATGTATGGAGCACATATTCATATTCATATTCATTTATTCACGTAAAATGGTTTACAATGAAGTTCACACAGTAAGTGGTCAATATAGGTCTTATACAAAATTGTAAAACCACCTTTTCAAGGTATGAGTGAATTATTAATTAACACTACTTTTAACATTGTTACTAACACACTAATATTATATGGACTTGTGGTCTGAAATAAAGATTTAATTATAATTATATTAAACAATTTTAACCAAACTATAATATAGAAAAATAGCATAAATACAATTTTTACAATTACATTATTAATATTTATCATTATTATTATTTTATTCTATTACACATATTGCATTTTTTATTGCACAAAATTTTTATCATCAAAATATTCCATAAGGCTATAATAAGCTTTGGCAATGAGTCTTTTTTTAAGTTCTACATCAAAACCTTTTTGGAGGGCTTTCAAGGCGTGTGGCAGGTGATTATATATTTTTATTGCCATATACTGCGGTCCATCAGAGTGCAACTTAGGGCGCGATAGAGGCAAACACAGGTCATTTCCCCGTCGCGACACGTAACGTCTGGGTTGGTCACTAATTTTTTGAAAATAATGTGCGCGTTCTCTCACCAGGCGGCACAGCTCTAAGATATATGTACAAGTAACTGTGAGTATCCTTAATGATACAAATAATGTTCTACACGTCTCCCTGGGAGCAGGAAACGATATAATTCTAAGGCAACTTTTTTGCAGGACGAATACTGCTTGAACCTCTGTGGAGTTCCCCCAGAAAATAATGCCGTATCTAATCCACGCAGCAGCGTGGCTATGGTACGCTGTAAGTGCGCATTCACTATTAGTAACTTTGCGCAACTCACGCAGTGCGTATGTAAAGCGACTTAGCTTGCTAACTACTTCGTTTACATGGGGTTTCCATGATAGAGTTGAGTCTAGTGTAATGCCTAACAGTGAGAATTTATCAACCTCTTCCAGACTTTTCCCTTGGTGTAATATGTTAAGGGGCAGCGTCGGCCTTTGGCACGGTCTAAATTGCATAAGTTTGGTTTTTTCTAAGTTTAAAATGAGGCCTATTTCTTCTAAATGGTCTACTATATTAGTTAGAGATGTAACTATTTCCTTATTCAGTATATCTGGTTTGTTTTGTTCACATGAGATAATAAGCGTAGCATCATCTGCAAACAAGACTATGTTGTGTGGTACTGTAGAAGGGAGGCTATTAATATAGACTAGGAAGAGCAGGCATCCAAGCACGCTTCCTTGCGGTATAGACCCTAAAACTGCTTGGTGAGTCGAACTTATTTGCATAGATTCTAGGGTCCCTGACCCGTTGCCGACCTATAACAGGAAAAAACAGGATATGTATAGCGAGAAATAGTATAAGGAAGGAGTTAGAATTTCGGATATTTCACTTAGCGAACGAAATGCATTGCTGCTTCTGCAATATTCTGTAAAAGGGTGGCACTTCACCGGTCGGGCTAGCCTATTTCATAAACGCTCCCTCCAAAGATTGTAATGAGAAGTATATAAATAGAAAAATAATCATCTAAACATATGAAAATGTTTTGTCTTGACCGTAGAGACCTGAAACATGGGTGTGTTCTGAAAAGTGTGGTGTATGATGTAGGCAACCAATAAGAAAGCATTTTTTGGAATTCCCACGGGAAAGCGGGATAAACGCAAACGAAGTTGCGCGGGTTTCTCTAGTATTGTATATACTTACTGAAAGACAAGGCGGCGATCTCGAATCAACAGGCAGTTTCTAAAACCCATTTATAAAGTCAATGACACATTGTACTAAAGCTGTCACTTGTCAAACTAAAGAAGAAAAAGAAATGCTTGACTTAAATAAGGACTTTGGGGACTTATAATCAAAATGCATTTCAGAAACTGAATGAAAATGCAGTAGGTACGTAGTCATAATATAACTGATTGAGTATATTATTCTCCATCAGTTTTTAATTTTATTCCTAATAGTCTCAAACTAGGTCCATGGTCTCAATCTCAAATAAAGCTTTAGTACCTAGGTATGAATGTAGTCATTCACAGACTCATATTATTATTATTTTTCACATATTTGTTTGTAAACTTTTACACAAAAATATAACGAGAGATGTTTTCTTTTTAAAAAAATGGTCGTTCTTTTGCCTTTCCCCTTGACATTTACCAAGTGATATACATTTTAATTTTAAGTTGCACAAAAAATGCAAAGTGACTTGACATTAGCGGTTTATACCATTTATTTCTTGTTATGGAAGAGCGTCTTCATGGGGAATATTTGAATAGGTGCTTAGCGTTTTCTTTTGTCACGTAAAGTAGGTACTATAATTTAAAATCTCTGTGATCGTCTCTGTATTAACCATTTTAACTTTTCAAAATATATTGTAAAGTACACTTGCTTGTTATTAAAAAATTACGTTTGGTAAAAACCCTCGAGAAAACTGCATATTACATTATATCGCTTTTTATATATTCTGAGGTCTAGAAAAGGTCTAAAAAGAAAATTATAAAGTAGAAGATAATTTAAAAAAATAAACGTTTTCTTCACCATAATTCTTCTTCAGCTCTCCTCATTTTGCTACATTATGAAACACAATACTACAAAGCGCAAAAATTAATTAAGAAAAAAATTAAACGTAAAATAATATATTTAAAAACAAGCTTTTATTTAATTGCGCTAAAAAGAATAAAATAAACTTTTCTTTTAAAACTTTTACTAGCTATCAACTTATAACGTCATTACACATATTATATGACATATAAGCTTGTCGCGAGATTTAATTACTAACATTTACTCGTACTAAGTTCGAAAATTATGTTTTCTAATACAGGTAAATCTCGCGACAAGCTTTTATGTCATATAAATTGTGTAATAATGACGTTATAAAATATATAATAAAAGTAAAGTTTATTTTATTCTTTTTAGCGCAATTAAGTAAAAGCTTGTTTTTAAATATATTTTTTTACGTTTTTTTTTTTTTTTTTACTTTTTAGTTATCACTAGACAGTTTTCGCAGTGCCATCTATTGTCGAGAGGCGGTACTAGTCTAATGAATTTATTTGTAAAAAAATGTTGTAATGTAACTAGCACCAGCAATTTGAATACTTATATAAATTCCAGATTTTACTACAGTCACAAACTAAACGGGTTTATTTACCCAACGACCAAGGGCAAGTAGAACTCGCGCTTGAGGGTTCCGTACCATAATCATACTATACTATCATACTAATATTATAAACGAGAAAGTGAGTTTGTTTGTTTGTTATTCCTTCACGGCTTGACTAATCAGTTGATCATTATGAAAATTTGTAATATATTGTCAGGGGTAGGGTACAGACAGAGCCCAACATTTTTACTCGTGAAAGTACCTATGTCATTCCAAAGGGAAAATATTTTTTCTACTACAGAGGGCGCTGCACAGATATATATATACATATCTGTGGAGCGCTGTATGAGATGCTAAAGGTCAAAAGATGGCGCCACAAGTCGCGCATTGGGTTGTTTTGTTGTCAAACGAGATCTATGTCTTAAAATAAACGTGAGCGAAGCCGCGAGGAAAAGCTAGTATTAGATAAAACACTTTAATTAAAAAACCGGTATATGTACCAATGTAAGATGTACCAAGGGTAGGGTCACATTATATTGGTTGTTTAAAGAAGAAGAAGTAACTACAAATTTATGGTTTTCATATTTATTCCTATACTTGTGCTAAATGATCTTGCTTATTGACAAATTTCATGATTCTAGGACAACCGGAAGTACCATAAAGGTTTTTGGTCGGAACGGTTTTGTACGAAAAACGGAAGACAAACGGTTTGTATCATAATTTTGTTATCATAATATTGTATTGTCATCTGATCTACAGTTTTATGCAAAATTTCAGCTCAATTAGTCTTCGGGAAGTGGTTCAAATATTCGTTCCAAGATTCCGCCCTTACACACATACATACAGTGCAAGTTATATAAAAGCTTTTATAAACGAAAGAAAAAGCAAATGAAACCGACAGTCGGTTGTTTCATTTTCTTTTCTTTTTCGTCAACATTGTTTTTTTAATGGAAATTGGCTGAAACAGACGAACAAAACAAACAAAAAGTGCCATTAAGTATTTAATAAAGAAAATTGAGAACTCAAAATGTTCTGAAGTTAAAGCATTTATATAAAAGCTCCTTATTCGATCGTTTTGTCGCATACTAATTAAAAAGTTTCCGAAGAAACATAGATTTGAATGAAAATATCTTACGGGGTTTACATACACAAAGTCATAGTGAATCTATTTTTGTCTAGATATTAGTTATATGGATTAAGTAAATAATAACCGGGTTTAAATCTGAGTAGGTAGAGCTGTTTTTTGATACCTTTGATACGTCTTTTTATACTAGGTGGTACACAAGCTAATCGCCCGTCTGATGGTAAGCAGTCACCGTAGCCTGGACACTCGCGCGTTGGTGACCCTGCCTGTCAAAAGTGGAGCTCTGGAGACCTCAGTCACTGTGGCATATGGCCAACATGGCCAAGACCAATTATATTTGTCTACGATCTTTTCTAAGGTGATGCCCGGGATTTTACATAATATATTGCTGAAATTGGAAATTACGTTTTATAACAGGTTTTATTAATTTTTAAATCATTGTTAGTCAAAATCCCGGCATTGTAGTTAGAACCTGCTTGTATATGGGTACCACCAGACAACGGACATACTAAACTTATAATACTTATAAAAACCCAGACTCGAGACAATCATAAAAATCTTAATAATACAATCACATAAATATAATAATAATAAAATTATAATACATAACAAATACAAATGCTTATTATATTAGATACGACAAAGATTATTATAATAAATATTTGATTTCAAGTAATATGAAACTAAAATTGTACACTCTGCTGGCTGGATATTAAATTGCCTCTGGTGCCAATTTTCTCAGCGGGTAAAAGTAGAAAAGGTAGAAAATCTATATGATCTGCCATTTCAGCTTTAAAATTTTTCCACCACTATACACGTACCGATAACTTGATAAACTTAGTCGTGTTTGAAGTTTCTTACTTTTTTTATTAACTATAATAAATATTAGAGTTTAAAAAAATCGATTAATCGAAAATGAAAAAAAAAAGATTAATAAAACGTTTATTTTTCTCTTCACAAGGAATAGGTACAGACAGAAACTTATGAGAGACTGAAATATTAAATTCCTAATAATATTTTAGCTATTTTTTTATACCACACAGGTGGCAGACAAGCAGACGGTCGGCCTGATGGTAAGCCGTCACCGTAGCCTATAGACGTAAGCAATACCGGAGGTATCACTCACGCGTTGCCAACCCTCCCAACCCCCCCAAGTGGAGCTCTGGAGACCTTACTCACCGTAGGAACACAACATGGCCGAGACCAATGCTATTTGGCTACGATCATCTGTAAGGTGGAGGTCCTTCCCCAGACGGGCTTCTCCGATTTGAGCGGATTATCCGCTGTGCCCTACCTCTCTCAAAAATTATTATTATAGCTATCTCTATACATGTTTGAAATATTTATAAAATTAATGTGTCGTTAAAATATTTGTACTTACTTAATAACTTTTTTTTCTTCCTTTATTAGAAAATGACAACTATGGTTTTCCATAAAAAGTACGCCCAGATATCGTCGTCACTTTTTCGTATTTTTCGAGTTTTAATCAAAATTTTAATAAGTTTACCAAATGAAATAAAAAAAATAATGGATTATAATGTTAACTTTGAGATTTTGTTTTTTGGAGAAAATAAATAGAAATCATGATTTTAAACGACACAATATAAGTAATTTCCTACGTCTCAATTTAAACTGAATTTATGCCAATATTATTTTGCGTGCCGTTGTTCCAGTTAAGGCACATTAATTAACATAATTTTTCATAGCATTCTTTAACAGTTAAGAGTGTCATTTTGATTACGCATTCAGCGATGCGTTTGCATTGTTATTAGCATGTTTTTATAAGGCATTGATGCAAACACTTGCATTTGCATACATTGGTGTCTTTTTTAATGACTGTATTATATTTGATTATAATATTTTTCTTTTGAGAGTACGATTATGCTTATATTTTACGCTAACCTCTTTATAGTAGTTCAACAAGCAAACGGGCAACCTGATGGACAGTTAACGTCGCCTATAAACATCAGCGATATACACTGGGCGTCAAAAATAAGTAGTACATTTTTAAAATTGCAATATCTCTTAAACTACAGAAGCTAGACCTTTGAAATTAAAAGACAATTTCATTTCATTTAATAAAAACTTCATGCATAATATCGTCTTTCTTAAAGATTGATTTTTATTTCAAAACTCTAACTTCTATAGTTTAAGAGTAATTGCAATTTTAAAACTGTACTACCTACTTATTTTTGACGCCCAGTGTATATTAGGCGCTACCGATGGGTTGCCTACTACAAGGAATTGAATAGGGAGAGAAGTGATAAAGAAAAGGAGAAGGGAAATGAGCTTGGCTTGAACCACAGAATAAATAAAAGTAGGTACTACGTACTTGAACTCTCACTCACCGAACGAAACGCATATTATACCCGATACTTGGTACATGGGGATACGAGCTCACGTTCCATAATTTGTTTTAGTACCTACTCGATGTTTTGTCACATAAATGTTAATTAGTCAAGTTTATCACTACACCTACAGTCAATCTAACTAACTACATAAATATTATCTAACCTTTACCTTTGTACCGGAAAAATGCGTTTAGAAATCACGCTTTTCAAAGAACGGCGCCATGATTACGGGGGACAGCTTTCCTACACCTACGTGGAATTATGCCCACCTTATTTCGAATAGAGTTTTCCACGTTTGTTTTCAGTAGAGACGTGGGCGTTGTGGTAACATCTTTTTACAGACATAATAATATATTTTCAAGTAGGTACAGTTAAATTATTTATTTTGATGGATGATGATTTTTCTGATGGAGGCGTTTGGAAGCCTACGTCCAGGTGTGAACTTCTTGTGGCTGAAATGATGATCATGAGTTAAGGTATTTCAGTTTGAAATTACTTATTAGTAAAAAAGTAAGCTACTTTTTGGAAATAATACTGTATCAAATTGCAAATTGTTGGTTAAACAAGTAGTAGTCATAACATAATCCAATTAGGTTCAGATAACAATGGATATTCCGAATGGTTTTGATGTTTTAAACAAAGCTCATGTCATGCTTGTCAGTAGGTACTGCTTATGTTGTGACATGAATTATTTTATTGACTGTACCTACTACAAATGTGACCACAGAACTGGGAAATCGGAGTTTTACTCCCTAGTAGAACTGGGTATAAATTGTACGCGAACCATGTCTGTAAGTTAAACGTCATCAAAGTTGTGGCAAAGAACCACACACACAAAAGAACCGAATCCTTTGATTGGCAGTGTATTTTTTTTAAATAATCACAGTTTCGCGATGTTAGTGGCAGTTTTGAAATGAGATGTATTTTTAACGTTTTTTACGTACAGATTCGTCAATTTGATAACCAGAGAGAACACTCTAGTCAATGTTATTGCTTATTCTATGGCAATGTGTTAGTTGTTTTATTTATCTATACTAATATTATAAGGATGGAGGAAAGATTTGTTTGTTTGTTTGAAATGAATAGGCTCCGAAACTACTGGACCGATTTAAAAAATTCTTTCACCAGTAGAAAGCTACATTATCAGGCTATAGCTTTTCCCAAAATTTAATGTGGTTCCTACGGGAACGAGTCCGGAACTTCACGCGGACGAAGTCGCGGGCAAAAAAGCTAGTCTATTAATATTACAGTCCAAACTTATAACTTGTCAAAACCAATTGTACTTGCCATACAGTCTACCAGACCCAGACTAAATCCATAACGTACAGGTCCACAAACTTTCACTCTAGATGGCGTTGTGTAAAACAAATTGCAATTTTAATTTGAGCATTACTAATACATTTATCGACGAAATATTTTTACGAATGTGAGAATTTATGGGGCAAATGCTATTTGATTTATGGCTCATGAATACTTTTAATAGCTATTTTTCACGATGTGAAGTATTTGCATGCATAACAAATATTATTATTGGAAAAATAAATATTATTAAATTGCCTGGATGAAATAAAGGGTATGGCAAAGGTAGAAGGAATATTTTTTAGTTTTACTTGTTACAATATCGTCTAACTCCTTCATAATTATATAGGTGAGGCATCTGAAACTATGACTTGGTGTCTCATGGCGTATTTAGATAAATAAGAAGCTGGAATGGGGCCTATGTCCATCAGTGGACTTCTTGTAGCTGAGATGAAGATGATGATTTAGAATTTAGATAAATAAAAAAATAGTTTTTGTTCATCGAGATTCTAGAATTAGGTTTTTGTTGTTATTTAAAAGGAGAGACGTAAGGCACAGCGGATAATCCGCTCTAATTAGAGCAGCCCATCTGGGGAAGGACCTCCACCTTACAGAAGATCGTAGCCAAATAGCATTGGTCTCGGCAATGTTGTGTTCCTACGGTGAGTAGTCTCTAGATCTCCACTTTTTACAGGGTCGGCAGCGCGCGAGATATACCACCGGTATTGCAACCGTCCATAGGCTGTGGTGACTGCTTGCCAACAGCTGCAACCTTAGTGGTATTTAAAAAAAAAACTAATCTTTACTAATATTTAAAAACCGCAAAGTTTGATTAAACTTACCGATCTCACGAACAGCAGGTTCGAATTGAAAAATACTTTTAGTATTGGATAGCCCATTTATCGAGGAAAGCTACATAACATGCTATGAAACGAAGACGAAGTTGCTCGGGTCAGCAAATAAAGTTCTAAACTTTATTTCTCACTACATACTAAAAAGAAAGTGAAAATAACATGAAATCGTTTATTCAGAGAGAGCCTTCATAGGCACGTTCTCTAGTCATATTTTACTCTTATTTCAGTGTTATCTTTACTAAAAATTATAAAGGGGAAATATTAGATGTTTATTTATTTCCAGTCAATAGGTTGCGAAACTACTGGACCGATTCGGAAAATTCTTTCACAGTTCGGAAGCTATATTATCCCCGTGTGACAAAGGCTATTTTTATATATTTTTTTAAATAGGGATTCGCAGTAAAACTCATGGGAAGCCGGCTTTGGCCGTTAGGTACCTAAGTATAACGTAAAATATTAGATAAACAAGCTTCTTTATAAACTACCACCATTACGGATTCAAAGCAAAATGAAAAGGTTTTGACATAGTGGAACGTCTCATAAAGAAATGGCGTACTCCCAATCTCAAGGGCGTCACAGTCAGAATAAGTTTGGGATTCTTAGACAGTATTTTTGGTTAATATTTCATAAAAGAAATGTTGATGTTTACCGTTTCTGTTACGAAAAACGAAGAGTTGATTTAAAGCATGTGGCATTAAAAGACATGACATTTAAAACATTCTGAATGTATATTCTACGAAGCCGCTTTTATAAATAAAACCAATGGTTCCGCTAATGTAGGTATACCGTATAAGCCGTCGTCGAAACACTGTTTTTCGTACCAATTTTACAGAGGATGACAGATGAGCTAGCGGCTCTTAAGTGTAGAGGCAACTCCGTCTAAAGATTAACTCAGATGAATTAGATGGCATTTGTAGATGAGATATGACTGCCTATTTCTTTGGGCAGATGACTATATTTAATTTTAATAACATCAATAAAACACTAAAACAATTTCTACGAAAAATAAGGTTTGTACGACCGTCTAAAACCACATAATGCGTCTCGTATTGCATTCACACTGGCATTTCCAAACTAAAATAATCTATTTTAATCAGAACTGTTGACTGTATATTTGTCTCTCTCACTCTTTTATTAACTCGAAAATTAGAGTAAAACAAACTGTCAGGGTTTGTAGTGAGAGCAATTTATCTAAGGATTTAGTGGATTAAGATGGGGAATTGGCAATCGTGGCCGGGGCACAATCTCAGGACCATTGCGATAATACTGATACCAAAGCTACAAATAAGTCTAAATAATCGCAGGCATAAAACTAACTAGTTATAGAATTGTTATATTGTTTGTATTACGCCTCTAATCATGGAAAATTATCGTGTATGAACATCAACTTACTTACACAAATATATAAAGTTTAAAACAAATGTTTTTATTATATACTATACATAATAGGAGACTGTTAAATCCGTCTATACTACTTTATCAGTCTCAAGTCCAATACCACGCGGGCGAAGCCGCGGGCACAGCTAGTATAGTATAAATATTTATACTATACAGACTGGCCCGGTGGTCGAGTGGCTAACAATGGCCACTTTATCCCGGTTCGAATCCTGCACAAGGCAAACAGTTGCGTGCATGAACATGTCTGTTTGTCTTAGTCTGGTTGTCTTCTATGTTTAATAAATATTTATTTCCAAAAAAAAAAAGTAATTATGTATATTTATCAACAATCTAGTATCCATAGTACAAGGTTTGCTTAATTTGGAACAGATGGCGTTGTGTGATTTGTCCAAGAATATTTATTTATTATCAATATTTATTTATCATCATCATCAGCCTACATTTGTTCACTGCTGGACATAGGCCTCCCCAACTGCACGCCACCGCGCACGATCCTCGGCTATCCAGCTCTTGCCAGCCACCTTGCGAAGATCATCGCTCCACCTAGTCTGAGGGCGTCCTACGCTAGTAATATTTATTTATACTAAGTATACATGTTATTTGCCCGTATTCACTAACAAAATTAATATTGCTTTACGCTGACTCTATATTCTCCCGAAGTTGATCAAAGTGAAGTTAGAAGACAGAGGAAAAGTAAAGACGATATAGGACGAAGACACAGGGGTAATTTATTATTTTTATTATTCTTGGCCCACATTCACCTACTGCCGACTGCCGAGTATAGGCCTCCTTTTTCTCATGCCATTTTACTCGGTCCAGTGTCAGTCTCATAACTATATTAACTTAGATTACTTATAGATGACATTAACATTTATGATAACACAGGTTTCAGATAACTGATACTTATCTGAAACCTGAGAAATAAGGCCTCAGCTACAGAAGTACTAATAATATTCGGTACGAGAACTGGGATTACACCTAATAAGGAAACAGGAAAATTCTAATACGAGAGATTAAAATTCTATTACTTATACAAAATTCCCTGTTTGTAACAAAAGCTGTTTTATTTAAACAACTCATTTGACTGCTGAATCAAAACCCATGTCAAAATTAATTTGTTTGTACTGTCTTGTCCACTACAAAGGAACGAACGTTCAAACAAAACGACCTTTCCAATGATTGCTTATATTTGCTTTTAACAGGAATTCGGCAACATTTTTTATAAACTACAATGCAATAAGCCAATTCTTTGTGTTAAAAATGTAACGCTATGAGGATCATGAAATGCTGTTTTTTTATACCATAAAGCCGGCAAACACGCATATGGCCCGGCCCGCCTGATGGTAAGCATCACCGTAGTCTATAGACGCTTGCAATACGGGGGTATCACTCATGCGTTGCCAACCCTCCCAACCACCCCAAGTGGAGCTCTGGAGACCTTACTCACCGTAGGAACACAACATGGCCGAGGACAATGCTATTTGGCTACGATCTGTAATAATAAACGAAAATTTAAAATACATCCCTATTTATCGACAGTTTATCCATCCATAATCCATACTAATATTATAAATGGGAAAGTGTATGTGTCTCTTTGTTTGTCCGTCTTTCACGGCAAAATGAAGCGACGATTTGACGTGATTTTTTAAGTGGAGATAGTTGAAGGGATAGAGAGTGACATACGCTACTTTTTGTCTCTTTCTAACCCCCCACTTCCCTAAAATGGGGGGTGGGAGTTTGTATGGAGCATTCCGCAATTTTCAAGGTAGAAAGCTAAAAATTGGTATGCGGACTATTTGTGACTAACAAAAAAATCGTGCATGAGTTTTTTTTTTGAAATCTGCCCCCAACCCTTCGTCAGGGGGTGAAATTTTATAATTATGGGACTTTTCGCAGTTTTTAAGGTAGGAACTAGAAAGCAAGGGGAACCGTGTTACCTCGAATTTAACGCGAGCGAAGCCGCGGGCAAAAGCTGGTAATTGTATGTTTTAAACTTATCGCGTCTTGAACATAATATAATAACACTTTATTAACGAGTCTTGTACGCGGCACTAACTTGTTTTTACACCCGACGACGTTTCGACATAGTTGCATATCTGCGGTGTCGGGAGATTATAATGAGAGTTTATAATCTCGTGAGATAGCTTATTTACGAACGGTGTGCACAATTATACGGTGACCTAATACTTAAATGTTATTGCAGCTGACAGGTACGTAACTACTTAAATGTTCTTTAGCGCTTCACGAAAAGTTATAATAGATCGATGAAAGAATCGATTTAATGTGTGTTTGTCTCCCCGTGATTAGTTGTAGATACACAAAAACTCTTTATCTTTCGTGACCTATTTCCGTGAACGTATTCGTACGAATGTATTTACAATATAAATATCGGACTTCGGGCAGACATGTCTACGGAACGGACCGCACTCAAGTAGGCCTCGAGTGTTGTCACAGACTGAAAATAACCGAAAGGCTTGACTAACACAGCGTTTTCTTATTTAGAAACATTTATTCAGGGTTGTTTTTGTAGGAGTATTAAATACATCGGATTTGTAGGATACATGGCCGTATGCGCAAAATCGCATACGGCCACGTATCCTACAAATCTGATGTATTTAATACATATTTACATATCATTTTAGTGTGTACGATACGACGTGTTGACCTATGGATCCGAGACGTGGTCCCTCACTATGGGCGTTATAAGAAGGCTCACGGTGACTCAGCGGGCCATGGAGAGAGCTATGCTCGGGGTTTCTCTACGAGATCGAATCAGGAATGAGGAGATCCGTAGCAGAACTAAAGTCACCGACATAGCCAAACGGATCAGCAAGCTGAAGTGGCAGTGGGCAGGGCACATAGCGCGCAGAACCGATGGCCCATGGGGCAAAAGGGTTCTGGAATGGCGACCACGTATCGGAAAGCGCAGCTTAGGACGCCCACCTACAAGGTGGTCAGACGACCTAAGGAAGGTTGCAGGAAGCCGCTGGATGCAGGCCGCTGCTAGCATGTCGCATTGGAGGCGTTTGGGGGAGGCCTATGTCGAGCAGTGGACTTCTTGTGGCTGAGATGATGATGATGATGTGTACGGTGTAGGAGTATTCTCCCAAGAATGTATAAAATAGCTCAACCACATAGCCCGACGAAAACTAGACAAAATTGAAAAATAAATATAGGTTAAGTCAGGAATAAAATGAAAACTTATAAGTTTAAAAAAAAAAATTGGAAAGCTAAGTGAAAGTTATAAGATTTTATATATACATGAAAACTTAGATATGACACGTGACATATCTAACTTTTCATTTCATAAAGGAGGATCCTAATATCCAAACATGCGTAAATTTTTTAACTATGAAACACGTGGATATAATTTCTGCATTCTGCATACGGTTTCAGAGAAAAGTTTGTTTCATACGGCGGCGTGAGAGGAAGCGACTTCCCAAGACGCTAATTGAGTTGTATGTTCTGCTGTGTATAATTAATGCGACCGAGACTACTTGATTCACATTTTAAAAACTTACGATTGTTTTGGCTACAAGAAAGTAATTCTGGTTGTTTAGGAAAATGGTGATATTAGACAATATTCACTGTATTTTTATTTATTTAAGACACAAACTGTCAGTACAATATACACAGTGTTATTTTTAACATAATATGGTACAATATTATAGACCTAACAGTGTAAGTAAAGTTATATATTTTAAATATTTCTCTTATCTATCACTCAACAATGAATTTTATTGCGTACCAGAAGCCATAATACAAGAAAAAGAAAATAAAAACGTGACATTAAGGGAATTTAAAAATAACAATGTTTGTCTTCGTTTAAATATTCAATAAATATCATAAGGCCAACAACTTTTACACATTTTCATGGTGCTTTTACACGTGAAACAAAAACTCAAAAGTGTTTTAAACTTCTATTGGTTATGGCATATACATCGATGGGTTATGGTTTGTTTTCATTATCAACCAATTTAAGTAAGCGTATTAATGTACTTTGCACATTCGGAAAGCACATTATGTCCAGTTGTCACGTATCACAAAATATTTGCAAGTTAACCATACAATATATGCGAATATCCTAGGTCAATTTTATTGTTACCATTAGGAAGAAAAAAAAGAAAGTAACGCGAGACCCAATGTGGAACTAAGTTGAAAATGTTCACAAGTTTTTTTGGATTACAAACTAGATGAAAATGAAAATGAAATATATTTTATTTAGTAAGTTTGTTACAAATTATTGTTGTACTGGCTCCCAACTTTAGGTTTCCCTGTGTTATAGGAGTCAGGCTCTTCAATGGACTTAGAGTTACTTCTAAGTTACAATAGAGTTAGTTTATTCTAACTAGATAGGTATATGAGGTATATCTAAAGTTTTTTTATGTTTTCTTATTATTTTCATATTTCAATGTAACTTTACATACTATTTACGCAATATCTCGGTATATACTGTGCTGTGCTGTGCATGCATTCGGGCGGGGTCGATTTTGTGTGTGTGTGTGTGATGTGATTTAATCATTTTAACATGTATATTTTGTTGGCATTCTATAACATATAATCTGTGATGTGTGATTAAAATTAAAATTAATTTTAATTTCACATTGAGATTAAAATCTAAAACTAAATTGGATAACAGTAGCACTGACGAGCCTTCGTAAAACGTGAATAAAAACTTATAGTAAATAAGAAAACAACTTTGAAAAATAAACAAAACAAATTTTGTTTTAATTAAATGTTTTCTGTGGTGAAGCTTTAGTGTTCTAAATAGTAGTAGGTATTTGTAATAAAGTAAACTTAATATTGCTGAAAAGGTGTTATTTGTTATAATGAAACGTATTGTGATGTGACTAACATAATATAACAAGGAAACTTGCAGCTGTTTGCGCACTTCAGCTATGGGTGAAGTAGGTAGCACGTTTGATATTTATTTTTCATTAAAGTAAAGGTTGCAAAACAAACGGTAGGATGTTTTTTCAGTAAACTTAAAGCTATTTATATTAAAATATTCTAAAGCTATTTAAGCTAAATTTTGATAGGATTTAATTGGATGGAATCATTTTTCTTTTTTTATCTTATTAATCATATCATAATTTCATTAAAAGAAAAATTACGCAAACATGTTTGTTTTGGATTTATAAAAAAAAATATTCATCATTTTTTTTTAAATTGACAGAATTTGGGTCAATACTATCATATTACTTGTTTAAATAAAATCACGAAAAACTATGACGAATTCACGCCGAAAATTTACTATGCTTATACTAAGATTATTTAGATTTAATTATCTAAAATAAACAATTTTTATTTATTTATTAATATAAAGTTAAGTGTTCGGAAAACCTGGCCTTAATTTATTAAAGAAGCGATGCCGCAAACAGGCTTTTCCCATTTGAATCTTCATGAATAAACTATCCGGGGAACAAATTTACCTTTTATGATTGCTTACTATGTTTTCGACTACTAATTTTATTTGAATTGTTTAGTTTCAGCTGAATAAAGTGGTACAAGTTAATAAAACCGAATTCCTTTATTTGGTTTAAACAAAGACCATTTTATTTACTGTGCATTTCTAGGCTATATTTGACCTAAAGAACTGAAATTTTGCAAAAAATCTAAAGAAAAATGTGTGGAACGGAAGTTAAGTGACTGCTCTGATAATACCGCGGGCGCCCAAGCTGAAAATACAACATAGAGGATTTCTTTGTGAAATAGACAAGGAGAAATGCCGGATTTTATGTAATTCCCACGGGAAATAGAGATCCTCGCAAACGTTCTTGCGCGAGTTTCATTTGAAAATTTCGTAGTACCTACACAATTCGCCCGATATGTAAAAGCAAAAAAAATACTGCTACAACAAAATGTTATGTATGTTGACACAATACATATTATGGACTCAGTACTAGTTTAATATCATTAAGGTACCTACTTAATGTTCTGTCAAAATGGATATATTACATTTCAGCCTGATAATGTTTTGGTTATGAAAATATGGTAAAAATATATAAATTGTTTAGCTGGAGCATTGCTTTGCGCAAGAAGAGCTGAGAAGTTCCCTATGGCAAAAGACCGGGATTTGTTTGCAAGCTGACGGCCACCTCCAGTAGTGGAGAGGTACATAAAGTAGAAGAAGCATCGTTTTACTCTTTGGTAACTGTGAAGGAATAAATAAAAAATCAGTCGACGATGAAAATGCCTTGTAATTAAATAGGTAAATGACAATCGCAAGGAAAACAAATTTAAATAAAACAGCGGGCGTTCAATTTTTAATTATAAATTCCGGTTCATAAATCTACCCGGAATCTACTCGGGGATGTCAGGGCGGACGAACGGCTTTAACCGGGTTGACGGATAACATAATAACTTTTTAAAATTTGCTTATACGTATTTTATATCCATAACTAGCGAAACCCGCGCAACTTCGTTCGCGTGTATCGTGTATCCCGCTTTCCCGTGGGAACTTCGTAAAATATTAGACATAAAATCTTCCTTTTGAATCGCTCTATTTATAACTTTATTTAAACCCTTATTATTTTTAGTATTTTTACCCATTTCTTAGTTTTCAAGATATAATTTACATAGGTACAGACAGACAGACTTCATTCTATACTATGTAAAGATAAAGATTTTGGCCTTCACAAGCATTTATTTTGAAGTGTATCTATACTAATATTATAAAAGAGGAAAGATTTGATTATTTGTTTGTTTGCATTGAATAGGCTCCGAAACTACTGGACCGATTTCAAAAATTCTTTCACCAGTAGAAAGCTACATTATCAGGGAGTGACATAGGCTATAGCGTATCCCGAAATTCAATGTGGTTCCCACGGGAACGACGGGTCCGGACCTTCACGCGGACGAAGTCGCGGGCAAAAGCTAGTCTAC
The DNA here is from genome assembly GCA_905163395.2 of Endotricha flammealis. Taxonomy (NCBI): domain Eukaryota; kingdom Metazoa; phylum Arthropoda; class Insecta; order Lepidoptera; family Pyralidae; genus Endotricha; species Endotricha flammealis. The sequence goes on along the minus strand of LR990870.1, from coordinate 8,587,926 downwards.
TAATAATATTGATTTGTATAATTAAATATACTTTTTAAGCTATCACCAAATTGGAAACAAAAGCCCTGGGGCCCGATTCTACTAACACAAATGCACCAATGGACTCTCAATGGTGTCTCAATCGTGTCTCAAAAGAATGCCGATAGTGTATCAGTGGAATCGTTTTTGACATTTGTTATGGACTTAAATAATGACATAATGTTTGACTTGTTGTTTAAGTCCATAACAAATGTCAAAAACGATTCCATCCCTGGGCACCAGCACCATTCTTCACAATTACTTTTAATGCACATACTAGTAAACCCATAGATTTAGTATATACTCTAGTATATAATAAATCTATGAGTAAACCATACACGACCATATTTGTAATGCATTGTTTTTGTGGAGAAAATAAACTTTATTTATTATTATTATTTATTAAAAGTGAAATGGCCATTGGTAAAATATTTTTTTATATTAAATTATTACCCTGAAGACAATTTTTTATAAATCCAGGTAAAACTATCCCAAAATTCCAAACCAAACTATAGAGCCGATTCTTAATATTAAAATTGCATAGTCATGTTACAAATCTGCCGTGTGAACTGGTGTTAGGATGAGAAAAGATTCAAATGAGCATGTAATATGGCTTATTTGAATTAAAAAATATTTTGAATACTGAACACACAATTCTGTGGTGATGTCGCGTCTGACATTACGCGTATTTCCCCTATTTTTCATTCATGTCTCGTATGCTTAAAATCATCCAAAAAACTGTTGTGTCATTATGTTCTCGTAACCATGAGATGTCTTATTCATTGTTGGAAAAAACCTCTATGCATTCAATTGACCTATTTTTGTTGGTAATTTACGAATTGGGGCATAAGATATGAGAAAATGCGATGAAATGATGAATGTTTTAATGCCAATATTGTATCCATTAGGAACTTTTACCAATATTAACAGGGGTGCACTTATGACCCATTAATAAGAAATGTTATTAGTACCTAATGAATATTATTAAGTTTTATTGAACCATTAAAACAAAATCGAAATGATTCCAGTGAATGGATCCTTTTATGACATTTGTAAACTGCATTGACAGCGGATATAATACTGACGCTGAGTTCCTTAAAACATTTTTAAAGTATAAAAATCTATGTAAGTAATTAAAGTAGAATTAAACTTCAGACTTAATATGGAATTAAAAATAAAGTGCGTTTGTTCTAATGATTTTTAGTCAGATGTTATTTAAAAAAAAAGATTTCTTTTGTCTTGTGACGTAGAATTAAAAAAATATATTACCTACTATACTCGTATTATTAGCAATAACGAAATTGCACTCGTTTCGGTATAACGAATCGTATAAAATAATTTTTATCAATGTGCAATTTTATATTTTTTTAGGAACGGTACCACAGTTTAGTTACTGTTGGCATAATTATTATTATACATACATAACAAGGGTTGACATGTCACTGAAACATAGAAAAAAGCAAGAACTCGGTATTTAATTAAATCGTTTGAAAAGGGATAATAACTGTTACGCTTTTTCATGCAAATTGTTTGTAAACAGCAGTCTCTATAAATGCCTTTTCCTGGGTTCGGCTTTTGAATTTAATTCGATTTTAATTTCTATTCGAAGTGAAATAAAATCGATTCTTCGGAGACTAGATGTTCACAGCACGTTTTCTAGTACAGTGAAGAGACAACAATGATAATAAAAATAAAATACTCTGCATGCTAAACAAAATTGGAAAACAAAAGCAAAACGATCAAAAACATCGATCGAAAACTTTTCAATAGGTACCGTATCATCTATTCCATGAGATTTCGATTGTTCCACAATTCGATGAATATCACACAATGGGGTTGTATTGTATTTGTATGGAATTAATCGAAACTATTAGAGCAGTGTAGGTACTTCTTGTGGCTGAGATGATAATGATGGTAGAGCCACAGCATTTACACATGCTTGTGTGAATGATGTGGCTTATAAGTTTGATTCGATTTCAAATTTTAAAACAGTATCACACAGAATTGTGTGGACATCGATTCAATAAAATCAATTTGATCCCAATCGATAACATAAAATGACACCCTAGTGTATAGAAAAAATCGAAACTTTAAAGCCATATAGATAGTTTCGTACGAAGCAACAGGCCGGGTGCTGTCAGTCTATACAGAAACTCGGTGTAGGTCGAGCGCGCCACCACAGTACTGCGCGCGCCGCAAATATCGAGAAATAATTCGCGCGTTCAACATCAAATAAATAAAGTTTGCTTTGATAACAACCAGTATTTTCTATTTAGCTACGGTATTACATTCGTAAACTCTGCCTTTTTATCTCTCGAACCATTATCGTGTAACGTAAACAAGATTTTGGCGGTAAGATTTTTCCGTAAATCAAACAAACAGTTCAGTGTGAAAATTATTTAAGGCCAATATCAATACATAGTTTTATTTTAGCAAAACATCAATCGTTCTACGAGGCTTTGAGAAGCGAGTTGAGATTCGATGTAAGTATTTATTATAATAGATATTTTAGTTAATGTGAACATGGTTTTTGGTCATTTAAAATAATGTTTTCAATAATTTCACTTAGATGTTCATTATGATAGAGTGGACCCCGTGGTACTGAAGGACAATTAGTTGTCTAACAAACGCTGCATGGTGCGTGAAAAATGTAACTTTACTTTGATTATTGATGGAAATTACGTATTTTCCATATGAAAATCTAATAACAAGAAATGATTCACATAATCCATTATTTAACATTAATTAGTTATAGTGAATTACTGATATATTTTATTCGATAAAGTCTTTTGTTTATAATGATCGCATGATTTATGTTATGCGAAAGTTTTATGAATTAGCAATAATGTGATGCATTTTATTTATAATTCTTGAAATAATTGGTGCCAATTCTGTTGTATATTTAAACTAAACTAATTTGACAGGACTAAAAGTATTGCTGTCCTTGTTACTAATTGTGACCCTGACAAGGATAGCAATACTTTTGGTCCTGTCAAATTAGTTTAGTTTAGTTTAAATGTACAACAGAATTGGCACCGTATCTCTTTCTAATAGAACGATTCCTATAGATATTGTAATAAATATCAGTATATTATTAGATATCTATAGGAATCTTTAATGTTTGTAAACCATTAGTTTCGTTTTTTTATGAATAAGAAGATGTCACTAAATAATATATTAAGCCGAAATTAGACGGTTCATCAAAAGATTTATTTTTGCAATGAATGGTGAATGTGAATAGTGAATTGCGTTGTTTGTATAGAAACGCAAAGGCACACTCCGATGAACATCAATTTAGACATTTCATTTTCGTTCATCGTCATCATCATCGAAAATGACGGCTATTTTTATAGCTTCATCTGTAAACTGGTGGTTTCTGACATACAGAAGTGACACGTCTCTTGATGATTGATCGGCGAATGGGATGAGATTTAATTATTTTTGCTGACAAGTTCATTCATGCGTTGTCTTGTCAAAAAAATAAAGTCAAACAGTTTTCATGACGAGAAGGACAAGCAGACCATTATATTTACGCTGGTACAATGCATGTACTCACGCGAAGTTAAGCGGAGTAAAGTGAAGTTAGGCACGAAGTTAGAAGACAAAGGAAAACTGAAGCCGAAGTAGGATGTAGGACCAAATTCAAAGTTAAAATAAAAAATATATATAATCAAACAGGCCTAATATAAGCTCTCTCGAATCAGAAAAGAAAGCCCGTTCACATTCCCGTTTTAGAGAACATTCTTCTGAGTTCAAATCTAGCATTCTAACATTTAAAGATTCTTTTTAAGGTTTGTTTACATAGCCCCAAGACCTTGTGAATAGACAGTATGGATTTTCACACTGTGTTTAAAGTATAAAACAATTGTTCTCTATTGTTACATATCCAAACATCCCTTTACACACGACTGATTTCACACACGACAGAAAAAGGTATATCTTGCATAAAATGACCGGTCGATAGTCATGTACATAAACGTGATTCTATATTTAGAATTCATAAATATTAATTGTATTTATAGGCTTCAACGGTTATCAATTAATGCATCGAGTATATCCTGATACTACGCGTCAAAATGTCCATACATTTTCACATCCAAAGTAAAGGGAGAAACTGGTAGGACATCTTATAAGATACGACGACTTTCTCAGAAACATCTTAGAAGGAAAGGTAGAAGAGGAAGGCCAAGAATAGCTTACATGGAACAAGTGAAGGAAAAGGCAGATAGCGAGGTGAAAGAGCTAGCACAAGACAGGAGGAAAACGGAGAAGAAAATTTTGAAGAAGAAAGCGATTGATTAATGACTTTTAGTGTTTTCAAATTAACTGAATCATACGAGATCTAATGCTCGTTTTTACCAACCAGCGCTAGCGTAGATAATTCTTAACTCTAACTTTGTCTGAGACGGGGAATACTTACGCGTACCTGTTGGTGAGAATGGGTATAGGAATAGGTAAATCTAGTTCTTTATAAATTGTGGGAGTATCATAGATATAAATCATTTATTGGTAAAATACATAACTAAATAACATGAATTAAAATAAAATTAATTAAAACTCAACTAACAATAAAAATTAAAAACTAAATAAAAACTAAATAAAAACTAAACTAACAATAAAAACTAAAATTAAGCATTAAATAGACATGGTCCCTGTGGCAGGGTGCCCAAAATGCTAGCAGCGTTACCTCGCTGAACGGCGATAGATATCCGTTGAGCGAAGTAACTGCCAGCCTTAGGGTCACCAGTGGTTTGTCGCAGCCTTAGTATTATTTAGTAGGAGTATTAGTTCTGCGAGCGACACAAAATATGACTCGTTAGTTCGATAAAAAATGCCGAGTTTCATCCAGACGGAAATTTCTAGGAAAAGAGGTATAGCAGAGCATATTAAACAAGAAAACTTGTAGAAAAAGATTTTAGAATAATGCTTTGATAGTCAGACGAAGCTTGGGACAATTTATATTGTAAGGAATGGACAGATTATAGTTATGTAATCCTTATAAAATATCTTTGTTCAAAACAACATAAGCTTCACTTAGTTTGGGCACAGATATTATGTTTGGGACTAGTTGTATATTAATATTGTAATTTATCCTTCGAAGGTCCTTTACTTCATAACTATGAATCTGTGTAACAAAGTAATTTTCAATAGTAAATTACATGTTTGAACACATATTAAGTAAAGTGAAGGCACTAAATAAGTATCTATAAGTTAATTACTTAAGTTTTCGTTGGTTTAGTTGGTTAGGAAAAAGAGGGTTACAGCATAAGAGGATTAAGGAGCAGACACACTACTTCTACACGCTTCGGATAGACAGAATAGCTAAAAAGCCTATCGCCGCGACTAACGTACGTCTGTCCGCGGTCTATAGCCGAGATGCTTAATACACATATTAACAATGCTAACAAAGTCAAAAAACACAATAACAAAATCTTGAAGTATATATATTTTTTGGGTGACATGCAAAGTAGGAATTACTTTTTTTTTTCGCGCCCATCCCGTAATGTGTGATGTCATTAGATACGTCTCTTATAAACATTGGGGGTGTGGGAAGACCATTTTTTTTTTCTTTTAAAAAAATTATACTATGTAAAATACAATAAAGTTTCATGACGATGCTCAGGTACAGCCTATTGTACTTCAAATAAATTTGTAATAGTAATGTCTATTGTCATTAATACTCTGCCATACAGACGAGTACTTATTTAGTTCCTTGACTGTGCTACAGATAATATAACACTAAACAATAACCTTATTAACTACAAAACTTAAATTTGATAAGCCTAAAATAATTTTAATGAACAATAATCTGTATCAGGATAGGTACAGACAGTGTGACGTTATACGATGTTACATAATAAGTTATAATATTTTGATTTAATTAATTAGTGGGTAGATTATGAAAACAATAGTTTTGTGCAGGTTGAAAATATTTTTATAAACAAAACTTATAACTGAAGACTAGTGACCGTTTAATCACTGAGACATTTTTTCAGAGAAGTAAAATCTCTCCACCTTTGTTAGTTTAGTATTTAGATGTGTACAGACCGAAAATGTGTAATCTGGGAAAACGTTTTCTATATGAAAACTCTAACCAAAGAAATATTCTCAAGTAAAATCTAAGTAACCTAAGTTGCTTTTGGCGATAAGGTCGCCTTGTTGCATATATAATACTAGTCTGAAAGTTTTCCGTCGATTGTGTTACTTGAAGTTGTGTATTTAGCCCGATCATTTTAAACATTCGAAGTTACATTAATTCACAACAAGCTGAAGATCGGTAAAATCGTTCAAAATATAATTATGAATAAATTTTGAAAGTTCCCCATCTCTCATAGTATGGTATGTTTACGTAGCGTATGTATTAAAACTTGCCCTGTGAACATCCATTATCTAACTTTTATGACATTAGTCAAAGTTCTTAATTAGCTGCTATATTTAATTAGGATTACTATGTGTGGTTTGTATTTAATTCATTTGTATTTACTACTCCACTTGGGGGGGTTGGGAACGCGTGAGTGACCCTGGTATTGCAAGAGTCTATAGGCAACGGTGATGCTTACCATCAAGCGGGCCGTATGCTTGTTTGCCAACTATGTGGTATAAAAAAAAAGACTTAAATAACCAGCCTATGTATATAGTGAAGCGCAAGTAAATAATATTAGTGCAATTTTGGCCTTATGATGGAGAAGATAAGACTAGAAAACTGTGGTAGTCCAGAGAATAAGGAATAAGCTTAATATCGGGCCTTTTATATATTACTATCCTTATTTAATAACTTATTGGTAATTAACTTATTTTATAAGATTTTGTGTGGAAACCTGTACGTGCAAAAAATAATGCTTTTTAAGACTTTTGGCCAGATTTCCGTTTTAGGGTGTGTGGATCGCGAATGATTTAGAAATTGGGTAACTGTTAGGAATGATACATAGGAACGGTACAAAGTCCAATGTATATGTTGATGTAGAATGGACTCTACAAATTTTGGCTTGCCAAATATAAGCAGAATTTCAAATAAACATGCCTGTCAGTCAGGTTAGATTTAGAAACTTTTGTAAAAACAACGAAATGTTACGTACTTTGGGGCATTTATAAATGAATTTGTCTGTTTCGTCTTGGGGCACCTGTCTTAGTATAGGCACTTGCGAATTGATTGTATATAGACACGTTTTCTTTTCTGCACAATTCACACAGCGCCATCTGGGGGGCAATTCACGTAACAAAAACCGATTCTATTTCGATTCAAACACACTCGCTGTCCCGTTCAATTCCTATTTTGTATGAGTGAGACAGCGATTGAATGTGAATGTAATAGAATCGGGTTTTGTTACGAGAATAGGGGGTCTGGTCCCAAAGTAAGCTAGTCTTATCCTGCTTGTCGGCCCGGTGGTCTACTGGATAGCAATGGCCATTTTATTCCAAGGGCCGCGCGTTCGAATGCTGCGCAAGGCAAACTTTTGTGTGCATGAACTGTTTGCCTTGGTCTGGGTGTTTTCTATGTATAATAAGTATTTATTTACAAAAAAAGATTATGTATTTAAGTATATTTATCAGCAATCTAGTACCCATAGTACAAGCTTAGGTGCTTAGTTTGGGACTACATGGCGTTGTGTGATTCGTCCAAAAATATTTATTTATTTGTGTTATGGGTACAAAAAAAGGCAATTTAAACCCTTGTACTTTACATATGTAGTACCGGTTCGTTCTCACATCATATATTGAATCGTAATCTTATTCTTTTAACAATTTGAGGGTGTACGACAAATAAAAAATTGTTATGGATATGAAAAGATAAGGTAGAGTTTATAAGAGACCTATTTAACGACAATACACAATCAGACGCGAGAAAAAAAAGCACTTTACATGTGCACCCAAAAATATATTTTTTTAAAGATTTTGTTAACATGGGTAGTTAATATTTGTAGTAGAAACTACAGCTTCCTAGTATTAAATGTATAGGCGGACGGGCAAATGGACTTCTTCTTGTTAGTTTACTACGGAACCCTTAATATAAAGATTTATTTTTAGTATCAAAAGAATGCGGTGTTGGTTGATTTGCGTATAACTAATGCGTGTTTCGTAGAATGTGAAACTATCGAATGACAAAGCAACGTGTAATGCATGTGCATTCGCGTCCGTCTCGTATTTAAATACAATAGTGTCTTATCAGCCGTTGAATTTAAATTCTATTTTAAAAACTTGCTGTAAAGTACATGACATGTGATTCAGCGAGTGATTAGTACAGTAATATGAATGAATCATATCAAACCATAATCATCGCTCTGCAGGGATACCGAATCTCTTCGAAGGGGGTTTTTTTTTTTTGACGATGTTGTGCAAGCTAGTGAAGCGCTAACGGGATACGCTTCACCAGCAACATTGGTTTTACGTGGGCGAGGTGTCAACCCGCCGCACAACCCCCGAAATGCTGGAGGACCACACCCGTCGTTGGTTAGCGAGTCCATCGGACTTAGCCGGTTAGTGTTGCTAGGCTGTACTATCGACCATTCCCCTATCCGCCACCTTGGGGACGCTCCCCTACGCTGTGAGGGCCAGCGCGGGGCTTCGAAGGGGATTAGATGCTCTGCCGCGTTGCTCCAATGTGGAATGGCAGGGGTCAGTGTTTTCCAAACACTAGGGCACAGAGGCACAGACTATATAACTACGGTTGAAGATGCTTGTTTTGTGAGTTCGTATAGAGTGCCACACACATCGACGCCATCGAGAATATGTAGGTAGATACCGGCTAGAATTATTTATAGTTACATAATACGCAGGTGAAAGGCTTTCCTCAAACTAATATTAATAACGTGACGAAGTGAGCCGTGAAGTAACTTCCTAAGTTACATTGAATGGTGATATTAAGAAACTTAGAATTAATTCAGTCCAAACAATAAGTAGGTAAGTTAGGATATTCAAATTATAATACCTAGCTATAAAGTTAATAAATTAGAGATACCTCTCCTAAAATAGTCTAACTTTAGAGGTTTAATGAAAATCGATGTAATGAAAACGAACTTTGAGTACCTACCTATCTTAATCCAATTACTTTTTAGATAGGCAATCGAATTTTAGTCTAAAAAAATCATTAGGACAGAAAAAATTGTTACTGTTACACATGAAACGAGGCAATAGTCTATTAACTACCCTTTTGTCAGTCAATGCTAACAACATTAGGTACAATTGATTTGCAATACGTAAGTAGTCCTATTGTAAATCAATTTTAATGTTTCTGACCTTTTTACTTAATACTTATGCTTCCACAGATTTAACTATACTTAAATTGTAAAACATGTACTTATGAGTTTGTGTATTTTTCACGTCAAAAGGAAATTTACCTAAAATAAAAAAAAAATCGGTGATGAACGATAAAAGTTACATAAAACAATATAATATTTAATATTATGAAGGCGGAGAATCAAAAATCTAAAAGACCATCCTAAAACACGTACTTATCACCATGATCTCTATTTTAGAATTAGGGCGTGTCCATTGTTCAACATTATTTGGGGCATTAAACTGTCAGTAATAAATAATAAATAACATGTTATTTATAACCCTAATATCAATCTTATATGTATCGAATGTATGACAATAATAAATTGGCGATGTATGTAAGCTTTAGGAACGCGTGAGCGATATAACTGCGGCCATTGGTGAAGTTTATTTTTCGTATATAAATTAAAACGTTGTAATGTTTGCATTTATTATTGAAAAGTTCCTTGACAGGATCTGGTTGACTCTCTGACCATCACATTCAAAAAATATTTTATATCGTAAAAAAGTACATTAGTTCCAAAAACAGCCTACTACAATTCGCTTCATAGGCTATTATAAGCGGTCATAAAACTAGAGAAACATGAGTATATTAATTTCCCTTTACCCCATACTGCTTGTGAATGACATAAAAATATTTCATAATAGCAAAGAGGTCATTAACCATCACCACGAATCACGTATTTAATATTATTCAGGTTATTTATTACGTTGCAATATTTGAAATTGCTCATTCGGGAATCACCCATTGATTCCGATGTAAGAAATTGAATTTATCCTTCCTTGAACGACAGACGTTAAATGACGGGAAATTTCCTAATTTCTGAATGGAAGTAATTTAGAATTACCGTAACTTAAGGTCGCTGTATACGTAACGTGTTTTTTCCCGGACGGGACGGGAAGTTAAATATAGTTCCATACAAAATGTATCAATATAAATGGGCATCAATATAAATTTTGAACGGGACACGGAAACTTTAAGGCCAAGTTATTTTATTTCAAGGTTGTACCTTCTCGTTTCTGTGAGTGTTCTACCGCGAATACCAGAGTAGAACAAACAGCTCATCACGTTCTGTGGGAGTGTGATCTTTGGCATGACGAACGCGTAATCATGTTGGATTCTTTACATGTCACTTCGGGCGTAGTTTATTATTCTGATCTCGTAGCAAGCAGAAAGAATTATAATAATAATAAATACGTTTATTTCATATATTTATAATATAAGGCATTTAGAAGGTTTTGCAATACATATTATTGGAATCAAAATAGTAAACAACAGCTCATAGCATTAGGTCCCAATAGTAATGTAACAATAGACCGTGGTGCTCGGCAATCGAGCCTCACTTGATTTGCCATCTCTCTAGGGTATAATAATGCCTTTTGCTTCAATTGCTGTTTCTCACGTAGTTGTTAAGGAGGGAAGTCCTTTAAATACTTCCTACTCCGATTATCTTCTTTCTGATTAAATTTGTTGTGAGTTCCAAGACAGCTGTAGTTTTCTTCCCCGGGACGTCAATAAGCTTCATTGCTTATTGTCTATCTGAGGTCGCCGTTGTTGATCCTGGCTACACAGGAGACACAGTGGTGGGAATGTGTGGTGGGCTTGTCCCGATACAAAATGTATGTGAATATGCATATGTCGCGTATACACGGACGGAACGGGAACGTCGCCGTGTCGAACAAAAAGTCACGTTCCCGTCCCGTCCGAGATATTATCACGTTGCGTATACAGAGACCTTTAATTTCGTTGTTTATTTAGCCAAACAAGTTGATTACGACACCTAATGTTGAGCAGGAAGTCCAGAAATGAGACCCATCTTCATCGCGGACAGGAAGCGCAGTCACCTTGTCGGCCTGAAAAACTTTTCATTCATTGATCAAGATAAATATTGTATAATAAAAGAGGTGATCCAAAAGAAACCCAGGCTCTGGCCCCAAAGTTTTGTATTCCAGATTTTAGAGGATATTTATAAATACTAGTCTAAACTATCACTCTCTTTCTATCGGGTGGCTAATTTTGTTTTGCTCATAAAGGTTTATAGGCGTTCATATTAAAATCTTCGGGGCTACTACGAAAGTGTCCATCCGAAACAACGAAACGCGTAGCCCTGTCAAAAAAGACATTAACTATTTAGAATAAGGTTCAAAAACAGTCGGAATTTTCGGAATTTCCTTTCATAGTTTCCGCACTTATTGTGGGTTTTTTTAATAAGGGAATTGTATCACCTCCTTTACGGCGAGTTGCAATATTTTTAAGTTATTGACACATTAATTAATATGTGGCTAACTTGAGAACGGATGGGGATTTTTTTTTAAAGAAAACTTATTTTTAATAGCGGTTGTAATTTATAGCCAAACGGCATAGTGTTTTACTTTGTGTTCTGTGTCTATTTCTAGCAAAGAATCATAATATTTGCATTCAGTTTCCGTCAATATAGGGAATCTTCGTTAATACAATGTTTGATTGATTGGTACATAACAAGGAACTTTGTTTTAATACTTTAATGAATGGATGTTATTGTTTGGCAACTGACACTCGGTGACTCAATTAGATAATAAGGTGTAATGTGTGTTCATTAAACTGGGTTTCTTTCGCTATTTCTTTTATATATTTTTAATATTTTTTCCTCAAATATACATTAGTTTACTCGGCTTTAAGTAATATAATGGTGATACATTAAATTAAGGCTATCCCAGACAGCTTGTGATTTTATGTAAGTAGAAATATCATAAAATGAGTTTTTGCAATTCATTTTATGTAGTTTTTAAATAATGTATTATTATTAACTCAGACCAGCGATTTCGTTCCGCGTATTCTTTCTAGATATTTATTTACTAGCTAACCCGGCGAATTTCGTATCGCCTAAAGAACCTTAATGCTGAATTTCATTTAAATAACTTCAAAAACGGCAAAGTTTCATACGAAATTTGCGCCCCCGTTTAACCCCCTAAGGAATGATTTTTGAGAAAAATATTTTACTCGTGTTTCATGCCTTTTAATATAGAACCTTCATGCTAAATTTCATTCGAATAACTTCAAAAACAGCAATGTTTCATACTAACTTTGCACCCCCGTTTAACCCCCTAAGGGATGATTTTTGAGAAAAATATTTTACTCGTGTTTCAGGCCTTTCAATAAAGAACTTTAATGCTGAATTTCATTTAAATAACTTCAAAAACGGCAAAGTTTCATACGAAATTTGCGCCCCCGTTTAACCCCCTAAGGGATAATTTTTGAGAAAAATATTTTACTCTTGTTTCATGCCTTTTAATATAGAACCTTCATGCCTGAATTTCATTCGAATAACTTCAAAAACGGCAATGTTTCATACTAACTTTGCACCCCCGTCTAACCCCCTAAGGGATAATTTTTGAGAAAAATATTTTACTCGTGTTTCATGCCTTTCAATAAAGAACCTTAATGCTGTATTTCATTTGAATAACTTCAAAAACGGCAAAGTTTCATACTAACTTTGCACCCCCGTTTAACCCCCTAAGGGATAATTTTTGAGAAAAATATTTTACTCGTGTTTCATGCCTTTCAATAAAGAACCTTAATGATGAATTTCATTCGAATAAGTTCTTCAAAAACGGCAAAGTTTCATACTAAACTTTGCACCCCTGTTTTACCCCCTTAGGGGATGAATTTCCAAAAATCCTTTCTTAGTGAGCACCTACGCCCCAAAAGGAACCCCCATGCAAAATTTGAGACTTCTGGCACTTGTGGTTTCGGAGATTTCGTGATGAATCAGTCAGTGATTTTCTCTTTTATATATATAGATTTATTAAGTAAGTTGTATTAATTAAAAAAATATACTTTTCATTCAGCGATGTATATAATAGCCACTGTTCTTTTAATCTTTGCATATATTTACTTTCCAAAAAACTCCCCCGATAACTTCATATGGACAGAGTTGACAGTTGACGGTTCTATCGGGTTCACAATTTACGCTCAAGCAATTTTTATTAATATTGTTTTGATAGGCGTCTGTCCGGCGCCGGGTTGCCATAATCTAACTAGTGCGTAATGGTCTACATGTAACATATCACTGGTCTACATTATACAGTCATGTGTTATATTACCCCGGTACTCGACCTTGCGATAGAGACAAGGACAACTTGCATAATCATTTGTTTTTATTTGTATTGCTCAAGTTTCACTGGATTTAAATGACGCCAGGGTTTTTACGAACTTAGGCGTACATGGTGACGCTCGTGCCGTCTTTGGGCTCAGACACAGAAACCCAGGACTCATACACATACACATGTGCGACGTCGCATCGTACTTCGACGTGGCATCGGCTAAAGACACTGCCTTTAGGGCTCATACACATAAAGGCGGTATCTTTAGCCGATGCCGCGTCGTAGCACAATGCGACATGGCATCGTGTTTAGGTGTACGAGCCCAAAGTTTTGACATACGACTTTCACGTTCTTGTCTTCAAGATTATTGATGGATAATATGAAAGTACAGCCGCACAGCTAACATAAATCTCAGCCATGAAAAATATAATTATTACAGCAAAAGATTTTTCCCGGCATGTGATATAAATAGTCATTTAACGTCGCGCATATAAGAAAGTTGCAAGAAATTCCCATTAAGTACTTATTTTTCATCTAAATATTATGAAGAATTTTTAAGATTTCTCCTACATTTAGTAGAAAATCTTCCAAACAAAATTTTATATTTCTTTCGATAATTAAACTGTCAACTCCACATATATACTAGCGATGTGTTCAATTAAAATAATAATTTTAAATCAATACGTATGAAAACATTAATTTCATTGCTAAAATTACGTTTAAGTAAGATATTTTAAAATGCTAGCTATGTCCGCGACATCGCTTGTTTGATGTCGTTTTCTTAAATAATGGGTAAACTTTAACTACTATTCCAAAGGTTTTTTTTGCTTTATTTGCTTATAAGAAAAGATAGATTAAACATTTTTTAAATGTAATACACAAGAAAGTAATACATTAAACACAAATAATTTTTCTCAAGTTGTGACAAATGTAGTTAATGCATTTTCCTGACTATACACAAAAACTGTAGCTATATGTAGAAAAAAATTGACAATCACATACATCGAGATAAACATATATTTTCGATGATCAGATAGGAAAAACTTGGCACAAGATTTCCAGTGAAATTCAACGATTGTTTGAATTAGTTTGTAATGTTGTATTATATTTTAAATTAGACAAATTAGAACTTTTATGCCAAACGTAATGGAATGAGATATACATCGGTTTAACTGTTACTTAATAGATTTGCAAGCAGATATGTTTAATTAATATTGCGGTGGTTGTATGGGGTTGCTTTTGAAATGGGTCTTTCTCCAGGGAATACCCATTGCCATGAATTAGTAAAATTAATTATTGAACATAGGTAATTTAATCTGTGGTTAAATTAATGCTCTTAAAATTGGTCGATTAATTTACGGGCGTTGAAATAAATTAGGGGGAATGATTTAGGAGATCGCTTTATTAGAATGGATAATAGGAGAATATAGGTGTATATTGTTTATTTATTATTATTCGTGCTATATTCAATATTTATTACGTGCGACCATAAAGATATAGGATGACATGACAATTTAAATTCATCGCCCTCTTGCATGCAGTACGGTACGTATCGATTTATTCGTGGTACGGAACCGCGCGTTTTTCTAAGAGTTTGGCAGACGAGAATGCGGGTCATCTGATGTTAAGTGATCACCGCCACCCATGGAACACAGAGACACCGGGGGAATGTTCTCAAGTCATAGTCATTTGGAAACGAGTTGCTTCCAGATCTTTACCACAGAGTAATACAGAGGGTTGACTCCCGACTAAATGAAAAATTTATACCTATTCTCATAGGGTTGACACCTTTGGCACGGTATTAAATTCAATATAAAAATAAAAACAACGTTTATAATAAAATGTTTTATTTAATAATCAAATTTACAATGTACTTATCTATACTACTATTATAAAGAGGAAAGATTTTGATTGTTTGTTTGTGTTTGGAGTGTGTTTGTGTTAAAATTTTAAATTTTGTTAAGTACCCGTGCGAAGACGGAACGCGCCAGTGCTTAATAAAATATGTTTCATAATGCTATCAATTAAACGGTCAGCATTATGAAATGTCAATAAATAAATATTCTTGGAGGAATCACACAACGCCAGCTAGTCCCAAACTAAATTGCTGAAACTAAATATACTTAAATACTTTTTTGTAAATAAATTATACATAGAAATCACCCAGATCAAGGCAAACAGACATGTTCATGCACACAAATGTTTGCCTTGCGCAGGATTTGAACCCGCGACTATTGGGATAAAGTGACCATTGCTAGCCACTCGACTACCGAGCCTGTCTATAAATGAGTGACCCGAAAATATTTTCTTTTATTGTTTCGTTTTAATTCCTTATTATTTCTGGTTTATAATACAAACATTTGTAATAAACATTATTAACATTGTTTAAACATTTGGTTCTATGTAATTTAGGTAAGTATACAATACTACTTATTAAAAATAGGTAGTAGCTGTGATAGTAAGGTAGTAGGTACTTACAACAATATTCAAAAATAATAAATTTTCGTAAGTCGTAGGTACTTACTTCACATAAATTTTTAGGGTACGAAAAAAGAAATGTCCTTGTCCTTTTTTGAATTGGCCATACAAACACTACACGAACTTGGCATTGTACACGTCACAGAACGTGCGGCGCGGCGCGCGAGCGGCCGGCGTCCCTGGCGTTAATACGGAAACTGAGCCGGTTTAAACCAGTTCTTACCGCGGTCGGAGCGTACGAGACCTCGTCGGTGAGAGCTCACGCACACATCGCCGTTCTTTGTATGCGTATACCTATTCTGGACGGTTGTTTGAAGCCAACCTTCTGTAGTATTCTGTGTCTTTACTGTGCGTGGAAGGAGGTGTCGCAGGAATCGAACAATGGTAGAGGTTATACGTGTCTTCGGCGATATTATTTGTCCTATTAGTGTTAATATATAAATGCATTTTATTATTATTATTTTTTTACAAATCACACAGATTGATCTAGCCTCAAAGTAAGTTCGAAACTTGTGTTATGGGATACTAACTCAACGATATTATATTTTATAACAAATATATATATAGATAAACGTCCAAGACCCGAGGTCAATCGGAAAAAGTTCGTTTTTCATCATGACCCGACCGGGATTCGAACCCGGGACCTCAGGGTGGCGGGCCGGCGTGGTAACCATTGCGCCACGGAGGTCGTCAAATTATAATGCTTATGTTAGTCTTTAAGTTATAGGTACTATGAAAAATGATATACATGCAGGATAGCCTGCAAGGTATTTATAATTTGATTTTGATGTTTATCGAAAGTTCGCAAACGCAAAAAAAAATACGTCAAATTCCTTGATTTATATTGGGTACATTTGAAAATCTTGAGTAAATAAATAAACATTTTGGCTTCTGAGAATATCTACATACAGTACAGTTCATTTATTATTCCTATTCAATTTCTTACTATGTATCAAATATTTATTGGCATAAAGGCAAAACAATCTAAAAATAACAAAACAAAAATATGAAATACCTAAAATATTTTCCCGATATGTTAAGTCACCAAATAGCAGTGAAAAATGTACTTTCGGTACAATCGACTATTCGGAACATGTGTCGGCCAGTTCGTCGATTAGATATCGATCCGATCATATTTCACTGTTAGAACAAATTCGGACCAAAATCGTTATTGATTAATGCTATCATTCAAACATTTTTTAAGCTTCATAGATTTAAAGTGTAAAGGCGTGTACGCACGACCGAACACGAACATGGTGAACATCGAACACGAACACTTTGTTCGCACGTGCGTACCACTAACGAACATCAAACAATTTGTTCGTCAAAAGTGTTCGTATCGATCCAATTTGTTTGTTCTGTGTGGACGATGTTCTCAGCACCACCGAACAAGAACATTGTTAACACGAACATCGAACCAAAAGAGTAAGGCTTGGTAGCCTCTTTTGTTCGACACCATGTTCTTGTTTGGTCGTGAGTGGTTGCGCGCGAACACAAGTAGAACTATGTTTATAGGTGTTCATGTTTGCTTTGCTAATTTACGTCCACACGTGCGAACCACATGTTCGGTGTTCGTGTTCGATGTTCACCATGTTCGTGTTTGGTCGTGCGTACACGCCTTAAAGGATATAGGAATAGGTTAGAGGGTGAGTCACAGATATCAGAATACAAGAGATATGGTTTGTGGGCGGGGCACATGACGCCATTTTCTGCACAAATGTGCAGGAACTTGATTGTTCTAAGTCATTCACAAAACAACGCTTCCGCGAACACACGTCCGTGAATGTCAACAAAAATGCCGGCTTGTGCTTTAATTACGTGCAAAAATCGCAGTGATACGGTAAATTCAAGTAATAGTGGTGTTACTTATCATAGGTAAGTCATTTATTTAATATTTTTCTATATAAATGACAAATTAACGAAATATTTTTGAGGCATAGAAATCATTAAACAATATACGGCATAGTCGATACTTCCGTTAAAAATATTGTCCATTGCTTGTTTTGGATACGCGTTTTTCAATGTTTTGCGGTATGCACGTACAATGGAATGCAAACGTAACGATAATTACAATGTTGTGAAAATATCGTGGTACCGCCGCTTGTAGCTTCCGCGATCTGTCAAAGTAATAATGGCCGTCGCACAAGCCATGTAGTGCTGCCAAAAGTAGAATATTTTAGTATCGATAATTTTGTATTTCTAATTTTTGAAAGTATAATAATTTGAAACTTTTACTGCAGTGCATTCCTTGTACAGGGTGTCCTAGTCCCATAAGTATTGGATCAAACTCAAGGGGAAATTAGCTCACCTAAAAACTCATTTGATTAGTTTAAAAAAAATCGCTTGTTATTATGTACTATTTTTTTTAAAGTTCTTTCTTTTAATTGGTTGTATAAAAATTACTATTTTCCAAAAATAAAATAAATAAAAACTAAAAACTTTGGTATTTTTTTTTTCTTTTTTAATTATTTAAAATTAAATAGGTATTATAGTTCATAGTTGTAGTCCGTAATAAATTGTTATTTTTTTTTATTTTTTAAAGGGACAATTCATACAGATTGAGCTAGCCCCAAAGTAAGTTCGAAACTTGTGTTATGGGATACTAGCTCAACTATATTATATTTTATAACAAATACATATATATATATAGATAAACATCCAAGACCCGAGGCCAATCAGAAAAAGTTCGTTTTTCATCATGACCCGACCGGGGATCGAACCCGGGACCTCCTGGGTGGCGGTCTGGCGTGGTAACCAATACGCCACGGAGGTCGTCAATTATTATTGTCGTTGTCGTGGTGGTCGTCGTTATTGTAAAATATCGAGAGGTAAAGTTATCGATAATGCTTGTCGCCCTTTTTCATTAGGTGCCCGTCACTATAATACACTTCTTACATCTGTGTTCGTAATCGAACTGCAAATCACGGGCTTACGATTTGTGTGAGTGTGACTGTCGGAGATTATTCTATGAATGTGTTAAAATGTAACTGTGTGTGTAAGTGGCGACATCGGTTCCGGTACAAAAACTGTCTTATTACATTTCTCTTCTTTCTGTGTTCTGAGGGGTGAGTTATGCGAATCACGTTTAGGATTTTTATTTCAAGTTGCAGCAACATATTATGCTACGAGTGTGTTGCGTAGTACAAAGCTTTCTCGCCTCTACGGCGGTCTAGTGGTCACTAAGGCGGCGCTTTATCTTTCCTTTGCCAAATTCTAAAGCTCTCATATTCGAACGTGTGTTGAAAATACTCGGACTAAGCAATATTCTGTATTGTGTAAAATTATACCATTTTGTCATAAACAGTTCTCTCATCTATATATTTAGTATTTTATATAGAATAGTATGAATTTATATGTAAATCTACAATCAAGATTGAAGCTTTACGTACAAACAAGCCTCGAGACAACAGTCGCAATATTGACAGAAACTAATAGTAGAGGAAATCAAATATGTTGCAGACGTACACTGCAAACAATATACACTGGGCGTCAAGAATAAGTAGTACAGTTTTAAAATTGCAATATCTCTCATACTACAGAAACTAGACCTTTGAAATAAAAAAAAGTTAAAAGACAATTTCATTTTATTTAATAAAAACTTTATGCATAATATCGTCTTTTAAAGATTGATTTTTATTTCAAAACTCTAACTTCTATAGTTAAGAGTAATTGCAATTTTAAAACTGTACTACTTATTTTTGACGCCCAGTGTAGGTACAATAAAACTTGTACAAAAAAAATACAATACTACAAACAAAAAACAATGTGTGTAAACTGTGTACTGTCTGAGGGGAAAAAATGTATATTTCATTTTATGGGCAGCTGTGTTTTTTTTGTGTCTGTTTGTGGAAGCGAGGCGGATATGCCTCGCTTCAAAAGAAACAAGACAAGTCAAGCGTATATAGAAACAAGTGAAAATCGTGTTTTGCGAGAGCTCGATGTGTGTGTCAAAACTGAATGATCACTGAGATCAGTGGTCGCCGTAATACGCGGCAAGCCTTACCACACATTCTAACCGCTGCGGCCGCTGCTTGCTGCTTCGCTGTGTCGGTGGGAATGTGGTGTAGATCCGTATTTTGTATATTATTTCAACTACTGAAGACTGTTATATTGCAAGGTACGAAAGTGATATTACCACTGACTGTACGTAATATCAGAGGAGTGTGTACCCATTAGTTAACACTGAAATAGAAAGAGTAAAAAATACTTTGTGTACAGCTGAAATCATAAGTGTCTGTGTGTTTACATCAAAATTTGCGAACGTATCCGTAATTTTGAGCTAAATCTGTTAACACGGAACAGTAGTCTTGTTTTCGATGTTACGTGTACGTACAATCAATTGCAACCCAAGCTTTACATTTTGAATCGTTTGTTTCATACTCATAATTTTTTTTGCATTGAATATATATTTCATTTTATTTTGTAAATCAAAATAAAAAAATGTTTCTTTTCCAACTTTTAAGAAAATTTTATTTTTGTGTTTAGGTAATCTTTAAAATTATTATTTTTATAAGAAGTTTCCCACTGAGAAGAAAAGATACACAACGTATTGGCATTGGCATGGCACGTCTTCTGACCTTTACTTCTGTTTGATACTTGGTAATAGCTACACATTAATTGACAATTTATTTGGCAAATAGGCTAACTGACACTTATTACCAAACTGTGAATATAGCCTACAGAATCAATTTGGCTCTATGGTATGGTACGGTATAAAGTCAAACGTGTAGAGTTTGACGTGCACTCTATAGGTTCTTGATACATTAAAAGAGTATATTATAGTATCTAAGCAACACAACATTAAACCACAGACTATTCCATAAGCCAAGAATACACGTCATTCTTCTCCTATTGAGTTTTCTTTGCAGGCTTATTCTAGTCACAAATGGTAATCTGCGAGGTAACGAGGCGGTCTTCGATTTCTCCCTGATCTCCTAGGAGATTCTATTCCGCCAGGAGTATTATTTGACTCGCTCTCATCTGCAGGAGGTGGCATGGGTGTTAACTCCAAGTTATTCTCGGACGTCAACTGGTCCAAGTTATTTGGAGAGTTCTCCAGTTCAATATCACCATCGTTAACGCTTTCCAATTCAATAACAGCATCATTAACGTTGTTATTTGGAGGCAGAGGAGCTAGGTGTCTATTTGAAATGGTTGACTCTCGACCACTAGCAAATCTTATGTGTGAGTAGTGCGGGTTGCTCTGTAGCAACTCCACCTCTTCAACTAAAGGTTCATTCTTATTGCGAACATGTTTCTTTGCCAAAACTGGACCCGGAGTTAGCCACGAAGGTAAAGACTCTCCATTCGCCGACCGTCTTGGAAAAGATAGAAATCTTTCGTGGGGTGTCACATTAGTTGAAGTGCACAAAAGGGATCTGATTGAGTGTAGTGCTATATGTAAAATGGTCTCCCAATTCTCGATAGGTAAGTTTTTACTTCGGAGTGCCAACTTAATTGTTTTCCATAGGGTGCCATTCAGTCTCTCTACCTGTCCATTTCCGCAAGGATTGTAAGGTGTTGTTCGGCTGCGAGCGACCCCCAACGGGTTCAGGAATTCGTTGAGCTCTTCGGATATAAACGAAGTTCCTCGATCACTATGAATGTAAGATGGCGTCCCGAACATATTAAATAAGTCCTTAAGGCACTTAATGACGGTAGTCGTCGACATGTCTTTACATGCATAAGCAAATGGAAAACGACTGTATTCATCAATAATTGTCAAGAGGTATCTATTAGGACCCGGCAACGGACCTTTAAAGTCAATGTTAAGTCTTTCAAAAGGTGATGTAGCTTTGATAAGTTGACCTCGAGATTTCATAAAGCGAGGTTTTATCTCAGCACACGTCGGACATGAGTTAGTAATATTCTTTACATCTTCAACAGAATATGGTAAGTTTTTGAGGCGTATCCAGTGTACCATCCTTACAATACCTGGATGGCATAATGAATCGTGTAACTGCCGCAACTTTGTATTGTGGATACTAGCGCACACGCGCGATAAAGTGTCAGCAACAGTATTTTCGGAACCAGGACGATAAATTATGTCGTATTTCAAGCAGGAAAGTTCCAGGCGCCAACGTTCTATCTTCTCATTCTTAATTTTGCTCGAATGTTTTTGGTTAAACATAAACCCTACCGAGCGTTGGTCCGTGATAAGAATAAAATTCTTCCCGATTAGATAGTGACGCCACTTTCTAAGACTCTCCACTATAGCAGCAGCCTCGTTCTCAATGGAAGATTGTTTTTGTTCCGCTTCAGATAAAGTCCTGGAGAAAAAGGCTATCGGACGACCTTTCTGTGACAGTGTTGCTCCGAGAGCGAATTCAGAAGCATCCGTTTCTACCGTCAGTATATCATTTTCATCGATGGCGATCAGAGCAGATTTCTCTATGTCTTTCTTAAGTGTATTGAAAGAATTTTTAGCTGCATCGTCTAATGGGAATTTTGTTACTTTTATTAATGGTTGTATTTTGAATGAAAATTTGTCTACCCATTTTGCATAGTGTGCAAATAATCCCATGGTACGTTTAAATTCAATTGAATTCGTTGGAATTGGCAGTTCAATCAAAGGTTTCAGCCGGTCACCGTCAGGTTTAATAACGTTGTTTTTTATGTTATACCCAAGGAGGTTTATAGATTTCTGTGAGAAGGTACATTTCTGTTTATTGATAGTAAGTTTGTATTTATCGACAGCATGCATGAACTTTTCTAAATTTTTGTCATGGTCTTCTTGATATTTTCCGCATACAGTGACGTCATCTAAGTACGCATACGTACCTTCGAGCTGCTCTTCCTGGATGATATATTCAAGTGTACGCTGAAACGCAGCAACGCCATTTGTCACGCCAAACGGTATTCTAGTGAACTGATACAGTTTCCCACATGCTTCAAAGGCTGTATATATCTTTTCTTTTGACAGGATAGACACCTGATGGTATGCACTCTTCAGGTCTATCTGGCTGAAGTAGTTAAACTTCGCTACATTCGCAACTATGTTTTCTATTTTCGGTAAGGGATAAGCATCAAGAAATGTAAATTTATTAATAGTCCGAGAGTAGTCAATGACGAGACGTTTGCGATGGGATCCGCCTCCAGCGACAAGAACTTGAGCACGCCAAGGAGAGATGCTGGGCTCTATAACTCCATCTTCTAGTAGCTTTGATACTTCTTCTTCAATAAATTTGACATCGTCTTTCGTGTACTGCCTCGATTTAATTGCTATAGGTCTAATATCAGGTGATAAGTTAGTAAATATTGAGGCAGGTGGCACTGTTGCCTCCATCACATTGCAAATTTCTAGCGGATCCTCTTTGCCTCCAAAACTCAGGACCAACGTAGAATGGTTTTTCAGAATGTCATGGCCGATTATTACATCTGCGCAAAGATTGTTTACTACAAGTAACGCTGTATGCTTATAAACGTGACGGCCAAGCTCGAGGGTAGCAGAACATACTCCTTCGACAAGAGATACGTGAGTCGTAGACGCTAAGGTAATTGATTGTCTGTGAGGTTTTCTTTTCAGATTTATCAAGCAGGCAAAGTTTTTATCAATAAAAGTGACCGAACTACCAGTGTCAATTAAAGCGTCGGCTCGCAAACCGTTAATCGTGACTGGGACTGTAGCCTTGCGAAGACTTGAAGGTGCTGCGGCGAGGATGCTGGCTGACTCGCCTTCGACATCTATAGCGTTAACTGGTTTTCGTTCTTTACTGCTTCGACAAACTTTAGCATAGTGTCCTACCTTTGAACATAACTGACAGGTGGCGTCTTTAGCTGGGCACATCATTCTTCGATGAACATTTCCACCACAGAAGAAACAGCGCTTTCGAAACGGTGTAGATAGTGCAAGGTTTGGATTATCTTGCGATGAAGGATTGTTTGTTTCAGAAGTGGCATTTATTGATAAAGGAGTTCAGTGATAATGATAATCCAGTGATAATGCTTGATCTAGCGCTTTATCAAGCGTAAGTTCTTTGTTTTCTAATAGCCGTTCTCTAATTCTTTGAGACAAGACCCCAGAAATAAATGCACCTCGAATCGTTTCGTCTTCGTGTTCATGTGCTGTAAGATTCCTGAAGTTACAGCTTTGAGCGAGTAACCTTAATGCCCTGACGTACTCCGATATAGACTCACCTGATCCTTGTTTTCTTGTAGAAAGTAAATGACGAGCAAGGATCTCGTTTTTGGGCTTTATGTATAAGTTGTTCAATGTTCTCAAGCTGTCTTCGTAAGTTTTGCAGTCTCGGATATATAAAAATACTTCTGCACCCAAATGGTGAATCAAAAGCTTATGTTTCACAGCATCATTAGTTGAATTAACTTCTTCGGATATAAAGTTTTCAAAAGTATACCTCCAGTGTGTCCATTTGAGATCTGCACGATCATTTGAAGGTTCTACTTCGAACTTGTCTGGACGAAGATACCGCGACAGAAAAGCGCTCGACGGATTTGGCAGTCCTTTGTCAGCGCTTGTTCTCGACATTTTATTTAAGTTGAATAAATTGATACATTAAAAGAGACCAACGGATAACTTGGCTTTATTCAACTTAAAAATCCAGTTTACATTTTCTACTATAACAAATATAGTATCTAAGCAACACAACATTAAACCACAGACTATTCCATAAGCCAAGAATACACGTCATTCTTCATACTAAGTACTTTGTTTATTTCGGTTGCTCTTAAAAATCTATAAAAACGCGTACCGCCTTTATACATTATATTTTATGACAATGTTACTTCCTTCTTTTATAAAATTAGGATTGAGATGATTTTCTTGGTTAAAAAGTATACATTGAGTATGTTTCAGGATACGTACTCGATGAAAGTATGCTAAATCTGCTATACATTCAAATATATCTGTTAGCGACTGGCTGGCTGGGTCGAATCTTTTTTTATAAAACATACTAGCTGTTACCCGCGGCTCCGCCCGCGTGGTCAAGGGAAAATGTAAAAAAAAAAATCCCATGGGAATCTCTTTATCCCGTGGGGAAAAAAGTAGCCTATGTCACTCTCCTGACTTTAAACTATCCCCAATAAAAAAATCATATCAATCCGTTCATTACTTTCGACGTGAAAGGACAAACAAAAAAACAAACAAACTTTTATAATTTTAGTATGGATATGGAAGTATGGATATATGGATATGGATTATTACAATACTCCTTCTCTATATCATCTTTCATTTACAGTCTCAGTGTCTATAAAAAAAATTAAAAACAATTTTTGGATATCGAACATTCAAATTTTTATATCTACAATATTTTTTTTTTTTTTAGTAACTTAATGTTAAAATAATTTCTTTTAACAACAGCCAGGCCACGACTTTTGGCTTAGGGGCAAGAGGTGTGGCAAACTCTGCAATCCTCAGTCTCAGCAAACATCTGGTGCTCGTCCCACGCAGCTCAGTTGCGCTCTAGCTAAAACACATCTCCGCTACAGCCAACACATATGCTCCAGCCTAGTCAGTTCGTAGACAGAAAAATCTTCTCCGCTTCAGGCAACTCCACATTGAACCTAAAAATAAAAAAATAAAAAATAATTTTTCATCACATTACATGTTGCGTAATTGTGTAATTTCTGCACGTCACTCTTATTTTGTTTGAAGGCTTTTTTTCTCATTGTATTATGCTGACGCCAGCCTCACAAGAGGAGGGTTTTAATGATCGATTATGCACAGATGTCGTCCTACTTTCATCTTCCGTTTTACATATCACTTTTGGGACACATCGAAGAATATACAGCTACATCTATTTTTTTGCCGTGGATCGTCACGGTATCTATGGGTAAAATAGCACCAAAAATTTAAGTATTTCAGTTTTTTTAATTCTTTTTTCTGTTTCCAATTTGGTAAGTTAAAAAGAGATAACGGTCTTTCGGAATAAGAATGAGCACAGTTTGAGTTACGGACTAAACCTATGTTTGAGTTTGTATCAAATCCTTGGAAACTATCATTTGAAACAATATGTAATCAAACCCTTCAAGATCTTACTACATTTCCAGTTATTGTTTCATGTAGTTATGTATGGACAAAAGGAAACCCAAATAAGTATGGGTTAATAGTTAAAGGTACACAATATATTCAATTACGGATGTTTGAACACAGGTTAACCTTAATTAAGAAACATTGAGTTCAATAAAATTATTTATTTTCATTTCTGTCTCTATTCGGTTCCTTGCAGAAAGCAACGCTTCAATTTGGAAGCACTTCTTCATTAGGAGGCCCGCTTGCTTGTTTGTGTTTTTTTTCCACCACTCTTGTAATAGGTATAGAAAGTACAAAACTAAGTTAACTACACATTCTCACAGAATGTTGGCGTTAAAGCATTTCGGTCAGAAAGCATCGGTATCGGGGGCAAAATAGCCACAAAGGTAGTGGTGGTGGTGTGTGTCTCCCCTCCGTAGTCTGGTTTTACTACGTGTTTAAGGAAAACAAATTAAATTTATCCTAAAAGATTTTAAGAACACGAGACACGTACATTTAATTAGAAAACAGGTGATTAAACTCAGACGCCTTTTCAATTAGGTATTTCACGTTTACTTTTTACTGTAATTACTCCATTATTTGTTTCAGATACGTGTAAAATGAGCGTAAGATCAACTCACATTTCAAACGAAAGGAAACCCACTTGATAGAGTGGATCTCAGCCAACACTAGACTAAGTGATGAACAAAGAGTCCTGTCCCTCACAATGTTAACGGACGATGTCGCTCGACACATCAATCAAAGTATCTATGTTCCCAACGGCACTTATAATTTCTTGGACGATGATTCAAGATTTCTAACTCTACTTAAGCATAGAGGACATAATCAAAGTGCTAGTATCGGAGAAGTGCTAAAGGCATTAGAGGATTGGAGGAATCGATACAATATATCGGTAGTTGTAAAGGAATGTGAATATTGCTCCGGCGAATTCCGAGACTTGATTCTAGCTTATAATAATATTCATGGATACGTTAGTCTGCTGGTGAGTATTTGGTTTATTATATTTTATTTGTAGTTACGTGTTTAATCGTCGTAGACGATGCTTTCGTTAACCTTTTCAACGCCACGTCAAAATATGTGACGTGACGGTGAACTGACTGTACGGCCTCTAAATTGCTTTTTTTATTAATGATCTGTTGGTGCCTATTCTGCCACCGTATGTTCTTATTTCTTTTTTATTAACTGCACTGAAGAGTAAGGTAGCAGTTAGACACTTCCTTAATAATTATTTTAATATGTTTCTTTGTTACGTAAATACGTTGTTTGTGTATAAAGCCGTGTATGTATGACTCTGGTGATCAAAAAGTTACTAAAGGTTAATTCTCTAAATTGATTTTATTTTTGTTTTTGTAAGTATTATTAGAGAAAATATATCTACTGTCAGTCAGTATTCAAAATGGTTAGATGAGCGCTAATTCATTTATACGTTCGCAGTCAAAGTAATTACATTTAAAGCATCCACTTAATCAATAATTGCTAGCAATCTCGTTATTCCCGTTCTCGGGGTGATTTCCGAAATAAAATCTATTCTATGTAATTCCCTGGGTCTCAAACTATCCATACTAAATGTTGAACAGAAAGATAGCTTCTTCGCATTAAGAAAAAGAGTATTTATTTAGTCAAGCAAACGGGCCACCACCTGATGGAAACTGGTTACCGCAGGTGAGCCATTTACTTGTCTGCTTGTGGTGAGACATAAAAAAAGTAAACCTGAGACCTACCTATTTTGAACTACTAGTGATTTTACCTTCTTTGCAACTTTTGGTTGGTTCTCGCGTGAAGAAAAAACAATTTAAGTTTAAAATGCTTGGTTTTAATTAACTTTTAAAATTGGTCGAGAATAAAACTAGAATAGTCAAGATTGCTTTTCAGGACGGTCACAGCACGGTAATACTATTACCGTGGTCAGAGTTTGAGCAAACGAATAAGTATTTTTATAATGCATATTTAATTGATAAATTTTTCAACTAATAATAAAATATGAGTTTGTAGTTTAATTATTAAATAATTGTTAATTTAGTTGTATAGCTTTAAAAATATCCTTGAATAATAGATGCAAGTTTTTTAAATACTCTCAGTATTCAATTAAGTTTTATATAAAGTTATCTATTTATACTTTCCCTAGCTTTTTATAATGTAAATATTAACAGGTTTGCGTTCTCTGACCTTTAAACGTAATAAACCACTACTAAGCATCGCCTCAGTGCTTCTTTAAATATACATAACTACGGTTTTATTTAACAGGAGAACAGTATTTGCGCATTCTTTTACAAAATATATTTACCGATTTGAAGAAACTAGGGTTACATGGGTTCAATTATGAATTGATTGTTACTATTTTCATCCAAAATTGTAAATTTTTTTTTTTAAATCCCCCTGAGAATAGTTATTACCTGCATGGAATGGAATGGGGCTTTGGGGATGCAATTTTGGTGTCCCGTGAAAACAGTTAAAACTATCCTTTGGCCTTTCTCGGGTCGATTTTTTTTACTAATACGAAATTTCATTTATATTGGTTTCTATTTTGATGGTGAAAAGGTACCTATCATCTATCAGACAGACAAGATTTATAATATTAGTATGTAGGAAAATAAGAACAGTATCTTTACACAAATTTATATAAAAAGTGTTGCTAGCGTGGACGTAAACAGTCTATGAAAAAAAACAGTGCCACTTTAAAAACTATATGTTTTCATGGACTGTTTATATGCGCCGTCACTAGTCTTTTCCATACCAACTCATGGGTACTGAAGCTACATAAAGTTAATTTAAAAAATGTTTATCTTCAGGTTTGTATCTTCGGCAGTCTTGCAAACATTCTGAACGTAGCCGTATTAACTCGGAGAGACTTGGCCGCGGCTCCCATCAACCGTTTACTCAAATGGCTTGCTGTGGCTGATGTTTTTGTTATGATGGAGTACGTGCCTTTCGCTGTTTACAGATATTTGGTGAGTACCTACATTTTAATAAAGGAATTAATATTTTGAAAATGTAAGTTTAAGAGGTGGTTTTTATGCTGGCGTTGCGGAAGTATCATCAGTTTCCGCAACTTCGCCATTGTCACAGAATTCATAATAGTACTAACGTACAGAATGGCCACTCCCCGGCCGGCACCAAAACAGGCGACCCCTTCCCTCCCGCAGCATTCGCCCACAACGAGGGGGGTACTTGAAAGGCACGGTGATCACGCGTTGCACGCACACACATGCGCGCAGTGTGTGCAGACGTTCTTCTGTTCATGTAATAGTAGTAGGGGATTATAACGAGACGTTTGTATGGAGTGTCCGGGGTGTGCCATTGTTAAGCCGAAGAAGTGGCAGGCAGTCAGGTTTTTAGTAAGCCCTTCACTTCCCCATGTGGCAGGACATGCAGTAATGCCAGTAATGACTATAAAAAAAGGTTTAAAAGGTGGTAAATTAGGATCTCAGCCACAATGAATATCAGAAAATAATATTTTTATAAGATTCTATTGTTTAGTTTTTGAAAAGTATGTGTCAATTTAGTCATTATAAAATGTTGCATAGCTACTGGGCTTATACTGTTGACTGTGTTAATATAAAGCAAATATGATTAAGCTTAAGTTATAGTTTATCTGTTTGCTGGGAACAAATTCAGAAATATTCCATTGCACTTCGCAAAAATTCTTTTTGTTGTTACCCAATTTTCATGTTATTGACAAGCTCATTCAAATAGCTTTACTCCACAGATTGCGGGTTAGAATCTTTTATAGTTTGTCTTTATACTTATAAGTTGTCTAGTGCCAGTGGTATAAACATTTCTTTGGAACTAGACGGCGTAATGTTATTTTTTCAATATTAATTTTTTTATTTTCATAAGCCATTAGGTGCTTACTAACTTCTATATATTTAGTTGAAACGTATAATATCTTCAAAAATCAAAAGGTGCATAACCTTTATATTGGTTTTTTATTTTGACAGCTACTCCCTGGTCAGCAGGACTATCCGTACTCTTGGGCGGTGTATATGCTGTTCCACATGCACTTTACGCAGATCTTGCACACAGCTTCTATACTGCTCACTTTGTCATTAGCTGTTTGGCGGTATATAGCTATCAAGTGAGTAAAATTTATTTCTTTTTGCCTTCAAATCTAAGATAATATCAATTTTTTTAATGACAGAAGTAGGTTAACTTTAGCGGTTTTAAGATGATAATTATTTCTGTCTATTGACTACAGTAAAATTTGAGTAGTTACTGAATCATTGCTTTTTAATAAAAGGGAATGGGGATTAAAGATCAAATTTAAATATATTAAGATCATATATATATTCGCCTTTCTCATCCAGCACCGTCGCTTCCCGTAGCAACGGCAGATTTGGTAACGCATTACACACAAACATCGAATGAAAAGCAAGTTAAAAGTTGTTCACAAATCAAATAGGGAGCTTAAATGGATCCAATTTAAAATTACTGTTCCATTAAACTGTCGCGGCTGGTTCTTACAATCCAAAGAAGAGGTAACATTTTTATTGAGTGAAGCGAGATCTAGAGATTTATAGTCTTACTAAAAGTCTAGTTTACAAACTCTCGGTTCTAAACATAAACAATTTGGACTTTGTATAAGTTTCGGAGTTCTACAAGATAATAATTATTGTAGGGTCATAATTTATTATTGGTCTCAATTCTACAAAACAAATGAAGGCCATGCTTTCCGGATATTGGGATAAGCTCGATAAGCCCCTGCAAAGCCAGGATTAACAATGGCATTCAGAGACTGACAAATGCAGCAGTTATGCTCATTGACGTCCCGGACCAGAAAGATATTAAACAGAGTACGAGCAACTTCCCTCTTTGTCTTCCCTACATGATGGACTAAGATGTGCTATCAATCGTTTCTAGTAAAATCAAACAAAATCTTTATTTTAACTCTTTGTAATACTGCTTTAAAATAATTACAGTTAAAGAATTACGATAGATTTTCAATTCTGCAATTAAGTTTTTTTTATTAAATACCATAGCCAATAATTTTAATAACTTGTTTGAAATTGAAACCTAAGCATGCTTAAACTATTCGAAACTCATTTCAATATAACAGTGAGGCTTTATACTGCTGAATAAATTGATTTCGTACCTTAGTTCTCTTTGTAAACGTTTCAGAAGCGGTTTTCATTATTAAGAGACTCCGAATGACAAGATTTACAAGGCTTTTGTGATAAAATACTCAACCAAGTTTATTTCATTTAGGATCTAGACAATAAATGTTGTGAGCTTATCGTCTCTTGTGAAATGGTAGTTCATCATTATCTTTCTCATAATCTGATTTCGCTAGTTCTAAACTTTCTTCGACTTTCGTTGTACCCAACAACGCCAAAATTAAACGAACCAAATCCTTTTGGACTACTAATTGTCTGTTGTTTATAGATGACAGTTGTCATACCAAGTCAGTGTCGTCTTGAAAATGTTGATCTCCTATAACCCGCAGTAGAGTAGTGTAGCGAAGCTCTTAAACCCCATCTTACTAACCCCACCTTTTTAGGAACAATTGGGTCTATTTTATTTTTAACATTGTGGCATTACTCTTATTATAAATTGAATCCTAACTCCGGATCTATTAATTGCTTTCAAGAATTTTATCGATACAAATAGTGGCACCATGAGATGCTGACGCCAATCCCGATCAATTCAAATAGCTCAACCATTTGAGTGGATATGATCTTATTAACCAATTTAAACATCATTGAATTTATTAAACCTATTTGCTGCTTATTTTTATGATTTCACGTTCGTCATTGGTGGTATATGAACAGTTAGCGATTCAGCTGAATAATAATCTATATATATAAAAGAGAAAATCACTGACTGATTCATCACGAAATCTCCAAAACCACAAGTGCCAGGAGTCTCAAATTTTGCAAGGGGGTTCCTTTTGGGGCGTAGGTGCTCACTAAGAAAGGATTTTTGGAAATTCATCCCCTAAGGGGGTAAAACGGGGGTGCAAAGTTAGTATGAAACTTTGCCGTTTTTGAAGTTATACAAATGAAATTCAGCATGAAGGTTCTTTATTGAAAAACATAAAGCATGAGTAAAATTTTTTTTTTAAATTCATCCCTTAGGGGGTTAAACGGGGGTGCAAATATAGTATGAAACTCTGCCGTTTTTTAAAGTTATTCGAATGAAATTCAGCATGAAGGTTCTTTATTGAAAGGCATGAAACACGAGTAAAATATTTTTCTCAAAAAACATCCCCTATGGGATTAAATGGGGGTGCAAAATTAGTATGAAACTTTGCCGTTTTTGAAGTTATTCGAATGAAATTCAGCATGAAGGTTCTTTATTAAAAGGCATGAAACACGATTAAAATTATTTTTCTCAAAAATCATCTCTTAGGGGGTTAAACGGGGGTGCAAAGTTAGTATGAAACATTGCCGTTTTTGAAGTTATTCGAATGAAATTCAGCATGAAGGTTCTATATTAAAAGGCATGAAACACGAGTAAAATATTTTTCTCAAAAATCATCCCTTAGGGGGTTAAACGGGGGCGCAAATTTCGTATGAAACTTTGCCGTTTTTTAAGTTATTTAAATGAAATTCAGCATTAAGGTTCTTTATTGAAAGGCATGAAACACGAGTAAAATATTTTTCTCAAAAATTATCCCTTAGGGGGTTAAACGGGGGTGCAAAGTTAGTATGAAACTTTGCCGTTTTGAAGTTATTGGAATGAAATTAAGCATGAAGGTTCTTTAGGCGATACGAAGTTCGCCGGGTCAGCTAGTAAAATATATAAAACGATTCAAAGTTCTTAATATTGGTTTTGAATTGAATTGCAATAAGAGTTGATGGCAATCTCCTTACAAAAAAATCTCATGTAAACGCTGCTTTGTCATCAGTTTCTCATTGAAGTCTGCCTTCTTAGATTTTACAGGAGGGGACAATGTACATCAAATATTCTAATATTGTTTGTTTATGATCAAGTAAATATCTTCTAAAATGTATGAAATATTCACAGGTACCCGTCGTACAGTCCAGCTTTGTGCACGGATCGTCGATGTTCGATAGCTATACTATCTAGTTTTGTGCTGCCTCCCATACTCTGCATACCGTCATATTTCGTAAGTAATTAGTCTAGAAATATTTAAGTATTTATTTATTTTAAGACTGCACCGAGCAAAATCAGCAATAACGGGAGTCACCGTTAAATCGGTGGGGATCACAATTTTTTTCAAAAAAATATAAAATATATGCAATTATTATCACAAGAGTGTGTTTACAATGTATCTCTATTAATAATCTAAAATAATTTACAATTTAATAAATATAATTACATAAAGTTGTAAAAAAAATAAGAAGACTGTGTCGGCGTTTAGGTAAAATTGAATAAAAAATCCTACTAAAATAAATCTCAAAAGTATTAACTACAAATAGTCATTTATTTTATTTCGTAATGTGCTTTGGTTATTTCAGCATTTTTTCTCGTCAATGGACATTCCAAAATGCTGGCTAGTATATTTAAAAAATATATCTTACATTGTGAAAGACGTAGCGAGGGCCCAAAGAATAAAGAAGTTTTGATAATCTACGCCAAATTTTGATTTAGATTAAAAATGAAGTGATTTCATGAATATTTACGAAACACTAAAAATAAATCAGTGTAATGAAAACGATCAAGGATTTTCGATCAATTTGCATCGTTCAAATAGCGGTCTTCAATTTTACGACGTTTCGCTTTTATACTGACGAGTTCTAAACGGGCTACTAACTATTCCGTAAACATTAAATTTTTCCCAACTAATCTTACTAACGTCACTAACAAAAATATGGAGTTACAATCTTTGATCACTTGCTACAAATTGAGCTCCCATACATAAATCTGTAATGAAATGGTTTATTCGAAGATTAGGTCTTCGCAACACTTCACTATTAATATGTACATACGGATCAATGGATCAATGTATGGATCATTCATTACTATTCACAATATTCAAATTGTTTATATGTAATACCTACTAACTACTAACGTTTCGGAAGCAAAATCAAAATGGGTTTAGAGAAAAAATATCTAGACAATATTTTTGTACTCGTTCAGCTTGTAGGTAGGGCACAGCGGATAATCCGCTCAAATGCCCGATTCCCGTCTGGGAAAGGACCTCCACCTTACAGAAGATCGTAGGTCAAATAGAGTAAGATCTCCAGAGCTCCACTTTTTACATGGTCTGCAAGGCGCGAGTGATATCCCCTGGCTGCGGTGACTGCTTACCATCAGGCGTGTGGTGGAAGATAATTGTTAATACACACTTTAATTATTTAACTTGATAATTTTATTTAGTATTAAGACAAGACATTTTTTTTTAAAATATACAACTTTATTACTTTCCCTCATTAGTTCTTTTTAATTACTTTCCCTCATTAAGTGTCTATTTTTTTTTTAAATTTGGTCAGAAGATGAATCCTTATAAAATAATAAGTTTGAGCTACTGTTTAGATTGTTGTTCTTTCTGCACTTCCAATGGTTGTGTAGAGAATGCAATTCTATAGTATCAGTACTTTGTGTGTTGTGGTCAATAAAGATAAATATATATAGTTCTTTGATGTAGTCGTAGCGTGATAAAGTAAAATTCTAAGGCAACGGAATCAATTAATTTACGGTGTCAGCCGTGAGGTTCGGCGGCTTGATAATATCCGATTCTCGATTAAACCGTTATCAATCACTATGGGGAGGTGGACAAATGTCTGTTTCGCCACCCTCAATAAGTCTTTGGGTAGCCACAATTGTTGTAAACACTATCCTACTAAGTAATATTAGAAATATTCGGATGTTTGTTTGTCAATCATGTGAAAATGATACTATTTGTTTGAAAGGTACGCAAAATGTTTATAATATTTTTAATTCTTTATATTTAATATCGATAAATATTAAAGGAATGTACTTCGCATTTAACATGAAATATGGAGAGGAAAATGCCCCCCCCCCGTCCTTTCCTCCTTTATAACCTGAACGTACCGTTCTACTCTACTGCCTCTTTCTTTTGCTACCCAATGGGCTGACAAACCTACCTATCATACACCTTTTGAAAAATAATTGTAGGTATGGCTAAAGGAAAACTATCAACATTTTCTTGGTAACCTCATCTCAAAAATGGTTCATAAAAAATAATTTACCTTTAACTTGTGGAATATAAGAACCTTGTGAATGATAAGCACTAGCTGTTATGTAAAATGTATTCGAGATACGAGAAGCTTTTGTAAGCTAATCCTGGAAATCCGATCTCTTGCGTTTCACGGTTGATAGCTTAAATCTAAACTAAGCTAGATGGATATCGGAATATCGCCTTTACACCAAAATTACCTAAATCGTGACATAGTTAATTTTACACGCAGTTAAGCACGATTGGCAAAGTCAATTTTGAAACTAGAAATAAATATATATAATAATATCATTAATTTGCAAAGTAATTTAGAGGAAAATCTGAAATTAGTATATAGTGTATAATCTGAAATAAGTAATTCAAAAACGCGGGACTCCCATAAAATATTTTTAGAGTTATAACTCTATAAGGTGGTATACCTGGTGGTGATGGTGGTGGGGGTACTGGTAAAGGTGTGTTGTGTCGCAACAGATAAAATACATAATGTAATTGTGGCGCGTCACATAATATGAAATTCTAACCATACTAAATAAATGAAACAAATATCATTGTGTCGCTATATGA
Source organism: Endotricha flammealis (assembly GCA_905163395.2). Taxonomy (NCBI): domain Eukaryota; kingdom Metazoa; phylum Arthropoda; class Insecta; order Lepidoptera; family Pyralidae; genus Endotricha; species Endotricha flammealis. Next base: position 8,552,422 of record LR990870.1, on the reverse strand, counting down.
CACACTATACCTTCATGTAATAGCAGCATCACTGTTCTTAAGTATTTCACCATCACGAATCTTTTACCCGACTTCATACGAGAGTGTTGGCGAGTGTACTACCAATACCACAACTTACGTCCACAAGCATCGCGCGAATATGCTGCGTATTCGCTGCTAATCCACGCCACAAGCATCGCGCAAATATGCTGCGTATTCGCTGCTAAACCACGCCACAAGCATCGCGCGAATATGCTGCGTATTCGCTGCTAATCCACGCCACAAGCATCGCGCGAATATGCTGCGTATTCGCTGCTAAACCACGCCACAAGCATCGCGCGAATATACTGCGTATTCGCTGCTAATCCACGCTATTTGTGAACAAGGTCTAAGCGAAACATTAAAATAAATTGATTTTATTTAATACTTTTTATATGAATAAGTAAAAAGACACTATTGATTTATGTACAAAAAGCAGGAGTATTACGTAGGCTTTTCAATATTTTTAACCTTCTAAAATGATTGAAGTAAAATACTTTATGATTATATTTTCTTTCAGTTTCAGTCATTTTCATTCATAAGCGTTTGAACGAAATAATCCTATCATATTTTTATTCTATTCTATTTATAGGTATTACCATTTCAGAACTTCAGAGAGCAGACCTAAGAATAAAAGTTATAGTAATACGTCTTAAAAAAATATTAGCTTTGTGCATTAACTGTCGAAAGCCTGGGATTTTTCGCGTGAAATCCCATTCAATCCCATCCATTCTCACGGGAAATTAAAATATGGACGTAGTAAAAAATAAAAGTACAACAAAAGAGTAAAGGTCGCTGTATACGTAACGTGTTTTTTCCCGGACGGGACGGGACGGGACGGGAAGGTAAATATAGTTCCATACAAAATGTATGTGAATATGAATATGTCGCGGATACACGGACGGGACGGGAACGTGGCGCTGTCGAACAAAAAGTCACGTCCCCGTCCCGTCCAAGGTATTTTCCCGTTGCGTATACAGAGACCTAAGTCCCATCGATATACGTCCAACTGTCAGCCATTTTGAAACTCATTGTAATTTTAATTTGCATTGTCTCAAGCTATCTCTTTTTTCATCTTTACTTCGACAGTGGCAGATATAATTTAATGTGTCATTAATAAATGCGTTTCAGTTCAGTTGTTGCTGTCAATCGCTGAACGGTCAGAAAAAAAAAACTAATCTTTTTGTGCCACGTATTAGGCATTGTCCTAATAGAACGCGAATGCGCGATCGTCGCGCGAGTAAGCGATGCGACCGTCGCGTGTTCGCGCGATGGCTAAAACTGGATGTCCTAATTGATCATCGCGCGAATTGACGACGCGAGCAAGCGATCGCGCGAGTAAGCGACCGAGTCGTGCGATTGTCAGTTAGGACACCTATTCGAATACTGTCGCGCGATTTAAATGTTTGTTAATCCATTCGCGCGAACTTAGATCGTACGAACGCGCGATCAAACATATTGAATTCGAATAGGTGTCCTAACTGACAATCGCACGACTCGGTCGCTTACTCGCGCGATCGCTTGCTCGCGTCGTCAATTCGCGCGATGATCAATTAGGACATCCAGTTTTAGCCATCGCGCGAACACGCGACGGTCGCATCGCTTACTCGCGCGACGATCGCGCATTCGCGTCCTATTAGGACAATGCCTAATACATAATATTGGTCGTTTTACAAAAACACATCTCACAATAACATGGAGAGAATCTTTGTAAAATATGTGTTAAAATTTCCTGTTTTTTTCAAATTTTACTTTATTGCTATGGATGGAATATACATTTTTTAGAAATTATTCGAATTTATAATCTTCTTTTCCAGGTGTTCACAATACACAAAGACTTCACGGTAGACAAAACGGGCAATGTACCCACGAAAGTCTATTACGTTGACTCGGATTATGAAGGGACGTTATACCAAGTTAATTTCTGGGTTCACGCTGTGCTCATCAAACTGCTACCGTGCCTCATACTGACTGTGATTAGTGCTTGGCTGATCAGGTAGGTACTTTAATGTAAGATCATCATCATATCAACCCATAATCATCTTACTGCAGGGATACGGGTCTTCAATGACGACCTCCGTGGCGTAATGGTTACCACGCCATATCTCCAAGGCCCAGGAGGTCCCGGGTTTGAATCCCGGACCTCCTGGGTGGCGGTCTGGCGTAGTAACCATTACGCCACGGAGGTCGTCAAATTATTGGGCCACATATTAACTTGAGGGATACGATATTTTAATTCAATAAAATTTTCTATTTGTTTAGTAGGTACCTTATTGATATATTTAACTTGTAAGATAGTTTATTTCCATAAAGATTCCTACGTAAAATAAGTCTATATAAATAAATAAATGTAATTTTCCAGAGCTCTTTACCGGGCGAATAGTAGAAAGAAAGCCCTCAAAGGTTACAGTGCATGTCCAGCTGAAACGGTTGTCAATGGCAACGGGAATATATTTACGAGGAAGTCCACAAAGCGATCAAAGGCTGAGAGAAGAACTGACCGGACCACGAAGATGCTTGTGGCTGTTCTACTATTGTTTCTGATGACTGAATTTCCCCAAGGGATTTTAGGTTAGTAATTATTTAATAAACTTTGAGAAGGAGATTGGGGGCGAAAATATTGTAAAAATATGTTTGGAAAAAGGAAAATAGCTATTTCCACTACTGGGCAAAAGTCCTAAAAATAGTATAGTATGCCATACTTTTGCCCAAAACTTCATATCTAGAGTATTATTAAAAATTAGCAGACGCGATCGGGTTAATACTTGATATTTGTCACCTTATCTACGGCTTACCAATATTTCTCAACTAAACTATAATACAAAGTCAGCTCAGCTTATATGATATCGCTCATTTGCGACAAGAACGTGTTAACGCAAATATGTACCGTTATGGAGTAATGATACAGTGAATCCGGCGCATCGCGCTCTACTTGCTGCTAAAACGCGATATTTCTAGCGCCGAAAATGACCGAGTAATGAGGGAAAAGGTCGGCGACTATCGGTTTAGCGTCATCTCTTTCCGCCCCTAAGTTTAATGCAAGATCGGTTCACGTCAGTTGTCGCCGCTCGCTTGAGGAGGAAAGTGCTGCCCGATTGCAGCACAAACGTAACAGCTCATGGTGTCACGGTTTTAATGAAAAGGTAAATATAGCTTTTTGTTTTTTTAGTGATTTATTTTTGCAGCTATAACGGGACATTTGTATATGGGTCATTATTGTAGTAAAAATAGTACTCGCATGCTATGGTTTACATAGGATTGTACCGTTGTTGCTGAAATAAACAATGTTTTTTGTTGGTTAATTTAAGATGTTCCGTTACAGTTGATAATAAAAGTACAAAATGTTTGGTTTTAATGTTGGCTATCTCGAGTTAACCCATTCTTGATAAAAAATATTTGTTTTTTACAACGAATAGCTTACAATATTGCATTATGAATGATAATAACATTGTCTAATTACAATTTATTTTTCAGATGGAATCACGGTCTAGGAAGATTGTAAATGTTTTCGATCGAGGAATATTAATGAACATTCACGTACCTAAGTTAGAAAAAACCGGGCAAGTACGTGTCGGGCCACGCACAATGTAGGGTTAGGGTAGGGGTACGCATTTCTTGCTTGCAGATGAGTACAATTCCATATCCTATGACATTTGTACATTTTCGTAAAAAAAATTTTACTTCTTAAGTTCGTCGGCTATTACTCGGTAACTAGTAGTGCCTACTTAACCCTTATAGTTTTCCTTGTAGATTCACTATATGGACTACCTACTACCATGATTTTTTTCGAATTTCTAAACTCAAGACTTTCGAAGATAGAGGGTGCAAAACGAAAATTGACACGTTAAATGTTAATAATTTGCAAACGGATCATTGTATCAATGTTTTTAAGAGACCTATCTAGCGATACCCCACAAGATGGGGTCAGTGCGAAAAAAATATTTCATTCCTACTTTACCTGTAAAGTTTCAAAATGTTGTTCTACCACTTTGTTAGCATTGTTAATATGAGTATACATACCAAATTACAGCTTTCTAGCATCAAGCGTCTAGGCGCTAGACCGCGGACGGACAGACGGACATGGCGAAACAATAAGGGTTCCTTGTAGTTTACTACGGAACCCTAAAAATGAAAAGATAATACCGATTCTCGAAATACAAGTGAATTAAACAATCAATTTATTTTTTAGCATGTGAATCAGCACCGGAAGAACGACAACTGCAATGTAACCGGCCTCGTTGCGGCTTGACTAGTTCTTTGAGCAGCAGCACTTCTTCATCGTTATAATTGCTAACGGTTGTGAGTAAAAGTAAAACTACAGATATTAGTAGACACTAATATCTGTAGTTTTACTTTTACTTAAATATTTTTTACTTTATAACCATACAGTTATAATTATAATATATTTTTTAATGTGATTATTACTTGTATTTCAGCGAAAGTTACACAATAACTTCGCTAAAATATATTTCATTTTGTTAAACAAAATACTAAAATAAAGAGATTTCTACGACAGTAACGTGTCTTAATTAAAATGTTCCATACATTTAGATTACAGATTATCAATAAAAACGTAACAATACGACATAACTTGTAAAGGTTTAGATTTTTATTAAATTTTTTTTCAAGAAAAACGGTACATATCTGTTTGTTTTGCAAAACTGCAAATTTTTTACAAGAATAACGCAACAAGGAGGACCCTTTTTAAATAAATAATCATAATAAATTTAATAACTGACTTAAAGGTCTGAATGCAATTTGATCCAAAAAACGAAAACCTGGAAGTTATGTTGTATTGAGCTGAATAGTCTAAACATAATAATTAAAAAGTTACAGGAATTTTAAACTTTCAAATGCGTTTTACCACAAATGGAGATTTTTGCTTTGTCACGTTCTTGTCGCAAATGAGCGATATGGCACATTTAATAGCTTGCCCAATGTGCCCAGCTGAGTACTAGGGAGGATCTTCTCATGGGAACCGATAAGGGGGTTGCCTTGCCGTTGTCAAGTATTGGGCAAATCTGATTTGAGCTGTGTATAGTCATTGACTCGAAAAGAAGCAGCCCAGCTTATTTGTATGACATAAGAAAATCTTTACCCGCTATTTCGATAGAGAGTAATTACAGCTACGTAAAAGCACCTACGAAAAGAAGTTTCTAACAAGTTTCGAAAAAATAATTCTACTCAAGCAATTATTTTCGAGTAACGTGACCCTTAAGTAACAAAAGGCGACGTAAATGGTTTATTATGGGTGACAATATGAATCTAAATATAGGTAAGTTCCGTAAGTGTTCTTTTGTTGCCAGTACCCCAGTGGTGCAAAGATTTCGAATAGGCATGCCCTCGCATTGTGTGGTTGAGGCCCGGTAGAAATATTGTGTCATGAATAAAGTGAAGCAATTTGCATCATTATGTATTATGTTCAGTCGTGTTCACATCATGCTGCATTTATACATGTGCTCCGATTTTTTTTAGTTCATCTTTGAAATCCTCTGCCGCCCGCTGTCACCCTTAGTACAACGAAAACATGTTTATTTGGGCACTTATTTTTCATTATTCTTTGGATTTAACATTTTGTGGACAACGGTGTCGAAATCAAACCTCTATAGTTACTATTTAGAATGTCAACGAGTATATAAATGCAACTTTATTTCAGTTTGTCATTGAAATAAATGCTCCATGTAATTACCTTCGGACAATTAAACGGGAGTCATTACGGAGCTGAGTAACTAGTATTAAAACGTTTTGTACATTTAAATCCATTCTGCTGTTAATGTCACTAGTGATTTCTTAGTGGACTAGGAAACTTTTTTTAATATATACGGCAGGCAAACAGGCAAGCAGTCGGCCTGAGGGAAAGTTACCGCCTCCTATGAACATCAATTATATCAGGGGCACTATCAATGCAATGCCTGATAAAGAAGGAAAATGGGAGAAAAGGGAAATGAAAGAAATTCTGTTTCGGCATTTATCTAACGAAATTGCTAGTTCACGCCGATATTCTGTGAGACTAACAAGTTCTACGTTGTATGTGTTAAAAGTTCTTTTTCTGTCCTACAGGTCTTTTAAGCGGGATTCTCGGACGTTGCTTCTTCAAACGCTGCTACAACCTCTTCGGAGAACTTATGGATGCGCTTGCCTTACTAAACGGTGCTATAAACTTCGTGCTATACTGCTCCATGTCAAGACAGTTCAGGACAACATTTGGTCAGCTGATCTGGCATAGGTGTGCTTCTACACCTCGGGCTGGCTCTCAAACTGAACTGCAGACTACGTACGTTTGACTGAAAAGACGATTTCGTGACTTGTCTAGCGCTGTTTAGCGTTTAGTGAAGTTTGAAAACAATTTGCAGACAGGTCTCGTTCACGACATATTTGTTTGCCTCATACCATAAATAGTGATGTGCCAGGTGTATTTTATAGGAGGCAAAAATGGCAAACGGGTGCGAGACCCACGGAGTCTTGGTATTGTATACTTGTATGGGACTATTTGCCTATCTGACAAATGAGCTAACTGGAACTTAGCAAGTGGTGAAACAGATCCTTAATATAGTTTTTGAAATTAATGCCTATATTATGTATTATAATACCTATATTATGTAACGTAGTAGACATAATTTAGATAACATAGTATTTGGTAACTATAGAGATACAAATTGTAAATACAATGTAAATATAGGATTAGTTAATTAAAATATTGTATACAAACGATTTTTTTGTTCTTAGGATACCAAGATAAGACTAAACAGTTAACAAATAAATATGATTACTAAATTATTTAATTAATTTCAGTTGTACATATGCATTTATAATATCATCATGATAACACAACGAATATCTATGGCTCAGATTTATTAGTTCCTGTTAAGTTTCAGATATATCAGACTATTTTTGTCAAATAATTGGAATTTTAAGGTAACATGTGAAAGATAGGCTAACTTGAAGTTATCTCTAAGTCAACTTTTAATTTGCAATGGAAATATAGATCGCCAATTAAAAAGTTATGTTTATTGTCAAGCAGTTACCAAGACTTTTTTTTGTAAATTAAGGTGTCGATCTGTATAATGTATTTCGAATTTGTGAAATATGTAATATATTATCTACAAAACAACTCATTATACTTACACTCTAATATTACCTACCTTCTAATATTAATTTAGATTGTTTTATTGCCCATATTATACGTACGTGAGCCGAATACACGTCTAAGCGACCTTAATTACATTATCTTGCCATCACATGTCAAGTAATGGACTCTCAGGAACGTTTATGGGACGTAAACACACATTACGAAATCTGGATGTTGCGTAAAATTATACCTTCTTGTTTATAGCTTAATCTGTGATTTATGTTGTCATTTTACAGCCATCACACGGTCTATCTGGATCGAGATCCATGATCGATCTAATGTTTTTTTGTAAATTTTTTTTGGACAAATCACTCAAAGCCATATATAACGACCTTCATGGCGTAATGGTTACCATGACGGACCGCCACCCAGGAGGTCCCGGGTTCGAGTCCCGGTCGGGTCATGATGAAAAAGTAACTTTTTCTCATTGGTCTGGGTCTTGGATGTTTAACTATATTTGTATTTTGTTATAAAATATAGTATCGTTGAGCTAGTATCCCATAACACAAGTCGAACTTACTTTGGGGCTAGCGCAATCTGTGTGTTTTGACCCTATATATTTATTTATGCCCAGACAATTTCGGGAGCGGAAGTCTGTCACTGACACTAGGGTAGGAAGTCGAAGGAAGTTGATTCAGTGACTGTATAATGTGTTGGATCACTCATCATGATCACGGACCCCTATCTAGATTGAATTTGTAATGGCTGCTATAAAATTCTGTAATTTGATATTTATTTGTAGCTACTAAAGAGTACGAAGTTGTAAATAAATCAAACCAAAAACCCAAAAAATATACCTATCTGTTTGTTTCAGTTCATTTTAATTTAAAAATTTATCTAGAAATAATCGTGAATAAATGTTAAGTAAGTTGGTATAAATAAATAAAGCCTAATATTATAATCCTAATGGTTTAGCGATACCTGCACCGAACAAGGCAATAACTGCTCGACACCCGAAAAAGATGGTAACTCCAAGGTAATTCCAAAGTAGTTACTTCCTTGTTCAAAGCAGCTCTTGTTCGACGCTAGTGTCGAACTGTTATTACCTGGTCACACAATTTTTTTTCGGGATTCAAATTCCGCGAACGTTGGAATAAAGTAGCCATTGTTAGACAACTATCAATCAGACCTGCCGACATAAAACTTTTACAACAAAACAGTGTCCATTCTCACAAAAGGGTCCAACAAGTCGCAGTGTTAGACTCATAAAATTGTCAAGTGGACATAAAAGAACTGTAGCGAAACTGAGTTATCTTGCAAAATTATCAATCTGAGCGTATCTTGTAGAATTATTACGGTTATAAGATTCGAGATTGTGCCGACATTTTTCTGCCTCATAAATTGTAGGGTCAAACCGGACAATATGAATTTGCATAGTGTTACACGAACAATATTGCGTCTTTCCAATGAAAATTGTTATGTAAATATTGTATACAAATTTATATGTTGTATTCATATTGTAATTTATGTTAATTGTAGGCATATTATTTATGTAAAAATAAGATGGATTGCTGCGTTAACCCTTTGTAGCAGACTACATTCTGTTTTTACTTTTGGACCTTATCTTTACAGTATAAATTTCAATTTGTGGTGGTATTTAAGGGTTTATGTATGAAATTATATTTGTCTAGTATTTAGCAAAAATAGTTGAGAAATTAATAAAAAAAAAGTCATGCTTAAAATTTGTCTTATTATAATTAAAGGAAACCGTTGTGTTCAGCAAGTTTTCTATACAAAATATATAAAACTAAATGAATTTTCGAATCTGCTGACTCATTTTGCACTAAAAAAGGACATTATGTGTGCCGCGAGTGGCTCTCCTAACACATAATAAATAGTATAAAATTTACCTAATGTGTTACATAGTCCGAAAGGTACGATCAGCCTAGGTTACCTTCATTTTTCAATTTGAAAAATGCCTTTCACTATAAATCACCTGATAATTAATTACCTGTGACGGATAGTGTGGGTTGTGATCGACATGAATCAATCACTGTCTTATACTATGTAGATGTAGTGACGCGTTAAACATGCAGGATAAAGTAATTACAAATGCTATCTAATTCAGGAGCTACGTTCCGGAAATCCTAATTTCGATTAGGTTGATTACTGTGATGCTTACCATCAGGCGAATGCTTGTTTGCCAACTTTGTTGCATAAAAAAAGGTTGGTTGAGAAGGTTTATGTGTGACATAAATACGAGTTTGTAAGTTTAGAAGGCAGCCACAGGTTTATTAACTACTAGCTGACCCGTGCCCACTTCGTTGGGCATAATGTTAATAATCCTTTTTTAGTACAGGCGTTCGTAAGAAACGCTTTCATTCGACCGGTTTTTCTCCGATTCACTTTGCAAAACCGACTACCACGTAAAAGCCTTTTTATTTTTCGGTTTTTTATATAACCTATGACACTCAGCAATAATGTGGCTTTCTATCGGTAAAAGAATTTTTAAAATCGGTTCAGTAGATCCCGAGATTACCCCTTACAATTTAACAAATACACAAACTTTACTTCTTTATAATATTAGTATAGATTAGTATAGACTAGCGAAACCCGTGCAACTTCATTTGCGTGTATCCCGCTTTCTCGTGGGAAATCAGTGAAATGTTTTATACATATTAGTTGAGGCCCAGTGCCCTATTCCCGTTGGGGTGGGAGTCCTGGATCCTCCGAGGGTGATATTCGAAATAATGGACTGTATGAATTTAAGACTGTAATAATGAGACATGAAAATACAATTGATTCGCCCGACAAGACTTAAGTAGGGCGCGGTCAATGCGAGCGCCTCGTGGTTGGCTAGTGTCCGGTGCCGGCGCTTGAGTCGACGACGCGGCCCGTTCTTGCGCCCGTCCCGCGCGCATCTCAGACGGCGTTGATTTGTGGTAGACACATATAAACCTTCTTCCTGAAACACTCTATCTATTAAAAGAACTGCATCGAAATCCGTTGCGTAGTAAGATCTAAGCATACATAGGGTCAGACAGGAAAGCGACGTCATTCCATACTATGTTATATTTTACTCGCTTTTCTTCCCAGCTTCATTTCTACTTGTTTTAATCTCTATTATTTCAGCTGGTCTACCATGAAGATGTCCATTCGAAACAACGGACCCGAACGAAACACGTCCGCAATACGAAACAAGACGCTACCATGAACATTTTTCGTATTCAACAATTTGGTTCGGAACCATAGAGCACTTTCGTGAGTGAATGAAAGATGAGAGGTCTTTTATAGTCACGCGATTTTTTTTTGTGATAAATGAAGTAGTATATACCAGACAATTTAAATAGTATGTTCGTTATTGTTTAATTCACACAAGTTATGGACATTTTAAATAAGGCGCGTTGTGTTATTTATATTCGTCTCCATAGCGATATTGTTGATATGAGAATTGAGAATCTTACATACTTAGTAGGTATAAAACTAGCTGTTGTCCGGGACTTCGCCCGTCGTCATTACGTATGCTTAGATCTTCAAAACTACGCAACGGATTTTAATGCGTTTTTTAATAGAAACACAAACTATTATGAGAAACAAAATATACGCAAACGAAGTTGCGCGGATTTCTTTAATGACAAATGAAACATCTTATTTTATTGAAAATACTAGTACATATTTATTAATTGGCGACGAAATGCCCAACAATGAAAAAGAGAAACGTATGAGAATACCTACGTGCCAGCTTACGCGGCACTATTACATAGAACTGCATGATACAAATTATCTGAAGAAGAAATTGAATCACGGCTATAAATTGGTTTCCAATACAATCAGGAAACCCAGCAGCATTGCATTTCGTTCGGAGGGTGAGAGATCCACACACAGTCCATTATGTAATCTGAAAGACAAGAAAAGATGACCTAGTGAATTTTTTATAAACTTTATTTCGTGCAATTAAGATTTTATTATGTTTTAAATTATATAATTCTCTATTTATCCATTTTTATGTTAACATTGAATAAAAGAATTTGATTTACTGTGATTAATCTCTTTTTATTAGTACTTGAAACTTCCCTGTCTTAAAACACCATTAAAAATATTGTCAAATCATAAAATATAATTATTAAAAATTTGTTTACCTAGTTTGCTCAAGAAGTTGAATGAGAGAGTTCCATGATCTAAATGCTCTTCGACCTTGGTTAAGAACTCCTCGATAGGCATAGCTCTTTGCTCTTTCGTGGAACCTTGCCGACGGCCCGCCGTCGCCGGCACCGTTCCGTACTCTCTTCCTCCATCACCTCAAAATTGCGTACATCGTCATTTTCACTAAAATATTAAAACATACTTATGCAGTATATGTCGTATGAATAAAATTATAAACACTAAGGGCTGAAACTGTGTAAAAGCGGACGTTTCAGTGCAAAATAAATTCACTACATCAACAAAATAATTTGTGGCAGGGGCCCGTCGTAGCGCACAACATCCTACCAATTAGAGTTTAATAAATGGGAAAAGTCAGTATGTAAATGTAGGTAGTAATAAACTCACATAAACTGAGGTAATACTGAAAGTTACAAAACTGAACAACTAAAAAATAAAATGGATGTAAATATTATAAAAATAAAGAATATTAAAATGCGCGGGGAGAGCTGTGCGTGCGCGAACCAGTTGAATTTCGGCGGCTAACGCGCAGACTGAGACAGCGCTATCCGGCCGTGCGGGACGGCGACAACTTTGTCACGCGTATGGCGCGTATGGGTATGGCCCAAACAAATGGTCGGTCGACGCCACAAATTAGTAAAAAAAAACACTGCACTGTACGCTGATTGCAGCACTTATTACTTTAAAATTAAGTATAAGTGACTTATATGTATAATGTCTTATGAGAAATAAATTTTAAACAAAATTTTACTTGAAATTTTATACTTACGAAAGTAAAACGTTAGCCCTTGAGCTTTCGTGTAATTTGACATTAAGACCCGATATTAGTCCTGTCAAAAATGACATTCCGTCTTTCGGATTGCAACTTCATGGTAGGTAATACTGAGGGAAAACGAAGGCATATCGTTTTCGTACGTATTTCGTAACGAAATGTACTTCATGGTTAGAATTCAACGAAACGAACGTCCGAAGTTTCGGAATTACACTTCATGGTAGACCAGCTGGTCCATGCCGGCAATGGTTGTCGCTGTTCTTTTAATTCACATTTTGTTATTTCCAAATTTAGTCAAAAGCTGTCTCTCTTTCGTTCTTACTTTGAACAGAGACAGTAAAAAAAAGCCGGCGAGCAGCGAGCAAAGGACCAACGACTGAGTACAGCGACAATTGTCCACATTACGGTAAGTGAAAAAAAAGGACGGGCTGCACTCCGGGAGTGCCGGCAGAAGTGAAAACTTAAACATCAACGTTGTGCATTTTTGAATATTTTGAAATGGCTAGGGAATCTTACGCTTTTTCGATCAGGTTACGGATCTGACGCGAGTTTAACATTTTTTACCCATCTAAAAAAGTGCCAAGCGCCGCTAAAGAAGTTTTCACTTCAAACTACAACTGTCGAATGACAATTTAATGACTCGAAAAATAGGATAAGGAATAGAGTACTCGACAATTTTGTCAATCTCGTCGTCCACCTATATGTAAAAAGAACATACCGATATCTAAAATAATCAAAAAAGAACGATTGACCTAATAACGAAACTTACATTAACAATATTACCCATTTCCGGAAAATGCGTTAACAGTATTTACCAAGTTAATTACTTTAGCCGGTAAGTTTCAAGAATCAAAGGGCCTTCGGAATACGGTCAAGGAGGAATGATTTATAGTTAAGATTTCAGTCCCTGTGTGGAATGGAATTAGCAATTCTAATCGATGCTTGGAAATGTGGATGTCGGCCAAGGATCTCATGGAAGCGATCATTTTATTCTACCAGGATTATGTATGAAACTATTTACATTCCTGATACAGCAGAAGGGATACTTTCTAATATTCCAGAAGGAAGCTTTGAATCTGGGTTGGAGGCTAGCCTATTTGCGCGTTTTTTCCGATGAAACATGCGTCATAGAACACAATTGTTGATATCTATCTATAATATAATAAAAGTGTAAAAAAAGTTTGTCTGTACATTGAATATATTTCCAAAAAAATAATTTAGGGCGATGAAGAAAGTACACTTTATTTATTTATAATACTTATACAAATTGTTGATACTAAAAATAAACAAAATTGAAACTGTCTGTAAACGTTATACGACGCTAATATAAAAATACAGTTTATTCAAATAAGAAAATTAATTTCCGGCTAATCTCAGAGACGGTTCTATTTTACGCGGTTTTCATAAAAAAATAAGTAGCTTATGTTGTAGTCAGAAAATGCTACTTTTAGTTTAGTGAAGAATGAAAGGAATGCTATTTATGAAAGATAATTTTGTGAACGATTAAACCATTCATAATTATCTTTCATAATTTATTCAATTGTTAATTAGTAAAGAAAAATATTTCACACGAAATCTTTAAATAGTATAAAATGAAGTCGCTTCCGCGGTCTGTCTGTCCTTATAAATAATAAATAAATAAATATATAGGGACAATTCATACAGATTGAGCTAGCCCCAAAGTAAGTTCGTTCGCCGAGCTGTCAACTAAATTGTAACAAGTGCATTTTTTGAATAAAAGTATTATTATTATAACACAAATTTCGAACTTACTTTGGGGCTAGCTCAATCTGTATGAATTGTCCCTATATATTTATTTATTTATAATATCGTGACGCTTGCGTCCCATGCTGAGATTATTCTTCGAACGCCTCCTTGGCTTTCGCGTCCTCTCTCAATAAGGATGAAGCTGGAGGAGGAGGAGGATGATGAGGAATTTTACATTTGCAATACGTGTATAGAAAATCGTGAGAGGCATCAATAATTCGTTGGTACTATTTTATAAGTCGTAAACAGATTCCAGTATTTTTTTACTTCCAAAGATTTGGGTGGTTTTCAAAATAACCTCTATCAGTGCGCAGTATAGACAATGTACATTAATAAGAGATGTTTGTGCATAGAGTTTTTTCTGGCCACTTTTAAGCTGTCTGTTAATAAATGGAATCTCAGTTTCGAGTTTCTTTGCGTAGTAGCAGTATATCCTGAGAGACATTACCCACTTCGTGAACATAATATCGTTACGCTTGCGTCATACTGAGATTCTATGGACCTTCGACACGCCTCCTTCGCTTTCGCATCTTTATCTTTTATTATTACTTTTCTTTATGTTTAAATTATTTTTATTTTACTTATTAATTATTTCTCATTAATCCGTACTCTTAGATCTATACTAATATTATAAAGAGGAAAGATTTGATTGTTTGTTTGATTGAATTTAATAGACTCCGAAACTACTGGACCGATTTCAAAAATTCTTTCACCAGTAGAAAGCTACATTATCAGGGAGTGACATAGGCTTTTTCCGATATTCGATGTGGTTCCCACGGGAACTGGTCCGGAATTTCACGCGGACGAAGTCGCGGGCAAAAAAGCTAGTATTATATAAATTCCAAAAACGGAATCAATGAGGCCTCAGAGATACAGCATTCGTTGCTAGTTCAGAGGACTCAGGCTCCAAACCCATTGTCACCCAACTGTATTTGTTTACATGAATAGTCGTAAATAAAAAGCATTTTTATTCCCATAAAAAGCGGGTTCATACAGCACTGAAGAAGTTTTTGTCTAATCTGTTTTTTTTTTGCCAGCTCCTTTAAAAAAAATCAGTCAGATACCATTTATATTCAATTCGATTCGATTCATAAAATGTAGTTTTTATAAAATAACTAGGGTACTTATAAACTTATTCGTATAAAATGTCTACTTAATCTTAATTTAGAAACTGTCAAACGAACCATTAAAAGGTAATTAAAGTTTTCCGTACACTATCAACGTATTTTCTTACACGAGTAAACTTTGTTGCAGTAATGAAGAGGTGATTGTTATCTCCTATCTCATTAGTCTCTCACCCGTGTTGAATGTTAATTCGTAGTGAGGTTTAAATAAAATAACTTGTAATTAATTTTGTTGACGAAATGGCAATTTAAATGATCAATATAAATAAATATATAGGGACAATTCATACAGATTGAGCTAGCCCCAAAAGTAAGTTCGAAACTTGTGTTATGGGATACTAACTCAACGATACTATATTTTTATAACAAATACATATAAGTACCTATAAACATCGAAGACCCGAGGCCAATCAGAAAAAGTTTTTCATCATGACCCGACCGGGGATTGAACCCGGCGTGGTAACCATTATGCCACGGAGGTCGTCAAAATTATTATTATTAATTCCATATTTATTATTATTAATATTCTGTAGTGTGGAATAATAACGCCATTTTTCATTTCCCTGACTGTCGGATTGTGCCGAAAATGTAACTATGAATCATTTATAAACAAATTTATAGTTCAATGTCTTCCCACGTAGTACTTACTGTTTGTCATCAAGATATGAATTTAATTATAGAGACAGATAAATTAAGAAACATGGCTGTTTTGAATGTCTGCCTTTTGTTGAATAATTATGATTGTTCACAAAAAAAAGGTCAGCTTCATAAATTATTTGAGTTTGGTGGCTTCCCTAACTGAGGGAGTGTATTTTTAGATTTAGTACCTACAGTCAACAAAAAAATTGACTGACCCCCCACTGTCTGTATGATTAAAGATCTCTAAATATTGCGTGAAGGGATTTATTTGCAAATTTATTTATCAATAGTATTCATATTGTACTATGTAAATACAAATTTTCAAGTAAATCCCTTCACGCAATATTTAGAAATCTTTAATCATATATACAGGGGGGGGGGGGGGGGCAATCAATTCCTTTGTTGACTGTATTTTCTGTAAATCTGTCGTTTTTCTATGTTTAAATAAATACTACTAACGTATTAACTTAAATCGTTGAATTAATGTAGATAGATCCTGTATGTACTACGTCCTATGTATGTAGGTACTGAAGTTTAGTTGTAATTAAACTAAGCACATTACAAACTTTATTTATTTTATTTTATGCTTACAGGTAAACTTACAGCTAGAAGAATTCTTAACTAATACAATACTGAAATTTGGTAATTACAAGTATTCACACAATAACAAAAAAAAAATTGTCGCGGATAGACAGGACGGAACATTGTTGTTAAATCTTACCTAATTTAGATGCCAATGCATGTTTATTCCCTCATGTGTTGCTGCGCGCCGTTTAGCGCGTAGAGTTCCGTGTTCTGCGTTTCGCGTTCACTAACCTATGTGGTGGCTTAGAATCACACCACAAGCACACCGAAAGCAGTCGGACTGCGACGGTCAAAGTACGACGGACGGCAGAACTTGGAACTCAGACCGCTAGACCGCGCGGAGTGGGGTTGGCGCCTAGGATTCACTTTAAATAGAACGGGTGTAAAACGTACTGAATTTGAATGGTTCTTCAGATGTTATTTATCTAAGTCGGTAAACCAATTTTAACAAAAGGGGTATTGCGCCAAAGCCTTCGGGCCCACTCATTATACGAATCTAATTAGGGTTCCGTACCTACATGTAGTTGTTTGTGTGATTACACACACTGTAATTATAAAGTATAATTTGTTTTTACTAAGTTTCACAGTATGAAGTTCATAGAAACGCTGGGAGGATTGGCAACACGCCAACAGGCGGACTGTATGCTTGTTTGCCGCATTTTCAAAAAATTGCGAGTTTAGTTGTTTGTTGCATAAAATGAGTAATTTTTCGCAACTGTATTAAAAATTGTTGTTCAGTACACGTGCAATGACAGGCTTTCCGCACTCGTAATGAAATATACTAATACATACACGCCTTCCTCTTGAATCACTCTAACTCTCGAAAATGCATCAAAATCCGTTGTGTATTAGTTTCATACATAGAGACAGACAGACATACAGCGCGGCTTCATTGTATATATACTATGTAATAAAGATTTTAGATTTGACTATGTAACTTTTTATACTTAATGTTACTAATTTCATAACAGTTATAATATAAATGTTATTTTAATCACGCAAAAAGATAGACATACTTTTTATGCTGGAAAATTATAGCGATTCCCACGGGAAAAACGAAGACACAACTAGGAGTTGTAAGTCATAATGTCATAGCAAACCTTGTAGTAAAGAGCAATAATAATTAATACTGTACTAGTAGTGAGTATTGTTTACAACTTACGTAGGGCTTAATGACTTTTATTGCATAATATCAAATCGTATTTAATGCATAGTTAGAATGAAAAGTTACGACCGGCTTTTATGACCTTAATATTAGCAGTTTATACGTATAAGGCGGGCGTAAAATTACGAGTTTTGAATAAACCAAAGTATTAACCAAACGATTTGTTTTGACAATAAAATTGATTTTACAACGTAATGTTACGCAATATTATAAGAAAATTCTAATAAAAAAATTATATTTTATTTACTAGCAGTTACCCGCGGCTTCGCCCGCTTAAAAATTTGCCTATGTTGGGCTCTTTACACCTAACAATATATATGCAAATTTTTATAATGATCGGCTGCTTAGTCAAGCCGTGAAGGAATAACAAACAAACTCACTTTCTCATTTATAATATTAGTATGATTTCTTGACATTCGGGACAAAAACTATACTATTCTATGTTTTAACATAGAGTAACACTGGATACTTCAGAACGCAGCTCAATAATGGTGTTCTCCGAATCCTCTAATCCAACCTGAACTGCGGCTAGGCTGGTCTTCAAGGTAGTGATGTCTTTTAACAGTGAATGTGATCGGCGGGCGGGAACTTATGTAGGTCCTTTACCACGAACGAGGCGAGGGCACGTCGTCGGGGTCTGTCACCTTGAGCAGGGTGATGATGTCTTGGAGACTTCGCTCACTCTTTTCATCCCTCCTGCGGGTTGGCATCCGGTCAGCCTGCCGAGTTTCTGATATAACAGCACCTTGGCACTGCATATCTCCTGTTCCTTGAAGTTAGTCTTGCATATCTGCAGGATACTAACTTCGTCCATAGTGTATATATGGCGTTTTGAATAAACGCCAAGACTTCGTTGGCTCTAAGTTGATCGGAACTATTCGGAACTCATAGCAGAGAGCGGAATTAAAATAATTATTCAGAGTGTGGAGCGTCCGTACAAGAGCGTTGACTGCCACGAAAATTAAATGTATTTTATTCATAACAAGATTTATTTTATTAATATTATGACAAATAAAGTGAGTTGACCTATCGAAATTTTAAAACATCCTATTCATAAGCGAAATAACCAAGGTTGAACGACTTTTATAGATGATTGATGATTCAGTGACGAGCGAACTCATCAATTTTGCTAAGGATTGGAGTAAATACAGCCCACAAAATGTTTGCTCTTGAGCTGGCAACCCGGAGAGGCTTAACATTAATTAGGTTTTTAAACGTAATAGATATATTTTTAGAATGTATTCATATACCACGTCATAGGCTTTGTGTTTCAGCGTAAATTTTGAAGATTATTTTTTTTGCTTTTTTTCTTCAAAAGAAAGTTTCATAACTATGCTTACATTATTTACATTAAAATCTTTGTGTTGAGTTCTTGATTACCTATTTATTGGCTGGCTGTAGTTATCGATACTATGCGTGACGACACGGCGTACGGCGTGATGCTGTAGGCGGCTGACGATGTTTGTGACCACGGCAATATAAAACCATGACGTCATGAGATTCTTGAACTGTGAAGATATCAGACTAACTACAAGGCAAGTCTTTATAGCGACCGTTCACCGCCATCATTATATTGCGGCGTAGACAACGTCTGAATCACCGACTTCGGCTAGCATTAGCATACAAATATAGAACCATAAAGTAATTTTATCTTAGATACCAAGAAAATTATATCTTTTCTTATTTTATCAAAGGCTTTTGGTAGTAACACGTGCCAATTTTCGAGCAGCATCCCGTCATCCGGAATTATCATCTGTTATCACAACTCGTTGCGGCGCAGAATATGGCAGACAATTAGACAAATTTCCTTTGGGGTCAGCCGCCTCGTGGGAAGCCAGTTTAGTCAAGCTGGGCTGAATTGATTTACAGATGAAAACAATACGAAAGTCATGGAATACTCATAGACAAATTTCCACCAAAGCGGAGAGGAGAGATGTGCCGCCCGACTACACACATCTCCGCTCAGCCGCGCCTCGCTTGCTCGAGATTCTATAGAACAATTAGACATCTCTCATGGAAACCGGGCCCTATGTTTTTAGTTGGTATTTCATTCTCTGGCTTCCTTGAGGTGATCGATTCGAGATCTCGGCGATGCGGGATATGCAGTAATGCATTAGAAGAGGTGTGGCCCAGCGGATAACCCGCTCAAATCGAAGCAGCTGTCTGGGGAGGGACCTCCACCTTACAGGAGATCGTGGCCAAATAGCATTGGTCTCAGCCATGCGTCCATAGGCTAAAAAAACATTTTTACCTTACTTTAAATAAACAAAAAGGTGGCGAGGGAGAGATGGAAAGCCTACAGTCTACGTCTACGAAATGGCTACGGCGTAGCGGCGAATAATACGACTTAATGTGGAATTAAAATGCATTTTAGAAACTGGCTTTTAGAGAGATTAAATATAAATTCACTAGCTTTTCTTTATTTATTGACATAGATCTCGTGTGACAACAAAACAACCCAAAGCGCGACTTGTGGCGCCATCTGTAGGCCGATAGCTCATCCCACACAGCGCCCTCTATGGAAGAAAAAATATTTTCCCATTGAAATGACATACTTTCAAGGGATAAAAAGTAGCCTATGTTAGGTCTGTTACCCTGACAATATAAACACAAATTTTCATAACCATCGGCTGATTAGTCAAGCCGTGAAGGAATAACAAACAAACAAACTCACTTTCTCATTTATAATATTAGTATGATGGATATTATTAGTTTTTCTATTCAAATATCAATAGCTACTTAAAACTTAGTTATTATTCCGAGAGACTATTAATGGAGTATTGTGTTAATCTTAGACAATGTTCCCATAAATTTCTATAGCGTTTCATTGAAGCCCTTACAAATTGACACAGGTATTTTGAAACACTTCTAAAGTTTCCACCTTTCTTGTCTGTGATTTTATTAGCCAAACTATTTAATATAGTTTTGTTAGACGTCTCTTACCTGGCAAAAAAATGTAAAATACTATAAATTCCTTGCTGGCTCAACATTTAATCAATTCACAATATAAAAAGTTTAACAGTTCTATAAAAATTTCACTAAAAACGAAACTAAACAAATTTAAACAAATTTTAATAAAGTCTTTAAAATTTAAAATTTTTAAAGACAGACAGAGTGGTTCTTGTCAGCTAGAAATTTTAATTATTACAAATTATACAACTGGAGTATTTAATAAACAGTGAGTTCCACAAAATTAAGACATTTTTAATTATGTTTTTTTATATATAGGGACAAGTCACACAGATTACGCTAACCCCAAAGTAAGTTGGAGACTTGTGTTATGGGATACTAATTCAATGATACTATATTTTATAACAAATACATATATAGATAAACATCCAAGACCCAGGCCAATCAGAAAAAGTACGTTTTTAATCATGACACGACCGAGATTCGAACCCAGGACCTCCTGGGTGGCAGGCGGTTTACCGTATTTACAAAGTACTTATAAAATGAAGTCTTGTAATGGTCACACGAGGGGGTGTGCGAATGAATGAAAAGACTTGTTGGTCGTACACTGAATGAATGAATGTTTATTGAAAATACATAGGTTTATATACAATTACTGAAGTAGGTTATGGGTACATGTTGTATGGAGTTTAGAGCAAGCTAATGTAATATAATATAGGTAAGGTAATATAGGTGTTCTACTTTTAATGATGACAAGGTTTCAGTACAAGGTTTTTATGTGAGTTTCAGGTAACAATAATGAGGACGTGTGTCGTCACACTACAGTCTGGCCACGTTGGGCTGTCTGTCTGTTTGTCCCTATGTAGATCTTAGATCTTTAAAACTACGCAAGGGATTTTGATTTTTATACCACAAAGGTGGCAAGCCAGCATACGGCCCCCTGATGGTAAGCCGTCACCGTAGCCTATAGACGCTTACAATACCGGAGGTATCACTCACGCGTTGCCAACCCTCCCAACCCCCCCAAGTGTAGCTCTGGAGACCTTACTCACCGTAAGAACGCAACATGGCCGAGACCAATGTTATTTGGCTACGATCTTCTGTAAGGTGGAGGTCCTTCCCAAGGCGGGCTGCTTCGATTTGAGCGGATTATCCGCTGTGCCCTACCTCACTTTTCTTTGATGCGGTGATTTTATAATTAGATATTTTCCGATAATTTCCACGGCAAAGCAGGGTACACGCAAACGAAGTTGCGCGGGTTTTACTAGTTGTAGATAATTAGGTAACTAATTGAAAGAAAGAAAGAAAGAAAGACAGAAAATACATTTATTCTGTACAGCACATGAGACACAAAACAACAACAGCATTTTACACATACAAACAGACAGAAACATTCACACAAAACAGTTACACATTAAACAAAATACAAGTATCTAGCCAATAAAATTGTAATTCATTGTAAAATTGTACACGGTAAATACAAGTAAGAGTTAATTAGCGAATTAATTTGTTCTACGAAAACTTGTCCTGAAACCTGGATTGATTAATGATCTTAGTAATAACTTAATGATAGTAAAAAGCAACTTTGTTTCGTTAATAGGATTATAAATTTTGATGTCAAGATGACAAGTAAGAAAATTAGTAGGTAGGTACATCTACAAGACAGTTTCTGAAACGCATTTTTAAAGTTAATGGCACATTTAATTATAGCTGTTTTTCAACATTGATTTTTTCAAAGTAAAGAATAAAAAACCAGGCAAGTACCTACGTGTCGGGCGCACAATGTAGGGTTCCGTATTGGCTAAGCATTTCTTGCTTGCAAGATGAGTAGGTACAATGCCATATTCTATGACATTTGTACGTTTTCGTCAAAGAAATTTTACTTCATAAGTTCGTCTGCTATTACTCGGTAACTAGTAGTGCCTACTTAACCGTTATAGTTTTCCTTGTAGGTTCACTATATGGACTACTATCATGAATTTTTTCAAATTTCTAAACACAAGATTTTCGGAGATAGAGGGGGGTGGGGACCACCGTGCAAAACGATAATTGACACGTTAAATGTAAATAATTCACAAACGTATCATTGTATCGGAAAATGATCTTCCCACACCCTCGATGTTTTTAAGAGACTTATCTAAAGATACCCGACAATATAGGGTCGGTGTGAAAAAAATATTTAATTCCCGCTTTAACTGTAGGGCAGGCACAACAAAAAAATTTTTTTTTTAAATTTTGTTCTACCACCTTGTTAGCATTGTTAATATGAGTATACATACCAAATTACAGCTTTCTAGCATCAAGCGTCTAGGCGCTAGACCGCGAAGTTCTTAGGTTGATGTCAATGTCGAGTGTCACCAATCCACTGGCTCAGGTTCTGCTGGAAGACACTCTCTCCAAGCGGCTGAAGAGACAACATATTCTCGACATCCTGAATAGTTAGGGAGGGATTCGCCATTAGGTAGACCACCGGAATGTCACTCATGCTTGCACCACATGTGCTCATAGCCAAAGAGACTGGTCGATATTTAAAATAATAATAAAAAAATTCAGTGTCAAATGAAGACAGACTTACGCTAATGTCAGTGTCAAATAGATGTCAGTGCATTTGTACACAAAGCATCATCGTGCAGAATCTGAGTGATACTGTATGCAGTCAAAAGTTGCTCTCACGTCGGGTGTTATAAAACAATTTTTAACATAAATTAATTACAATTTTTATCAGTGGGAGCAGAAAATAAAATGTTTAATAATAATAGCCAACATTCATTAACATTCAAGGTATAAATGATGACATTGATGATGACTTATTGTTCTATAATTTACCTAATCGAATGTTATGTTTATTCTTCAATGAATCTTTAATAACATTTTTGCACAAAATATAACAAAACTTTTGGAATAGTTATAAACTTCGGTGTTAGCCTTATAGTCTTTATACTACACCATAAAGATCTATGATAAAGACAACACTATTAAAGGTGCTGATAGACTTGAGCATTCACTTGTAACAGAACATCGAGCATTCGCCGTTTTTATATCTGTCAAACTGAACAACGAGCCGAGCCGAGCATAGCCAAATATTGCTAACAGAAGCTGGTGGCAAATTAATCTGAGTCTAGAATGCTCGCCAGAACGCTCGATAGAATGCTCGCTAAAATGTTCTCGTAATTATTCTGTGATGTATGCAGCCCGTCTGGGGAAGGACCTCCACCTTACAGAAGATCGTAGCCAAATAGCATTGGTCTCGGCCATGTTGTGTTCCTACGGTGAGTAAGGTCTCCAGAACAGTGAAAGTGAATGCTCAATCTAAAAACGACACAGTGCAACCCGAATAGTCGGTGACCCAGCTATCTCTCACCGGTTGGATCCGCTGTCTGTACAAAGAGATATTTCATCTCTATGCGTGCTCTACAGACTTTACAATGGGCAGTGTTCCTAGGAGTTGTTCAGTCTTATTCCAGCTGCTCGGTTCTTCTATCGTAGCATCCGCCACAGACTCCAATTCCATCAACATCATCTGGATGAATGGACCTCTACTACTGTTCGATTCCTGCGACAATTCCTTCCACGCACAGTAAAGATCTGGAACCAACTCCCGCCAGCGGTGTTTCCAAATGACTATGACTTGGTAACCTTCAAGAAGCGAGCATACATGCACTTAAAAGGCCGGCAGCGGCTCAGGGACTCCCCCGGTGTCCCTGTGCTCCATGGGTGGCGGTGATCACTTAACATTAGGTGACCCGCATGCTCGCCTGCCAACCTCTTACATAAATAAAAAAAAACACCATAATGAAAATAATAATTGAATACAAAAGTGAGTCCTATTGACGTTCTTTATTTCGAAAGGGCTACTTATTCGATGTTCTTTATTCACAAAGAACTCCTGAGTTTATACCACCAAATGAATTATGTATTTTTTCCTGAAGCCTAATACAGGAAATGGTTACGCAAAAGTTAATCTTACCTTGATCTTGTCTCTGTTGTTTTATATAATAAAATACCAAATTTCGTCATTTCCATTTTTTCCTCACGATGTAAGAATAATAATGAATTATATTATTTAGGTCATCTGAATTGAGTTATATAAAATTACAGGCCAAATTAGATTTGTACTTCGAGGTTTTTTTACGAATGAGACTAAAGTAGCCAATAAATAAAAGCTAAGCCTGAATTTAGGAACAGCTAATTTATTTCTGTTACGCGTATTGAAATTAAGAATATCCACACCTGGTTATAGTCATGAACGTTTTTACGAACAAACATGATGCTGTCAAGAATGCACTGTGATGCCACCGTGAGAATATTAGTGCTTTTGAAAACTCGCGAAGAGACTCTCGGACCACGTTAAGCCTATTTCCTTTTTTGCTTATTACAGACTATCTGGCAAATGAGTAGGAGTAGAAAAATACTTAACGACTAGCTGTGCCCGCGGCTTCGCCCGAGTGGAATTGGGCTTATGACTATAATAGTATAGACGGATTTAACAGTCCTCTATTATTACTGCTATAGTTTTTCCCCGAGACGTCAGTGTTCTTTATTGCTCATTGTCTATTTACTCGCCGCTGTGTTTTATTTAATTTTATCGTACCTAATCAAAATACCTAATGTAAAATCAGTATGAAAAATTAAAATTATATTTAAATTGAAATGGTCAGCTCAGTTATACTAAAAAACTTTCATAGCGCGATTCAGAATCTAACAGTGCCATCTAGTGAATTTTAGAGGAACAAAATTTTAAATGGTTAACTCAAGTAAAAAAAAAACTTTCAAACATAGTGCTGAATTTAAAAATGGTCGTTATGAGATATCGGGCGATTCCGATTCAGCAGTAAGTGACAATTTAAAAATTCTTAGGCAGTTGGATTCGAGATCGCCGCCTTGTCAACGAAGGTCGTCAAGATGGCGACCTCGGATCCTCACCGTACCACGTTGCTTTTTTAAAGTGTACTTTTTTGTTAAAAAGTGTTCATTTAAATACTCGACATTGGCGAAATTGTCAATGTGTCGTTAAGACACGACAGAAACGCCATTAATTAAGAAAAGAAGAAGACAGTTGAAAATTTAAATGAAGTAACTTCTATTCCTGACATCCGGTCCGGTTCGATTCGGTTCGGTCCGGTTCGGTTCGGTTCGGTCCGGTTCGGTCCGGTCCGGTCTAGTCTGTTGTCGGTAGTTATGGTGTACCAAGTCTCAAGTTTGTAAGTGCGAGAAATATTTTTCTTCTTACATAGACAGGGTAGAGACCTTTAAATGACCATAACTTATTTTCCTGATATCCTATTTAAATGCGACAAAGCCTATATTCTGCTCCTAGCCGAACTCTATCTTCCTGTGAATACAGCATTAAAATCTATTCAGTAATTTAGAAGATGTGCGCGTTCAAACAGAGAGACAGACAGACAAAAAAATAAAAATAAATTTTTTTTGCTTTTATTACCTTCCTCTAACTGTTCCTTCTCCATTTTTACCTAATTATGTTCAGACATCGGGGTCTACTGTTTTATTATATGTACATATATAGATTTACAAATAGTCAACGAATTGGAAGACATTTTGTCTTCCCGATGTATCTGATGATGACGATCTGTTGAAGACGAGGTTCGTACAATACGTACTGTATTGAACGATCCTAAAAAACTATGACGAGCCTAATGACGGGCCTATGGCACCGACACGTGATCCACCTAGCAGCATAATACCTCTCGAAAGTCGAACCTAGCAGTTCATCTGTTGATTTTTCATCTAGCCCTCCGTCCTCCATCGTCCCATCCCAACGCGATCGTTCTAGGCGGGCAGCAAGATTTGAAATTTTACCCAATATATCTGGTACTCAGCAGACCTCAGAACCTCAAGCCACACGGGCAGAGGGAATATTTTTACCACCGTGTTTTTATTTTTATTTTTTGAAAAACAAAAAAAAACAATCTAAAAACATAGTTTTTTTTATCTACCCTAGATGCTTATGCCCTATAAAGGGTTAAGCCATCGGTCCCGGCTGTTATCGATGGATGACAGTCGTTAGGCCACATCGGTGGCCTTAGGGCGGTTTGAAAACACCGGCCTCTGCCAATCCTCATTGGAGCAGCGTGGCAGAGTACGCTCTAATCACCTTCGACTGAAGGGAGACCCGTATCCCAGCAATGGGATGATTATGAGTTGATATGATGATGATGATGAGCGACGATAAAGTCGGGATAAGGAAAAGGTTACAAAATAAAACTACAACGTTTTTGACTTTGTTCAAAAAGGTTAAGCTACAGGGCAAGCCCTTAACCCGATCATCTTTGTTTTAGGCTCAAATTATAGCTGACTAAATTGTCCAGACGAGTTTTTCTAAAATTTTTGATATCATTCTTCGTTTCCAAAATATCGAGCGCCAAAATCAAAAATTCGGCAAGAAATGATTTTTATTTACACAATTTCGGCTATAACTTTTATCGTTTTTGACTTTCTCAAATAATTCTTTTTGCACCTTACAGCTCTCGTGAATGCGCGTCTTTTGAGCCTTTTATGAATATCATATCTTCACAACTCTCCGAGATATAAGGGGATCGCACTTTTTCGTGAAATCGAAGCCTATACTGAAGCGAACGAAAAGACATTTCCAATGTCAAAAAACCAAGCCGGGAAACCATGACAGGAAATTCCGAAAATATGAACTGACGTTTCGTTAAATTCTAACTTGAATCTTATTCTAACTATACATATAGTAATGTATTTTTTGACAGGACTAATATGTTTCGTTGTTTCGGATGGACACTCTCATAGTAGCCCCGAAGATTTTTAATATGAACGCCTACAAACCTTTAGGACAGATAAAAAGTGTTAGCCACCCGATAGAGAGATAGTGATAGTTTTGACTAATATTTCCATTTATCCTAAAATCTGGGATACAAAATTTTTGCGCCGAAACCTGTTTTGTTTTGGATCACCTCTTTTACATAAATGAATTTTTCGATATTCCCATGAGAAATCGCCTGTACTAATAACTAACTAAATACCGCATTTTTAGACTAAATAAACATAGAGATATAATAGAGAGATACATAGAGATATTTAAAATATAGAGATATTATTATAAAATCTGGGTGTTAAACCAAAATCCGGTTATTACATCAGAAGTTATTTCTAGATCTAGTTAACGTGCTCCTAATTAACATTTCTATAATTAGATAACCGCAAATTGCAGTGGAATCTCTTTGAATGCCGTTTGAGGTACCCAACAATCAATATTTACTCACTTGAATACCTTCATCAGAAACCTATCTGATTATTAAGTACCTACTTGTATAACATTACAACCTCATGGAAATCCCTTATAAGTCATCGAAATATAAGTAGTACGTACGTTACATAAAACTCGATGTTATAAGTAACATATCTATATATATAAAATGCTTTGTCCTGACTGACTGACTGACTGACTGACTGACTGAGAATCAACGCACAGCCTAAACCGCTCATCGTAAAAATCTGAAATTTGGCAGGTAGAACTATTATAAGACGTAGGCGTCCGATAAGAAAGGATTTTTTGAAATTCGAACTCTAAGGGGGTAAAAAAGGGGGGTAAAGTTACTATGGGACAACTTGATTCCTCGGTCCAATCTACTTCAAATTTTGCATAAAAATTGTTTAAGAGAATTGATGGAAGATGTGATTCTTATTTTATTGAAATTCTTTAAAAAAATGTATTTTGTGGGTAGTTTTCTTCGAGTTGATATCAATACTCATACTCCTTAGTGCTTTTGATTTCAATTACATTTCATTTTGACACATCCGTGAAGTGAAGTGTATCATCTGTCATGTAATTATAAATTGTGAATATTCAATCATAATGTCGTCTATTTATTGTTTGTGATATCGGAAAAACAGCTAAAATTCTAACTATGTATAAAGCGGACTGAATCATATTCATCAATAATAAATAGTAAGTAATTAAATATTAAATTTTATAATATTTGACAGGGTTTAAGTTAAATTGGTCAATGGTTTAAATGGCATACATTTTGATATTGTCTCTTTCTCACTTATAGGAAATCTCATTACGTCGACTCGCTCTATTATTTCGTAGTGTTGTTGTAGGCTGAGGTCGTAGGTATTGAATTACCTATATACTTATACATTTTTTTTACGGAAGTGGTTGGAAAACAAGCTCAGGAATATGGATCATTTGATATTAGGTGATTACCGTCGACTATGGAGCACATAGATTCTAGGGTTCCTAACCCGTTGCCGACCTATAACAGGAAAAAACAGGATATAGCGAGAAATAGTATAAGGAATGAGTTAGATTTTTTTATACCACAAAGGTGACAAACAAGATTTTCGGATATTTCACTCCCCGAACGAAACGCATTGCTGCTTCACGTCAATATTCTGTAAAAGGGTGGCTCTTCACCGGTCGGGCTAGCCTATTTTATAAACGACCACTCCAAAGATTGTAATGAGAAGTATAAAAATAGAAGAAAAAAAATCTATACATATGACAATTTTTTGGGTGTGTTCTGAAAAGTGTGTTGTATGATGTAGGCAACCGATATGAAAGAATTTTTTGAAATTCCCACGGGAAAGGATAAACGCACACGAAGTTGCGCGGGTTTCTCTAGTCATGTATATAAAATGAAGTTCATTTTCGCTGTCTGTTTGTCACTATGTATGCTTAGATATTTAAAACTACGGATTAGATGCAGCAAGAAGATTTATAATGTATCTACAAAAACTCCCACGGGAAAGCGTCATACACACAAATGAAGTTGCGCAAGTTTCGCTAGTAGACATATCACTATAGAATTATATGAAAGTACCAGAAATAGTTCATAAGTCAATAATAACAACCCGTCCGCCTCAAGTTTGCCGTTACCGCCCGCCGCGCCGCGCCACCCACACCCCACCGCACCTCAAGGCAGATCCCGGTACTGTGGGGCAATTCACGTAACAAGAACCGATTCTAGTTTGATTCAACGACACTCGCTGTCCCGTTTAATTCCTATATTGTATGAGTGAGGCAGCGAGTGTCGTTGAATCGAACTAGAATCGGTTCTTGTTACGTGAATTGCACTGCTGAGCAACTGCGGATCTGCCTTGAGGTGCGGTGGAGTGTGGCGCGGCGGGAGCCTAAGGCAAACTTGAGGAGTACGGATTCTAGTTTATCTTCGGCAATGCCTCTAATTTGTGGTGCAGGGTCATAGCCACATAATAATGCGAATGAAGCCAATTTTCCCCAAGCAAATTAATTAAATTAAATAGGTAGTTTAAATTAATAAAATAAGGTCGTAAAAAAGTAGGTACTCAATTATACTCGCTTAGAATTCGTTCTAATTTTTTTTACTTTACGACGTCTGAATTCTAAATAAGATTACCTACTCATGATGTTTCCTTTATAGGATTACAACAGTTTACAAAGACTGTGAGATTAGGTTAAAATAATAATTAGAGAAGACGACTTCAATTATTTTTATGATTTATGAGTGAATAACCTAATTTATGAAATGAAATTGTTTATTCAGAGAGGCAAAGACTTTACAAACACTTTAGTCAAAGTGTACATAAAATTAATAATGAATGATTAATAAACTACTCCATAATGGTGCATCCACTTCACACATGCTTTTCAGGCTTTGCCGCCGTTTCAAACAATTTTGCCGCCCCGGCGAAATGGACTCAATCTCGAGGTCAGAATTGACTGACGCCGGCAGTGTCGCTGAGTTCTGTGTAGATGCACCGTAAACTAAACTATTCACTACAGAAACAAAAGAAAAATAACTATTATTTATTTTATAACCGCATTCATGTATATCTGCACTACCCAAAGGTTGACTGGTAGATAATGCTGTTAGCGTTAAGTCCGCCTTTTGTACCCTTGTATTGTGGTCAATAAAGTTTAAATAAATAAATAAATTGGTAAAAGTAGTAAATAAATAAGTATATAAGGACAAATCACACAGATTGAGCTAGCCTCAAAGTAAGTTCGAGACTTGTATTATGGGATACTAACTCAATGATACTATAATTATAATTTTATAACAAATGCATATTAATATAGGTATGTATACGTAGATAAACATCCAAGACCTAGGCCAATCAGAAAAAGTTTATCATGACCCGACCGGGATTCGAACCCGGGACCTCCTGTCCTGAGTGGCGCAAGGCGGTCCGGTATGGTAACTATTACATAACCTCGAAAAAAAACCAGTTATGGCCTTTTTTGTTTAATGAAAAGAGTAGACTCCGCTTAGATGGTAAAAAACACAGGAAATGATAAGATTAAGCCTGAGGCGCCTGAGGCGCCTGAGGCGACCTTTATAGAAAAAGTGTGTGATGATGAATTATTCTTTATTTTTTTATTGGAATAAGAAAATACGTGTAACTTTGTCAAATATAGATAAAGAGGCGTAATTTCATAAGATTCCTATTGTTGTTTAGGTATCGAAAATCTATATCCAATGTTTATTGTTGGACGTAGTAATTGCCATGTGACAGGAAAATATTGCCGTGTTGGATTACAAGGGGAAAAAACAGAGGTTCTTTTACTGAGACGTAAAAAATGTTTTTTCCCTTGTTATTCTAAACGCACAAACGTCGCCCAAACCCAAAACAGACTTGGCGGCGGACTGTAGCAGCTGTAGAAGCGAAGTCAATAGAGAAGACTTGGAGCGAAATAAAGCGCGAAGTTCAAGATCCTTCGGAATGGCGACGTAGTGGACCCCCTCTGTCTGCCCCTTCTAGGGAACTTAGGACCTTAAGTCAAGTCTAAGTCATGTTATTCTGACTAACTTATGAGCCTACAGCAGCCCTAATAGCGGCTAATGTTTCAGAAGCGCGGGATGACCTTTAGAAAACTAATATTTTTTATATGAGTGATAAGTTAAAAGTATCTTAAAACTATAGCAAGACCGTATTCGCTTTCTGGGGCTCAATTCTACTAACACAAATGCACGAATGGACTCTCAATGGGTCTCAATCAGTGTATCAAGTGTATCAGTGGAATAGTTTTTGACATTTGTTATGGACTTATACAATAAGTTAAACATTATGTATGCATTTGTGTTAGTAGAATCGGGCCCCAAAATGACTTACTAACTTACTGTCTAATAGTTACAAAATTATTTTACGCCGCAAGTCAAGTGCGGAGTGACTTGCATTTACAGCAATTTTTTGCACCGTGCCACACCGTGCCGTTGATGAAAGACTCTTTGTAGTGAGTGTGTGACCAGTCATCGAACTAGGCGTAGTTTGGTCGTATTCTAAAAATTTCATAGCTCCATACCTCCTCACAAATTATAGACATGTTTCATAAAATAATGCTATATCGAGTTCTGACGTACTTTTTTATTATGTGTAGAAAAACTGAATGAGAAATTCATAGCGTATACACCAAGAATTGTTTATGGCGAGTTCTGGCGCGGATGCAGACTACAATGAATTAGACGACGCTCCACAACAACTTCCACATAGATCAACAACACAAAAATAATGAAAATAGACAAAATATATTTTTTTACAAACATTTCACATGGAAAATTGGTAGAGATATTTGTATTAAAATTTAAATATTCAAATTTTCTCTAAACTTACGTTAGTCCTGAAATATCTCAAATTCAATCAGCATCAGAAGTGACCAGAACGCCATGTATTTGCTAGTCAGTGGTGGGTGATTTCAATGGATGTGCGCAGGCTTATGTTAGATCGCGGTAGTTATATTTAAAGCATTCGGAATTTTCAACATCGAAATATCTAAAATCGGAATAAAATATTTCGGGGTGTTATAGTTTACACTAAGGTGAGACCACTTTTAAATATACCTACTATGTTACTTGTAAATAATAACATAAAAATATATCAATAAAACTTTATTGAAATATTATTAAATACTTATGTTGTTATTTTGCGATGCACGACCTCACCGGGGAAGTCGACAGGACGGTTTTGTGTTTCTAGGATTTGTCACGGGCTCAAAAATCAAGTTGATGGCATGCCTTAAAAGAAATCCACTTGAGTAGTTGATCAATGTGCCCGCAAATACACGTCAAGTATTTTACAATAGCTGTATTTCATAGTCGAGAACAAAGAGAACAGTTGCATCCGTGCGCTATGAAATGAACCCTGTAATGTACTGCAATTTAGACATTCTTATTACTATAATAAATTTAATTTATGAACGGAACCGAAGTTAAATATTTCTATAATTCAAATGTGTTTGGAAAAGGGATAAACTTTCGCTAATTTCTTATTCATAATTCGGAAACTCAGGATTCCTTAAAATTTTAGATAATACTGTAAGTTGCGCAAAACATTATTTATTTACTTACACATCATATTATCATCCATCATATTATTCCTTCACGGCTTGACTAAGCAGCCAGGAGAGCCCAACATAGGCAAATTTTTAACAGCTAGTAAATTATAAAGTTGATACATTAATTCTAGAGTTATCTCTATTTTGACAAGAACAGTCAGGTTTAATATGTTTTGTGCAACTACCAGTGGACTACAACGAATAGGGGGAGAAGGGATAAGGAAAAGATGGGAAACGAGCTTCCTGCCTCTACTACTACTACTACTACTACTACTACTACGAAACGTACTATAAAACAAAATTCTGACGTTTCGTTGAATTTTAACCAGTTTTAAACCTTCTTCTAATTGATCTCGCATTTACCCAACGAAACGCATTACTGCTTTACGCCGCGCCGATATCTGTGGGTGGTACCCTTTTATAAATGCTGTACCATTTCAAACTGCTACGTAATGAAATAATATTGGCAAAGTGTACAGTTGACGTCATAATCAACCACAAGTCAGATAGGTCATATCTATGCAAATGAGATACAATATTCGTAACAGATTTATTGTAAAATTGATTGATATTACATACCGAGGTATCTATTCATTATCTAGTTGCAAATTACTTGGTAGTTTTGTGCGTAGGCTGACAATACTGGACGAGAACTATTTAATGAGGTTTTATTACAAAAAGTGAAGATTGAAATACTGGTTGTTGGCAACTGATAGTTTCTTTATGTCATACCATATATACTTAGTAAATATATACTAAATCTATGTGTCATACGGCTACGGCTAGCCACGTGAGAGTGGTTACCTCCACCTACAGACGATTCGATTTTTATTTTAGGATTTTGGTTTTTTGTTTAAAGTGTGACTTAATCGAATAGGATTCCTAGCTATAGGATTTGAGAAAATTATGTTCTGTTGTTTTCTCGTCAATAAACAAAGGAACGATGGAAGGTGGAGTTAGGCAACCACCGAGTGGTACCCTCGGAACGGAAAACGGAGTATGGGTCGTCCGGCGGCAAGGGTCGATGACATCAGGCAGGTTGCTGGGAAAAAATGGATTGAGATGGCTCAGGATAGAGAGGAATAGGCTATTTGCCATAAAAAATGTAATTAGTCCGTCTTTTAGATTATTTAAAAATAAGGGCAACTCATTTTTTCATTTGTCAATTAGACCAAAAATTACAAAGATATAGCATTATAAGTTACGTGTGGTAACGCGCCGCCGTGTGGCATTTTTTCGCACGGGGTGACGTCAAAGGCCCCCCACTCCTAAATTTTTATGCCTTGTATCTTTGTTATTTTTTGTAAAATCGAAAAAAAAAAATACGTGTCCAATATTTTTTTATAATCTAAAATACAGACTAAATATAATGCAATTATTTTAACCCTGGAAACAACCCTATTATAGTTATACGATTATAGTCGAAAGCTGATGATGATGAAATAAAACGGCGACGAGAGAACAACTGAACATAATTTTCTCAATTCATATAGCTAACACATAATAAATAACAAATAAAACATAATAAATAAAACGTCATTTTAATTGAATTATTTTTAGTGTTTTTAAAATAATTAAATCATTTTTATGAATACCGATTCGAAAATCAAAGAAGTTAATCTACATATTGATAGACTGTGGACTTCTATGATATAAAACACAAATAGTAACATCGAAAGCAAATAGTACTCAAATATAATTACAGTATCGACAAAGTACTTGGAATTTTCGAATTCGAAGCAAGAGAAATAACTCGAGCAAAATGATAATATTAATTAATTTTACGGGCACATGAACCGAGGATGGTCTTTCATTTAAAAATATACGACTAGATCAGAATTTATAGATATTTTATGTCATTTAACATTTAAAATTTGTTTTATATGGTTTTCGGCAATGTGTCGGTTGGTGATCCTACCTTCTGCACTTGGGGTTAACAGTACCCGAGTTCTCGAGTCTGGGTGTTTTCTATGTACTGTATACAAAATTTACAATAAATATATCTGTTATATGATACCAATAACACAAGCAGGTTAGCTTAACTTACTATGGGACCAGGTGGCGCTGTGTGATATGTGTAGAATTTATTTCTATATTAAAATACTAGCTTTTCCCCGCGGCTTCGCTCGCGTTAATTTTTATGACAAAGATCTCGTTTCACAACAAAACCCATAGCGCGACTTTTGGTTTTGTAAATAATTAATAAGTAGTCTATGTTGGGCTTTACACCCCTGACAATATGTATACAATTTTTATAATGATCGGCTGCTTAGTCAAGCCGTGAAGGAATAACAAACAAACAAACTCACTTTCTCATTTATAATATTAGTATAGTATGAAGTATGATGTTACCAAAATTCGACTTAAAAAATATTACGAATGTGCTGCGTAATTCAGTTAATTAATACTCGTACTTTAACAAGTGAAGCGATGGTATAATATATAGAATAATACCTAAGTAGTTTTAATTATTATTTTTCTTATTACCTAATTATTTACTTAACCTCCTGAGTACCAGACACCCTTTTTCTATTGTTTCTTTCTGAAACTTATCTATTGCACTATTAGACTATCACTTAGTACGGGAAAAATATTAGAAAAAATCAAGTACAGGAAAAACCCGGTTTTTCACTATGTTCTATACAAAGTACAAGGGAACTAAACTGTATGCGAAATGCTGTAAGCGAATATGTGCTTCTTAAAGGACGTAGCCTATTTTTGGTAGCGTAGTGACCAGATAGGAGCAATCAATAATAGATTGGATGTATAATTTTAAGTAGTTTTATTAAATGTTTCAAAATTAACAGAAATTAAACTTTTCTTCACAACATATTAAAAAAAACTAAACTTTTCATATAAACTTATAGTACTTAATTCAATACGAGGAACATTAGAGATCAATCATTTACATTTATATTAAAGTTTGTAGGATTCAACAGTTAACTGGGAATTAACAGTCTTCATGGAAATCAGTAAAACAATTCCGATTAGGCGTAAAACATAGGTAAATTTAACATTTCTTGCAAAATACCGTAGCTTTTTTATCACAGGCATTCTTTCTGCAGCGACATTGTTTTGTACCATATGCTGGCAACTGCGCTGCACTATTGGTACGGTTTTCTTTGGAAGGAACGGTTTAATTAAAATCTTACGTTTTATTTCGGCTCAAGTTCTTCGTATTCAACTTCACCATCATCATCAGATTCTTCTTCATTGTCATCAATTAGTTTGGTGCCTAAATTTAGCTTGTATTCTCGCATTTGTACGAAATTTTTCTTTGGTGTACCCTTCTCTACTTCTACCATTCTATACTGCAACCAAGCATTTATAACGGCTAGGTCGAAAAGATGCGAACCCGGCTACGAACACGACTTTGCCCACGAGATGTTCCCCTTGAACTTCCTCTTGCTCATAAGTAGTCAATAGTAGTCAATAAGTATGAAGTTGAAGGACTATCCGAGTTGTCTGATGTTGCTGGAGAAGGTACAGAAATAACCAAATCATCTTCATCTTCGCTTGAACTACTGGAACCGCTTTTACGGTGATTACAGATTGTTTGGTTGGTTTCTGGTGGTTGGAACTCGGGATCTTCTTCTGAATCATCTCCAGAATAGTCGAAGTCGGAGTCATTCAAAACTTTTGCGATGAGGTTAGGTGTTAAGTAAAAAAAAAATGAAGAAATTATTAACGTACTTTATATAGTACTCGGGAAGACAGACGTGAAATATATTAATTACATACTTTTGTACTTTGCAGAGGACATAGAAGATAATATCAGGGTTAGGTTAGGAATATTTGATTTTTTTGGTAAAATATTACTTTGAACAATTAGTTTGTACTATCAACAACTGTTTTTGCACAAAAAACTATGAAATCACATAAAAACAGAAAATATTAACATGGATAAATTTACTTCTGCGTAAATGCACGTTCGCTCGCTCACCTTCCGACGCCATTTTCAAAAGAATGACGAATGTCAAATGTGTTGTTTTATTTTTTGTATTAACCAGTGTAGTCACTAGATGTCGCCAGTAACATATTTTTAGAACTAATAATGAAAATAGAGACCACAGATTATTATTTTTCCTACGTACTTTGTGTAGTACAGATGTACGCAGGAGGATATACTTATTTATGTTTCTGAAATTATTATTTACAAAGTTTCACGATCTCTCCACTGGCGATCCCAAAACATGCTGATATGTAGCGATACCCTTTTCACGGCTCCATGAATTCACGTGTCATTTAAATTATTCAAACCTTTCATACTGCTGACTTACATTGTCACTAAACAAGAAAAGAGGTAAGAAAAGGGGCTGAAAAATTGCAAAAAATATTTGTAATATTTTTCCTGTATCAACTTTTATCATTATTATACCCATATACACAGCGCGCAGAAGCGATGGCCGCTAGGGCAAGAAGGTTTTGAATGGCGACCACATAACGGAAAGCAGCGTAGGACGGCGCGGCGGCGACGGCTCGTAGCATGGTGGTCAGACGGCCTAAGAAAAAGTCAAGCGCAAGAAGTCGCTGGATGCAGGCCGCTGATAGCCGGTCATGCTGGAAGCGTTTCGGAGAGGTCTAAGTCCAACAGTGGACTTTTTGTGGTTAAGATAATAAGAATAAATAAATATGAATTTAGGAAGCGCCCTGCGTAAGATGGAGTATAAATATAACCTATTTGTCGGTATATTTTCCTTAAGATAATAGATAACTAAGCAAGTAACAGTATTAAGTTACACTTTGCGTTTTGACATCGACACACAATGGAATATAACTGGCTAACGACTGTATCCATTAATAATTTTCTGCCTGATTGTACCTTGTCGGTATGGCGATAGGATTATTTATGAGCAAAATATGAGTTATAATCGAATTTGGTATTTTATTACCGTCTAGAATTTCCCTTGGCAACGTGTAGAATTGCCTGGGTTAAGAGTATATGATACTCAATAATATTGTACGAATTCTAGTAAAATGGCCATTTCTTAGCACAATATGGACAAATATATTTATCAATGTTTATTTATTAAGAATTATTTACTAACTAACTTCTCATTGGACACTCTGCATTTTTGTAGACGACCTAATAGTTTCATTGTTAAATAAATTTATACGTACATATAAAAAGCTTTTGTCCTGAATGACTAACGTGGACTAACGCTGATCGTAGGGGACTTGGAGGATGTATTGTTCGTATGACTTAGGCATCCGATTAGAAAGGATTTTCCGAAATTCCCACTGGAAAGTGGATATACGCAACTGAAGTTGCGCGA
This sequence comes from Endotricha flammealis, assembly GCA_905163395.2. Taxonomy (NCBI): domain Eukaryota; kingdom Metazoa; phylum Arthropoda; class Insecta; order Lepidoptera; family Pyralidae; genus Endotricha; species Endotricha flammealis. Next base: position 8,514,638 of record LR990870.1, on the reverse strand, counting down.
ATTTCGCTTAGTATTAAAATAAAAAGCGATTTTTATATTGTGCCATTATAAAATTTGTTTTTTTTATATAGCGGAAACATCTCACGTTGTTTACGATAATTACATAGTATGAGAGCTAATCCATTACAGTTATTTGTTTACATATCACGAGATTCTAATAATAAAGTATAGTTTTATTGATAAATACAATATTTTGTGTACTTAATCGAACGGTTTAGAAGATTGGGATTTTTATATTTCTTAGTTGATCTAACTCTCTGTGTGTGTTTATAGTGGGGGGAACCGTAGACGTAGTAGTAGACAGAGAAGTCTCACAGAATATTGGCGTAAAGCACTAATGCTTTTCGTACTGTAAGTGAGAGATCAAAAAGCCCATCTCCTTTCCCTTCTCCTTCTAGTTACCCATTTTCTCGCTTTTTTGCTTGTTGCAGGCAAGGCAACTCATCGGTAGCACAGATTACCTAATAGTTACTGCGTTCGGTAGCGTTTCTGGTATTAATAATGTTCATAGGCAGCGGTTTCCATCATGTGGTTCGGCATGATTGTTTGCCTGCGCTGCGGTATTATAAAAAAAACTCTTGACTTTCGCCTAGCTATCAACTTCGCGAGTAGTGCCGCCTCGGTAACAAATTTTATTGCTGCACGCTTCACTCGGCTACGGATACTTTGTCTTATTCACTTTACGTTGACTCAGAAAAAGTTAAGATCGATTTCAATATAACGTGACGTAATTTTCCGCATGGAATCAGCCAGGTTTTGCATTAATGGGAGACCAATAAAATAAAATATAAAAGGGGTACTTACGATTTTATTTCACTACGTTGCCGACTGTATAGAGCCTTGAAAATCGGAGATTTATTTACACACAGTTCTTTTTTAATCCCGTTAATTTGACGTATGAGTTACGCTTGTGTTTTATTTTTAAAACTGTTAGTTTGTGTTAGAAGATTGTTTCCCGCGGGGTGCCATTGGGAAAATTAGAGATGTTGTTTTGTCTGCTACAGTTCATTATAGATTATTATTTTATCTTTTATGTAATCTACATGTATTTGTTATGTTGTTTTGACTAGTTGCTGCTTTAATTTTTCTTTATGTGAAAGTATGTCATTCCAATGTGAAAATATTTTTTATACTATAGGTGGCGCTGCAATTGCGATGTCGGCCGACAGATGGCGCCACAAGTCGCGCTATGGGTTGTTTTGTTGTCAGACGAGATCTGTGTCACAGTATAATAAATAGTACTAGCGACTAGCGTATCTATGTTATAAAACTAACCGCGAGCGAAGCCGCTGGGAAACACTAGAATCCTAACTATCCCAATCCTAACTAATATTATAAATGAGAAAGTGAGTTTGTTTGTTTGTTTGTTATTCCTTCACGGCTTGACTAATCAGCCGATCATTATGAAAATTTGTACAAATATTGTCAGGGGTACAATCCCGTGAAAGTATGTAATTCCAATGGGAAAATATTTTTTCTACTATAGAGGGCGCTGTATTGGCCAACAGATGGCGCCACAAGTCGCGCTATGTGTTGTTTTGTTGTCAAACGAATCTAATTATGTCATAAAATTAACGCGAGCGAAGCCGCTGGGAAACACTAGAATTAGGAATAAAACATTTAGTTATAAATGAATTTTAGAAAGGAACCGTATTTTACTTATTTTTCACTAGTCGTTTTTTTTAATTACCCATGGCAACGGGTTACCTATCTTTCTCTATCATAAAAAATCACATGAAGAGGAAAAAAGTACGTCATCACTTATGTACAACATTATGTTAATATCTACGTGAAATATGAAGCAAATATAAGGTATTTTTATTGAGGCATTTCATACACGATGTATGTGAGCAATAAAAATGATAAAACGAACATGATTCCCATTCCCAGGTACGAATTAAAATTCCCATTTGTGCATAAATTGTTTCATTTTTGGATAAATGACTAACATTTATCTATATTCATTCTGTTCGATGTGACAACTAAGTATAAGTGCTGACTGCTACCGCACACTAAGCCATAAGTGGCGAACACTAAACCATAAATAGTTACTTGGTAAATTAAACGTTCTGCCATAATACAGTAAGCACCGATGGACTGCAACTTGTGGCTCGGAGACTCACTTTGCATCGTAAGAACTGTAAATTTTAGGACATAAAGACGTATATTTTTCATATTATATTCATGACAATAACATCCCTTATGCTCATTATAATCTATTTAAGTGATTTAAGTTGTAAAGTGGATAAAAACCCAAACCTTCACATTTAAAATATTAGTAAATTAAATATTAATAATATAATTAAAAAAGTACTTATAGAAAGTTTTTAATAAGTATTTTGCGTGACCGTTTGTATTAGTTCCACAAAATATGAAATATCTACTCTAATAAAATATTTCACTTTCATAAAATTAATTTAGTATTAAGTACATATAACTGAGTAATACAATAGTTTAACTCAATCTCATTATAAAATAAATTCTGCTATATATTTTTAAATTACTTTCTCATACGTATTTGTCTTTTCAAAAGCTTTAGCACATCAAATAAAAGTGAGATTTAATTAAGTTTGTAAAGCGGCATTGATTGAAATAATCATTTTAATTAAGTACCTACCATTATTTTCTAAAGTAAATCAAATTTAAAATTGAGAGATATTGCATGATAACTAATACTCCATATAATTAAGTATCTCTCATTCGAAAGTTTTGCAATTCATACCTCTGTGATACCTACTACCTACTTGTATATAGAATTTCGGTTCCGGTAAATGTGTTTATTGTTCTTATATAACAAGCATTGAACCCGAAGAAGCAGCAATTAAGCCAGTAATGTACGCAACTGATTACATAATGAGAGATTTAAAAAAACCGGCGAAGTGTGAGTCGGACTCGCACACCAAGGGTTCCGTACAAACCTGTTTCAATTTTTTTTTTAATATTTTAATTATCTGGGGGCACGGCAGTGCCCCCGCATAGACGAGCCAAGCGGAGCGCAAAGGCACTACCTACCTTTTCTCGAAACGCTTCGTCGTTTTTTTGAACTCTCATAACTTTGGTTTGGATGATGCTAAATAGTTAAAAATTTCATGATATAATGACACCAGTACAATCATTGAACATTCAAAATTTGAATGTCGTAGCTATTGTACTTTAGATTTTATTAATGTCTCTATCTTAGGGGATGGAAGTTTGTATGAGATTTCCGCTTCCTAATATCCTAGAAAGCTGAAATTTGGTATGTATGCTAGTATTAGTACACAAACAACAAAAATATCATAAAACTTGGAACTTCATTTCAAAAGAAAAAAAAAGAAAAAATATATATATAAGCAACTTACAAAAAGAAATAAAATCCCACCAAAAACATTTTCATGTAAAATTTTGCCAAGACGAGACCATATGACTCGCACTGTCAAAAAGTTATCAGATCTCATGTAGAGCCAAGCTTCTAACTCTACACGCCCTACCTCTACAAGACCTAACTTCACAAACTCTACTCCTTAATCAAAATATGTGGCTTGGCCATTTCGCTACATTCACATAGGCGTAAGGTGAAAAATTTATAAACTATTCATCATCATATTTTTCGTTATACATTAGTTCTTGTAGTATGTAACGGTCATAACAATGGTATAATGCCATGTTGTGTTCCTACGGTGAGTAAGGTGTCCAGAGCTCCACGTGGGCGGTTGGGAGGGTTGGCAACGAGTGAGTGATACCTCCGGTATTGCAAGTGTCCATAGACTACGGTGACGGCTTTATGCTTGTTTGCCACCTTTGTGGTATAAAAAAAATACTAGTCTAATAGTCATTTAATGACATTATGATAGTCCATAATATGTGAAGATCAAAGCCACAGTTACGGTAAAGGCTAATGGACACAACAAAAAGTTAATAATCACACGGTTTAGACTAAACGCGGGCTTGCAAATGTCGGGTAATGGGAATTTATGAGTGTGATTACTGTCCTTTTTATGGGCCATGAATTCTGGGTAACAATGCCCATCTTCCGAGCTACGTTTGACAGAGACGACATTATTTAATAGTACTTAGTATTTAACTCACTGTCTTTAAGTGTTTTTAATTGATTTCATTTAAATAATTGTTTCTCTTTTCGTGTGCTGGTTAGTTGGTCTCTGTATTTTTAGGTCACCTGACGGTTATTTACTAAATGTGTCCATTAAAGTTCGGAGGAGCTCTATATTTTAACAAGTCAATGAGAACACTTAAAACATTCAAAATATTTATTTCATATCCAACAAAGTAAGTAATACATACATAATAGCAGCAATAGCATCGAACAAGTGTAACTTGTGGAAGATCTGGAATTCTAAACTAAGCCAAGGCCTGTATTACAGAACACCAGGTTCCCTCTTTATAACTGACTGAAGTCATCGTTACTTACGAGTTTATAGATCGAAACGAAAATATACAGATCGAAAAGACAAATCGGGTCGAAAATACAGAACTACGGCTGTAGATAACGTGTCGTCATTAGTTTGGTCAGATCGCCCTAAATCAGACGTCATGAAATAATGCTCTTCCACCCTAAGAAGATGCCACCCTCAACTTTCAAAAATCTTTTAAAAACACTATTGCTGAAGGCAGTATTGAGGATTTTATATACTACATATAGTAATCATATGTTATATTAACTAAATACCTACAATATTCGAATACAATGTACAAAGTTAATGAAAATGAAGAAATTTTGCGCGGTAAAGGCTGGGTCACCCCTTCCGTACAAATCATAATGAAATTAAAAAAACGCATTAAAAATATAAAAAAAACAGGTCTAGGTGGCGATTTTCATCTCAATTATATTCGGTGTAGCTTACCAGTGATTAACGGTGCTTATTCCGAGATTTCTGCGTCTGAGAGTTGAATTCTTTTAAAAGAGGAACTTTTATTAAAAGAAAAAAGAACGGTATTTAAATCATTAATTTAATAAAGTACAACGGTTCGGTTTACCTTTTTCGAAAAGGGTATCCTCTTAAATCTTTCTATTGCTGTAAGTTTATTTACTAAGAAAATATATAATAATGAAGTATCAAGTGTAGTTATCTAGGCAGTAAATTGTATATAAATAAAAATAAAAAATAAATATATATAATGGGACAATTCATACAGATTGAGCTGGCCCCAAAGTAAGTTCGAAACTTGTGTTATGGGATACTAACTCAACGATATTATATTTTATAACAAATACATACATAGATAAACATCCAAGACCCGAGGCCAATCAGAAAAAGTTCGTTTTTCATCATGACCCGACCGGGGATCGAACCCGGGACCTCCTGGGTGGCGGTCTGGCGTGGTAACCATTACGCCACGGAGGTCGTCATTGTAAGGATAACTACAACGAGAACTATACTAATTCTTATCCTTGGTGGTCGAGTGGTTAGCAGTTAAAGGCTACTTTATCCTAATTCCCAAGTATCATATTTAGCACATGAGACACTTTTGTGTACACGAACATGACTGTTTGCCTTTGTCTGTTATGTTTTAGAATGTATCCATACAATAAAATTAATGTGAAAGTGTGTTTGTTTGTTTGTTTGTCCTCCCTTCACGTCGAAAGTAATGAACGGATTGATATGATACGACGACCTCCGTGGCGTAATAGTTACCACGCCAGACCGCCACCCAGGAGGTCCCGGATTCGATCCCCGGTCGGGTCATGATGAAAAACGCACTTTTTCTGATTAGCCTCGGGTCTTGGATGTTTATCTATATATGTATTTGTTATAAAATATAATATCGTTAAGTTAGTATCCCATAACACAAGTTTCGAACTTACTTTGGGGCCAGCTCAATCTGTATGAATTATCCCTATATATTTATTTACTATTTATTATTATTATCATATGAATTTTTTATTGGGTATAGTTTAAGGTCGGAGAATGATATAAGGCCACTTTTTTCCTACGGGATAAAGAGATTCCCATAAGAAAAAATATTGACATATTCTCTTGACCACGCGGGCGGAGCCGCGGTAACAGCTAGTAAAAAAAAAAAAATTAACGCTAGTGAAATCGGTCACGCACACAAACAATGTGCATTTGTGTGCACGCCTTACAACATTGTTCTAGCCAAATGGTATTTTGTAGAACAAGAATGTTTATCTATAAGTACTAATATTATAAAGTTTGTTGTTTGAATTGAATAGGCTCCGAAACTACTGGACCGATTTCAAAAACTCTTTCACCAGTAGAAAGCTACATTATCAGGGAGTGACATAGGCTATAGTTTTTCCCGAAATTCAATGTGGTTCCCACGGGAACGGGTCCGGAACTTCACGCGGACGAAGTCGCGGGCAAAAAGCTATTAAATATAAACTATTATTGAAATATTTTCGTTACACAAACAAAAATAGCAACGACCAGTCCAAGAAAGATCCATCATCATTTTATTATGTAACTTCGGTGCTCTATGACAAGAAGAAGAGGCTTTAGAAAACAAGATTAAAAAAAACAATTTGGCACGAGACGTTAATACATTGGGTTAATGAAAATGTGGACACATATATTTATTTTCCACTCGTTCCTCCTCGTAAAAGCCGAGCTAGAAAAATATACTTGGTTTAGCTCCAACTTAAGATAACACTAGAAACATTTTTATTACAGACGTAATATGTACAAAGCGATAATATAAATGTCAAAGTTAAATCTTATCAACCCCTCATCCCATTGACTGCGGGCGATACACTCTCTCTTTAATCGAAAGGGATTAGAACGTACTCTGCCACGCTTATGCTCTAATTTAGATTTTTAATAGCTAGTGTTTTCAAACCACCCTGATGGCAACCGACTTGACTTAATGATTGTCTGTCATTCAACGACAACAGCCGATAAAGTTTCATTGTAAACTTTTTTTTTTAGCGAAACCCGTGCAACTTCGTTTGCGTGTATCCCGCTTTCCCGTGCGTATTTTTAAATTGTTCTCTCTGTAAGAACCATCCCCGTACTCCAACTACTCCAAGGAATATTCTAAAAAAAGAATTAGCGAAATCGGTCCAGCCGTTCTCGAGATTTGCGGTCAGCAACACATTCGGCGATTCATTTTTATGTTATATGTAGATAGATGAAATAAATTGTATGAATAAACAAAACACATCTGAGTGCTTAGTACGAGTTTTTTTGTTCACATTCGATCATGTCGACGTAAACAATCCGACCAAATAGAGAAGAACTCTCATATTGCAAATATTTAGGACGCGTGCTACATATCAAAATTATGCGGCTTACTTGGTCACGTTTCGAAGTGAGTAACCCGGCTAATTTGGATACGTAACACGCGTCTGATAAATTCACAATATGAAACAGTTTTACATTTTGGTCGGCTTGTAAACGTTAACACGTTCGAATGTGACCAAAAAACTCGTACTAAGCACTCAGAACTATCTATCCTCACCGGGATCAAATCAGTTTGCGTTGCTTTATATTCATGAGAACTAAAATTAATATTTGGTGAGAAAAATGTATGATTTGTTTTGTGAATATTCACAATAATACTGATGGAACAGTCTGTGTGGAGGTCGTATGAACTCTGAACCCTTTGAGGAAAATTGAATTACCATTCCATAAGTAGACATAAGTTATTCAAAATCAAAAAGTGCCTTTTTCACAAAAATGCGTTGATTTTACATAGCGCCTTCAATTTTTTAACGTAAGCTGAATAGCATACACACAAAGACATTTTAAAGTTAATGGCGCTTTAAAATAAATTATGATTGTCACTGTCATACAAAAAAAAGAAAAAAGAATATTTTAAGAGGGATTCGAGATCGCCGCCTTGTCAACGAAGGTCGTCTTAGATGGCGACCTCGGATCCTCACCGTACCACGTTGCCTTTTTAAAGTGTACTTTTTAGTCAAAAAGTGTTTATTTAAAATTCTTGACATTGGCGAAATTGTCTATGTGTCGTTAAGACACGACAGAAACGCCATTAATTAAGGAAGAATAAGAAGAAGATATTTTAAGACTTCATTTGGAATTAAGACTAAATAAATTTTTCCAACTGGTTGTATTTTATTCCAACTGGCACTAACTTCACAGTGGACATTTTCAAGGAAGGTTTAATAAATCGTTTAAAATTAACACGAGAAACACAAATAAAACCACGTCAGTAACAACACTGCTAGTTAAGTACTAAAATATTTATGAAACGAGGCCTTATAAAGTTAATACCTATTGCGCCATTACATGGTACGGTCGCCGCACCTGTTTAATTGACTGAAAGTACCGTAATATACCTATGTATTTATGTGTGTGGTCTACACCATTCAGCAAATTAATTTAAGTGTTTATACAATCGGTTTATTCTACTTAAAGGTTAAATGAGAATCGTATTACAATCATATTGATAGGATAAGGACGTCACGTCATAGTTTGCAGTCGCAGGCCCGTATTGTGGCCAGCTATACACGCCAGTGTCTGTTATGACACGGTTAGTACTATTACCTATCTAGTATACTACTCACTTTACATACCTAACAAAATGAGTGTTACCTAAAGCCCACCATTCACACGCAGATTGGTCCGGCGGATTGGTCGGCCATCGGACTAATCCGCCTGTGTATGGAAGCGACGAACCGGTCCGCCGGACTGTCAAATGGGTTGGCGTCGGGCTCGCGGCGAGCCGCGAGCGCCAACCGAACCCTCGCCCGACCCGACTAATCCGCGCGTGTGTGTGCAAGGCAGATTGGTCGGCCGACTCAGTCAGTGTCGAACTTCGACTGCGCGCTGCGCTCGTATTTATTTGTTTTTTTTTATTCAAATGTCTTTCGACGATAACAAACCGTTTTGGGAAGAATTTATTTATCTTTATAAGGAACTTTCTTAGATAATACAGGCGGCATATTAAAAAAATACACGTGTAGGGCTCACCAAAGTCACACACGTGTGTGGCTCACCAAGGTCCGGGCTCCCAACCCGGACCCGACCGCGACCAATCCGGCGTACCCATACACTGCACGAACCCTCCGCCAACCCACCGCCAACCCTCCACTCGAAGTGTGACTTTGGTGAGCCCTGCACGTGTACTCATTTAATATGCCGCCTGTACTATCTAAGCAAAAGTAGCTTTAATCGTCGTCGGAATAATGATTTTATCCGAGAAATGAAAAAAGAAACGGTTTGTTATCGTCGAAAGACATTATAATAAATAAAAAACAAATAAAAACGTGGTTTCGACACTGACTGAGTCGGCCGACCAATCTGACCTTGCACACACACGCGCGGATTGGTCGGGTCGGGCGAGGGTTCGGTTGGCGCTCGCGGCTCGCCGCGAGCCCGACGCCAACCCATTTGACAGTCTGGCGGACCGGTTCGTCGCTTCCATACACAGGCGGATTAGTCCGATGGCCGACCAATCCGCCGGACCAATCTGCGTGTGAATGGTGGGCTTAAGACTAAATATCAGTTAACCACGACAAGCTCATTAGCGGCGGCTAATTGGAACGATCCTATCACACAATACTATGATACTCGAGTTAACCTATTCATAAATGCCACTAAGCTCTATCACTTCAAATATATTGTATACCTCTAGAATATACATAATAATCCAGGTGATAAATTAGGTATCCAATTTCAATCAGATATTTAGGAATTCTGTCGAGATATTTTAATGAGAAAGTAAAAAATATACGTATCTTATATTGTCTACACTAATCTATACCATTAATATTGTTGGATTAAATGAAATAAATACCCGCTTTTGTAGAGGTACATTTTTCAATTTAGTTTAACATTCTTAGAACATAAAATAGTTACAAAAAAAGTAAATATGTATTTGGTATTTGCTACACCATTTATGGGGAATGGACTGAATCAACCCGTAATACACCAAAAGAAAGATACGGTGCCGAACGGATGCCCGCTATTCGGAAAATAGTACTATTTATGGGTAAATAAAATTACTTTGAACAAAATTGTTTAGAATATTTCAAAAAATTTGTCCTTTGTTCTATGTAGATGATCCTTGTGTTCGTGACAATTTGTTAAGAGATTTGTTTTCATAAAATAATAACAAGTTAAATGAACTAGCCCAATTCATAAATGTTCTATCACTCCTAAAAATATTATTGTTGTTCGTGTTATTTGCTTATGTTTGGCGTCCGAATTATTTATTTATCTTATATAGATACCAATCCTATTGCCGGGATATTGACAGAGTTTTCTTCTTGTCAAAAGACTAAAGCAATTTTGACAGTCCTCTTCAATATTATGTAGGTAGATCTCCCTTCATTGAACTTATATTTTAGTGCTGCTTTACTGCGAGCGGCGTTCAGTGTTTTAAGCCATGTAACGGTTACTGTCTTAGTTTAACGACTGCATAATCGTTAAAGTAAGTCAGTAACAGTTGATATTGACAACAACTTTGATGACGACCTCCGTGGCGCAATGGTTACCGCGCCGGCCCGCCAGAGGTCCCAGGTTCGAATCCCGGTCGGGTCATGATGAAAAAGGAACTTTTTCTGATTAGCCTCGGGTCTCGAATGTTTATCTATAAATGTATTTGGTATAAAATATAGAATCGTTGAGTTAGTATCCCATAACACAAGTTTCGAACTTACGAAGACGGTGTATAGACATTAAAAGACGTTCCAGTAAAGTTAAATAGAACAAGTTTCCCAGAAATATCTTATTTAGCAAAAGTATGATATTATTATAAAAGCTTCTAGGTATCAAATTACGTAATGTAGCCTCATGATTTGTGGTAAAGCGCTTACATTTCAACAAATTAACTTCTAAACGAGTTTCGACAAAACCTCCACGCGTAAAATATGTTAGAAGTTTGAATTACTGGAATTTATTCTTGACAATCCCGTGAGAATTGACATGCAAAAGTTTACTGTCGACCTGCTCAAACGGGAATTAAATTCAGTGGAACTTGATAACGGCCAAAACAATTCAAACACGTTTGTGAATTCCATTCAAGTTTTGGATACATGAGATCATTTCCAAAATGTAATTGTGTTTATTTTAACTTGATGGGTTTCATAACTTCTGTTAAGGGTCCTATACACATTATTATGTCGACTTAACGGCCGCTTTTTACATGATACTCTCCACCGGAGGAGGAAGAGAGGACGGTGTCTTTGTGAGCCTAGCTAGCACCCACCAAACCCCGCGCCGCTACTGCATTGCCAAAGTGGAAGTGTCATGGTTACAGCAGAAGCCTAACATTTTTTGCGTGAAACTACATCAAACAGAAAAGAAGAAAAACGAAGAGAACCGAAGATAATCTTTGATATAATACACAGAAATGTTTAGATATCGTTCAATCCTAATGATAATGAGCCGAATTGAATTGATCATTGAGTATATGAATACGCTAGCTCAATCATGTCAAATCAAATTAGTAAGCATCTAAATTCTCCCGGTTTGGCATCTTAAGAAATAAAGTAAGCACACAAGAAAATCTTCTACGTGGTTTTCGTGTGTTGTTAGGGTCTTAGCCATAGAGTAACTATATATGCATTGTAAGATCAAGGATACAATATTTTATTGGTAAGAAATATTTAAGTATTTAAGTACATGTCATTTATAAATATTTTTAGATCAATTTAAAATGATGAAAACCACTTTAGGTATATTTATTTATTTAAATAATAGCCAAGGTTTAACTGTTTCTTGTTTTCTCACACGTCACTTTTCTCCCGAAGATTGCCGAAGAGTTAACACTGACAAAACATTTTCATTCTCAAAAAAGGCCGTAACTGGCTTTCTTTCGCCATTTCTTTTCAATGGTCATTTTGCTTTTCTTTAGTAGTACATTTATTACACAAATAATTTATTACTATATGACGAGAGAAGGTGACTGTGAAGACCTACTCTTTAAATAAAGGTTTTGATACTTTTGAATCTTGAATGTTCACAGGAACTTTTTCTATGAAGTTTTTTTTTATACCTACCACACAGGTGGCAGACAAGCATACGATCGGCCTGATGGTAAGCCGTCACCGTAGCCTATAGATGCTTGCAATACCGGGGGTATCACTCACGAGCTGCCAACCCTCCCAAACCTCTGGAGACCTTACTCACCGTAGGAACACAACATGGCCGAGACCAATGCTATTTGGCTACGCTCTTTTGTAAGGTGGGAGGTCCTTCCCCAGACGGGCTGCTCCGATTTGAGCGGATTGTCCGCTATGCCCTACCTCTCTTAAAGTTGTCTTAGTATGTAGTTGATCAACGTTGTTGTCTGACGAATAGGAGGGATAGCGGTAGCCATCTCATTTTACTGTTTCATCTACTCTGGGTTATTCCAACTTGTGTATGTTCCATAAATATAATTTAGTAGGTAGGTCGTTGTGCTATATAAGATATTTATGATATTCATATAATATGTTGATTGTTAGTGTTTTATGGCTATGTTTTGTGTCATTATAAGTGAACTACAATGACAAAAATATTGTAAGTTCAACGTACTGTGACCTTTACTTGTTTATTGCAAACAGAAGTCATTTACAAATGTTAACATATTTTTTATATTTCTAAAAGCAAAAACGTAGGTACTATAAATTATACTTACGAAATAGTCTAGTCTTTATCTGGAGCCTGGGGCCTTGCTTGATTTTCTCAAATTCTTCTTGTAATTTGATGTTCATATTTGTCTACTATGAGCAAAGATTGGTCTATTAAAAGAAAATAGAACTTTTTTAATTTTATTGATAGTTGGACATTAGCGCGTTCAAACAAACTTTTCAGTTTTATTATAATGCTCGTAGAATTTATATTAAAATAGAGTTAAATAGTGTATACGTTATGGACAATTTTAAAAGTTGTGTAGTGTGTGTACTGCACCTCATCATACTAATATATAAGATCGTCTATTGTATGTAACAGAAGACAGTATTAAACCTATATTCAACCCGAACAATACGTATCATTTACGAACCTAGTACACACCTCTCTACATGGGACCAATTCCAAAAAAAAAACCAATAACGTAATTTCACACACTACAGTTGTGCTTTTATAAGTTTGAAGAAATATAATATAAAAAGTTAAGTTATAAAAAGTTAAGCCTGTGTTTAAATTAAAATCAAATCTCACAAGTTTTTTAATCTGTATCTAATAAACAGATAAATGTATATATATACTTTTACTTTCGTAACTTTGTCACAGTTGATACTTCTGTACTGTAGGTATCAAATGTGTTATATAAACCTTTGAAACAATCGAAAGTGTAACAAAACCAAACTCATATGTAACATTACAAATTGTAACACTTTTGGAATAAACAATTTGACTTTGACTCGCAAACAACTTTTGTACACAAACGTTAGAAGATTCGGAAATGTCATAAAGGAAAATGTTCGGAGAACAATGAAAAATTTCAATGTTATTCTTAGATTTTACGAGTTCCACAAGAACTAAAGGATGCTCAAGTTTAATAAAGAGATGATATTGCAACTCAGCGGGATAGTTTATAACATCGTTAAGTAACTTAATCTGAGTTATTAGTACGAAATAATTTAATAATGTTTGTGGTAACGAGTTGTGTTTTTTGCAACTAAAGTTAGTTGTTTTTTTTTTGTTGAATAGAGGCTTGTAGCACAGAGTAATACAGAGGGTTGACTCCCGACTAAATGAAAAATTTATACCTATTCTCATAGGGTTGACACCTTTGGCACGGTATTAAATTCAATATAAAAATAAAAACAACGTTTATAATAAAATGTTTTATTTAATAATGAAATTTACAATGTAGAACCATTCAAATATTCTTTTTTTTTTAAACATAAAGGAATATAAAAATTATTATTATTAAAAACTTTATCATTTTTTTAATAACAAATTAAATCTGTACTTATCTATACTACTATTATAAAGAGGAAAGATTTTGATTGATTGTTTGTGAATGGAGTGTTTGTGTTAAAATTTTAAATTTTGTTAAGTACCTACCCGTGCGAAGACGGAACGCGCCAGTGCTTAATAAAATATGTTTCATAATGCTATCAATTAAACGGTCAGCATTATGAAATGTCAATAAATAAATATTCTTGGACGAATCACACAACGCCAGCTAGTCCCAAACTAAATTGCTGAAACTAAATATACTTAAATACTTTTTTGTAAATAAATTATACATAGAAATCACCCAGATCAAGGCAAACAGACATGTTCATGCACACAAATGTTTGCCTTGCGCAGGATTTGAACCCGCGGCCCTTGGGATAAAGTGACCATTGCTAGCCACTCGACTACCGGGCCTGTCTATAAATGAGTGACCCGAAAATATTTTATTTTTTTGTTTCGTTTTAATTCCTTATTATTTCTGGTTTATAATACAAACATTTGTAATAAACATTAACATTGTTTAAACATTTGGTTCTATGTAATTTAGGTAAGTATACAATACTACTTATTAAAAATAGGTAGTAGCTGTGATAATAAGGTAGTAGGTACTTACAACAAGGTTCTATGTAATTTAGGTAAGTATACAATACTACTTATTAAAAATAGGTAGTAGCTGTGATAATAAGGTAGTAGGTACTTACAACAATATTCAAAAATAATAAATTTTCGTAAATCGTAGGTACCTACTTACTTCACATCATTTTTAGGGTACGAAAAAAAGAAATGTCCTTGTCCTTTTTTGAATTGGCCATACAAACACTACACGAACTTGGCATTGTACACGTCACAGAACGTGCGGCGCGGCGCGCGAGCGGCCGACGTCCCTGGCGTTAATACGGAAACTGAGCCGGTTCAAACCAGTTCTTACCGCGGTCGGAGCGTACGAGACCTCGTCGGTGAGAGCTCACGCACACATCGCCGTTCTTTGTATGCGTATACCTATTCTGGACGGTTGTTTGAAGCCAACCTTCTGTAGTATTCTGTGCTTGTAGTGATTGTGGTGAAGTGCATTTTTTACAGAGACCTGGACCTCCTTCTTTTTCTCAGCAAAACTGGTTATAGTACTAGTTACTAACTGCTACTGGTAACTAGTTATAGAAATTTAAAAAATAGTTTATCACGTAAAAACGTACAAATGTTTAGAATATGACATTGCACTCAAACTGTAAGCAAGCAAACCGTAGGAAATCCTACAGCCGCACCCTTGAGTTCTTACGGTTCTTACAGTTTGAGTTTTTCATAATAAAAATATATAATCAAAAGAATCAGTGATTCTCATCCACACAATTATTTCCTTTAGAATTTAACTCGACCACAAACCGGTTAATACATAAGCCAGTTAATGATTACGAAAGGGTTTCTTTAGCTTTATACTGACCGTTTTCCTAACCAGCCGTTTGGGCTTATCCCACGGGGCTAGTTGACTTAAATAGGTGTAATCAACCTAAAGCCAGCTCCAATCGCAGAAGTACCCACCATTCTGATAAATATGCCTGGAGTTTATTTGAACACATATATGATTGTTATGCGTCACTGGACTAATCGTAAGGCGTAAATAATTCGTCGTCTATTTTAAAAGCTGTAAACGGATTCCTGTAATATTTTTTTTACTTACAAAGATTTGAGAAGTTTTTGAAAAACGATAAGTGCGCAGAATGGACCTCGACAGTATTCGTGTATTTATGAGCAAAGTTTCTTTTAAAGTCGCTGGCCACTTTTACGAAACTGCTTAACAGCTTAACGCGAATCTGCTGTCAGTAGTGTCAGTTAATGAATGTAATCTACGAGCTATGTTGTGTTTTTAAAAATTACAATTTACAATTATAATGGAAGAAATTTCCTAATTTTTCTGCGGCGTTTCCTTGGAGCGGCAGTGACCGCCTCCGCCGCATACTGACAGGCGGGTGTCTGTGCCTTTTCACAAGGAGTGATTTCATAACATAAAATGTATTGTGTGCGACGCAGGCTGATTATGACTTTCGACAAAAATATGAAATTGAAATGTAAGTTTATTATAATGTTTTTTTCACATATATATTGTACAAAACAACACATTGTATATGTTTACATAAAGCTCCACAGCGAATTTTTTTTTTAAACATTCAACAAAAACACATACACAGAACTTTGTTTTTGAAACATGTTTCTCTACACACTGGACTGGAGTGTTAGAGCAATTATTACGAAATGGGCTGGCTCGACCGGGGAAGTACCACCCTCTCACAGAATATCGACGTGAAGCAGCAATCGTTTGGAAGCCCAACTCCTTCCCTATCCCCTCTTTCCGCCTCCTTCTTTCCCTTCCCTTACTTCTTCCATTCATCCAACTTCCTTGGTGGACAACGCATTGGTAGCGCCCCTGGTGTTACTGATGTCCATAGGCGGCGGTGACCGCTTTCCATCCGGTGGCCCGCTTGCTTGTTTGTCTACTGTATGACATCAAAAAATAAATAAATAAAAACGCTGTCCATAGCGGCTCGCGGTCGCGTAGCTTGTTTTGTGTAGCGAGGCGAAACAAAAATGGCGGATGATATGACAGTACCCTGCCCCACGACCCGCGCCCGGTGTTTTGTGTACGTGTTTTCCATCGGGAATGGAAAACAAAAACATTGTTGACGTACAGAAAAATGTGTATTGAAACAAAGTTTTGTGTAGGCGATTTTGTTGAATGTTTCGTGTTTTTGTTGATTGTGTAGGGTCCACGGACACACGCCGGCGGGGTTGCGGAAGTATCACCAGTGCCCGCGACCCCGCCACGTGAAGGCGGAGAAGGTGGCAGACAGTCAGGTTTTTAGTCGGTATCCCTCATTGGCTAGAGAGGCGAGCCCGACAGACCCCCGTGGCGCTTCCCCAAGTGGCGGGACATGCAGTAATGCATTTTCCTGACTATAAACAAAAAAAAAGGGGCAAAACACGCGCTATGGACGCGGCTTAAAGTATCCTTTGTATGATAGTGTTACCTTGTTTGTTTGTACCCATAACTCAAGGAGATCTCAACCTACAACTCTATAAATATTTTGTATTGTACCTCACGCCTGTTTGGTAGGTAGAGCTTAAGTCCGAGGATTCAACGTAAACATTTTCCTATGAAAATGTAATTTTCGTAATAATTCTAACTTATACCTTGTAAAAACGGTCAGAGCGGGCAAAATAACAATATCAGTCATTGACCTCAGCGAATCGTCAAAGTCAATGGCCGATATGACGGGACGTTTGAGATATAGGTTATTAATTTTCAGTAGAGAGTTATTTCTTGGAAAAGGTTGTATTTTCTGTATAGAAAAGACCATAAAACCATAATTGACATATGAATGAATCTACCCAATTATTGATTTAAAAATATATAATAGGAAGAAATTAAAATATTATATATGATAAGTACTTAGAGAGATAGGGCACAGCGGATAATCCGTGGAGGTCCTTCCTCAAATCGGAGCAGCCCATTTGGGGAAGGACCTCCACCTTACATATCGTAGTCAAATAGCATTGGTCTCGGCCATGTTGTGTTCCTACGGTCTCCAGAGCTCCACTTGGGGTTTTTTTTATTTTTTTTATTTTTTTTATATTTTTTATGCTTTCTGTCATACTAGTTCTCGCTTTTTTGCCTCTCGCACTTTCATTCTGCATACTGACCTTTCATACTGATTCTACTTTTGTTTCTATTGTTTTCTACTCTATATTCTTACATTCTAGGTGTAGGACTGGAGATTGGATCCAAGGGGTTTAAAGCCAGGTTTTCTTTATTTTACATTGTTTTTACATTCTTACGTTGTATCTTTTTTCTATTTTACATTTTTACTTCTTATTCTACTATAATATTCTATTTCTTTATTTTGCTTATTCTATATATTTTCCATATCTATTTACATATAATATATATACACTATAGATATGTTTTCCTTAATCTACTTTATTGCGTTTGTTAACACATTTTACAATTTTGCTTATATATTCTACGACTGCATCTCTGTGTTTTCTACAACTGATAAGCTGCGGGAGGTTTTGTTCTATTATTTTTGTATCTGTGCTTTGTTCCAGGTAGAGTCTGTGTGTGCTGAATTGGGGGCAGTGTACTAAGAGGTGGGGAACAGTCTCGTTCTCTTCCGGATCACAGATGCACGAAGGACTCTCCTTGCACTT
This sequence comes from Endotricha flammealis, assembly GCA_905163395.2. Lineage (NCBI taxonomy): Eukaryota > Metazoa > Arthropoda > Insecta > Lepidoptera > Pyralidae > Endotricha > Endotricha flammealis. The sequence continues at coordinate 8,496,624 of LR990870.1, read as the reverse complement.
GAATCTAGCCAAGTACCCGGAGAATCCTCCGTGCCCCGTGAGTGCGTGTGTTAGTTCGTGCGTGAGCTGTAGGTTTTTTACTGTTCTGTATGCGGCCGACGCCTCCGGGAAGAACAGTTTGGTGGTGGCGGCTGTAGTTTCTTCGGCGTATCTCCGATCCCATTCCTCAAGCGAGTCCATACGGATATTCCGCTTGACGAATGAGACCGGGCATTTGTCGTAGACTGGCTTGACTTTGGACCTCAGGGCAGCCTCTTTTGCCAGCTCGTCGGCTCTCTCATTGCCCTACATCGCCACGTGTGCTTTTATCCAGTACAGGGAGACGCTCCTGTTCTGGTCCATGCAGCTGCGGATGGCGTCTCTGGCTTCTACGGCAAGGGGCCACTTGGGGGGTTGGGATTGGGAAGGTTGGCAACGCGTGAGTGATACCTTCGGTATTGCAACCGTCTATAAGCTACGGTGACAGCTTACCATCAGGCGGACCGTATGCTTGTTTGCCACCTTTGTGGTATAAATAAAGAATATTCTATGTATCTTATAACATACTGGCAGTAGCAGTGGGGCGATATACGCTGTCTGTAGTCGCGTTGACAGCCGCGCCACTATACGAGCAGCATTTAGTGTGATGTCGTTCATCAAATTTATAGAATACAGATGCTCCCGTGCCGCTATGGATTCGCTCCCGCGGCCTGTATGTTTTACTTTTTAGATAAAATCAATATTAAAAATTATTTTATTCTGTGGGCACTAACACATTAAAACAATAAAGTATTTGAATTGGGGATCAAGTAGTTACCAAACCACCTCGAAGTTTGTTTACTCCAAGAATATGTCGAACAAGGCAACTACTAGAATTCTATCGAATAACTTCAGTAATAGAAAAGACTTACTGCTTTCGTTACGTAACTTAATATTATGAGAACCTATTATTATAGCTAGCTATATAATAATGTTATAGTTTTTGCCTTGAATTCTGCCAAAGTTTTCGAATTTTTCTCTGCTGGTTCTTCTAGAAATGTAATCTGTTTAGTACGCATAAGCCTTCTCCACTTTACCCTATCATTCGTTATCTCGACTGTAACATTCCTTCTTTACTTACATTTCTATGTAGGTATATTATCTTACACATACTCAGCCAATCTTTTATTAAAATGTTTTTTTCCCTTCTTTCAATAATTCTACTCGTAATTCTACCTAAACAAAAAATTACATAAACAGCTCAAAAAAGAATATTTAAAAGTACAAGCCTTATATCAAATTCTTAGTTCAAAAAGTAAAAAAAAAAATGTTTGAAATATGGATTTATATACAGTCGTCATAAAGTAAATTAAATATGGATTATAATACAGTCGTCATAGAGTAAATTGGTCACGGAAAGAGTAACGATTATGACGAATTTACTTATGGAGGGTAGAAAAATGTCGAAATTACTTTTTAACGAATGTCCTCAGGTTATTACTTGTTCTATGCAAATGTTCAGCACTCTTATTAGGTACCTCTCTAAACAAAACGTTAATGTTGTTTTTCTAATTACTTTAAATAATTATGATAATATCAGCAGCTCAGATGTTATTGCCTTTATATGTGATATCAGTTTCATCCCCACACAGAATAAAGATCTATTTGTGATTGCGAACATCAAATCATATGATATCTGGTACTTGATATGTATCCAAGACAATCAGGTTTAGAGCATGCTCATCTTAACCGCATGGCGCTATGTCTTTCTATCTAGCGGGACCCCACGAGCTAGACTAAAAAAACTAGTGGCTATGCTTAGTTCGTCCAATGTACCTAACGAATATATTCACAAGATCCATAGTACCTCAACCGTTTTGACAGAAATCGGAAAAAACCAACTCGTCTTGTTAAAAAAGTGTAAAAAAAAAACCTCGCAAAACTAAATAATAGTGAAAAATTCTTGAGGTACATTGAAAATGCAATGCAATGCAGCACATTTTCTGCGCGTATGAATTCAAATTGAAAAGGGGCCCGCTGGCTGACAAAGCTTTTTTTGGTGAATTTCTCCCGTTCTGTTAAAGATGCCTTGAAGGTAATACATAAATCGAGAGGTACATTGCGCTAAGTAACGATCCGTATCATTTTAATGTATTTCTATTTCGGTATGTATTTCTGGCAAGAAACAAAAGAAGTGCCCGCTGGGTAGACGAGTTGGTTTTTTCCAATTTCTGTCAAAACGGTTGAGGTACTATGGATCTTGTCAATATATTCGTGAGGTACATTGGACGACCTAAGCATTGCCATTAGTTTTTTTAGTCTAGCTCGTGGGGTTCCGCTAGATAGAACGACATCATGGCGCTGTGTGAAAAGTGTGTGAATTGACCCATGTTAGCTTTGATTTCCTAAGGGTTAACTACTTCCTGATAACAAGTTTACACAATATTTTCGTTCCCCTGCGAAATTTCCAAAATTCATTCATGTTTATTTAAAACATCGCATAATACACATATTAAAACTTCGTCTCGTTTACAGTTTGATAATCCAAAACAGCAAAGTTTGAAATTATTGATTTTTAGGGTACCGCGGTACTGTTAAAATAACAAATTAGGATTTCTAATCAAAAAGGGTCTATTAATAGAGCTTTGAGGGTTGTGTTTTTTTTTTAATAGACGCATGTATTGAGTCCGACTAGGTACTGATGACTAGACTACTAGTTACTACACCCTACACCGGTCAATTTGTGGGAGCAGTAGGCTCTCACAGCTTGTTAAGGAGCATGTTCTTATTAAAATTTTAAATTTAATAAAACATTATAGGTATAGAAAATTATTGACATAAAAGTGATAAAAAAGGTGAGTATAAAAAAAACAAATGAGGTCTCGCAGGCTAGTAAAGGCGTGCGGCCTCCTTAGTTGGAAATTCTTCCCAACTTCGCTTATGAATTAACAGTGTCTGTCAATCCATTAACCTCGGCGTAGGATAACATTGGAAGAGGAAGGTCCAACGGCAGAGCAACGGGGGATGAGGGTTGCGAGTGCGTCGTGCCGAAGATGAACCTAGATGCTGTTCAAAGTGTGTGTTGCCAGTTCCTCTTAGCTCAAATCTGCCTCCCGACGTGTTGGAGTAAAAAATTGTGACGATTCGAAAGAGCGTATTTAGGCCTATTTGAATAAAAATATTTGACTTCGACTTTGTGTGTTGTTTGTGTTTGTTTGTTTGTTTGTTTTGACTTTTAGGGCCGATTTCACCACCTCTGAATTCTTCTGAAAAGCTTATTCTTATTATTTAAATATGTGATACGGAACTCTACGGAACCGCTTCCTTATAGTCTGTTTTATGATTTTTGTTTCAAAATACTTTGTTATATCAAAAACACCTAAAGGGGCTTTGGGCTCATTGTATCTATTTTCTACTTGAGTAGAATCTTTGCTGACGTTAAACCCCGTATTTTGTTCTGCCCGCCTTAATTTAAGTTATTTATAGGCTTTCATTCGTCTACGTTCAAGGGAAGGGCGGTGAAAGGTAAAGTTAAGCAAACATTTGTTATAAAATTAAATGCCAAAACAACTTAAAGGAGGTGATCTAATTCCATCATTAAAAATACCCACAATAAGCGCAGCAATCATGAAAAGAAATTCCGAAAATTGACTGACGTTTCGTTGAATTCTAACCAGTTTTGAACCTAATTCTAATTAGTAATGTCTTTTTTGATAGGACTACGCGTTTCGTTGTTTCGGATGGACACTTTCATGGTAGCCCCGAAGATTTTAATATGAACGCCTACAAACCTTTATGAGCAAAAAAAGTGTTAGCCACCAGATAGAGATCGTTTAGGATAAAATTTATAAAATAAAATCTGGAATAATATTTTTGCGCCGAAGCCTGTTTTTTTACCTCTTTTAAAGTTCTACCAAAATCTATAGAGTACCTATTTGTGAAAATAATAAAATATTATTGTACGGTTACTAGTTAACGCCCACGGTATTTCCAGCCTTTCTCATGTCATACCGCAGGCAAACAAGCAAGCGGGTCACCAGATGGACAGTGGTTACCGCCGCCGTCTATAAACATCATATCAACACCTGGCGGTGGCTCTGCCAATTCTTTTGTACTGCTGCCTGCAGATGAGCGTGAAGGTGGAAATACTATCATGGACCTCCGATCTGATTGCGCTGCTGGTGTCGACGGTGTTTCAGGTCATTTATTGAGAACGTACTACGTAAGTTCGAAACTTGTGTTATGGGATACTAACTCAACGATATTATATTTTATAACAAATACATATATAGATAAACATCCAAGACCCGAGGCCAATTAGAAAAAGTTCGTTTTTCATCATGACTCGACCGGGGATCGAACCCGGGACCTCCTGGGTGGCGGTCTGGCTTGGTAACCATTACGCCACGGAGGTCGTCCTCAATAACTAATTAATACTGATGTGTTCCCTCGTAGCCTAAAGATTTCGCTCATCAAGCCTGTTCATAAAAGCGGTGACAGAGATGGTGTCGATAACTATAGGCCGATATCCATTTTGCCTGCTGTCTCAAAAATTACTTGAAGTTAATAACCTTTTATCACCAGCCCAATTTGGTTTCCGTAAAGGCAAATCAACTGATGATGCTGTGCATGGACTTATTGACGTGATAGTAAATAAACTTGACGCGGGTTTTAAGATGCTAGCGGTGTTCTTGGATTTGGCGAAGGCTTTCGACACTGTCTTTGTCCCCCTTCTCGTAAATAGCTGGAATACATTGGAATCAGAGGAGTTCCGTTGTCTCTTTTTGAGAGCTATCTCTCTGAAAGATGCCAAAAGGTTAAAATTGGCAACATTATCAGTGCCGAGCCTCCCACCTCTTCTTTTGGAGTGTATTGTTTAGAGTATATTGGGCCCTACCCTTTTCCTAGTGTATATAAACAACCTTTGTCAATTGAACTTTAAATCTGGGCTTATCTATACTTTTGCGGATGACACCGCTTTAGTGTTCCATGGTGACACTTACCAAAATGCTCAACTTGGATTCAATAAGGTCAGTGCTTGGCTGCGAGCGAATGTTCTGACGCTCCATTGAGCTGGTTGGAGCATTTGGTTTGGAGAAAACCAAATATCTGACTTTCGGACTTAAGAGGAATTATTTACCTACTACGGGAGATATAATTGCGCATAGCTGTAGTGATGGGAACCAAAATTGTCGCCTCTGCCCTACCCTCCAACGCAGTGATACAGTCAAATATCTAGGAGTTACGCTGGATAGTACACTAAGCTTTAAAGCCCATATCCAAACACTTGTGGCAAAATTAAGAAAATTAATCTATGTTTTTAAAAACCTCCAACATATAGCAGATAGAAAAGTTCTTAGAATGGTCTATCTGGCACTGTGTCACTCACTGATAGGGTACTGTATTACTGTATGGGGTGGGTCAGCCAAAAAATTGTTGCTAGAGGTTGAACGTGCGCAACGAGCAATTCTCAAGGTTGGTGCTTTTCTTTCTTTTCGGCATCCTACATCGGATCTTTATCAAGTGTGGGACGTACTTTCAGTGAGGCAAACGTTTGTTCTTTCGACTGTTCTCAAAGTTCACTTGATATGGGATATGACCCGAGTAGTATTGCGCATGTGAGAAGGAAAGACAAGGTCTGCACAGTAAAAGGTCTAAACACAAAATTTTCGAATAGATTCTATTGCTTCCAGGGCTGCCATCTCTACAACAAAGCCAACAAAGAACTATCCATTTACGGCATGTGTCGTAGTGAGTGTAAATATGCACTTACCAAATGGCTTAAAACTTCTAAACGTAATTACTTAGGTAACGATTTAAATTTTAAAAACTTAATATTCTTATTTACTTTCATATTTTCTTAATACAAGTCTCAAGTAATAAAAAAAAACTAGGTAGGTACTTATTATATAAAATAAACTTTTATACTCATCTAGGAGCATAAACATACTCGCAAATCCATTAATACCCCCCCCCCCCCGTTCATAGTTTTATGTTTCTGCACTTATGTATAAAATCATATTATATTATATATATAAACATTGATAAATATATGGCGCGGAGGGGGCCTGGTGACCTGTTAATACAGGTAGGTTTCTACCCACCTAGTACAGGCACCAGTCTTCTCCACACCTAGGTTTATAAATTATGTTTAAACTTATGTATGTATATTAGTTATAGTATTGTAACCTGTGGAGAGAAAATAAATAACTATTCTATTCTATTCTATTCTATCATACCAGGGGCTCGACCAATGTGTTGCCTGCTACAAGGAAGGTAATAGGGAGAGATACGAAAAATTAATAACAATATAGGGACAAATCACACAGATTGAGCTAGCTTCAAAGTAAGTTCGAAACTTGTGTTATGGGATACTAACTCAACGATACTATATTTTATAACAAATACATATATAGATAACATCCAAGATCCGAGGCCAATCAGAAAAAGTTCGTTTTTCACCATGACCCGACCGGAATTCGAACCCTGGCGAGGTAACCATTACGCCACGGAGGTTGTCATAAATATGGAAAAGGGAAGAGAGTTGGGCATCTCGCTCTCAAGGAAACCAACCAAATATATAAAACGGATTGCTGCTTTACGCCGATATGTGAATGTGGTGAGCTAGTCCATTTCAAAAATACGCTACTACTCCTATTCTATAACTCCTCCAGCCTACTCCCGTTGATCCTTTTTCTTTAGATAATTAAAAAAAAAAACTTAAGGTAAACTGCTTTACTAATCTGTGGTAGCGAAACTATGCGTGTCGCGATCAAAAATAAGAAATAATCCGCGACGACCACCTCTGCCCATCCTTTTTTTGCGTTTGCAACTCAGCGTTAGTACCACAAATGCCACGAATAAATTTATATTCAAGGCTAAAATAAAAAACTTATTTATTTATAGCTATTATAATATTTCTTACAGTCTTATGAATTTATTGTTAATATATTCATATTCATACATAAAAGTTATTTCCTTAAGTATATAAGTTTTTATTATCCTTCTGATAAAGTGGATAGATACGATCGAATTCTAACTACCGCAAGTTGGTTAAACTGCGCCTATTTAAGCACAGTGCCCTACAGATTTGCGAAGTTAGACTATAAAATTTGCATTGTTTCACTTCTATGATCATTAAATGGGGCTACTTGTTTTTTGTTTGGGAGTTCAATAAAAATCTATCTAGCAATCTAGCAACGATTTGCAAAAAATAGTTTTAAAGTTGACACATTCATTAACTCTCAAGCTATCTCCTTTTTTGACAATGATAGCATCTGATTTTATGTGTCATTAACTTTAAAACGTATTAGCCTGAAAAAGGACATCAACCAAAATCGGCTAAATCGGCTTGTCGTGAACCAAAACAAAGAACAACATATAATTTAAATAAAGTTTTCTAATAGTAATATAATGAATTTTAGTCAATGATATATGGAGTATGAAAATAAATAATAAAAAATGCAATTTTAATAAGATAGTCAATGATTTATAATAGTATTTGCCGATCGCAGTGTTGTCAAATGCATAGACAAAATTAGACTTTACTCTCTGTTCACCTTCGATCATATTTGTTCACAGTTCTTTTACCCCTGACAGATGACACAGACACAACAATTGGACATAGTATACATAGACAATTACACACTAAAAATTTAAATAAATAAATAAATAATTTATTTAACAGGTTTAAAAAACTCAATGCCTAAATACGGCTCTTTTTTCGATTGAGCCCACGTGTATGTTGTTTGATCAATGGCTATAACTGTTCGAGCATTCCTTAAAAAAAAATCTTATTTCATTTTGACTTTCTTTCGTGTTCTCGTTAGAAGAATATATACTCGATGTCTTGTTTCAAACAATTTTATGGAATATTCGAGGGAATAATTTAGTCGTGTTGATCTCTTTGAGGTTTTATCTCTAAGGCGTATCTTATTGCCATTTAAATAATACTTTATGGATCCCAGAATAAAACGCTCAGACATTCATTTAAGTGTTGCGTAGGTGTGTATTACTGTCAAGCATGTATTTGTTAACTAGTTTGCTTAATTACATTTTATGTTAATGTTTAAAATTTCTTATTTACAGCTTGTCACTAAAGCTTGGAACCTTATTAAATTATACACAATTTGACCCATCGCCATCTGGTCCCAAAATAGGATATGTCCTATGTCATTGCATGTATTTCAAAGCAGTAACTTTTATAAATTCATGCTTATATACATCATCGTTATATTTTTTATTGATTACCATACTATTAACAGCAAATCCGAGTAAAAGCATATTAATTGTTAAGTTGTGCAAAAAAACTACTACTATTTCCTATTTAAAGTTGGTCGCAAAAAGTGAATGGCATTGTTCTTTTATTTGTACAAGTTTTTTTACTTTGGAAAAACCCATAGCGATTCATATAGTTTATTTGTGGAGAGTGCTCTTGGGTCTAACACGATATTGTACTGTACCCGATGATATATCACTAAAAGTGTAGATATGTTATACGCTATTCGAGATCCGGGATTAACCCACCAAACATTCCCACTGCTGTGTATATAGGCAAGGTTATCACGATGCCTACTCCGATCGGGACATTTTAAGCGAGTGAGCGATAGCGATGCATGTAGAGATGCCTATAGGATCTATATTTAGAATTTTTCTCAGCTAATGAAATGTAATGTTCAATGTTATTAAAATACCTTCAACTTCATAAATTTCATTACAGAGATTTTATATTGCTTAAATCTTTGTGCATTTCATAAGAGTTTCCATGGCCATCTGCTTACTCCATCATCAGATCAGCTTCAATAGCCATCATAATGTAGCATTGTCAATTAAAATATAACTATTACGTCATAAAATGGTAAAAATTTTCTTTGTAAGACTAGATTTGTTAACATACACAATTATACACACACACATAAAAGTTTATAACAAAAAAGAGATTGAAAATTGATATTGTTGTGAATTGTGATTACTTGTGATTCGAACATTATGTACCTAACTAATCTAGACATTTTTCCACATCATTGTATTGTACCCTATTCCGCCCTTTTTGGCGGTCAAAAGGTATTAAGGCCGTATTCATACGTTTGGAACCTTTTACGCCGATTCCCTTTATTGTGTTGTTTTTCTGAAACTGCTAACAACACGTGGGCGTCTGTATTGTCATCAATCAATGTTTTTGGTATCTCAGTAGGATTCCATAATAACGACAACGTTGACAGAACCTAACTTTTGTAATATTTTATGTCACTGTCTGATTAGGTTACAGTGCTACAAGGCTATTTATGAACGTGGCCGAAATTGGAACTACAACTCCCGTTCATATTGTATGTCACTTTTCGACAGTTCGCCTTTGGCAAAATGTATGAAAATATGCCACAGTAACGCCCTCGCACAACTGTCACTCACGTTCATAATATCCTTGTACATCTGTACGTAAGGTGCCGACATTTATGTGTCATTTCTGTACAAATTTTAGGAATGGTGAAAAAATAAAATATACATTTTTCTACAAATCACACAACGCCATCTAGTTCTAAACTAAGCAAAGCTTGTACAGTCAAGCAAAGGAAGAGCTGACCAGGGTAGAGTACTAAGTATAAAGATTTTAACCATAATAATGTAAGCATCGTTATGGAACTTTGTAATTGCATCATTGTTAGCCACTTGAACTTCGGACACTTCGATTCCTGCGCTAGGCAAACATTTTGTGTGCATGAACATGTCTGTTTGCCTTGGTCTGGGTGTTTTCTATTTATAATAAGTATTTATTTACAAAAAAAAGTATTTAACTATATTTATCAGCAATCTAGTAGGTACCCCCATAGTACAAGCTTAGTTGCTTAGTTTGGGACTAGATGGCGTTGTGTGATTCGTCACAATACAATGGATTTAATAGATTATAATTATTTTACTTTTACTAGTATAAAAATAGTTATATTTGTTCCATGTAACCTCTGAGTTATTTCTAAAAGTAGCAATTTCCCCTGTGATAGAAGAGCAATTTAACCCTCGGCCTTCATATTGATTGCTGTATGAGGGCACAAGATGGACATTTTCATAACAACACAGTGTAAGACAGTGTTGTAATCGCAGAGTAGGTAATATTAGCGGCAGAGAGAACTTAAACATTTCTTTCATAGATCTTTCGTAGAACATTTAAGTGGATTTCATCCGAATCTGTTTTTATGAACTCGCTAATTTTAGGAAGTAATTAGATTTGAAAATTTTTCATTTGATATAACAAATTATTAAGAAAGATTTTAAGCTGCTTAACAGTAAGCTACGACCCTTGAAGGCCCAGAAGGGCGGGGAAAGTCACGGGCAATGACTAGTCCGATTATATTTTTTTAAATAGTTTGAAATGAAGACGCTTTTGCTGTTTGTTCGCCTATGGTGCTAATTCTGTTGTACATTTAACTAGACTAAACGAATTTTGACAGGACCAAAGGTGTTGTTGTCCTTCCTTGGTTTACAATTAGTGACAAGGATAGCAACACTTCTAGTCCTGTCAAAATTAGTTTAGTCTAGTTAATGTACAACAGAATTAGCACCAGTATCTTTTAAAATACTCAAGGGATTATAATGCAGTTTTCCGAAAGCTATAGCTACACTGGACAGAAAGGTCGAACGGGACACTGGGAGAGACATGTCGAACGGGGCTTATCTGCTGTATGACATACAAAAAAAAAAGGTCGGATTTTATTGACAAAATTGTTATAAAGGAAATTTCTACACACGGCCGATTGACTTTTTGTCGCCGAGAAACCTTTATATCGTCTTTGTTACTTATGGCTCTTTACATCTTGGTATTACATAAAACCTTTCTAATAAAGCAATTTAGGCTATGTAAGGATTTGTAAGAAATATCTAACAATTTAGGTATAATACTATACGTAGGACTGGATTATGAACAAGATTCTTTTGAGAGTCAGGCGTCACCTACACGAGTGAGCGTATCATCATACCAACCCAATCATCCCACTGCAGGGATACGGATCTCCCTTCAATCGAAGGTGATTAGAGCTTACTCTGCCACGCTGCTCCAATGCGGATTGGCAGAGGCCGGTATTTTCAAGCCGCCCGAAGGCCACCGACTTGGCTTAACGACTGTCATCTATCGACAACAGCCGTGACCGACGGCTTAACGTGCACTCCGAAGCACAGGGAAGCTCGAGATTACGAAACCCATCCAAACACTGGCTAAGGTCGACGTTGCTTGACTTGTATGTTCATATTAGAGTGCGATACACAGCGACGCCATCGAGCTCCTCGATGGCGGCGCTGTGTCAAGCGTATCGCGGCGATATTATTGACAAAATACACATATTTCCATACATTATCTCAGAAAGTCTCTCTACACCGTAATGCCGGGTCAGACTGCTGTAACGTACATGTAATCATTGTAATTTAGCACGCATTGAAAGAATTTCCCGTACAATTAATGCTCTGTTCATGCGCGTAGTGTGCACGGTTTGTGCGCACAAGGCGACCACACTATGGAATTTTTGTTACTTTACATGTAACAGCAGTCTGTACCCGGCATAATATCGGGAGATGGAGATACGTTCTCAAAGTATGTATGGAAATACGTGGCATGGCGATAATATAGCCGCATTCTATCGCTCATGAAGGAGGCGACAATGCTAACTGTACACTCACGCGAAGTTGACGCGAAGTTAGAAGACAAAGGAAAAGTGTTCTTGTTTCGTTTCAACTTCCTATGTATAAGCTTTCTTTTTAGTTGCGTTAAATATCTTATTTAATAATAGTTTAAAGAATGATTCTACAAAACACGCGCAAAATTTCAATACGATTTCACATTCATAGATATATAGTGAGTTTCATGCTGTCCCTTTTTGTCGTTCTTGGTTTGTCAGTGACGGCCATAGTTTATTTACACATTTTAAAGTAAAAGAAACATTAATTTTTCGTATTAATGTTTTTTTGACTTAAAAAATGTGTTTGTAAAACTCGCCAATATTCAAAGTAAACTTGTTTATCTTTTTCATTAAAAAAAATACATTAGAAAGGACAGGTATCTATTTTAATAAGCAATAACGTTTGAATAACTTCTTTCATTCATAAAACAATATTTAAATTTCCACCTTTAAAAAAAAAATCTATTATTTTACTTTAAAAAAATTACATCTACTTTTTTTTGTGAGTCCCTGCGAACTTTCACTAAACCCAGACAAAAAAAAATTAAAAATTCTAAAATCTTTTATTCAGAAAATAGGTTTTCACAAACACGTTCTCTTGTCAGAGTATACAGTAACAGATGATTTTTATAAATTAATCTACTCTATACACTACTACCATTTCGGAAACAAGAGCAAAATGACCACTGGTAAAAGAAATGGCGAAAGTTACGGCCTTTTTTGTCATTTCAAAATAAATCGTATTTTTTTTTACATATTATGCTAGGTACATCGGGGCAAGCCCACCACACATTCCCACCGATGTGTCTCCTGGGTAGCCAGGATCAACAACGGCGACCTCAGATTGACAATAAGCAATAAAGCTTGTTGACGTCCCGGGGGAGAAAACTACAGCTGTCTTGGAACTCACAACGAATTTAATCAGAAAGAAGATAGTCGGAGTAGGAAGTATTGAAAGGACTTCCCTCCTTAACAACTACGTCAGAAACAGCAATTTGAAGCAAAAGGCATTATACCCTAGAGAGATGGCAAATCAAGTGAGGCTCGATTGCCGAGCACCACTGTCTATTGTTACATTACTATTGGGACCTTATGGAGTTATCTATGTATAGTATTTTTGTGATAAATTTGCAAATAAAGCATATTCTATCTATCTATCTCAAATATGCTGAACCTTCAACGAAAACTATTACGGTTAAGAAGGTTCTACTAGTTACAGAGTAATAGCCGACGAACTTATAAAATACAATTTTCTTTGATGAAAAATTACAAAATAAATGTGATAGAATATGATATTGGACTCATTTTCAAGCAAGCAAAGCACAGAAAATACGGAACCCTACACTGTGCGTGGCCCGATACGCACTTGACCGGCTTTATTCATCATGCATGGCATGACCCGACCGGGACTTGAACGCGGGACCTCCATGGTGGCGATCCGGCATGGTAACCATTACGCCACTGAGGTTGCCGAACAATATAAAACATAACACAATATTAAACCCGTACGTACAATGTTAATAAAATTTACTATCAATTGGCAAACAGCTTTAAAAATCCCTCTAAATTCAAATTTTAATGGTTGAGGCTAAGAAAACGCATAGATAAACAATTCAATGGGTTGTTGCGGAGAACAGTGAAATAAAACGCTGTTTTCAGTGGGCAGAGTAACCGCGCGTATCAGTTGGACTCGAGCCTGCGAGCTATTTGAAGGTCTCACAGAGCCGTCCACGTGCGTGTGAAAACGCTCTTACACTTTGGTGTTTTATAAAAACTCTTCGTGTATAAAAATAATAAGTGATAATTAATAAACTTTATTTTGAGTTTAAAACGATATAACATTGTGTACCTACTCTGTGTGTAAAACAATTTCCTAAACAAGTGAAAAGTTTGAAAATTATTTGAAAGGTAAAATTTTTGTTATTTTAAAAGTTTATATGTAATAATTTTATTTCTATTATTATATCTGATAATATTTAAAAATTATTTTTTTCAAATTATAGAATTATATCTAAATGTAAGTAAGTACACTTATATAGATTTTTAGATAGGTATAAATACTTTCTAAGGAATAGATTGCTAATAAATATTCATAATAAAAGAACACCTTTGATCTTTTTAAAAATGTTATTCAGTCTCAATGTGAACAATAAGTATTCTATTTTTACATGAACACGGAAGTATTTTAGTAAGTATATTGACATTACGTATAGCTACTTTAGGTAAAAAAACTGCAAATTGAAATTTGAGTTGATTTGTCAGTTTTGTGATAACAAAAAAAACTTTTTACCTAATGAAAAACAAAGCCGATCCGTTGAAAAATTATTAAGCTTAATGAAAATGGATCATTGTTCAAAATTGAACAGTATTAATGACTATTTTTTTTAAGTCGCACTTTGCCTATACTTACGTAATTAAAAAGCTTAAGTTTCATGCTTTGTGTTACAACCGAATAGGGTGAATTAACTTGAACGAACTTTCTACAGATGAAATGAAATGAAATGAAATCGTTTATTTCAGAAATTAGACCTTCACAGGCACTTTTTCTTGTCATTTACAACTTGTTTATATAAAGAAAATAAACTACGTTATATACTACCACCATTTCGGACACAAGCAAAATGGCAACCGGTAAAAAGAAATGGCGAAAGAAAACCGGTTATGGCCTTTTTTGTCATTTTGTACTTTTTTCTTCTTTTTTTTTCCACTCATTAGTTACAATGTAGGTATAAGTACATTAAAATTTATAAGAAGAATACGCGGAATGTTATACACAATGGTGTGGAATGAACAAGTCTTAAATCTACAATAAAATAAAAAAGTCAGTACTGACAAGAGTGAGCAGACCAGTCCCCCCAGGCAGCACCCGTTCACGAGTTGACGCGAGAGTCAGCCATCGCTGTGCTCAACCATATTAGAGGGAACTCAGCGACCCGACTCCCGACGCCACCACCAGTTTGGACATTTAAGCGAGCATGAAATATTCAACCCTATCAGATAGTTGAAGAAATGAAAAGGAACAAAATGCATAGTGTTGTACAGACTGATACGCGCTCCATGAGAAAAAGGCACTGTCAAAGGATATTGGACTCTTTTGACCGCTATCCCTTCTGACAGACAACATCCATCAATTTGACAGACAAGAATTGTAAACATTGTATGTAATGCTGCTGGCGTTGACCCAGTGGGATGACAGTCAGTATAATGACATCACAAATTATCTGTCAAAAGATACGCTCTCTATGGTACAAAACTCCACGCTTCATTACCAAGAAAACCCATTTTATTCGTTTTTAGTGCAGCACGCGGATACCAACTCTATTAAGGGTCGTCCAGACGACCAATTTCTACTTTTGATCACTTTTTTTTATTCTGGCAACATTGTAAAAAACATGGATATAGAAATCAAACATAAGAGTTTATTACTACATCCATGGTAGAAAAGGATACCAAAAAGTATTGTAATATGGAAACATAAAGAAAACAAAAAAGTACCTATGTCACGAAAAATAATAAATTAAACTTCAAAACTTTTCACATTTTATTTCCAAGCTTTTTTGTATAAATATTTATAAAATAATATAATAATGCCTGCTATTTGTATTTTTGGATGTAATTAAAAGGTAAAGCTTAAAATAATGTTAATATTCATTTTATACCATGAAAACTAAATATATATTCATTATATACTGTTATTTCAGGTGTACCTTTACATTCTTTTCCAAATACAATGTAATACCGAGGTAATACCCAGAAAGATTTAAAACTTGGGTTCAAGTTTGTGGGGGGGCTCTCAATTCAGAAAAAGATTTCACAAAATATCAAAAATCAAAAGTTTGCGATATTCATTTCAAATATATTCACAAAAATAGAAAAAATAGATTCTATTACATCTAACCGGTAAGTTAGAATCACTTTCTCTTCTTCTACTTGTTTGTTCTTCTTTCAATAATTAATAAAATTAATTTCAGCCAATGATTCTATCCAGATCCAGAGCCAGACACAATCACCACACATTTCACCTCATTTCGTGAAAAGATATGGCGACACGATGTATTCTCATGTATACATTTAAAATTGCACCGGACGGTAAAGTATTAAAATAGTATTTTGGTTGGTAAATTGTTATACGAAGGAGAAGACAAAATAAAAAATGCTGCAAAATTATATTACGAAAAACATAAACATTATAAAAATAATACACATTTCGAAATCACATCAAACTTAAGCTACATGACTTATCACCAGAATCACAAAATTTTCAAATGTTATTAAATTTAAACCTGGTCAATTTAATTTTCAAAATTTATCAACACATCAATGACACGGCTAGTCATTTTTTAAAATGCTTTATCGTCTACCTAACCTACGTATGGGAGATAGGTACCTACCTACCTACAAAAAATATTATTCAAATTTTCTCTTTTCTCTTATTGTCTTTGAAATTTTTACCTGAAATTTTTTGCTATAAATTTACGTACAGTCAACAAAGGAGTAACTGACCCCCCCCCCCCCCCCCTCCTGTACATATGATTAAAGATTTCTAAGAATTGCTTGAAGGGATTTACTTGAAAATTTATTGATCAATAGTATTCATATTGTACTATGTAATTACAAATTTTCAAGTAAATCCCTTCACGCAATATATAGAAATCTTTAATCATATATACAGAGGGGGGGGTCAGTCAATGGTATTTTCTTGGTTTCCTTCTGATTCTGATCTAATGTTTGCAAACATTGATTGTTGTCTTCTTCGCATTTAGATTATTTGGAATGAAGTGTATTATAATTATTCAGTAATAAGGCTTTGAAGGCTCCTTCAAATGAAACTGTATTTGGTGCAATATTTCTTGATCCATAACTTCTAATATGTATTTCCAAAAAAGTTATGTTTATGCAGTATATCTGTATTATTCAATTATTCAGTATGCCTGTATGTAATTAATGTAACGTTTTTGTTACCACTGAACATAAAATTATAAAGTAATAATAATAGGGCAATATAACAATAAGATTGTAATTGTTATTGAGAACAAACAAATGCTTATTTTATTTATAACAATAACATGTAACGAACGGTATTCAGTGCTGATATTTTTTCTTTCTTTTTTTTTAGATTTTTGACTTGTAAATATAGTTTAAAGACAAATATTGTATTTAAGTGGTGTTCTGTTAGATTATAAGTGCTGTGGTGTTATAATTTAAGTATTGTTTTATAATATAGGTGTTTATAATTAATGAAATTGTTTTATTTTCGTATTAGTCTATGAAAAATAGGTAATTCTAATAATAATAACTTTTTTATGGAGGTTGATTCAATTTTGAGATTAATTATTTTTGTTATTGAAAACGAAAAAATTAATCTCCATATTAAGTCAACTTCGTCTGGAATAGAATGAATTTTAATATGACAAGCTAGGTAGAAAGCTAAAAAAAAAAAAAGTTTGGTCAAAATTTGTAGATGGCGTAGTTTCAATTCGATTGGCACGGATTGGCCGTGAGTGCGTTCTCTTTTTCTATATGTCTTATTTTTCTCTCTGCGTTGACCTCAAGCGTTCAATATCCTATATTCTATCACAATGTTTGGGGATTAACTAATAATATCTAACATGACATAAGAGGTGACTAGTTGAATATTGATTGCGTGATTATAAAGGGGAGTAATCTGATAGTTGACATTTTCTCATCAAAATCATAATGTTTTCAGTATGTGGCCTGAATGACTCAAGAGTTCAAACTCTACGTAATCTTTGGAAGTGTCTTTTTTATATATACGCAGGCAAACAAGTAAGCAGGCCATCTGATAGAAAGTGTTTACCGCCGGATATAAATACCTAATACTGGAAGCAATACGTTGTCTGCTACAAAGCCTTCCTATTGCCTCCAGATTTTCTAAAATCTCTCTGTCATCTATCTCTAAAATACTATCCAAAATTAAAATAAGACAAACAGCAGTCACGGATTTACGAAAAAGTTATGGAAACAAAAATATTTGAATAGATACTTTTTATTACGGTTATAAATATTGTTGATAAATTAATAGCCTGTTTGAAGCGAGCATCGTCGGTTTAGAATAAAAATGAAAGAAAACACACAATTTTTACAATACGATATCGTTCGCATAGTGCGGCTACAAATGTAGCCAAGATTCGTGTCGTGTTAAAAACATCATGTACGTACATATATTATGCCTTCTTGTCTTTACCCCCAAGTGTTGAAAAAGTTCTAGCGAGTAATATTACGCTTTGCAACGATCTACCCGGTCACACTATCGCATTAACACGAATATTTGCGAATAATACGAATATAAATGAAAAATAATTTATAGCCAAGCCATAGGAATATTGAAAATCTAGCAATAACTCAGTAATTCTGTGTAATTAAATAATATGAATGTTATTTAAATCGCTTACGAATTCTATGAATTTAAATTGTTAGCATACATATTTCCGTTCCGTATTAAAATTATTCGATTCCGGGAACTTCGTTAAAAGTCCACAGTGTTTATTAAGGAGATTTTGCCCACCTTTCTCCTCCATTTACAGCCTGTTAACAAAGTCTGTTTACTTTTGCATCTCATTAGATACGTTAATAATGTTGTGAATTTAAAAAAAAAAGCTTTTTCTATGCATTTCATTAAACATTTTTGTGACTACAGTCAATTCCTTTGTTGACTGTACCACTAAAATGTGGAACGCACTGCCTGTTCACGTGTTTTCTTCTTCTTATGATCCCGGGGTTTTCAAACGGAGCGTGAATAACTTTTTCAGGCCGACAAGGTGAGACTGATCGGTGAATGCGCTCCCTGTCCGCGGTGACGATGGGTCTTACTTCTGAACTCCACTACCTGGTCATCAGGTGGGGTGAAGTCAACTTGTTTGGCTAAATAAAAAAAAACAACGGGAGAGATCACTGTTCAAACTTCCTGTTAAAATGTTCCTAATAAGAATCGTGATTCTACTTTAGTAACTGATTTCCTTCATTTATTTCTATCAGCTGCTTCGTAGATCACAGTGACAGATACCTCCAGCAATGAGATACGACAGAAGAATTTCATTAACCAAACTCAGGATTGCTATATAATAACGAGCTAAAAGAACTGAGACATTTCAAATTCTTGCAATATCTACCTATTTTATTAACTTATGTAAGCATATAAGTATTTACGACATGATTGCATTCTTAGCATGCTTGTCCACCAAAATAAATGACAAAATTAGTGGTTACATCCCTTTGCCTTCCTAAACACACAAAGGGAGGCTGCGTGATGACCCTACTCGAAACATTGATTATAATTTCTTTTTTTCTTATTAATTATTATATTAAGGATAAAGGGCCTCGAAAACACTGTTAGTTAAGGGTTTCCTTTTTCTACGCCTCTTGAGTAAATTATGCTTACATATTTAATTAAGTATCGCAGTATTTTCTAAAGTCGTTGTCTTTCTTATCGGTCTTGCTCGGAAAGTACTTTAAAAAAATGCAACAAATATTATTTTCACTTCTCATGCTCTGAAATTGCTTATTGTGCATAGGCTGCACAAAATCGATTTTTGTGCACAAGTGCATAAACGTCTCTACTCATAAATGTATTTATATATAAGGCAAAGAAAATGAGCCATACAGCCAAACACAATAAAAAGTTCAGAGATAGAATTTGTAATTTTGTAATATTTAAAAAAAAATCGAAAGCTAAAAGTCTTGGATAAAAATGTTTCATTTTGTGCACTTGTTGTAAAATCTATTTATACGTCACAACATGCAAGAATACTTTCCGACTTGAATCTGTCTTCTATAGATTGCAAATCTATTTTAATACTAGCTGCCCGGCCCGGCTTCGCCCGGGTACTGTTTCGTTTTTTTTTCAATCTTTCTGAGAGATTTTCTTAATATTTTTTTCCGTAAGAACCTTGTACAGAGTATTAGAAAACTACAAAAAAAAAAATCTGCCAAATCGGTCAAGCCGTTTTCATGTTATGTCGTGACAACGGAAAACGGGTTTCATTTTTATAAATATAGATTATAAATAGGAAAGATTGGTATTTCTATTAGTAATTAATATGACCGGTTTTTTAAATTCTTTCACCGTTGGGAAGGTACATTACCCCCGCCCGGGTAAGGCCCGGTTTCCACCAAAGCAGCGGAGAGAAGAGATGTCAAATTTTTCTATAGAAACTTGTGCCGCACGCAAGCAAGCGAGGGCCGCTGAGAGGGAGTTTGTATAGAAAAATTAGACATCTCTCCTATCCGCTTTGGTGGAAACCGGACGTTACATCCCCGCGCTGGCCCTCACAGCGTAGGGGAGCGTCCCCAAGGTGGCGGATAGGGGAATGGTCGGTAGTACAGCCTAGCTACACTAACCGGCTAAGTCCGATGGACTCGCTGACCAACGACGGGTGTGGTCCTCCAGCATTTCGGGGGTTGTGCGGCGGTTTGACACCTCGCCCACGTAAAACCAATGTTGCTGGTGAAGCGTATCCCGTTAGCGCTTCACTAGCTTGCACAAAATTGTCAAAAAAAAAAAACCGGACGTTACATAGGTTTTATTACATTAAAAAAAATAGGGATCCTTAGTTCCCGTGCGACGCCGGGGCGGTCCGCTAGTTATATTATAAAGTACCTACACCTTTTTTTTTTATACCACTAAGGTGGCAAACAAGCATACGACCCGCCTGATGGTAAGCACCGCAGCCTACGTACGGTTGGCTACACTACCCCTATTAGTACGTTTCAAATTTTGGTGTGCGATTTTCCGCAAATAATGGACAATACGTGTATCGACAACTGTATTACCAACTAAGCCACCCAAAATTCATTGGACTTGATTTAGAGAGTGAACTTACGATGAAATCTCGGTAAT
Source organism: Endotricha flammealis (assembly GCA_905163395.2). NCBI lineage: Eukaryota > Metazoa > Arthropoda > Insecta > Lepidoptera > Pyralidae > Endotricha > Endotricha flammealis. The sequence continues at coordinate 8,476,149 of LR990870.1, read as the reverse complement.
TGGACTTATCGTTAAATATCAACATTTACATGCCTAGTTTGATGGTTCGTTTATTTATTTATATTTATTGACTACAATACACAAGCAGAAATACAAGGACGTACGTAGGTGGACTTAAATGTTAATTGCATTGTACTCTGGCGATGTTATAGCGCCATGGGGTTCTGTTACAGAATAAATAATAATACTACGTACAGAAGTTACACTCCTTTGATCTTAAAGAAAACCTCCGTTGTAATAGCCTACAGAATCAGATAATTACCGCTGGTGACCGCAATCAATCTGTGTATATCCGTACTGTCCATCCCCCTTTCTGCACAGAGGGACAAATATTCCACGAGTAAAAAAACATGTACATTTCCCGCCCTACTACCTACAAAACTATGAGTATATTGCGTAACATAACTTGATCTAAGTTCTACTTATTGTGACCCTTGGATTACGGCGAGGACTTACAGCATCCATTTGAACGGTAAAAGGAAATAAAATAGAAGAATAACGGAAATAGCAGGAACTACGGGTAGATGGCCTTAAGCGGCCTTAGACACGCACGAATCTACGTAAAAGGATCTAAACGTGAAGTCTATTATTTTCTCTGACCCAAAATTATTTTTCTTTAACGGTCTACAGGAAAATGTTGCGGATGAGTGCACTATACTTTTTACTTGGTAGTGCGTAATGATAAATTACCCTCTATAGTTCTTATCGTGATCGTGAAATAACTAAAAGCTTTCATGAAATTAAATATTATTTTTTAACAGTGAAATTCGCGCAATATTGTTTGAGAAATAATCTTAATTATGTGTGTGATGTGACCGTGTAGTGTGGATTTATTCCGCGGATAGGAAATTCCAGCCTATCCCTTATCTGCATGTTAAATAGGTTCCCGGGAACCTATTGGTGGTGGATGGTGGGAACTTCCCCCCTCTGTCTGGGTCAAAAGGGTTGGGCTGGGAGTTGATCAGTTAAAGATACTGATTAACTCTTCCAAGTATCAATTATGACCACAGATATCACAATACAAGAGATATGGTTTGTGGGCGGGGCACATGACGCCATTTTCTGCACAAATGTGCAGAAACTTGATTGTTCTAAGTCATTCACAAAACAACGCTTCCGCGAACACACGTCCGTGAATGTCAACAAAAATGCCGGCTTGTGCTTTAATTACGTGCAAAAATCGCAGTGATACGGTAAATTCAAGTAATAGTGGTGTTACTTATCATAGGTAAGTCATTTATTTAATATTTTTCTATATAAATGACAAATTAACGAATTATTTTTGAGGCATAGAAATCATTAAACAATATACGGCATAGTCGATACTTCCGTTAAAAATATTGTCCATTGCTTGTTTTGGATACGCGTTTTTCAATGTTTTGCGGTATGCACGTACAATGGAATGCAAACGTAACGATAATTACAATGTTGTGAAAATATCGTGGTACCGCCGCTTGTAGCTTCCGCGATCTGTCAAAGTGATAATGGCCGTCGCACAAGCCATGTAGTGCTGCCAAAAGTAGAATATTTTAGTATCGATAATTTTGTATTTCTAATTTTTGAAAGTATAATAATTTGAAACTTTTACTACAGTGCATTCCTTGTACAGGGTGTCCTAGTCCCATAAGTATTGGATCAAACTCAAGGGGAAAGTAGCTCACCTAAAAACTCATTTGATTAGTTTAAAAAAAATCGCTTGTTATTATGTACTAATTTTTTTAAAGTTCTTTCTTTTAATTGGTTGTATAAAAATTACTATTTTCCAAAAATAAAATAAATAAAAACTAAAAACTTTGGTAATTTTTTTTTCTTTTTTAATTATTTAAAATTAAATAGGTATTATAGTTCATAGTTGTAGTCCGTAATAAATTGTTATTGTAAAATATCGAGAGGTAGTTATCGATAATGCTTGTCGCCCTTTTTCATTAGGTGCCCGTCACTATAATACACTTCTTACATCTGTGTTCGTAATCGAACTGCAAATCACGGGCTTACGATTTGTGTGAGTGTGACTGTCGGAGATTATTCTATGAATGTGTTAAAATGTAACTGTGTGTGTAAGTGGCGACATCGGTTCCGGTACAAAAACTGTCTTATTACATTTCTCTTCTTTCTGTGTTCTGAGATTATGACAATGTCAATAATAATTCATCGTACGAGACTCCAGGAATATCACTTCTATTTCACGTCGATATTCTTTGACAGGGTGATATTGCTACCAAAAACTATACTAAATTGTTAGGAACTAGCCATTTTTATTAAAACTAATCTTTTTTTTTTGTAACGGCTCTTGCAGGTTTGTTCGGCCAGGCATTGATATAGAGTGTTTTACAATAGAAATAACAAAAATAGAATAATAGTGTTCAAGAGAATGATCTAGGGTCCTGTAAGAATTATCTTTCTCTTTGCATCCTTGTCGTAAGCATGATCCAAGTTTGAAGAAAAATTTTTTTGCTTCCTATGTTGTCCTCTGACAAAGATTTATGTATAAGATGCGAGATGACGGGAATCGTGATATAATGGTAATAAAATGATAATATATCCATGAAGAAATAACGTATGTGAGCACAAAAAATAGGTTAAGTTCAATGACACGCTCTGTAGATTTTTTCAAACTAGCTAGCGTGTAATATGATGGTATGCTGTCAACGCTGCCAATAGTATTAGGAGAATGAAAATAATAGGGGGCAAACAGGGGGGATAACGAACTTACGAATTGTTTGCACGGCTATTTCATAATTTCTTCTTCACTACCTTAGGAGAAGTATAAGTAACACAAGTAGTGATGGGCAGGAGAACATTTCCGTTCCGAGAACTTTCTTGGAACGAGAACATTCTGAAACATTCTCTTGAACGGAGAATTTAAGAGAATTTACGGAAATTTAAGAGAATCTAAACCAAGTATGTAGACTTTTTAATTTTGACATAAAAATAGATGACTATGCATGTAATTTCAGTAGCTATGAATGCCATAGTGAAGATACATGTCAGGTAGGTAGTTATAATGACGTTACATTTGATTTTCTATTTTTATAAAATTCAAAGTCCTGTCTGACTGACTGACTTAACTATATCAACGCACGGCCCAACCGCTGGGTCTAGAGATTCAAAATTTGGAATGTAGGTTGCTTACGACTTCTAGGCGTGTACCAAGCAAGGAATTTTTAAAATTCCTAAGGGAAAGCGAGAACGCAAATGAAGTTGCAACGGTTTTACCCGCAGCCTACACCGGGGGTATCACTTACGCGTTGCCAACCCTCCCAACCCCCCCCCCCCAAGTAGAGCTCTGGAGACCTTACTAACCGTAGGAACACAACATGGCCAAGCCGAGACCAACGCTATTTGGCTACGATCTTCTGTAAGGTGGAGGTCCTTCCCCAGACGGGCTGCTCCGATTTGAGCGGATTATCCACTGTGCCCTAAACTTGAATTATATTAAAGGTCCTGGTTACCTCTCTCATTGGTTCACTATGCACGTTTTAGTGATTATTACAGACATTTATTCTGTAGAGTACATCAAAAGTTACTTCTATTTGCTTCCAGACTATTATAACTTTGTAACTAGAAACTCAGAATCTAGACCCTAACGTTATAGTTTTTGTTTGTTCATTTTGTACTTTAAGTCTAGTCTAGGGTTTAAACTTTACAGACTAATATTGGTATAGATACGTTTCTAAGAGTAAGACCGTGTAACAAAGTCAATTGTTTGCAGTGGGGATTGAGGAAGTTTCTAGACTGTTCTATAATATGAGGTTTTACTTGAAAATTTTATCTTTTAATTTCGTACTAATAATAAGTCCGAGTATTTTCTCCGTGTATTATATGAAGTTTCAGAAAAGGAGTTAATATTAAGTTATGCTTTATTTAATTAACTTTTTAAACATAATACGCAAGTAATTATACACTAGGCAAACCATCAATATAAAAGTATGGACCAGCTGTCCGGTACTGAGATTGTGCGGCATTGCGATGGTGCACGTGCACACCACCAACCTTCAGTAAGTTGCGAGTGAGCGACTGAAGCTGTCGATTTGACAAAAAACGATCTGTTAAAAAAAATTGTCACTGTGCGCAGCGCCGTCTATTGCCGAAGGTAGCTGTCACCACTCCTCCATGGGATGTCAAAAATATTTTTTGAAAGTGACCTAACGTAAGATAGGTTGTTTTTTCTTCTGGGTTTGCTAAGATCTGATGGCAGTCATTAAACCCCAGTGTATTCCCAAATCCCTTAGGCTTAGGTAGCGGACCCAGCTAATACAAATGAATTAAGAAACTGCGATAACGTTAATGAAAAACATTAAATACATTACGTTCTGAAAATATCACTTTGATGACACCATTTGGATGTTATATAATGGCTAGTATCAAATCAATACATTAATTATCTCTCTATCCTTCTTATACCTATCTACAAATTGATATCTATATATCGATCTCTCTCTAAATTGATGAATATTCCCTCAGATTCAGAGAACACGTTCTGTCGGTCGCGTACATTAATTCGTCCTATTTTTACGTACCTATGTGTGACGTAACAGTGACCGGAAATACAGAAATACGGGAATGTTAAACCATTTCCAAATCTATGTTCATTGAGTTTGATATATCGCACCTACGAACTACGTTGAATTCATTCATTTCATGAAATATTCCGCTAGTACGGTAGTAAGGTCTTTGAAAGGATCAAATACACCTCAGTTAATTACAAAGCCTCTCCATTGACGTGTATCAAATGAGTCAAACAAATCCATTGATGCGAAATTTGAGCCGTCGATCTGGTGTGTGATTAAACTTAGCGGAATAAGTTAATTAACTCCTTTTGCATGCTCCTGCTTGTTGGCGGACTGGCCTCGAACATTGGCACCTTGCCCGGGCATCTTCTAGGGGCTTCAACCCTCCCCGGTTTCTACTTGACAACGTTTGTGTAATGGGGTGGGCAGGTAAATGTGATAACGACATTGACTTGTTGAACTGCTGGACTACCTATGAGCCTGGGATGATAGCCAATTCCTCGTGGTTGTAGTCAATTATCATATACCAATATGACATAGTTACTATTTTTACTCTTACGTTACGCTGCTTCATGTCGATATTCTGTGCGAGGGTTACTCCAAATCTCCAACCTGTCCAGCTCGTTCTTGGTAATTAATCTAGCCTTCCGGGACAACAATTGCCCACTTAAATAGGGAATAATCAAGGGATCTAGTCAGTAATATGAAATGACATGTTCCTAATATTTACGCCTTTGTGGATCTGTCTCACCCATAGATTTATTATATACTAGCGTTAAATTGGCAATGCAAAAGAGATAGATCACAGCTTACGCGTTTGTTAGAGCAAGATAGGCGAGACCATTTTTCCTTTACACGCTATCGGGCTGTATCGGCCTGACGTCAGTCGTGTTAAAAACAATTCCCACTTATTTTTATAATATTTATGGTTTTTAAATGTAGTTTTGGTGTTAATTAAACGTGATTTAATAGGGTTACCTGTGCAGTGCCTGGATTAAACTCAAACAAAAAGGAAAATCCACAAAATTATATATCTTTCTTGCACACATGTACATTACACGCACACTAGTGTATTTTGTTTTTGGTTTCGCCTTAACCAATCATTGCCGATCTTATACGCTAGTAAATCGATGGTCTCTCACCACGTTGTCTACCTGCAAAGATCGAAAGCCTTTTCGCGGCCCGTTTGTCAAAGTCAGAATTGTGAGATAGGTGTACCATGTAACAAATTAACACTAAGCGACGACATAATGGAAGGTACTAACTTAACCTGTTTTAATTGTTAGCGTTTAATTCTAAACTTTGTTTGATCTAACTTTTCATTACTGGTTTGAAAAGTTATATGACAGTCGCGAATTTGTTTGAATGGTTTCTGTAATTGTGTTTTGAGAGCACAACTTTTTTCAGCTGAACTTTTCTTTTTTATCTGTATTTTATAAATTTAATTAAAAATAATGTTTTATTTTCCTTATGAAGTTTTCGGAAATTGTAGCGTCCAATGGCTAAAATTTAATGAAGGCAGAGGAATTCTTTTGTTAAGAGGCACTAACGAAAATACCTTGTATATTAACTCAAAGTACATTTTATTTATATCTGAGGGCGTTACCCATGTGTGGATGTCGTTCTTCCTTTGATTTGCTATCCCACGGGAATCTAACATTAACTTTTAAGGGTGAAGTTATATATTTTCCGGGATTCTTAAAGTTATTAATTGGGTACTTGTTAGGGTGAAGTTTTCACAAAAAAAAAATATTTGTGTCCGCTATATTTTCCGTGATTCTGACTGACTGACCTATATAACCGAAATCACTAAACGAAGATAAAAAGAACTTGAAACAAAAAAAAATGACTTTTAAAATAAAATCATAAAAATTAATGTAATACATAATTATGACAAAAAAAAACATTTTTTATTCCCATGGGAACGTTTTTTTTATTTTTATACCACACAGGTGGCAAACAAGCATACGGTCGGCCTGATGGTAAGCCGTCACCATAGCCTATAAACGTAAGCAATACCGGGGGTATCACTCACGCGTTGCCAACCCTTCCAACCCCACCAAGTCGAGCTCTGGAGACCTTACTCACCGTAGGAACACAACATGGCCGAGACCAATGCTATTTGGCTACGATCTTCTGTAAGGTGGAGGTCCTTCCCCAGACGGGCTGCTCCGATTTGAGCGGATTATCCGCTGTGCCCTACCTCTCTAAATAACGGGACTGGACGGGAAATGCGGATTATCTGCTGGCATTAAATAAATCTTACTTTATATCTTACTCAAGATTTCTGGAATTTCCCTCGCTCCTTTACATTGACGCGACAATTTCGCATCCCGTCACTATAAAATACTGTTGACGTGGAAAGTGAAGTGCTGACTGGCATTTCGCAAGCAATTTTCTTTGTAATATACCTACATAAATACTGTTACGAACTAGCCGTCGTCGCGTCGGGGAGTAAATCATTTTATAAGAGATATAATTTTTTATAGCTTTTTTATGTTTTTGATTTCTGTTATAAGTACAGGCTTAGTTGCTTAGTTTGGGACTAGATGGCGTTGTGTTGAAGTGATTCGTCCAAGAATATATATTTGTTATATTTATTTATTTGTTTCTTTGCCTTCTGCTCTGCACGTATTAGGTACTTTATTTTTTTATAATATTTTCTAAATCACTGTGAACTTTCTAGTCTCATCTTCTCTCCTTTATTTCAATCCTCAATAACTACAAATGTACATAAAATAAAAGTTTTATAGGAAAACTCGTTATTACTATCTAATACAATCATCATCATCATCAGCCTACATTTGTCCACTGCTGGACATAGGCCTCCCCAACTGCACGCCACCGCGCACGATCCTCGGCCACTCTCATCCAGCTCTTGCCAGCCACCTTGCAAAGATCATCCACCTAGTCTGAGGGCGTCCTACGCTACGCTTACCGATCCGCGGTCTCCACTCAAGAACTCGTTTAGCCCAACGGTTGCCGGTTCTTCGGCTGATATGGCCGGCCCACTGTCACTTCAGTTTGCTTATCCGGTGAGCTATGTCGATGACTCTGGTTCTCTGTCGAATAACTTCGTTCCGAATTCGATCCTTCAGAGAAACTCCGAGCATAGCTCTTTCCATAACTCGCTGAGCGACTTTAAATTTGTGGACCAGACCAACCGTGAGTGTCCACGTCTCGGCACCGTATGTCATAACAGGTAGGACGCACTGATTGAAGACTTTCGTCTTTAGACTTTGTGGAATTGGCGATGTGAAGACCCGACGAAGTTTCCCATACGCTGCCCAGCCCAGCTGTATTCTTCTATTTGCTTCCTTCTCGAAGTTGTTTTTACCCAACTGCAGAGTTTGCCCAAGGTAAACATACTCCTTAACAACCTCGAGAATACTGCCCTGTACTGCAATTGGTTCCGGATTTACATGTTCGTTGAACATAACCTTGGTTTTGTCCAAGTTCATCCGGAGACCAATGCGTTGTGAAGAATCAGCTAGGCCATTCAGCATATGTTGCAAATCTTGCAGCGTTTCTGCTACAATGACGACATCGTCTGCAAATCGCAAGTGTGAGAGGTACTCGCCGTTTATGTTAATACCACGTCCATTCCAGTCCAGCGCCTTGAACATGTCCTCCAATGCATTTGTGAACAATTTGGGGGATATAACATACCCTTGTCTCACACCACGATGCATGGGGATAGGCTCAGACCGCTGGTTCTTGATTTGGACGGTCACACTCGGCGTTATACAGGCCTCTCAGCACTTGAATATATCGCCAATCGACTTGGCATCAAAGGCCTTCTCATAGTCCACAGACGCTATGCACAGGGGTCGATTATACTCCTCGGTCTTCTGTATAATCTGCCGCACTGTGTGGATGTGGTCTATGGTGCCGTACCCCGATCGAAACCCGGCCTGTTCCGGTGGTTGAAACTTATCGAGTCTTCGCGCAAGGCGATTCGTGATGACTCTTGAAAACAACTTGTAGATGTGGCTAAGGAGCGAAATGGGTCGATAGTTTTTCAAGAGGGTTTTATCACCCTTCTTGAAAAACAATACGACAATACTCCTACTCCACGCCTCTGGAGTTCTCCCATCGAAGAGGACAGTATTAAAGATTATTTAGAGCTCCTTCATAACAGGTGCCACCTAATACGATAATGCTATTTAATTTAATGTAATGTAGTGTAATGTAATTTAATGTAATACTCATTATTAAATTTTTTCATTCTTTAAATGAGAGCCTCTAGAATGTAATTTAATTTCATTTAGTACTAGCTTTTCCCCGCGGTTTCGCTGGCGTTAATTTTATGACATAGATCTCGTTTGACAACAAAACAACCCATAGCGCGACTTGTGGCGCCATCTGTTGGCCGAGCCAGCGCTCTCTATAGTAGAAAAAATGTTTTCCCATTGGAATGACATACTTTTACGGGATAAAAAGAAGCCTATGTTGGGCTCTGTACCCCTGACAATTTATGTACAATTTTTCATAATGATCGGCTGATTAGTCAAGCCGTGAAGGAATAACAAACAAACAAACAAACTCACTTTCTCATTTATAATATTAGTTTGTTAATAAATCATTATAACAAACAAATTATCGCAAAAACTACTGTCTACTTGAATTTCTACACGTGATATTGTAAATTAATTATCCTTCAACGAGTTGTGAAATGATACAATACATGGAGTCTGAAACTATCGCTTCTATCTTCCTTGCAGCTTGACAACGACAGCTACAAATACAAATATTTTTACAACTCACCGTTAACATGCTTATAGATTTCCAAATATTAAAAACCAAAATAAAGCAATCTCAAAAAAATATTTCCTTAAAGAAAAATATTGAGTCAACAGTCCAACACATAGCCGTTAGCCTGTCGAGACAGAATAATAATATGTCCAAGCCCTGTTTCCAATACAATGGGTACAAAGGTATTCGCAACACATCGCTGATAATCTACAAAAAAACCGGGCAAGTACGTGTCGGGCCACGCACAATGTAGGATTCCGTATTGGCTACGCATTTCTTGCTTGCAGATGAGTACAATTCCATATTCTATGACATTTGTACGTTTTCGTCAAAGAATTTTTACTTCATAAGTTCGTCGGCTATTACTCGGTAACTAGTAGTGCCTACTTAATTCGCAAACGGTTCATTGTATCGGAAAATGATCTTCCCACACCCACAACTTTTTTTAGATTGTGTCGGTGCGAAAAAAAATTTCATAACCACTTTACCTGTAGTAGGCCCCAAAAAAATTTTTTTCAAAATTTTATTATACCTCTTTGTTAACATTGTTAATATGAGTATACATACCAAATTACAGCTTTCTAGCATCAAGCGTCTAGGCGCTAGACCGCGGACGGACGGAAAGACGGACATGGCGAAACTATAAGGGTTCCTTGTAGTTTACTACGGAACCCTAAAAAGGAACCGAAACGTTTGCCCAATTATTAATGTCAAAATTTTCCTTAACTGTGGGTAAATAGATCGTGATCTATTAGTAGCCAAACTCAGTGATTTTCTCAAAACATTTTGAAGTTAAAGACACACGTCATATCTTAAGTTTGTTTCAAGCCAAATGATAGCATGATAAAAAATATGTCTATTTTTTTTTGTACAATACTTATTGATTGAGTACTTACGGTTTTAGACAAAATATTATTGATTTTAAACGATATTTAACGGCGATACGCAAGCGGCCCTAAGAATTAATAAATACGTTGCTTCTATTCCTGGAAAATATCGTGTTTAATATGGCAATATTTTGATATTATAGATTTACAATGTGGCGGACTACCACCACCACCACCACCACGTGTCGGTCGCTAAGCGCTTCTTCATTTTTATTAGTTTATAAAAAGTACATGCAATAACACGCCATTTGCTATTTTGTTTAAAATCAGCCACGCAGTGAGCTATCCTATAATTATCCATGAAATTTGCGAGAAGTAGTTTATTGTAATATTAACTTAAGTATTTTATAAAACACTGTTATTCGAGCACCGTCAATTCGGTACTCCAACTAACATAATTATTGTTCTAGGGAGGATTACCGGCACTTCATCTAATTGGTTCTGTCTCAAACAGAAGGAACATCTATATTACAATTTATAGACTTCGTGTTAGGTATTTTATGATTTCTGGTTAGATATCATTCGCATTATGGCTTTTCGGTCGTGGTCCGCCTACTTTAGTTCACCGGGGTGGATCACCATGGCACATTTCTTGCCAGTGGTCCACCTAAATGATGAGTAATATTCAAATCAAAAATATCTATAGGTGAAAATATAATAGTCTTGGTGAAAATTTAAACACTCAGAATTCAGAGTGCATGCGGCCGACCAATATGACCTTATTGGTCGGCCCCATGCAGTCTGAATTCTTTTCCTCCAAAAACTTGTTTATACTATTCTTGAGTAAAATAATACACTAATCTAATGACCGCGTCACAATGTTCTGATAAGTTTCAGATATCAGTTAGTAAAACGAGTAATATTTAATTCAAAATCTATCAATCAACAATTGACAGATAAATTGTTAACTATCTGAAATTCATATTGGACATTGTAGACCTTATGTTCATAGTGATTGTTAAAAATATACCTGCAACCTGGTACTGAATATTGGAATTAAGGGTCCTTCGAGCAAAAAAAAGGACCATTTTAATATCAAATAACACAAAGAAACTGGAATCTCTTTGTTATCCTTTTAACCCGTCATTATATTTAAACAAAAATAAAACACGAAATATAAAAAAAATATGTTATACTGATAGAAGATAGACCTCTATTCATTCAGACATTCTATTCTATGTGTGAAATTCTACAATAGTAAAATATGGATGACAGTAGCTAAGCCAAGTCAAGTGGCCTTCAGGGGGCTTAAAAAGACTGACCTCCGCCAATCCACATTGAACATGCCAGAGTACGCTTTGATCACTATGGATTAAAGGGAGACCCGTACCCCTGCAGTGGGATGATTATGGTTTGATGTAATAATGAAGGAATAACAAATAAATAAAACTCACATTTATAAAGTTAGGATAATAATAATGTCGTTGAGATTGCTGACAATGACGCCTATCACTTTATTCTGACTTGTTCATTTGATTAAATATAAGGATTTTTTGTACAAATTTCAGCCCTTCTCATTTGAGCTATAAAAGCAAGGACAAGACTTTCACGCATCAGTTCCTACGATCCGTATAAGCTCTCAATATGATGGAAAATCGTTCTTTATGTCTTACATAAGGTTATTACATGTTACAAACGGTTGTATTTTTTTACTACGTTATTTATAGTCATATATTACTAGTAGTATTATTAATAAATCGAGCATTACATACGAGAAAAGTATTATTTTACAACAATATTTCCCAAAGAAACTATGTTATGTTTGGAAAAGTGGAGCGGTTAGAAATGAACTATCTCAATGGGATAATATACGCTTACAGTCAATACCATGAAAGAGGTATGCAGGTTGCTGGGGCTGAGATAGGTATGACTCAAGTTTTGTAAATATTGTTTACTCGAATTTATCAATGGTTATTTATTTTGTAGGTACTAGTTAATTACAAAGATTCTAAAGATTTTTATGCTAATAATAATAATTATTACAACAATCTTTATGGTTAGTGAGGGATCTGACCCTCCTTCTAAAACCCCTTTTTAGGAATCCGTAGTAAACTACAAGGAACCCTTATAGTTTCGTCATGTCCGTCTGTCCGTCTGTCCGTCCGCGGTCTAGCGCCTAGACGCTTGATGCTAGAAAGCTGTAATTTGGTATGTATACTCATATTAACAATGCTAACAAAGAACAAAATTTTGAAAAATATTTTTTTGGGGTGCCTACCCCTACAGGCAAAGTGGGAATGAATCTTTTTTTTGGCACCGACCCCATTGTTACTTGTGGGGTATCGTTAGATAGGTCTCTTAAAAACATTGAGGGTGTGAAAAGATCATTTTATGATACAATGATCCGTTTGCGAATTATTTACATTTAACGTGTCAATTTTCGTTTTGCACGGTGGTCCCCCCCCCCCTCTATCTCCAAAAATCTTAAGTCTAGAAATTTGAAAAAAATCATGGTAGTAGTCCATATAGTGAACCTACAAGGAAAACTATAACGACTAGTAAGCACTATTATTTACCGAGTAATAGCCGACGAACTTATGAAGTAAAATTTCTTTGACGAAAACGTACAAATGTCATAGAATATGGCATTGTACTCATCTGCAAGCAAAAAATGCGTAGCCAATACGGAACCCTACATTGTGCGTGGCCCGACACGTACTTGCCCGGTTTTTTTTCCTTAGTCGCACTTTTCTTGAAACGGACAACCATGGTGTTGCTGATGTTCGGCGATAACCACTTTTCCATCAAGTGATGCTTGTCTGTTTTTCGTCTGTGACATAAAATAGAGTCAGTATTGGTAACATGTACTTATTTCAACTTAAATGTTTGTAGGTATATTCCTACATTACGAAAATGAAAAAGTTTCCCTGATCCATATAATTTATTATTGTTTGCCAGAAAATTTTCGAAACAGCGAAGTCAACACTGGGTTTTTGGTATTTAGTTCCTGTCTTATATCGTTTTTATGACGCAGGAGGATGTTAGGTGGCTCGTTTTGTACGGCCCGCGTCTTCGCTGAATTTCACGTGAGTGTAGAAATGCGCTATGACGCCAAAGGGCTTCTCGTCATATTATTATTAATTACCGTTTAATTATCTTTACCTGCTGATGTCACACGCGTTCTAAAACCATTAATCAACCCTTCGTATTACATTACGTTACGTTCATGATAATGATTGTATCACAAACAATAACATTACACTCGAAGATACCCACGATATTATGCGTAGTCCCGCCTGAGTTCCCGCTGTACTCATTCTCATGGGTATTTCGAAGAATTAACCAAGTTTAAGATTCAGAGATCACAAATAACCTGTACTAATAGAGATAGGAGACATCGTTGAGGAAATCGAGTCGGTTATTTAGACGCATAAACCAAAGAAATATTTAGTTTTGAGCAATTTATGTTTACTTTGCACTAGCTGATGCCCGCGGGCAGGCTTAGCTTGCATTTGCTCTTTCGTGTTATATAAGGTCCTAATTTATTAATGAACTTACTTTTAACACATGACTATACATATATGTTACATATGATCGTTTAAGCAAGGAAATAATGGTCTAGTAATCAGTAAAAAAAAGCCATTAAATTTAGAAATACTCGATAAAATGCGTCTCTCTTGTAGCAGCCATCAGTAGAAAAAACAGGTTTAGGTGTGCGGTGCGAAGGGCGCGTCAACGCGTCTCACATATCAAAATTGTTGAATATGGATGAATTTATGTAGTAAGCAAATTTTTCTAACTACTTACAATACAATCTATTTTTTTTACTGAATACTAGACCATTATTTCCTTGCTTAAACGATCTATGTAACCTATATAGTAATGTGTTAAAAGGAAGTTCATTGATAAATTAGGACCTTCTATATGACACTCGCAAATACCGTCGCTTTCTATTGACAAAAGTATCTTCAAAATCAGTTCAGAAGATCCAGAGATCAGTTACATACCTTACAAACTTTACCTTATAAATAAAAAAGTAATAATAAAATTGGTACATTGCAAGTCTCAAAAATATTAACACATAGATACATAACAATAGCCATAAATTTCTATATACAGTGTTTGTTTGGGAACATAAACATTTTGTGGGTCCGTAATAGGGACCTACCTATTAAACAGTATTGTTACGGTAAGTAACCCTATTATAGGAAAACTATCAAGAGACATAAAAATATGAATAATGTTTTCTAGTAACGTCAAAACAGTTAAGTTCGGGATAAATACACTGGGCGTCAAAAATAAGTAGTACAGTTTTAAAATTGCAATTACTCTTAAACTATAGAAGTTAAGAGTTTTGAAATAAAAATCAATCTTTAAAAGACGATATTATGCATGAAGTTTTGTATTAAATGAAATGAAATTGTCGTTTAACTTTTTTTTATTTCAAAGGTCTAGCTTCTGTAGTTTATGAGATATTGCAACTTTAAAACTGTACTACTTATTTTTGACGCCCAGTGTAGTAATAGTATTAAATACAGGTAAACAAAAGACTGTAACGATAGGTACTCGCAAAAGTATCCTACCAACTCTTACTACTTTTTGGAGTGGTAGAGCAATTATTATGAAATGGGCTAGCTCGACCGGGGAAGTAACACCCTCTCACAGAGTATCGACGTGAAGCAGCAATGCGTTTCGTTCGGTGAGTGAGAGATCCGGAAGCCCAACTCCTTCCCTATCCCCTCTTTCCCCCTCCGTCTTTCCCTTCCTTCCTCCTTCCTTTCCTCCAACCTCCTTGGTGGACAGCGCATTAGTAGCCCCCCTGGTGTTACTGATGTCCTTAGGCGGCGGTGACCGCTTTCCATCAGGTGGCCCGCTTGCTTGTTTGTCTTTAAAAAAAAACTAAATGGTATACAAAAAAGATATTTTGGTGATAAAAAATTATAAAAGCATTTATTCCAGAGACATCTCACACAAACTTTCTCTAGTCGAAGTGTACAATTTTTTTTATACCACTCTGAGGTAAAAGGGAGGCCTTTGCTCTGCAGTGGGACATTATAGGACATTATAATCTTATAATAATAATAAGGTAAACAAGCATACGCCCCGCCTGATAGAAAGCAGTCACCTTAGCCTATGAACGCTTGCAATACCAAGGGTATTATTCGAGGACTACCGACCCTGTAAAAAGTCGAGTTCTAGAGACCTTACTTACCGTAAGAACACAACATGGCCGAGACCAATTCTATTTGGCTACAATCTTAATTTATAAATAAAATAGGCTGTATAATCAAAACGTGTAATGTGTAAAGAGGTTTTACTTTACAATTTAATTCTCAATGTAATTGGTTTGGAATTACTGATAGCTTTCATTACATAACATCCTCTAAGAAAGGATTTCCAGAGTCCCATAGGACCAACGAGATTACACGTGTGGAATAACTTACAGTAGGTACTACATTTAGGTAGTCGTATTATATTTTTGAGTTGAGCACGTAACAAAAATATAAAAGTGTGAGGTATTTAGAAATACAATTTTAGGGTTTCGTACATCAAAAGGGAAAAACGGAGCTCAGTATACTTTGTTGCCTATCTGTCTGTCAAAATCTTTAATTTCTTTTTAAAAGAAACGTGATGAATAGATTTGCAATCCCTTGGACTGAAACAGTGAAAGGGAAAAATTTATAAAATCGTAAAACGAAAACCTATTATGCTTCCCAATGATATAATCATATTTTTTTTTTGGAAAATTACAAAAAAAACATATTATTTAATTTTATGCATTAGGATAAAATGAAAAAATAGTTATAGTTAAATAGTTATATAGTTTAGTTAGTAAACTACATATCGCAACCTTATAACGATGCCTCCTCTGTCTCTACGTAACCCTTGGTGTGCGAGTACGACTCGCACTTGATCAATTTTGTTGTTAATCCCTGTAGTCTTCTTTTCAAGACGATTACAAGTGACAAACGAAAAAGTATTCATTCGCCAATATTAAAAATATTTCAACTGACACGTATTCGATAAAAATTCAAAGTAAAGGGAGAATCGTATTTTGTACGATTCAAATAACTTTTTCAATTTGATATTTTCGTTCACGAAATGAATACCTACAGTGATATTTTCCTTTACGAAATGAATACAATTTAACTTATTCAACTTATAGGGTAATTAAAATGTTCGGGATAGGACAAATTTGCGTAGGTAGGTTGCTTAAGCTTTTCGAATTATGTAATAATAAGTTTTAGTTTTAGCTCTTAGCTAATTAGGTTAGGGTTAGTTATTGTTATTCGGTCTAAGGTAAATAATTTCATCAAAACCAAACCAAACTTTAGGTACGTTTTGACTTTCTAAATAATTCAAAATATTAGACAGAGAAATAAACAGCATTTTCATTATCAACTCGTAGTTATTCCATCGTTGGAATAAGGTTTTATAATTTTTATATACAAGACAAGTGCCCAAACAAAATTCCCACGAGATATACAACTCATTGGCTCTTCTCATCGATTGCGCAGTTAAGCAACGAAGCCCAGTCTGCACATTTCTCCATTTCTCCTTGCACATTAAGCCGCCGACTTTGGTAGACCGATGACTATCGTTAGGTTAAGAGTCTAACACACACGAAAACACCAGCCAACCCGCAGTTGATACCAATTGCGTACACCAAAAGAAAAAGAAAACAGCAAATTAACTTTTCTCATTCATATTTCAAAAAATAATGCCACGAAATGGCCACAAAATTGTATTTAAACGATTCTGTATAATCAGATATTATTTCAACCCCAAGCAGACTCATAAACCGTACTTACTCGGCGTCTTGGCTCGGTCTTATTTAAATTTAATTTCGTAACATTAAAATTCTTATACTGATAATATTCCTAAGACACGTGTATTGAGTAAATATAGGATTTGAATAATTTAACAACGGATCGCTTGTAATAATATTTGTATATACCTCCTCTGCCTAAATTTTGGGCCTCGAGGCAAGAACTTAAGGGTTATTTTATTCCGTTATTTAATTGTATTGTCTAAAATGCATTAAAGTAAATATGTCAAGGTTGTTACTAGGTCAATTACTCGAGTTGCTAATTTGACGCGAATCAAATTTTTGTTTTTTTATTCATCTGTTACAGCTGGTACTTGCCAGTAGGTATAATAAAGTATGTATGAAAATGTATGTAAATGTTGCTTCGTCGAAGTTGGCTGACTGGCTTAATAAAAATAACGCACAAAACTAGTAAAGTACCTATAAATAGGTATAAAAAAACCGGGCAAGTACGTGTCGGGTCACGCACAATGTAAGGTTCCGTATTGGCTACTCATTGTTGCTTGCAGATGAGTACAATGCCACATTCTATGACATTTGTATGTAAATGGTTTTCCCACACTCTCAATATTTTTAATAGGCCTTATCAACGATATACAACATGGGGTCGGTGCGAAAAAAAAAATTCATTTCCAGTTTACCTGTAGGGAAGGCAGGCACCTCAAAAACAAATAATTTTCAATATTTTGTTCTACCACTTTGTTAGCATTGTTAATATGAGTATACATAGCAAATTACAGCTTTCTAACATCAAGCGTCTAAGCGCTAGACCGCGGACGGACAGACGGACAGACGGACATGGCGAAACTATAAGGGTTCCTTGTAGTTTACTACGGAACCCTAAAAATAGGACGTAACCAGTTTTCTTTCGCCATTTCTTTACCGGTGGTAATTTTCCTTTGTTTCCGAAATGGTGGTAGTTTATTTATATTTAATACAGAATGATAATATGTTGGAAATGACCGCGAGGGGCGCGACTGCGCGAATAAAATATTTTTGTTAGACTTTGACTATAATTGGATAAATTGTGAAACTTACAACAAAAGGTGAGCGACAAATCCAAGATTGCTCTAGGGTCACAGGTGTAGGTAGGGCTGATTTAGGTGATCCTCTATTTCGTTTATTCCCCTTAGATTAAAAGAAAAACAATGTTTTGATTTAAAAGGGCTATTTACGTTTTTCGTAGGAAGAAAGAAAAACATTTATTTAGTTACACCTCGAGAGACATATAGGTACACATGTTATATGACAACATAACAAAAATTCTAAACAATTACAAACAACAAAAAATATAAATTGTAAATAAGCACAAAACGAAAAATGCAGACAAACATTCTTTGATTTTTTTTTTATACTACTAAGGTGGCAAACAAGCATACCGTCGTCTGATGGTAAGCATCACCGTAGCCTATAGACGCTTGCAATATCGGGGGTATCACTCACGCGTTGCCAACCCTCCCAACCCCCCAAGTGGAGCTCTGGGGACCTTACTCACCGTAGGAACACAGCATGGCCGAGACCAATGCTATATGGCTACGATCTTCTGCTACGTCCTTCCCCAGACGGGCTGCTCCGATTTGAGCGGATTATCCGCTGTGCCCCACCTCTCTTAAAATGCAGTGCAAAAGTGACAAAACATATTTTATATACCTAGTTAAACTTTGGTTGATCTTTTTAGGAAAGTCGCAGGAAGATGCCAGCCGGACCGGTCATACTGAAAGCATTTGGGTACGGGGATGATAGATCTTTCTTTTTTTGATAATATTATAAAATGTCGCACAAAAAAGCAGTCAAATTGTAAATCCATAGTAATTATTTTCGTGTTTTTTCCACGATTAGTGCTAATTGCGGGTTAGATGGTATCAGTGTTTTAGTTTCAGGTCTAGACAATCACTTACTTGGCTTAACGTTTATCGAAAACATTTGGGATTGACCTAACGTCCCAAGTACGATAATAGAGATTTTTAAACCTTTGTACAAATACAGAATAAGGTCGCCGTTATATTTTTTTTTGTTCACCTTTTACACGGATAAATGCAACCAAGCTCCTTTATTTAGGTAGGTATTGGTGCTAATTCTGTTTTACATTTAACTAGACTAAACTAATTTTGATCATCCTTGTTTTATAATTAAAAAGGATAGCAACACTTCCAGTCCTGTCAAAATTAGTTTAGTCTTTATCTAAATGTACAACAGAATTAGCACCATTACCTAATAGTTGAGTAAATGTAACACGATAAATAAATCTAATTTGTAAGGATTTTTAGAACTAATAAAACCGAGATAAATCTTGATTATGAAACCCAGTTTTAATTATGACACAATTCCGTTTTCACTGGCTTAAGTCACCTAATTGAGATGTATAAGTTTTGGAAGGAAGATTAATTAGTACTAGACTAAAGAAGATTCGAGTTTTTTTATGGAAGAGGTTGGCAAACGAGCATGCGGGTCAGTGATCACCGCCGCTTATTCAACATGGAGACATTAAGGGTGTCACACTGCTACAATGAGGAGGCAATAAGAAGAAATAAGATCTAGATTGAAACGCATCGCTGTTCACGCCATATTGAGAGAGAGGGAGGTACTTCCCCGGTTCGTTTCCTAAATGCCACTATCTCTTCTATTAGCATAATGACGACCTCCGTGGCGTAATGGTTACCACGCCAGACCGCCACCCAGGAGGTCCCGGGTTCGATCCCCGGTCGGGTCATGATGAAAAATGAACTTCTTCTGATTGGCCTCGGGTCTTGGATGTTTATCTATATATGTATTTGTTATAAAATATAATATTGTTGAGTTAGTATCCCATAACACAAGTTTCGAACTTACTTTGGGGCTAGCTCAATCTGTGTGAATTGTCCCTATATATTTATTTATTTATTTATTTATTTTAATGTTCTGTACATAGTAAAATTAAGTCGCTTCCCGCTGTCTGTCTGTCCCTATTTATGCATAGATCTCTAAAACGACGCAACGGATTTTGATGCGTTTTTTTTTTAATAGATAGAGTGATTCAAGATGAAGTTTTATTGTATTATATTTTCCGAATCCAAGGGAAAGCGAGATATACGCAAACGAAGTTGCGCGGGTTTCGCTTTGTCCTGAATGACTGACTGACTTAACTTACTAAGTAAACAACAATAATATTTAAGTAATTTAGAAATTAAAATCTAATTTTGTTGCTGAGCGTAGAGAATTTCGTGTCCTTTAAACACAAATAAAATCACAACGTATTTTCCAATCGGAAAGCCTCTCTAAAAATCGTTTACTCGTTCTTAATTAAAGGAAATTCAATGGTCGATTTTAACAAAGTAACGATAAAAACAAATAAAACCGGTTACTAGCAAATGAAAATAAAGTTGCAAAAGCATTTACAGTATTTTGTCCGACAAAGCCATTGTTAACAGCTGTTGAAATAACCAAATCTTTTTGTAGGCACTTAAGTGCAAATGGTGAAAAATAAAGCGCCATTTTGCCATAACCACAAAATAAATAGTCTGCAGAAAGCCCACTTCATTTTCAATATTTCATCAAGTGCATGCAGTGACGACCTTACACTGAACTCGCAAATAATTAGATTTAAGACAATATAAGAATTGTGTGCATGTCTTGTTGGGTTGGAGTCCATAAATAAATAAATAAAATAAAAAATAAATTACGAAAACAGCCATGTTTCTCTATTCGCTTTAAAATAAACATTAATTTGTCAATTGCAGGACAGGTTTTTCGACCGCTTTGCCTGAATATATACTTATACTTAATTATAATTTCATGTTTTTTTTCTCATACAACTTGTCAAAAACATAAATTGAAATTCATCCATTGCTTTTTTCTCAATATTATTTTTACTTACTTCACATATTAAAATAGAAATGTCTGGATTAACCGTGTAATAGTTCAAATGGCTGCTACAGCTATCTACACCTAGTTATTTTGCAAACATTTGAAATTCTCGATTTATCGTATTTGCACTTTTAAGTGTTAAGATTTTTATTGGCTATACGAACTGTTGAAATATTAATTGTTGAAAATTGCTGCTCTCATTGTGTCGACAATTCCATGATTAAAATAGAGCTGAGAGTTATTTATTTGAACTACTTGAACACATTAATCTCAAGTGCTAACATTCAGATTTAAAATTTATATCAGCCGAGAAAATAGGGTTAATCTCGTAACACAGTTTCCATCTCATCTCAAACTTACGCACTATCTCACTCAATTCCTATATTTTAAGAGTGAGCGCTTGACATTGACATAAGACATGTTTTTTTTTTGAAGAAGTAACAAACGATTCGAGATTGCCGCCTTGTCAACGAAGGTCGTCAAGATGGCGACCTCGTATCCTCACCTTACCACGTTGCCTTTATGAAGTACTTTTTTGCTAAAATGTGTTCATTTGTAATACTCGACATTGGCGAAATTGTCTATGTGTCGCGCTAAGACACGACAGAAGCCATTAAATAAGACAAAAAAAAAACAAACACACACAACTTTTGCCTTTAAAATATTAGTAGGATGTTATTGGCTATTTAAAATTAAGCTAGAAAATTAATGATGCCGCAGACAATGGCTAGTTGCACAAAAACGCATTTTAAAGATTATCTTATGTATGTGGGTATCATTACGATATTTTAGAATTTTTAATTCGATCTCTTTGTTTTGAATGAAAAATATTAAAAGAAAATGTTCACAAAAGAATTTAGAAAATGAGATAGATTTGTATTTTGAGAAACGAATGAAAACTGTCTGTCCCAGAAAGGGCTACGTACTCGATAGTCCCAGATATTTGCAATGCAATAATATCTGTCGTATGCCATCTTTATTTATCACCTAATCCAATTTTGTAAAACTCGCATTATCTATCACAAATCTTAAGGTAGCTTTTACCCACTTTTGTGGCGTAATGTAGCGTTGCAGCGCGTAAATGGTATTAGAAATATGAAGAATGAGTAAAGTAGACAATTTCAGAGAGAAATGTAAAACAAAATCTAAATTATATAAATTATAAAAAATTTAAATTATGAATTTGATACTAATGACATATTTTGTACTGTGGAATTCTAAACTTATCTCTATTATAAAGTAAAATCATTCGCGATTTCACGTGACGTGATGTTTATAGCGTGTCCCGATATGACACAATGTGTGTACAACCACACCTCCACAGTCGCGACACAAAGCGCAACGCCACGACACACCACCCAAGTATTACTCTAGCTTTTGACACCTCTATTAACTACACTCGTTTGTTTCAGGAAAAATAATAAATTACCCAATAAATAATCCAGACGTCACTTGGAATAAGGATCTGAGCAACCGATAAAGTAATGCGTCTAGACACCTCCCCTTCGTTTTTGAAAGAAAAATGTCGATGGATCATGACGGTTCTAATATAACGCAAGCTCTGACAAACCTTTTTGAGGAGATGTTACTTGCCACAGAGGTAGAACACGAGAACAGAAGTAACATAGATTTATCACAGTTTCTATCAGCATTGAAGGAACAGTCTTCGAAAAATAGTAGTCATGAGCCATTGGACTTCGGGACGCTGGTGAAACTTGTGGATGGCTGGAGAAGCAGGCTCAATTTGACAAAATCAACAGAGGTTCCTTGCAATTATTGTGAAGGGAACTTCCGTGACGTTATCTTGGCATACAACAGTATCCATGGATACCTCAGTCTCATCGTGAGTATCTTATTGATGTTAATTGAATGTCAAGTCTGTATTTGGAGTGCATGACATACTGACTGAAAAAATCGTATTACAAAATAAGACGTATAGCCTTTTACTTGATTAAATTAATATGGTCTCGCGAATTTGTCTGTCTATGGGCTATGATTATACTATGTCGATTTGACGTTTATTTTATAACTGTATATTGGACTCTGCGCAAGGACAGCTTAACACTTGAGCGATTTTGATCCTATAGCGCAGAATATAAGAAAGGTCGCAAGTTGAATGTGTTGACGTCATCTTGATGCATGCTATGAGATATTTATAAGAAACTTTAACTGTAAAGTCTACGTAAGCAATTATAATCAGCAACAAAACTTTGTATTAAGTCAAATATTTGTATAAGGAAGAAGTTAAATATCGTCCATCGGGCAGAAGGGTAAATGATATAATTCACAAAACAATCTCCATTTAGTTCACTCATGAATACAAGGGTATAACACGTGTCCTAACTTGTTCTAAGAAGTCATTAATTTCAACAAGCTTCTTGTCTAAGCTTGAGATGCTCTTGACTCAACAGTATAGGTACTCTTCTTCTTACGAACCGAATTATTAAATCGGGATTAACTAAGTCATCATATTTCCGAAATTAATTTTATGAAACATTTTTACAATTTTATTAATTAACGTTCATGGGCGGTGATAGCACAGTGGATAACGAAGCGGGTTAAACCGATCCTTATTTTAAATGTTATTGTTACTGCGTAATTTTGGATTATTCCTCTTTTTATACCACGAAGGTGGCAAACAAGCATACGGCCCGGCCCGCCTGATGGCCGAAACCAATGCTATTTGGCAACGATCTTCTGTAAGGTGGAGGTTCTTTCCCAGACTTGCTGCTTCGATTTGAGCGGATCCGTTGTGCTGTGCCCTACCTCCTTATCATTTGCTCGTTAATGTCTTTTTTTTGTTGTTTAAAATCGTTGTGAGTTTTACCCCTGGGACGTCAATAATCTTCATTGCTTATTGCCAATCTGAGGTCGCCGTTGTGTTGATCCTGTCTATACAGGAGACACAGCGGTGGGATGGGCATGTGTGGTGGGCTTGTCCCGATTGATCGTTAATGAAGGAAAAAATCGCAAGGAAACGTATACGTCCAAGAAATTTTATTTTCGATAAAAGTGTGGCGAAAGTCAGAACAGCATCATGACTGATGATGATGATGATGATGATTTTTTTAATGATCTTGAGCTACTGCATCGAGCAGTTGTGGTGGTGGATGAATATCACCGCTTAAATCATGATGATGATAATAATCTTTGGTGCGACTTTTCAAAAAAATTGTTTCTGAAACTCATGTATTAATTTTTTTATAACCTCTTCTACAGAAACTACCGTCCACAGAGTACCAGTTGCCGCTTTTTGGTTATTTCAGCATGCTTCGTTTTCATATTGATTTCATCTCAGATAAAGTAGAAAAAATACCACTATCCGTGCAATCCTGTCATCGGTAAAACAATGCCATCGGACTACCTATACTAAATTCACTAACAAAAAAAATGTTATTGTTAGGAGATCGTCAATATATCGGAGAGCTTTCATCAATTATATTCCATCAACTGCCAATTGAATTGCGATTTGTTTTCGACTCCTTCCTGATGGGACAAACATGCTCATCAAACCAAATATAGCCTTAATGGGTTTTTAATGACTGTCCTTGTTAGGTGAACATAGTAACTTTATAGGTACTATAATATAAGACCTATGTACTTCTCGCACGAGACTGATGCCAACCAAAGTGTAGTCAATTTCTAGGGACATGAAAGTCGATTTACCTAAATTAAATGCATGACGGTGGGCATGTAAGTCTTTCTCGTGTGACATTTATGTATGAAGACTTAGCCTAGTGCATAAGAGTTTGAGCACAGGCTGTGTCAAATAGCATAAAGCAGAATAGTTAGTGTCAGAATTGAGGTACCATTGCTACCATTGCCACACCACTCAAATAGTAGCATTACATTTTTAATGTCACTTATGGTAATAAAGTTAATTAATTCTATGGATTAACACGTAGGGTTTGCTCAAAAGTCTGATAGTCATGGCGCTTTATAAAGTAGATTTCGCTTCTATGCATAAAATTAAACGCGAGTATCACCTCGGGCAGCAGCTAATAAAATTTATATGACGAACATTTAAGACTAAGACACACAACCGTGCCGGCACGTGACCGACAGTTCCGTATCGTACAGTAGTAAGCGCAGCATTGACAGCACTGAATGTCACTGTCACTGACTAGTATGGTATAAACCATAGATTTATTTTATACTAGCGTAAGATTGACAATGCAAAAGAGATAGATCATAGCATACACGTTGGTTAGAGCGAGATAGATAGGCGAGACCATTTTCCTATACACGCTGTCGGACTGTATCGGCCTGACGACGTCAGTCGTGTTAAAAACAAATCCCACTTATTTTTACAAAATTTATGGTTTTTAAGTGTAGTTTAGGTGTTAATTCGACGTTATTAAATATAGTTACCTGTGCAGTGCCTGGATGTAACTCAAACTAAAAGGAAAATCTACAAAATTATATATCTTGCTTGCACACATGTACATTCCACGCACACTAGTGTATTTTGTTTTTGGTCTCGCCTTAACCAAACCGCTATATATGTATACTAAGTCTTTGGTATAAACTGTATGCTACAATTTTCATTATTAATTAATTATTCTCCACAGGTATGCTTCTTTGGGAGCTTGGCGAATGCTCTGAATGTAGCAGTATTAACACGCCGTGACTTGGCCGCGGCACCTATCAACCGGTTACTGAAGTGGTTAGCTGTAGCTGATGTCTTCGTTATGATGGAGTATGTCCCTTTTGCTGTATATAGGTATCTGGTAAGTATTGATTGGATGTTTTAATTCAACTACGTACAGACAGCTGTGGAGAAACCTGAGCCCCCGAAAGAAGAATTAGGGTTTTTTAGGTAACAGTAATCAAATTTCAACGAAATTTCGTCGAATACTAGACGTAATGAAAATGTAAATTTTTATTAATTTTCGTTTAATTACATGAGAAAACGTAATTCTTCTTTGTTTGGGAGGTCAGGCTTCTCTGCAGGTGTCGTGATAATTCGATTTTATTATCAGATGATGACAACCTTGCCCCTTGTTAGATTTACTTTACATAAAATGTTTATAAACTTTTAATATTCGAAAAAATTGATAGCGACCCATCAATGAATCAATCACTTTATCTAAAGTTCATCGTCCTTTTCAAAATTCAAAACAGGTTCCAGTCATTAATCAATGAGGTACTTCTGATGTCAAGAACTCGAGAATGCCTTATGAATTCGAACATTATTAATTTCTCGACATCTTCAGCAAAGTTGTGAACTCCTGAAAGTTACAGGCTTTTTTACTGGCCACTTAATTTACTGATAACTTGGTTATTCTCATTTTCCTTCTACACATTTTAACAGAATAAACGATTTCGAGACATTATAATTCGATATTCGTTTAATGTTTTTATATCGATACTCATAAATATCGAATGACAATATCTTCGATTGTTTATTGTTTTGCTTATTTTCTTTTCTTAAATAAACATTTTTGTTTTATGGTATTGGAAATGAATACTCTTTGTTGACAGATACTCCCGGGACAACATGAGATGCCTTATAAGTGGGCGGCGTACCTTCTATTCCACATGCACTTTGCTCAGATATTTCACACAGCATCCATATGTCTGACACTCTCACTCGCTGTTTGGAGATACGTGGCTATTAAGTAAGTATTCATTCTTTTATACTACGATAGTTGTAAACTAGCTCACTGTTTTTGGACGTGCAAGCTTTGTCAATTATTTTATTGTTCATACTTTTTGTCGAAAACACTAAATTATACAAATATTTTAACCTTGGACCGGACTGGAGTATGCTCGTAAAAACAAAAACAAAAATATTTTTTTAAATAAATTAATTCCTGCAGTAGCCAATTAAGCATTGAAAAACTTTGAATTATTGCCTGCTGGAAAATTTTCTGTATTAGTATAAAAATGAACGAATATTTTGTGGAGGGTCAGTGAAAGAACGTAGAATAATTAAGTTTAATTGGGCATCCACAAGTAGCTTGTTAGAAGTTAACTTGTTAATCTATTCGTCATGTTCAATAGCTAAACTTTCCTTAAAAGCCGTTCACGGTACGATGATCGTTTTTCATGTGCCTCAAATTTAAGCCTATACTTGCCTTGTAGCGAAATCCGCGCATCTTCGTTCGGGTGTATCCTGCTTTCCTGGTGGGTCTTTCGAAAAATTCTTGTATTTTTGTAGTTTGTAAAAGGCTTTAGAACGATTTGAAAATTGTCTGTCGTTTTAAGCTTTTAAATTGTATGTTTGAGTTTCGAATAAAATTAATTCATATGATGTTTTCATGCTAATGCTTTCAAATAGAGTAAAGCTCTCTGGGAAACGCATCCATGCCATGCCAACATTATTTCAGAGACTGTTAGCGAGTTGCAAAAAGCAATTATAAAGTTAATGATGCATTCTCAGGTTCTAAATTCTTTTTATCAGATTTAATGTATTATTAACTTTAAAATGAATTTCTGCAACTCGCTGTTTCAACTTAACTGATTAGTCGTAGAGCTACTGATATTATGCCGCGGGGTATCCTATCCTGCCTTTTCGCTGAAAACGGTTTGGTCGATTATCACTTGCCAACCATCGTTTCACCTCTTTTTCACTTAGACAACTAACCGTGCCTCATGACGATATCACAAGGTTTCCTTGACCCTAGTTAGTTACTTAACCCTAAAAAGCTGAAGGAAAAGTAGGGAACACAATAAAAGTGATGAAATTGGGACATTTGGCTTTAGGGTTTTTAGAAGAAATCAGTTTATCGGAATCCCTATTCTGTAACCATTTGATAGGATATCGAAAAGGTCCCGATTAAGGACATTAGTTGTCATTCCTAATTCGACGTTTACGATAGCTCTGAAAGTGACTTTTTATGATAATGGTATCTAATATCCGTTCTGGGTGTCGTCAATGTAGTAAAATCAGGATTACATCATCATACATGACCTAACATGTACATATTAATATATTCTTTTTTATTACAGTATTTGTCACGGCACCTTTTCGTATGATTGAATTGATTCATAGATTAAATAGACTTTTAACTAAATTGGTCAGTTTCTTTATTTGAAGAAGATTCGTAGTAAAGCTATTATTTGATGAATCGATGACACAATGTTATGCTTTTTAATTATTCCATAGTAAAAATAAAATGTCAAAATGTAATCTTTTACGAAACTAGTACGAAGTGTGTGAGCAAAAAAGTACATCTCTCTGACAGTACAAACGAACGTAGGTAATCATAATATTATGATGATAATGTTAATTTACAATACAGTGGAATTTTATGTAGAAAGACGTTATAAAAACAAAGTATTTTTTGTTACATAGGACTGGCGCAATTTAAAATAAAATTCCAACCGCCACGATATGAAATTCTTTCTAAATTCGACTCTGAAACGGTATTTATTCTCTTTTTTTAAGGAAGCATAATAATTAAAAAAATTCTAGCGTAATAGTGACTATATAGGTATGTGGTAGAATATACAACGACACAAATTTCTATCTGTTTTATATCACGTCCTTTTCCTTCATTTTGTATGAAAGAACGTTGGAAAGACATCGAGGCGGCATGCCATGATGCATGACGGTTGCGCGCCAATGACCCGCTCGATGCGCGTCACGCCACTTCCTACATTTTGTGAAAGAACATTGTAAAGGCGTCGAAGGGTGCGCTTCCACGCCATTTCTGTCTGGCTTGGGCCTTAAGGTGTCATTCCGCAGACGAGCTTCGACGCCTTTAAATTGTTCTTTCACAGAATGTAGGAAGTGGCATTGTCATTCCGCAGACGACGGCAAACCGCATATATGGCAGCTGAAGACCCCAAGCGACACTACTGATCAGCTGTAGCTCTGTCAATTAATCGGCCGTAGCATGCCATTGCTGCCAGCGACACGACACGACAGGACAGTGTCATAGAAACCAACCAGTAGTGCCGCCTGCGGTTTGCAGTCACTGTAGAACGGCACCTTTAGTATGAAGAAACACCCAATCTCCCTTTTACTAAATCCAGGGTCTAATTTAGACTATTGCGTTTCCGTATCATTTTCATTGACAAGATAACCTTTTATTGTATTTTTTATCTGGGTATGCAATCACGTAATATCATTGATAAAATGTTGAATATAGTAGATTCGAGATTAAAATATATTTTGTGGTCAAAAATTGGGAAACACTAGATCTGTGGGGCAATTCACGTAACAAGAACCGATTCTACTTCGATTCAACGACACTCGCTGTCTCACTCATACAAAATAGGAATTGAACGGGACAGTGAGTGTCGTTGAATCGAACTAGAATCGGTTCTTGTTGGTTAATGTCCGTATCACAATCGGCGTCATAATCGTAACACTGAAAATTTAACCAAGCGAATTTGCATAGCGCGAGGCGCGGCAGAAACAAACATATGCGTTACTCAATGCGATGCCACGACACAACCATGTAGGCAGTGGTAGCGGTAGCGTAAGGACATCCTGAGGACCGTTGACGCCACCCACGTGTGAAAGCCACAACGAATCACCAAATTATATTTCTAGCTCAATTCTAAATTGTCACTTTAATTCGGTAGAAAAGGGTGATTAAAATTTATGGAAACCCATTTAGATACAGGAATACAGCTGCGTCCGTTCTTCGTGATTGGTATCACGTATCCAACAAATGAGGAATGTATACTGAACTGGCTTTGGTCGAGATTAAATTGGTCCTACATAATTAATTTTGTACACAACAAATTAATAAGTTGTTAGTTATACTATGGAATGATAATTTTGATTGATTTAGGTATTTCGTTTCGGGAAATTTGAAATGTCAATCACTGTACGCTTCTAAAGGACTTTATATTAATTGCCTAAACCAATGGATTGATATTTGAAGAAAATACCGTTCGTAGATTCAAAACGTATTAATAACTAGCTGTTTCCCGCGTCTTTGCCTTCGTGACTTTTGCTCGTAGGATTTCTTTTGGTAACAATTTTCAAAAATGGTTCAATAGATTACCCCACCTACAACCTCACTCAATGATATATTGTAACATCGTCATATTTCTGCTTTGCTAAGGGTAGAAAGTTTTAGAAATTTTGAGAAAACATTAGTTTTCTCAAAATTTAGTACAGTACAGTGCAGTACAGTACTCAGAAAACACACTAAAGTATTTCGAAGTACATTTTGTGAAGCTACTTTCAAAGTTTCTGTAGTATTTACAGCCTATCTGCTTTTATAATCTCCTGCATATTTAAGGCGAATCGCTGCACGGACACTTAGTTTTATGCTTACAGGCCAGCTAGGCAAGAATGTAGCAGAATTCTGTTAAGCACGACAGACGAAGGCCAGGAATAAATTAAAATCATTTATTCAGATAGTAGGGTCGTATTTATGTATGATAAGTCCAGCATTGGATTTCTTGTAGTTGAGATAATGATGATGATACAGACAATGCCTAGTGAGTACTTTCTTTAATCGAATTGTACAGATAATAATGTTTTATAAGCTACCACTATTTCGGAAACAAAATCAGAATGGCCAGAAAGAAATAGGTAAAGAAAGCCTTTTTGTCTTTTTCACCTTTTTCGGGGAGTTCTGTCGAAGAAATACATAGGATTATTACTATCAGATTTATTTAATTAACTATAAAGTAGCCCTTGAGGTTAAAGATTCGCTTAACATGGACATCGTTACCTTCGTTGACCATGCAGTTAGAAAGCCCGCAATCTATTAACGATTCCATTAAGTCAAATTGAATATATTCCGAGAATGAAATCGGAAGAGACATTGCATTTTTAATTATTCTATTAAAATTTTGAACTCTAATAGAGACGGGTGCTTTGAATTCTACCATTACGTTGCTATGTGCACGTTATATTCACCATTTAAATAAAGTAATAAATTAAAGTCACAGACTAAAAGGAATTTTAATTTATATTAAAACGTACGTTAAATTTACTGTTTCCCGCCCACCCAAAATTTACCCGAGCTTCTAATGGACTAGCGTGACATTGAATACCCTCAAACCTTCATCAAGAATTGAACTGTGAAATGCAAAAATAATTCTGCAAATCCGACTGCTAGTTTGAAGGTAAATTATAGGGTTCAACCAGGAAATTTAGCTTAAATTAGTTAGTACGTGTAAGGAAGGGCACTGCTAGGTTATGGCTAGGTTAAACGGCCTTTATATCTCACAACTAAATTCAGAACCTAACAAAGAAGTGAGAAGTTGAGAAGTTTCTCGCTTATTCGTAAGGCACCACCTCTTTTGTTAGACTCTGAATTTAGCCAAGTGTAAAGGTCGTTTTAGGGCTAGTTAGTGCAAGCATAATATGTTTAAAACTTCTGTCGTAACATAAGGAAAATGAACAAGGAAATGTGAAATAGGTCCACGGGATTAAAAAATTAACTTCACCTTTTCTATTCATTATTCAGATAATTCTTACATTCGGAATAAATATTTAGTAGTGTTCATTTATATACCATTATTGCACTCAATTCTGTTAACCGTAGATTGGACAGATAATGACCATAAAAGGTACGCCCATATGGATCGTTATCCATTTCCCACGTCCAGAATTTAATATTTGAACCCGGAATACCACTGGTCCTTAATTTAACTTATATGTCGTGAACGTGATATAAATATATCGAAGTCTTCACTTGTAATTTTTTTTAGAACTCTGAAATAATAATAATATTTATATTTAGCTTTTTACTTTATCTATATCTATACTATATTATAAAGAGGAATGATATGTATTTTTGTGTGTAACGAATAAACTCAAATACTACTTGACCGATTTCAAAAATTCTTTCACCGTTAGGATCATTACACCTGAGTACATACAACATATTATAAACTAGCTTTTTTGCCCGCGCCTTCGTCCGCGTGATGTTCCGGACTCGTTCCCGTGGGAACCACATTGAATTTCGGGAAAAACTATAGCCTATGTTACTCCCTGATAATGTAGCTTTCTACTAGTGAAAGAATTTTTGAAATCGGTCCAGTAGTTTCGGAGCCTATTCAATGCAAACAAACAAATCTTTCCTCTTTATAATATTAGTATAGATTAGGGAACCCTTAGTATAACGAGTAAA
This sequence comes from Endotricha flammealis, assembly GCA_905163395.2. Classification (NCBI taxonomy): domain Eukaryota; kingdom Metazoa; phylum Arthropoda; class Insecta; order Lepidoptera; family Pyralidae; genus Endotricha; species Endotricha flammealis. The sequence continues at coordinate 8,444,333 of LR990870.1, read as the reverse complement.
ACCCATGCGTAGCCGGGGCTTGTCCTTATCGTTACTAATATTATAAATGAGAAAGTGAGTTTGTTTGATTGTTATTCCTTCACGGCTTGACTAAGAAGCCGATCATTATGAAAATTTGCATACATTTTGTTAGGGGTACAGAGCCCAACATAGGCTACTTTTTATCCCGTGAAAGTATGTCGTTCCAATGGGAAAATAATTTTTGTACTATAGAGGGCGCTGTATCGGCCAACAGATGGTGCCACAAGTGGCGCTATGAGTTGTTTTGTTGTTAAACGAGATCTACGTCATAAAATTAACGCGAGCGAAGCCGCGGCGAAAAGCTAGTCTAAAATAAATTTAAGATTCTTTAAGTTCAAAATAAATTATGCAAGTTCCCCATTGTGAGAAACAAACACGCTAAATGAATGGGATTTCGTTTGAAACGCAACAATCTAAAGATATATTATGGAGACGACAGACGTTGATGAATACAACAATGTCACAACAAACCCCTGTTTGTCGAGATGGGTCGGGTTCGGATCGGATACGGATTCCCTACAAGGCATCTGTCGACAAATTACTTCCTTTAACGCATTCTCGGATACTCGTTTGTGGAATCCGAACGGGTGTAATTACTATCTGTTGTCCCTCAACATGGATTTTTGTTTCTTTACGACATTAGAGAAACTCGTGCAAATTCGTATGAGTGGTGTTTATACCACCATTTCCTGTTGGACCAACATTCCATTTTAACTGTCCCAATTTCGAAAAATCCTTTCTTATCGGACGGCTACGTCATACAAAGAGTTCTCCAAGTTTCTACGTACACCCGGGTTTAGGCTGTGCGCTGATCCATCATTCAGGACGTTTTAAATATACACAAGTAAAACCCTCGCTACTTTGTTTGCGTATATCTCGCTTTCCCGTGGGAATTTTGAAAAATCCTTTCTTAGTACACCCCTAGACGTCGTAAGGAACCTACGTTCCAAATTTGGAATCTAGACCCAGCGATTTGGGCTGTGCGTTGATATATAGTTAAATCAATCAGTCAGACAGGACTTTGGATTTTATATGTACGTTAGGTAAAAAATATACATAAAGATGTGTTACGAACTGAAATGTTTTTGATATCTGTCATTTATTATTTCTTTGTTCCCTTTGCTATCGATTGGTCTGTATCGCTTTTAATACCCGCCCCTATTATGTTTTATATACCCCTATAATGTATTACTTTGAGCTTTCTAGTTTCCTTTTCTCCTTCAATTCTTAATAAGTCTTTGCTGAATTGTATGCCATTTTAATCTACTTTTTTTATAAGAAATAAAATATTCAAAGTTGTAAACAATTCATACAGTGCCTGGTCACAAAGGCCATGCTTAAACCTGCTAGTGCGGAACGGACTGTCAGACACGTTATTGCAATGCTCAAGTCGATAGGGTAGGTACCTATACGAACACACGTAATGACGTAATTCCCTGAAGTAGGAAAGTTATGATTTATTTGCGTGAAAACTCACAGCCGTTTTTGTGTGATTCAAACTTATGTTAGTCTGATTACTTTACAAAATATTCCAATTAAAATTCAACCGTCAAAGTATCGTTGAAATTTTCTGAGATTAACTAATTTCAGTTTTTGAGGAGTCGTAGAGCCTTTATGAAATGACGTGACGCGCGAGTGTTACTCCCGGTCTTACAAGCATCCATAGGATACGGTGACAGCTTACCATCAGGCGAACCGTAAGCTTGTTTGCCACCTCAGTAAAAAAAAACTTAACTCGACCAGGGAATTACCATCTTATGTCTGCACTGTAATGCATTACGTTCGGTAAGTGAGAGATTTGGAAGTCCAGCTCCTACTTTTCACTTCATATCCTCCTTTCTTCCTGTGAGAGCAACATCTCAGGAATTCCCCTAGTGTCTATGCTCCATGAGCGGCGGTGATCTCGTGCTATTAGGTGACCCAGTTTTGCAAACGGTTTTATAAAAAGTCCTTGTATAAAATATTTAATTTTTTTTAGAACATTTTCATTAACAGTTAAATGAAATAGTTCAGTGAATTCTCACTTCCTGATTTCATCCGGGCGGTCTCGCGATTTTATCTAAGAGTTACTATTATGTAAAACTGCTTCTACGTACGTGTTTGTAAAGCTGTTTGCAACAAAAAATAAGTTGCCGTACAAACTATGTTAAGGAGAAAATCCAACTAGCGAACAGCTCAGCTAAACTTACAACATGTGCTAAGTTAACTTAATCATATTATATGATGTGTGCATTTTCTCAGCTAAAGGAAAAATTTTCCCGACAAACTACTAACAAATAGGAAAAAATTAATACTTAATACTTTTACTTTGTTCCAGTATCAACAAACTCAAGTTAAAAATATATAAAAAAACGTGTGGCACTCGGGGACTGCCGCGGTAAAGCTATTGCATAGTCGCGGGCTCGAACTCACTCGTGGACTCGGCCAAAAAGCACGTTGTCTCACCTAGCATCGTGTCTAAAAGAGATAGAATCAGTTATGAGCAGTTAGCAGTTAGTCTACACGCATACGTCTAGTCGCACGCACACAAACACCGTGCCGAAGTCTTCCGAACTGAAACGACGTTAGACGATGCACGGCTTCCAACGCCGCCGCCGCGCGGAGTGGGGGATGTTACGCTTTATTTTCATTACGAAATTTCTTGATTCGGTCACCGCGTTCAAAGTCCGCGATAAAAGCTATGCAATAGATTAAAACGAGATTATATATTAAACTAGCGAAACCCGCGCAACTTCGTTTGCGTGTATCCCGCTTTCCCGTGGGAATTTTGGAATGTATGATACTTTAAAACCTTCCCCTTGAATCACTCTATCAATTAAAAAAAACAGCATCAAAATCCGTTGCGTAGTTTTAAAGATTTAAGCATACAAAGGGACATAGGGACATAGGGACAGAGAAAGCGACTTTGTTTTATACTATGTAGTGATGATGTTGAGAAATTGTTCGTTCCAAATCATCTTCATAATAAATTTTATGTGATGAACAGACATTTTTCGTTAAAACTAATATTTTTAATAAATTTGTATCCCCATAAAAATATTTTAGTATTTTCAACTTTAGCATTGAATGAATCATCTGTCCCAAACTTTCCATCCTTAAGGAAAAGATAAATTTTGTTAGGGCCACCACACCACGCAATATAATACTTTTAACTTGAATAAAAACTTGAGAATTGTAAGGCTAAGAGTTTAATTAAAATTACCGAGATTGTAACTTTTAATTACAAAATTTTGATCATTAGTAGCAATTATTTAACTAATTTGACTGTATTTTGATTTTGTAGATCTACATGGAATTTGGTCACAATATAATGAAATGAAAGGACATACATTATTTAGATTTATACTTACATATCTAAATATACTATAATAAAATAACAAAGTCGTTTTTTTTTTTATCTAATACGATACTGAAGAGAATTATCTTATAATAATCACGCCAGGCATTTGATAAATACATAAATCAAGTCAAATGATTTTTATTTTTAAAAATAATATTGTTCTAGGAAAAATAGTTTAAATAAGCAAAGAACAAAACATAGGAACATAATTAAAAGAAAACTATTTACAAATAAAAAACTTGACCCAGATCCCTATATTTATTTTTAATAAATAAATATATAGGGACAAATCACACAGATTGAGCTAGCTAAGTTCGAAACTTGTGTTATGGGATATACTCAACGATACTATATTTTATAACAAATGCATATATAGATAAACATTCAAGACCAGAGGCCAATCAGAAAAAGTTAATTTTTCATCATGACTGATTATGATTATGATTAAAACATAACATTTAAGACCGCTGAGAGTGTTAAAATATTAAATTTTGTATGAAATCTTCTGCCTATGTCTGTCTGTATTGTAATTTTGTTAGGGTTAAGTAGCCATTAAAATAATATTTACATACATAGTATAAAATTAAGTCGCTATCGATGACTGTTCGCAACGGACTTTAATGCATTTTACAGAAATAGTTTAATAATACATTTATGTGTACGCTTTGCCGTGGAAATTTTGCAAAATCTCACGAAATTTAAATTCGAAAAAGCGGGATACACAAACGAAGCGCATAGTTTTTGCAAGTGTTTAATAATTTTTTTCGTAGCACATGAATGCATCAAATATTTTATATAGATACGTTCTTTTAGTTCAAATCTAAAAATATTTCAGTGTGTATTACAGTATTTGGTAACCCTAAACCGTGAGGATTTATTATGCCTAAAGAGCAAATTTTTCTTCTTCAACTTCGGTATTCTCGTAAAAAACTCAAATGGCTCTGTTAAAATCACTGTACTTTGCTGACTGACATCTGACACATTTATAGGTGTCTTGATAAATCTTAATGAAAACGAATGACAACTAGAAATATACACTGTTCGAATCTCTCACTCACCATCAACATCAGACAATATTTTAATGAAGCCATGTGCTTGTATATGACGGTGTGATAGAAGTAATATTGGAAACACGTCATATTACTTAACGGTGCAATGAGCGGACAGTGACGCACAGCGCAATATAGTGCGGGTCAGCGAAACGTGATGCATTTAGGCACGCGCCCGCGGCCACTTCGAATTGGTACTTTTGGTTCTAGCATCGGCCATTAGACACATAATTTTATATAAGTATTAATATTTTTTTTGTAATTCTTTCTATAATTTAATTTAATTTTCGGAAGTTTGGATTTTCTTTGCATCCTGCGACTGTAGTCCGACATATTTTGCTTAAAAACAAGAAACAACGGTGATGTGAATGTACAAAATTATATAAATAAATTCTACACACTTCATTGGTTTCAAAATAACGATTTACTTGCTTGTTCAATGGGTAACAGACAACGGCTATATTGTTGTAAATATATACTTATAATACATAGAAAACACAAAAACTCTCGAACAAACACAAATGCCAGCACATAAAAGTTTGTTCCTAGAGGGAATCGAACCTGCGCCCTCTGGTCCCGAAGGCAGAATCTCTACGAACGCACCGCCGCGCCGGTCTAATTGTGAATTATGTACAAAATTGAACATGGAATTTTTGGTTTCAGGTATTCAGACAGGAATCATCTTTTGTGTACTGAGAGGAGGTGTAGCACGGCCATTCTAAGTAGCTTCATACTGCCGCCCATACTCTGCATTCCTACGTTTATGGTAAGCATAACATGTTGCTTGTTTTGTTACACTGACTTATTGAAATAATAATTTGCAAATTGTTCAGCCATGGTAATTTAATTTAATTTTTATTTATTTATTCATTAAAGTAACAAGGACTAACTATAACAAGTGTCAGTATACTTATCTACTACGGGTTAGTAAAAATTGAAAAAACACTTAATACACAAACAACTACACTTTGGGCCATTCATGCACCATACCACCCGATATGGTACAGCAATGGCTCATACTCGTATATAGACAGTCAAGTCTGCTGGCGATCATGCCCTGGGATACTGTTGTTGGGACTCCCCCGCACCCTGCGCACCAGAGACGCGCAACTTTTCCGCTTTTTATTTATTCGTTATGTTTATTAGTGTAAGATTTTATTTTTGTATTTGTGTTTGTGTACCAAATAAACATTTTTTCTTCCTTTCTTTCTTTCTTTTTCGTAATTAATTCAACTCGTATTAATCGAGGTACAGTCAAGTCAGCTACTAGTGTCTTGTCACTTTTGTATTATTATAATTATTGAAAATTTGAGTGGACATGTCAATGTTAAATGGTACTGAAATGATAACATATTTATACAGTCAGTCTATAGTCAGCTGCAGAGAGCCCCAAACGAAGTAAGAATAATTCTCATGTAATTCTCAATGTATTTAAATATTGAAAATTGGTAAAAATGAACATTTTGATTACGTCTAGTATTAGATGAAATATGTCGTTGAAATCTGAATAGAGTCATATAAATCGGACACATCGTGTGAATTCATGTTTCATAATTATTATTTAATATGATACTCTCTGAACAATTTGAATTCGACTTTGATTTCGCGCATTTTGTACACAAGATTTTAATTTGTCTAATAAAAACAGATCAAAATTTATTTAGAATATGAAAACCTATTTTTACAAGTAACAACATCATTACCAATGTAAGTTAAAAAAGTACAATGGAATCTCGTGACAGTCCCTAAAAGGTGCCTTTAGGGCAAATGCTGAGGGCCTCACAGTTGAGTGAGAATCAATTGAGCACGATTTGCAACCTTCTAGTACTGTTGAGACCGTTAAAAGATACCTTTTTAACCGCAAACATTATACTATAATAGACCTTTTGTGAAAATTGCTATCTGTTTTTTTTCCAAGACATTGACACGTAAGTTGTACTTGATGGTTAATGATCTATGTATCGTATTGGTTACCCATTTAAAGTTAAATCTCTGCCAAACCAACCATATTATACTGGAGTGGTAGAGCATTATGAAATAGGCTAGTTCGACTGGTGAAGTACCTTACAATATAGGCGTGAAGCAGCAATGGGTTTCGTTCGGTTCACCGAACTAACGTTGATAACGTTGAAGCCTTCCTACATATCTCTTGGGTGTAAAGAAGTTCTTTCAGGGTCGGCAGCGCGTTCTTGGTATTGCAAACGTCCGTAGTCTGCTTTTACTTGTCTGCCTGTTAGATTGTAGTTAAGATGATGTACGAGGCTTTTATATCGTAACTTATGTTAGAAGGAAAACTTTACTAGATTCCCAAAATTCTCATGAGAATTAGATTATTGAGATTGCGTGCTATAAAAAAATGCATATTTTAAAAACATGAGAAGATTTATAATATCACTGAAATGTCTTGCTTGAACCTAAAATTTACAAGTCCACCATAGTGTAAGGAAAATATATATATGGGGTTCATAAAAGCAACGATTTCGTAAAAAAAAACGGATTGGTCGCGTTTCGACGAATTATATGAAAAAACTAAGGGCTGTTACATCTGAAAATATGTTCCGATAAATTTCTTATTCACGTACAACACATTTACTGAAATCAACCAGACTCATTTATATTCCATACTGTATTCGAAAAGCTGATGTTATTTCGACCTCTCATATAAAATTACTTTCCTTATGACCTAGAAAGATTTTTGATTTATTTAATTTGGATTAAAATAATATATCACACACCATCTGTGTCCCCATTCTTGTAAAAAATATAAAAAAATAAATTTCAAACTCACTCAATATCATTTCACATGTTCACATTCACATTTCACATGAGCAAGATGGCGCATGCGATAGATTCCACAAAGTTGAGTGAAAACAAGAGTGTGGACGTCTTCTAACTGCACTTCGGTCGACTTCGCGAGAGTGTAGAGCCCGCATAACAATTTTAATTAAGATGATAAGTTCGCTGGTGTATACTACTCGAATATACTATTTTTAGATAGGTAGAAACTCCATAGACCCTGACACTGATGAAAAACCTTTTTTAAATTTTACCAAAACTTGTCACTTTTCCTTTTTTCGTATGCTTTCCATAATTAATGTCAACCGCATTTTTCAGGTCACTGACTTAGCCTTACCATCGTAATTATCGACAACAGTTAGGGACGTGCCCTCAGAACCAGAGAAGCTCGATGTTTTTAAACTTTTCCAAATACTGAATGGGGTCATTCGCCTTCGAGCTCCTTTACCACTGACAACTTGCTTTATAGATACTTTGTAGATTTAATGACACACTTTGTACAAATACATTTTTAAAAACGAACTTTGTGTATAAACTATCTCTACATCATCATGCTTTAAATGAACATACTACCGAGTAAAGAGATAAGCTATATCTAGTGAAACCCGCGCAACTTCATTTGCGTGTTTACGCACAGCAGCGCCATCTATATCAGATTTTTGATCAAATCCTAAGGGGATCGCGTACTTTTCGAGATAAAAAATACCCTACGTGTTAATCCAAGGTATCAGCTACCTACATTCCAAATATCATAAATATTGGATCAGCTATTTGAGCGTAAAGAAGTAAGAAACATACACTACATAACTTTCGCCTTTATAATATTAGTATGATATTTTTTCTAGGAAATAAAATTGAAAAGTTCCGAAAACATTATATTTTTTACTTGTTATTTTTAACTAACACCAGCTGTTATTTATACGAGAGGGTGAAATGGCTTTGGGATATTTAATTTGCAAGGGCAAATATATGTATTAGTATTAGCTGTAAAATAAATATATTTTTGCTATTGAACTTAATATATGCATTTTATTAATTCTATATTATTATAATATTCAAATCCAGTTTGTAGTCGTCGTTGTTTAACTTCTATGTAACTGTAGGAGTGTAGGCTGATAAAATTTGTCTTATGCAAGTCACGAGAAATTATACAATAAGTATTTTATTATCATTCCCTGTTTCCACGAAGCTGCTCCAGTTAGGTTGTTTTATTGTTCTTTGTAATATGACTATAAAAGTATACAACAATATTTAAATGTCTAGATCATTGCGTTTTCATTCCCCAATATGATAATGAAACCATGAAAATCCAATTTCCATATTTTCATTCTAAAAGCCTTTTATGGAATATTAAGTTAACGATAAACAACAGACAGCCGTAATTTAAGGTTTTTGGCACGTTTAGATAAAAAGAAATCACATTTTGTGACGGAAAGTACATTTGTCACCATGGTCATTCAGGGTCGATTTTTTTTTACGTAAATCCGTACTAATGAAAACTTATGACGTCAATTACATGTTACTAATCGTCCCTAATTTCACAACGTTAGTTCCAGATTCCAGATATCATGTCTATGTGATCCATCAGATATACAAATACCGTGTGTCAATCTGAAAGATACGCTCTCGCTAATCATTACATTGTGAAACTGACCCATGGGATAGGATTACCTGCAAAAATAGAAATGTTCTGACCAATTTTAAATCTTATGACGTTACTAAGTTAAATCTTTCTTGATATTTTATTTCTTAAAGCTAGTAATTTTTTATACTTAAAAAGGTTACTTAAAGTCTATTACAGCTGACACAGATTAAAGGTGAAACTTTTAGAATAAATTAATATACGTTAAAAAGGGCGAACGAGACTCGTAAAACTTCTGCTCAAAGTTAACAGATAGATTTTTATTTTCTAAACAAGTTTTCCAATGGAATATTTCACGGTACAGCATTTAATGTTTAAATTCAATAAAGTTACTTTAAAAGTGTTCATTTTACACTTCCGGACACATGAATCGAGCTACCCTACATTTTTATGTGTAATGACATAGAACATAAAAATATTCTTAAGTTAATCAAAAAGTTTTTATGTAGTTTTGATACTGGTATATTCATAATGATTTTGAAGTGCTGTTGTTCCAATTTTGAATTTATCAAATGGAAAAACGAAACAAAATCCAAATTCGTGCATTCTTTTGAAAAGAAAAGTTGATCTAAATTAACATAATTTTTTTATTTAACTCCATAATTTTGAATTCACCGTATTTTTTTTTTAAATTAAGACATCGTAAAATTGTTGTTTTTTTAATTTGAGCCATTTAAACTTTAAAATTATGGATACACCGCCTCTTCTAGCCGCGCAAGCTGTGGCGCTTCTACAGTCGGGCCGAAATCAGCGCGATGTAGCATCACAGCTTGCTTTAAGTCGTTCTGCTGTGCAAAGGGTATACCATCGATACCTCGACACTGGTGGATACGTGCGCTGTCCAGGAAGACCGCGATTTCGGGTAACTTCAGAAATACAGGATCGATTTATCGCGACAACCAGTTTGCGAAATCGTCACCTCACCTCTGTACAGATCCAAGAACAGCTTCGAGACTTTCATGGAGTGGCTGTTTCCGCGTGAACAATTAGACGAAGACTTAAAGAACGTGGTCTGAGCCCACATAAGCCAGCCAACGGGCCGAAACTGACAAGAGCTCACCGAATAGCGCGCTTACAGTTTGCACGCGAACATTTGCATTGGACTCAACGCCAATGGAGCAAGGTACTCTTTACTGATGAGACTAAGATTATGCTTTATGGTAATGATGGAAGGAGGAAGGTCTACCGAAGGCGGGGAGAGCGCTTTGTTCAGTGTTGTATTGAAGAGAGAGTGAGTTATGGCGGGAGCTCGTGGATAGTCTGGGGAGGAATATCTGCCGATGGTAAAACTGGGCTAGAGGTTGTGACAGGACCACGTCTACCAACACTAAATGCCCGTCGATACATTAACCATTGCCAAGAGACTCATGTGATGCCATATGCTGGATTTGTAGGCCAAAGCTTCATCTTTATGCATGATAATGCAAGAGCGCACACTGCAGGAATCGTTAGGGCATACCTTCATGATGTTGGAATCACGACAATGGAATGGCCAGCAAGGAGCCCTGATATGAATCCCATCGAACGTCTATGGGACGAATTAAAGAGGCGTGTTCGAGCTCACCAACCAGCACCACAAACTTTGGAAGAGCTGAGAGTTGCCATCGAGGAGGAATGGGAGAACATTCCACAACACTTCATAATGACGTTGATTAACTCCATGCCAAATCGCATGACTGCAATCATAAACGCTCTCGGAGGCAATACAAGTTACTGAATAATTTTTTTTTCCAATAATTCCTTTTTTTTTTTCAAATATTCAACCCGAGTCTTGTCTTTGAGAAAGGTTATACAGGACAAGTTTCACTTAAAATTGTAATTTTATGGAGTTATTGAAATTTAAATTTGGAATTAAGTATACCTTATTAATGTAAATTGTAGCAGCTTCCAAATTGCATAAAAACTTTTTTGTTGATCATATACTTTTGTTAAGTTACCAGCAATCAAAGTTGAAACTGCTGGGTGGCTCGATTCAAGTGTCCGGAAGTGTATGTATAAAAACTACTGGAGAGTGTTATTTTTCGCAAAATGAATTGAATAATGTTGGTATACGTGCCTATGAATCAATTAGGCGTTTATTTGTACAAACTCACTTTCCGTTTATCTGTTAATATAATAATATTATTCTATAAGAATAACTGTAATATTACGACTTCCCTGACCATCTTGGATTAGTTTCAACATTATAATGTAAAGGGAGAGGCTGATTTATCAGCAGGCAGAAACTACTAGGCTTAGCAGTAGCAGACTACTTTTGAAAGTTTCTTTTTCAATGCAAAAGTGCGCACTAAGAAAATTTTTGCAAATTCTCATGGGAAAGGAATTACGCGAGTAGCCACTGCGAGCGTCATTTTTTTTTCTTGAATTCTCTTAATAAATAAGTTAATTTGCGAAAGTTTGTATTTTGCTTATTGTCTATCTGAGGTCGCCGTTGTTGATCCTGGCTACATAGGAGACACAGTGGTGGGAATGTGTGGTGGGCTTGTCCCGTAATAAATAAGTTCTTGCCACATCTTTCTCTCTTAGGCACTTGTCCCACCGCCGACGAGAAAACGACTAACTATCGGCTATTTTCTCGCTTAAGAAACGTACAATAAATATACATTCCGTGTAAACAAAAGAGATGCATATACAAACAGTTGATCGCTGACTGTTCACACTGCCGGCGAGCACTCGCTTCACTAGTTTGTTGCTGAGCGCCAAGAGCTATGAAAGACAACACTTGCTCAGCGATACTCGCTAAGCGATTAGAACTCACGCCGAGAGAGCAACTACATAAGACTGTACGCTTGGCTGCCGCGAGCGAGTGATGCGAGTAATCGCTCGCCTCACTCGCACACTCGCTTATAGCCGAGCTACACAACTATCGGAACTACGCACTCGCTCCCAGCGGCTCGCCAACTCGTTTCTAATTCTAGCTCGTTACTCGTTCATCGTTGCCGGTGAGACAAGTACCTTAAGTTTCATATATCTTTTTAACTCTATATATGTTTTACAGGTGTTCGACATTCACACAACCGTTGTGCTGGAACCAACAGGACCGATGATATTATACTATGTGGATTCTAATCAAGAAGGACAGTTATATCAAATAAATTTCTGGGTTCACGCGGTAGGGATCAAGCTCCTTCCATGCCTCATCTTAACAGTAATCAGTTTATGGTTAATTCGTGAGGTATACAGTGCTAATCAACACCAAAAGAAGGTCAGAGTATACAACGCTTGTCCAACGAATAATAAGAATGTGAAACGTCAATGTAAAGCAGACAGGCGAACGAATAGAACAACCAAGATGTTAGTAGCAGTTCTACTCCTGTTTCTTGTAACAGAGCTGCCCCAAGGTATATTGGGGCTGATGAGTGGTCTTTTAGGGAGATGCTTCTTTAAAAACTGCTATAACCTATTTGGAGAGCTGATGGACGCTCTGGCGCTGCTTAACGGTGCTATCAACTTCGTGCTGTACTGCTCCATGTCCAGACAGTTCAGAATGACGTTCGGACAGATGATGTGGAGAGCGCAGCTACACAAATGGCCGCCGCCGACCGCTTCACATTCCGATGGACAGAACACGTAAGTAAACACTGCTAAATTTAATAAATACACAAATACACTGTCTGGATAGTAGCTGTCTATCTGCGCATCCCAAAATATCTGAAATCAATGTAGATGGTATAAACGATTCTTCGGAAAATATAAAGGAACACTTTGCAGGAGACTAGATTCGATTCGGGCGTCTCCACATTCTGGGAGTCAATTTACGAATACAAAAGTCATTGTGTCGAAATAGCTGTTCACTTTTTACGCTTTTACCCAACATTCGCAGGCTTAATAAGACTGCTTTGAAATTCAAAAAATCTAAAGTAAATTGAGTTTCTGTTAAAAATATATTAAACGTTTCCTGGTATCTATCACCTTGTTTCAATAAGCTTTATGATTAAAATAATTAAAATGTAAGAAAAGCTCTTTTGACTTTCACTTCAGTGAATTATTACTAATTTAGACGGCTTCACAGTATCCTGATAAGTTTCCTATATTTACGTATAAATCAATCATACTTATACTATTCAAACCAAATCTAAACAGTAGACCCTGGTATGTCTTTACCTTTATACATTTATGACAAAAATGGAATATGAAATGAAAATAAAAAAAAACATATTAAAAGCGAATTTATTTTTACCGTCGTCTGTCTGCTTAAGCCCGTTTTGTGTTTGTTGGGTGGGGTCGGGTTGTATGCGCACATCATTGTAGTTACTGAATAGATTTTAAAAATGTTTACACAGGATGATAGAGCTTGGTTTAGAGAAAAACACGGGCTTTATTAAATTAAAATCAGAGTTATCTTCAGTTAAAGATTTCACTTCGACGAAACCGTGAGTAGTGGTAGTCAATATAATATTTTTTTAATATACTAAACATACAATGTCAACATTCATTCAGAAAACTCGCCATGGAACCATCTATAAACCTGAATCTCGATTAATGGGGTACTTCCTAAAATTCACAGATGTGATTAAAAATATACTTATTTTATTTATTATGTATGTTTTTTTTTGTATGCTATTCCGACATTTTGGCACTTGCAAATGGGCGCTAAATGTAATAAACTGTATTTTTTTTTATCAAGTATATTTATAAATACATTACTAATATTTAAATATTCTCTTCATTACAGAGCAAAAACGTCGGTTCCGTGAGGAAGGTTCATACAAGAGAAACGGGCGAGTGTGATGCAGCAGTTTTTGTAAATAATGTGCCATTTTAATTATAGGTACTTTTCTTAAGTAAATTATAATTAATATAGAAAATATTGGAATGTTTTAGAATAAGATTAAAATTTTAAAAGCATGTGCAAATTAGGTCCTTTTTGTCCACTAAATCTAGTATCATTTCCGTATAGTCGTGTTTTAGCAAACAGTTTCATGTAGTCACAAATGTGTATGCAGCCAAGCCATACGATTAGTTTTTTAGTTGAATCATTATAACATTTATATCAATTAAAAATTCAACATGAATATATCAACCTATACTTTTCGGACTTTGTACCATTCTTATATTCTAGAGCCAAAATTGTACTGCAAGTATAAAGCACAACTTGCACTTGACTGTACAAGTCAGCTACTTAATGGTCGAAAAGTCGCCGTAACTAGTAGAGCTTCGCTCGGCTTTCAGTGGTTACAAGTCAGCTCTAACTTATGCATGGCGGTTATACAATATACCAGCTGTGTAATCAAACGGCAACTTTAATTAATTGGTCGCGATATATGTACAAATTCTCCACTAAACAACAATAGCCCAATAATAATGGCTCTGCAAACACAAAATGGCTACCATAATCGATTTTCTGGTACCCAGGACACGGGACGATACCGGACCTCGATAAAAATGTATAATTAGTCAATCTAGGTAAAAGCAGAAGCTGTTGATAAATCCATAAAGAGGCCGCCGTCGTGAAGTTAACGACAATACATAATATAGCCTACCAAAAATAAAAAAGTAGGTATGCATTTATATAAATATAAACATCTTGTTCATGTTTTTTATCCCTTGGAAGTTGAATGAAGAAGACAACGTGTTGTATATTTTTTTAAATAACTATTAAATATTATATGTTTAAGTTTCTTGAAACATTGTACTAATAACCACTTATAACTGTTACATATGTTTGTAAAAGTGTGTTAGAAGAAATAAATAAATTATTGTATTATTGTATTGTATTTTTTAAATGAAATACGATTATAAGCTTTGTAAAAAGTTTTTTTACCTTTCTGAATATATAAAAGATAATAGTTATTGTTTTATCAGTAATTGTACAAAATTATTATTATAATAATAAACAAATAAATTATTTTAGAAAAACGAAAGAATCTTACAAGCGTAAGAATTTCAATGTATTATTGTTATTGAATTCAGTACGTATTTTTTGTAAATGTAATCTAATCTCGAGTAATTCTATAACGAATGTGCCAAGTGTTTAAAAATCCGAAATATTATTTTTATATGTTAACTTTATTGTATTGTAATAGGTTTCTGTTTTTGAGTTTTAATAAAAATGCATAAGTAGAAAATAGATAAGATTTAAGGTTTATATAAATTCTCTAGGATAGAACGTTGTCAACGAAGAATAGTTTTTAAGATAAGATGACCTGTTAAAAATAGGTTTAAATACGTTAGTCCAACTTGGACATTAAACCAAAGATGTAATTTTTTTAAGTAATTTGCTGTAATAATAAATATAAAATTTTGATAAATTATTTAAGTAATTTTGTCTTCGACGCCTATAAATATTGTATTGCTTATTTAAAATTTTGAAAAAGCAGACATTTATAATAGTAACTACTTACATAGTCTGCCTATAGTACGCGCCAAAATTCGGGCTCTTATAAATTAATAAACAATTGAAAATCGATTGTCACGGCACTGAGTAATAGAGTTCGAAACTCATTATAAGTATGAGTTTCGAACTTCGTTTTATGACTGCGCGAGTCAGCTGTGTTGGCGACCAGTATAATGGTATACTGACGGAAGCCTAACCCGTCCTGCTTTGTAGGTACTCCATGTTTCCTCCCTTCCTTCCTTTCTTCATAGGTAGACCACGCATCCAAGATTTTTGTAGTTGTGAATGTCAGCTCGTTTGTCCACCTTTGTCATAAAAAAATAATAAAACGAAGGCGAGAAATGGTAGTTTATTATGTTACGTGAGATCCTAATATAATTGCTTTGTTATGAACAAAAGGAAAAGATGTCATCATTAGTAAAGTAGTTACATTACGTTGTAATTTGAGATGCTTTTAGAAGAATAGTTATTATTTCGACAATTATAAGGGTCAATCAGTCAGATTCTGATCATTATATACTAGTCAAGACAAAATAAGGGGCCATTCGTAATTACTTACTTACTAATAACAACCACAACTCTTTTATTTAACGTTTACAATAACATTGTATTACTTAAAAAGGGGCGTGAACGCGCACTTAAACTTACTTGTTTTTTCAACCGAGACGTTTCGACAGAGTTGCATCTGCCGTCGTCACTACTCGTCACGGGGAGACTGGAGTACTTACTGCGGACTGCGATGTTCATCATTCTACCGTCGTCGTCATCAACCTGTACACCGCAGTACTCCAGTCTCCCCGTGACCACAGCAGATGCAACTCTGTCGAAACGTCGGGACATAGGTTACGAAACGTTTTAGTAAATAATAATGTGTTCAAAACGCGAAAGTTTAAAATATACAATTGTAATATTATCTTACTGGTTGATGTGAGTAAGTGTCTATGTCTAGTGTGAAATTGATTCCCAAGGATCCATCAAAATGAGTCTTTATCGCTTTTTTAATACGCTTAAAATTTGTGGTCCATATCTTGTTTTGACTAGTATACATATATGAAATAACTTATGTATTTTAATGGCCGTTTTCACCAAATAGTCCTAACGAAATCCTCTAACTCTAATTTTAAAAGCTAATTATTTAAAGAATTAGAAAGTTAGGAGTTGCCTACGTTAGGGCTGGTTGATAAAAACAGATTTAATAATGTAGTAAGCGTAAATAAACTGTCTCAACTTGGATAGTGTAACCACCTTACATAGGGGTGTGATGACGTCGTCAATGGTTTAATTCAAAATTCTTAAATGTACTTTTTTATTGTACAGAATTGACTTGGCCGTGTATGCCCTGTTCCCATTTTACGGCTTGAACATACTTGTGTTATGGATGCTAAACACAAATAGGTACTCACGATTAAATGTTTGTCCTCTGACGATAAAGATAAGGTCAGCTCATTTATCAAATAATCCACTGGGCTTTTTTAATTATTTTGCTAGAAACTGATTAGTTTAATTCAAAAATTAATGCAGGAATATTTGAGTTAGGTCATTTTAGAAGATATTCTTGAGTTGCACAAAAACATTTTAAAATTATTCTTATATTAGTCTCAATATATCTCTGTTTATTCTCTTTGCATTTGACAATGATATTGGCAGGTATTAAGATTTTAATAATAAAAATAGTACTGCGACTGAAGTATTAACTTCAAAGCCAAATGTTTTATCGGATTATTTTAAATTTTATATTTCTACTGAAACTGAAATTTATTATTTGAAAACCTCTATTTGTCCTTTAAATTGTTTTCTCTATTATTTTGTGACTCAGTCAAATTTTAATACCGACTTTTAAAACATGATTCCAAAATTAATCATAAATAAACATGTAATTAATATTATACCTTCTTAAAGATATTTCATGTAAAATTAAAAGTATTTGGAAGTTTCTCTTGTACAAAACTCTGCGAACAGCTAAGCTGTAGAACTTAATTATAAGCGAAGTATGCGTTTTACAACTTATGCTCATGAAATATAATAATTGTACATATCTTTTTATAAATAAAGTTTATAAATTAATTCATTGTGTGTTTTTATTTTTGTGTTGATAAAACGACAGTATATATTCCATTCAACAAAAACTACAAGCATTCTGATTTAAAATATAAATTTGTTTTGAAATAAACACGAATCGATTACAAATCACTCAACTTCATATTATCACAAGTTGTATCACAAGCTAATATAAATACAATCGTTGAATATTACTACTAAGTATATTATATTACTGTGCCTGAAAAGGGCGACTAAGGCAGTTTGTCCACCTACACCGTCAACGGGACGTCACCGAGAAGGAGATGACGGCGCCGATTTAGCGATAAATACATTTACTATGGCCGTGTGTCCACCGCACGCCCGTCACCCGAGCTCCGTCATCCCGGCCGCCGATATATCGCTTAGTTCGGTCGCCGTCACGTCAACTTCAATTCGGGCAGAAATAATCTCGGTCTCGATGACGACGTCCTGTTGACGGTGTAGGTGGACAAACTGCCTAAGTATGTAAGCACGCACTACGATATCTTATTTCTATGGCCTTAAACACTTGGTTTGATTTGAATTTGACTGGAAATTTTGCACCAAGAATTGGAACGGTTTAAAGTTAGTAATAATTCGAGTAAATTTCGACAAGTTGTAGATGTACTATACACACATATTTTTCTGACTTATTAATCAATTTGGTGGGTTATTGAATGGAAAATCATTAACATCAAACGTTCGAACTTTCTAGTCTCTGGTCGAACTAATTGGCCAACGAATTCACTAGTTTAATTTATTACTCAATACTCCATAACTTTATTGCACCATGTTACCTGTGTTGTGTACAGTAAAATGACTTAACACTAACAAAAACAACACTATACCCTGTTGGGCATTGCAATTGACACAGAGGGAACAATATTCAAACTTACTTTCTATACCTATACAAAATTACACATTTAAATTTAGTCAATGGGGTAAGAAGTAGGTACACCAGTACTGCAACCTATAGAAACCTAAGCTATTCGTTGCATGTTGCAGTAGTCTGCTGTTAAGAAGAATACACTTATATTTTTACCATTTTCTCAATATGCTTGGCAATGATTAAAAATATTAATAAAGCCCTGTTCTGTAGCGTAGACGTGAAACTCGGTAAAATATTTTGTATTAACCAAACCAGATACCATAATAAGTAATAATGATTTTTATAATGGATGCATGCTGTTTTGATAACTATAATATTTCAATTTTATTAATTATATTTACTTCGTTAATTGCCTAATTTATTTAAACGAGACTATTTGCGAATCGCTTGTGCACGGACGATACCAATAGTGTCATAAATAAAAATACCAGTAATTTAAAATTTGAACAAAAAATCATATTTGAAATTGCGAAATGCGAATAATCGTTGATTTTTATGACGTTTGTAAAACGCACGAATCGCATCTGATTTTTTTTGTAAATATTACATAATATTGTGTCAAACACATTATGATATTAATGTGTTCGGAACTTAAATTATCATCGCCAGTTCATCGCTCATAAAACAGGTATAATATAGCTACATATTCTCTAATAAAGCACTACACACACAATTTAATTTACTCCAACAGCTGAATAACGTTGGATTTGAATTAAAGCGACGAATCGTGGAAAACGTCTACGCTGGTAGTTGCATTTTCTGCACGACTGTGTCCCGAAAACCACGGCAAATGCACCTCTGTCGAAAGCATAATGGAATCTCAATAACCAATGGACCATCGCGTCAAAGCCAAACAACTCGTATAACCATAACATACCATTGAAATACAAGTGAAAATACACAAAACCATTTATTTATTGCTAAAGCTATTTTATATTGTAATAAAATCAATGATATTTTTATAGGTTCTACGTAACGTTCATTAAATGAAACCGTATTCCAGGAACTTGTAATGGAACCATAAAATAACATTACCGAATGCTTTGATTACACCAATTTTATTATATTTGTAAACAGAAAATAATACATACCTTTTGTCAACTAAACGTCACAATACCTAAATAAATTATGTTGAAATCATGATCTTGCTTTTGGCGCTTTTAAGTTCTTAAATAATAAATCATTAAGAATATAATAATTTAATAATCAAGAACATTCAATTTATCGGTACAGTCCACCACACTTTACTCCATTAAAGCGAGGAGTAACAACATTGACCACAGCAATAAGACAAGTAAACTCTGTTTCTTTTAACTTGACCAATGTTGTAAACTTGTTGTGAAACTTAGCATGTCTTTTTAACGAAAATAGGCAATTATCATTCACACCCAAATAATAATAATATAGTTAGAAATGGCATTTAATTCATATTATTCTGGCGATTTATCGATTTTACACATGGATATTTGAATAAAAAGACACGCTAAGATTGTTTACTACATTGGTCAAGTCAAAAGAAACAGGGTTTACAAGATCATTGACTTCTAAAAAGTTATAGCAGTTCTTTAGACTGCTATTAATATTCTACAATGTTTTAATGTAACTTTATTATTCTAAGGTGTGTAAACTGATCTAAATATAGAATGAAAATGCTCGTAAATTCTGAAGATAAATGAACGATGAACCATATGACCCATTTTTTTAAGCAAATGTATAGATAGTGCATTTCTGGTTAGACGTTGGATGGACAATTGCTTGGAACTTTGCCAGGCAAGCTTGACTGGTTTCACCTGTACCCTGCAATCTCGACGAGAAAATTAGCCGGACGACGCTGACGTGACATTTTTAAGGAAATTAATGAAATTCCGATTAAATACTTTCGCATTTTCCTTTTTTCTTTGAGAGCTCGCTAAAAATACTTAATTACTGTATTAGGTTTTTTATGTAAATGATTTATTATAATTGTCACCTGTCGGTCTGAGATGATCGTTGGATATTAATGCTAGAGAAACAATAGTTAACAGTATAAAATCTTTATTATACTAAAACTAAACTAAACGTATAACAAATTATAATGAACCTAAAACTAAAAACCTTAAAAAATATAATAAAATAACTAAAATATATTATTAAAAGGAGTCCCTTTAGGCAAGGTTCCGAAGATACTGGCAGCGTTCCTTCTTTGAATAGCTAGACTAATTCTTTGTCCGAGGTAGCTGCCAGCTCTTCGGTCTCCTGTGATGTCGACTAACCTTTTTGCAATTTCCTTAAAAAGTCTTATAGCACAACCCCACGGACCAAGGGTCTCGACACCGAATGGGACAAAATCATATTCGGAGCCTAGACCCCTGTATTTACAAGCTTTAGCTTTTTCAGCCGCTTCACAAGCCGCACCAGCTCTGTTGTTGGTTCCATGTAGATATTAATTACGAGGGAAATATACTTTTCTTCTTAGAGAGTTTACATGGAGGAGCTCGATGGCGTCGCTGTGTGTTGCAAAACAAACACGCCAGTTAAGTAACGTTGATTCTAGCCAGTGTTGGTCGGGTTTCGTAATCTCGAGCTTCTCCGTGCTGCCGACCAAGAACAATGACGAAATGACAAGACGTGAAGCGAAGTTAATGGCCTTCAGGTGGCTTGAAATCACTGACCTCTACCAATCAGGATTGGAGCAGCGTGGCAGAGTACGCTCTAATCTCTTCGATTGAAGGGAGACCCGTATCCCTGCAGTGGGATTATGGGTTGACATGATGATTCTTTTAATTCCCGTTTTGATAATACATATAAGATCACTACAACACATACCTCAGGTCTGTTAAACCAAATTCTGAACAACCTTTGAATCTCGATTCATGTATATGATGGAACATAATGTAAAATCTCGATTTAGCAGTAAAACTTACCATCTATTTTTGACCAAACTAACAATGTAAATTCACGTGAATGCGACAAACAGACTAATAACTTTGTAGCAAACCCCGCCCAATTGTGCTAGGTATCGTCGATATTGCGAAACGCCAATAAATGGACTAAATTGCGTATTTATTCATGGAAAGTTATGGACCATGATAAAACAGAACCACTTTTACTGTGAATCAATACTGGCAGTCAACTGGGCTTGTAAATTTGATAATTATAGACTAGGCTCATTGACGTCAATTTCAAAGGTAAATATTTAATGTCTTTTTGAATGGGTTATGTTAAGAATCGTTGTGATCTTCGCGCTTTTCAGTTGAGGATAATGTAAAACAATTATAACACATGAATAAAGTGTTTTTAATTGACACTAAGATAAGTTGTCGAAAATCGACCTTATGTGCACATTAGTTTTCTTCATCTTCCTCTACGGTGGCGAAACGTGGACACTGATAGTACCGGATAGACTTAGGGTGGACTTTGAGATGTGATGCTGGCGAAAAATGCTGCGTATTCCCTGGACTGCCCACAGAATCTTGACGCTTGTAAGACTTGACGGACAACAGCGACTCTCCTCCATCTGCCTGCAACGAATCCTACAATATTTTGGACACATAGCGCGAAGGGATGATGACAACCTCAAGGCAAAGTGGAAGGAAAAAGACCAAGAGGACGCAGCCCTCAACGATGGATGGACCAGGTAGCTGGAGGCCTGGAAATTCCGATAAGCGAAGCTCTCCATCTGGCACAAGATCGAAACAGATGGAGAGAAACTGTGACTAAGTTACGTCGCAGTCACGATCCTCAACATTGAGGGACCGACTATGGAGGAGGAATATAAGTTGATGGACAATATTCTAAGACTATAAACATGCCAAAGTTAAGTTACTATTAGCCAATCGCTAGATCGTAATATCTTAAAGTAGGAATAACTTATTCATACTTTCATCATCACATCAACCACAAGAAATCCACTGCTGGACATATTCATACATTACATGTAAAAAACTTGTAGATTGGTTTTGGTATTATGTAGTTCTCTATTCCAAGTTCACTCTCGCACAATAATTAATCATCAAAATATGTTATTATTTACAAACGTTACCTTGAGACTGTTACTATGGACTACCCCTTTTCCTAGAAGTCTTGCATTATTAATTTGTATGCAAATTCATGCAGTCTCTAGTTACTGAGTACTTAATGATTATTATCAGATGCGCTTTCAAGGCAAACGGTCTTGGGTAATTTGAATAATTTGTCATGTCGTTTATTTAACATACAGTTACTCAACAACCTCGAGTTTTAACTGACAGCTAAAGATGCGAAAGGATTTTAACCAACAACCAAGCGCCAAGCGCCAACCACGATAACGTTGACTTGAGTTCTATCTGTGTGTTTCGAGATTCACAGTATTGATATAGTAATGTGAAGCAAACATTGGATAAAACTTCTTACTTCGCCTTGGTCAACTTTTGCGAGTGGAACCGAGGTAAGACTGTCAAATACGAAAAAAAATCAGTGAATTAAACCTTTTTTAGTTCCTAAAATTAACGTGGTATTCATGGTAAATAACAGACTTTATTTAATTAGTCATATTTACTGTCTAATACAAATAGGAGCTATTTGAATACCAGTCAATCCATTGGGACCCGAGGAAATTAGTGACATTATATAACTTTATGAATAAATACTTATAACGGAATATTCGAATTTTATGTAATTGAGTTTATTTGTGTTTTGATTGTTATAAATAAACATTACACAAAATGTTCCAACGTTTCCCGTGAAACCCGACCCGATTTAAACTTCCAAACCTACCATAGCAAAACTCTGTAATTAAATCGCTAAGCAGATTTCTCGTGAGCTTCTAAAAGATCAATAAAGAATTCCAAGTAGTAATATACAGTAAATTGAAGAAAATGTAAATTGCTCCGTGTTCTGGATGCGAAAATACGCGTGATAAGAATGTTGTCACCGATCCAATCGCTACTATTTGTTACAAATTGGCATCTGTAGATTACTACAATACTTCATTGCCAAGGTTTTCAGGGTTTTCCAGCCCTCAAGGCTTTCCAGTACTGGTGTTTAGGTCTTGCCATTATACCAATTTCAACGAATATGGTTACTTGTACAATCTCGATGCTGTACTTACAGAATGCTTTCGAACTACTTTCGTCAAGAAACTCATGAATCACTTCAACCCCACTTCATACTATGTTTTGGTTTTTGTTCGGTTTTGTTACAAGTTCGCAACTCGTTTTGTCAAATATATAGAGAGACTCTAGAAAAGCCCAATTGCCAGCACCGACAACCCAGGATATACTCTCCTGGCGCCTTAGAGTGAGGAGACCCGACCCCAAATAACAGGACCAGGGATGGACAAAGAGAAAGTTGTTAAAAGTTCGTACCGAACTCATCATCGGAGCATTAACAACAATACCAGGCAATTTCGAGAACGGAACACGCCGAAAATTTAGGCTGTGCTGTAAGCCATTCAGTCAGGACAGCATTTCATATGTACCTATAGTTAAATACTCTCAAATACTTGACAGGTCCGGTGGTCGACGGTCTAGGAATGGTCACTTTATCCCAAGGTCCGCGGGTTCGAATTCTGCGCAAGGCAAACATTTGTGTGCATGAACATGTCTGTTTGCCTTGGTCTGGATGTTTTCTATGTATAATAAGGATTTGTTTCCAAAGAAAAGCATTTAAGTATATTTATCAGCAATCTAGTACAAGCTTAGTTGCTTAGTTTGGAACTAGATGGCGTTGTGTGATTCGTCCAAGAATATTTATTTTATAATTTTTTA
Source organism: Endotricha flammealis (assembly GCA_905163395.2). NCBI lineage: Eukaryota > Metazoa > Arthropoda > Insecta > Lepidoptera > Pyralidae > Endotricha > Endotricha flammealis. The sequence continues at coordinate 8,420,475 of LR990870.1, read as the reverse complement.
AAATAGAAAATATATCAGTCGTAAACTCGTAGTACTAGTTAGCTGTCGTATTATCAGGGGCACCTTTCTCGTCGATTGACGTCAACCTAGCTTTAGCGTTTATTGAAATCACGTCAAACGCACCTACATAACGTTGCGACACTACCACTATTATTAAAATTTCATCATAGACTTAATGGGTTGCCTTTACGAATGTATCAAAAATAAAGATTTTATTTATAAAAGTACTCATATATAATAATTTTATTGATTAAAATAAAACTAAACGAACGGTATAACTTTGCTTGTGTCCGAAATGGTGGTAGTATATAACGTAGTTTATTTTCTTTATTTAAACAAGTTGTAAATGACAAGAAAAAGTGCCTGTGAAGGTCTAATTTCTGAAATAAACGATTTCATTTCATTTCATTTCAACTAAACAAAAACAAAACTGACATTAAAAACTAATAATAAATAGACTTTGTTCCTAAGGCAGGGTAGGTGTAGGTAACGTCGGCGAGTAATTCCTTAGTTTCTGGACCCAACTCTGGAATTACTTGCCGACGGCCAAATTCCCGACGCAGTGGGTCTGCTCCCCGTGCTCCTACCTTGGATGGAGTACGTGGGATGCGGACAAATCCGCTCCCCCTTGCATCCGTACTGGTGCTGGGGGTGGAGCGATTGAGGAGACAACCTCGTTAAAAAACAAGAGGTGGAGCCGGCCGCGCTTGGCTCGGCCGGCTGTATGATGAGCGGTGGTGGACTCGTTCGCTCGCTGATCCTCCCCAAAAGCGTCTTCGCCCCGACTGGTGTCCGGGCCTACTCCACCCGTTGATACCGGGGGCGACCTCCGTATGGTGGAACGCGGAGGCCCTGCAGACACTGAGTCTCGCCAACCCAGACACTGCGGGGGGCGTTAAGGGTTGGGTCACATGGGCGAATGAGACCACCCTGGAAGAGGGAGTGCGCGGTGGCGCAAAGTGTCACAGAGTCCACTAAGTACGTAGTGGACGCTGTGGCACTTGGAGTGGCGCAGGAGGCGCGGTGGAGGAAGAAAACCTCGTTAAAAAAATTGAAGAAGAGGGTCCGGCGGCTCGCAGAGCCCGGGCAGCGGTCGCACGTTGTTGCGACCGCAGAGGTGGAGGGGACCCTTGCCCAGCCGAGACGGCGAGCCGGGGAAGGCCCGTCGTCTTGAGGGGGCAATGGTCCTCGGTGTCGGCAGTGCACCTGGATGCGGTGTGCTGCTGACGGGGCGTTCCGGGGAGAGCGGGTCCGGCCAGTTTAACTTTGGCCGGACGGCCCTGGCGGGGTCGCGGATGTATCACAGTACCCGTGGCCCCGTCACTTAGGGGGCGAGTGGCATCCCGTCAGTTTTTTAGTGGTAAGTCCCACAGTCCCCACCGCATATTCCTCGGGCGGTGGGGCTGCTGCAAAGCATTTTTCTGACAATAATAAAAAAAAAAAAAAAAAAAGGGGGTAAGTGTAGGTACTGAATACCAAAAATCCCACGGCAACAGGACCAATGAAACTGCATAGACGAAATACTTTCGCTAACCACCATGTAATAAGTTATTACTTCATTAACAAAAAAAATTAACTACTTTTAAAATAATTTAAAGTTGTTTATTCCTTGAATATTTTCTCTATTTAATTATATTTTCAAGATAAATTTACGCGAAGTTATACCTTATTACATTAAATTATTCAGCTTCATTAGACGCAAAATTATGTTACTTTGTTATTTTAGGTTACCATGACTTTTCAATGTCAGAGTGTCAATTACTCAAATTATTCTATTTATAAGCCGATTTATTCTTTAACCTTAACCATATTTATATGGATTTTTATTTAGAGAACATCTAATAATATAATTAAAATTAATACTACTAACTTGATTGGTTCAACATTTCAGAAATTTTGATTTTTGAACCTGTAAAGTAAACCTATTTCTTATTTATTACACAATAACAATTTATTTTTTTGTTAACAATGGTTAGTTTCAACGTTAGTTTAGTTTCAACTAACCATTGTTATCTTGAAAAATATTTGTAAGACCACCTCCGAATCCCATTCGGGGCCCGTGAAATTTTTCATACAAACATTTTTCAAGAATTAGTTTTTTACTTATGTAAAATTTTCTGTTTTCGGTACTCGTTGTATTTTAATGAGTTTATAATGTTTAAAGTACCATATGATATATATAAGGTCCTAATTTATTAATGAATTTTCTTTTAACACATGACTATATAGGTTACATGTGATCGTATAATGGTCTAGTATTCAGTAAAAAAAGGCATTAAATTTAGAAATACTCGGTAAAATGCGCCTCTCTTGTAGCAGCCATCCGTCAGTAGAAAAAAAAAGGGATCACGTCTCACATACGCGTCTCACATATCAAAATGGTTGAATATGGATGAATTTAAATAGAAAGCAAATTTTTCTAACTACATACAATACAATCTATTTTTTTTTACTGAATAGGTACTAACACCATTATTTCCTTGCTTAAATGATCATATGGAACCTATATAGTCATGTGTTAAAAGGAAGTTCATTAATAAATTAGAACCTTATAATTGTGTCTTAGTAAAGACTGTTTGTGTCTTAATAAAGAGAAAAAATAAATTATAAATCATATAATTTCATAAAACTATTTGATATTAATTATTTGAAAGTATGTCAGTGAGATGAGGTCTTATTTTTTTAATAGAACAATCTAATATTAGTGGGATATATGATTGTTTTTAAATCAAATTAACATATTTATTGGTAAAAATACTTCGAAATAAATAAATCATTTTTATGACCCCTCGTACCGTACATTCAACTTGATTAATAAATAAAACTTGTCTGCGGTATGTGGGAATTATTTGTTTTGGGGATAAAATTCTATGTTTATTACATAGAATTTAAAATAGTTATGAATAAATTTTGTTTTACATTTCTTCCCCTTAAATATTTTTTGGCGTTACAAAGAATACAAGGTAAGTATTCTTAAGTATTTGCTTCCAGCATGTTTCTGGTACGCTCATTAGTTTCTTAATCGCCATTACACCATAATTTGATTTGATGTGACTGTTGCAAAAAAAGTGAAAATAATGGAAACTTTAAATATAATTAATGAAATGTCAAACTTGTCTAGTCAGTTTTACAAGTAATAACTAATAAATGAATATTACACAACCACTCCATGCTGAAATTCGTTACCCTTGGTTGCCTTGAAAAGATTGCTTTCAGTAATAAGGCCGCCTTGTTGCATAAACACTGTCTGTACCTTTTTACCGTTTACTGCATCACTTGTTTGTGTTTGGCAAATAAAGCGTATTCTAAGAGAGGTAGGACACAGCGGATAATCCGCTCAAATTGGAAGCAGCCCGTCTGCGGAAGGACCTCCACCTTCCAGAAGATAGCCAAATAGCATTGGTCTCGGCCCTGCTGTGTTCCTACGGTGAGTAAGGTGTCCAGAGCTCCACTTGGGGGGGTTGGGGAGGGTTGGCAACGCGTGAGTTACCCCCGGTTTTGCAAGCGTCTATAGGCAACGGTCATGCTACCATCAGGCGGGCCGTAAGCTTGTTTGCCACCTTAGTGGTATAAAAAACTCTATCTATAAATTAATATTATTTATATGTTTGTTACTTTTTCAAGGAAAAACGTCTTGATGGGTTTGCTTGAAATTTGGTACACGGATAGATTATAAAACTGAATAACCGCAAATAATAGTTTTTATCCACAAAATGACACCGGAAACGACACTGCACGGGTGAAACCGTGAGTAACCGCTAATAAGCAATAAGAGTCTGTTGGATAAAATGACAATAACTAATTTGAAAAAATATATATGCCGTTAATGTCGTAAAATATGATAAAAAGCAGAAATTGAAAACTATAATGATAAAAACAACACTGTTCTATTATTTCACGATATCCACTTCCCATCAAGTAGGTTAATAAGCAAAAGTTTGTGCCAATTTCTAGTTTATTTACCATTTCCGAGAACTATATTACAATAATTGGCTGTCAATAAAAAAAATATCTTGGGAATTAACTTGCTGTTATTCCTCGTAAATATTGGTTCAATTTTATTTATATGGTTCGTTACAGGAATTTCACTATCTCCGGAGAAAAAGATAGCGCGAAATATCTTAAATATAAATAGATTATTAAGAAGATACTCTAGACGTAAAGTTTTAAGCGACCGAGCGAGAGCAAAGACAAATAATTAATTTAAAGACGTGAAAATGGCTGGGATTCAAATGTTTTGCCGTGAATGTGTTATTATTAAGGCCTCCTTCTTTCCTTGAGTTCCTTATATTCATGCCTTGTGACTAGGTTCTGACGGTTTGAACACTTACTGGGCTCCGCCAATCGACATTGGAGAACCGTGGTAGAGTGGTACTCTAATCCCTTACGATTGAAGGGAGACCCGTATCCCTGCCACAATAATCTAAACCATAGTCTATGGATGTCTATGGATGTCTATGGTTTAGATTATTGTTGCACAATAGGGAAACTCACTTGACCACCACAATCTGTCGTGTTAATCCTTGCTATGTGTAACGTAGCGTGAACGGACACTAAACGGATATATCTAACAGCGTCACATAGTAACTTACAGAACATCGTCGACGTCGTGTTAGGTGACATCCATCAAGTAAAGTGAAGCAGAACTGTGAGCTGTAGGTTAACTGACGTTATGTAAAAGCCAGCGCACACAGTACGCCTTATCGCAGCAAACACGTAAAATGTGCTTTTCTTCTACTTATTTTAAATGTTGTACCATATGGTATACCAGCAAGCTGGTCACCTGATAGAAAGTGATTACCGCCGCCTATGAGTTTCAGTAAAACCAGGGGCGCTACCAATGCGTTGACTGCTACAAGTTAATAGAATAAGAGATAAGGAAAAGTGTCGTTCGGAGAGATCTATGGAAGCCCAACTCCTTTCCCTTCTCCAATTGCTGCTTTACGCTGATAATCTGTGAGAAGGCGGTACTTTCCTAGTCAAGTCATCCCATTTCATTAATGCTCTTCCACTACAAATTCTTCAAAATCTTCTACCTATTTTTAATGGCAGAAATGGTAAAAGATTATACGTTCACTAATTACAACACGGGCAACACCAAAGGAAACGCTAATATGTGTTTCTGGACATTCAAATAAACTCATCCCTTCAGTTTGAAGGTTGGCTTGACCAGATTAATTCTCTTCTGTCCATCGCAAACGTGCTCAGATTTAAATAGAATACAATATGAAAGTTTTCAACCGCAAGCTGTATGTAGTTGCGACTCTGCAGCTGCTCGTCGTCGAATGAAATATGAAAATTGTATGTTACGGTTTTTTGTGACTGCAACAATAGCGTGAAACTTGAACAAAGTTAATGAAAATTGGCTCTCACAGCCTGTCATTTTAGTAAGTTGTGTAGTTACATAACGTTTATAAGGCTATTTCTTTTACCATACTAACATAATACTAGCTGTTTGAATCTGAAATGGTGGTAACTTTTTGAGTAGATTAATTATTAATGTGAAATCATTATTATTGTAAGTACACCAAGAATACAGTCAACAATAGAAAGAATATCCAATATCCAGGGCCGTATATGTGATACAAGTTTTCTAAATACAGCATGAAATAATTTACTAGTATTTTTATATATGTTTAGATTTTTGCATATTTTTTTTTGTTCTAAGTTCCTAGTTCTAGTATACCTCATAAGTCTGTTAAGCCTACAGACCTACAAGGGTCTATATGAACGTGGCCGAAATTGGAACTACAACTCCCGTTCATATTGTACGTCACTTTTTGACAGTTCGCCTTTGACAAAATGTACGAAAATATGCCACAGTAACGCCTTCCTACAAACGTCACTCACGTTCATAGGCATCCATAAAACAAAACAAAAAAAAAAATCATTAAATACAAACGATGGAATAGCCTATAAATAATAAATTAAGAACATCTATACACTCTGAATATAAACAAATAAATTTCAATTCATTTCACTAAATAGAGAACTTCGAACGAAGTACGTAAATATCTCACAAAGAGACATATAACAAAATAAATAACTAAACAATGTTTTGAAATAATCTACTAAAATATTCAGCTGGTTTACCTCGAGTGGGTGTGAAGAATTAAACTCGCGCATCATAAATTGAAGCGTCTTTTGCGTCGAAAGATTAAAAAAGTACTTGTTTAGAAATATTAATAGAGGAAAAATTATGTATTATGTCTATATTATGTATTGTTATAAAATATAATATCGTTGAGATAGTATCCCATAACAGAAGTTTCGAACTTACTTTGAGGCTAGCTCAATCTGTGTGAATTGTCCCTATATGTTTATTATTATTATTATTAACAATGCTAACAAAGTGGTAGAACAAAATTTTGAAAACTATTTTTTTTTGGGGTGCCTCACCGACCTCTCGTCACACCGACCCCATGTTGAGGGGTATCGTTAGATAGGTCGATTTTCGTTTTGCACAGTGGTCGCCTATCGCATTTGAAAAAAATCATGGTAGTCCATATAGCACTCTGCACTACTGTTACCGAGTAATAGCCGACGAACTGATTGAAGTAAATTTTTTTTTGACGTAAACGTACAAATGTCGTAGAATATGGCATTGTATTTAACTAACAAAATATCTCGCATCGTCAAAAGAGGAACATGTTTCTTTTAGCGTACTTTACCAAAATAGCTGAACACTTGACTGATTTCCCAGGTTCATATAAAATCAACATAAATCTCCAAGATAAAGTAGCCAGTAATAAAACTTCACGTCCCGAGCTGACATCTTATCAATGCGTGTATCTAAACTGCCTAACACTGTGACGTCACTCCTTCTTGGAAAGGTTGACATGGTGGCATAAATAAATATAGAGGGTTTGGAAGGATTATATTTTTTGTTTATTTTGACCATGAAAACAGAGCAAATCGAAGAAGCGCCAACTTAGAAAACTGGTACAGGGTAACGCAGTATTATTTAATTATCATTTAACCATCTGTTATAATGATCAAATATTGTACTGCTTTTACAAATATTATACTTTACACTTAGTTAGCAAATAAGTATACATACAATATTAAACATCATATCATGTTATTGGATACAGAAGAAGATCAAACAAAATTACTTCGCTCTTGAAAAGCAAAAATAAAGCTGAAAAACAATTCTGTGTCGTGGCGTATCACGTATCGGCTTAATACCTACCTATTATAAATTTAGTGTCTTTAAAAAACACACGATTCTGCTGTACCACGGACGAACGCCGTCACCTGTCAGTCTCACATTGTTTGCCTGCAAAAAGGCTTTTTTACGCTCCGTTTGACAAATCCGGGATTTTATAAAGAGGTGTATACTTTCTCTCGCCTACAGTGTTGGTTTAACAGCGTCCGGTGTAAAGCTGAATATTTTGTTTTAGGTAAGGCTTCACTACGTAAATTCTGTAAAAGCGTCAAACGTTTACTTACTCGTCTATTTTTTATTATTATTTGTCGCAGTAAAGTAAATCTATACTAATATTAAAAAGAGGAAAGATTTGATTTATAGATATAATTAAATTAACCTATAAACATACACATTAAAACTAAACTAAACCAAATTATATAAACATAAATTATAATGAACCTAAAACTAAAAACCTTAAAAAATAAAATAAAAGTAAATGATGGGTTCTGCGGCAATGGTCACCAGGAACCATATACCGGAAAGGAAAACGAGGTTTGCTTCTTTTAACATCAATGGACTGTATTTATTCTTGAGTACTATTTCTATCTTCATTTAAAACAATACTATTTCTTTCTTGGTAGTGTAGCTCGGTGTTGTTCACTCTCTGAAGAGCTGTGTTGGACTGTGACAGTACCGAGCTACCCTGACATATTTATAGCCAATATTTGGCCCTCATGCGGACCAATCGGAGGCGAGATAATTTTCGTGTAATTTGCGACAATTTCCGACGACATTTCGGGCAAAAAGACACTACGCACATATCGCTTATCGCGCTCTACATTCTAAAATTAGTTACTTATAACTCCATATTCGTGGTTATTCTAACTAACTAACACGCTGTTTCCATATAAGCGATATATTAACAGTAACTACACAAAACTAATATCCGAAATAAACACGTAAATCTTAAATTATACATGCAAAACGTAAAAGTTGATACGAAATTGACCAATAACGTCGTATTCTTAACGTTTTCAACGCTAATGTTATTGATCACACATACTCTATGACGTAACCAACCTTTTACACATTAATTGTTAACTATCCGTACATATTCAAGACAGTAAACACACAAAACAATTGAAGATCATAAGCCAAAATTATTACCAATTTCATTTACTAGTAGCGCCACGGCAAGATTTTACAACTCAGGTGGACCAATTCTTTTGGCGCTGCTTCAGGCAAAACTTTGGAACTAAAATCCCAAACGTGTATATCCAATCGTACACGTAAATAGTGCACATTAACAGGGCACGTAAATAGTGAAAATATCCATGTTACATCTAATTACGTAATCTAATTAGCTTATTCTAATGTAAAACAAAGGTATTTAAACTTAAACTAAATAATCACATAATTCCGATTATCAAAGTGTTCAATAAAACCGTAAAACTAGGGTAAAACATAATTAAAACATAATCAATTTATTTATTTACAAAATCGGCTCGTGTCCGCAACATCCTCCCCTCGGCGAAGGACTCCGCAGCCCCTTTCCCTCGTTGGGAGGACTATGAGCCGTCTAACAGGTCGCCTGAAGATTCCACCACGCGTGCGCACGTCAACACTGCGAACGACGCCGTCTGGTCCCGGGTAGACCTTCTCTACCTGACCCCGTGACCATACGTTGCGAGGCGATTGGTCGTCGGCGATTACGACCACATCTCCGACCTCTATGTTCCTGTTTTCGCGGCGGATGTCGTCACGCGGTCCCAACGCGGGCAAATACTCCTTAATCCAGCGTGACCAGAACATATCTGCTAACGCTTGTGCCGCGCGCCACGCCCGTCGGTCGGCCAACTCGCTCCTACCTAAAATCGGTACACCGTTCGCGGTGCCTAACAAAAAGTGGTTAGGAGTGAGAGCCTCCTCGTCGTCTGGGTCGACTGATACGTGTGTGAGTGGGCGCGAATTTACTGTATACTCAATTTCCGCGAGGAGTGTGGACAATGCTTCCTCTCGAGGCGCTCGCTCGTGTAAAACGACCGCTAATGCCGTCTTTACACTACGTATCATTCTTTCCCAGGCGCCGCCCTGATTCGGACCACCGGGGTCAAATACCTTCTTCGCGGTTACATATTCGCATAACGTTTCGCGCCATTCTTTCATCGCTGCATTTAGTTCTATGTCAGCGTCGCGAAAGTTAATACCGTTGTCTGACAGAAAAGTACTTGGCCATCCCCGGCGGGCCGCCATACGCCGCATCGCTATATAGTGGTTTTCCGTGATTTCCCTAAATGCAAGAGGGTTAGTATCCCGGTGCGCCTCAGCATTCCTGTTCCTAATACTGTGCGCCATAAACGGTGAACTCTTTGCCCCGAATAGCATAGCCGTCATACGATACTTTCGTGGCGGAGACGTGCGTTCGTTGCCGCGCCACAGAAAGTGTTGAGCCGCCTGATCTTCCGTTCGTATTCGAACACGCAGAAACATTTCTCTGATGTTCGCGGTCACGGCGACCGGGCGCTCCCTAAATCGGTATAAGACCCCGTTCAACGACTGCAACATATCCGGTCCCTCCAACAACGCGTCATTAAGGCACGTGCCTTTGGACTTAGCCGCCGCGTCAAATACCATTCGAATTTTATCTGGTTTATGCGGGTTAACCACCGCAAAGTGCGGTAAGTACCAAAGTCGCGGGTTGTTCTCGCATTTGTCATTACACGGAACCGCGTATCCCTTGTCTAATAGTCCGTCTACCTGACTACTATACGCAGACCTAAAAGTTTCGGATTTGTCCATGCGCCGCTCAATATTCTTCAATCGCTTGTATGCCATATCGTGGCTGGGGGGAAGGGCTATGTTTTCGTTCGCCCACGGTAAACCGACCTCATAGCGTCCCTGGACCCTCGTCACCGTAGACTCAAATATTTCTACGGCGCGTTCCTCGGCTTGTATCGGTTTCCGATTTAACGCAATTCCCAGCGAGTCAATAGCGAAATGTCTTTCAATAATGCTATTCAACTCGTTATCACAACGCGACGCGGTCCGTGCATGCATCACTCTCAAATCCTCACTCATAACCCACCTCGGTGCGGTCCCATGAATCACCCATCCTAATTTCGTGAGCGACGCCGCGGGCTGCTTTGTTCCGTTCGTAAGCAGTCGGCGTGTCACTATTAAGTGCCAATTATCCGCACCTATTAAAATTCCCGGACTCGCGTTTGCGTAACACACGTCGCTTTCCGACAGCTGTTGCAGATGCGGGGTAAGTAAAACGTCCCGCCGAATAGTTTGGCTTCCCAGGGATAGGTTACGGACCGTTCGTGCCGTTACTGAATAGAAATTATTTTCCGCCTTTCCCCGTATCGCTAGGGAAACTACCCTACTGGCTGGCTCCCGCTGTGTCGACGTTACGCCGTGTATACGCAACGCCCTCTCCGGTCCTGTGGCCCCGATCGCGGTAGCTAACTCGTCGTTAACGAGTGTGATGGTAGAGCCCTCATCAAACATGGCAAACGTATCCACGTCTCTACCATCTTTGCCCCTAATCACGATCGGACAAACTTTAAGTAACACCTCGGTGTTCCTACTTAAGTGCGTGACCGCGGTTATTGCACTATCTTCTTCTTTCGCCGCGGGCGCGTAAGTCACGTGTAATAAAGCGTGATGCGGCGATCGGCACTCGCCTATACCGCACCTTTTCGCTTTACACTTGACTCTTCTGTGTTTGTCATTCAGACACAGGAAACAGACGCCTACTTCCTTCGCCCACTCCCATCTTTCATGCGTCTCCATTTTTACAACTTTTGGACACCGGAACGTATCGTGTTTAGCTCCGCAACACAAACATTCACGTTTGCGAACTTCGTTCGCGTTCGTGGTCGCTCGGTTTGCGTTCGCGGTCGCTTTGTTCGCGTGGACTTCGTTAGCGTTCGCGGTTGCATACACCCTAACCCGCGATCTGTCCGCTCGCCCGCGCGGAGGCGCCACTGTCGCGTTCCTGTTGGCCGGCGTTGCTACTGATTGCGCCGTTGTCGCTGCGGTCGACGGCGAATATGAGTACCGCACCCCTTTATTCGCTTCTTGCATTAGATAGCGTGATAATGCTACTATCAGCGGTACTTTAGAGTCATTGTGCTTGGCGGCGTGATCGCACCACCGCATCCTAATGTTCTGACCCAATTTGTCCGTAACCTGCCGCGCTAACATTGGATTTTGCAGGTATCCGTACTCATCCACGCATGACAAGACCGTTACGATACTCTGAAGTCGTACTGCGAAGGTGTTAAGGTCACCTGCGGTAGTGCCCAAACGCGGCAACTTTTTAATGTCCTCAAGTGCCCTATCAATAATGGCTTCTGGTTGCCCGTAACTCTGTTCCAGCGTCTGCATTACGACCTTCGGGTCGGTCGCCGTATAAAGTTGCGCGGCAACTTCCTCACGCGCCTGCCCGCGTAGGCACGATCGGAGCCGATCTAGGTTTTCTGCTTCACTAATTCGGTGCAGTTTTGTCGATTGTTCCATCGCGGCTTTGAAAGGCATCCATTCTACAATGGCGCCGCTGAATATCGGCAAGTCCCGCAATCGTGACGGAGCCCTGTCCCTAGACAACTTCTCCAAAACGTCAGCTAACCTATCTGCTCCGAAGTCCCGAGACCGTGCCGGCGTCGGCGACTCGTCTCTACGCGGCGTTGCGCCAAAAGTTACCCGGTTAGATATAGCTCTATCGCCCGATCGGTCGCGCCTATGTTCCTGCGCCGTCGGTGAACTATCCCGATATCCCGTGGTTTCGACATCAACGCGCTCCCCTCGTATGTGAGTGTTATGTAACCACTCCGAGAACCGTTGTTCAGCTTGCCCAGTCATCGGCTTGGGATTCTGCTGCAACCAGTCGGAAACGCGACGTTCTGCGTCCGCTGGTTCATTACCGCCTACACTATCGCGGTCCGTCTCCTCTCTAATGGTAGCGACGTCCGCAGCTAACCGTTTCTTAATCAAATCCGCTTGTAACTGAAATTCCCGACGCTGTAGATCCGCCAGCTGTTCTTCGGCTTCCAACTCGGCTTGCCTTATTCGTGCAACCGCTGAAGCCGTAGAACGCTGTGATCGCACAGAAGGTGCCCTACTTTCCCTACGGACTGGGCCTACATCGGTCGCGGTTGTAGTCATCGCGGCGTTCGTCCGCGCATCTTCTACGTTCGCGATGTTACCTAACGCGACGGTCGCTGCGGCATTCGCAGTCGACGGCGACGCGGGTGGATCCTCATACGCTCTCATACTACGCGTGGTTGGCATACCCGTGCCACCTACTACCCTAACACTTGACAACTAACACTTAACCTTACTACACTACGTGACGAGAGTCTTGCACGGCGGCTCGTAGTCTCGTCGATCCGAAGTACAACGCAACCGTTTGGCTGCCTGTTGCTCGACGTCGTCGCACCGTTGGGTGATCTTCAATAAAACCCGTCGGTCGCACGTCGCACCGTTCGGTGTTCTACGGATATACCAGCTTCGATCGTAAAACGACCCAAAGTCAACCGCAAAGTATACGTGCTCGCTACACCTAACGGCGTTCGGCAAGACACGTATCAGCGCTACGTTCTGCGCTGTGTGCGTCGCCAATATGCTTCGCACAACCTTACGTCGACGGACGACTTCGATCGTAAAACGACCCAAAGTCGACCGCAAAGTATACGTGCTCGCTACACTTAGCAGCGTGCGGCAAGACACGTATCAGCGCTGCGTTCTGCGCTGTGTGCGTCGCCAATATGCTCCGCACAACTTTATGTAAAGATCTTCACGTCGAAAGACGCCAGGTTTTTTCACGTCGAAAGACGCCAGGTTTTTCACGTCGAAAGACGCCTGCGTCTAAAGACGCCTTGTCAAACCTCGAACCGTGATCCGGCTCGAAGGACAAACTGATGGGTTCTGCGGCAATGGGTAGGCAATGGTCACCAGGAACCATATACCGGAAAGGAAAACGAGGTTTGCTTCTTTTAACATCAATGGACTGTATTTATTCTTGAGTACTATTTCTATCTTCATTTAAAACAATACTATTTCTTTCTTGGTAGTGTAGCTCGGTGTTGTTCACTCTCTGAAGAGCTGTGTTGGACTGTGACAGTACCGAGCTACCCTGACATATTTATAGCCAATATTTGGCCCTCATGCGGACCAATCGGAGGCGAGATAATTTTCGTGTAATTTGCGACAATTTCCGACGACATTTCGGGCAAAAAGACACTACGCACATATCGCTTATCGCGCTCTACATTCTAAAATTAGTTACTTATAACTCCATATTCGTGGTTATTCTAACTAACTAACACGCTGTTTCCATATAAGCGATATATTAACAGTAACTACACAAAACTAATATCCGAAATAAACACGTAAATCTTAAATTATACATGCAAAACGTAAAAGTTGATACGAAATTGACCAATAACGTCGTATTCTTAACGTTTTCAACGCTAATGTTATTGATCACACATACTCTATGACGTAACCAACCTTTTACACATTAATTGTTAACTATCCGTACATATTCAAGACAGTAAACACACAAAACAATTGAAGATCATATGCCAAAATTATTACCAATTTCATTTACTAGTAGCGCCACGGCAAGATTTTACAACTCAGGTGGACCAATTCTTTTGGCGCTGCTTCAGGCAAAACTTTGGAACTAAAATCCCAAACGTGTATATCCAATCGTACACGTAAATAGTGCACATTAACAGGGCACGTAAATAGTGAAAATATCCATGTTACATCTAATTACGTAATCTAATTAGCTTATTCTAATGTAAAACAAAGGTATTTAAACTTAAACTAAATAATCACATAATTCCGATTATCAAAGTGTTCAATAAAACCGTAAAACTAGGGTAAAACATAATTAAAACATAATCAATTTATTTATTTACAAAATCGGCTCGTGTCCGCAACAGTAAATTATTGCACATTTTAAGGCCAGGATTTTGAAACTAGTACAAATACCTAATTTACTGAAATATCTTTAAATATAAAAAATTACTTGGTGGTAACTTGTTGCAGTATTGACATATTTTATTATCCTCTGTATGTCCATCAATATTAACTACTTATACAAAATCAAAGCTAACTAAAACCAAATGCAATGGTATTTACTGATCGTATTGACCGAATTTATTATTAAGCTTTAATGAAAGCTTTATTGAAATTTATTTAATAAATAAATAAATTTAAATAAAGCTTAACTTTAAATAGGTATCAGTTAGCGAAATATAGTTTATTGATATATTATCATACTTTTATATACCCTAAAGTGGCAAACAAGCTTACGGCCCGCCTGGTGGTAAGCGGTCACCCTATGGACGCTTGCAACACCGACAATATTAATAGATAACTGTATTTACTGAATTTCTAGTCCTTATAAATGTCCTATTGGGTATTTCCATGTATCCTCGTCTACTCTTTGACATGGTGTTCCTAAAGGACCACTTAATTAGGGACGTCACGATAAGGTCTTGGAGAGGCGAAAAAAGTTTCGCGTGACCCTGCCTTATTTGCTGAGCAGTTGACTCTAAGGACACTTTGATGGACATTGAACAGAGATAATGCTGATTCGACCTCATTACAATAATTCGTATGCTCGTTGTTCTTCTTGTAATCTTGAATTTTCTTGAAGAAAACCTTTATTATTTTGACATTCAACTCTTTTTTTCTCTAAGGAAATTCAGTTGATTTCTTATAAAAATACATATTTTTTTGTCAGAAAGGATTTTAGATGAGATGTAGCAAACACGGAAATCAAATTCGTTCAGTGAAAGTAAATTGTGATGACGGAGATCTATTTTTATAATTCTTTTTAGCATACTGTATATTTTATTCGAGTTTTTTTTTTGTTTACCTATTTCGACAGCCGGTAGCTCAGTCAGCAGTGCCTCAGGCACCCAAAGTGCGACGTTGATTTTTTTTCAGCTTTTTATGTCATACGGCAAGCAAGTAAAAGCTAAACATAAGAGAATCTATTCTCCTAACCAAAATCGTTCAAATCTCGTGTCAATCTTAATAGCTATCCCGCTCCGTTCCTATTTTGTATGAGTGAAACAGATGAGTGACCAGATAGCTCATTTGTCCTACAAGAGTAAAAACATAATTATCCGAAAAATTTTCCACCCATTTCACTTCAATTAATTTCTTATATTTATCATTTACCACAGTTTACCACATATGAAATTTGCAAATACAAAATACCTATATGCAATCAGTAGGTAACAAGTTTTAACCATTAATTAAAATAATATTAGCAGAACCAAAGCAAAACCACAAACAAATCATTCTGTTTGAAATGTATTATGTGCAATTCCGTATTTTGAAGTTTGAATTAAGCGTAATTAAATATTTAAAGCTTTAAATATTAATTCGTTTTTAATTAACTTCTGTTTAAATAAAGAACAAGGTTGTAAGTTTAAAGTAAAACAAAACCGTAACGAAGTTATTTTTTTACTTTTTTTTCTGTATTTATTCTCTCACATTTAAAGCACAGTATACAATGCAGAAAGCTGTTAATCTATTTTTTTATGTACAAGGAGCACAGAAGCACAACCATCGGCGCAAAATAAGGAAAAAATGAATAGCCAGAAGGAATACTCAATTCCTCTGATTGAGTATTTCTCACAATATTCTGTTAGTTAGAGGCTGAAATGAATTTCTTCCCCGGTGAAACTATTCAACACTTGTGAACTTTTGACTGAAAAAATAATCACGGATTTTTCTACTTAGCAAACTATAGATTTTACATAGTCGCCTCGAAATATACATAGCAAGCCAGTTAATCCATGTAAAGCCGCATAGAAATCAGGCCGAATGCCAAATGACGGAGACCCGTGACATGATGTACGGATTATTCCGTCGTATCCGTAACGTTGAATAATGCCTTTATAATCAAACCAAAAATCGTATTAAATCGAACGGAGAGACGATACAAGCCCTATTGAATGACAGGACAGGCTTGTATGAATCAGTATGCGACAGTATTTTAACCGTTTTCTCCATAACTTGTCCTAATTGTTTGTCAAATGAGAATTGATTTTAAATGAGCTGGAAAATGGCACAGAAAAATACCCTATGCTCAGCAGTGGGCAGAAACGGTCTGGGATGATGATGAACTGAAAAACGGCGTTCTGCCAAACCAAAATTTAGTTAAATCGCAATTGAATCACATATTTTGAAGATGTGACGTATTTTTTTCCAATACCAACCAAATCTGCTTCGAGAATAGCTACATAACATTGTTTCACGTAATCGAGATATTCGTTAAAATAAAATGACAATTTGATGCGTACGAGAAAACGTACCTAAATGAGATTGAAATGAAATTGCGACTGAATTTTTTGCGACTGTTAGAAATATTCGATTAGCGTAGGTTTCGGCGGTTTTAAACTACGAAAACTTGGTTCACGTAAAACATAAGGGTACCTATTATGAATGAAATTGGATGGGATTGACCTGTGACATATTGTGAGAATTTCTTCAGTCAATGACCTGCTGCCAACTGCACAGAAATTGTAGAAAGTAAAATAGTTTATTTTCGTATGCTTTCTAATAGTTTGTTCCCACTTCTTCGCTCGCTTGGATAACGTTGTTCAGGGAAGTGCATCTACATTTCGTATTTTGGCGTTATTTAGTAACAAACATTTCACATTACATTTAGATGAATTAGTGAAAGATGAAGCAAAAACAGTCAGACTTTGCTTTAATATTAATCTTACTAACGGTACAGTACAGATACATTTATCAAAAACTATCTTTTATTTCAAATAGTTCGTATTTTACGCAATGGCTTGCATCCAAATGGCATTAGGCCAAGAAAGCAACCTTATTAAGTATAGTTTAAAAAAACAACCTTCAGCTAACTCTTTTGTTTAAATTGTAATAAACGCCTACACTCTAAATTCGACCAATCACAACTCATTAGCCGGAACCACACTTGACGATCCAACGCAATCCAAATGTCTCGATCCAATAGATTATGCTCCATAGGATCGCGATCCTGCCAATGTGTAACCGGCTATTCACTTTCGGCAAATGGTGTCAGTGTAGTAAAAGTAGTCACTGATTCGAAAAAGCTTGTAATTATTTGAATAAAAAAGTTTTGAATTTGAGTTTTGAATAATTTCCTTGAAAAGGTTGATGACAGCAAGGTCGCCTTATTGCAAATACACTAGTACATATTTTATCCGTATACACGGATGCTGCTGTATTTAATCTATTAGTGAGTCAAATATAAACAGCACAGAGATTATCTCTGAACTGAAATTAGGGTTGCCTCCATTACTAACGTTTTAAACAGACTTACGTAACTGCATTGTTGGCGTATATCCATATGCAGATCAAATGGAACGTCACTTTCGCATTCGTGTCTACAGGAAATGGAATCTCATTTGTCTCTGAGAGAAATTTATTTCATTCATTCATATTCATTTTATTTTACACATTACGTCAACGATACACATCTCATTTCGGTAGACAGATGTTATTGTTTACGTTATGTGATGTAGAAGACTATGTTAAAAACATATACTTCTGTTTTGTTAGAAGCATATCGATTCCATGGATTGTCCTAATATTAATTGATTACTAAAATTAATATATTTTTTGAGATTCCTTCAGGGCTTCAGGCCTTGACTATAGCCGATAATTATGATATACGTAGCATCACGGGTGCATAGGAGGACATAGGCTACTTTTCGACCGATCTCATTTTCCGGTGGAATTAACTCATTTCATTGGGAAAGCAAAAAAAAAATTTCTACTGTAGAATCCAAATGAATCAACCTGTATAAAGACGATCAAAAATCTTTCACTAATCCTCGGTGCTCGCGACGCCGTCCGAGTCACACGTCCGGTGCCCGGTGCCTCCGCGCTACGCTGCCCCCGCGTGCTACGCACGCCCCCCGCCGCCGCGCTACGCTACCGCCGCTCCGACACACGTGTCTCCTTGCCTTTTTTAAGACAAGGAGGCATTATCGTGATTTTTAGTGTTTCTTCGGTTTTTCGCGCGTTTTTTGCCGATTAAAACCACAGTTTCGTGGTCTGGCTGTGTGATACCTCACGGTGCCAACTTTGCACAGCCAGGAGTGCGACCCGGGCACTCGCCGATCCCCTTCAGGGTGAAGCAGTTACCCGGACGGGGCTAGAACCACCGGCCTAGGGGGCTCCCCTGACCGACACTAGCTATCGCCCCCTCCCGCCCACCCCTTCCTCCTTCCTATCCTTAGGGAACGGCTTGGGCGCCTAGGGCTCCGGCTCGAAGCTACCCTCCGAACCTTAAGCAGTTAGGGACCCTCTGACACATTGAGATTGGTCAGAGGCATACAAGCTTAGGGCACACCCTAGAAGCACCCCCCTCGCCTCACCCGGCGCGGGGGACTAGGACTACACACCTCGGGTTCTCCCCCCGAGCGCTCCCAAATTAGGCACGACTGCCGCAAGGTTTCTTCGCAGCTCTTCCTTGCGGAACGTGACGCGACGAACTGCGATAATTTCGTTTTAGCTGTAGGTTCCCTTACTAGGCCGGTCGCCATGGCGACCGACCCGAAAAATCGCGCCCTCGAAGAGGTCTTGTCGCCCCTAGTCAACTTTGCTAGGGAAAATCCGGACCTCGTGCCCGCAATTGGCCTTCACCTGAAGGCAATTTTCTTCCCCACGGCCCCTCAGGCCGCAGCTCCATCGGCCCCTCAGGCCGCAGCCTCATCGGCCCCTCAGGCCGCAGCCCTCTCGGCCCCTCTGGCCACCTCCCGGCCGGCCCCTCAGGCCACCAAGACCTCCGCCGCCGCGACTTCCATCGCCGCGCCCTCCGCCACCGTGCCCCCCGCCGTAGCGACTTCCGCCGCCGCGCCCTCCACCACCGCACCCTCCTCCTCGATCTCCGACGACGAGATGGAGATCATCCCGGAATCTTCAGATTCCAGTTCCGCCCCCTCGTCCGACTCGGACGATTTCATTGTGGCCTCAGGCCGCAAGCGCACAAGGCGCAACAAGGGCGCTGCCAACAAGGCCGCCAAATTAGCCGCCGAGTCAAATCCGGCCGCCCCTCTCTCCGACTCGCCCGCTTCGCCCCCCGCGGCTGAACAGGGTGCCGAGGGAGCTTCTCTCCCCACCCCTCCCAAGCGCTCCCAGCGCCCACCGGCGGTCGTTATCACGAACCGCCATAGGTGGATGGCCATCAAGGCCCGTTGTGATGCCAATGGCATCTTCTTCATTGCCGAGACCCGAACTGAGGGTATCCGCCTAAAAACGGAGTCCATCACGGACTACCGAAACCTCACCCGCCTTCTCGACGCCATGTCGATCACATTCCACACGTGGAGTCTAGAGGAGGACCGGCGCCTTCGCGCAGTCATCCGCGGAATCCCGAAAGAACTCGAGTGCAATGACGTACTCGAGGACCTTCGCGCCCAAAAACTGCCCATCCTCGAAGTGCACCGCATGCACCGTGGGCCTTCCGCCCCCTTCAACATGGTCCTTGTCATTTTGGACAGGACTAACCTTAAAGAGGCGAAAGCCATCTTTAATATCAATAAAGTCTGCGGACTGTCCGGGGTCGTCGTCGAGACCCCTCACCATAAAAGCACTGTGGGTCAATGCCACAGATGCCAATTGTACGGGCACTCCGCCCGAAATTGCCACAACACACCCAGGTGTGTCAAATGCCTCGGGGCCCACTCAACACCGGAGTGTCCACGCCCCAAAGACCGCGCGCTATGCTTGGAACCTCCGAGCTGCGTAAATTGCGGGGAGGTGGGGCACCCGGCTAATTACAGAGGGTGCTCAAAAGCGCCCAAAGGAAAGAGCCGGAGGCCTACTCCCTCCTCATCCAGAGTCCTCGCTCCTCCTCAGTCCCAAACTGCCGAGGCCGCCCCGGCAACAGCTAAGGCACCGGTGCCACCACTCAATCTGTCGCCCTCGTGGCGCTACAAGACCAACAAGGTCCCACCCCCACAGGCCAGCCCCTCAGGCACGCCTGCACCCGCGGCGGTGGAAGTCGCAACACCTCCACCCCCCCCAGTAAAGGCATCGCTGCCACCTTCCAACGGGACCGAAGGGCTCTACAAGCTCGCAGCCGTCCTAGACATAGATAGGGTTCTTGCCATGGCCGCGTTGGTCAATGAACACGCGAACAGTCCCAACGCTCTCCTAATGGCCGTCTGTCAATTCACAGACGTGTTCGTTGCCCTTAAAAATTTCAATAAATAATTATGGACTTACACCATACGAGTAGAGTCAAACCGACCTCCCTTAAAATCGGCTACTTCAACGCAAATGGGCTTCGCACCCAGAGGTCTGAGGTAGCCGACTTCCTCTACACCCATCAGTTGGACGTCCTCCTCATCCAGGAGACGTTCCTTAAACCATCAATTCGCGATCCCAAAATCGCGAATTATAAAATCATACGTAATGATCGCACAGTCTCTGCCCTCGGTGGCACTCTCATCTACTACAAAGCGACATTACACTGCACGCCTGTGGATACACCCAATCTCGTGCACATTGAGGCCTCTGTCTGTAGATTAGGAATGACAGGTCACCAATCCATATTTTTAGTGTCAGCTTATCTAGCTCCCACTAACTCCAACTCCTCAAACCCCAGATCACTACTCGATAGTGACATACAAAACCTTCTAGATCTTGGCCCGTCTGTTATCATAGCGGGTGATCTAAACGCCAAGCACCCTGCCTGGTGTAGCCTAACCACAAACCAACGTGGTAGACAGCTCGAGCGACTCTCAGAGAGTCTCAATTTCGACATTGTAGCACCCATGTCCCCTACTCATTACCCGGACAATGTTGATCATCGTCCGGACGTCCTAGACGTAGCCCTCCTAAAGAACATCAATCTTAGATTGAGTTCAATAGAAGTGCACTCCGAACTCACCTCAGACCATAGGCCTGTCATCATTTCTCTCTCTCCCAGAGTGAGTATTCCCAATGTGGCAGCCACAGATCCCACTATGATCAAGACCGACTGGGTCAGGTTAGGCGAAAGCCTCAAATCCATTTCGTCCCCCATGTTAGATCCAATTCCAGACGAAATTGTCTCAATTCCCGATGCAGTAGGTGCTATTGACTCGTTAACAGCGCACGTGCAGAAAGTCGTTAGCGACTGCTCGCGGCGTGTCCCAGTGAACGCTCATCGTCGCTGGACACTTCCGCCGGATGCGCGCGCTCTGTTAACAGAGAAAAACCGAGCCCAAAGGGCCTACTTCTCCGCTCCCACTGAGCCTAACCGCGTCCGCATGCGCGCTGCTCAATCAGCGGTTAAGCGTCGTATCAGACAGCTTAGAAACGACCAGTGGGACGAGACTCTCTCCAATTTGGTCCCATCTCACCAAGCCTTCTGGAAACTTGCCAGAGCCCTTAAGGCAGATACAGTGGCTGCCACCCCTCCGTTAGCACAGTCAGATCCCTCCCTCCCCCTCGCCTTCGAGGACGAGGAAAAAGCTGAATGCTTAGCATCCAGTCTTGAGGCACAATGTGCACCTAGCACACTCCCCGTTGATCCAGATCACCTACTCGAGGTCGATACTGTGGTAGCAAATAGACTCGCGAGCCCACTTACAGATGCCGACCCCCCGTTAGAGCCGGTAACCCCTGATGAGGTAGAGTCCCTTATCAAAGACCTACATAATAGGAAGGCCCCGGGGCCTGACGGGATTTCTAACAGAGTCATCAAGCTCTTTCCCGCCCATCTTATACTACTCCTGACTGCTATCTTTAACGCAGCCCTCAAAAATAGCATTTTCCCCCAAACTTGGAAGGAAGCCACCGTCATCGGCATTCCAAAACCCGGCAAGCCCAAGGATCAGCCCTCGAGCTATCGCCCTATCAGTCTTCTCAGTTCAATAGGAAAAATCTATGAGCGCATAGTTCTCGCACGTCTCAAAGATTTTTCCCTTGCCAACAATCTCTTACCTAACGCGCAGTTTGGTTTTAGAGCCAAACACTCTTGTGTCCAACAAGTGCATCGCATAGTCGAACACGTGTTGGACCGGAGAGCGAACAGATCCCGCCCGCATAAAACGGGCGCTCTCTTCTTTGACGTGGCAAAGGCGTTCGACAAAGTTTGGCACAACGGGCTTATTTATAAGCTCTACAAACTCAATACGCCAAATCGTCTTGTGCTCATCATTCAAGACTACTTGTCGAACCGCTCTTTCCGCTATAGGGTGGATGGGGCACTATCCCCCCCTCACACCATTAGAGCCGGAGTACCACAAGGGTCCGTGCTCTCGCCTCTCCTTTACACGCTTTACACAAGCGACTTCCCCGAATTCAGACCCAGTCCACTAGCGACCCATACCGCTCTCTTCGCAGATGATACTGCCATCTACTGTTCAGCCCGTAGTATTCCCCCAATTATAGACTCACTCCAAACTGCCGCCAATACTCTTGGCGACTGGTTTAGGAAATGGCGCATCGAAGTCAATCCTCAAAAAAGCGCCGCTATCCTCTTCGCTAGAGGTAGCACCCCAAATCCCTCCTCCAGAGTCGAAATGTTCGGACAACCGATCCCTTGGGAAAGGAAAGTCCGCTACCTAGGCGTCACACTCGATAGGGGACTCACCTTCCGCGATCATATTAAGATTGTCCGCAACCGCGCCGCTTTTGCGCTAGGCCGACTATATTATCTGCTCAATGGGCGTAGTAAACTCTCTCTTAGAAATAAGGTGAGAATTTACACAACGTGCATTAGGCCGATAATGACTTACGCGAGTCCAGTTTTCGCCCACGCCGCGCCCTCTCATATCCACAGGCTGCAAACCATCCAGAATAGGTTTTTGCGCAAAGCCATCGGTGGGCTTTGGTTCATTCGGAACAAAAACCTCCACATTGACTTAGGTGTGCCGACCATCTCGCACCACCTAAAGCAATGCTCAGTCAGATTTTTCGACTCTCTCGACCATCACCCCAATCCATTGGTGAAAGCCGCAGGGGATTATCCCGCTCCGGCTGACACCATTAGGTCCAAACGTCGTCCGCGGCACGTCCTCAACGACCCGGACGACGCCATTACAGTCGCCATCGAGGCGTACAAACAATTAGATTCCGCGACACAAAGTAGACACACACGTCCGTCATATCGGCCCCGCCGGCGGGGCCGCGCGTCGCGCCACCCTGTAGGGACTCGGTTTTCGCGGTACCGGCACGTGCCCGGCCGCTTCTCTCCAATCCGTTCGCCTTCCCCCAGTGTCGCCATAGGCCGAGGTTCGAGCCCCCCTCTGGGGCGCCCCTAGGCAGACACTGTCAATTTTGGCGGTGAGAGCCCTACGCTCCCGCAACAGTCCGGTGTCTCAGTAAAGGGTGTCAGTACACCCGAACTGATTAGTCCATTCAAAAAAAAAAAAAAAAAAAAAAAAAAATCACTAATCCTCTTTTTTAACAACGCCTCCTAGCGGTAGGAATACCCTAACTGGAACAAATTGTATGAAATTTGTATACAATAACATAAGATTATTTCTACACTGGGAGGCGTTGGTGAAAACGGGTATAAGGCAAATGTGGCCTTATTTTACACTAGGGTAAGATGTGTTGTGTACTTTTCATTGAAACCGACTGTAAAGAACTACTAAAGATTGTCAGACATTTTAATATCCACGCAACGCAATATACTAAACAATTCACTCGCATGGAGCGCGAATCTACGTCATGAATGTCAAAGGAATGGTCCAGATTTGATATCGCAATATCTACCCAAATAAAATTTACGACAGTTAGCTTTGACATTCAAATAGTTTGTTTGTTGACATCGGGGTCCTCTGCACGCTGCCATAGAATAAGTAATAACCAGCCACGGTGCCTAATAATTATGATGATAAAAAACAACGATTCACACAGCAGCGGTTTCATAGTGTACTTAAATGATAATAGCCATTTGCATCTACACAAAGTTCCGGTCAACTTCGCCGTGCAATAGACCTTTTAAGACGAAATTTGGCTATGCCAGTCACATTCGCATACGTATAAGAAATTGTCCAGGTTTGCCATAGACAAATACTTCAGAAGAAAAGAAGAGGACCCCTCTCCTTTTCTTCTTATTACTATTTCTTCTTAGTATTGTAACATATTGTACCTACGCCAATTTAAATTTTAATATTTTGCATGCCTACATTTTTATTAAAGCAAATTATACTGCTGCCAACAAAAATGTACACTTGGCCCATAATCACAAATACCTTTTTTTCTTCAGCAAGTATTCATTGCAGAAAAGTACATTATAATAACGAACAGCACGGAATTAAAATTAAATTTGCGTTTCAGAAACTGGCTGATAACATTCAGAATTGGTGCCTTTATTTAGAAAGAAAGTGAATAAGTTACACAATGTCTGTACTGAAACACATTGTCTGCCTTAACATAACAATAGGGTAATATGTGGAATTTTTTGCTATAAGAATACATAAACTAGTCTCTATAAGTGTGCCTTCATACGACAACTGTAATTGAAGATGTGTCACGTTCCCTTCATAAAGATAAATAAGGGTTCATGATTATTTCCCCAGAAAAATTCCTGCAATATTAGGTCTCATATCTGGACTAATAAACGTAGAAATGGACGTCATATATATATTTACTATGTAAGAGTTTAAGCATACATGGCTACATTTAGCGGCGGGGCGATCGCATTTAACCGATAGAAACGACTAAAACTAGCATGTCTACTCCTAAATAGTGGCATGTCTACTTTAAATTCGGACAAACTTTGGAAAAAAAAATACTTTTGACTATTACTTTTGAGGTCTTTATAATAAAACTTCCTTCACATATTAAAAATATCAATACCCTCGGATCGTTTAAAAGCCGATTGTACAAGCATATTTTGGAGGGCTATACTTTCTTACGCACCTGAGCATGAAGCGATTTATTAGTCTAAATTTACTAAGTGGCTTTGTTTAGATTGCCACGACTAATATAACTGTAATTAGTTTTAGTTCTCAAATTAGTGACATTTATATCTATATGAGAATAAAGTTCTTTAAACCTAAGTAGACATGCCACTTTTAGTCATTTCTATCTTGTATATTTTGTAAGTTACCTACTTTAGCTTACAACATTATGATCACTGTGAGAAACTCAATCTAAAGTATCGGGATCGAATCTGCAGCGGCGCGTCTTATGCTAAAGAAGAACCTTAAATCATAGTTATAATGCTATGTCCAGTAGAGGATTACTTGTGAAATGATTATAATAAAGTACTTCTTCGTTAAAGTCGATAAAAAATCATAAAAGACATGATATTTTTGTAAGCAAAATAATTAATCATAATGGCAAAAAACATGATATTAATTGTTTGTTTGATTAAAACCTATTTTTTGTCCGAGGTTAAATACTTTGTGTTGTGAATCAGTGTCAACGGGAAGTTTTAGTATATAAATCTTGCAAATTAATTATTTTATACTAATTCTAAACAACTTAGCAAAAGGTAAGTACGTAATACGTACCAATAATTTTTTACTTTATTTTTTCTTAATCTCTATGAACATCGCATCGTCAGCAGCGATTGCTAACCATTAGGTGACTCGTTGACTCTTTTGTCCTCCTCTGTTATAAAATATATTATATACAATAGTATGCAAAAAATAAGACATAGGGTTTACATTATTCCAGTCCAGCGATCGAATCCAACGCTGGATTATAACAGGCACTGGATCCAGTGAGCAATCCAGTGCAGTAACTGGATTGGCGGTCTACTTTTGAATCCAACACGGCCATTCCAGCGCTACTAGAATCATGTAGACGGTGAATCCAGTGTCATTCCAGTGCTGACAAAACATTTGTATAGGAAACACGTGTTGTTTGTTTTTGCGGATTTTTACCTGGATTGCGAAGAAAGGATTAAATTTACTATAAAAAAGTTAACTGAAGACCAAACTTTACAGTTTATTAGTTTATATAGGGTCCGTACGACTTATGGCACGAACAAACTTTATGTCATGTACACAAATCGTAGAATCCAAACTTTGATCATACTAGTTAGTTCTAAACAACGCCTAAATAATATATACTATGAGAACGTATGGTGATTAAGGATTCGAGCGACCCTTCGGGAAATCATTATGTTTTCGGATAAAATATCTAACAACTCAGACATTTTGAAATATATTAATGTTATGTGAAATACTTACTTACTTACTGATTTCAACCCAATTTTGAGATGTTGTATATTCGTCACAAAGTATTATTTTGTACATTCCATACATTGATTAGAAGAATATCTTTAACAATATTATTTAAATATGTGCAGTAAAAAATAAATAAAAAACAGTGATCGAAGTGAAAATCGAATCTACGAATTAATTTAGGTAGATCTGAATAGATATGTAGACGAAAAGTAAATACTAACTGACTAAAACGTAATCAACACGAAATTAGGGAAAACAACTTCATTCATCATTTTGGGTGTTTTCCAAACAGACAATATTATATTATAATTTTGAATGTTTTTTAACGAGGTATCTATTCTCTTTGTTCTGTGATCAATGGTCGGTGGTGATCACTTACCGTCAGGTTACCCGCACGCTTGCGTATCTTTTTAATAATAAAAAATAAATATTAAAAAGTTATTTTGATATTGTAAACAATTATTTTTTATTTCTTTTTACACAGTCTTTGTATAAGTAAATGGAATTTTCCCTAAAGTACCGACAGAAAATAAACAATAAAGGAAGCAATATTAATGGAAGGATTTGTATATTTTATGAAAAGATAAGGCGAGAGAAAAAAGTGAATGAATAACAAGTAAAAATGTGACATAAACAACATAGGTCTATTCACTTTGATTAGTGCGAGTGCAAGTGCAAGTGATTAGTGACTGAGGTTGATTCGCCCTGCAAAAGCTACTTACTACGATGCAAAAGATTTAGGTAGTAGAATTTTTGGTACTGAGGGTGATTGCCACAGAGTAGTATTTTTTTTGTTACTAAATTACGAGTAGTCATTCCATGGTTCAAAATACAAGGGCGACATTCACTAAACTACTTTGGACAGTTTCCGTACTTTGATAGATGCCATTCAGTATTTCATTGTGATAACATCATTGAGTAAAACATTTCTGGAGTTTTTACTGCTATACCCCCCCATTCACTTCACATAAATCCTGGAGGTTTACGATTTCCTGAAATACGTTGTAGTGTTTGCTTTCTTTAATTGAAAAACATCTAGAGTTTAAGAGTTCATTGTTCTAATTTTTCACTTTTGTTTTGCACGGTTTGTGTATGTCATTAACTTTAAAATGTGTTTTGGCAAGTCACCATAAATAATTAGGAAACTAATTGGGTACAGTGTGTATTCGAGAGAATGTAGGTTCTTATTTTGAAACCATAGAGTATACTACCAATTTTTTTTTTCATATTAAATTAATCACAAAAAGATAACTAATTAAAAAATTCACAACGTAAAAAACAATTTATAATAGAATTCGATCCAATGTTTTTTAATAAAATCGAGAGCATTCCAACTTGTTTTGATGTAATTTAAACCCTTCGACATTCTTATCACGTAGTCGCTACAGCTATTTTCCAGTCTAAAATTGCATTTTCATTTAGTGTCACGAATACAAACTTATTTCTAGGCATGGAAATTTTATTAAGTTTTACCTTTAATAAGAAAACTGTTTACTAAGTCATTACTGCTATGGAACTTGGCACGCTTGGCAATGGAGCTATGGAGCTGTGGTGTGGTATGGACCAATGTAGTTTGTCAAGTTGGTATGTCTTTTCAATGATATTATTTTCTTAATAATTCCCACTGTCCGAAATAAAAATTTGTTTGTATTCAAATTTTCATAATGGTCGACTGTATAATCAATGTGTGAAGGAAAAACAAACAAATAAACTCACTAACATTAATAAATAAATAAAGTAATAATAGTAACAGTAATTAATAAAGGGAGTATAATACGCATTATTAAAATTATGCAAGAAATGTTAGGTCGATTTGGTCTTATTAGACTCTAACCATTTTCGGACCGGACACCGGTATTCCGGCGCAGCCTATTTTGTGGTTACCGACGCTAAATCGTATTCACATGTGTTAGGAATATACATATGTGAATAATTTAGTACATGAACTACGTATTTGCTGAAATTGTGTAGGATTGCATAGTGTTTGTAACCCATAAAGGACAATTGAAGTAATTGGCGAAGACGATTAGTAGCAGTCTTGCGATGCGCAACGCAGTTACTATACCAATAAGTGTTGATTTAGAAAACGTTTCTCATATCCGCCTATATACTACTACATAATCTTGATACCATATCACAGATTACTTAATAGCAAACATATATGATTTGATTAGTTAATTATTTATACTATTTTTTCTTGGTTAATGTTAATCAATTGTTTCGAAGTTTGTTAAACTAGATCATCATGTTTTAGTAAGTTATTAAATATATTATAAAGAAAATTATATTAAGTATTTTAGTAAAATCACTAGTAGGTATGTTTATTTACATATACAAAAAATTAATATTTGAGTACTTAATCAGTCTATTGTCTTAATATGGGATTCCTGAAATTAAAAAAAAAAATTTTTGGCAAAAGAGCATGCGGGTCACCTAATGTTAAGTGGGTACAGCCCATGGAACACAGAGACAACGGGGGAGTCACTGAGCCGTTGTCGGCGTTTAATGTTTTCGGAGAGGTAGGGCACAGCCATGGCACAGCGGATAATCCGCTCAAATCGGAGCAGCCCATCTGGGGAAAGACCTTACAGAAGATCGTAGCCAAATAGCATTGGTCTCGGCCATGTTGTGTTCCTAGGGTGAGTAAGTTCTCCAGAGCTCGGCTTGGGGGGTTGGGAGGGTAGGCAACGCGTGAGTGATACCCCCGGTATTGCAAGCGTCTATAGGCTATGGTAATGCTTACCATCAGGCGGGTCGTATGCTTGTTTGCTACGATTGTGGCATAAAAAAAAGTAGATTACGGGCGCTCTTCAACACGATAATTTAATTTTCAGTTCTAAACTATGATGAAGTTCGTAATAACTGTTGTGTTACTGGCTGTAGTTGTTAATTCAGAAGAAAATATCTACGCAAAATTGGAGAAAGTGAACGCTGATGAGCTACTGTCGAATCCTCGGTTCTTAAGCCATAATGTACACTGTGTGATAGGAGATGCTAGATGTTCTCCGCAGGCGAATGAAATCAAAGGTCAGTATAAAATAATAATACATTTCTAACACAAATAACATGTGCGAGCGACAGATTTGTATTGAAAAGTGATGTACGGCAAGACCATACTACGCCAAGCGGCCTTTTTCCTAAAGATTCATCTACATAATGTTCGATTTTCGATGGTGTCGCTGTGTGTCGTACTCTTAACGATCACGCAAGTTAAGCAACGTTGACGTGTTTAGATGGGTTTTATTATCCCGAGTTTCTCCGTGCTTTCGAAAATCTATACATATAAAAGGAGAAGCTGACTGACTGAGTGACTGACATATCAACGCAGCCAGGGCCTAAACTATAAGGGTAAGAAACTTGAAATTTTGCACAGGGGTTCCTTTTATTACGTAGGGGAGCACTAAGGATTTTTCAAAATTCCCACGGGAAAGCGTGATATACGCAAACGAAGTTGCGAGGGATTTACTAGTTACTCATATAACGACATTTAAACGAAATTGAATTATATTTGAAAAAAAAAAATTCTGACTCACAATAACATAAAATATACAATGATGTTTATTGGAATTTTGCTACTTTCAATCATCACATATTAGTGTTTTAGTGGCGGCTAATGATGATGATAAGATGACACAGTAATTAGAAAAATAAATAATGAGAAATTAACCCAATAAAATTGTTTATATGCAACGCCAAAAAAGCCTCCTTATCTAGGTATATTTTTAAATGTAAATAAGTTTGGGACCATGTGAAGCTGGAAATCACAGCACACAAGTTGGCAACAACACAAGCAACACCCACTTTGGATTCCGAGTGATTTATAGTCGACAGTAGCCACTTATATATCAGATGGGCTGTCAGCTGTCTGGCTACTTTTGCTCTTAATAAAATAAAAGTTGAAAACTGAAACCGACTACGAAAAAGTACGAAATAAGTTCTATTAAGATTACCTACTAAGTAAGTGGCATTTTTCCGATATCCTGTATATTGGAAAATTTTTGGTCAATTACTTTAAAGTGGTAAAACTTGAACTTATTTGTAACAAATTAGTCCCCATCAGGGGTTAGAATTGTGAACGGTTTCCGAGATTTTGGTGTTTTAAGGTTTATTCTTACAATACCTATGTTAGAAAACTAAAAAGGATTTCTGCATATTCCCATAGGAACAGGAACGACGGAAATAAAAGAAATGCGATTTCGAGCACAGGTTCTGCTCGGGTAATGTGTCAGTTCTCACCAGGTATAATAGCCTGCTAAAACCTAACCTTCTTTATGATTTAGTCGATTAAAACTAACATAAAAATAATGTATGTAAGGAAGCAATTTGATGTAACTCCCAACGAGGCATTGTTTGTCTGCGTCCGTCCTGTTTCTTACGCGCACGTAAATAAATATATAGGGACAATTCGTACAGATTGAGCTAGCCCCAAAGTAAGTTCGAAACTTGTGTTATAGGATACTAACTCAACGATACTATATTTTATAACAAATACATATATAGATAAACATCCAAGACCCGAGGCCAATCAGAAAAAGTTCGTTTTTCATCATGACCCGACCGGGGATCGAACCCGGGACCTCCTGGGTGGCGGTCTGGCGTGGTAACCATTACGCTACGGAGGTCGTCTAAACATAGGCATAAACCTGTGATGTTGCTTGTAAACATGTTTTTTATCACAGTACTGATATAAAAATTCACTGTGAGAATCATTTTTATTTCCCATTTAAGTTATGATACACTCAACTCGTCCTTTTTATAGAGAAAACAGTAAATTTATTTATTTTCTGAACTCACATAAATTCTGTAACCCATTTAAACGTTTTATTATTTATTATGCAAGGGGGTAATCGTATCGAGAGAGTCTTCCACAACGAAAAAAGTTCATTTTACTTGATGCTGTGTTCATCATATCAACCCATAATCATCCCACTGCTGGGATACGAGTCTCCCTTCAATCGAAGGTGATTAGAGCGTACTCTGCCACGCTGCTCCAATGCGAATTGGCAGAGGCCGGTGTTTTCAAACCACCTTAAGGTCACCGACTTGGCTTAACGACTGTCATCCATCGACAACAGCCGGGACCGACGGCTTAACGTGCCCTCCGAAGCACGGAGAAGCTCGAGATAACGAAACCCATCCAAACGCTTGCTAGGGTCGACGTCGCTTAACTTGCGTGTTCGTATTAGAGAGCGACACACAGCGACGCCATCAAGCTCCTGATTTACTAAGAATGCAATTACAACGATGCTGTTTTACAAAGAAATAAATAAATTTACTTATTATGTTGCCTATCTGTAAATTTTTGCTGTAAACTCGTAGTTTTTTGCTAAAACTATCAGATGATAGTTGGTAGTTAGTTACCTACCGAGTTCGGTAGGTAACCAAATGTTACCGCAGGTAGAGCTTAGATTGCTTTAGCCAAGTTTACTTAGAATTTACTATGCAGTTTAGATAGGATTCGAAATTCTGTTCTCGGAATTCGAAAATTTGCGAGGGCAAATTGAGTTTGACTTAATTGATACAGTTTTTAATCATTTTTCATTTTCACAGAAATCATTCCACATGCTGTGGAGACAGTTTGCGAAATGTGCACACCAAACCAGAAGAGGATAATTGCACAATTATTAAAAGCTATTATCGAAAAAATGCCGAAGCAATGGGACATCCTACTCAAGAAATATGATACCGATAATAAGAAAGGGGATACACTTCGTAAATTTCTTGAAGAGAATTCCTAAGTATTAACTTCCAACGCATCATTAGAAAATAATGTTGTCTTCGATTGATTCCAAGTTATTTCAAAAGTGGCATCGAAGCAAAGCTAAATTAAGTTTTATGTGCTGATCCACGACTTATCATCAAAGGCCATTGATGACAAACAGTAACTAGTACAGTCAACAAAGGAGTTGACTGACCCCCCTCTGTATATATGATTAAAGATTTCTAAATATTGCATGAAGGGATTTACTTGAAAATTTATTTATCAATAGTATTCATATTGTACTATGTAATTTCTTCCTTCACGCAATAGAAATCTTAAATCATATTTACAGGGGGGGGTCAGTCAATTCCTTTGTTCTAAACTAAATAAAATGATTGTACGATAATCGAGTAGAACTGTAAAGTTTCATGAGTAAACTAACATTTAATAATATTAAATTTAAATTAAATGTAGAATTTAAATTACGATTGTGTTTTTATTCAAGAGTAAGATAGCTGATAAGATATTTTACAATCCCATTACAATCCTCTATGTAAAAAAGGAAGAAAGAAAGAAAAACATTATTCAGTACTTATTATAAATAGAATATCATTTTAATGTAAATTTATGTATGCTTTCGTTTATTTTTATCAACAAAAGCGCAAAAATATAGGGGTGTTCTCATGACAGCTATTCATTATGACAGATTATACTGTTATCAAGCTAATGATAAAAGAATGCTTTTATTATTGCAAAAATAAATATGAAAGCTTGATTGCCCGCTATCTCGCTGCATCTGATATTACACTGGTGAATATGAAAAGCGTATAAAATCTGTATTTTATAAAAATAAACAAAATCAAAATGTCTGTTTGTAATACCAGAATAACAATGTTATTGTATTATTAATATGAATATTTTACGTTATAAAAACTTTAAAAATTTACATTTTTTTTGTTTTTCTCAATAAGTATTTATTAATTTTCAATTAATCTGGAAGATAGGCTAACTTATAAATTTATCAGCAACTCGTAAACTTTTACTTAAAGCCAGTTTTACAATAAAAAAACTAATAGACCTTCTTAAATAAAATAAATATTCATTCAGAATCCATAAAAGCGCATCGCATGCCCCTTTTTGAACGTCATATTCTCATATGTATTATTTAAAAAAAAACACTTTTCACATTATGTGCAATAATGTGCATGTTCTCGTAATATATGTATTTTTAAAAACACTTCACATATGGGGCATGTTCTCATAATGTATTGTTAATAACACTGTTCACAAATGGGCATATTCTTATATGTTTTATTAGACACTATTCACATGTGAGAAAATTCTCTTATGTATTATTAAAAACACTATTCACATTTTATCTGTATCCTTCAGTACATTGTATATTTTATTTAAGAAATAAAAGTGTTTAAGCGTTGATAATGCTTGTGTGGACCGTAAGTATACTATAAGCAGGCTTTACTTAACGTTGAACCAAATGGCAATGTGTATTGTTTTGTATATCGTTCTGAGATCCTCGCCGAGGTCTTTTCTGTAGACGATAATATGCGGTACTTAAAAAAGGGGAATTAAAAGATTTTTACAGAGTCGGCAACGCGCGAGTATTTTCCCGGTGTTGCAAGCATCTATAGGCTACGGGGACCGCTTACCATCAGGCGGGCCGTAAGCTTGTTTGCCAACTTAGTGGTATAAAAAAAACTAACACTATTAGTAAAACGATGCAACATGTCGTCACTAAAAAAGAAAAGGTATTTTTCCAATTATTTGAAACGAATGACAGTAGTTAAGCTTGACATATGGTAGCGATAGAGCCAGGGTATTTAGCTTGAGCTGCCTTGATTGTATCGCAGTTAACAGAACAGTAAAAAAATCTGCTCAATTCACATTTTTTTATGCCACAAAGGTGGCAAACAAGCATACGGCCCGCCTGATGGTAAGCATCACCGTAGCCTATAGACTCTTTGAAAAATGGTCCTCAAGTAGTTTGTAATTTGGACCAACGTGTTAACTTTATCAGTGAATGTGCATTTATGTTATCCTACTTACGTACCCTTGTATACCATTGTACATGAGTGATATATATCTGATTTTATAATATCAAAATCATTGAAAACGAGTGGTTAAAAATAATGTTGTAACTTTAACATGTAAAACGCATTAGCGTTCAAGAGGTACATACAAATCCTTTAAATAACAAATTGCTTGTAATTTACATCACCAGAAAGAATGTATCATCATATAATAATAAAAAATTTGAGAAGCCGCCAGTTAAAAAATTATAGTCTCAACCATACAATTTAAAAGAGCTGGTGGTCTTCAAATGGTGTCAAAATATCGAAAATGAAAGTTTCGAAATAAGCTGAATTTAAATCGTTCGTTCAGAGCGCTACGATGACACAGTCAAACACACACAATTTACAGATACACATGTCAAAATTCTATTTTTAGGGTTCCGTAGTAAACTACAAGGAACCCTTATAGTTTCGCCATGTCCGTCTGTCTGTCTGTCTGTCTGTCTGTCCGCGGTCTAGCGCCTAGACGGTTAATGCTAGAAATCTGTAATTTGGTATGTATACACATGTCATATTAACAATGCTAACAAAGTGTTGGGACAACATTTTGAAAAATTTTTTTTTTTTGGGGCCTCCCTACATGTAAAGTGGAAATGTTTTTTTCTTCGCATTCACCCCATGCTGTGAGTTATCCTTAGATAGGTCTATTCAAAATATTGAGGGTGTGGAAAGATCATTTTTTGAGACAATGATCCGTTTCGGAATTAGTTAAATTTATCGTGTCAATTTTCGTTTTGCACGGTGGTCTCTCCTCCAAAAGTCTTATGTTTATGAATTTGAAAAAAATCATGGGAGTAGTCCATTATGCTGAACCTTCAGTGAAAACTATAACAGTTAAGTAGGTACCTACTTGTTGTATAAAATAAAATTTCTTTGATGAAAACTTACAAATGTGATAGAATTTTATATTGGACTCAAGCTCAACTGAAGGCAAGCAAAGCACAGCAAATACGGAACTCTACATTGTGCGTGGCCCAACACGTACTTGCCCGGTATTTGAAACATCCGAATTTGTAACAAAAAAATTGTAACTTTATTTTTATTAAAATTTTATAACTCACTTTATAAATCTGTTGAATAAAACATTTTAATGCATTGTTGCAAAAACAAAAGTAAATATTCGGAAACTCATTTTGTGAAAGAGTTTCCAATAAAACTGCATGTGTAATATCCGTCGTATTTTCCGGACTCTGAATGCGACGTCACAAAAGGTTTTTAAACAAAAGGTCAAAAAAATTAAATGTTTTAATTAGAATTAATGTTATTTTGTAGCGTATTTCAATATGATTTATTATGTTTATATGCAAAGAGCATTTCATATTATGTAAGGACAAAAGAGTAAAGTCAAGGTTGCAAATTTTTTGGCTGACGTGACCTTTGACGTATCACGTAAGACAAGGTAATATTTTCCTACTTCCGACAGCCGGACACAAGCCGCCGGAAAAACATTTATGTGATGGCATTTCTGTATGTCTAGGTGTTTTCTGTATATTATAAGTAGTTAGGTGAGTTAGGTCTAAAGAGCTCCACTTGGGGGGAGGTTATAAAGGTTGGCAACGGGTGAGTGATACCCCCGGTATTGCAAGCGTCTTTAGGCTACGGTGATGCTTGCCATCAGGCGGGCCGTAAGCTTGTTTGCCACCCTTGTGGCATAAAAAAATGTGAATTGAGCAGATTTTTTTTTTATTGTTCTGTTAACTGCGATACAATCAAGGCAGCTCAAGCTAAATACCTTGGCTCTATCGCTACCATATGTCAAGCTTAACTACTGTCATTCGTTTCAAATAATTGGAAATACCTTTTCTTTTTTAGTGACGATCGATGTTGCATCGTTTTACTAATAGTGTTAGTTTTTTTTTATACCACACAGGTGGCAAACAAGCATACGGTCCGCCTGATGGTAAGCCGTCACCGTAGCCTATAGACGTTTGCAATACCGGGGGTATCACTCACGCGTTGCCAACCCTCCCAAACCCCCCAATTGGAGCTCTGGAGACCTTACTCACCGTAGGAACACAAACACAACATGGCCGAGACCAATGCTATTTGGCTACGATCTTCTGTATGGTGGAGGTCCTTCCCCAGACCGGCTGCTCCGATTTTTTTATCCGCTGTGCCCTACCTCTCTTAAAAGTTTATAGTGTAAGATTGACTATATCTACTTTTCTAGCTGTTTGGAATATAGGTTTGTTTTTTATAATGATGTTTGTTTTATAATGTCTTAGGGCCGATTGTTTGATCAGTAGTTAAGTATACTAATGGTTAAAATTCGTTGAAAAAACGAACTATTTGTTAAAAATTGCTACGAATTTTAACCATTAGTATACTTACCTACTGATCAAACAATGGGCCCTTAGTAGTCATGACGACCTCCGTGGCGTAATGGTTGCCACGCCAGACCGCCACGCAGGAGGTCCCGGGTTCGAATCCCGGTCGGGTCATGATGAAAAACGAACTTTTTCTGATTGGCTTCGGGTCTTGGATGTTTATCTATATATGTATTTGTTATAAAGTATAATATCGTTGAGTTAGTATCCCATAACACAAGTTTCGAACTTACTTTGGGGCTAGCTCAATCTGTGTAAATTGTCCCTATATATTTATATTTATAACAAGCAAACAAGCAACAAGTTGCTGGCAATTTTCGCATTGCTGCATCAGGCCGATATTTTGTGGTGAAAGAGTCCTCCATGCTCGGTTAAGTTAGTTATCTATTACTCAAAATAAAATACATATTCTGACAATTTATGGATGAAAATAAAAATTATTATGTAGGCAAACGGAATGCAACCCTCCGATACTGTGAAGTTGATAAATCGTAGATAGCCATCAATTTATCAGGCCGCGGTCGGGAGCGCCGCCTGTCGGGACATCATCTGTTCGTGTTTACATGTTACATAACCAGTATATATTCTGAATTATTTCCAACTAGCTTTTCCCCGCGGCTTCGCTCGCGTTAATTTTATGACATAGATCTCGTTTGACAACAAAACAACCCTTGACTTGTGGCGCCATCTGTTGGCCGATACAGCGCCCTCTATAGTAGAAAAATTATTTTCCCATCAGAATGACATACTTTCACGGGACACAAAGTAGCCTATGTTGGGCTCTGTACCCCTGACAATATGTATGCAAATTTTCATAATGATCGGCTGCTTAGTCAAGCCTTGAAGAAATAACAAACAAACAAACAAACTCACTTTCTCATTTATAATATTAGTAAAGAAGTAAGGATTTCTTCCATTAAAAAATAATACTAGTTATGTACTCGGATTCGCATCCGAGGTAGTTAGTTATCCACATGTGTCTATCACCGAGTTGTAATAAAACATTCACATGCATTTTATTTGTGTACAAAGTGTATTACACATAATTAGCTAGTAAAAGTAAACTATGACGCGTAAGTTTTGTCTGTGCAAGACATAACGTCCGTAAATATCTTGTGGAATGCAATTTGTCACTCTATTTTTCCCTTTCGACCTTTTTCTCACAGTGTTGCTCTACGTTGTAATTTTTTTAAGGGATACGAGCCTTCTGGTCTCAAATTCTATTCAAGGTAGTTTTTTTAAGGAAAAACAAACGAACTCCTTTGCCATTTATTATTAATATAAATTGTAAAAGTAGCATCTTTATATACCTAGTTAGAAAAGTTCAAAGGTAAAAAGCTGCCTACATATAATGGGATTTACTTGTACTGTCTTGCCCGATAGTCGTCCATCCAATAATGATAATAAAAACTCAAAACTTGGTTTAAGCGAATTAAGCTGCATTTACTTTGTAAAATAATGAATCAAAACGAACAAGAAACACATTAAAACATACAAAAATAAATAAATAAATAGGTATATAGGGACAAATTACACAGAGTGAGCTAGCCCCGAAGTAAGTTCGAAACTTGTGTTATGAGATACTAACTCAACAATACAATATTTTATAACAAATACATATTTAGATAAACATCCAATACCCGAGGCAAATCAGAAAAAGTTCGTTTTTCATCATGACCCGACCGGGATTCCAACCCGGGACCTCCTGGGTGGCGGTCTGGCGTGGTAACCATTACGCGACGGAGTTCGTCAAATCTCATAATAATCAGTCCAATATAAGAGTTCCATGTCATAACGACGCGACGTATAAAAAATAATCTATAATTATATAGAAATCTATTTTTAGTTTTAGTATGAAATATTTACATATATTATTTTCA
Organism: Endotricha flammealis; assembly: GCA_905163395.2. NCBI lineage: Eukaryota > Metazoa > Arthropoda > Insecta > Lepidoptera > Pyralidae > Endotricha > Endotricha flammealis. The sequence continues at coordinate 8,382,155 of LR990870.1, read as the reverse complement.
CTCGAATAAGCTTTTCAGCGTAAAACAGGTGAATTTTAATAATAGGTTTTTTAACAATCTCATTTAATTATTCACGATTGGTTGAACGAAGAATGTGAATGAATGAATTACGGTACGGAATGTAAACACATTAAACAGAATTAAAATACTAAATTACATTAAATATTTTGTTACGGACAGCAAACAACCAGACGGCTACCTGATAAGTTGTGGTTGTCATTTCTCATCGAACAATAGTCAAATATTTTTAAATAAATAAAATTAAATAATTTTAGATTGCGAAGAGATTTTATTATGATAAAAAAAAAAGAAAATACGAATAACATAACCCAGAGTAGATAAATATAGTATAAGTCCTCGATCTGACGTTAAACGGAGGTGTGATGGTCAGTTCAGGGGTCACTGGACTACGCTAGTCACTAGAGGCTTCAATTGTGTAGTTGGTGCAAGGGCAGAGTACCAACTTAACAGCCCGTCCACACGGCGCGTTGCGTCGACGCAACGCAAATATTTTGACGCGTAGCCAGCCACACGGGCGCTGCGTCGCCGCAGCGTTACTACGACGCGCTACGTTCCGTCGTTATTGTCTTATTTTTCTCTTTGACGTCCTCCCTAGCTCTCAATGCACAAGCAACTGAGCGCTGCCGTGCCGCTCCGTCGCAGGGTTGCCAGATTCAATTTTATGATTTTCCCCAAACTGACATTTATTTTTCCCCAAAATGATACGTTTTCAACAGAAAACCCCCAAAAGTTTTGTTACAAATAAAAGGGGTTAAAAACTGCCTTTTCCTTACTTCAGATGTCGCTTTTGTCTATTGTTCTACACATTTGACAGCTATCAGTCATTTTTCATACTATTTTTGTAAAAAATATTTTCCTCAAGGGTAACTCGGACGGTTCTTAAGATTCTACTTTCATACAGTCTCCCTTTGAGCGGTGCTTGAAACCTGAACCAACATGTAGTATGCATATTCTATGCATATTCTATCTAAAACATTATTAAATAACAAGTGAAAATGAGGAAATTATGAATGTGTGGCATCGAAATAATATTACTACTTAAAGAACGGACACCGCGAACAAAATTTTTGTCCCCATACGTTGAGGCCAATAGACATCAACTCGTTTAGTCACTTGTCTACGCTCATCGCGATCGGTCCTTGGACTTATGACAAAAAAAACATTGAAAAATGCCGCCATGTTCGATAAAAACGTGTAAAAACCGTTCAACAGTAAGGAAGAAAGATAGCGGCGTGACTTATCATCGCTAAGTATACAAAAAATTAAGTAAAACCAACCAAAACAATTTTTTTTTTATTATTTTCTATTGCATCATGATTGCATCCGCCATTTCTATGTGAAAATCATAGATTATCAAAAATTAATCGTATAGATGGGATACGTAGGTACTAAGCGTGAGTCAATTTTATAATATAATTTAGGTATTTATGAATTTTTTGTAGCTTTTTTTTTAACCGACTTCAAAAAAAGAGGGGGTACTGTTTTTTTTTTTTTTTTTTTTTTTTTTTTTTAATCTTTATCAAGGCTTAATTACCATCGCGATTATGTCGCCTTCGTAATCAACATTACAATACATAATAATTATTATAAAAGTATGCAAATTATAATGATAACACACATTTAAGAGAACTTTACATTTTTAAATAATGTTACAGCCGTTTCCGACAAAGGTTCGGCCAGCACACTGTTGCAACATCCAACTTGGCTTATTTCACCACTAAATATAGTTTCTCTGAGGGCTTGTGTTCGGACACATTCCATCAAGATGTGATATACATCATCTATGACTTGACAATCGACACAATTTGGGGAGGTAACCTTTCTCATCATAAATGCGAATTTATTTGTTGGGATGTGTCCGGACCGAAGCCTCAGTGCAGTAACGGTTTCCAGACGGCTCAATGTGCTGTTGTCTATCCATGGAGTGCGTAGGGGGAAAGGTTGAAGTGTCTTATACCAGATACCCTTTTCCTTCGATCGTTGGTCAAAGTACTCTTTCCAATCCAAGTAACAATCACGTTTCACTGAACACACATAGTCCGAATATAATGGTGAAGCGGTTACGGAAGCACCGTCTGTAGTAGCTTCTTTGGCTAATTTATCAACAGCTTCGTTTCCTTGGATATTAATATGGGAAGGGATCCACTGAAGGATGACGATTTTACCTTTAGTTTGTAGCTCTCGTAACTGCTGTAAAATGGTATAGGCGATCGGTGTGCCTCGAAATGTCGAGGTACACCGAGCCAAATGTTGAAGTGCGCTTCTTGAGTCACATAAAATGACGACTCCGTCGAAATCCAGCGTGTTAATATACGATAGTGCTTCAGATATGGCTAAAAGCTCTGCAAACATGATGGACATGTTCCCATTGATGTAAAACTTCATTGATGTATTAAAATACGAGTCATAAAAGGCTGCGCCTACACTATTATTGTCCTTTGAACCATCTGTAAATATTTTAATGAAATTATTATACTGAGTCTCAACAAAATCGTCACATATGCGTCTCAATGCATTACAATTATAATGGCGCTTAGGTTTAGTTATTAAATCAATATTGCATTTAATAACCTGTTTAACGTCAATACTCGTTACCCATGTATTCAGTGAAAACATGCCTAACAATCTAGTCGTGTGTATGGGAAGCGAGCTGTATTTGTTATGCATATTTACTAATAGAGGCTTTTTTTTATTTTCCCAATATCGCGAATTGCAAAATCCGGATAGATCGTCTATAAGCTTAATCAACACATTCTTTTGCTGAGATTTACATTTGAACCAGTATTTACCCGCTAAGTACAATCTTCTCAAATGCAAAGGCAATAAGCACAGCTCGCTTTCCATCACATGTATAGGGGTACTTTTAATAAAGCCCCCTATAATCCTCATTGCTTGATTCTGTACTTTTGTTAATCTTTCTAAAGACATTTTTGATGCGTTGTCATAAAGTATAGAACCGTAGTCTATTCTACTGCGTATGATGCTAATATATAAAGTCCTTAAATGTTTGGGATGAACACCCCAACCTGAGCCAGACAGAGCTCTAAAAACATTAACAAATACAGAAATTTCCTGTGTTATTTCTTTAATATGTTTATTCCATCTTAAAGACCGATCGAGCCAGACCCCTAGATATTTCACATTATCGACAAGTTCTAATTCTAAATTATTAATTCTAATGTTTATCGGGTTTCTGTTGATACCCTTTTTGAAGAGACAGAGCTTCGTTTTGTTGGGTGATATTTCTAATCCCAGTTCATTTAATAGCGTGACCAATTTATTTAACGCTGTTTCTAGCTGTCTGGTTACTTTTACTAAATTCTTGCCCGAAACATAAAGTACCAAATCGTCAGCGTATTGAGACACACAAATATCATTAAACTCCTTGCATATATGCATAGTCACTATGTTAAACAATAACGGGGACATTGGGTCCCCCTGGGCTAAACCTTGACACGTTTTTCTAGTTTTTCAGGTTTCCCCTGAACGGATGTTCAACACCCTCTCACTCAAATAAGACCACAGATATTGACATATTTTAGCCCCTATCCCAGTACGGTCTAGAGTATTTAATAACCATCTAATATCTACATTATTATACGCATTATTTATGTCTACAAAACAAGCTAAAACCACCATGTTCTGAGAAAACGCGATCTGGATTCTAGATGTTAACGTGCTTAAATTATCAATACATGATCTTCCTTTACGAAACCCAGTGGTATTTTCAGTAAATAACTCATTTGATTCAAAAAACCATTCTATTCTGTTATTTAGTATAGTGTGAAATGTTTTACAGATACATGAAATTAGTGCTATAGGTCTGAGAGCCGATATCGATGTACGGTCACGACCTGGTTTTTGAATAGGAACGATGCCTATCTGACGCCATTGGATGGGTACAAATCCAGAAGACAGAAACACATTAAACAATTTTAGAAGAACAGTTATAGCACACTCTGGAAGCTCTTTTATCATGCTATATGAAATATTATCTATTCCAGGAGCCGTATCTTTAGATTTGATAGCTTTTTCTAACTCATGTTTTAATATCTCTGACTCTAATAGTATGTTGTTTGAGTTAAAGCCGGGTCGAAGTGGACAAGCATGATCAGGAGTAAAGCTACAAAGAAATTTATCTGCCATAGAACTATCAATGTGTGATGGAGGTGATTTATAACCTTTGAACCATTTCATTTGACGCCATAAATCATTAACAGAAGAGGTTTCATTCATCGACGTACAGAATTTATGCCAAGAATCATTCTTAGCTTTTCTAATTAATTTTTGAGCTATTCTATTTTTTTCTTTAAGTTGGATAAGATTATCTGGAGTAGGGTTATTCCTGAAAATGGCCAAAGCTCTCCTGCGTTCTGCCACTGCTTTAGATAATATAGGACTCCAGTAGGATTTGGGTGTGAATTTGTTCTGAGGATATTGATTAATTTTGTAGGAAGGAATGTGAATGTCGGCAGCTTCATTGATTATATTAATAAATAGATCATAAGCGCTTTGGGGATCACAAGGGATAGACATGTCAGTGAATTTAGTTTCTATGTAGTTTTTATAAAGTTGCCACTCAGCTTTTTTAAAATTTATTTTTTTGTATTTAGATGCTTTAACCTTTATACATGTGGATATTTTAATAACTAAATGATCACTGCCTAGTGTCTCATTCATAACATCCCATTGAAACTTGTATGATATATCAGAAGATGCAAATGAAATATCCGGGGTAGTCTCTTGTAATATATGGTTCACTAATCGAACGCGGGTGGGTCTCCCATCGTTTAATGTTGTAAAGTTACTGTCTATTAATGAGTCAAAGATCTGCCTGCCTCTTACATCCAATTTACACGACCAGTTAGTATGGTGAGCATTACAGTCACCCAGAATCAACGTTTTTGTACCAGACAAAGATAATATAGCATCCCAATCGCTTTCAGAGGTCGTAATAGACGGGGGACAATAAACTGAAATAACATTTTCAATATCAGAACAATTGTAAATTTTTACAAAGATAATTTCTATGCCGGGGCTAATGTTTTGAGTTGTTATAGGAACTAATTGTGCTTTAATGGTTTTATGTGTCAAAATTGCTACTCCGCCATAGGAATCATCTCTGTCTAATCTAAAGATATTGTAACTACTTAGCCTTAAGTTGCTGTCAGGTTCCAGCCAAGTCTCATGAAATGCTGCAATGTGTACTTTCTCTTGACAGAGTAATTGTTCAAAGGCTATCAATTTAGGTCGAATACTTTGACAATTCCACTGGACAACCTTAATTTTAATTTTGTAGTCCAAATCCATCAAAAAGTTTTTTGAAAAAATTACCTCTCTTAAATTATCAACCACACACTGCACAATTTTCTTACAACATATTTGAATAGATAGTGTAATCTTTTCTTCTAATGAATATTTCCTAGACATTATGATTTCTTTTAATTTAGTTAGTAAACTTTCCCGATGTTCTCTTGAATCTCCTTCTTCACTGCTCGATGTGTCCTCATATCCTTGTTTTTCCGGCTCATGGTCATAATTATTTCGGTCAGGTTCCCTGTCCAACAAGGCGGGTAGATCCCGCGGATCGGCCTTCGCCCCCTGAGGGGCCTGGGGCCGTACTGGAGCCTATGGTCGTGGGATAAGTAATGGTGGTGGCCCTTCGCCTCTGCCAAACAAATTTGAACCACTGCGCCGCTGCACAGGATCTGCTGTTGCAGTCCATGGCGCAGTGGGACATCCACGCGGCAGTTGCGGCCGAGCCCTATTACGTCCCGCCCCGAACATCTTGGGTGGGGGACAACTTGGGTTTGGTAGCCATCATCACCAACACGGCTGTAGGCGCCCCGCCTTTGCAGGGGGCAAGGAAGGGAGACGGCTGGGTTGCGGCTCTGTTGGGGGACGTCGTTCTGATCGGCGTTTACTTTTCCCCCAACAGAGCCTTGGCCGAGTTTGAGACGTTCCTCGGCGAGCTCTCGACGGCGGTGCTTCGGAGCTCTCCCCGCCCGGTGCTTGTTGCCGGCGACTTCAATGCCAAATCCATGGCTTGGGGATGTCCGGCGGCCGACGCTCGCGGCCGGGAGCTACTTGATTGGTCGGTGTCCAGCGGAATGGTTGTCGTAAACCAGGGGTCGACGAACACGTGCGTGCGGCAGCGGGGAGGGTCTATTGTGGACATAACGTTCGCAACCCCCGCACTCGCACGCCGTGTTCAGGGCTGGCGAGTCCTGGAGGACGTGGAGACGTTGTCGGACCATCTCTACATCAGGTTCGACGTCTCCCCGGTCCCAGCGACCGATGTCGGCCCTGGCCGGTCCTCGGTGGGGGGTGGCCCCCGTTGGGCTCTGACCAAGCTAGTTAAGGAGGAGCTGGAATTGGCCGTGCTGGTCCAAAGTTGGCAGCGCGGCCCCTCCGATCCAGCGAGCACCGACGTCGAGGAGGAAGCAGCGCGACTCTGCGGGGCCATGACAAACGTGTGTGATGCGTGCATGCCCCGCGTAGGGCCGCGTCGCTCGAGACGCCGGGTGTACTGGTGGAGCGAAGAAATCGCTCAGCTTCGTCGGGCATGCGTTGCAGCCCGCCGCCGGTACACCCGGTATCGCCGCCGAGCGAACAGGGAGGAGGAAGAGGAGGCCCGTCTGTATGAGCTGTACAGAGAGGGCAGGAAGGCGCTGCAGGTGGCCATCCGCGAGGCGAAGTCGGAGGCGTGGAACGAAATGCTGGAGGATTTGAACCGGGATCCGTGGGGGAGACCATATCGGCAAGCGCGCGCCAAATTGCGCCCCTATGCCCCCCCCTTAACGGAGAGCCTCCAGCCAGCCCTCCGGGAAAGTGTCATCACCTCACTGTTCCCGGAGCGTGGTGGGTTCACGCCTCCGGCCATGGCACCGCCACCAGCGGCGCCTGAAGAGGAGGAGGAGGAGGAGGAAAGGAATAGCGTGGTATCCCCGGTGAGCGAAAGTGAGCTCCGGGCGGCGGTGGCGCGAATGTCTGCGCGCAACACCGCCCCGGGGCCCGACGGTATCCCGGGCCGTGCGTGGGCGCTGGCCCTTGACGAGGAAGGCCTCGGACCGCGGATGAGGAGTCTGCTCACCGCGTGTCTCGTCCGTCGTTGCGTGCCGCTGCGGTGGAAGTCCGGCAAGCTGGTCCTCCTGCAAAAGGCCGGCCGACCAGCAGATTCGCCGTCGGCCTACCGCCCCATCGTTTTGTTGGATGAGGCGAGTAAGCTGTTAGAAAGAGTGGTCGCGGCTCGCCTCATCCAGCACTTGGAGGAGGTAGGCCCTGATTTGAGCGACCAGCAGTTCGGCTTCCGCCGCGGCCGGTCCACGATGGATGCGGTCACGCGGCTGCGGACCATTACGGACGAGGCCACCTCCCGGGGTGAGGTCGTGTTGGCGGTGTCTTTGGATATCGCAAATGCCTTCAACACGCTCCCCTGGGAGGTAATCCGGTCAGCGCTCGTGCACCACAAAGTGCCACGCTATCTGACAGAGTTTGTCGCGCGGTATTTGAGCGCGCGAGAGGTGACTTACCCGGTCGCTGGCGGGTACGGCCGCAGAGCGGTCACATGCGGTGTTCCACAGGGTTCGGTTCTGGGTCCACTCCTGTGGAACATCGGGTACGATTGGGTGCTGCGGGGCGCCAACTTGAGAGGTGTCGGCGTTTTATGTTACGCCGACGATACCCTCGTGACGTCCCGCAGCAAGACCCACCGCGATGCGGCCGTGCTGGCTACGGCCGGGGTCGCGAATGTCGTGAGGCGAATTCGGCGGTTGGGCTTGGAGGTGGCATTGCACAAAACCGAGGCCCTGTGCTTTCATGGGCCCCGGAACTCGCCACCTCCAGGAGCACATTTAGTCGTCGGGGGTGTGTCCATCGCCGTCGAACCGAGTATGAGGTATCTCGGCATTGTACTCGACGGTCGGTGGACGTTCGCCGAGACTAGTGCCCAGACTGATGGGGGCCGCTGCCGCGCTCGGCAGTCTGCTCCCGAATGTCGGCGGACCGAGCGTTGCCTGTCGCCGCCTCTATTTGGGGGTGGTGCGGTCGATGGCCCTTTATGGCGCACCTCTTTGGGCTGATACCCTGTCCGCCCGCAATCTGGCCCTTCTGCGAAGACCGCAGCGGGCCATGGCGGTCAGGGTAATACGAGGGTACCGCACCATCTCCCTCGAGGCGGCGTGTGCGATAGCGGGCAGTCCGCCGTGGGAGCTGGACGCCGTAGTGCTGGCGGCAGCGTATAAGCTCACCGCCGAAGCTCGCCGAGGTGGGGACCCGTTCCCGGATGGGGTTCTGCGCTGGAGGGAGAATGCCCAAAGGTCCCTCGTCCGGGAATGGGGTACGCGATTAGCGGAGACCGAAAGAGGGTCTGGAGCGCCACGGCAGCGCACCGTGGACGCCATACGACCGGTCTTAAGAAATTGGTTAGGAAGGCGCCACGGTGTGCTGTCGTACCACGTTGTGCAGGTATTGTCCGGCCACGGCTGTTTCGGCTGGTACCTGCACAACGTGGCAAGAAGAGAGGAATTGGCAGAGTGCCACGAGTGCGGCTGCGCACAAGATACGGCGCAGCACACGTTAGAAGAGTGTCCCGAGTGGGCTGCGCCTCGCGCCGCACTCGTGGCTGTTGTTGGCGACGACCTCTCGCTCCCGGCTGTTGTCAAACAGATGGTCGAGAGCGAGAGGTCGTGGGATGCGGTAGCCTCCTTCTGCGACGAAGTACTGACGCAGAAGGAGGCCGCGGAGCGGGTGAGGGAATCGGATCCAGCCGCCCCCCCGCTCCGCCGTAAAAGACCGGGCGGTAGGCGCGTGGCGCATGCCCGGCGACTACCACCTTAACGGGGGCTTCCGGGCGGCGGTTAGGGGAAATTGTCGCCCATCGGATTGGAAGTCCCCGAGCGGAGCGGCGCGCCAATTTCAACTGTGCGCGCCGCCAATAGTGCCGAGCCCATGTAGACGGGTCTTCGGACAACCGCCGGCGGGGTCACGGAAGTATCTTAGTTCCCGTGGCCCTGCTCATCTAGGCGGATAAGGTGGTAGTGAGTGAGAGTTTTAGTCGGTATACCCTAAGTGGCATTAGAGGGGGAGCCCGACATACCCCCGCCGCTTCCCCAAGTGGCGGGGCATGCAGTAATGCATTTCTCTCACTATAATAAAAAAAAAAAAAAAAAAAAAAAAAAAAAAAGGTTCCCTGTCCAACGTGATAGTCTCGTTTGGTTTTTTATTTTGACTTTTTTGTTTATTTTTTTTCCGAATGTTGTGTGTCGTTGAGGAATGTGGACTTTTATTATTTACTTGTGCGCTAACTGTTTCTTTCGTGACATTGGCATAAGACGGTGTATTTTCTGGCTTATGTATAGTCTCACGGTTCGATTGAGGTGTCAATGATGGAAATTCTTTTAATCGTGAGGATTCAGTAATATCGCGTTTAGGTGGGGGAACGTACAGGTCTAGGGCTTTGCGATAAGAACAATTGAATTCGGCCATTAATTCTCGTATTCTTTTTTCTTTTTTATATACAGGACATGATTTATCTATTGACATATGGTTTCCGGCACAGTTAACACAGACTAAAGAAAGAGATTCGCAGTTAGAATGGTTATCTTTGCATTTGGGACATATTGTTTTTGTTTGAGGACATGTTTTATTTAGGTGACCAAATTTCCAGCAACGCGAACACTGCGTAACTGGAAATACATAGGACTCAACATTGATTCTCATATCGTATATATATATATATGATGGTAGGGATGCCCCTTTAAATGCCAATCTAACTTTTTCGCAATCTGTCCATGTAGATTCTTCGCCATTTCTACGTTTAAGGCGCCTAACTCCAATAATTTTAATATTACTCACCACATTTTCCAATATATATTCTTCTGATAATTCTATGTCTATGTCCTTAATCACTCCATAAGATATTCCGACTTCTAAAGGTTTATAGCATTTCCATCCGAGATCTATCAGTTCTTTGCATTTTATAAAATTTTCGGCACTCGCATCATCAATAAAGTGTATAGAAATTTTGTACGGATTAATATATTTTACCCGAGTTACGTTGATAATGTTATGACTTTTAAGCAATTTTGCTAAAGCAAATTGTTTTGGTAGTTTATCATTGCAAGTGATGGTTATTTCTATGTGGTCTTGTTTTGAATGGTTACCCTTTTTTTTCTTTGTGTATATATTCCAGCCCTGTTCATCCTGACTTTCTTGATCGTCCTCATCCGTGTTTAAAGATCGTTTACTGCCTCTTAAATTACGTTTTGAAGTTTCATTTTTTCTTTGTGTAATATTTTCTAAGTATTGATTTAACTCATCTGCGAATTGCTCTTCGTTTAAAATTCTACAGCTGTAGTTATTATCACACTGAACTGTATCTTCTTCCATCGCGCATAAGTTACATTTTAGTGTAAACACGCACGGTACACGCCGATCCTAGCCGGGCCCGAGCGAAAACCGGTTTGTCGTACAACAAAATGAAAGATGCACTGATTCGATAGGTAATTATAACACGTGCGCGTCTAATCAACTCGGAGTGCAAATCCGAACTGCCTACTGTTTTTTTATGGAGGTCCGCCGATTACTCCTTCAATTTTGGACCGATTTTAATAATTCTTTTTTTTAAATAATATGTAATTTAAATATTGATTTTTTAAACTATATTTTCAAAATATTTTTATATAGTAGGTAAAAAATACGTGAATGTGGATAAAGTTACTAAGTAAAAAAATTAGTTTCTAGAAAACAAAAAGATGGAAAACGAAACAGCATTTTAAATTTCGACCAACCATTTTCAAACAAATGAAATTCGGGCAAACAAGTTTTGGAGTAAAGATACGTTACCATTCAACACAACTCCTCTTGTCTGGCAGGCGACCGTCTCCTGGTTATTGCATATATTACAAAATACTTCAATATAAAGTTAGTTTTGATTTAATCTCAGTTTATTTTTGACTAATATTAAGTTAAGAACAAAAATGTAATGTAGCTTCCTACCTATAAAGCTAATATTATACCTATTTTCTATTAAATTTATTCTATTAAGTAAAATAAAATATTGCAATAAAATAAAAATAATCAGTTAGATGTCCAATAGGCAGAATATAAACAAAGTGTCGCCCCTGCGTAGTAATGTCATATTCTATGACTCGGTTGGGGGCGGGGCCAGAGAGGGGCGCGCCCCGCACGGCCGAACGCGGCGCCAAAATTTGAAGGCGCTGTCATTTCTATACGTAGTAATATTATTTCGATGATGTGTGGTATGTTACCTTTTTGGCAAACTCTTGAATGTGTAGTTTAGACAGTGGTGGAAGATTTAGTGCTGGAATTAGTATCTCTGAACTTATCCATGGTAGGAATTTCAGAAATATCATCCTCAAGTTCGTCTTCAACTCCGATAAGGTTATTCCTATCGTACGCCTCTAATCTACAAAAAGAAATAGCAATAATTAAAAAGAACACAACATAACCTCCAAATCATAATAATGCCTGTTAATTATTTACCTTTCGATTAATAAGGCTTTTTTGCCGATGGTCTTGGCTTTCCGTTTCCGCAGTTCCTCCTTCAATCGGACTATACTCGGTCGCATACATTTTTATGATTTTTAACAAAATTACTCTCACATCAAACATAAACAATAAACCAATATGGCGGGTTTACAGATCAATCAACATGGACGCCATGCCACCTATGATGAGCTTTGAGTTTTTAACCTCTGTTGATGAAGAAACTTGATTTACTTTGAACTTTTTGTGAAAGTGAAAGTGCTTGTAATATGACTATTTGAATCAAAATATTTGACTTTGACTTGACTTTGTAGGTATGTTAACTTTTTAATTTCCTTAAATTGTGTCATTAAAAAGATTAAGAATTTCAGACACATTTTCTTCATCTTCAGTCTGGTATATGTTTTCTGATTTAAATAAAGTGAGTATTGTATTATTTATTTGGCTCAAACTTTGTTCATCCGCCGCGGTTTTGCAAGTCACTTCTCACTCTCATAATATGATCTGCGGTTTTCGTGAGCATTCTGTTACGCAGTTTGTTTTTGATTATATTCATCATAAAAAACGCCCGTTCTACTGCAGCATTTGCAAATGGCAAACTCAAAATAGCCGTGGCAAGTTTTGATAAGTTCAAAAAAGTCGCCTCTCCACAAGCATTTTTGTTAGACGACACTTCTCCTCAAAACTCATCGGCTGTTTTGATATTTTGCCATGGTTGAAGAGGCAAAATCCTCCACTCTTGCAACGTTGCATCAACGTTTGAAACTCCGCCAACCACATCTTTGAAAGCCACAACAATTTCATCAATATTAGGCCTTACTTGGCTTGTTGCGATTTGTGGCGAGAAGACTGACATTTTTTCTAATAATTTCATATTATTCGGTATACGTTTCTGAATTTCCTCACAAAGCCGAATAAGGCACTGAGTACACCTCTCTTTGATAATGTTTAAATCTTGTACGGGTACATTCGCAGATTCCTCTATAAACATATATCCAAATTGAATGCAACTAGTATTCATAACGTAGTCTCGGAATGTAAATGTGGCCAATTCGCTTCGACTCACTTTCTGTAACCGTTCAGGGGGAATCAAAATTGATAAATAATTTGACAGTAATCCAGTCAGTTCCGACAATAATTTTAAGGAATCTACTTTGTCCGACTGGAACATTTTGTTAGCGTCGGTTATGGCTTTTAAGGTTTGCTTTAAAAATAATAAATACAGCCTATTTGGTTTTGATGTTAGCATCGCATGTAATTGCGATGCAGTGTAACACCTCTCTTTTTCTTTTGCAATCCTAAAGTGCAGTTCTAGTGCATCCCACTGTTCCAATATTTTCGTGACTGCTTCAATGCGAGCTAACCAACGTGTGCCCGACAACTTGTCGATCTTCAGCGGGTTTCTTCCACTTAATGTTTCTTAAATCATCCTATAGTCAATCTGCCTTTTTGTGGAATTAGAAAACCAGCTGTGACATTCCTTCACAATGAATTCTAAATGGGTTGGCAGCACTTTGCAAGCATTTTCAGCAGCAAGATGTAGTGAGTGTGATACACATTTCACTACAACCAAATGCGGTAAAGTTCCTTTCAGCATTGATGAGAAAGAATGATGCTCACCGACCATCACGTTTGCACCATCTACCCCAATGCCGATTAATTTATTAATGTCTAAACCATCTTGAACAAGTTGGTCTTTAAAAGCTTTCACTAATGTGTCAGCGTCACCGGCTTCAATCTCTAATAGCCTGTAAAACATTGTTTCCACTTTAGATGCTGTTTTGCTGAAATAACGTATCATTATACACAGGGCCTTTTTCGTGTCGATACTTGTGCTCTCATGTATTATTGCCGAAAAATAGCAGCCGTCAATATATTTTATTAATTCCTGAAGCATACACGGTGATATAACATTTTTTATTAGGCCAGCACACTTAGTACGATGGAGTTTCAAATCACTTAGTACAGAAGATGATTTGTCCAAAGATGAAATCAGTACGCCGAGATGATCTTTGAACAGTGCTCTGCTATAAATGCTGCAATTTTGAGTTCCGATACTTTTCTTTCATAACTAACGTCTTTATTAAACAAAGTATTTATTTTTTTGCTGCTGTTTCCAAGTTGTGAAAACTTAAGTCTCTTGATGTTTTTTGCAGTAAGCATGGTTCGATAAATCTTTTTTATGTGCTTGTAACGAACATTTACAAAGTTTACAAAATGCTTTTGATGCTTCTCCCTCCACATTTGTAAGCCATCCTGAAACCATGCATAGACATTAGAAAAAAATACTTTGTATTTAAATAATAGTTTTGGTAGTGGAAGTTAGCTTAGTTATTAGTTAGACGAAATTAAAACCAAAACTTTGCTTTGGTGGAAAATGCTTGCAATAATGATATATTTTTGACACGTTTTCAAAAATAAAACGTTTTCAAAAATATATCATTATTAAGTATTTTGATCACACCAAAGCCTTTTAAATATTAAATGATTACACCTTCACACCACACAATACCCATGCCCATTGCCCGTGCAAGTAAAATGTAAAGTGTAACAGACAACATTATCGCCGCCTAGCATGCACGAATTCACGCACGTCAGTTGGAAATTATAAGAAAAATTAGTACAGTTAAACAAAATCAAACCACGCACAAACACGATTTCATTTTTTTTAAACTGCTCGCATTTCCCACCAAAGCTTTTTATATATTATGGTCAGACAATCGACCATCACACAATAAGCGCCCGTGCCTATTACCCGTACAAGGTGCAAGTATAGTGTAACTGGCAACATTACCGCCGCCGAAGATGCACGAATATTCACGAATTTTCGTCAGTTGGAAATTCTAAAAACAAAATAGTTTTGTATTCGATTGCTCTGAATTCTGATGATTACTTGAATATGAGTATTTAAATCGCTACTTTATTAACAAGTTTGTTCATTCACATTTCGTTTTTAGGTTACAAATTTAATAATCTTCTTATGAGAAACTCACCTGCAAATTGAGGATCTGCTTCCCACGCCGGTCTGTATCGTCGAGCCATTTTTATATTCGAAAGAACAACACGAAATTAACATTAACAAAAACACACAGGTAGAACAGACTCACTGAACGCAACCGTACAATTAAGTTCAAATAATTCAAATTTCAAAACAGGGGGAGCACACTTTAAGTATTATCGTCAATTTTCATAGGCAACAGCGACATTTGGTGCCTGGTGGATGAACTAAAATTAAAAAAAGTGGCGGCCATATTGTACTTTACAAAACGTCTGACGGACCATTCGATAGTATTGACGTTATTTATTTTATTAGTTATTTATTTATTTTAGTTATTTATTTACTTAAATTGTAAATAAAATACAAATTGGATACTTAAATACTCCAAATTTGATGTATTCCGTCGGATGGGGGAATTTGGGGCGCTAACAGAAATATATATTCAAAATAAAGGGTAGGGTTTACATACTATGTTATACATGGAATTTTAGTTCATCCACCAGTCACTGCGGTGGCAGCACCTTCCATAGATGCCGATTTCACCCCAGAGTTGCGGCTCCATGCCTAAAAATAATACTTTTTCCTCTTTGGTTCAAAACGTTCAAAACAAAAGAGTCATAGACTAGAATTGACTAATAGATTTTTTTTTTTTTTTTTTTAATTTATTAAGGCATAGGCCAAAATGCCATCCGCCTGAACAGATACAGTATTACATTAGAACAATATTATATTACACAAGATACAGTATCCTTAATTCTATATTTACATAACAACGTAATTAAAACGAAAAGATAAAATAAAAAAAACGAATTTAAAAAAAAAGAGAAAAAGGAAAACAAAAAGAACAAGGACAACCCTGTAGCAGGAAAGACAAAACAGACCTTCCAACTACAAGGATCCCGCAGTATTAACTAAATAATCGTATATGCATGAATACACCTGGACATGCCTCAGCATCTCCGTGACCGAAAAGAAGGCTAATCCCAACCTCTCCCGACACATACCCATAAAAACTTCCCGCTGAGAAGAAAATTCGGAACAAACAAAAAATATATGGTGCAAGTCACAGAAACTACAATCATTACAAAAGTGACAAGATGAGTTAGTAACAAGATTAATACGGTATAAATGAGCGGGGAATTTACAATGACCTATTCGCAATCTGCTTAGAGTGGTTATAAAGTGCCTACCAGGGTATAAGCCTCGAACCAGGCCTTAGTAGAAGGCTTAGACACAACAGCCTCCAACCATTGACCCTTAACAATTCTAGTAAGTTCTAAGTCCGTGGACCAGCTTTGAATCATTATTGACTTCAAGTACGGAACCAAATCAGAGGAAGGTACTCTGTAATTAGTAAACGTCAAGGAATCAGAAGACCTGGCCAAAGTATCCACTATCTCATTTCCCAGAATTCCTGAATGTCCAGGAACCCAAGAAAACTCAACAGAGACACCAATTTTACAAAGATGAAAAATAAACTTTTTAATTTCAAGAATTAGATAACTGCATTTGACAGATATCTGCTTCGCACCTAAAGCCAACAATACACTCAAGGAAACTAATAGATAGACTTTATAGAATAGTAGAGAGAGAGAGGGACAGCTGCTTTTTAAATGGCTCTGGATTGCATGCCTGCATTTTAGCCAGGATTTTAGTCCAAAAAAGAGGGAAGTGCGTTTCATTATGTTTTAAGTCTTGGTTTTTTACCAAGTGCAAAAAAAATCCCTAAAATTCCCCGTCACGTATTTTATTTTCCCAAAAGTTTCCCCAAAGATTCTATTTCCCCAGTTTTTCGCCGAGAGTCAAATTTTTCCCCAAAATCGCGAAAAAAACGTGTTCACCCCCGCCCGCTTCGTCTCGGGGGCTGCAGTTTCGTCGTGTGCGCGCTGCGTCGACGCAGCGCGCCATGTGAACACTATGATTATTAGTATGTAAAACGACGCAGCGACAGCGCTTCGTCGACGCAGCGCGCCGTGTGACCACTATGATTATTAGTATGTAAAACGACGCAGCGACAGCGCTCCGTCGACGCAGCGCGCCGTGTGAACACTATGATCATTAGTATGTAAAACAACGCAGCGACAGTGCTCCGTCGACGCAACGCGCCGTGTGGACGGGCTGTAAAGTGGAGGCGGATGAGTATTTCAAATACCGGCGGCATCCACGGGCCTAGTTAGATGGCCTACTGCTCATCAACCAAGCCGCATTGGAAAAACATGATGGATTTTAATATTCAACGTTCCTCGTTCCATGAATATAAGGAACTCATGGAAGGAGAGGTAGGAAGACTTTTGCCCAGCAGCAGCACTAATATTATAAAAAGGGCAAAAAAGCTATAAATAATTTAAAGCTCTAAAAATCCTCGATTGCATCTTAGATTATAACGTTTCTTAATTCATTTTTGAGTGCATCGCATAACAATCAATACAGATTTCCAGTTTTACCGATTACAATAAATCTCTCGAAAATATCGATTAATCTCTCGATGTTAATGAGGGAACACACTCCTGCTTGGAATATCTCGACGAGTGGGTGATATGGAAATCGCAATAATCCGAGTACGATATCACATGATAAGCTGGCGAGCCTGTTATCATTTTACCCGTACATTGTTTTAATAATGTGCATGTAACGATTCGATCGCTGAGCATGACTCAGAATTAATGTAAATTTCTAACTAAACACTCATCATCATCACCATTTATCTACCCATTTTTTAGGGTTCCGTGCCTCAAAAGAGAAAATTGGATCGTTATGGTTTTCCTAGTAGGTTCACTATATGGACTACTACCATGATTTTTTTCAAATGTCAACACAAGACTTTCGGAGATAAAGGAGGGTCAGGGCACCGTGTAAGACGAAAATTGGCATGTTAAATGTAAATACACTGGGCGTCAAAAATAAGTAGTACAGTTTTAAAATTGCAATTACTCTTAAACTATAGAAGTTAGAGTTTTGAAATAAAAGTCATTTTATAGCAAATTTAACAAAGTTTTCTAAAAATAATACTTTATTTAGCGTTAGTAAAGTTTTACACTGAAAATTAGGAAAAAACTAAAAAGCTAACCATTTTGACGGAACTATCAAGAACTTAATTTTTACGTATTGGGCCTTGTTCCCACTTTAGTAACTTGTGTTGCCGCCTCGGGCTCTGATGACAGCTTGGAGCCGGTTTGGCATGCTGAACACTAAGTTTCGGAGGCGGTGTTGGAGAATATTCACCCATTCTTCTATCAGGGCCTGTTTTAGAGCCCTGAGGGTGGCGGGGGGTGGTCTGAGTCTTCTGACTAGCCTCCCAAGCTCATCCCAGGCGTGTTCAATCGGGTTAAGATCTCGGCTTCTTGATGGCCAAGCCATCAAGCTGATGCCAACCTCCTGAATGTACTCTTGTACGAGATGAGCGGTGTGTGGCCGGGCGTTATCATGCATTAGTATAGCTCCATCATCCATATTTGCTAAATATGGCCCTGCATACTCGTTAAGGATCTCTAATGCATATCTTTCACCAGTCAGAGTGCCATTTTCTATGACCACTAGCTCTGTGCGACCCTCTAAAGAGATGCCAGCCCATACGTGTACAGAGCCCCCGCCGTATTGAACTCTTTCCGAGATGCAACCTTGAATGTATCGCTCACCAGGTCGCCTGTATACTCTCCGCCTTCCATCGGAAGTGAATAAAGAAAACCGAGACTCATCTGTGAACAAAACTCTTGTCCATTCTTCTTCGCCCCATTGTACGTGTTGATGCGCGTAGCGTAGTCTTACTACTCGATGCCCTGTCTCAAGTTTGGGGCCATTTGCTGGCCTGTACGACTTCAGGTTGGCTTCAGCAAGTCTTCTCCTCACTGTACTCTCACTAACGCAGTCTCTTCGGGTCTGAAGAAGCTGTTGCTGGACCTCAATTGCATTAAGGTGACGATTTCTTAACACAGTAGAGACAATTAAGCGGTCTTCTCGGGTACTAGTGCACCTGGGTCTGCCATTACTTGGTCTCCTTAGATGGTTTCCAGTCTCTTCGTATCTTCGCTTTACTTGCTGGATCGTTCTTAGAGTTACACCCACCGTTCTTGCAGTACGACGCATACTGATGCCTACTTCGAGAAAAGTTATGATTCTTGCACATTCTTCTGGTGAAAGAGGCATGATTAGTAAAGTTTACTCGCTGAAGACACATTTGCTTTTGAATTGCAATTGATTTATCAGCAATAAAGAAAACAATAAAAAACAAAAGTACAAGCCAACAGTTTAAAAAAATAGTGTTTTTATTTATTAAGTTTTTTTTCAGTCAATCTTTAAAAAATGATATTATGCATGAAGTTTTTATTAAATGAAATTAAATTGTCTTTTAACTTTTTTTTATTTCAAAGGTCTAGCTTCTGCAGTTTAGGAGATATTGCAATTTTAAAACTGTACTACTTATTTTTGACGCCCAGTGTACTATTATTCAATTAATTAAATATAATAAATAAAGTTAAAAAAAACTAAATAATTAACTTCTAATGTAAAATAAATAAATAATTCTTGTAACTAATTCAAAAATAGTGCTAATGTATTTACATCACTGGAAGTAGGAAGTGGGCGGGACACGCGTGCCGCTACTAAGCGTTGTTACGCATACTCGGCCTCAGTCGTGCCCCGACATCTCGCCTAGCCGGTAGTGTTGCGTCATTATTTGTTTGCGTAATTTTACAGCGAATATGCCATATTGTGCTATTTTGCAGTGTAAAAATGATAGCAGAAGAAAAAACTTAAAAAATGGCGGTGTTTCATACCACAGGTAAGCAATGATATTATAGTTTTTCAAAAGAATCTAATTGGAAGTCAATTAATTAAAAATGGAATCAATTTCAAACCAAAATCAACCCTACTGCTTCAGAAATAAAGCTTGTTTTGGATTACACATATCCTTGTCTCATTCTTGAATATTCTCCGCTACTCAGTTAGTGATGTAGTCTAATGCGATAGCAGTTTTATCGATACCTCAAAAAGTAACAGCTTTTGTATGGCGTTAACTGTCAGATCTGGAACTCTGGAACTTTATGTGAAACTGGCCCTTAGTGTTATATTTATTTATATAGTAGGTAATCTTTTAGGTTTCCCAAAGACGCTGCTATCAAAGAGAAATGGATAGATGCAACTGGTAGAGTTGATTGGATGCCAACAAAATCCAGTACCATATGCTCTGAACATTTTTTGGAAGACGATTTTATTATATCGAAAAATGGCTTGAGATACACCAAACCTACCGCGATTCCAAGTTCAAGAATCGTCAGGTTTTTTAATCAGGTGAATAAATTACTACTTTTTTTATTATTATTGTCTTTAATAAATAAAAAAATGCCTATAATGTTTGTGTACGTACGTACCTACTTCTATTTTGATAATCCACCTCGCCCTAAAAAAGTTTTTATTAGAGTTCATGGATGTATGTATGATGTATACGTATATGAGTTTTTTTATTGTGACTTAACTTATAAATAGCTAAACAGATTTGAGTATCGTTAGAATTAATCCTTTTGTTCCCCGTGTGACATAGGCTATTATATTTTTGAGAAGGTAGTCGCGTTTTATTTTTCTTTAAAAAAAACTTGTGAATTTAGTTGTATGTTAATAAATAGATTTTTATTTGTTTCAGCAGCAAAACCTTAATGATGCTAATTTTGATTCTTATAAAAGAACTGATTTGGAGATTCACTCAACGCCACCAAAAAAGAAAAGTAGAATTTCTGAAGATTTCGAGTGTGTACCTACTGCACACAGTAATAAACAACAAGATGAGATTTCTGTGCAACAACCGTCTGTAGGTTGTTTAATTCAGCCGGAAAAAGAAATAAATGAAAATATAGTTGCGAGTGGATCTTCGAGTTCAACGCCGAGGAAAAAAAAGTTAAAAGGCCAACTTAGATTTTGCCAAGATAAAATTAAAAGACAAAATTTGAAAATAATAAGATTGCAGTCAACTAATAGAAGGCTTAAAAAGAAAATAAGTAAACTAGATGAAGCAAACCTAAAATCGGGTCCAATCTATCGATAATGACAATATTTTGTGTCACCGCACTGGCTGAGTAGCGGCAAAAATAATGTTTCAAGGAAATGTCAACCTTATTTCGTGGCTACTACAGTTCAAAGTTATTTTCTTACCGCTGCCTGCCATCTGTTGTGGAATAGCTGAACTTTTTCGTAAATCGAAGCTGGTAGATTTAAAATTACGAAACGTCTTATATACTTTTTTTGTCTTTAGCTAAATGAACTCTATTATACAGCATGAAGGACTGTTTTGTTTTGCAGTTTGTATAATTTACGCTAATTTGGGATAGGAGATATGCGACCAATCAAAACCATTGTTCACTAGTAGTGCAACGTATTATTTACCGTTTGTGTGTGTGAGTTTGGCGATAGCGGTTCTAGTATTAAATTAGCCATATTGCACTTCCACTTGTTTTTTCTGTTCCGTGATTTACATAATAAAATTTAATTTTATATTTGATAAAGTAATTTTTACCAATTGTAAAAAACTTGTTTTGAATTGTTGATTTTGTGCGTCCTCCTCTAATCTATGTTGCTGTGCCCAACAGGGTCTATAAAATGTTCTTATATTTAAATTGTCATGTCATCCTAAATCTTTATGGTTGCAATAAATGTTGAGTATTGAGTATTAAATAATTCGCAAACGGATCATTGTATCGGGAAATGATCTTCCCACACCCTGTTGTTTGTTTGATGGTTTTATGAGACCTATCTAACGATACCCCACAACATGATTTTGGTGCGAAAAAAAATTTCATTCCCACTTTAAATGTAGGAGAGGCATCCCAAAAAAATATATTTTTTCAAAATTATACTCTACCACTTTGTTAGCATTGGTAATATGCGTATACATACCAAATTATAATTTTCTAGCTCCAAGCGTCTAGGCGCTAGACCGAGGACGGACAGACGGACATGGCGAAACTATAAGGATTCCTTGTAGTTTACTAGGGAACCCTAAAAAGGGAAACAAATACCTATACAAGTTTGAATGGAACTTTCAGACACTCTCAGTGGCTGGTTTTTTAAAACTTTAATTTTAAGGATGAGGGTAATAAAATATAGTTTATGAAACGATTACGCAACCATTTTATAAATTACTAGCGAAACCCGCGCAACTTCGTTTGCGTGTATCCCGCTTTCCCGTGGGAATTTTTAAATTTTTCTCTCCGTAAGAACCATCCTCGTACTTCAAGGAATATTCTAAAAAAAAATCAGCCAAATCGGTCAAGCCGTTTTCATGTTATGTCGTGACAACGGAAAACGGGTTTCATTTTTATATATATAGATTATTATAATTACTAATAGAGCCCTCATTAAAATGTTTTATCTTAGCTCAGTTTTTTCATAAATAATTTTAGACCAATTTGCGTTTGCTGAAATTATTATTTTAAAATTGAGTTAAGTAACTTTTGAGAAGGTGAACTGTGGGAAGATTATACTTATACCTATAGATAATATTATGCGAATAGCCCTTTTCTGACTCAGATGTTTTAGTATAACAAAGTAGCTTGAAGTGTGTTTACACGGTACTGTTTAAAAGGCACAGATACTTTTTTAATCATTTTTGTTAGAGAAAATTTTAATAAAATATTGGCTTAAAGCTTTTCAAATACTCAACGCATTTTAAACCAGTTTTCAGCAATAGATTGAGTGATGGAAGGTTTTATAATAATACACATACACATTTACATTTACATATTATAATTCCCGGAACAGGTACAACAAGATAACGCAGGTAAAGGCAATAATCAGCTAATTTAAAATAAAACCTTAATAGCAGCTTGTTTAAAATAAGGACTTTACGTCTCATACGTTCAGCCAAATTCCCTGGCAAGAGAGAGAGAGAGAGAGAAAATAAAGTGGAATTGTGTTTTAAAAATTCAAGTACATCGCATCGTGTAAACGAGACAAAAATGTTAAGGAGTGGGAAACGATGACGCCAAAATATGCTAAGAGGTTAGCTGATATTGACGGATTTTATTCTTATCCACATTTGAAGGATTCACGTTGATTGTTGAGGTCAATAAACTAATTATGTACAAAGATCCGGTTCGAAGGACCGTTGAATGTACCATACAGCGTATTTTACATGTATAGACTTAGAAGTATTGTAGAGTTTTTTAGTTGTTGAATTAAACACAATGTGTCAGAAATCGTATATTGTCCCGTTCTTAATTATTATGTTATATCTACTGTTCCCGCAGTCTGTCGAAATGAATGGCACTATTTATTGACATTTCGCGTACGTAATGTTGTACGAGTATGTACTTAATTAGTTTTAAATTTTATGTAAAAAAAAATGTACGATATATTTTTAAATGACAAAGAAACCGGGCAAGTACGTGTCGGGCCACGCACAATATAGGGTTCCGTATTGGCTAAGCATTTCTTGCTTGCAGATGAGTAAAATGCCATATTCTATGACATTTGTACGTTTTCGTCAAATAAATTTTACTTCATAAGTTCGTCGGCTATTACTCGGTAACTAGTAGTGCCTACTTAACCGTTATAGTTTTCCTTGTAGGTTCACTATAAGGACTACTACCATGAATTTTTTCAAATTTTTAAACACAAGACTTTCGGAGATAGAGGGGGGGACCACCGTGCAAAACGAAAATTTACACGTTAAATGTAAATAATTCGCAAACGGATCATTGCATCGGAAAATGATCTTCCCACACCCTTGATGTTTTTAAGAGACCTATCTAACGATACCCCACAACATGGAGTCGATGCGAAAAAAAAATTCATTCCCGCTTTACCTGTACCCCAAAAAAATCTATTTTTCAAAATTTTGTTCTACCACTTTGTAAGTATTGTTAATATGGGTATACATACCAAATTACAGCTTTTTTAGCATCAAGCGTCTAGGCGCTAGACCGCGGACGCAGAGACGGACATGGCAAAACTATAAGGGTTCCTTGTAGTTTACTACGGAACCCTAAAAAAGGCCGTAACTGGTTTTTTTTCGCGATTTCTTTTACCAGTGGTCACTTTGCTTTTGTTTCCGAAATGGTAGTAGTTTATAGAGTAAATTAATTATATAAATCATTTATTACTGTATGTACGACAAGAGTACGTGTTTGTAAAAACCTTTTCTCTGAATAAAAGATTTGAATTTTGAATTTTTGACTTTGTTTCTTATTTTTTAATCTATTAATATCAAAAACAATACATCTATTAACAATCATCACGCGGCCGTATGCTTGTTTGCCACTAATTACCACCTTAGTGGTATAAAAAAAATAAACAAGCAGTCCATAAACCACTAAAGTTTGTGTGATCTGCACAGTAATTCCGTCTATCTTTACAAAACAATTTTTATATCGTCTCTTTAAATTGCTACCCAACTAATGTTTAAACAATATCACGGTATGGGATCGCAGTGTTATCACATTCAAACCGACCGCGATTGATAGATTGGATCGTGTAATTGGTTTATGACGGGAGGGGAAAATAATCGATCAAAAATATAATCAATCTTGACTAATTCGATTGACCACGGCAAGGATATATCGGTTAAACAAGAATACTCCAAAACCATTTGTCATCCTCATCGTCGAAAAATATTATTAACTAATAGTTTCTCGCGGCTTCTGGCGCGTTTTCGATGCGTATTTACAACTTTTTGCAGCGGGAATAAAAGGTTTTTCAGGATAAAAAGGACGTTAAACTATCCCCGTAAAAACATGACAATTAATTAGTTCCATTCGACGCGAAAGAAAGACAAAAATGGATGGAAAAATATTTTTATTTTTTATCAAATGCGAGTTATGTGGAAATTTCTATTTATTATAAACAATGCTACGAAATTATAGCAGTTTCTTGTCGTAAATATATAGGGACAAATCACATAGATTGAGCTAGCCCCAAAGTAAGTTCGAAACTTGTGTTAGGGGATACTAACTCAACGATACTATATTTTATAACAAATACATATATATAGATCATCAGAAAAAGTTAGTTTTTCATCATGACCTGACCGGGATTCGAACCCGGGACCTCCTGGGTGGCGGCTCCTCTCTGGCGTGGTAATCACTACGCCACGGGGCTAAAGACACTTGCTACTAGATTATAAAGATCTCATACTTTACGGAAACTGTGTGCTACATACGGTATTAGTTGTGTAATAAATGAAATATTATGCTCATTGTATGCTACATGCTACGAGAAGTCGTAGAATGTGCTACGAATTTCCTTGTCTGCTACGAATTATCGTAGGTATAATATTATTCTTTGTTTCCAGTGCTACAAGTAAATTGAATTCCTGATTTAGGTATTATGACGGGTGCTTTAAACACATTAACTTATTCTTGATCATGCTATGAATAATTTTAGAACTAATTTTTACAAGATAGGCTACTCAGTTAACGATTATTATCTAAGTAGCGTCCGCGCAACTTCGTTTGCGCGTATTCAAATTCAAATTCAAAATATTTTTATTCAAATAGGCCTAATATAAGCTCGTTCGAATCGTCACAATTTTTTCCCCTTTCCCGTGCGAATTTTGGAATGTATTATACATAAAAATCTTTCTCTTGAAGCCCTGTATCTATTTAAACCGCATCGAAAACTGTTGCGTTGTTTTAAAGATCTAAGCATACATACGGACAGTCAGACAGACAGAGCGACTTCATTCTATACTATGTAAAGATAAATAAAATTCAATTTCAATACCCATAATCCCATAAGACTTGTTCATTCCACACCATTGTGCATAGCATTCCGCGTATTCTTCTTATAAACTTTAATGTACTTATACATTGTAACTAACGAGTGGAAGAAAAATTACAAAATAACAAAAAAAGGCCGTAACCGGTTTTCTTTCGCCATTTCTTTTTACCGGTGGCCATTTTGCTTGTGTCCGAAATGGTGGTAGTTTATAACGTTGTTTATTTTCTTTATTTAAACAATTTGTAAATGACAAGAAAAAGTGCCTGTGAAGGTCTAACTTCTAAAATAAATGTTTTCATTTCATTTTTACTGTACTTTTGTGTGGTAGAGCCTAACTTACCTTGTTATCGCATTGGTCATTGTCTGTCATTAAAAAAAATCTTAGTGACAGACTAAATAAATATGTTTTATACAGTCCCTATCATAGTACATACATATCATCAAGTAAATATCATCCTGCCTAGGATTTTCGTAAAACTGAAGGCTAAGTACCGGGTAAAATTGGAGCAGAGGAAAAATCTCTTAATTAAGTCTTCCTACACGAAATATCACGTAAATGGGTTTTCTTGAGGCGACACACCGAAAACAAATCTTAACTGAGTAGTACACATATTTAATTTAGATAATACAGCCTTAATTTCCGGAACGCTTTGGACTTCTTGCTGTCTCCCTCTCTCTCCTAATAATTTACAAAATCTCTTAATCTCTATTAAAGTTAAATCAAGGAAACTCATAATATTTTCCAAAACATTTTAGTATACAATTGTTTCCTATTTTGTGTTTGATGACGAAAATATTTATGTACCAAGTACCTAACTCTTGTCTCAATTTTACCGCAATTTTTTTTTCATAATTAAGTATAGATCTTTGAAGATAAAGGTTTGAGTCGTACGTAAAAATGTTTTTTATGAAAAATGCTTGGGCACCGGACCCCGCCTAACAATAAAGGGTTAAGATACGGGATAAATTCTAGGACGTTTTAATTCTGAAATTTTATTATCATTAACATCCAGTTTCTCAAACGCATTTTAATTTCACACTATGTCTTTTAGCTAGATAGTTAAAAATAGAGATCTTTTTTTCTTCATTAAATATATAGGGACAAATCACATAGATTGAGCAAGCCCCAAAGTAAGTTCGAAACTTGAGTTAGGGGATACTAACTCAACGATACTATATTTTAATAACAAATACATATATATACATGTCGCAGATTCACTTAGATTCATTTCTCAATACAAATACCTCATCTTGATATTACCATACACGCAAAGATCAATGCGCACAAACCAGTCGCCGGCGCAGCCAGCGATCGAATGGTTGTCCGAGTTATCTGTCAAACATCTGTCAGGACGATCACACCATTCAATCCACCAGAACTATTGATACTTGACTATATGGCAACATAAAGATAAACGTCATCGTCATCCATAGATTAATACGTGATGTCATTTTAGTTCTAAGAGCTGTCAATAGGTGGCGCTACTAGTATCGAAACCACTTTATCTCTCCGACACGGCCATGCTGACAAGTTGCGCGCTCTCGCGCGACACCGGCAAGTTGCCAACACATACTCACACATACTCACACAATACGCTGAGATAGACCACATGGAGCACAGTTCTCCTAAACATCCGCCTTCATGGGGCGCGAGGCTCTTAACGCGTTACGCCCGCAAAGCTCATAGCTTACCACATAAAACAATTGCGTAAGGCGTCAAGCACTCAATAACTTCACATGAACCATGAAACTTCCAATAACCTTTAACTTAGAGACGATTCCATGAAACGTTGGTGCTTCCAGCATAAGTTCAACACACAATTTCACATTAATATCTTTATTTCGTTTCTCCACTAAGTTCTCTTACTTCAGTATTGCATTTCGTCTATATCCAAAAACTTAAAATGTTGGTCACAACTCAAAGTGAGGAGCTTTCACCAAAATTCGTAGGCCAGTACAAGTATACCGCAAAGCGTTATAGCTTTCAATGTCATTTCAAGTCAATCCAAGTATACAACCACAAAGCGTTGAAGCTTTCAATGTCAATTCAAGCCAATCCAAGTATACAACCACAAAGCGTTGAAGCTTTCAATGCCAATTCAAATCAATCCAAGTATACAAACACAAAGCGTTGAAGCTTTCAATGCCAATTCAAATCAATCCAAGTATACAAACACAAAGCGTTGAAGCTTTCAATGACAATTCAAATCAATCCAAGTATACAAACACAAAGCGTTGAAGCTTTCAATGCCAATTCAAATCAATCCAAGTATACAAACACAAAGCGTTGAAGCTTTCAATGCCGATTCAAATCAATCCAAGTATACAAACACAAAGCGTTGAAGCTTTCAATGCCAATTCAAATCAATCCAAGTATACAAACACAAAGCGTTGAAGCTTTCAATGCCAATTCAAATCAATCCAAGTATACAAACACAAAGCGTTGAAGCTTTCAATGCCAAATTCAAATCAATCCAAGTATACAAACACAAAGCGTTGAAGCTTTCAATGCCAATTCAAATCAATCCAAGTATACAAACACAAAGCGTTGAAGCTTTCAATGCCAACTCAAATCAATCCAAGTATACAAACACAAAGCGTTGAAGCTTTCAATGCCAATTCAAATCAATCCAAGTATACAAACACAAAGCGTTGAAGCTTTCAATGCCAATTCAAATCAATCCAAGTATACAAACACAAAGCGTTGAAGCTTTCAATGCCAATTCAAATCAATCCAAGTATACAAACACAAAGCGTTGAAGCTTTCAATGCCAATTCAAATCAATCCAAGTATACAAACACAAAGCGTTGAAGCTTTCAATGCCAATTCAAATCAATCCAAGTATACAAACACAAAGCGTTGAAGCTTTCAATGTAGTAAAACATCTTATCGTTCTGAAATAAATACAAGTTATTTTTCAACTCGACTTCACATTTAATAAAATTAAAACATTGAAGTTATTTTCTGTAATAGAAGTCAAAATAATACAGTCTTAATGCGATTTGACATGTTTTGTGCCAATTAACAGATGAAAGACTACAGCACATTACGAAAATGGAATCTAATTAAATAAAATTAATCATCGCTTACTCTGGATTCTATAGGACTCGGTCAATTCTGATAGGCTAGATGGCTATTTACGCAAACATTCATGACAGACACTGGCCACGTTCCTAGATATTGGCTCGGCTATACCTGACAATCATTTAGACAAAACCTTGGCGATTTTACACGGACTTAGAATTCAGAGTCTACGTCGTCACTTGTCATCATCATCAACAACAAATGTTGAATCAAGAAAATAATAACTTTCAAATCATTAATAATCGTAAACTCTTCCTAGAGTCTTATCTTAATATTATCATACGCGAGGTGAATATAGGATTCATGAACATTGTTAACTCAGACTGCTCTAATAACCTATGTAACATAGGTAACCACTTATTGCGTTCGTCACGCTGATTTTCTCTCTTGGGGATATCAAGTACCTACGCTATGAACGTCTCGGTCATTTAACCAAATCAAAGACTAGCTATAAAGTTTCACTACTAGACCTACTAGATGGTGTTCAGCAACTAGAGTTCTGCGAGGTTGAAGCACGGCTGCTTTACTTTTTATAATGGGCGACTGTCTCGAATGAATCTACTTCGAATGGCTCTGCCTAGCCATATTTTAATTTCAAAATGCGTTTCTACAACTCACAATTAAATATTTTACTTTATGGTCACGTTTTGTTTTCAAAATACAATCACTAATGTGTAACGGTCACAGACTACTCATATCTCAACAGTCTTACTGTGATATTAACTTTAAAATGTACTTCTGCAACTCACAATTAAATATTTTACCTTATGGTCACTTTGTTGTTTAAAAGACAATCACTAATGTGTAACGGTCACAGACTACTCATATCTCAACAGTCTTACTGTGATATTAACTTTAAAATGCATTTCTGCAACTCACAATTAAATATTTTACTTGTGATCACGTTTTGTTTCCAAAAGATAATCACTAATGTGTAACAGTCAGACTTTACTCATGTCTCAACAGTCATAATGTGTTATTATCTTTAAAATGCGTCTCTGCAAGCAACTCACAATTAACTATTTTTATTTTAAGGTCACATTCTGTTTTCAAACAGACAATCATTAATGTGTCGTGTGCTAATGGAAATAATAAAGAATCTTACCACAGTTTCATTAAAATTAAAATATCGTTGTGCGGCACAAATTACAAGGTACCAAACAAAAACTGAAATTTTGGTATAAAGTGTTATAGGAGCAGACTAAGGTCTACCAGAGAGAATCATGTACCATCACCGCTACAACAAAATAGTGTCTAATTACTTGAAAGATAATCAGCTGAGTAAGTTCTCCATTTCCATGGCTATCCTAGCCAACCGGCTCTCACAGATCCACTGATCTCCCGCCACATAGATCACTTACTCTACTCAACATTACAAATTAGTATTTTAGCTTAAACTGGTACATGACCTCGCATATTCCGTTGTCACACTTGCCATCAATCAAACATATCATGGACCGCACAAGTAGGTTTACCATTCAATGCTCATAATTCGATAAAAATCAATTAATAAAGCATAATTTTAGCTTTCACTTAAAATTATACTTTATGATCGAAACCATTGAGCAACTATCTCACAACATTTAGTTCAAAACAAATTCATAACTTCAATTAGTTCTGGTAACATGAGGTCATTGCCTCCATCTGGCGTATACACTCAAAATCACAAAACAGAACTCTATAAAAATCATAACTTAAAATTCAACATTATTGCTCAGTAGTCACTTCAATCATTAACAATGAAAATCGTCAGGGTATGCAATACATCACCGGGCCATTTCCTTATCCCGGATACCTCGACTGCGAGCGCTACCACTGCGGCCCCGCACCATGCGACGCAGACGGCCTCGGCCACGTTTACCTCGCCGCCACCACCACGAGCAGGTGGCTGGTACACCTCGGGCCAGCCGCACCAATTCTTGTCCGGAACTCGGAAATAAAACAATTTGTTTGAGTTTATAAAAGTTACTTTGTGAAAATAAAACAAAACATCCAAGTATCTCAAAAACAAATTAAAACTTTGTACTCCTTTTAATAACCACACTCTCCACATAATACCTTTGATTTTGACCCCTTTTTAATCTTTCTTAGTAACAATAACAGGGGTTAATAGTAGTCTCGAATAACAGGACGAAACTATCTCTTTACACTGAGAGTTGTGTGATTAGACAATTATTATTTGTATCTATGAAACTAGGACACTTCTTCAGAGATAATAACAAAAAGAATGTGAGCTTGTACATACCACTCTTATTTGTAGTATAACACAGTCATTGTCTAAAATCAAATAAATGTAGAACAAAAACTCTCCGACATGCGACAATATCAGTCCATTGTCTATTTTTCTCATAGGGTGCGACAATATCAGTCCATTTTCTGATCCATTGTCGGACAATACCTACTTGATAGCTATAAAAATATCTCATTATTCATAAAATCACTACTCATCAACTTGTAATTTTATTTTATTTATGTTCAGTAAACAAACACACACACCATTATGACCTGACCGCTACGCAGTGCAAGGTTATACAATGTGCAACTTCCAGAAACAAAGTATACACTCATCAGTTATCGTGATAACAAAAGTCTCAATGAGAATACTATAATTAATGTGTGATAAAAACGAACAAATTTCGTGTGTTTAGATACTCGCGGAAGCCCATAAACCACTTCACTTTCACGTTGTATATCAGAATCTTATAAACATAAGTTTCCGATGTTACGATACACTGAGGCATTTACCTTTTGTAATATCAAAATACTCGTAAACGTAAATTAATATCGGCAAACTTTTATACCACTTCGAATCTAAGCGTCCCGCAAAACTTGTAAATAAACATTCTACCATGTTATTGATTTTCAACAACACATCAGAATATCTACACGATGCTGAGGACACTTCATTGGTCATTTTGTCCTTCGTGGAAACGACATTATTTCACGTTGTTCTTTAATTAGAACACATTTTTAACCAATGAATCTGTGCCAAAATTAAAGTGTAATACAAAATACTGACCTTTATTTTGTTATTACAATACTTATTAGGAGTCCCGGTATCCCGGAAATATTCCTCGTCAATGGTAGGTAGCAGGTTAGTCACTCAAATTGGAGGAATGTTGATCATATCCCACCGCTGCTGTCGCAGATTCACTTAGATTCATTTCTCAATACAAATACCTCATCTTGATATTACCATACACGCAAAGATCAATGCGCACAAACCAGTCGCCGGCGCAGCCAGCGATCGAATGGTTGTCCGAGTTATCTGTCAAACATCTGTCAGGACGATCACACCATTCAATCCACCAGAACTATTGATACTTGACTATATGGCAACATAAAGATAAACGTCATCGTCATCCATAGATTAATACGTGATGTCATTTTAGTTCTAAGAGCTGTCAATAGGTGGCGCTACTAGTATCGAAACCACTTTATCTCTCCGACATACATATATAAACAACCAAGACCCAGGGCAATCAGAAAAAGTTCATTTTTCATCATGACCCGATCGGGATTCGAACCCGGGACCTCCTGGGCGGTGATTTGGCATGGAAACCACGCCACGAAGGTCGTCATTAGTTTGACAGACAACTATAACTTAATGTGTCTTAACTTTAAAAATTCCTTTCAGAAATTGGCTATTAGATCTTTAATGAAGTTAAGTTTGTAAGTACACAATTTTTTAATAAGATTATCCTACGTAAATGTGATGAATCAAAATTCTGTGTTCAGAGCACTGTGAAATAACGTGTAAACCGTCGACATTGACTTTTAAAAACTTAGGTAGGACCCTTTTAATTACAATTACAAACGTAGCAACTAATAAACGCACTGATGTTAAAAAAATTGATCTTTATTAGACAAGAAATAATTATACGGGAATAATGTTAAAAAAAATGTACATTAAAAAAAATTATGTAATAATCATCATTTTCAACTTTATTACCTAAATATTTTCAGCAATCTAGTACCCTTACTTACCTTACCCAGTTTAGTTATTTATTTTGGAACTTGATGACGTTGTGTACTAAAAGCAGACAACAAGTTCTAAAAGCAGTCTTAATAATATTTATTGCTATTATCCAAAAACCATCCAAAAACCATTCGAAAACCATCCAAAAACCATCTGAAAACTATCTGAAAACCATCGCGAAACCATCCCAAAACCATCCGAAAACCATCTGAAAACCATTCGAAAACCATCCAAAAACCATCTGAAAATCATCTAAAAACATCTGAAAAACCATCGCGAAACCATCTGAAAACCATTCGAAAACAATCTGAAAATCATCCAAAAACCATCTGAAAACTATTCAGAAAGTTGGGAATGGTTTTTGGATGGTTTTCGAATGGTTTCTGAAAACCATCCCGAAACCATCCCAAAACCATTACGAAACAGCGAAGAAAAAATAGTTGTGTCTACAGGAATACTTATTTTGGATATGTGCTATCCAAAATAAGTATTCCTGTACTAAGTTGTGCGAATAGGATTTTTTTTCCGAATTGTTCCTGTTGGACCAACTAGTTGTGCATAATAGTTGGTCCAACAGGAAATGGTGCTATTTAGCAGGTATTGTTATTACAGTAAATATGAATTAAAAATTTCCTTTTAAATTTTAATACGGTAACTAATAAAAACCTATTATAATAAGTACGGTTTCCTTTTCATTTGGTTTATAATGAGGACATTTTCACAAATAAAGCAATAATTAAAATTATAATGACATATTTAGAAGAAACATTTTAAAAAGTTTTTGTTTATTATGTAATTGTTATAATTACAGGTAAACGTTGTTTTGTTTATGTTTATTAAATTGCATCTCTACTTGATCAGCTGCCTTTAACTAGGCACAATAGGTACATACATTTATTCTAAAGGAAAAATAACATTTCACTCAACATTGACCATCCAAAACCTTTAAGAATTTCATTAGAGTTACTCAACCAAGACTCATTTTAATGTAAACGATTATGACTACAAAGTATATCAAGGACAACGACCTAAGACTCTTCTCGTGGCACGTTTATTATTTTGAAATCCTACTTATTCTTATCCTTACTAATATTATAAATGAGAAAGTGAGTTTGTTTGTTTGTTTGTTATTCCTTCACAGCTTGACTAAGCAGCCGATCATTATGAAAATTTGCATATATATTGTTAGGGGTACAGAGTCTTATTTTCCCGTGAAAGTATGTCGTTCCATTGGGAAAATAATTTTTCTACTATATGGGCGCTGTATCGGCCAACAGATGGCGCCACAAGTCGCGCTATGGGTTGTTTTGTTGTCAAACGAGATCCATACAGTCATAAAATTAACGCGAGCGAAGCCGCGGGGAAAAGCTAGTAAAGGCGAAAGTAATGTGTATGTTTGTTACTTTTTCACGCTGGAATGGCTAGGCCAATATTTATGATATTTATTTTTATCCCGAAAAGTACGCGATTCCCGTAGGATTTCATCAAAAGTCTGATGTAGATGGCGCCACTGTGCATAAATAAATACGCGCAAACGAAGTTGCGCGGGTTTCACTAGTTATTCATACTTCTGTGCTTTTATTTATGAATAAATTCTACTGTTGTTTTCATGGATACCGCTGAACCTATTTTTCAAACATTTTTCTATGAAAGATTTTATAATTTTTTTAAGATTTTCTTTATATATCTACGACCTCCGTCCTCCGTCCAGTTAAACATCAAAGACCCAGAAAAAGTTCCGTTTTTCATCATGACCCGACCGGAATATGAACCCGGGAGCTCTTGGCTGGACCGGCATGGTAACCATAACGCCACGGAGGTCATCATATCATACCTATGACCCTCAGCTATGACCTGCCTCTTATCAAACGACATTACTCCATCATGAATATTTACGATACGGATTTTATGTATTGTAATGGGTTAAGGGTAAAAATTACTAAATAAATTTATTGCCCCATAAAATTTACATGACGTGACGTAATGGAAATATTGTCTGTACTTTCGCAGTTCTGCATCCGAAGGTAACATTTTATATTATTCAAAACCATTGTTTATATAGTGCTACCAACATCTTTATGAACGTGAGTGACGTTTGTTTGTAGGCGTTAACTGTGGCATATTTTCATACATTTTGTCAAAGTCAGCACTCAAGTATGAAAAAATAACTTACTTAGTTTTAGTACAACCGCTATTATGATGAAATCAAAATCTAGCAACACATATTTATTTTGTTACATTTATCTATGTAAATATGAATTGATTTAAAACTTATTTGTAACTAGCTTTTCCCCGCGGCTTCGCTCGCGTTAAATTTACGACAGAGATCTCGTTTGACAACAAAACAACCCATAGCGCGACTTGTGGCGCCATCTGTTGGCCGATACAGCGCCCTCTATAATAGAAAAATTAAAACTAAATAAATAAAATTATTTTTACATTGGAACGACATACTTTCACGGGATAAAAAGTAGCCTATGTTGACCTCGGTACCCCTAACAATATGTATGCAAATTTTCATAATAATCGGCTGCTTAGTCAAGCCACGAAGGAATAACAAACAAACAAACTCACTTCCTAATTTATAATATTAGTAAGGATGTTCTGGACAAGGTTGCGGAAATTCACTTCTGGTCACTGAAGTCAAACCTTTTGCAAACATATCCAGACACTCTGTTTTTAGATTATCCTTTTGCAATTGTCATCTTGATCCCTATCAGCTCAGCGGCCGTACCGCCGCGTCGTGGACACTATCTGGATCATACTATATCACAGCTGTCCTTCATGTCAGCACATTTCATAGCATTTCAAATTTATCTTTTGGTCAATATGCCAGTGTATCTTTCGTAGTTTATGTAGTAATTTAAATTTCAAATTTATTTCGGTCTGTCTCAATTGTAGCCTGTTCACAATAAAACCGAGTAACCGATTTTTGAAAAAAATTACTATGATATTGAATAATTTTTTTCTCAAAAATCACACCATTTGTATTATTTCAATTATTTAAGTCCAGCTGGATTCCACGTTGGTGACAATTTACCCATCTTCTCTGTTAAGAGTACGGTGCTTTTGAAATTATATTGCCTCTTATTTAAATTGTTAAAATAGAGAATGATTGATTTATATTATTGATGTTTATTTGCACAAACTCTGCCTAACATTTTATCTATTATTCTATATACCGTTGCTAAGAGATTTTGATCAATAGAACTTCCGTCGATCAAAGAGTTGGTACAAAGAAACTCGACCTTGATTCTAAAACTACGCAATTATTATATAAATACAATAAACATTGTTTTGTTTACCTGAATTAAGAACCTTGGTCTGCAATGTTAAAATTCACTTATGTTCTGAAGCTTTAGCGTAAATCGGGACACGTATTGGTAATTTTATCCCAGGAAATTTTCCCCGGGGATCACCCAGCTTTGCTCTGTGATTTTTTGCACGCCGGGTTTTCTACGGGGGTGAGTGATAAAAATAATGGCATGTACAGTATTTGTCGCTGACCCTATCTGCTAAAGTGCGATAGGAAAGTACGTGACGTTATATACATTTTTCGTTATTGTTTCGTTTTGTTATTGCGTATTATAAGTATTATAGCAACTCTGCAAACTTTGGTCATTATTCATCATCATCAGACAACCCAGAATCATCCCACTGCTGGGATACGGGTCTCCCTTCAATCGAAGGTGATTAGAGCGTACTCTGCCACGCTGCTTCAATGCGGATTGGCAGAGGCCGGTGTTTTAAAGCCGCCCGAAGGCCACCGACTTGGCTTAACGACTGTCATCTACCGATAACAGCCGGGACCGACGGCTTAACGTGCCCTCCGAAGCACGGAGAAGCTCGAGATAACGAAACCCATCCAAACGCTGGCTAGGTTCGAATGGTCATTATTAATTTTCATTAAATATTAATTTTAATTATTTGTATTTACAATTTATTAAAATTCATAACTACTTAATCCAGTGCATACCAGTAACATTTTGAAGTTATTGATTCTATAATAAGAATAAGGGTATAATGTTTAAATGTATATTATTTACAAAAACATTAATTGTTTTGAAAAAGCATACGAACAAAAACTATTTTAATTATTATTTTCCACGAGATCCGAGAAAGTTAGTTAAGAAGGATGGATTAATTTACCGTCGCTAAAATTTTAATGTGAGTACAAGTAGGTAAACACTGTAAGGGGTGGTTGTCGGGATACCTCCACGTGGTCCACCCCGGGCAACGCCGGCGCGTCCTTGCCGGCGGCTGAAGTCCCGACACGTGGGTCCCCTCCCTGCGCTCGAGTTGCGGCGAGCCGCGGGTTGAGGGGGACGAGCGGGGTCCGGTCCCTGCGTTTCGCCGGGTGCGGGTTGCAGGCGGACGGGTGTGTCCACTCCCTGCGCTCGGCTCGCGGGTTGACGCGGACGCCCTAGTGGGCGCCGGCCTTACCAGCCGGCGTGCGGCGCATACCGTAACCCGTGGGTCCTCCACCCACGGGCCGGGGGCCTTGGCTTAACCGCCCGGGCCGCGAGGAAGACAACCTCTATAAAAATCACGAGCGGAGCTGACGGCCGCGCCACGCTGAATAAGTGTGGTGTGGCCGTTGGCTGGCGGTCGGCACAGTGGGTGCGGTCGCCGAGTGGACGGGGACCATAGCCCAGCCGAGACGGCGGGCCGGGGAAGGCCCGTCGTCTTGAGGGAGCGATGGTCCTCGGTGTCGGCAGTGCACCTGGATGCGGTGTACTGCTGACGGAGCGTATCGGGGGCGAGCGGGTCCGGCTGGTACCTTGGCCGGACGGCCCTGGCGGGGTCGCGGTTGTATCCCAGTTTCCCGTGGCCCCGCCACACAGGGCAAGAGGCATCCCGTCAGTTTTTTAGTGGTAAGTTCCACAGTCCCCACCGCGTGCTCCCCGGGCGGTGGGGCTGCCACAAAGCATTTTTCTGACGTAAAAGAAAAAAAAAAAAAAAAAAAAAAAAGGTAAACACTGTAAATAAGTTGTGAAACAGAATGAATTATGTTGTGCAGTTTAGTGCTTTTATCAGAGTGCAAGACAATGCAAGTTACTTGCAACTTGTTGTATAGTAGTGCTAGTGTTTGTCAGGGTACAAGTGTATAGTGCTAGTGGTATTAGGTAATATCAAAGGACGACAGCAATTTTTTCAGAAATAAGCAAAAAATAAGTTTGTAGAATACTTTATATTTTTTCGGATAAAATTAAAAATATTCTTGAACGAAAATAAATACAATCGTACGTAATAGATTTATTTTATTATAATAGTAATTTAATATTTTAATGTAAATTTTAATCTGATAGAGACAGTGTCTGTGACGTGCTGTATAAAACGACATTTCGCAAAGTTCTAACATACTCTTGTACCTGAGGTGAACGTCCCTTTGAAAACCCACATGTTTACCTATAGATGATCTGAGTTGACTTTCCGACATAATGCTTAACTCGCTTGAAGGGATACGTCTCAGTGCATATATAATTTCCGCTTTACTTTTATAATGTGTATTTAATATTTCATGTAACACGTCACTGAACCTAAGACTGTTAACACAAAAAAGAAATCTTAAAAATTATATAAAACCTATTTTGTCACTGTCATTTATAACAGACATTTGAGAGGCCCGGTGGTCGAGTGGCTAGCCGCGGGTTCGAATCCTGCGCAAGGCAAACATTTGTGTCCATGACCATGCCTGTTTGCCTTGGTCTGGGTGTTTTCTAAGTATAATAAATATTTATTTACAAAAAAGTATTTGTACTATGTATTACTCAGCAATCTAGTAACATAATACAAGCTTAGTTGCTTAGTTTGGGGCTAGATGGCGTTGTGTGATTCGTCCATTTTTTTTATTTTTTATTAATGATGTGCGACGCGACAAAACAAGTTTTAGTTAAACGTTGGCTCGATACAAAAACGACCTTTTGTAACTATCCTTAAACGATTGTGTAAACGAGACGTCGCCTTACATCATATATTGCGCTGTCTCCCTTACTCAGTCGTTCTAGTTTTGTTTTAAGCGGTCATGGTACCCATTCAGTTCCTCAATCTCACACTCTATCTTACTCAATTCATATTTTGTATGACGATATTTGTGTTTTAAATCCTTACTTATGATATAAAGAAAACACCCAGACTTAAAACAAAGACAAATGTTCAGCACATAAGTTTTCCCTGTGCGGAAATCGAACCCGAACGCTCTGGCACCGGAGGGACCACCACCAACGGAGAAGCCCGTCTAAACTGTAATTAAACCGAATCATAATTATCTCAAACATAATTTACGCTGTAAACTTCATTTAAATTTATGGTAATTAGATCTATTTATGTCCAAGGTGAAGATCTTATTTGCTTAATCCTGGTATTCTTAGTCGACCAACCCTCTCACATATCGCTATAACGTAACCGAGTATCAGCTTTTCGCCTAACAAAACTCCTGGGACATAATAAATATGTACCCTCTCAATTCCATATTATTAATTAGGATTAAAATCCTTCTAGGCACATATACGTTTTTCCGTACGGTCAAGGACAATGATGTGTGTGTATACTTATATAGACCTTTATATATAGCATTGGTCTCGCTCGGCCAT
Source organism: Endotricha flammealis (assembly GCA_905163395.2). NCBI lineage: Eukaryota > Metazoa > Arthropoda > Insecta > Lepidoptera > Pyralidae > Endotricha > Endotricha flammealis. The sequence continues at coordinate 8,343,267 of LR990870.1, read as the reverse complement.
GTTGTGTTCCTGCAGTGAGTATGGTCTCCAGAGCTGCACTTTTTACAGGATCGGCAACGAGCGAGTGATACCCCCAGGAATGAGAAATTTCACCACCATTACTAACCTTCCCGGTAGCTCAGTTGTTAGAGCACTCGGCCGAATATCGAGGGGTCGTGGGTTCGAATCCTACCTGGGGGGAGGGGGTGAATTTTTCTTTCAAAAAATCAATTTTAAAAATATGAATGGCTAGTTGACCTAACAACTATAAATAAAATTAACTATAAATAAAGCTAATAACTGTTATTTTCGCCCAGTTTTTTATTTTCTAAGAACTTTCAGTTTGACCCTCGTATTCAATCATAGATGATTAAAAATCGCGAATTTGGGAAAGTATAACCTTAAAAATGCAAATATTCTTTTATATTTCTAAAATTAACTGTTATAAATTAACTAGTAAATCCCTCGCAACTTCGTTTGCGTATATCTCGCTTTCCCGTGGGAATTTTGAAAATTTGTGAGTTTATTTACTTTGTGGCTGAACTATCAGTTATCTTTTGCATAAATGAATTACTACTGAATAGGATCAGAATAGCACAGAATCGAGAAGGTTGACGTACAAAAAGAGAGGCCTATCACTATCAGCAGTGGGCAGAAAAGGGCTAAGATGATGAATATGTCGTTTTACTTCGGTTGACCTAACAGATTGTGGTGAAATTCTTGATAATTTAAGAACTATTCTTCGACCGACAGTGTGTCGGATCATTAAGTATCTGGTAGTACCTAGTGTAATTAATAAGCGACGTCAGTACATTTTAGATCTATTCACTTTTTCAAATGTTAGCCCTCCCTCCCTCCCTCTAAAAATAAGTCTTATTTCCAAATTAACTGTTATTATAATTTATTTCCAACATCTTTCCAACATCATGACTGTTTCTTTGTTGAAAAATGTCTCATTTTCGTTCGTCGGTCATTAATTTTGTTTACTGACTTTTCCTTGTTTGTTAACACGTCTTGTTGGCGTTTTTATTAATCTTGTTAAAGTTGTTAAGACCTTTTGACTACTTTTAACGTAACAACATCTTTTTACAGGGATGAAAATGTGCAAGATTATCTTGTTGATTCTTTATTTTTGGAAACAAAAAATATATTTCGGAATTGTATTTTTGTATTTTAACATTTTATAGAATAAAAAGATAATCTTGCACATTTTATCCCTGAATATAGATGAATATAACAACAAAAAAGTATCTATTTTTACCTATAAGTAGAAGTTTTATGCCTGTAATATTCAAAGGGTGTAAGGTGGCTTTCAGGCGGCTAGAAACACCAGCCTCTGCTTATGCGTATTGGAGCAGTGTAACGGAGTACCTGCGCTTCGATTGAAGAGAGGCCTGTATCCTGTCCAATCCTGGCAGTAGTGGGATGATTATAAAATTAATAAATAAATATAAATATATAGGGACAAATCACACAGATTGAGCCCCAGTAAGTTCGAAACTTGTGTTATGGGATACTAACTTAACGATACTATATTTTATAACAAATACATATATAGATAAACATCCAAGACCCAAGGCCAATAAAAAAAAGTTCGTTTTTCATCATGACCCTAAAGGGATTCGAACCTGGGCCGGCGGCGTGGCAACCATTACCCACGGAGGTCGTCATTTGATTATGAATTGATATTATGATGACGATGAGTCATTTTTGATGTACTAGCTGTACCAGCGGCTTCGCCCGCCTGGGTGGCTGGTACCCACGACTTCACCTGCGTTCATTACATCCACCCTGCTTGGGTGTAGTAAAGAACTCCTGGTAGTAAGGAACTACTCTTGAGTAGTCTTGTGTACTTTTGATTACTCTGGCGTACTCTTGCATACTGTGCTTTGACGTACTCATGCGTATTCTTGCGTATTGTGCGTACTCTTGCGTACATTGGCGTACTGTTGCGTATTCTTGCTTACTATGGCGTATTCTTGGTGTACTCATGCGTATTCTTGCTTACTATGGCGAATTCTTGCGTACTCTGGCGTACTCTTGCGTACTGTGGCGTATACATGCGTATTCTTGCGTACTGTGGCTTACTCTGGCATACTCTTGCGTAATCTGGCGTACTGTTGCGTACTGTTGCGTACTGTGGTGTACACATGCGTATTCTTGCGTACTCTTGCATACTGTGGCGTGCATATTCTTGCGTACTGTGGTGTACTCTTGCGTACTGTGGCGTATGCATGTGTATTCTGGCGCCTACGATAATACACGACACGTACAGTCCTATTCCCGTTCCCGTGGGAATTTTATGACATCCCGTTTTGGTCCTTATTAACATCATGAAGAGAACCCTTTTACAAAATTCCAGCTTTCTAGGTTGAGCGCCTGCAATAATACAATGTGCAGTCCTATTACTCCTGTTCCCGTGGGAAGTCAATAATTTGCCGTCTTTGACCTTGTCAACATCTTATAGGGAATCTCTATATATAATTCCAGCTTTCTAGGTTGAGCGCCTGCGAATACACTTACAGTCCTATTACACCCTTTCCCGTGGGAATTCTACAAAACCTCATTTTTATCCTTGTTAACATCATAAAGGGAACCTCTATACAAAACTCCAGATTTCTAGGTTGAGCGCCTGCGATAATACACGACACGGGTCGACACGTACAGTCCTATTACTCCCGTTCCCGTGGGAATTCTATATCTCGTCTTTGTCCTTGTCAACATCATAAAGAGAACCTCAATACAAAATTCCTGCTGTCTAGGTTGAGCGCCTGCGATAATACATTTACATTCCTATTACACCCTTTCCCGTAGGAATTCTATAACATCCCGTCTTTGTCCTTGTCAACATCATAAAGAGAACCTCTATACAAAATTCCTGCTTTCTAGGTTGAGCACCTGCGATAATACTATGTGCAGTCCTATTACTCGCGTTCCCGTGGGAAATCTATAAATTGCCGTCTTTGTCCTTGTCAACATCTTATAGGGAACCTCTATACAAAATTCCAGCTTTCTAGCTTGCGCGAATGCGATAATACACTTATAGTCCTATTACTCCCTTTCCCGTGGGAATTCTATAAAACCCCATCTTTATCCTTGTCAACATCATAAAGGGAACCTCTATACAAAATTCCAACTTTCTAGGTTCAGCGCCTGCGATAATACACTTATAGTCCTATTAGTCCCTTTCCCGTGGGAATTCTATAAAACCCTATCTTTATCCTAGTCAAAGGCAACCTCTTACAAAATATTAGCATTCTAGGTTGAGCGCCTGCGATAATACACTAATAGTCCCATTACTCCCTTTCCCGTGGGAATTCTATCATAAAGGGAACCTACCTCTATACAAAATTCCAGCTTTCTAGATTGAGCGACTGCGATAATACACTTACGGCCAGTTCTATGTTAACTGGACGACCAACTAATTTATGAAAACGTCGATACTCGACCATTAGAGCTCAGACTTAAGTGGACGGATGTACCTGAGCTTCGATCCTGGCCGAATTAAATAGACCCGTGGAGATACATTTTGTTCCGACAGTTTTGATATTTTATATAATCAATCCGCTTTCCCGTGGGAGTTTTGGAATGTATAATACATAAAAACCTTCCTCTTGAATCACTCTATCTATTAAAAAAAAACGCATCAAAATCCGTTGCGTAGTTTTAGAGATTTAAGCATACATAGGGACACACAGACGCACAGACAGACTACGCGCACACTATGTAAAGATTTAAATAATAAAACTCAACACAAGTACAAATTTACTTTATTAAGTATATTAAAAGTTATTTACATCAATTTCGGTGCCTTAATTCGATAATGAGTTTTGTCAGTCCATTTCCCGACACACAAATATTTTAATCTCCATTAGAGATGGGATACACTTTTATAACTCAATCCACTGCGCTGCCTCAACTTGCCGTCGCTTTCGTACCGTAACAAAATAAGATTCAATTTCGATTCATTCACGCGCTGTCCGGTTCAATTTCTATTTTGTATGAGTGAGACAGTGATTAAGTTTGAATCGAGATAGAATCAGCTTTTTGTTACGAGAATAGGGTTGTGACACAAAACATTGTAATCCTACCTAGTTTAAATACCAATATCTTTAGAATACTTTTGATGTATCAAGACTCAACATGACAGAAGAGTGTTTGTTTCTTAGCTGCATAATGTCATTTACTTCTTTCACACCGAAGTTACTTGTTGTAGATAAACGTTTCCAAATGTTAGTGGGCAACATTTGATAACAAAAACAAAAAGAAACTGGCAAAAGTTGAAGATTGTTACCCTAATATTAGCGTGTTAGATTGTGTTGCTCCACAAAAGGTAACTGCGGTGTGGATGTACGGTTATCAATAAAATATTAAAATGCGCAATTTTGAGTTAACTCAATTAGACGACGCAGTGAGTTACACCAATGTTATGTTTGTTGTAATACCCATCTCTATTCTATAAGACCAATTTACATCATACTTAAAACTTATAAAATACTTACAATACAATGTACGTATAATGGCTTGGCTTATTGGCGCAATTTGTATGACTATGTGTACCCGCGACATTTCCTAATTATAAAGTTAGACTGAACTGATTTTACCACAGAGTTTCAAGCAGCCATTTCACGATCAATCCAGCCCATCGAATACATAGCCCTTTAATCCAACCATGAAAGGAAATTCCGAAAATGCGCACTGACGTTTCATTGAATTCTAACCAGTTTTGAACCTTATTCTACGGGCGGATTCGACCAAACACAAAGTTACACGAGTGTTACTATTCCGGGAATAATTTTTTCACTTCTCATGCTCAGAAAATGCTTATTTGCGCAGGATATAGGCTGCACAAAATCGAATTTTGTGCACAAGGGCAAAAACGTATCTACTCATAAATGTATCTATATTAAGGCAAAGGAAATAAGCCCTACAGCCAAACACAACAAAAAGTTCAGAGATAGAATTTGTTATTTTATAAGATTTACTTTAATTTAATTGCCTAATGTGTTTTTTAAATCATAAAAGATATTAAAATTTAAATTAAAGTACGGTAGGTTATTTAATTAATTCACAATTAATTTAAGAAAAATATTTTATTACAAAATTAATTTAATAGTAGGCTGTATAGGTCTGCAGCCCAAGCCTAATTTCAAAGTCGTAAGATTTAAAAAAAAAAGCGGCGGGAAAGGGGAAACAGGTCTTGTTTTTCGTGCGTTTATTTATTTATTCCCTCGCAATCGAAGTGAAAAGCAGAGTTTATAACTCGTCCACAAAACCATTTCTATCCTCGACATTACTAAAAGTCTCGGATAGAAATGATTCGTTTTGTGCACTTGTTGTAAAATCTACCATACTCCTTGAATTTACCCTTGGTATCTTCGTTCACGTTTTTCCAATGTACTCGAGGAGTACGTTATACTCGGTATTGTTATTCTGCGGAGTAAAAAGAATGATGAATGAATGTATAAACCGACAAAAAATCATTGTATTTGTTTTTTCTAGCTTGTCTTGGAATGATGCAACAATTCAATTTTGTAGGATAATACAGTGAAATTTCAAATGTTGACAGCTTATTTTCACAAGTGACACCTCTGCTCTGACAATTGTTATTCTCAGATTAAACCTTTACTCCGCCAAAATTGCCCGTGTAAATATTTACTCGCGTGTAGTTATCTTATTCTTTGGTTAGTAGTTGGTAGAATGCAAAATCTGCTTACTCTTAGATTAAGCAGTAGTTACACTCGAGTAAAGACTTACTCAAGTTTGGTCGAATCCGGCCTACTTTTTTGACAGGACTACGTGTTTCGTTGTTTTGGATGGACAATTTCATGATCGAGATCCGTGATCGATCGGTAATCATCATCCAGATTGATTCTGTGTTGATCAATACTTTAATCCAACAGCTTACAATCCTTACATGGATCATGGATCTCAATCTCGATTGATCGTGTAATGGCTGCTTCAGATATACTACGCCCACTATTACGCAGTAAACGTGGTGTTGATAATATAATTAATAAAATATTCTACGCTTTGATATAAATAGCATTCTATTTAATTAACAGCCACGATTACACACCTACACATTCCGAACGCACTGAAGAATTTATAATATGACGATTTAAAAGAATCCATCTCCGTAAATAACTTTATGTTTTTATTGTGTTTATAAAAAGGTAAACTTATTTTGTATTTGTTATATTAAAAATAATCTTGTACTTAAATGGCATTTCTGTATTTCATTGACGTTTAGAGCTACGTAGTAACAGGAATCTTTGGTCAGAGAACGCAATTTATCATTAACTCGGCGTATCGTATCAGTACTTGTTTATAATTTAAAATAGGTAGGTGCTGAGTAACTTGTTTTGCTAATTAAAATATTTTCAGTCAAATTAAAATAGGCGACGATAATAATATTGGTCAGTTGCCTCATTTTGATTGGAACTAAGCAACCTGGCGTAGACAACGATGGGATTTTTATGCTCGAGGTGATCCCGATAAATGTGTATATACCTATTATAACTCCTTGTTTTTCATTAATTTTATAAATTAATTATCCATCATTCAAATTGATAATGTCACTCTGGATTCTGTTGGGATTACCTTCATAATATTTCCTGACAAACGAAAAGTATCCATTAATGATAAATTATATGAAAATTGATATGACTTAGTTTAATTTTTGGGAGTTATTCATGTACAACAATATAATGGTGTAGTAAATAAAACTTTATACTTGCAGTTCCTATGGCCTTCTCTTATAATAGAAATATAATACTTTATGGCGTCAGACATGTCATTGCAGTTTTCTTATAAGTATATAACAAAATTGCTGGGAATAAATGGATTGAGATAGGTCAGGCTCGAGTGAGGTGGTATGGACGAAAAGAGACGTAAGCATTAGTAAAAATGCGATTACTTTGTCCATTCTGTTTTTCGTGTAAAGGTTCTTGCACGTTTATTCGTCGGGAACATCGAGTTGTGCGTGCTAATTTCAGAAAGATACAAAGTCAGACAAGCTACGCAAATGTACGCACTACTAGGTGGCCGATAGAAAGCGATAAATAGCAGTGACACGCGATGCGGCATAGTATAATGACCCCATTATATGGCGCGGCATCCCATGCAAACTGATTTATACGACAACAAAGGCTACAGTATCGTAGTCCAACAGCCCACTATTCACTACACGAACCCGGACCCGACCGCGGACCAATCCGGCGTTGCCCATACACTGCACGAACCCTCCACGAACCCTCCACTCGAAGTATGGCATGTGGGGTTCGACAGGCGCTCGCGCGGATCTGCGAGCCCGACGCCAACCCATTTGACAGTCTGGCGAACTGGTTCGTCGCTCCCATACACAGGCGGATTAGTCCGATGGCCGACCAATCCGCCGGACCAATCTGCGTGTGAATGGTGGGCTTTTATTTTTTGCAATTTGTCGCAATGCGTCGAGTCGCATAGTCGCTCACGATCGATTTCTGAGGGTCTATGTCTCGTATCAAAATTAGTTAAAATCTCGTTCAATCTCAACTCAACCGTCTCTGTCTAACTCATACAAAATAGGAATTGAGCAGGATAGCGCGTGAGTTTGAGACGTGATTGAAACTGATTTTGTTACGAAAATAGACCTGTAATACTTCTAGACACTATTCACTGTTCGTAGATCTATTAGACTTTTCCCAGACTCATTTTTCATAATCTATTATACTTTTCTTTTCGTATGATTCTGCAGGCACCGAGATATCTAGACTCTGGGCATGTGGGCAGCATACATTGCGAAGCCTAAGCGCTTACATATTTTTATTTTATTCGGAAAACATACAGTCGATAAATCTTAATATAAAACTATTTTAATACAAAGGACCATTTACATGTTCTCGCATAGGTGTGGCAAAAATGCTTATCTGTTTGATATTAATGAATGAAACTAATATCTAATTACTTACAGAGTGAGAACCATCAAACCACGACTTAGAAATACAATTAATAAAAGATTTTGGTTTTGAGTTAAATAAGTCAAGTTCATAAGTCAAGTTATATAACGGTGATATATTACAGTGTCTTAGGTACATCAATCAGATAAATATATTTCTTTCCATTTTACTTCCCAAGCTAACAATCGAATGATTTAAAATATAAATTTGATATAACCCACCACACATTCCCACCGCTCCTGTACAGCAAGATTCGGTACAAACGCGACCTCAGATTGACAATAAGCAATAAAGCTTATTGACGTCCCGGGGGAGAAACTACAGCTGTCTTGGAATTTAATCAGAAAGAAAATAGACCATGAAATAAACAACATTCATCGATCACAAATCACTTAATAGCGATACAATATTATGTAACCACAACAAGGTATGTAGTGTAGTTCAAACACCACTGAGTTTCACTGGAAATCTTGTCCCAAGTGAAGTGGATCGGAATGTTGGTATACTAAACATGTTTTGTCAAGTACTATGGTAATGTGTGGTAATGGCATACAAGGTTGGGATTCGATGTCGCACTATTAACAAATACTATAGAAACTCTAATACGCACAGCTTCGGAAGAATTCGGGCAAGACCGCGACACTAGCGCCCCTACGGCATGAGGGCGGCATGAGGTGAACGCTTGGTGAACGATTTCAAAACTTTTGTGCGTTTTGTATGCAAAATGTTATAGCGCCCCTAGCGGCATGAGGTGAACGGAGGTTGCCAAATCATTGTATGAGAAACGTCAAGAGCTGTGCGTATTAACTCGGTAGAGTTTCTATAGTATTTGCTAAACAACACAAGACTTGAAAAAGAATCGAGTTGTACCAAAGATCTACCTATCAAGGTGCAATCTTCATTGTACAGTCAGGAGCACGTTGAGCTTTCCACTTGCAGTGCAATTTTGACTCTTATAACATAGAACTTAAGAATGGTACGAAGTCCGATAAGTAAAGGTCGATCTGCTCTTGACTGCACCTATCTTTACTAATACTATAAAATGGGAAAGTTTGTGAGGATGGATGTATGGATGTTTGTACATACCTTAACACATAGGATAGTTTTTTTAGTAGTCCGGAACGGGATTTCGCGGGTAAAAGGCCGTAACCGGTTTTCTTTCGCCATTTCTTTTTACCGGTGGCCATTTTGCTTGTGTCCGAAATGGTGGTAGTATATAACGTAGTTTATTTTCTTTATTTAAACAAGTTGTAAATGACAAGAAAAAGTGCCTGTGAAGGTCTAATTTCTGGAATAAACGATTTCATTCATTTCAAAACCGCTGGCATCGGCTAGTTATAAATACCTACTCGTAAACTTAAATTTTTAACTTGAGTAGCTTTTCCGCACTAGTGATTTAAAGCTCGTAGTAACGTAACATGTAGCACGTGGCTTCTGTTATATACTTCCATTATTATTTAACATCTTTTTCTCTCAGCACTGGTAACATAAAGCAAGTGTAGCTTCTTTAACTCAATTACTTTAATCTATAGCGTTGCAGGCAGTTGCAGCTTGCTTAAGTAATTTATGACTGGAAAATATAAGATAAAACCTTGTTATAGTTTAATGCAAAGGAACAGAATCTATGCTACCCCAGCACTTAATATTTAAAAGTAAGAATAGTATTAAAAATCGTGAGAAAAAGAGAGGTACAGTAAACGACAAAATATTAGTGCGTATTGCGCTTTTTCTTGGCGGTGATCCATATCAGTCCACCTAGACAAGAAAAAGTGTCCATGGTCATATTTTCTTGCCCGTAGTCCACACCGGTGAACTAAGCAGGTGGACCACCAAAAAAATCCCGTCCGTTAGCACAGCCCGTTCCTACGACCATTCAATAAAATAATGTGTGATATGAATCAATTTTTACCTAGAACATTTTTTTAATGGACATTATTCTGTAGTCTGATCGCTCCGATCCTGTGTAGCTGCGGGAGCGGAAGGCTCTTACCGTATTAATTTACTTTACAGTGTCAGAATTTACAGTGTCTGGCGAGGATGCCCCAGGGGGTGGCTCGACACTGGAAGACGACACTGACTCGAGACGACACACGGAGAGGAAGGTCAAACAGGTAACCTCTATTTTACGTAGACTGTACAATTTCGATACATTTGCACCAACGGAAGCTACCATCTTCATTATAATAATAAATAATAACATTTTACACTTATATCTTTTAGAAAATTATGTTTAATTAAAAATTCGTTAACAAATATTACATATACCTAATTACCTATGCTGGCTCTCAAAAAGCGTACTTTTACGCTAAACACCTCAAAGGAACATTTAACACATTCTAAAATTACAATAATAGTAAGTGATATAATATTAATACATAATGAAAATCTATTATTTACAATATCGTATAAAATCGTTTATTATAAATTCCTAACATCTCCAGCAATGCACAATAAATATACACACACACCGGCTTTAGCGGAACAAAAATTAGAGGCTGCAACTTTTATGTAAATGTAGACATTCAAAAATATCGACGTAATTTTAGTCCGGACCTATAAGTTTACATCGTCTTATAATAAAATTGAGATTTAATTACATAATATTCAATTAAATTTTATTTCTAGTTGACTCCTCAAAACGAGCAAAACGTGGAGATAAGAAAGTATTTATTTAGATACATCTAATTTTAGTTAAAGACCGTATCAAAATAATGTAACAATTTTTTTCTATGTGTAACAGATTCTAAGATATAGCTTGTTGAAAATGCATATTTTCATACAAATTGTTCAATGTTCTGCTAATTTTGCCGGTGTTTTTATCTAAAATATGACCACTAAAACTAACACCAGTTACTCATCAAGTGCCGTAAAACAGCAGCACACGTCTGATAAATGTCCGCACACAAATCGTAATGATATTTTTAACATTTATTTTCATGTTTGATAAAAACATGAGATTTAAAATACAAAGATATTTTTACACATGTACATCAAATACTTTTTACGTAATACTAGTGATATCTAACGAATTTAATTTTTCAAGTGTGATGGCCAATTTCTATACTATTTTAGATATCTAGAAACCTGTAAACCTCTCGATTGATTTTGATAAAAACTGAAACTGCATCATTAGATTTTAGACAAAAAATTATTGAGTAAGAAATACTAATAGTCATAGCAGATGATAACGGTGTCTCATAATGATAATCTAGTAGTAGATTGGTTTTTAGCAAGATTAAGGGTACAACAATAACTCTTAAATATGCATTTTTAACTTAACCGTCCTTTTCAGGAATTGCTAAATTTTGGGCGCGCGAACTTTAAATAACTTTCCGTTGTATAAACACAACAAACCGTAATTAACTATATCGTTTAAAACATCATTATCATTATAAGTAGATTTGCATAAAATTTTATGCAGCTGTGTTTTTGGGGCGTGGAGTTTATATCGATACAATTAAGTCTTTTACAAGTAAACACAATTTTAAAATCGAATTATACTTTTCAGTTTAAAACATGTCACGCACAAACCAAACTGTCCTCTTTATTGATCAATTACTAAACAGAATCAAAAGTACAATTCTGTTAATAATCGATATCTTATTATACACATCGATTACAGTCTATGAAGTGCATCTACAGGAAATGTTCACAAATCGCCGGAGCATTCCCCTGTGTGATCCGACCTCAAGGTACAGATGTCTTTGCCCTGTAACAAAAGAGACAATTAAAATACAATTGAGTAATTTACTGAATCAAAACATAATTGTAGTTTGTTCAATATATTAAGATTTGCGTTGATTACGAAAAGTTACGTGGCTTTCGCTTCAAACCTTTTAAGCGTCTCATTTAATTGGATTTTAACTTCATAATACTATATTCAATACATACACTAGGTACATATACTATTATAAATACGAAAGTAACTCATGTGTCTGTATAGTACCTCTTCACATTAAAACGTCGTCAGAACCGAAAAAGAAACGTTGAGAATAAAAGATATTGTACAGTCAGGTGCACGTTGAGCTTTACATTTGTAGTACAATTTTGGTTCTTATAACATAGAACTTATGAATGGTAAAAAGTCCAATATGTAAAATTCGACCTGCTCTTGACTGTACAAGTTAATGTAGTGTAAAAAAAACGTTAGCCGGAGTATAGTAATTGAGCAATGTGAAAACCGCCTAAGCATATAAAAATAAATCATCTTGTACACGTATTATGTTGCCTGTCGGCTTTATTAACATTTTTGAAACATTTTCTGTTAGAGCCGAGCTTTTCATCATAATCTAACAATCCCTACGTCTATAAAGAGCTCGATCCCATTTACCGGCTCAGTGCAATCCACTTCTTCGTGCGACTGTGTTTTGCAGCTGAATACTTCTTATATTTTACAGATAAAAAGTAAAACAAACAGAAAGAATATCATAACATTATATTTTTATACATTACTGATATTTATTAGGAACCCAACAAACAATGTACAAACATATCGTAGGTACACATTTTTTTCAATTTAGAGAATACATATTATTAAAATTAATTAATTAACTCGTACATCGATAAATATATTAAATTATGTTTGCATAAAACAACGAAAACATCAAAACTCACAAAAAAATCTGTATACTGTATTTCATCTGCTTTTTATGCTAACCAGTCTCTCTATTATCTCTCTCTATTAATTTATATCATGCATAGAAGAGGACGTGCAACGAATGTAAAGCAGTATATAAATTTCAAGTAACATATGAGTATAAAAGAGTGTTTAGGGAAAAACTTGTTTGTAATCTAAAGCCCATCGTCCATACGTCGACGTGATTCCAACTCGACCAACATATTATCGTCGCTAGAGTTCTAACACCGCCGAAGTAAAAAAAAAATGTTTACTTTTCGATGTCTTTCGATAAGCTGCGGGTACATTACACGCGGGTGTTTATGAAAGTTACTGAAAATATTCTAAGGTTGGGACTGAAATTTCAGAGTGTGATAATTTAGAAGACAAACGGCTCATCTAGTCAACTGATGGTAAGCGATCACCGCTGCCTTATAACACCCGCAACTTGTTTATACGCTCTGAATGAATGAATGAATGATAATGGAAATAACGGCTCCGAGATCGTATGTTATGGAACACTGTTGGTGGACGCTGATTACCATAGTTTAGTCGTACACGGTATTAAATGAAATGTGAAGCGCATTATCATAGACAATCACCAATCATCCAGATGGTTTGGATGAAACTTGAATTTATGACAAGTAATTCGAGTAGAAATGCAGCCAAGTTGCAATGGAATCTATGCGTGGGCGAAGGGCCTAAGTGTGAAGTATGTAAAAAGTTAGATACATATTACATATAAATTATGTATGTTAGGCTACAAACATAAACCAAAGCTTTTTATCTCTTCGTAGCGTTTCAAAACTTGACATGTTTGTACGTGTTGATTTAGACTAGCTCCAAAGCGAGTTTGTCACGTATTGCGGGATAAATATGATTTATGAAAGAGGAAGGAAGGTAAAAGAAACAGGACGTAGGAAGAAGAATACCTAGGTATTCAGTTTTTAATTCTTTCACTCATTGTAACAAACACAGCAATACAGAAATATTGACGTGCAAAAGAACAATTTTGTAAAATAAATTATTTTATTTTTATAAGTATGAAACGGAGTAATGCAAACACACTACCCTGAAAGGGTTATAATTTTTTGTCGGAAAAACCGTCAATTTATGTGATCCGGCGGTTAACAGTTTTCATCTTTCAACGGCATACGTGCTCAGAATATTATGGAGAAGATAAGTCCTAATTGCATTTGCTTTCATTTCTCGTGTTAGATGGCTTTTCCATTTGATAAAATCAGATAATGAACACACTTCAAAGCTTAATGAAAATCGGAGTCACGAAGGTCGGGTTTCTACTGAAGCGAAGTACAGCTGTAGAGAAACCTGTGTCAGGTTCCTAACCCAAACGAGTAAAAATTAGGTTTTTTTAGATAACCCTAATCAGATTTCAACGAATATTCAACGAACACTAGACGTCATCAAAATGCACGTTTTTATTAATTTCAAATAAAAAAGAAATAGGGACAAACCACACAAATTGAGCTAGCCCCAAAGTAAGATCCAGACTTGTGTTATGGGATACTAAATTCAACGATACTATATTTTATAACAAATACCTACATATATAGATAAACATCCTAGACCCAGGTCAATCAGAAAAAAACTTTTTTCATCATTACCCGATCGGGATTCGAAGCCGGGACCTCCTGGATCGTTGAATTTTCGTTTACACAAAATACATTGAGAATTTCAACTTTATTCTAACTTCGTCTGGAAGGCTAGGTTTGTCCGCAGCTGTGTGCACACGGATTTCGTGGTAAATTACTGCTTATTTATTGTTTAAATGAAATCTCACCTTTCCACACAAATAGCTTCAGTGGATACCGAGCATAAAAGTGGACGAGCCATAGTTCAAGAAATAGAGGTTACACATACAATATACATCTAATAAGGCACTGGTCTTGTTTGCCTACTCCTCTAATGTGCGATGTCACAAAATAATGAAACTATATCTATCTCTTTTCAACAAGTAATATTAGTAGAACCAAAAATATTTCTGTGAGACATTCTTAGCTCGTATCCCTCGTTTCAACTTCAATTCCTTTTCATCGAGTTTCAATTAGTTTGTGATAAACATCACAGAACCCTTTTACGTCATTGTTCACGTGTAAAATTCAACTGAACATTTTTAGGCTACGTAGCTTAGCTCTAGAAAAAAGCTTATGACGTAAATCCTCGTAACTATGTTTATGCTAAACTGAAAATTTTAATAAAAAATATACATAAATCATCTATCTATATATATAAAATGCTTTGTCCTGACTGACTGACTGACTGAGAATCAACGCACAACCGCTCATCGTAAAAATCTGAAACTTGGAGGGTGGATTGTTTGTATAACGTAGGCGTCCGATAAGAAAGGATTTTTCCAAATTCTAACTCTAAGTAGGTAAAAAAGGGGGGCAAAGTTACTATGGGACAACTTGATTCCTTGGTCCAATCTACTTCAAATTTGGCACAAAAATTGTTTAAGAGAATTGATGGAAGACGTGATTCTTATTTTATTGAAATTCTTGAAAAAAATGCATTTTGTGCATCGAAATAATATTACTACGTATAGAAATGACAGCGCCTTCAAATTTTGGCGCCGCGTTCGGCCGTGCGGGGCGCGCCCCTCTCTGGCCCCGCCCCCAACCGAGTCATAGAATATGACATTACTACGCAGGGGCGACACTTTGTTTATATTCTGCCTATTGGACATCTAACTGATTATTTTATTTTATTACAATATTTTATTTTACTTAATAGAATAAACTTAATAGAAAATAGGTATAATATTAGCTTTATAGGTAGGAAGCTACATTACATTTTTGTTCTTAACTTAATATTAGTCAAAAATAAACTGAGATTAAATCAAAACTTTATAATGAAGCTATTTATATATTGAAGTATTTTGTAATATATGCAATAACTAGGAGACGGTCGCCTGCCAGACAAGAGCAGTTGTGTTGAATGGTAACGTATCTTTACTCCGAAACTTGTTTGCCCGAATTTCATTTGTTCGAAAATGGTTGGTCGAAATTTAAAATGCTGTTTCGTTTTCCATCTTTTTGTTTTCTAGAAACTATTTTTTTTACTTAGTAACTTTATCCATATTTACGTATTTTTTACCTACTATATAAAAATATTTTGGAAATATAGTTTAAAAAATCAATATTTAAATTACATATTATTTTAAAAAAAGAATTATGAAAATCGGTCCAAAATTGAAGGAGTAATCGGCGGACCTCCAAAAAAAAACAATGAAACATAGAACCTCCTCCTTTTTTGAAGTCGGTTAAAAAAAAAGCAAAAAATTTTTCAGAAATAAGTACCTAAATTATATTATAAAATTGACCTACGCTTAGTACCTACGTATCCCATCTGTACGATTACTTTTTGATAATCTATGATTTTCACATAGAAATGGCGGATGCAATTATGATGCAATAGAAAATAATGAAAAAAAATTGTTTTGGTTGGTTTTACTTAATTTTTTGTATACTTACCGATGATAAGTCATGCCGCTATCTTTCTTCCTTACTGTTGAACGGTTTTTACAAGTTTTTATTGAACATGACGGCATTTTCCAATTTTTTTTTGACATAAATCCGAGGACCAATCACGATGAGCGTCGGCAAGTTTCTAAACGAGTTGATGTTTATTGGCCTCAACGTATGGGGACAAAAATTTTGTTCGCGGTGTCCGTTCTATACGTAGTAATATTATTTCGATGATTTTGTGGGTAATTTTCTTCGAGTTGATATCAATACTCATACTCCTTAGTGCTTTAATGATTTCAATTTACATTTCATTTTGACATATCTGTGAAGTGAAGTGTGTCATCTGTCATGTAATATTTTTGTAAATTGTGAATATTCAAACAAAATGATTTCATAATGTCGTCGTACTATTTACGTGATCTCGGAAAAACAGCTAAAATTCTAACTACATCCTAGCGGACTGAATCATATTCATCCATAATAAACAGTAAATAATTAAATTTTATAATATTTGACAGGGTTCAAGTTAAATTGGTTAATGGTTAAATGGCATATTGATATTGTCTCTTTCTCACTGATAGGAAATCTCATTACGTCGACTCGCTCTAATATTTCGTAGTGTTGTTGTAGGAATGGGTGTAGGCTGAGGTTGTAGGTATTGAGTACCGATATACTTATACATTTTTTTAAGGAAGTGGTTGGAAAACAAGCTCAGGAATATGGATCATTTGACATTATTACCGTCGACTATGGAGCACATAGATTCTAGGGTCTCTGACCCGTTGCCGACCTATTTTTTGAAATTCCCACGGGAAAGAGGGATAAACGCAAACGAAGTTGCGCGGGTTTCTCTCACATATGACAATTTTTTAGGTGTGTTCTGAAAAGTGTGGTGTATGATGTAGGCAAACGATATGAAAGGATTTTTTGAAATTTCCACGGGAAACGATAAACGCACACGAAGTTGCGCGGGTTTCTCTAGTTAACTACATATCTATAAAAAGCTGATGATGTTCAAATTCTCTGTCAACGAAAAAACAACACTTTTCAAAGAAAAAACAACTGCAATTAATATAAAATCTTTGTGGTCAAAATCGAATCATTCGCTTGAAAACTACAAGTAATCTCCGTTTTCACCAGCCAGCCCTAGCATAGTACGTATCTCCTTACTATATTATTATACTTGTCGACAACAGAGCTGAGTCGCACAGACGTAAAATGAAGTTCGAACCTCATACTTATCACAGTGTATAACGACAATCTTTCAATTGTTTCATAAACTGTGAGTCCAAATTTTGGCGCGTGGTATAGTATGCATATTACCGCTGTACGGATTTTGACAAAATTTTATATGGAAACAGTTTGATACCCGTTATAGGAAATTTGCTTTTTATACCGGAAATCACCATGGAACGTGTCAGCAAGGGTCAAAAAGCTACGGCAATCTGCTAGTTTTTAATATGCATTGTGTACCTAATCTCGGATTTGCCACCTCGTAACTTCATCCATGCTTCAACTCTAGTAAGTTTTAAATAAGGATCACTCGATCCTTATTTAGAAGTTTAATCACACCAAACACTTTCTTGTCACTTAATTACGTTTAAATCATCCCCTGTAACTTGAATGAGTTCGTGTTTATCAAAACATACGTGACTTAGAAACTTGCCATGAGTAATCACAATTATAAATTCTATCGTCTGTATATATGTTTAGGTAACTTTCCACGTTTAAACAGTCAAATCGGTTTGGTAGACATTTAGCATGCAGATTTTATAGCCCAGAAAGGATAAAAAAGCCCGATGACATTGTTATATACCTTATCCAGAAAGGGCGAATTCACCACACGATGGCAATTAGTTCTACATTGACCTCTTTGTTAATTAAACCTAACGGTCACTTGGTTGAAACTCTGCGATGTGATTATAAAATATAAAACGAAAACCCGAGGTGAATTCGGTCTTTCATGACAAGCGAATAAGCATATCAAGACTGAATGAACACGAAAGCACAGTCGTCGCCCCTAGACAGATTTAAACTATCTGCCTCTGCTGTATCGATAGATAGAGAACAGTCAGTAAGGTTAGTCGGAGATCGTCAGTTAGAAAAACACGGACACCAGCTAAGTTGCAGCACTAATTGTAAGAAATACAGGAAGACAAGACAGAGGTAATAGGTATAAAAATCCACGCCCGAAACGGGAGAAGCCGTAGACGTCTAGTAACATCAAATATAAGAGCGAAGTTTGAATGTTTCGCAATTTTTCTCAAGTTTAGTTCGTAATATTAGCTGAACAGCGGTATGTTACTCACATTCACATAACATTGGAGCTCGGCTGTAGTTATCTTTTAACCTTTTCCGTGCACCTGTAGGGAGGAAAATAGTTTCAAAGCTTCATCATCATAGAAAACAACGTGTTTATTGCTCATGCTAATTGTGCATTAAAACGTGCAAATTAAATAACTAGTTGAGAAAATGAAAGGCAAGGTAGCAAGTCTAATAGAAATTTAATTTGATGATAGCGACAAACGCAGCCCAATATTTGAACACTTCTTTAAAAACATTTGCCAATCCGTATGGAAAAATGCTCACATTGAACAAAGTACATTATCATACAGTGTTCACTTAAGTGAAGCACGAACTATGCCATTATGGAACAGTGTCATGTTTTGTTTAGACTTTAGACACTGAACAAAATCACACATGATGCTCAAATATTTGTAGCTGTATCTGCGCCACCGGTTAGGTTTTTGAAAGTATACGTACGTATTTTGATTGTGCGAGTCGGAATGTGACATCGTCGGTGGCATGAATCTGGCAAGTGGTGGCTGCAGTAACAATTGTCTGAACGTTTGTCTAAACTGCCGTGACATTGAGCAGTACAGTATGAAATTGATTGCACCATTCAACAACGCCAGAAAATCCATCAGTTCTCCAAATAAATCGTAGCATCTTTTAAAGAAACACCAACCTAAAAGTCCACTCATAAGACCTAAAATCCCTTGGGGTAGTTCAGTGACAAGAAATAGGAGTAACACTGCAAGTAACATCTTCGTTGTTCTATCCGTTCTTTTGTCTGCTTTGTTCTGTCTTTTGACCATCTTTTCTGCAGCAGGACAAGCGCTGTAATTCCTCAAGTTCTTTTGGTGTCTATTAGCACTGTATAACGCTCTTACAAGCCATACGCTAATGACTGTTAGGATTAGACATGGTAGTAACTTAATTACTACTGCATGTACCCAAAAGTTTGCTTGGTATAACGTGCCTTGATAGTCTGAGTCGACATGGTATGCGATATCAGAGTTGCCATGGACGTCCGTTACGTTCTTTGTGTGAATATCAAATACCTGAGAACAAGGAAAAGAAAAATTGTTATAACAAACATACTTAGTGACTATATTAAGGGCCCACCCCTTAATATAGTCACTAAGTATGTTTGCTTCATATCTATTTTTGTATCAAGTCGTGATAAAAATGAAAAAGTAAATAACTGAAACGAAAATGGTTGATAAATATTTATATGAAAAAGTTTCTAAGTTATTGTACATCAAAGATAACAAAGCTACTAACACTTGTTTATGTAATAGACTATTAACAAAACTTTTTCAGTTATTATAAGAAATCACTAAACTTTGGTTATTAGGTGTTTGCTTAATTCGACCATGACGAAACTATGAAGGACCTTGACCAAAAAGTTTACATACTGAATTATTGTCCTTCTCCGAGAAATTTAGTTTTCTATTCCATTAGAATTGGAGTAATGTGCTACCTAAATGCATGAGGGATTGGAGCAGAGATTTGATTTATCAGCATCAGACTCCGAGGTGGAGGTTATTTAGACCTTAATTAGATTAAATCACACTTCTTTCGAAATACGCTGTACAGATGATGATTAGAAGTTTGTAAATCGAATTTAGTAGTTCATGTACCTAACAAGTTTTTAACCAGTGATCGGTCGGTTAATAAATTGCTTCTGTATCCACTGAGTTATAAATTTTCTTATCCTCCTTATATACAAGTTTTTTTTTTACCAACAAGGTCTAAAGAATCCCCTTACTATGAACTAAAACTGTTTGAAATCTCCAATTTATTTAGGATTTGTTAGTGAAAATAAGCATGAGTAAATGTTACTTACCATAAATGTAGGAGTGCATAATATAGGCGGCAATATGAAGCTAGTAAGTATGGCTATGCTACAGCGTCTCTCTGTACAGAGTATGTGGCTTTTGTCGGAATATCTGAAACAAAATATATAATTTCAATAACAGCATATGTAAATGCTTTTATGAGGTAATTTATTTATGAGTATCACCTTTCAGAGAGAGTGAGAAATTTTATTTTATTTTTAGAGGGGCTCAAGGCTTTTTTCTTTCGCAATCTTATTATTTTCAGGCAGAAGTCGTTTAAAAAAAGTCCTTAAAAACGACAATGCACCAGTTTCTAAGGTGTAAATTATATTATTAACTGTTAGATAGAACACGTTATTTGGCCGTGGCAAACACGTTACAAACAGACATAAAAATGTATATATCAGTACAGAAATACTGGAAAAAAAAATTTAACGGGACTCGAATAAAAGTTATGTAAACATGTGACAAACCAAAACCAAAAGTGTCAGAATTGTTTATGAAAATGTTAATAATATTTCGTCGTGTTTTGTTTTCATTAACTTTTATCAAAATACACTCGAGACATTCCTTGTTTAACTTTTATAATAGGTGTTCAGAAAGTTATATCATAATAAACTTCTTCGTTAGTTCGACATTAAGGATAAGTACTTTTAAGTATCATTAATTAGAAACTTTCATTTTGTGAGATCGTAAAAACCCATTGAGATTTGAGGTTAATAATAACCTTTAATATTTTTTTTATGTAATTAATTCTATTCTACTACAGAATGAAAAAAACATCCAATAGATCAATGTCAGGCAGAGAACTTACTTTTCACTTACGACTCTAAAATCGACTCAGATTGAGTCCCAGATCAATCTGAGTCATATAATAATATGAGTTATAATAAGTTGTTTGCTCAAAAATAACCAATTAATTTATTATAATCAGAGTCAGGCAGGGCACTTACTTTTCACTTACGACTCTAAAATCGACTCAGATTGAGTCCCGGCTCAATCTGAGTCATATAATAATATGAGTTATAATAAGTTGTTTGCTCAAAAATAACCAATTAATTTATTATAATCAGAGTCAGGCAGGGCACTTACTTTTCACTTACGACTCTAAAATCGACTCAGATTGAGTCCCGGCTCAATCTGAGTCATATAATAATATGAGTTATAATAAGTTGTTTGCTCAAAAATAACCAATTAATTTATTATAATCAGAGTCAGGCAGGGCACTTACTTTTCACTTACGACTCTAAAATCGACTCAGATTGAGTCCCGGCTCAATCTGAGTCATATAATAATATGAGTTATAATAAGTTGTTTGCTCAAAAATAACCAATTAATTTATTATAATAGTTTGTACAATGAAAGAAAATCCGTCTTAAAACTTTTAAGGACTATTCGTTTCTACAAATTGCTCTATGGTGCGTGATCCTGACCACGTCGAAGTTTTTACGATTCCCTTGTATGTTAAACAAACCATTTTAGAAATACCCATACAATATCTAGAGAAAAACGTCATTTATTCCGTTACATTAGGGGTTTATGATGTGGAAATATCCAATATCAAACCTCCCCTTAGTTTGAGACCCCTCTGTCGACAACACTCTTATGGTTTTGACGGGAAAACATCAAGATGCGGTCAGACTGAGAGCTATGAATCTTTAGTTGACTAATATTCAATAATTCACAAAAGAAACTACTGGCTGATGATAATGATGACCATGTTCAAAAGATATAAGATGATTATGATGATGATTTACATAAAAACGTTTATCACTATACCACAAAATAACTACTAGTACTACGTAACTATACTACAAGTTTTTCTTAGTTTGTGGCTAGACTGGCATTGAACTGATGAACAGTTGTTTTTTTTTCATTTGATTTAGATTCGAAATAAAACTAAATCGCCATATATTGCCATTTTTTTTATACCACAAAGTTGGCAAACAAGCATACGACACGCCTGATGGTAAGCATCACCGTAGCCTATAGATAGACGCTTGCAATACCGGGGATATCACTCACTCGTTGCCAACCCTCCCAACCCCCGCAAGTGGAGCCATTCAAGCAAACACACAGTGAAATGAAATTAAACCAGTGTGGCAGAGTATATTCTAGCTCCAAATATCTTTGCCACAAAAAAATTGCTGTAAGAAGATTCATATTCCAGCAGTTGCTTAATAGTGGTTGATGACAGAATCATACATATAATGACGCTCAAGTATACAGTTCATATTTTTCCTTTAGAAACTTTTTTTTATTAAAAATATTTTTACTTCAATAATATGGGATGGGTTGTACATAACGATTATGACAAAGGCTTATGAAAGGAAAGCGTATTTTTACAGGGTTTTTACGGTCCATGATATTATATTTTTATACTAGTAAAATATGGTGATGTATGAATTTTCTCATGTATTAGATAAAATACCTAACCATTGTGTCTTGCTCATATGCATTTTTTATTAAAATTCTCTCGGTCAGCTTTATAAGAAGCACAGAAAAATATTCTTCATATAGGAGGGGATCCACACATACATGGAGTCGAATGTTGCCATTCGACTCCACGTATGTGTGGATCCCTGATCGCCTAGTCATCTGCTCGGTACGTATTCCCTTAATAGTGAGCATATCTTATACATTTAGCCCACTATGACAAATAACAATTTATCTTTTACCATAATTAACAATGGCTTAGGCTTACCTAAGCCATTGTTAATTATATAAATATACTACTCAGATCGAACTAACAAAGTTAACTGCTTCTGTTAGTAGTTTTGTGGAATAAAAAGAAGGTCAAGTTGGCATCGAGCTCGGTGTGCTGAATAAGTACAAGTACTCGGTACTTCAATAGGGGGCAGAGACTTGTGGGGCCGGACTTAGACTTATGCAGTGTATAAGTCTCAAGTCCGGCCCTACAAGGAGTACTCCCTCTCACAGATGCCGACCCGCCGATAGAGCCGGTAACCCCCGATGGGGTAGAGTCCCTTATCAGAGATTTACATAATAGGAAGGCCCCGGGGCCTGACGGGATTTCTAATAGAGTTATCAAGCTCTTCCCCGCGCACCTTATTCTTCTTTTGACCGCCATTTTTAATGCGGCATTAAAAAACAGTATTTTCCCCAAATCTTGGAAGGAAGCCACCGTCATTGGCATTCCAAAACCCGGCAAGCCCAACGATCAGCCCTCGAGCTATCGCCCAATCAGTCTCCTTAGTTCGATAGGAAAGATCTATGAGCGCATTATTCTCGCTCGTCTCAAAGATTTTTCCCTTGCAAATAATCTTTTACCTGACGCACAGTTTGGTTTTAGAGCCAAACACTCTTGTGTCCAACAAGTGCATCGCATAGTCGAACACGTGTTGGACCGGAGAGCGAACAGATCCCGCCCGCACAAAACGGGCGCTCTCTTTTTCGACGTGGCAAAGGCGTTCGACAAAGTATGGCACAACGGGCTTATCTATAAGCTCTACAAACTTAATGTGCCAAACCGTCTCGTGCTCATCATACGAGACTACTTGTCGAATCGCTCTTTTCGCTATAGGGTGGATGGGGCACTATCCCCCCCTCACACCATTAGAGCCGGAGTACCACAAGGATCCGTGCTCTCCCCCCTCCTATACACGCTTTACACAAGCGACTTCCCTCAATTTAGACCCAGTCCACTTGTGACTCATACTGCCCTTTTCGCAGATGATACAGCCATCTATTGTTCGGCTTCTAGTACACCCGCCATAGTAAAGTCCCTCCAAGCCGCCGCCAACTCCCTTGGCGACTGGTTTAGGAAATGGCGCATAGAAGTTAATCCAGACAAAAGCGCCGCTATCCTCTTCTCCAGAGGTACTACGCCAAATCCCTCCACTAAAGTCAAGATGTTCGGACAACCGATCCCTTGGGAAAAGAAAGTCCGTTATTTAGGTGTCACACTCGATAGGGGACTCACCTTCGAACATCATATAAAGATTGTCCGCGACCGCGCTGCTTTCGCGCTAGGCCGCTTACATTGTCTGCTTAATGGGCGCAGTAAGCTCTCTCTTAGAAATAAGGTGAGAGTTTACACAACGTGCATTAGGCCGATAATGACATACGCAAGTCCAGTTTTCGCTCACGCCGCGCCCTCTCATATCCACAGGCTGCAAACCATTCAGAATAGGTTTTTGCGCAAAGCCATCGGTGGGCTTTGGTTCATTAGGAACAAAAACCTCCACATTGACTTAGGTGTGCCGACCATCTCGCACCACCTAAAGCAATGCTCTGTCAAATTCTTCGACTCGCTCAATCATCACCCAAATCCGTTGGTGAAAGCCGCAGGGGATTATTCCGCTTCGGCTGGCACCAGCAGGTCCAAACGTCGTCCGCGGCACGTCCTCAACGACCCGGACGACTCCATTACAGTCGCCATCGAGGCGTATAAACAATTAGATTCCGCGACACAAACTAGACACACACGTCCGTCATATCGGCCCCGCCGGCGGGGCCGCGCGTCGCGCCACCCTCCTGTAGGGACTCGGTTTTCGCGGTACCGGCACGTGCCCGGCCGCTTCTCTCCAATCCGTTCGCCTTCCCCCAGTGTCGCCATAGGCCGAGGTTCGAGCCCCCCTCTGGGGCGCCCCTAGGCAGACACTGTAAATTTTTGGCGGTGAGAGCCCTACGCTCCCGCAACAGCCTTTCGCGCCATCTTGCGAAAGTACGGATGTGTTTCTTTTAACACTGCTAATTTAATTATTAAAAAATACTTTTTATGGATTAATCAGCAATATGGGGACAAAATGTAAAGGGTGCGATACTGTAATTTATGATATTCTGTTTATGGAGTGTTCACAAGATAAGTGTAAAAAGCTATATCACCTGAGGTGTCTGGGATTATCAACCGAGAAGTTCGAAGGCTACACGTTGGAGTACAAAAGCAGCTGGATTTGCCCGGAATGCGTGAGTACAATCCCCAAGAGAGATAATTCGAACACACCAATCCGTAGTCACATAATGATGAACCAAACATTTACACCAACCAACTATGTGAACACTGACCGCGGCGGTGACCGAGGCGGTCGTCTGAATACTTGCGACATATCGTTAATTGAGAACGAGAATAAAATACTGGAGGAGATTCGCGAGTTCCGGCACGATATGATTACGCGTCTTGACGCGCAGGCGAGAGAATATGCACTACTTAAAAATAGATTTGATAAAAATGAAACAGAATTGCAAGAAATAAAAATAATATTGAAGGTAGCTGAAGAAAAAGCGAATCGGGTAGAGGAATTGGAATTAAAAAATAAAGTGCTTAAGGAAAAGAATGAATATTTGGAAAATTGTTTACGATCCACCACAACCATTGAAAATAATAAAAGTGATTCATCATCATCAAGCAAGTCAGTTCCGTCACAGGCTCCGTCCTTTGCAAAAGTGGTTAAGCGTAATGATTCTGTTACTACAAAACAGTGTGCGGCCACGAAACCAGCGTCGGTACTAGTTGCAAAGGATTTGAAGGAAACTGGGAATAATATACCATCGTGTGTCTCTGAAAATAAAGTTGAAGAGGAGAGCATCCAAAACAAAGAGGAAAATTGGACTGTGGTTAGCAGAAGAACAAGTAAATACCATAAGAGAGAGGTACAAAGAGGAGGAAGCAAAAATGTAGTCGAAATTAAAGGTACTGAGAAGAAAAAATTTTTGCATGTCTGGCGATTACGAACCGATACAACCTCGGAAAACTTGGAAAAGTATGTAAAATCTATATGTGGTGAGGATATATCAGTAAAAGTAGACAGAATTAAACATAAGACCGAAAGGGATTACGCGTCATTTATAATAGGAGTACCAGAAAGTCAGTATTATAAATTATGAACTGGGCCGTAAATATTGAGTTCTGTGAATGGATTTGGTTTCGGAGACCAACCAATAAACCACAAAACACATAAAAATCTGGTTGAAATCTACTACCAAAACGTCAGAGGATTAAGAACTAAATTGAATAGTTTTAAGATTAGTGTTTTATCTTCGAATTCAGACTTATTCGCAATCACAGAAACTGGTTGTAACGATTCAATTCACGATGCGGAAATAGTCCCACATGGATACAATATCATACGTTGCGATCGAGCCGACGGACGTAAGCAGGGCGGAGCGTGTCTCGTGGCCACACCGCGTTTCGAACTACGGCCGGTACCGTGTGACGTAAACATCGACGATCATATGTTTGAACTGGTTAGCGCTACTGTGTACCTGCATAATAGATTGATATTTTTATGTTGTGTAGTATACATTCCACCTAACAGTAGTGACCAGGAATTTATGTTAATGTTCAACCAAATTGAAAAATTTTGTGATAAGTATAAGGACATTTTAGTAATAGGAGATTTTAATTTATATTCATGTTCAGAGTGTATTAAACATTATTTTGAATATTTTGTAACATATTGTGGGTTCACTCAGAGTAACAGAATAGGTAACTACAATAATAACAGGTGTTTGGATTTGGTGCTTAGTACTTTCAAAGAGGATGAGAGCATTTGGGTGCGCGAATCGGACGCGCCACTGGTAACTGTTGACGCGCACCACCCGCCGCTCGAGGTGGAAGTGCGCCCGCACTCACGGCTAGTCAACAGCGCGCGAACAAATAATGCTCCGTCCACATTTAATGAAAACATATGGCAACCACCTTCAGCGCCCTTACAATGGAATTTTAATAAAGCCAACTTTCCGCTACTGTATTCAATGATCGCGGACAGTTTATGTAGGGAATCTTGTTTCGATTATTTTTATAACGCCATCCATGATATTATTGATATGTGTGTTCCCAGGAAAAAGATAAATAATGGTAAGCAAGCATACTCTTACCCGAAATGGTACACAGGTTCAATTATACATGACATAAAATTAAAAGCAGCCCTTCATAAACAGTTCAAGAAGAGTAGATCAAGGATTGACTATCTTGAATTTTCTAAATATAGAACAAAAGTAAAAAACGACATAAAAATCGCTTATGAAAATTATCAAAATCGCATACAAAGTCATTTAAAGGAAGATCCGAAAGCATTTTGGGAATACGCAAAGTCTAATATTGGGAATAAACGGTCCCGTGAAATATTAAAGGACGGTGTAGTACTAACTGGTGAACAATGTGTGATAGACTTCGCGGAGTATTTCCAGTCGGTGTATGGCACGGAGCAGGCTAAACTGGATGTAGCTGAGGCAGTTGCGAAGGCAGGTGGAGATAACGGGGCGGCTCGAGTGCATGTGGGCCAAGTACAACTTGAAGAAGTACAGCGTGCACTCCAGCAGCTGAAGCCAAAACGTTCTGCGGGACCAGATGGTATACCGCCCTATGTGCTGAAGGACTGTCGTTCTGTATTAGCTGAACCGCTCCTTTTCCTGTACAACCAATATCTGGAGGTAGCAGAATTTCCACAATGGTGGGCAGTTACCCGAGTTGTTCCGGTACCAAAGGGAAGTGGAGGAAGCAAAGTGGAGGAGTATAGACCCGTCGCAGTATTATCGAGTCCAGCTAAGGTTTTTGAGTCAGTAATTTATAAGAACGTATACAATCAGGTGAGTCGGCAACTGTCTGAAGATCAACATGGCTTCCGTCCAAAAAGAAGTACCAGCAGTAATTTGCTGTGCTACACAACGAGTATATTACCTGAGATAGACAGTGGAGGCCAGGTCGATGTCGCCTACTTTGATTTCAAAAAAGCGTTTGACTTGGTCGACAACGACGTATTACTGGCAAAGTTGGCTGGTGTTGGTTTCACCCCTCATCTGCTTACTTTCTTTGCAAGCTACATGAGAGATAGGCAACAGTATGTGGAGTATGCGGGCTATAGGTCGAAACCATACTGCACTAGAACGGGGGTAAGTCAAGGCACCAATCTTGGACCCCTAGAGTTCTTAATCATGATAAATGATTTGCCTAAGGTGGTTAAGGATGCAAAATGTCTGATGTTTGCTGACGACCTGAAAGTATTTCTCCCTATAAACCACGAGATGGACTGTGAGAGGCTACAAAGGGACATTAACAGAGTGGTAGCGTGGAGCAAAAACAATCTGCTACAGTTTAACACCTCAAAGTGCGCGATTATCACCTTTTCTCGGGCACATACTCCCATACACCACAGTTACAAGGTTGATGAATCACAGATGGTAAGAGTTACAGAAATAAGAGATCTAGGTGTCTCCTTTGACGTGCAACTATCATTTAGGAATCACATTGTTAAAATTTGCAAGAAAGCATATAGAAATCTGGGCTTTCTTCTTCGTAATGTCAAGAACTTCACGAACATTAAAGCAATTGAAGCCTTATATAACGCATTAGTGAGAAGTCATCTGGAGAGTAGCGCAGTCATATGGTCGCCTCATGAAAAAAAGTACTGCCTCATGTTAGAACGGATACAAAATAAATTCATAAGATACCTTTACATGAAGCAATATCAAGTGTATCCTTATTATCCACTGATGTATCCAACTTTATTTATCCTCGGTATGGTTGGATACAATGAACTCAGGGTAAGGAGGGAATTTAGACTGGTAGAGTATGTATTCAGGATACTACGTGGGAAAGAATACAATTCTGCTTTCTTAGAGCATATAAAAATATTTGTGCCGGATAAATATGTGTGGAAGAGACGCCTACCACGGCTGCTGGCAGTGCCGCGCGGGAGGACCAACCTATTGACCGAGGCGCCACTGACGCGCGCACTCAGGGCTCTCAACCTAATAGTCAGTGACATCGACCTATTCTGTTGCACTGTGAGTGAATTCACTAGGACCGCATTATTTGTCCTAAGTTATAAATTATAGTTATTTGTTAAGTTAATTTTAGTTTAATATTGTTTTATTAATAGCTACACTATCGCATTAGGTGATAACCTGTAAAGATAGATTGTAAGTGGGAAAATAAATAAATAAATAAATAAATAAATAAACAGTCCGGTGTCTCAGTGAAGGGTGTCAGTACAGTCACCCAAACTGATTAGTCCAAAAAAAAAAAAAAAAAAAACAAGGAGTACTGCTCTCACCTATTGGCTGGTCTTGACGTGCTATGAGGATTGTCGACGATCGAGCCCCTCAGTCTGCGGAGAGACTTCGCCTCCCTATGCGTGTTCTTCCGCTTGTATAATGGGGTTCCGAGGAATTTGTTTGACTTGATGCCTAACAGCCACTTTCTACCATCGAACTGCTCGTCACCGGCAGGGAATCCAACCTCACACGCTAGAAGCCTAGAACCCAAATGGTCCCGCGGTTTCAGAGGAGTTTTCTACCGCGAACGCTGAGGTTGTGGAATGAGATCCCAGCCAAGGTATTTCCTTTAAACTATTATATGGGGTTCTTCAAAAGGGGCATTTAAAGATTTTTACAGGGTCGGCAACGCGCGAGTGATACTCCCGGTGTTTCAAGCATCCATAGGCTACGGTGACCACTCACCATCAGGCGGACCGTAAGCTTGTTTGCCACCTTAGTATTATAAAAAAGGCAGTTAGTAGAGAGACAAGCCGATCAAGGCGATCACGGACAATCGTTGTTCTACAATTTTCGACGACCACCCTATATTTGCTATCCAAATATTGTCTTTCGAAACTCGACAGAGACTCGCCAAGCCGATCATTCGTATGTCTGGTGACGGCTTAATAAAAAGATAAGAAGTTTCTTAAGAAATTCAAATGTAGAAAATAAAAACCAGTGGTTTTGCTAAAAGAGATTACTTCTTAGTCTGAAAGGTATTCGAGTAATAAAATGATCTTCTTATAACCACTGAAAATATGAATGTTTCTTTTATAAATAAAATACATACATACATACTTATGTAAGTAAGAATTTTGTAAAATAAGTAAAGCTATTTTGCATTAATAGAAATTGATATATTTCAATTACAGAAAAAAAAAATTTTTTGGGTTTGGGTTAGGCCTCGTTCGTCCCTCGAGGTTCGTCCCCCATAATAATTTTTTTGTCATATACTCATGGCGTGAGTGTACTGAGTGTGTGTATAAATGATACAATTCAAGACAGATGAAAAACACTAAATAAAGAAATAAACTATGACCATAAATACTTACTTTATGGCTATATATCTCCAAATAGCCAGTGATAAGGTTAGGCAAATGGACGAGGTGTGCAAAATTTGAGCGAAGTGCATATGAAACAGAAGATACATTGCCCACGAGTAAGGAAAATCCAATTTCTCCGGCAATACCTTAAAAAAAGAAGCAAAGTTATTCATAGAAGCTAAACAAACAACCGCAGACGACAGATTGAATATTGACTGAATTTAACTTTTGATCTAGGCATGTGTTTTACGAACATGCTCGACGAATTATTTGTGTTGAAACTATAATATTAGAACGTTATAGATAACTGTTCTTTTACTGTTACATTTTCGTATTGTTGTTATATCAGTAACCAAAAGTAGAAATAATAAGTTAAAGTTTGAACGGTTGAACGTTTGTACTAACTACTAATAACGACTAATCGGATTTAATGTCACATGGTGATATTTAAATAACTCATTATTTACGGGCAACGCAGAGGACACTTCACAATTCGTCGCAGATTTTTCACAGACTCAAAACACAGTACGCACATTTCGCGTATGTTATATCCACAAACGATTGCAGATGGCAGACAAAATGTGCCGTCTGCATTACCGCAAAATGAGACACAGACAGGAACACCGTTCCTGTGTTATCTTCATGACATTCATCTTAACGTAAAGAATAAAATATCTTACCAAATATCGATATATGACGAAGGGAACGTACTCCAACATCACAAACACATCTGCCACGGCTAGCCATTTGAGGAGTCTATTAATAGGGGCAGCAGCCATATCCCTTCTTGTGAGGACAGCAACATTCATAGAGTTGGCTATAACTCCGATGGTGCATACCTGAGACAAAACATTTTACTTTTTTACAAGACAAACGACCAGATTCTGAAACGCATATTTTTTAATTAATGACTGATTAAATTATAACTGTCACTCTCAAACAAAGAAGAAGAAAAATAGATGTCTTGTGACTTGTAATGTGAAATTAAAATTGCATTTTAGAAACTAACTCAAAAAAATCAGTTTCCTAATTAAATAGGGTTGCATTTTGGTGTTGGTTCTGCCAAGGCCTTCAATTATTTTCAGATGAAGCCAGGACCATCAGACTTTCATTTTATATCCTCCTGTCTTCTCTGTCTTTGTTCCTTGGACGGTAATTATCATTCACCATCAGTTGTCTCACATGCTTGTTTGCCAACCTATTTCATAGAAAATCTCCACAACCCAGAGGGTAAACAAGACCGTATTTTTAGATTAAGTCGAAAGAAATGCAATTTCTTGGACGTGTGTGGATTTTCTCTCTTTGTTTTTCTTTCACGGTGTTATTAGAAATATCTATTTATATCCGAAAACAGCTAACACCAAAATTTTAACCTGGGACCAATCGTTTACATGGTTCCTTATCCACTAGGCTCTTATTATAATTATTAACATCATCGCGTTTTAGAATAAGAAGTCTGAATACGTGTAGTACATGAAAATATTTCGTAATGACACCTTCTTCAACCTTCAAATTTATGTGACAACACGTTAAAAATGTTTTATCGATAATATAAAAATGTACCTCAGAATTTATGTAAAGTATGTTATGAGATGCGAACCTCCGTAACAATGATCTGCAGATGACATTATACCCTTTTATAAATCGTTTATCGAACCTTCTATAAAAACACAATAAAAACCAACGCAACGTTTACTATGCGATAAAAATGGACATAGTAATATAAAAATAGGTTATCGCAAATTCACGTCAAGTACAAATGTTTTTGACGAGCGCTGTGAAAACAGAGCTTCCGTATTTCCGAGCAGTTCATGTAAAGGGGTTGAGGAAAACGTGAATGGTCTTTACAAAATAACATCCGTTATTTAGAATCTCTTGTTGTTCTTCAAATCTGAATATGCGGTTCGTGTTTGTGACAACATTACAAAAGCTCAATATTATTATTTGTCTGCATTCTACACCATATTTGCCAACCATATTCTAAGATAGAATATTTAACTCTTTTTCATTTAAGTGTGTTCTATAATCTGTAGATGTAATAAAATACTCTATTTTTATGTTTATTTAGTTCCCGTCAGGTCACGTATGCTCATTTGCAAACTCTTCTGTAAGAAAAATTATGCTCTTTATTGCACCAATTAATTACATAAAAAAACAAAAATAACAATGAAAAGAGAACACAATAGGCGGCCTTATCGCTATGCGATTTCTTCCAGGCAACCTGAGCGTAAAGAGACGTTGCAATCAAAGAAAAGATAGATTAGATAGGTATTACAAAAAAAACCTTTTATTTAAAATCGTACGCGTATAAATTACTACATTTCGTAAAATGTTATAGCAATTAAAAAACTCCTGTCCTGACTGATTAATCAGCCGAAATTTTCACCTTAATTTTGCACAGATTCCCTTTGTTGTTTTTAACAAGTTAATAATACGGGATTTTAAGAAATTTCCAGGAGCAAGGGGGGTCCATTTAACAAAGTTAAGCGTGTTTCGCTAACATCAATAATTGCCACTCGGTCGACAAGATTATTAAATTAATTTTATCTTGTTCATGGGTTGTTTAAAGTTGTTTGAGTTATTTCTAAATAAGCATTGAAAATTGCAACGCACTTCTCAATTACAAACTTTTCAATGAACTCCAAAGAATTACAAATTAAATCAACGAGCGTCAGATTAACAGCTGCCCTAAATACACAGATTTCCAAATTTTAATCCAAAAACAACTACTACATAAAATTTTATGTAAACAATAAACAAAAGATGTTGTTAACACGTAATATGGTTTAAAATTAAAATTAAATCATTAAAATTAAATTAATTAAAATTAAATCATTTATTTTGCAAGTAGATTTACAGGAAATACTCCCAGCACTTCGACGTGAATGGCCTGTTGAGAAAAAGTGCCGCAAGAAACTCAACAAACAGCCTTTTTTGAAAGCCAATATACATAATTATTTAAAAGTAGTTTGAACTTTTTAATACATTGCAAAATAAGTATTGTTTGGTACAGAGTTTATAAAACTATTACCAGTCTTGTGAAGTCTGAGGCTCGGAACAGCAAGCTTACCTATATTTCTGGTGTTGAAGCTATATGGTAGTCTGCATTTTTTAGAAAAACATCATAGTTTTTGCGTACATACAAAATACAATCAAAAATGTATCGAGACGCCACTGTTAGTATGTTAATTTCCTTAAATAATTCTTGAAGCGAGTCGCGTGGTCTAAGGTTGTATATAAACAATATGATTACAGTGACTGCGTTTATTGTGATATAACGCACGTTAGATTTCGAGCGCGTCAGACTAAGACGAGACTTTGAGAGAGGTAGGGCACAGCGGACAATCCGCTCAAATCGGAGCAGTCCGTCTGGGAAGGACCTCCACTTTACAGGAGATCGTAGCCAAATAGCATTGGTCTCGCTCGGCCACGTTGTGTCCCTACGGTGAGTAAGGTCTCCAGGTCCGGTGAGTAAGGTCTCCGGTCTGAGCTCCACTCGGGGGAGTTGACGATGCGTGAGATAACCCCCCACCCCCCCCCCCCCCCCGTATTGCAAGCGTCTATATAATAAAAAAATCGATATCTTGAAATACTCAAGCACGTCAGATTAAGCTATCAGTAAGTTAATTACATGCTGACAAATATATACAAGTATGTGTAAAAATTTGCCGATTTTAATGCGACGCAAGGGCGTGGGGGAGTTAAGAATTTGCAAAAACAAAAATCTTGGCATTCTTAAGCGTGGTCAATTTTTTTTTATTTTCACATAAATAGTTCAAGGATAAAGGAAAATTAATCTACAAATGTCGAGGAGAAGCAAGTAGTTTTTTGTCACTGATTTTTTTTACTGTTTGAAAGCCTGTCGACGCTCCCCCCACCGATGAACGGGTAAACATCATTTAACATTTTTTTCTCTCCTTCACCTAATCTTCGACATTATATAGATTTCAAGAGCGCTCGAGTGACTACTTTAGCATCGTCGGCTCTTCTATAGAACTCAGTACATTGATTGACTTGAGAACAATTTTATTATGCACTAGCGAAACCCGCGCAAATTCGTTTGCGTGTATCCCGCTTTCCCGTGGGAATTTAGGAATGTATCTATATACATAAAATTCAAAGTCCTGACTGACTGACTTAACTATATATCAACGCACAGCCAAACCGCTGGGTCTAGAGATCCAAAGAATCCAAATTTGAATTTCAAATTAAGAAAGTAAGAATTTTGAAAAATCCTTTCTTAGTACAAGAAAGGATTTTTCAAAATTCTTACGGGAAAGCGAGATATATGCAAACGAAGTTCCGAGGGGACGCACAGCCCAAACCCCTGGGTCTAAAGATTCCAAATTTAGCATGTAGATTTCTTATGACGTCTAGACATATACTTAGAAAGGATTTTTCAAAGTTCCCCCGGGAATGCGAGATATATGCAAACGAAGTTGCGAGGGGACGCACAGCCCAAACCATGCCACCAATTCCAAATTTCGCATGTAGGTTCCTTATAAGGACCGGACCGATCGGACCGGACCGGACCGGACCGGAAAGGATCGGCCCGGATGGAACCGTACCGTACCGAGCCGTGCCGGACCGGAACGAACCGCACCGGACCGGACCGCAAGTTGTTTCTGAAGAAAAATATACTAATTGTTAGTAGACCACGCGGGGGGCGAAGCCGTGGGCTGAAGCTAGTCATACATATAAACCTTCCTCTTGAATCACTCTATCTATTTTTTTAAAAACATCAAAATCCGTTGCGTAGTTTTAAAGATCTAAGCATACATAAGGACAGACAGACAGCGGGAAGCGACTTCATTTTATCTATAATATAATAAACTAGCTTCCGCCCGCGGCTTCGCCCGCGTGGCCTAGTAACAATTAGCATATCTTTCTTCAGAAACAAATTCCGGTCCGGCACGGCTCGGTACGGTACGGTTCCATCCGGTCCGATCAGGTCCGGTCCGGTCCGGTCCGTTCCGGTCCGGTCCGGTCCGGTCGGTCTGGACCTTATAAGGACCCTACATGTCAAATTTGGCATCTCTAGACCCAGCGGTTTGGGCTGTGCGTCCCCTCGCAACTTCGTATGCGTATATCTCGCTTTCCCGTGGGAATTTTGAAAAATCCTTTCTTAGTACATCCCTAGACGTCGTAAGGAACCTACATGCCAAATTTGGAATCTCTAGACCCAGCGATTTGGGCTGTGCGTTGATAAACCCTCGCAACTTCGTTTGCGTATATCTTGGTTTCTCGTAGGAATTTTGAAAAATCCTTTCTTGGTACACCCCTAGACGTCGTAAGGAACCTACAGTCCAAATTTGGAATCACTAGACCCACCGGTTTGGGCTGTGCGTTGATATACCCTCGCAACTTCGTTTTGCGTATATCTCGGTTTCCCGTAGGAATTTTGAAAAATCCTTTCTTGGTACACCCCTAGACGTCGTAAGGAACCTACAGTCCAAATTTGGGGTCTCTAGACCCACCGGTTTGGGCTGTGCGTTGATATATAGTTAAGTCAGTCAGTTTTATATATATAGATGAAAAAAAAAACGGTCCGGTCCGGTTCGATCCGGTCCGGCACGGCCCGGTACGGTGCGGTTCCTTCCAGACCGATCAGGTCTGATACGTTCCGGTCCGGTCCGGTCCGGTCGGTCTGGACCTTATAAGGACCCTACATGTCAAATTTTCCATCTTTAGACCCAGCGGTTTGGGCTGTGCGTCCCCTCGCAATTTCGTATGCGTATATCTCGCTTTCACGTGGGAATTTTGAAAAATCCTTTCTTTTTTTTTTTTTCTTTTTTTTTTATTATGTTTTGTGCGGCTTAAGTAGCACTGCGACCAGGACTGGTCTATTGTGATCGCCACATGATTTGTTAGAGCTCACCGCTAAACCCTGCAGCTGTGATGAACCGCAGGATTTGCTTAGGGGTGAACTCCTTTAACTCATCTGGGCTTAAAAAGTGTTTCCCTAGATGAGTGCTGCGCTTGTGTATAAGTGGCCCACACTCCCCCAGAAGATGCAGTGGTGTTTCGTCAGCCTCCTTACATCGTCTGCAGGTGCGTGTGTCACTCAGCCCCAAGTTGGACATGTGCTTATGGCGCCATAGGTCCAGCGACCCAAGCGCGAAGTCGACCCCGCCGCCCCGGGCCGCGCCTCGCGTCACGTTGCGACAACCGAGCGTCTTTTCTTATCATTGTGCACATAGTGTAAAAATATGTAGTACCGAAACATTAAGTTTTTATTTGTAATAAAATAATAATTGCCTACAATTATTTTTTAATAAATATGAATGAATAATATAAAATGAAGATTATGAACAACTTTTATTAGGAACCAAATATGAAAAATGAAATAGACATGGTTTTCAGATGCTTTTGGGATGGTTTCGGGATGATTTTCAGATAATTTTCAGATTATTTTTGGATGGTTTTCAGATGGTTTTTGGATGATTTCGGGATGATTTTTAGATAATTTTTGGATGGTTTTCAGATGGTTTCGGGATGATTTTCAGATAATTTTCAGATTATTTTTGGATGATTTTCAGATGGTTTTTGGATGGTTTTGAGATGGTTTTCTGATGTCTTTGGGATGGTTTTTCAATAGTTTTCGGATGGTTTTTCAATGGTTTTGTGATGGTCTCAAGATGGTTTTGGGATTATTTTCGAATGTTTTTGGTATGAAACTATCTGAAAATTGTAACTAAATAATGGGATTGTTTACTTATGATTTTAGTTATGGTTATTTATTTAGGTCTAACAGGAAATAATGATTGAGAAATCATTATTTCCTGTTGGACCCACTGCTACGCACAACTAATTTTGGCACAACTAAAAGTATTCCTGTTGGCACAACTGTGGCACAACCAGATAATTGTCATTAAATAGTTCCCTTTGGTACTACAATTAAGTACATTCGTGTGCAACACTGTATAAGAGGCATGTTATGGGGTGACTCAGGAATGGTTTTGGGGTGAGTTAGGAATGGTTTTGGGGTGAGTTAGGAATGGTTTTGGGGTGAGTTCGGAATGGTTTTGGGGTGAGTTCGGAATGGTTTTGGGGTGAGTTCGGAATGGTTTTGGGGTGAGTTCGGAATGGTTTTGGGGTGAGTTTGGAATGCTTTTGGGGTGAGTTTGGGATAGTTTTGGAGTGAGTTCGGAATGCTTTCGCACCAAATGGCACTGATATATTCGTCACATAGTGCAATCTTCCCACCTTTATTATAAATAATTTCAAAGACATGATGAGCTTAGTAAAATAACAACTTCTTGTCTGTCAAATAATAAATCCATTTGACATACACAATATCCGCAGTCGTCATTATACTCATCTCTTATTACAAGTATACAGTGATATCAAAGAATATTTTAGTATAAGTACTATTTTTAAAACGTTGCAAACGTAAGTCGTCTTTGTAGATATAGTATATCGTCTAATTCGCCACTTCCCTAAAATGTTATTTCGCCTAAAATATACATTATGTAGTTCAAACCCTTAAAGAAACCATCGGATAATAGAAAACTACCCCAAAACTGTGAATACTATCCAAAAACAATTGTAAAGCTATACCTATAAATCGAACCTATAAACCAAAAACATTCGAAAATAATCCTAAAAGAATATCTAATTCATTCTAAAAACATTAGAAAATAATGTTAAAAGAATTCCTAATTCATCCTAAAACATTAGAAAATAATCCTAAAAGATTTTCTCATTCATACCATAAACCATCCCGAAACAATCCCAAAAACATCTTGATACCATCACAAAACCATTGAAAAACCATCCGAAAACCATTGGAAAAACATCAGAAAACCATCTGAAAGCCATTCAAAAACCATCCCAAAACCATCCAAAAATCATCTGAAGACCATCCCAAAACCATCCAAAAACAATCTGAAAACTATCTAAAAATCATTCGAAAACCATCCAAAAACATCTGAAAACTATCCGAAAATCATCCAAAAACCATCTGAAAACCATCCAAAAACCATCTGAAAACCATTCGAAAACCATCCAAAAACCATCTGAAAACCCTCCGAAAACCATTACGAAACAGCAAAAAAAGTAGTTGTGCCAACAGGAATACTTATTTTGTGCATAATAGTTGGTCCAACAAGAAATGGTTCCACACTGTTTTTCCTTTTTTTATTGCGTTTGTTACCCATTTTCACCAACAATTATTCTACGTAATCGTATTGCGAGCGCGGCGGTGATGGCGGAAAATTTGACACACGTCCGACGTCGATACGGTCTGCGACCGGACTGAGTAACGCGAACTCACGCTTTGACTCCGTATTTTCGTGTATAAAATATGATATAAAAATGCCATGTAATCTTTCTAAAGTTATTTTGAATGAATTGACTAGTTCAATTAATAACTAAAAGGTTAATTAAGTTTCAAATCTTAAAACGTGTCAGAAGTAAGTTTAAAATAAGTTATTTGTTTTAAAAAAGTGGAATTTTAAATATTTTTTTATATCGAGTGAAGTAATTCTAATTGTGTATTGAAGATATGATTTAACTAGACAAGGTACTCAAGAATACCTATTATTTTTTTGATTCGATAATTTGAAGAACTTCATTAAAAAAAATTGTTTTTCCTAGACCTCTTCATAGGTATTTTACGAACCGGTAGCGTCTTAAGGCTCTGACCACAATTCGTAGGTTACTTCTACTAAGCGCTAGGACAAGGTTGACACCGGTTTGGGCTGTGCGTTGATATATAGTTAAGTCAGTCAGTCAGGACTTTGAATTTTATATACAAAGTGTAAAAAAAGTTTGTCTGTACATTGAATATATTTCCAAAAAAATTGTTTAGGGCGATGAAGAATAAGCAATAGAACAAGAATTTCGTAAAATTTTGTCCGTCTGTTTGTATGTTTGTATGTATGTATGTTTGTATGTTTGTATGTATGTTTGTACACGCTAATCTCAGAAACGGCTGAACCGATTTGGATGCGGTTTTCACTAATATGTGGCGATTTGCTCAACTTAACATTTAGTGTATGTTTCTTTTTAAAATTCTCACGGGTATCCGAGATATACGCAAACGAAGTTGCGAGGGTATATCAACGCACAGCCCAAACCGCTGGGTCTAGAGATTCCAAATTTGGCATGTAGGTTACTTACGACGTCTAGGGATATACAAAGAAAGGATTTTTCAAAATTCCCACGGGAAAACGAGATATACGCAAACGAAGTTGCAAGAGGACGCACAGCCCAAACCGCTGGGTCTAGAGATTCCAAATTTTGGCATGTAGGTTCCTTACGATGTCTAGGGACACACAGCCCAAACCGCTGGGTCTAGAGATGCCAAATTTGTCATGTAGGGTCCATATAAGGACCGGACCGGACCGGAACGGATCAAACCTGATCGGTCCGGAAAGAACCGCACCGTACCGGGCCGTGCCGGACCGGACCGGTTTTTTTTTCTGTAGAAAAATATGCTAATTGGCATGTAGGTTCCACATCAGGACCGGACCGACCGGACCGGATGGAACCGTACCGTACCGGGCC
This sequence comes from Endotricha flammealis, assembly GCA_905163395.2. Lineage (NCBI taxonomy): Eukaryota > Metazoa > Arthropoda > Insecta > Lepidoptera > Pyralidae > Endotricha > Endotricha flammealis. The sequence continues at coordinate 8,303,568 of LR990870.1, read as the reverse complement.
GTGCAGGACCGGAATTTGTTTCTGAAGAAAAATATGCTAATTGTTACTAGGCCATGCGGGCGAAGCCGCGGGCAGAAGCTAGTCCTATATAAAGATGGACAGTATTACAGTTTTATATGTTACTAGCTGCCCGGCCCGGCTTCGCCCGGGTACTGTTTCGTCTTTTTTTCAATCTTTCTGAGATTTTCTTAATATTTTTTTCCGTAAGAACCTTGTACAGAGTATTAGAAAACTACAAAAAAAAATCAGCCAAATCGGTCAAGCCGTTTTCATGTTATGTCGTGACAACGGAAAACGGGTTTCATTTTTATTTATATAGATTATTAATTTACGGGAGCAAATTAGTTATCGCTTATCACCAGATAAATAGAATATACTTTATTTGCAATACAAATCTTTAACTAGATAACAAGGTCACCTAAAACATTTTTTGTTCACAATTGGCTTGCGTTGCTTGCGTTGTTTTATGCCAGTCTCGGCTTGTGCCTGATCAAAAAAATATATAATACCGAAAAAAATTATTATTCTTACAAAATACAAACTTAATATAGGTCTGGTTGGCGTGGTTAATTAGATTCTATCACAGCAAAACAACGCAAACACGTAATATATTACCAATGTTTGTCTAAAAAGGTAAACATAGGGATTCAAGATTCAATTTAAGTAACATACATAAAATGCCGAATATATAAAGTTACTGTACCTAAAACGTCTGATAGGGACGTGTCCGGAAATCCGAACAAGTTTTCATTGCGGGTCTAGTGTATTTAGCATAAGGGACAGTGATTTATAGCAACATTGACTGCGTTTAAATGCTCAGGATGTACTTAAACACCATAGGTCACATATTACCATGCATATTACATATCATATATTGGACAGCCCAGTAGTGGGGTGTGGGTGTGTCCCATTGACACCAGAGGAGACTATAAAGGCTTCTTGTTTACTAAGGAACTCTAAAAAAGAGAACTTACGACTTATTGGTGCTAATTCTGTTGTACATATAACTAAACTAATTTTGACAGGACCAAAGGTGTTGTTGTCCTTCCTTGGTTTACAATTAGTAACAAGGATAGCAACACTTCTAGTCCTGTCAAAATTAGTTTAGTCTAGTTAAATGTACAACAGAATTAGCATCAGTGTCGAATTAAGATTTAAATGCGTTTTTGCGACTGCATGTAAGCTAGCATACGGCCGCCTGATGGCAAACAGGCACCGTAGCTTGTAGAAAATGGCGGACTCATTTTGTGCGGACGCGAAAACACAGTAACTTGCACTACCATAATTTTATAAAAATGCATTCCCTGTATCATCTTTGTTGACGTCAATATGGAAATAGCTGGGTGAAGTAACGAGCTAACAAGCGAGGAAGACTACAACGCTTTCTCGCTCCTTAGCTCGTTACATTTTTTAAAACGGACTGGCGACCTCTTTCGACGTTTGCAATGCATTACTAACGCGTTTAGATTAAAAAATTAAGATCCTTATTTATTATTAAGATTTAAGAACTTGTTAACAAACAAAGATATTACATTTTCTTAAATTTATCGTCTGTCACTGGCTAATGTTACAGGTAAGCGAATAGATTTATGTATTAACACCGTAGAAATAGTGCTTGAAAAATGTTGCGAATACAAAGTTTCCTTGATAAATGGATATTTCTTATACTTCTATGATGAATGACATTCAATAAGTTGTCTCCACGATAATGTATGGTTTTATTCTTAGGAATGAAAGCACTATCATGCTTTCTTGTAAATTATTCTTATGATTTATGAAGGAGCCTCGGTGTGGGTTATCGTAATGGCTTCTAAAGTGTTGCATAATTAAAGGAAAGGGGACAAAATAATAAATCTTATAGTCACTATGTGTATGTATTATTGAGAAGAGAAAATAACTTTTATTTTAAAATTATAAGGTCAATAATTCAAATGCGATTCACACAGACGACAGGATAGGAACGCAGGTCCAACAGGGTAATTATTATTATTTATTTATTAATCTAAATATTATTATTTACATCTGGTGACGTCGTGCGTGTACATAATCTTTTAAAATCGAACCAGAAGTTCCTGAAATTAATGCATTCAACCAAACAAACTCTTCAACTTTATTATAATTATATAGATACACATAAGAGTTACAAGCAGGGTACACAGAAAAGGAAACTGTCCCTTAATAAGCCGAGATAAAAAATGGAACGACAAATAATTTTTGTCTTCTCATTTTGTCTAAGTTCCTTCAAAGGGACTAGTGGGAATAAAGGCTATTCTCATCTGGTTTAAGACATTTATTTCCCATAAAAGAATTACAAATTCACTTGTAATGAAAATTACAAAATAAAATTATAACAAAACGACAAACGTATTAAAATAGCGAAATTAATAAAAATCACTTCAAACTGCAATTTGTTTCATTTTGTCTATTCTATCTGATATTTTATTTTTATCATCATATCAGTAAATATTTATTATAACTCGCTTCGTCTGTTTCCTAGTACCTCGTTAAATCGCAGATGGTTTTGAAAGTGACTCAAACTTATATTCGTATGATAGATAACCTCTAGTCGATCTGAGACTGAGAGGTCTATTCAGGGCGTTCACCGTCTTGACCACTATTACTAAGCAAAAAGGGCATAGCCAACTGGCGTGCGTAACTGCACCTCGTGATCACGCATAAAAGAGCACATGCTTTCAGAATATATAAAAAAGCATCATAGTCATTAAAAACACAAAACCAAACCTTTTTAATCCTTAATCTATCCCAATCCAAATGTTATATTATAGAGCTGACAAATTTGTTAGATTGATCAATCTAATCTCTAAGAATGAATCTAATTGAAAAAATACAGACAGCTACTTTAAATCGTGACGATCGAGCATTTCGATTCTATCTTGTTTTTCGATGCATTACAAAACAATCGAAAATCGATTGTCGTTATGCACTGAGTACCCAATATATAAGTATGAGTTTCGAACTTCGTTTAGCCGGACGCGTAGTATGGTCCTGCTCTTCGTGTTAAATTGCCAATTTATCAAAGAAGATTATAGAGGCTATATATCGCTTCGCAGACGAAATTGTACACGGGTCAACCCAGTAAACACAAGTTTATGCTCTGTTTGTTTTGAAAAACGTAAAACATAAGTTGCGCTCTTCAACTCTGTTTTTCATCTCACAAAGCTTTGATCGATGAACTGCTCTGTAAAAAGTTCAGTAGTAAAGTTCGTACGAATATCACTGTTTATTTTGAAGTTTTCCCACTGGATAACAACGAACTTCAGTGCTTATTTATCAATCTTCAGTTACTGTACAAAATAATTTTTGAAGTTTAGAATAAATTAATCATTTAAAATTTCAAAAATCTATTTTATTGAATTAAAAATGAATTCTTACATGATTTCAAAATTCAACAAAAATATTTTGGTTTATTTTGTTTATAGTATGTACAATCAATTTAGAGCAAATAAAATAATAATATGTAATCTTTGGTTGAAGGTAAGTCTAGGATTTTGGGATACCTAAGATACCAACAATGTATTATAGAATCCTTCAACTCGATTGATATTTGAATAAACGAAACAATTTCGTACTATTATAGATTATACTCTTAAACTATTGTGTAACTCCATCAAACAGAATCAAACTTTATATTTGCAGTCCCCTCGAAGTTTCCAAATTTATACAAGGCACACGGTTCACTTCCCAGCACCTCATTGTCAATAACTGCACGGATTTGGAGTGGAATGGAGCTAATCTGTTCTAACGTATTCATTGTATACTGAACACAATACGTTATCTTCAGACAATATGGTTGGTCATGTTAGGGTTATTTCACTATGATATCCCGTTAGACATATGAGTTACTTTCAATGAGTTCAAAATTTTTAAATTATGATTTCAAATACAGGATATAAACTACTAGCTGTTAGCCGCGGCTTCGCATATGTATACAAATTTTCATAATGATGCTTAGTGGTCTCGCTATGTCTGTCTGTTCGTCCGCGGTCTAGCGACGACACTTTTTTCCGCGCTTTGGTGTTGAAGAGTTTGTTTGATTGATCGCGTTAATCTCATGAACTACTAAGCCATACAGTATTATGCTACGGACAATTTCTATGTACATTAAGTACATATTCTTTCTTTTATGCCTGTTTTCATTAACGCCTCCTAGCGGTAGGAATAATTTAATATGTCATCAAATGTTAGTTAATTTCTACGCTAGCAGGCGTTGTTGGTGAATGAAAACGTATTGTATGTGTCAATTTCGTAAACGAATTATTTTATCGAACACTAGTAAAACCTTCGCAATTTCGTTTGCGAATATCTCGCTTTCCCGTGAGAATTTTGAAGACCCCTAGACGTCGTAAGGAACCTACATTCCAAATTTGGAATCTTTGGACCCAGCGCTTTGGGCTGTGCGTTGATATATAAGTTAAGTAGTCAGTCAGGACTTTGAATTTTGTAAATACCTAGTCAGGTCATAAGTTCTGTCACATGTTTAATATGAAATAATTGAGACATGTTTATTATATATGTAACCATTTATATACCAAAATGAACTTAATAAAACATAGATTCTTATGGTAATAAAGTTTATTCAAAATGATCACCGCGATTTTGAATACAGGCCTTCAATCTGCGCGGCCAGTCGTCTATCGCAGCACGAACGAGGTCCATATCAATATCGGCCGCTGCCTTAATCAAGGATGCCTTGAGTGACTCCAAATCAGGATAAGGCTTTGAGCAGGCCTTTTCCTCCAAGTGTTGCCATATCTTGTAATCTAACGGACTCAAATCTGGACTGGAGGAAGGCCAGTCTTCGTGCCGGATGAAGTCGATTTCACGCGCCGCCAGCCAGTCTTGTGTGCTTTTCGCTCTATGAGCTGGCGCCGAATCTTGTTGGAATACCCAGTGCCCGTTATTGAACATGGTATGAGAAACAGGTTCCACAAGGTTCGTGAGGACTGTATTTTGATAGACAACTGCATTCGTTTTTACGCCTTTCTCACAAAATGTACCTCAGTTAAGCCCCAATAAGAAATTCCCAACCAAACCATGAGCGAGGAAGGAAAATGACCTCGTTGGACTCGCGGAATACGGTTGCTCGCTTCTTCACTGCTGTGTGCGTACACTTTATCATTTTGTTTGTTGTAGCTCTCTTCCACGGTAAAAATTTTTTCATCCGAAAAAAGAATTTCCCGATGCTTTTTTCCCGCGTACCGCTTCAACAAAGCGCGGCATCTCTTCAGTCTCAGGTCCATTAAACGAGCGTCCAAACGATGTCCTGTTTTTCTTCGATATGCCCGAAGCCCTAAGTCTTCATTTAACACCCTTTTCACCGTGGTTCTGCTTAACCCCATCTGAAGGGCCAACAGTTTCTGCTTACGTATGGGATTTCTTTGAATTCGCGACTTCACAGCTTTTATCACTGCTGGAGTCCTAACAGAGCGAGGGCGACCACTTCTTGACCTGTCATCTACATTAGAGTCTTCACTGTATCGTTTGATAGAACGATAAACGAATCTTTTGGTCAAATTTAAATTTTTCAGTATGTCGAAAATCTGTATTGGCGCGTAACCGCAACGATGCAACGCAATTACCGCCACACGGTCTTCGTCAAGTGTCCACTCCATATTTAAAATTGAGTAAAATTCTAAAAAGTACACATTTTTATTTTCATGAAAAATTCAAAATTCGAATTCAATAAACTTTTTTGTGGCCAGCATTCTAAATTCAAAAGTTTTAATTGTGTGACAGAACTTATGACCTGACTATGCATATATAAGGTCCTAATTTATTAAATGAACTTCCTTTTAACACATGACTATACAACGTGTTGTTTTAGTCAGTTGCAATATTTCAATAGAAAATCGTAAGAGGCGTAAATAATTCGTTGGTTCTATTTTAAAAGCCGTAAATAGAGTCTTGTAATTTTTTTTTACATACAAAGATTTGAGAGGTTTTTGAAAATCCCTTAATCAGTGCGCAGAATGAACCTCGACAATATTCGTGTATTTATGAGCAAAGAGTTTGTTATAAGACAATGGCCACTTTTATGAAACTTTTTGACGGTTTGACGCGAATTTGCTGTCAGTAGTGTCAGTTAATAAATTTAATCTGAACCTATGTTGTGTTTATACGGAAAATTACAATTTACCATGTGATCGAAGAAATTTCCTAATTTCACTGCGGCGTTTCTTTGAAGCGGCAGTGACCACCGCATACTGAGAGACGGGTGTCGGCGCCCTCTCACACAGAGTGATTGTATGGTGTGCTATGTGCGAGCGGATTTGGATTTTCGTAGAAAACTTAAAATTGAAATGTAAGTTTTACATAATGTTTTTTTCACATATTCGTGTTCAGTATCAGCAGTAGATACGCCTCCAAAAATATTGCAACTGTACAAAACCACACATTAAAATGCGCCTCTTTTGTAGCAGCCATCCGTCAGTAGAAAAAAAACCGGGCAAGTACGTGTCGGGCCACGCACAATGTAGGGTTCCGTATTTCCTGTGCTTTGCTTGCCTTCAGTTGAGTCCAATAACAAATTCTATAACATTTGTAAGTTTTCATTAAATAAATTTTATTTTATCAGTTCGTCGGCTAATACTCGGTAACTAATAGAGCCTACTTAACCGATAAAGTTTTCATTGAAGGTTCAGCATATGAACTACTACCGTGATTTTTTTCAAATTTCTAAACATAAGACTTTCGGAGATAGAGGGGGGGACCACCGTGCAAAACGAAAATTAACACGATAAATGTAAATAATTCCGAAACGGATCATTGTATCGAAAAATGATCTTTCTACACCCTCAATGTTTTGAAGAGACCTATCTAACGATACACCACAACATGGGGTGGGCGCGATCATTAACACTTTACATGTGGGAAGGCATCCTAAAAATTTTTTTTTTCAAAATTTTGTTCCAGCACTTTGTAAACATTGTTAATATGGTGTATACATACCAAATTACAGCTTTCTAGCATTAAGCGTCTAGGCGCTAGACCGCGGACAGGCATACAGACAGACAGAGAAACTATAAGGATTCCTTGTAGTTTACTACGGAACGTAAGGGTGCGGTGCGAAGGGCCCGTCAACGCGTCTCACATATCAAAATGGTTGAATATGGATGAATTTACAAATTACTTTTTACAATACATTTTTTTTTTACTGAATGCTAGACCATTATTTCCTTGCTAAAACGACCATATGTAACCTATAAAGTCATGTATTAAAAGGAAGTTCATTAATCAATTAGGACCTTATAGATGTAGCATTAGGCAATTTAAGTTATTTCATTATTGATTTATTCCATTTTTTCGTGTTAATTAACGTAATATTGCTACAATTAGGTCTTTAATAAATAATCTAATCCCCCAAGTTTACACGCGCCTTGAAAATTAACGTAAGATACTCTACATATAATATCATCTACATATTGCCTTGTTTTCTCAATTGGAACAAAACTAATTTTGTGAGTAGAATTGAACTCGACCTAATTTTCATTAATTGCCACCCTTCGCCCTTAATATATAACCAGCCTCATTTGAGTTAAACGCCAAATTCTTGCTTTGCATAAACTAATTGGGCACACTAGTTAGTATGATCGAAGTAGTTAGTACACATGAACTTGCGCCATTTGCCATGAACACGCTCCCGCGTAGTTTTTCCACCACTTGGAGCAAGATATATAAATCATGTTTATCATTCAAATGAGTTCGCAACACCGCCCAGCGCGTACGCAATGTCTGTCTTACCATTACTCCAATTAAGTATATCTGGTTTAACTGGAGTAATGGTGAGTTGCATAGATTACTTTAAAGAACGATGACTGGCACTCTCAAATTAGAAGAAAAAATAGAAAGTTTGTGACTACTGGGGCTTAAATTTCAGCAACTGACAAAATTTGTCGAGCGAGACATCGGATATAAAAAAAAATACAATAAAAGTGTAAACATATATTGGAAGAACACATATGGTCTACATAATCTATAAAAAATATGTTATAAGTAAGAAAGTAATGTTTGTTACTCAACATCTAATTGGTATGCAAAATTTTCCGAGCATGGCGAAAAACAAACATAATCGTACAAAATTGAGAGCAAGTACATTGTATTATCGCGAAGTGGAACGCCGATGCGTCGTGACGTAAGTAATTATCGACCCGCTGATTATTACGCCAAACACTCAAATAATTATGGTACTTATATGAACATGTCACCCACAACACACGACAATCAACCTTTTGGTCCAGAAGTTTTCAGAAAAGGCCAAAAATACTTTATCCTGTAGGCCCTCGCGGACACTTAGACACTTAATTTACAAGATATAGGTAGTCTCATTCTGTATAAAATATAAAACAAATAAGCTACTCTAAACAACCACGATTTCGGAATGACCACTGGGTAAAAGAAATGGCAAAACACAGTTATGGCCTTTTTTGTCATTCAATTTAGTTTTTTTTACAATGTCCACCTAAAACATATAGTATTCAAAAGAATACACAATAAACAAAATACGCGGAATGCCATATATAAAAGTGGTTTAAAGTGGTGGTGGTAGTGGTCTAAAGATCAGTTCTGATACCTGGCTGATACAATGGCGAATAACTTTACTTTGGGCTTAATATCAGATGGTCTTGCGATTCATCTAAATTCTAGGTAGATAGATAGAATATGCTTTATTTGCAATACACAGACAAGTAATACTACAGTAAATAGTGAAAATTACAGACTTTCATGCGTGCAACAAGGCGGCCTTATTGTTGAAAGCAATCTTCCATCAAGTTCATATGAAAAAACGATTTCCTCTAAATAAAACGAAACCTCTCGCAGCAAAAAGGTTGTATGTCTGAACACTATAAACTGAAAAATTACCACTCGGTTTTCATGCATTTTTTGCTAATGGAAAAAATCATTCGTGCGAGATTTTTACTTTATAGTTTTATTTTTTTTTATATAATAGAAATTAGAACATTGACATAAAATTGAATCCTATCATAGGATTTCTCCCAGCACATTGCTTTTTGCAATATATTTATCACTAGATAAATACGCCAAATTTAGAGTTTCATGAACATTATCCATAATATGGCTATAGATAGATATTATTGGAGCCGTAGCATCATTTTGGGGGCAATTTGGGCATAATAACACGCGTATAACTCGTTATCCTTATTATATGGATGTAGTTATGCAAAAAGGATCCATTACGCGATTTTTTTTAAATTGGAAATTTTTAGACCGCTCTGAGAGTTATAAAAAATTCTTCATAAAGAACTGCGCTCTTGTCGGTGTGTCAGTCTCCATTTTCCCGCCTAGTGCTAGTCATACTGAAAAACCAGTAACATGTTCAAGACGAGGGTGTCGAACGACTCCACTCTCCCGAATTCACATGTTACAATTTGGAGGTAAGACATCCGACGGAACGGAACGAACGATCCTTAGATCCCTCTTTTAGCTCTTCATCTCCTTTTTCTTTGACCAAAAATGGACGAAATGCGATTACAGTGAGAGCCATACTATAATGTGTTATTAACTTTAAAATATTTTTGTTTCTCCGATTGGATCATTATTGTAAGTCCACATCCATTTTTTTATGCCACAAAGGTGGCAAACAAGTATACGGCCCGCCTATAGACGCTTGCAATACCGGGGGTATCACTGATGCGGTGACAATCCTCCCAACCCCCCCATGTGGAGCTCTGTTACTTCCCTGTTTTTTCCATCTGTATTTTACATACCGTTATCATAAACATTTTATAGCGTAACTAGGCATCGTAAAGTTGTGTATTTTTCTTTGCTATTTGGAAAACTTTTATTGTTATAAGATTACAGAAGTTATGTATAGCGAGTACAACGTTGTTTATTCAATAATATTCCGATCAATCACGGTAGCCCATTGTGCCTTTGTATTCAAATGTTATTGTAACATAGTTAAACTTAAATATTAAACAGCTTTAACAAACCACATTTAGTTTATACTATAACTAGAGAAACCCGCGCAACTTCGTTTGCGTTTATCCCGCTTTCCCGTGGAAATTTCAAAAAATCCTTTCTTATCGGTTGCCTACATCACACACCCAAATTTCAGGTCTTTAAGGTCAAGACAATACATTTTCACATGCATACATGATTATTTTTCTATTTAAATACTTCTCATTACAATCTTTGGAGTGGCCGTTTATGAAATAGGCTAGCCCGACCGGTTAAGTACCACCCTATTACAGAATATTGACGTGAAGCAGCAATGCGTTTCGTTCGGAGAGTGAAATATCCGAAATTCTTGTTTGCCACCTTTGTGGTATAAAAGAATCTAACTCGTTCCTTGTACTATTTCTCGCTTTTTCCTATAAGTGAGAAGGAGACAATATCAATATGCCATTTAACCATTGACCAATTTAACTTGACCCCTGTCAAATATTATAAAATTTAATATTTAATTACACTTCCGGACACTTGAATCGAGCCACCCAGCAGTTTCAACTTTGATTGCTGGTAACTTAACAAAAGTATATGATCAACGAAAAAGTTTTTATGCAATTTGGAAGCTGGTACACTTTACATTAATAAGGTATACTTAATTCCAAATTTAAATTTCAATAACTTGATAAAATTACAATTTTAAGTGAAACTTGTCCTGTATAACCTTTCTCAAAGACAAGACTCGGGTTGAATTTTGAAGAAAAAAAAAGGAATTATTGGAAAAAAAAAATATTCAGTAACTTGTATTGCCTCCGAGAGCGTTTATGATTGCAGTCATGCGATTTGGCATGGAGTTAATCAACGTCATTATGAAGTGTTGTGGAATATTCTCCCATTCCTCCTCGATAGCAACTCTCAGCTCTTCCAAAGTTTGTGGTGCTGGTTGGTGAGCTCGAACACGCCTCTTTAATTCGTCCCATAGACGTTCGATGGGATTCATATCAGGGGCTCCTTGCTGGCCATTCCATTGTCGTGATTCCAACATCATGAAGGTATGCCCTGACGATTCCTGCAGTGTGCGCTCTTGCATTATCATGCATAAAGATGAAGCCTTGGCCTACAAATCCAGCATATGGCATCACATGAGTCTCTAGGCAATGGTTAATGTATCGACGGGCATTTAGTGTTGGTAGACGTGGTCCTGTCACAACCTCTAGCCCAGTTTTACCATCGGCAGATATTCCTCCCCAGACTATCCACGAGCTCCCGCCATAACTCACTCTCTCTTCAATACAACACTAACAAAGCGCTCTCCCCGCCTTCGGTAGACCTTCCTCCTTCCATCATTACCATAAAGCATAATCTTAGTCTCATCAGTAAAGAGTACCTTGCTCCATTGGCGTTGAGTCCAATGCAAATGTTCGCGTGTAAACTGTAAGCGCGCCATTCGGTGAGCTCTTGTCAGTTTCGGCCCGTTGGCTGGCTTATGTGGGCTCAGACCACGTTCTTTAAGTCTTTGTCTAATTGTTCGCGCGGAAACAGCCACTCCATGAAAGTCTCGAAGCTGTTCTTGGATCTGTACAGAGGTGAGGTGACGATTTCGTAAACTGGTTGTCGCGATAAATCGATCCTGTCTTTCTGAAGTTACCCGAAATCGCGGTCTTCCTGGACGGCGCACGTATACACCAGTGTCGAGGTATCGATGGTTTACCCTTTGCACAGCAGAACGGCTTAAAGAAAGCTGTGATGCTACATCGCGCTGATTTCGGCCCGACTGTAGAAGCGCCACAGCTTGCGCGGCTAGAAGAGGCGGTGTATCCATAATTTTAACGTTTAAATGGCTCAAATTAAAAAAACAACAATTTTACGAGGTCTTAATTTCAAAACAATTACGGTGAATTCAAAATTATGGAGTTAAATAAAAAAAATATGTTAATTTAGATCAACTTTTCTTTTCAAAAGAATGCACTAATTTGGATTTTGTTTCGTTTTTCCATTTGATAAATTCAAAATTGGAACAACAGCACTTCAAAATCATTATGAATATACCAGCATCAAAACTGCATAAAAACATTTTGATTAACTTAAGAATATTTTTATGTTCTATGTCATTACACATAAAAATGTAGGGTGGCTCGATTCATGTGTCCGGAAGTGTACTTACTGTTTAATATCGATGAATATGATTCAGTCCGCTTTATACATAGTTAGAATTTTAGCTGTTTTTCCGAGATCACAAATAGTACGACGACCTACGACGACATTATGAAATCATTTTGTTTGAATATTCACAATTTATAAAAATATTACATGACAGATGACATACTTCACTTCACGAATGTGTCAAAATGAAATGTAATTGAAATCAAACGCATTATGGAGTATGAGTATTGATATCAAATCGAAGAAAATTACCCACAAAATACATATTTTTAAGAATTTCAATAAAATAAGAATCACGTCTTCCATCAATTCTCTTAAACAATTTTTATGAAAAATTTGAAGTAGATTGGACCAAGGAATCAAGTTGTCCCATAGTAACTTTACCCCCCTTTTTCACCCCCTTAGAGTTCGAATTTCGAAAAATCCTTTCTTATCGGACGCCTACGTCATATAATAGGTCCACCTGCCAAGTTTCCGATTTTTACGATGAGCGGTTTAGGCTGTGCGTTGATTCTCAGTCAGTCAGTCAGTCAGGACAAAGCATTTTATATATATAGATGAAAATACGGATTAATCTTAGGTATGGAATAATCTTAAGAGTTATGGAAAAAATATAACAGCGCGAAAATAAAATCACGTCCGTGTCTCACTTAGATGACGAAAATCACTTCTCTTGGACCCAGAAAGGTTGCTTGCTTGCATGAATTTTGTAGAAGCTCTTAAGGCCACTCCTAGAACAGAAAATAAGAACGTAGGCTACGTTCTTATTTTCTGTTCTATGATAAAATTAACCACTTCCTCCCACGCCCTTCAGGCACCTCAAATTACTAAACGGACGAGGAAAGGAGTGACGTCAGTTTAGTGGCCTTTTACAGCTCCACCTTGCAAGGCTTGGCCCACGGGTATGTTATGATTAAGTTATTGAAATATGATTTTGATGGCCATTTTGAATACTTTACTCCCACTTAAAATTCCGAAGCCCTGATAATTGTTCACTTATCCGTGTTTGTACTATTTCTGCTACATACGCTTTTTGCAAAATGAAACGAGAATATTATGTTGCTATTAAATATTACTATGACTATTTTGTTTCATTAAAAGAATTACGTTTTAGAACAAAGAATAAAATGTATATTATTATGATTTTATTTCATTGCATCGAATAATAGAATTGCATTTTTACGGAAAAGCAATTTTCCCAAGCACAGCGGTTCGCCAACTAATTGAGCTCTATACGTTTCCGTTACTCAGATTAATTGTGATCTTTAGTTTGTTTACAACACAATTCGTATCCTCGGAACATCTGTGGGCTTCGGTTCTATTAATAGGAGAATAGCTTAAGACAAAAGGAAGCATTTCCCGAAGAAAGACGAAATCGAGAATGCTGGAATTAATGTGTGAACGACAAAGACTAAATGTTTACTACGAGTTACTAGAAATGTTTATATACATACAGTAGCTATTACAGAGTAGAATTCACAATTAACTGAGAGGCTCCGTATAGCTTATCTGCCAGATAATTTGTTGAAAAATCATACATAATTAATATTTGTGTTTTTACACTCTGCCCAACAAAAACAACGTAGATATCAGCATTATTTTTAATATCTTGTAAAAGAATCTGGTGCCGTTTTTGTGACGAATATTGGTAATATTATGCTTGTTATCTACGAGTATTTTTTTTTTATTATTTAATTCAGTTCTTATAAATTCTGTGTTTGCTACTAATTTTTCCGACGTACGTTTTATCTTTAGAATATTTCTATATCGTTTCTCCTCAGCATAAGCTTTGCTAATTTAAGCGTCCGGGGAATAATTACAGGATGCATAAAATTCTACCAAATGATGAGAAATAAAAACTAGTTTTATAAGTCTGACATATCAACTCCATTATCCGTCCATGAGGAACAGAAGAAAATATGTTGAACTTCTAAATTTTTTTTAATAAAATTCATACCTACTCAACAGAAGACCAAATTTCAAAAGACGTCAAATTATCAACCTATTGATAAGCAGTGCGTCGCAGGCGTGGTAACGCGGTTACGGGCGAATTTGTACGAGCGTTCACGAGGCAAATTTTGCGTCCACAAGCATCGCGCGTATTCGCGTTTTGTGTGGATAAGGCAAGAATAACAAAACAATTTGTTGTTACGATTAAACCATCGCGTTAAAATATTTAAATGTTAAAATAATAAGTAATATATCCTATTAGAATGGCCTACATTTGTATTTAACAAACTGATTAGCATTGATTTATTATATTTATCATTTGGTTTAGGTAGTCTGCCCATTAAAGGTCTAAATAAAAAGACAAACTGTACAATAAGTTCTAATAATATTTTCAATGCCATCACACCAAAAATATACACGGTAATAAGCGTACAACTATAAATATGTCTTATTGAATAACGTATATTGGGTTATTTCTCAAACTTGTAGAGTAATATAAGTAGAAATAAACTATATAAATAAAAAATCATTTACATTATGAATACTAACTAACATCACTCATGAAGAACTTAGAAAAGTCTTGGAAATCCTGCAAGATGTATTATGTGTCCTTAACGTGAGAAACGTTGAATATATTCGATTCACTTGTTCAAGCAGAGAGACCGTCGCGAAGACATAATATTCGGGTCAGTTTTGTTATACGTGCCAGTCCGAATATGTGTGTCGCAAGACTTGCAAGCACTAGCCTTAAGAAAGCATAGAGTTATGAATTTTGATGTTAATAATATTTGTAACTAAACGACGTATGATTGAAATTAGCTCCCTAGCAATGCTAATTACAATTGTTATTAAACATAATAATATATATTTTGCTTAATTAAACCCATTTCTGATGTGAACAGCCAATTACTTTGTTTGATTGACTATTCATTCATTATAAAAGCGTATTGGTAACAATTCGTTTTTATTGAAATTTGTATAATATTCGTATTAAATTTCGTAATGTTATAAAAATAGATATTATACTCTTAATAACCTAGTGGATAAGGAACTAGTTAATTAATGGAATAAATTTCTGGCCCATATCCTGGTACCCACCATGTACAGTCAGGAGCACGTTGAGTATTGTAGTACAATTTTGGCTCTTATGACATAGAACTTAAGAATGGTACATTCTATTTCAGCAATGTCGGCTGCAGAGAAGGCTGTTTAGGGGGTCAAGTTTTTGTAAGGGTCAGGTTGATTGTAAAAAAAATATCACTTGCTCGTCGATGAAGAAAACATCGTGAGAAAACCTATAAAACTTTCCTCCCTATGTTGTGTAGTTCTGATACTATAATAATATGTAAAAAACAATATTTGATTATAGGTTTAGACAGCAGAACCTGCGAATCCTATTGAAACGGAATAACGCTAGGACTAATACGTCCATAATCATGAAAGTTCCGATAAATATAATATTTTAATTTAATATTTTCAAACACACTATGGTTTTAAAATAATATTATTTGATATACTTACCAATAAACTAACATATCCATGTATACTGTTATAAGCCTTAATAACATCTCTGAAATCACCCTCACAATATCCACAAGTGTCAGGTTTCAATGTGAAATTCAATTTGTTCTTTGCATCTCTCATCATCTTGACCAGTGTACTTTCGAAGTCATCACTAGCGCCTCCCCTTGAAGCCTGTTCTCTGAGCACAGATAATATCTGCGTTTCATTGATGCCACTATCCGATGAGTTGCCAGACGCGGCGAGTATCTCTTGGAATATATCCAAAAGTGTCTGTGATTTTTTAGACATCTTTATACGCTATATCAGACCACCTGCCTAGTTTTTGGCTGCAAATAAATATTACCAACACTCATCCGGGATTCATTTTTGTTTCACACCCACTGCATCTGAAACAAATTTTCTTATTACAAATCTTGTTTTACGTCTATTTGGAATTTAAATTTTATCAATGACTACCATATCTCAATCGCAATGCCGTAGATTTCGGTTCATATTAAATGGGACTCCCCAGTGACAGTTAGTCTTAGGTAGTAGGTACACTACCTAAAAGACTAACTGTCACTGGGAAATCTCACCATCAAAGTTTATACAAAGAAACAGAGAGATAAGTACTTTTTTCTGATGTTCATAGGCGGTGGTAACCACCTTCAACCAACAAAAGCAAGTGAAGTCCCACTTGCTTATTTGCCGCAGGCAAGTGAGGACTATCTCGATGGAATGAGTTAGTATCATATCGGTGCATTTGTAACTCACCTATATAGGGATGGAGGAATGACATAAAATACCTATTTTATGTCTCCCTATATATGTGATTGCTATGTCATAAAAAATATTTGGAGGAAATGTTAAACCTAAAGTAGAAAAACACCAGATGACTTGTGAAATTCTGTGAATAGGATAAATTTACTAAACTATTATATTAAGGAACAGTTAAAATACTGATACTGAATCACCAGTAAATTTTCAGCGGAGCTTCACAAGATGTCAGAAATCTAAACATATGAAATAGTTTATTCCGCTGCCCTGTGATTTATTTGAAAATTGAAATTCTGCAGTTTGCTTTTAGAGTACTAAAGTGCGATCAGATTGTTTAAATTCAAATGAAGCGACAAGAGCTGAAATATTTTATGTATTCAACCCAGATACTCACAAAATTTCAAAGACGTCCTATGTACTCACTCATAGCTAAAATTACATTATTTAAAATAGAACTAATTTCTCATTGACATTTCGATCATGAAGTTTCGCTGACGAGGTCTCAATGTGATTTCATTTATATATTAACCGTGTATTAACCCCTTTAGCTATTTATGTATATTCTTTTTTGTAGCGATGCAGTCGCGCGTTTTTCGCGTTCGAATCGACCAAAGATGAGTTTAGCCGAACTTTGTTGAATCTTTGTCACTTTCACACTTCATTTAATTATAGGAGAATATACAGTGACAAAACATCCTGATTATAAACAACAGGACACTATTACTGATTATGATATCGATAGACTCTTCGAAAATAATTATTTTGAGCACTAATCTGAGTAATAATGAACGTGTAAGTCCACAGATTTTAGATATACATGGTAAACAAAGCAGCGATTGTCCCAAAGATTCGTGGATTTGCCTTCAATTGTTGAAAGAGATTTACGGCTTAGGACACCAAGCTGGTACAGATTGCGTGTTGTTTGAGATTACTGAGAAACAACTTGTAGGTTTCCTGGGACAGGATTAGATAGTCTTAGTTCCATATGGAATGGGAAAGAAACAAATCTTAGATGATGAATAGGAAAATAGATTTGCTAATTAGTGTAAAAGAAAGTTTCAAGTAATATCCAGTTTGTCTGAGGTCGTAATAGATCGTTTTGCTTAAAAAATACTTTGGCTTCGACTTAGTAAGTTACCATTACGATCGTAACCATTTCAAAATTCGAGATGAAAATAAATATCACCAGTTTTGTCTGTATTTTTGGCCCTAGCTCCTTATGGATTGTAATTATGGCCTTAAATATTATGGTTTTTAATAATATGCCAATTATAGAATTTTTATGTTATAGTAGTTAATATTATGGCAAGTCTGTTATAGATTTTCATATTAGATTTTTTTAAATGTTATGCCACCCACTTACTTTCTATTCTCCAGTATTCTCAAATCTGTAATTTGTAGGTGTGTTATGGCGTTTACTGTAGGCGTTATTCTACGACTCTTTGAACTTTCTTTTTTGTGTGAATGTAGCTTAAAAATAACATTTAATTTGACTAAAATAACCAAAGTTTGTAACTCTTATTTCAATAGAAAAGTTTATATCCAAAAATTTGTATAGATGATTATCGACTAACTTATCTGTCAAAGTTGTGACCTTTACAAACTTATTATCCCCGAGCCGAGACTATTAAGTACGCTTGAAAGTCTCACGTGATTGACAATTTCACTTGATAGGAGACTTGACGCCCTTTGACGGTGTCATCAAGTGCGCACGCCACAGACGCCTACCGACCTGTCCCGTCATTTAAAATTTCTATCAAGTGCGATCAGGGCCGTTCACCGCTTGACTGTAGCATCAAGTCATCGCGGTAAATTTGCGGTAAACGATCAATATTCGCTTCAATCACGTAGATTTTTCAAGTGCACTTTATCGTCTCGGGACTCTCGGGGAACCATTACATACCTACTCTTTCCTCGTTCCGCATACCTAGGGCACGGTTTCGTATAGTTTATAGGACTGTGCTAGTGCCTAGTACATCACTAACGTGCGCATAAATTTACACGTAAGCATTCGCGGCGAAATCACACTTAGATAGAATCTAACTTGTATGATTGCCAAGTCTGGTACAGGATCTTTCTTCAAATTAGTACTTTCTCATACAGTATTGCAAAGTTTTCACAAAAGTTGGGAAAATAAAATTATCTTTCAATGTCATTAAGTCTCACGCCATCTCTTTTTTTCCTCTTTAGTTTGACAGTGACAGCTATAATTTAATGTGCCAAAAACTGGCTGAATGTCTGGCGGCCGGTTTACGAGGTTTATCTGTAAGAAATTGCTTTATTTTATATGCTCTTTATTGATAAATAAACAGAGCAATAAGTATAAGAGGTCTAATTTTGATTTAACGACCAATGGCAGACGTAACGGCCTATAAATAAAAATATTAGCGGTAAGACAACAGCATAGTATCTATTTCATTGCTAACAAATATGGACAAGTTTTTCATTAAGCCTAAATTTTTTTTGAATGGAGAAATTTTGACTTTATTTTGCCTAATGGTAGGATGTGTAGACACAGTGTGGAAAATACAAGATTTTTTGTTTTTATTTTGTTTTTGTCAAATTTAATACTCAATTATTCCGCAAGAAGTATTTGGAATGTACCGTTGTGTTAGCATTGTTGAGAATAGAACTGACAGATACTGTAACTTACGAGTTACTTATTTAATTTTCGCTTTTCAACAAAAATGCTAAAATGTGACTATAGACTGGAAGCACATGAGTAAATAAAACCACGGAACTGGAAGTACTGGAACCCGTGAAAAATAAAAATATTGTTTTAGTATCTACC
Organism: Endotricha flammealis; assembly: GCA_905163395.2. Taxonomy (NCBI): domain Eukaryota; kingdom Metazoa; phylum Arthropoda; class Insecta; order Lepidoptera; family Pyralidae; genus Endotricha; species Endotricha flammealis. Next base: position 8,284,457 of record LR990870.1, on the reverse strand, counting down.
TGAGCTTTGTTTTTCACTCAAATGCGTACAAAGACGTCTTGCGTCGCAACAAAACAAATTAAAATTCTAATCGCTCACGCTTTGACGTAATTTCCATAAATCTTTGCTATTAATAGAAAGTCATGACGATTTCTTTAATATCAATCCTTTGGTTACGTTCTGTTATAAATTTTGATTAAAAGATTACTAGACTATTCATTCCGTTGATGCCAATCCTAATAATAAATAATCTGATATTTACTAAATAAGAAGGACTGGAAAACACGAAATAACATTTTAGACAAGTTTTCCATTAATCGATTTCATTCTATGTAATAGAAAGTAGGGTCGCCTTATACCTAGATGGCTTTCGTTACGAATTGTTGGTGAAAAAGAACATTTGGCCCTGTATTTAGACATTTTTTCGCGTCGTCGTCGCATTTCGTAGTACATTGAGAGATAAGTTAGCCCATTAAAGTGGTATTCTACTTCTCGTGATGACATGCTTCCACAATTTTCATCAAAACTAATTATTTGCATTAGCCAAGACAAAGTTCAAGAATATCTATTCTTTAAACTCTATACCTCAAGAGACGGGCACACAATATTTTTTATTACAGGACATTGATGATTTGACGCGTTAACGGTTCTTTCAAGGGGTTTACTGCCTCCACGCCATTCACGACACTATAAATTTCCAGACACTACTAGGGGATTAAAGAGAATTTCTTATTAGAAAAAGGTATTTTTACAACTCATAGTTAGACTTAAATGAAATGTCGGACAATATGGCTCGGTCAAGGGTTTGAACGTCAATATGACCCTTGGGAGCAAACGTCTTATTTGGCACTCGCCATTTTCCATTACAGTTCCACTGTCTTGGCAAAGATGCTTTAGAACATTATTAAAAAATATAGCTTTTATTGTTAGGTCAGTAGTACATTACGAGTAGGGACACAAGAGCAATCGTTATTGTAACTTATTAGAGACATTTTTTTATAACAGATGAAATAGAGCTAGCGGGTCTCCAGGGGCCCGATTCTACTAAACAAATGCACCAATGGACTCTCAATAGTGTCTCAATCGTGTCTCAATAGAATGCCGATAGTGTATCAGTAGAATAGTTTTTGACATTTGTTATGGACTTAAACAATAACATAATGTTTAAGTCCATAACAAATGTCAAAAACTATTCCACTGATACAGTCAGTATCGACATTCTATTGAGACACCATTGAGAGTCCATTGGTGCATTTGTTTAGTAGAATCGGGCCCCTGGTGGTAAGCAATCTCCGCCGCACTTGGACATCCATGACTACAAGAATCTGGGATGCCCACCTATACAGGAGGAAGGAATGGGGAAGGAAACCAGAAGCAGTACGGGTTAAGCTGGTGGCTCTCTAACTCACGCCCTGTATATTACCGATTTTAATAAAGAATTCATTCAATAGTTTGTGACAATATGTTATGCAATAGACAGGTCCTTAGCTCAAGAGAATTAATACAATTTCTTAACGCTCACGAACTCGATGATGGCTCCCTTCCTTGTTAGGAAGATAGATGCCCACTTATGTACTGGCTCGGTTAATAGTAAAATGGCTCTCACTACAATAAAAAGGCGAAGGAAACACCTGAGCACCAATTTAGTTTGCACGCTGCTGCAATCACTGTATCTATGAGGACTCCATTTGAACAAATAATAAAAATAAAGCCTCTTTGTTTATTTATTCTATAACTGTACTACTGTTAAGTATTATAATATTTGTGACTGTACTAAAATTCACATAACCAATAAATAATTATATAGGGACAATTCATACAGATTGAGCTAGCCCCAAAGTAAGTTCGAAACTTGTGTTATGGGATACTAACTCAACGATATTATATTTTATAACAAATACATACATAGATAAACATCCGAGACCCGAGGCCGATCAGAAAAAGTTCGTTTTTCATCATGACCCGACCGGGGATCGAACCCGGGACCTCCTGGGTGGCGGTCTGGCGTGGTAACCATTGCGCCACGGAGGTCGTCAGAACTATTCGAAAGCAGCTTCCATCACAATTCAAACTCACTCACGCCATTACCGAACAAAACGCAATAATTTCCAATCGAGTATATTATTTACTAAGATAACCACTAAATAGCACAAAAACTTTTTCGCTAACTTTCTACGAAAACTAACAAAAAGTCCAACCATTCTCTCCTATTTTAGTAAACACACACATCCTGATCACCACATCCTCTTTTCGTATTTTATTTAACTTGTCCAACTCAATTAATAGTAATTGATAAATTTGTTTGTTTATTTTTTATTATATTTTAGAATTAGTAATTGAATTAATAATAAATAAATATTTATCTTCTTTTTTTTAAATTATAAAATAGTCCACAAACGCTTGAAAGAAATGTATGGATAAAATACATTCTTAATAGGAATACATAGTAGACTAGAAGTTAACTAGCCTCACTTGCCGCACAGTCATCGGGCACGTCTACAACCCAGCAAACAAAAGTAACTTGTTTTAAGTTTGGACATAATTTAATTTTAATGTTATTTTAGTTTTATTTTAATGTTATTTTTTATGTAGTAGTTTATTAGCTTCCTTTATTTGAATAAAATAAACTTTTTATCTAATATTAGAGAATTAAATCGTCTGTGGCATAATATTTTTCAGAATGTCAATTATGAAAAAACCAAAGACTGGCAGTCATAAATAAACATATGGAAAAAGTCGAAGATATTATTTTTGTCTTTGATAGCAGTCGTAATTATTAATATGCTATTCAATATTCTACCTACTGTATACCTTTAGAAGTCGAACAAAATCAAAGGCGAAAAATGGGGGCAGCAAAATTTTTCTAATTATTAGAAACATATGAACTACTAGTAAAATACTCGCAACTTCGTTTGCGTGTATCCCGCTTTCCCGTGGGAATTTTGAAAAATCCTTTCTTAGTACATACATACTAGTTGTTAGGAACCTACATTCCAAATTTGGAATCTCTAGACCCAGCGGTTTAGGCTGTGCGTTGATATATAGTTAAGTTAAGTCAGTCAGTCAGGAGTTTGAATTTTATATTATAGACTAGCTTCCGCCCGCGGCTTCGCCCGCGTGGCCTAGTAACAATTAGCATATCTTTCTTCAGAAACAAATTCCGGTCCGGCACGGCCCGGTACGGTACGGTTCCATCCGGTCCGGTCGTGACATGACAAATTTGGCATCTCTAGACCCAGCGGTTTAGGCTGTGCGTCCCTTCTCAACTTCGTTTGCGTATATCTCGCTTTCCCGTGGGAATTTTGAAAAATCGTTTCTTAGTACATAGCTAGATGTCGTAAGGAATCTACATGCCAAATTTGATATACCCTCGCAACTTCGTTTGCGTATATCTCGGTTTCCCGTGGGAATTTTGAAATATCCTTTCTTAGTACACCCCTAGACGTTGCCGTCGTAAGGAACCTACAGTCCAAATTTGGAATCTCTAGACCCACCGGTTTGGGCTGTGCGTTGATATATAGTTAAGTCAGTCAGTCAGTCAGGACTTTGAATTTTATCTATGAAAAAAAATTCGGTCCGGTCCGGTTCGATCCGGTCCGGCACGGCCCGGTACGGTGCGGTTCCTTCCAGACCGATCAGATCTGATCCGTTCTGGTCCGGTCCGGTCCGTTCTGGTCCGGTCCGGTCAATCTGGACCTTAAAAGGACCCTACATGTCAAATTTGTCATCTCTAGACCCAGCGGTTTGGGCTGTGCGTCCCCTCGCAACTTCGTTTGCGTATATCTCAGTTTCCCGTAGGAATTTTGAAATATCCTTTCATAGTACACCCCTAGACGTCGTAAGGAACCTACAGTTCAAATTTGGAATTTCTAGACCCATTGGTTTGGGCTGTGCGTTGATATATAGTTAAGTCAGTCAGTCAGTCAATCAGGACTTTGAATTTTATCTATGAAATAAAATCCGGTCCGGTCCGGTTCGATCCGGTCTGGCACGGCCCCGTACGGTGCGGTTCCTTCCAGACCGATCAGGTCCGATCCGTTCCGGTCCGGTCCGTTCCGGTCCGGTCCGGTCCGGTCGGTCTGGACCTTATAAGGACCCTACATGTCAAATTTGTCATCTCTAGACCCAGCGGTTTGGGCTGTGCGTCCCCTCGCAACTTCGTTTGCGTATATCTCGGTTTCCCGTAGGAATTTTGAAAAATCCTTTCTTAGTACATCCCTAGACGTCGTAAGGAACCTACAGTTCAAATTTGAAATCTCTAGACCCAGCGGTTTGGGCTGTGTGTGGATATACCCTTGCAACTTCGTTTGCGTATATCTCGGTTTCCCGTAGGAATTTTGAAAAATCCTTTCTTAGTACACCCCTAGACGTTGTAAGGAACCTACAGTCCAAATTTGGAATCTCTAGACCCACCTGTTTGGGCTGTGCGTTGATATATAATTAAGTCAGTCAGTCAGTCAGGACTTTGAATTTTATATATATAGATGAAAAAAAAACCGGTCCGGTCCGGTTCGATCCGGTCCGGCACGGCCCGGTACGGTGCGGTTCCTTCCAGATCGATCAGGTCTGATACGTTCCGGTCCGGTCCGGTCGGTCTGGACCTTATAAGGACCCTACATGTCAAATTTGGCATCTCTAGACCCAGCGGTTTGGGCTGTGCGTCCCCTCGCAATTTCGAATGCGTATATCTCGCTTTCCCGTGGGAATTTTAAAAAATCCTTTCTTAGTACATCCCTAGACGTCGTAAGGAACCTACATGTTAAATTTGGAATCTCTAGACACAGCGGTTTGGGCTGTGGGTGGATATACCCTCGCAACTTCGTTTGCGTATATCTCGATTACCCGTAGGAATTTTGAAAAATCCTTTCTTAGTACACCCCTAGACGTCGTAAGGAACCTACGGTCCAAATTTGGAATGTCTAGACCCACCGGTTTGGGCTGTGCGTTGATATATAGTTAAGTCAGTCAGTCAGTCAGTCAGGACTTTGAATTTTATATATATAGATGAAAAAAAAACGGTCCGGTCCGGTTCGATCCGGTCCGGCACGACCCGGTACGGTGCGGTTCCTTCCAGACGGATCAGGTCTGATACGTTCCGATCCGGTCCGGTCCGTTCCGGTCCGGTCCGGTCCGATCGGTCTGGACCTTATAAGGACCCTACATGCCAAATTTGGCATCTCTAGACCCAGCGGTTTGGGCTGTGCGTCTCCTCGCAATTTCGTATGCGTATATCTCGCTTTCCCGTGGGAATTTTGGAAAATCCTTTCTTAGTACATCCCTAGACGTCGTAAGGAACCTACATGCCAAATTTGGAATCTCTAGACGCAGCGGTTTTGGCTGTGCGTTGATACACCCTCGCAACTTCGTTTGCGTATATCTCGGTTTCCCGTAGGAATTTTGAAAAATCCTTTCTTAGTACACCCCTAGACGTCGTAAGGAACCTACTGTCCAAATTTGGAGTCTCTAGACCCACCGGTTTGGGCTGTGCGTTGATATATAGTTAAGTCAGTCAGTCAGGACTTTGAATTTTATATATATAGATAAATAAAACTTAAGACGAGAAGTTTCCAATTGCTTTATTTTGTATGAAAACGTCAGCGAAATTTCGTTTACGCCGCCGTGAAGTCATATTTTTTTTGTTTCTGGTTTTTTTTTTTTGGATTTGAAACTAAAGCCAAATAATTCTAAATACGTCGTTTAACGAATTTTTTTTTAAAAATGTATACCCATATCAACTTAAATTGTATTTTCAAATCTTTATAAATCTGCAAATTAAAACAAGAAACTTAAAAATCTGGATCTGGATAAGTTTAATTTCTTTTTCTAATGAGAAAATTATGACGCTATACGTATACTTAATGTATAATTATTTTTATTTCGCCAAATAATCAAAAATCCCACATTTAGTAGCATAACATTATGGTCGTATTGTGATACTGGTATTTGATTTAGAAAAGGTGTTGTATTTATCGCTGCCAACGTAGGCGTAGGCGTAGCTTTCTTATCATTGTAGATATTCACTTTATTTATACTTACTAAGAAATTATGGTACCTATGTTATACATTTCCGCAAATCTATAGTGGGCGTTTTGTGAACGAGGAAAATTAGGAATACCTTTATTAAGGAACCATTGAAGCAGATTGTTTGCTCTCCTCTCGGGAAGGAAACACCGAATTCTGTCCACATTATCCATCGTATTATGCTATCTCCACGTTTTAGATTACGAGGGTGTATTAAATTTAGATCTAAACCTTTTTTGTTAAGATATTCTTATTGTTTGACGAAAAAAACACGCATTCTGTAGAATATTCGAAGAAGAATATTACCACCGTATTTATAATAGACATATCGCACAACGTCTATAGATCAGCCTTCAGACGATTAAGTAATTTGTACTTCAGATGCAATGATACAGTTCATACTGTACAGGACTCCGGTGAGGGAACAAAATGTCGCGCGACCCGTGAGCCCGTGACCCAATGCTATACTTTGAAAGCCACTGCCGTTCTATCCGCTTGTAGCAGCCATAAGGCTTGGCCGTAAGTCTGAAACATTGGCCCCAATATCATACATACATTTAACATTGACGTCAATGTGTATAAAATTCAGCATTTTCTATTAATTTTCAAATTACTAGCATCGAATAGATACATTTGCAATTAGAAATTTATGAAAACATTTTTTATTTATTAAAAAATTAAATGTTTTTTTTAATGCCTCCCAAGCAATTTCGCTATGAAAATAACTTCTACCAGACGTTAAGCCCACTTTGAAGGGAAGCAGGCCGTCGAGTAGGGATGCATTTAAATTGCAACGGATGACTTGCTTTATTGGTAATTGATCGTCTGTAGGGCTTAATAATAAAATTGTATATTTTATTTTAGATGTAGAACTAGGTACCTAGTCTTTTGTAATTCTAATTCAAAATGACATGACTATTATATTTGGAAAACTATACAATACTTATTTACTACATAAAAGTACTTGTAGCTCATTCGAGACCTAAAATTAGAATTGTATCTGCTTCAGTAATGGGTACCAGTTAATACATACATTTTGTATACAACACCCAAACTCGAAATAAACACAAATGCTTCATATTCATAAATCCTCTACAAATAGAATTTAATTTAGTTTATGTAGGTACTGATAATATAATTTTATACCTTAAAAAGAATATTACATTTTCACTCCAGGTTCTAAACATTCTTCGCGTCAAAATATAAGATTTGGCGTCGCGCTGCGCGCCGCCGCAATACCATTTAGGTTTTATCTGCCCTCATATACTTACTTACACCACGCAGAAAAAGAAAAAATTAAACTAATCCCTTTATTATTTACTTGTATTGAGAAGAGCAGCCTTTTCTTGACTTTTGTCAGAGATGGTGTCTGCGGGCCGAATGGCGGAGGCGGCCCGCGCCCGTCTATCGTGGCAACGCATGATTTAGATCGCGTGTACATTAAATGTTTCCCTCTATGCGCCCACCGAGAAAAACGCTCGCGCCGCCGCCGAGGGTGACGGACGTCTGCGTGCGGAGCGTTAAGTTTATTTGTTTTTACCGCTCGCTGCTCCACGCTAACAGGCAGGCCACGAACTCGCCGCTGCTATAAGCAACACCTTAAGAACATTTTTAAGCCATCTACATCCACCCTTAAACGTAATACCTAAAACCCACCTTAGAAATCTCGTCAGGATTATTTTTACTGCTTACGATTTAAAAATAGAGTTAAAAGACTTTAATTCCAACTAAAACTATTCATTGCCACGTCTTATTTAATAGTAAGATTCTAATATTTTTATGCCATAAAAATCTAAGACTAAATGGAAGAGAGATTTATGGAAATAGTTTTTTGGCCAAGGTAAGCGTAGGCTGACCGAGCATTCACAACATTCTCAAAACGTGAAACGTGCGCTGTGATACAAAAACTAGAAATAAGCTAGACAAATTATAACTCGTCAAAACAAATCACCATCACAAACACCGAAACCGAAGGTTTTCTTTCTATAAAAATAGAAATAGTTCAATGTTTCTGTATTTCGTACTAATATATTAAAAAGGGGAACGTTTGTGTGTATGTTTGTTACTTCTTCACGCTCAAATGGCTGGGTAAATTTTTATGATATTTGGTATGTTAGGTAGCTGATTAAAACATAGGGCACTAGTTATTTTATCTCAAAAAGTACGCGATTGCCATAGGATTTGGTCAAAAGTCTGATAAAGATGGCGCTGCTTTGCATAAAATTAAACGCGGGGCAACACCGCGGGCAGCAGCTAATAAGAGAATATTTGTGATAATAGTGTGTGACAATTTCATGTAAAATGTGTGCAAAATGTTGCACTAAATTGCGTCGCCTTGTGGCTGTCGCAAGTGTGCTCGCGGACAGATTAAGTCATGGTACTTACCTGTTATTTGAAATGGTAAAACTTTTTAGTTATCGTGCCAAGAAATAGTAAGTAATTTATATCGCTTACATCTATATTTTATGACATGTTACTCTGCAACGATATCGCGTTACAATTCTGTATAATTTCAATTTAAAATTAACAGCAAAACCTAATTTGTTCTCTTGAAACTTTCTATTTTACTAACTAATTTGTTAGTATGCAATCCCATTTCATTTAGTATTTAGTTAAAGCTAGTAAAGTCTCTCTAGAATACCTAAACGTAAGAATCAGAGTGGCCTATCCGGTCGCCGAAATGTTGGCAAACTACTACACGTTGGAACGACGACCAGTGGGGGGTCTATCTGTTCAACGACACTCGCTGTCTCACTCATACAAAATAGGAATCGAACTGGACATCGAGTGTCGTTGAATCGAACTAGAATCGGTTCTTGTTACGTGAATTGCCCCAATGGTCAAAATTGCCGGCAGGGGGGGATGAAGAAAGCACAAGACCTAGACGCTTTGGGTGACGAAGAGGTGAAGAAGAAGAAGATGGCATGGTTTGGACACGTTATCTAGATGCAGTCACCTTTACGCCAAGTCGTCAAGTTACATGAAAACACTGAAGCACCTGCAGTTATTACCAATTTTTGGAAGCACACGAAAAGAAGAACACATCACTTTACCTTACCAAGTTCTTTTCTAAAACTCTTCATAACATATTAACGACCTCTGTGGCGTTATGGTTACCATGCCGGTCTCGAATCCCTATCGGGTCATGATGAAAAACTAACTTTTTCTGATTGGCCTGGGTTTTGGATGTTTATCTTTTTTTTTATACCACAAAGCTGGCAAACAAATGGCCCGCCTGTTGGTAAGCATCACCGTAGCCTATAGATGCTTGCAATACTGGGGGTATCACACGCGCGTTGCCAACCCTCCCAACCCCCCAAGTGGAGCTCTGGAGACCTTACTCACCGTAGGAACACAACATGGCCGAGACCAATGCTATTTGACTACGATCTTCTGTAAGGTGGAGGTCCTTCCCCAGACGGGAACGAGACTATTTATGTATTTGGTATGAAATATAGTATCGTTGAATTAGTATCCCATAACACAAGCCTCGAACTTACTTTACTCAATCTGTATAATTTGTCCCTAAGTATATATTTATAAATAGCATTATATACTCTACGAGTGTTATATAAGAATTTATCAAAAGCTATTTGCGTTCGAATATCATCATGATCCGCGATGATTGATGATCAATTAAGCTCTATATATTGACAATTTTCCAAGTGATCAACGCACCCTGCGTTTTATTTTACTCTATATCAACCTGACAAGGTTTTAAAATTTTAATAATGTTGTTACGTAATTCCTTCCTTTAATGAAACTTTATAAAAGCTCAAAGATAGTCTATCTTTCAAAGAAATACCTTTATAGAGGAATGCTTGTTTTATGATTTTATTGTTTGTTACTATTAAATAGTTGTAACGGTTCAATTAATATTTTGAAAATGGGGAGGTTATTATTTTCATTTATTAAAATATTCGATGTGTTAATTCTTTCTAAAATTCCATCCAGCCAGTTTAAGCTTGTATAATGCTAAAACTCTACGACTTACATCCAGTTTCTAAAACCGATTTGAATATTAACTCTACATTAGGTCGCAAGCTACTATTTTTTTTCTGTACTTTGACAGTGTTAACTATAATTTAACAATGCGTATCAGAAACTATCTGTTAAAGTTAAAAATAACAATAATTTTTAAAGTGTTAATTTCTATCGTAGCTAAATTTTATTCTGCCTAACTTTTTCTATAGAGATCGAATAGAAATTCCGACATACAATCACATATTATGGCACAGAGTATTTGGCTTCATTATCGACTGAATACTGAAAACTTTTCCGTCCCAGATTCCGAAATGCCATGCATTGAACAAGCCAAGTTTTTAATAGTTTATGTAGCACTACACTTTCGAAATGTTCGCATTTATACCAAACTAGTTTTCGACTTCGTACGAATGGAATATAAAATAACCTACATAGCTCTAGCTAGAATATTAAATGCCAGGGGAACGTACATCTTAGGTTCATTTCACACGTACCAGCACACACAACAACACCACAACAGAAACACGTGTTCGACTGTTCATACACAAAATAGAAAAAAAAATGTCGTCTTCACGAAATAAGAGGATAAACAAGAATAGACCTGCAGATTTTTATAATAATTACGAATGTTTTCCTTGACAAATCACAATCAATTATAAAATAACAAATTGAATAAAACACGAAAAGGAAAATGGATTGTTCAACCGAAAGTTTATTACTGAGAGTTTTGTAAACCCGTGAGCGTGACTGACACGAAAGTTAATGAATGAAAATTGTAAGAGGCACTTTGCAAGTAACATGAAAAATTCAGGCGTTACTGACTTAGGTCCTTAAAAAACCGGGAAAGTGCGCATCGGGCTACGCCAGGGTATGGTTCCCTATTTTCTACGCTTTGATTGATGAAGTTGAGTACAATGTCCTATTCTATGACATTTGTAGATCATAAATGAAACTAATGAGTTTGTTGTCTATTACTCAGTAACTAATAGCATACTTATCTGTGATTAATTTTCCTGGTAGGTTCACTGTAAAAGTAAACACGAAGTAGAACGAAAGGCTACACTCCCATTTTCGCTCAACTTTGCGAGAGGGATATATAGATAGACTACCTCCATATTATTTTTTTCGAATTTCTAAACACAAACAATTTCAGAGATAGGATATGATAGCAAACGGGTCGTTGTATTAAAAAGATTCTTCCGACATCCCCATCGTTTTTAAGAAAGCTATTAATCGTAATAAAGCTAAGGTATAGGACATTAAAATTCAATAATGCTTCTATAGTAAAAAAAATAATATTATGTTTGAATAAAGATAGATGTGTTTGATCATTAAACTGTATTAAAATGTAAAATAAGTCTAACGATGATATGATATAATGATAATATTAAAAAATTTGAACTTTTTTACCTTACGTTACGTAAATTTTAATTTACCATAGGGTACGGTTTTTGTATCCTGTTTCATTATTACTAAATGCATGTTAATAGATATTAAAAGAGACCTTAAATTTTTTATAAAAATGAAAAGGTCATTCCTGTGCCCTTTGTGTAACCCAATTTGGGCGAGTGTAAACAGTTTGGCGTTTCAATCTCCATTCATTAATATGCAAACGTGTTAAAATTATATCATTTTCCTGTAAACATGTTTTTTAATGTATTTTTTGTTTTATAAATAAAATTCTACACAATCGAATCAAACACGATTCTGCAACCGTTCCCCTAAAGCCTATTCGCCATTGGACAGTTCGTCGACAGGACGATTCTTTTATCAGGTACCAAAGGAAGCTAGGCTTCAACCTACTTGTGTTATGGTTTTAACCATTGATTTAGTATATACTAGCGTACAGGCCGATAGCACACGATAGCGTGTATAGGAAGAATGGTTTCGCCTATCTATCTCGCTCTAACAAACGCGTATGCTATGATCTATCTCAACATTGCCAATCAGCAAGCAAGCAAGCAAGCATTGCCAATCTAACACTAGTATATAATAAATCTATGGTTTTAACCATTGTTAACGTGCCCTCCGATCCGAAGTACGGAAAAGTACACATAATCTTGTTTTGATATTTCAATAAAGAGTTAAGTGAAATATTTTTTTATTGGCTTACGGATAATAAAAGCAATTTTATTACAATTTCTGTTATGAACGCGTGATTTGACAGCAGGAATAGGCTAGATAGAGTCAAATTTTCTACAAAGAGTTAATTACCATAAGGTGTAAACGCAAATTAGTGGTCAAACTACGTGAAAATTGATTACGTATTTGGAGAATCTAATGAAACCACGGGTTGGCAACGCGTGAGCGATACCCCCGGTATTGCAAGCGTCTATAGGCTGCGGTGATGCTTACCATGAGGCAGGCCGTATGCTTGTTTTTTTTATTTTTTTTATGTCATACAGTAGACAAACAAGCAAGTGGGCCACCTGATGGAAAGCGGTCACCGCCGCCTATGGACATCAGTAACATCAGGGGCGCTACCAATGCGTTGTCCACCAAGTAAGTTGGAAGAAAGAAAGGAGGACTGGAAGGGAAAGAAGGAGGGGGAAAGAGGGGATAGGGAAGGAGTTGGGCTTCCGGAACTCTCACTCACCGAATGAAACGCATTGCTGCTTCACGTCGATATTCTGTGAGAGGGTGGTACTTCCCCGGTCGAGCTAGCCCATTTCGTAATAATTGCTCTGCCACTCCAAAAAAAACCTTGGTGGCATAAAAAAACACAGATAAAACAGTCTGTTTGCAGTCAGCGGCATAAACATGTTATCAATTTAGTAGGCACATTGTCATTTATAACATAATAATTACTTAACTTTTAGTGAACATTATCACAAAAAAAATTTTATTTTTATATTTCTAACGGTTTAACCAACCATTTTTTTTTTTTCGAAAATATTTTTGAAAGATAATAAAGACCACTGGGCCGGATATCGAGAGAACGTGGATTCTAGTGATCTAGTCTCACCTGAGGCGGGGAGGTGAAATTTTTCTTCCAAAAATATTTTCGAAATTATCAACAATGTTATAAGTAATGAATTAATGACAGGATACTAGAGTGATAACATATTTATTCCGTCGACTATACTGTTCATTCATCTCGTAGTAAATTAATTCATCATAAAAATCTATTATTAGCCACCAAACATTAAACTTTATGACCTGTATACCACCTTGTAACCATTGTGTTAATAAAAAAGGCATGAATATAATGTTTTCATGACGATTCCACGAAAAAAAATGTGACAGACAATATGCAGTCATCCACCAGTCATCATTTTATAATAATATGTATGATAAACGAACCCCATGCAAAATTTGAGAGAATACAATACAATATTTGTAATAACAAAATTGCACCAAAATAATGTTAAAAAAATTCAATGTGATTTTTGTACTGGATTTACAAAAGGTAAGATACAAAAATACAACAGGCGTTCTTATCACTAAGCAATCTCTTCCAGACAGTTACACTATACTATGGTTTCCATTCTTTTATAAAGGAAATCACATTCTGGTATAAAGAAAATGACCTTTTATGGCGCACTAAGACAAGAAATCTCTCCCTAGGGTTAAAAAGGGATAAAAAAATATCACTGGAAACTTACTAAGCTGGATGCACCAAACATGCAGATTGCACTATTATTCAAAATAGTAATTATGTCAATTTTTTATGACTAAGGTGGCAAACAAGCATGTGGTTGGTTGATGGTAAGCAATCACTGTTAGCCTATGGAAGTTTAGAGTAACCAGTGGAGCACTAATACGTCGCCGACACTTAAGAAATCGCAATGTGATGCTAATTTGTGACGTAAAGATGCTTAGTCACAATTATCTATAATTCAAAATATCTTATAAAATAAATAATTAATAAAATATGAATCCTTAATAATTGTGCCTCTGTCCAGTGGACTTTTTGTAGCTGAGATGATGTAGTGTAAATAACATAAAAAGTAATTTAACTCATAAATATAACTGTTTATTACGATTATAAACACATAAAAAATTAATTAAATATCTCAATATAAATTGAACTCAAATAGAAATATATCTTGAAGTTATAGAATTAAGTACTTACTTGATTACTTGCAGAATTAACTTCGAAAAGTTCATAAAAGTTGTGTAACAGTTTTTTAAAACGATCACTACACACTATGCTAACTTTGATAAACGATTAATTGTATTTGTAACTTTATTTTCATTTGTTTCAGTCAATATCTGAATGAAGTTGTATACAGATTTTCGTAACGTAGAGCGGTGGCCACGACAAGCTACCATGCGAAAACCGACGCGACTGAAAGCAGAGGCGTAACTTGTGGTCTGAGATACTGATTTCATGAACAATATTAGATGAAAATTGATATCAAAACAATAATATTTATTATGGAAACTATCTCCTGTTACAGTGTGCTCCATGATTGGGAGTCTCTTACAGTAATTAGTGAAATAAATACAATAGGCACTGTTTATATTTATCAAATCGTAACGACGTGATCAAAACAAATTGGTATTCAACAAAATTAGCTTAATTTCTTACTTACATTAAATAGGTCACATTTTTTTTTATTATAAATATTTATTAATCATAAGATATTACAATAGTTTTGATTACAATTAAATTGATCATATGAAAAAGCCTCGAACTGTATTTTAAATAATTTATGAAACTATTATATGATTGAAGCTTGCTACCACTGAAGGAGGCCTACCAGCATCATGGTCGAGAAAGGCTAAGAAGAAAGAAGAAAACTATGCTTAAGTTATTTTTCTCATCTGTGAAAATATGAAAAACTAGCTGACCCGAGCCCACTTCGTTGGGCATAATGTAAAAAAGCCTTTTTATTTTTTGGTTTTTTATATAGCCTATGACACTCAGCAATAATGTGGCTTTCTATTGGTGAAAGAATTTTTAAAATCGGTTCAGTAGATCCCGAGATTACCCCTTACAATTTAACAAATACACAAACTTTACCTCTTTATAATATTAGTATAGATAAAACTTTAATAATTTAAATTAGCTATTGTTTTCCAAACATTGTTGATGTGTAACTTGTTCCTATGGGAAATTACCAAAAATCTAATCTAAAGTTTCATATTTCTAAATTGAATGCTCTGTTCTTGCATGTTGTTTAATAATTTTTTGATGATTTATTTGAATTTAATTTTTATTTGCATGTTTTGCGTGCAGTGTCTGTGATTGCATTGGAACTTCTTTTTTTTACACACATCACACAGAACAGCGTACTAATATAAAAATGGCTGAATATTAAAAAAATCTTTTAATTTATCACAAGTTGATACAATAAAGTGTAATTATTATCAACTCTCTACTTATTGAAAGAAGCAATTAGTGGTGTAAAAGATCGCTGAAAGAACTTTTTTTATGGTTTTATTTATGTTTTACGGAGATAAGAATCAGCTGTTTTCCTCTCGCAAACTCATTAGAACTTCGCTAGATGAATGAATTTGCAAAATACTTTAAAGTGACTTCATAAGTAAGATATTTAACGTAACTTTAAACACATAATGACAACTTACTAACACTTTGATATTAACGAACCATGAAGTTAATGTTCGTTGAATTTTTCTAATAAAAAGAAAATATTTATATTTTCTAACTAGCGGACCACCCCCGGCTTTGGACGGGTTTTATTAAGAATGTCTATAATGTTTTAATGTTAATTACCTTAGGTAAGTTCCTTTCCAACACTGAAATAATTTTTCATATCGGTCCAGTAGTTAGGACCTATTTAATGCAAGCAGAAAATCAAATCTTTCCCCTTTATAATATTGGTATGGTATAATAGATAAAAAGATCTTTGTTTCTACCCTGCTACTTTAGTTTTCTACCCTAGCATACCCTAGTTACCTCTTTCTTTGGGTTGACTGAACCTTTCCTATAGCGGTTCCAGCTTATTGCGTATTAGTAAAGGAGAATTTGGGCTCTTAGTCCGGAATAGGCATTGCCTGGATGACTCATTACTATTAATACGCACTTCAAGGAAGCTTCCCAAACTCTATCAAACTTACTAAATCCATTTACGACAATCACACTAAAATGGTTACTTTGGGTAACCCTAGCTGTAATGATTGTATTTACCAGAGTTTCTTAAACTTGTGGAAGTTTCACCAGTTCCCGCGACCACGCTACTGTTAAGACAGAGAAGGTGGCAGACAGTCAGGTTTTTAGTAAGTATTTATAAGTATTAAGTCGGAAACATACTTGTGGAGGCTACTACAAAACGTAAATCCGATACTTCGGCTGGAGTATCGGAAGAGTTTTAACTTCATAGTTATAATTCTTCCGATACTCCAGCCGAAGTATCGGATTTACGTCATATTTTTATACAAGGTTTTATTACGGTTATTTTAGTAACTAATTCCTTGAATTGTATGCATGAAACACCTTGTACTTTATGATTATTTTAGTAGTTGGTGGAATTATAACCATGAAATACCTTGTATTTCACGCTTAAAATTCTTCCGACAGGTACTTCGGCCGAAGTATCGGATTTACGTTTCGTGAAGAAATGTGAAATTAGACGCGTGCTTGTACCCTTTCCCCTTGTGTCAGTAATCAAGATTTTAAGTGATAGACAGCCAAAGGGTGTCGCGATTTCTCACGATGGACTACAAGAGGATAATATCACAAAAAAATGTTACCAGTGTTTAGACTGCTTTCATTTAAGCTACTGCAATCCGCCTTGTCAAAATTTGGCACTCTGTAACGTATTTCTGTCCTTATCCTGAGAATTTGTCTCAGAGGAAAGCAGCTCAAAATGTTATTATTGTCGTATGAAGCCAATAAGTTATGTTTTCGATAATCCTACGCACCTAAACTAGCTCGTTGTTGTAACTTTAATAAAATCGATTTCATCAAAAGCATAAAATGCAAACGTTTTATTGCAATATAAAGGAAGTCGTTTACCAGAGACGGGTCGGGTTGCGAAAGTATGGTACACTTTTCTATACTGACTGCCGCGCCGCTACGACGCAGTTTCATATAAAATGTATGGCAGATGATCCCGGCCCCCGGCGTGGTTGCGGAAGTATCACCAGTGCCCGCGACCCCGCCACGTGAAGGCGGAGAAGGTGGCAGACAGTCAGGTTTTTAGTCGGTATCCCTTGGCTAGAGAGGTGAGCCTGACAGACCCCCGTCGCTTCCCCAAGTGGCGGGACATGTAAACATGCCGAATTACAGCTTTCTAGCATTGAGTCTGGGAGCTACACCGCCGACGGATAGTCGGACATGGCGAAGCTATAAGGGTTCCTTGTCTGTTTACTACGGAACCCTAAAAAGTATAATGATTAAAGCTTAAAGTAATCTTGACTGTAATTTAATTTAAGTACATAATATTGATATTGTTTAGCTGCGGAAAGGATGTGTGCGTAATAAAAAAAACGTCTGTAACGTTAAAAAATGTAACAGAATTCCAGATAATTAGTCTTATCACTCTAATTAGCAAATTTACTGAAGTACGTATAAATTAAATAGATATGAGAACAAATATAAAATGCACTTGCATTTGGAATACTTTTTAGAATACATTTTGGAATACTCACACGCACTCGACGAGCGATCAAAGTAAGTTTAATTTAAGTATTTTGTCATTCTCATCATATCAACCCATAATCCCACTGCAGGGATACGAATCTCCCTTCAAACGTAGGTGATTAGAGCGTACTCTGCCACGCTGCTCCAATGCGGATTGGCATAGGCCGGCCCTAAGGTCACCGACTTGGCTTAACGACTGTCATCCATCGATAACAACCGGGACCGACGGCTTAACGTGCCCTCCGAAGCACGGAGAAGCTCGAGATAACGAAACACATCCGAACACTGGCTAGGGTCGACGTCGCTTAACTTGTGTGTTCATAAGAGTGTGACACACAGCGACGCTGTCGAGTTCCTCTCGCTATCGAGCTCCTCCTATTTAAGTATTCACAATTTTATGATTAAAATTTGAAATATAGACAGAAAAAAATTATAATGGACTGTACAAAAAATTGTTGATCCCTTGTGTAAATCTAAACTCACGTTGTTTTAATTTATTAGATAACGTGACTGCCCAGACAGATAGGGACAGAAAAAAAAGGGTTTCTTAAACACTTTCTTATGTATAAGACAAACTACTTACTTACTGATATTTTTTATGGTGTGATTTAGTTTTAGTACGCTAGATATTCAGAATCAAATCGTTAATCAAAGGCAGACTTTCTCACATAAGTTAGTCATTATATTAATTTTAAGATTTTATTATTGGTCGTTTATAGAATTTAGTTTCAAATTTTTTTTTATCTTGGGACTGTACTTGTCTTGTATGTATACAGGAGTGCGAGTTGACGACAAAATTATTAGAAAATGGTAAAAATTTAATTGTTCCAAGTCGCGAGTCTTTTTCGTGCGAGATGACGAAAAACTCAGAGTCGGCCGCTCTGCTCAGGCTTATTAAATGGGAACACAGCGGCCTGAAACCCTATTATTGCCTAATTATAATTAAATTACTAATCGGCAACATCCTTCTCAGGGTTTTTGGTTCGAACGGGCCAAATTGAACGGGCCGTGGGACGTTCGACCCTATAGCCAAAATCGTCTGCGTCCCAACGGTCCACTGATTAAATTACTTTTTAAAAATACTGTTAGTACAGTCGCATAAAGCGTTCATTAACAACAATACCTATTAATATAAATAAATATTAATATTTTATTATATTTATTTTATTTGATAAATATTTTTTATAAAGTAATTATTATTTCCTACTTAAATATAAAAAAAAACAAAATACCTAAAAAAAAAACAATATAATCAACATAAAGATTTCAGTTAGCAACAATCCTTATCTTACGATTCTTTTCATTAGCTTGCTATTGTGCCGTGTTAGTGGTGAAAAAATAATTTGTGGTGAGTATTTTTTACACAATAATAATAAGCCAAAATACCATTTGCCTTATTAATTCTCACATTTCAAATATTTTTTTTTACAATATGCACATTTATTTTCAGCAAAAAAATTAATATTATAATGTTTGAATTTCAAATAGAAAGTTCCTCTTATCGTTCTTTACCTAATTCATAAAGTTAAATATTTATCTAGTCTACTATTATTTTTTTATTCATTGTTTTGAAAAAAAAAATAAGTGTATTGTGTTTTTTTTATGTTGTGTTTAATTTTAGGGTAATAAAAAAATGGACGACGACGGACAGCCATCTACGTCTCTATATGGATCAGTACGTGTAGGCACATCAAGAAAAGGTGGACAGCTTTTATTTATATATGGGTTTGAGTACGCCAGGAGAAAAATAAATAAAGACAGTACCGAAATTTGGGTTTGTTCGAAAAAAAATACGAGCAACGTTTAAGAGATGATAATAAATAATATTTTAAAAAATGTATTATAATTTTCACATTTTTACTTTTCTACGTGTTTGTGTACTTTATTTTTTTATTACATTCAATTTGTTTACAAAATTTAATCAGTGGCCCGTTGGGACGCAAGACGATTTTGGCTATACGGTCGAACGGCCCATGGCCCGTTCAATTTGGCCCGTTCGAACTAAAGACAAACATAATTTGATTAAAAAAACTGCCGCGGACCCCCGGTGATCTTATTACCAAACTTTAAGAAACCCTGACTGATTTAAACCCTTCCTTACGATGGATACTTGATGTTAAATCTATGGATTTAGCTGTTTAGTGTTTGTGTTACAATTTTAAGTACGACCTTTCAGTAAGGACTACGATATTATTCATACTGAGTACCGTTGAGTCCTTTCTTCCACTACGCACCAGGTGTCAGGAGGCAATTAAGATCCTAAAACGCTCGTTAGTTAATTGGCAAGGGAAACTAGATTGGGTTAGTATCCGCTTTGCTACAAAGTTGTTTGTTGTTTAGGGAAGTGAGCGATCAATATTATGTTTATATTTTCAAACATAGCTTGGCATTAAGAAGAACAAAAAATAGAATGAAACTAACAAATTTAAATTCCCTTGCAGCCAGACTGACTTTAAAAAAAAATAAGTATACTAGTTTCTAACTATACTGGTGAGCACCTGCGGTTTCTAGCGCAACCCTGTTGTGATTACACAAAAACTATTATGTGTTAATCCAGATTATAGACTACCCCCTTTTCTAATAAACGTTGTGTAATGCGTGTATAGTTAAACAATGTTTTGTCACTTTCACACTCCATTTAATTCTCATCAAGAAAGACAGTGACACAACAGTGTTTAACTATATACTCGTTATACAGTGTTTATTAGTAAGGGGGTGTATACCAAATCGCAAGAAAATCCGATCTCCATGCTTCATTCCAGCCATACAAACTTTCACATTTATAATTTTAATGGGAAGAACAGTAGTCTTCGAGATTGAGGGACCGCTTGAAATGCACATCCACCCTTATTCCTCTACCATGAAAAAACTAGTCGAACTCAGTGGCATTACAACAGTTATTACTTATTGACTTCACTCAACGGGATTTACTGTAAACTCTGGAAACTAAAAAGTTCCAATATATACCTATAGATGTCACTAAAACAACTACCTCCGTCTTACGAATTTTCGATCTGGTCACAGGTCAGGAGTTTAACATTTTTTACCTATCCCAAAACGTGCACAATGCCGCTAAAGAAGTTTTCACTTCAATAAGTGGGAGACATACAAACAAATACAACATATTCTCTTTAAGTCGGCTAAAAATAAAACCAGAAAGGAAATTAACGACGCGTAACTGTGTACGAGTAGTCCAGTGACACAAAGTATCATTACAGAGGAAATACGGAAGTTAGTGTGTAGGTTGCTCGGCTTGCCCACGGTAATAGCGCAAGTAATTGTTTCTGTACAACCTTGAGAAATTAGAGCAAACGATACTACACTATGAGCGTTGCTTGTCTTAAAAACAATCTTATTTTACCTATAAAAATAAAAAAGCCTTTCATTTCTTTACTAATATTTACAAGTTTATTAATACACTAGTTTGTTCATTTTCTTAACTTATAAGGATCTCAGGTGAAGGCCTCTTCTAAAGACTGTCATCTATCCCGGTCTTGAGCGATTTGCTGCCATTGTAGTCCCGTTATTTTCTTAAACATCGTCCTCCCACCGTGTGTTAGGGTCTGCTTCGATAACGTTTACCTATGTACAACCTTTAAATAAATAAAGTGTCTCTTGTTAACTTTTTTTATGACAGAGGACAACAAAACAGCTTTCTGGTCACCTGATGGTAAGCAATCAACGCTGCCCATGAACATCCATGACTACAAGAATGTAAAAATATTTGATTTTGATAATTTGATTTCTTTCTTGTTCAGTCCAGCAAATTTTGAAAAAGACAAGATCGATTTTAATGATACCTGCCTCTATTGACTGATCCGGCTTACCATCAGGTAACTCGCTAATTATTTTTTCTTCTCTAGCATAAAAAAAACAATGTAAACAAATTAAAATACTGGCAAAAAAAAATTCAGGAATATTTAATTGGCTCTCACTTTTCTTCGATTGAATGATCTTAACTTTGGGATCCGTAAACAAAATTCAAACGTAATTAATTGATTTCATTCATCAATTCGAAATCAAATTATAAGAAATTGCCTGCGTTATTACTGGAATTATTAAAATTTTCCCTATACATATAACCATAAACACAAATACAATAATGGAGTTAAGACGCAGAACAAAAGTTAATCATTAGGAATAAAAACCCCGTCTGTTTTATTTACAGGCAGATTTTGAGGCGCATTTTTATTATAATTCCAAGTTAAGTCCTAGGCAATCTTTTTTATTCTAGTTCGTTCTTTAGTTTTCCATGTGGACGTGTGGTGGTCATGTTGCCATTTAACTTTAAGTACCTCGACACTTTTGTATATCATCTAATTACCGACTACTTTTGAACAAACTATGTCATAGTGACCCTACCAAGAAACTAAATTTGGAAATACGGTCTGACGTTTCGTTGAATTATAGCCAGTTTTAAACCCTAAGTGATGGAACGCACGAGCAACTTTGTCTTTACAACTATTTTGTCTCTTACATCAAGTCTATTAGACCGATAGCGCTGGGCTAAAATGAGGTCATAAGTTTCAAAAACTCTAAAGTTGTTGATTTCTCGCCTGTGGACACAGACGTACCTAAGAACCTTATTATTGCGTTTTGTGTCAGATCTGTCACTTGCATTTTCCGCAATTCGATGGTTTGTGGTTGATTTTACTTATTTAAATCAAAACTGACAAAATTAATTTAAAGTTTAAAATAATTATGGTATCATATCTAGGATAGCCTGCGGAGTGTACAAACCCAGTTTGTGTCATCTTCGGCCAGAGCAAAACTGAAATAGGGTCAGTATGTAATAACAGTACAAAAAAAAATTACAATTGGTTGTATAACTATTTCCTATCTCAGATCACTTACATAAGGCCAATAAATAAATTTGTGCCAAATTAAGACATGCAATGTTAATATTTTCAATTATTTTCCTATTTAAAGCTAGTAACGCTGCAAAAAAATATTACAGTCATTAGAGTTCACATATTTAATATCATAAATGCATGAAAAATCTACATTGTAAATTTGTGTCAATTTCATGCACGTTATAAATGAATAAAACACCAAAACAATAATTTCGGTCGAAACGGGCGTACGCGCGCAGGCGGCGTTGGGCGGGGGTATACGCTACGCACGCACACAAGTTCGTTCGGTACCTACGATATCATGATGATGAACAAATCGCACCCTCATTCAATTCGAAAAGGACGTAACCCGAAAAAGTAGATTTTTCAGTAAAAGCTTTATTTTTAATCGTAGAAGAATGATTTTAACATCAAAAAAAGGAGAAAAAATATTGCATTGGTGGTTGTTTTCAAGTCAGTTCAATAGTTATGGTTTTTTAGAAATAAGAAAATTAAAATATTACACTAGTTATCAAAATGGACTTTAAATATAAAATACTAAGTTTTCGAGTTTGAGCCAAATTTATTTACAAAATAATGTATATTACAAAAAGTATGTTTTATAGTACCAAACAATTTTGCGAGAATAACTAAACTTACTCCATTTTTCCCCTGTGTCAAATTTGTTATTTAGCGCCATATCAGTTACTTACTCCTTTTTTCAATTTAAATATTTGTCAAAAGCACTTATGTAATAGGTAATGATATTGATGTTTTCCATTATATAGGTAATTAAAAATGTGACATCCATATCTCTTATTAATACCAAGGAATTAGTTAAATGTCAAAAGTAAATAAGGAGCAACGAAATGTTCACATGAACTATTTGTTTTTAAACAATAATAATTAATGTCTGTATGGTTACAAATATACTATTTAATAATAACAATACTGAAAAAACAATGTACTTTTGGTAAATATTAACTTTATCTACCTAAGTTTCCTATAATCATTCAAATCTAGAAAAAAATAATCAGAATAGGTACAAACTTGGTTTGATTCATAAAAATTACATAATTATATATTTTTTGTCTTATTTACAAGACTTATTATTTTTTTATTAATAAAAAAACAAAACACTTAATGTAATACAATCACAGAGTACGACAATAACGTACTATTAATAAAAAAAACGTGTTCAAATACAAACTTTAATAAATAAAAAGACAAAAAAAATACGTTTGTTTTTTTATATTATAAGACTTTTTTTTTATTAATAAATAAATCGTGTTCATGTACAACTTTTAATTTATTGAAATATTTTATATTAAATTCAACTAAAAATCTATTGTTATCGTTAAACCTATTGGCAGTTTTAAAATAAACATTTATTAATTTAATTTAATTTAAAATGAATTGTAATTAATCTTCTACAGATGAATCAAATAAGCATGGTATCGACAAATGAACCTTCAAAGGAGGTAAAATGTTTGGTAATGCATAGGAATAGCATTCGTATCACATAGACTAAATTAAATCTTTTAATAAGGCATTAATAGGTAATAATAAATTGATGATAAGCATATAGGGAGTTCATCTCAATCAATACCCAATCAGGAAACCACTATAATCCTTGGTGACTGGAACGCAAAGTTGGGAAATAGTAAGACCGACGATCACTCAAAATCTGTTGTAGGAAGGTATGGTCTCGGCATTAGAAATTAACATAGAGGAAGACTTCTTGACTTTTGCATTGGAAGAAAATTAAGCATTATAAACACCTGCTTCTAATACCATGCAAAACGCCTCTACACATGTAGTCCCCGGCAATATTTCCTCAAACCAAATTGACTAAATTATAATAAACACACGGTGGAGATCCAAAAAAATGTAAAGACCTTTCCCGGTGCTGGGCGCGGCTCAGATTACAACCTACTTGTGGCCACTTTCACTGCTCGTCTAAAGGCTCCCAAAAGGAAAACACCACCTAAGCCCAGACCTTGGAGCCCCCGGAACAGTCGATCTTTCAGAGCACGTTGGAAGAGACGATAAAAGAATGCCCACCGCCTGACGTCACAGTCAGTACATTGGCCCTTAAACTTCACACGAGAGACCTCTTTAAGAAAGTTCGCCCGCTCTCCAAAAACTTCCTGGGTGATTGAAGATGCTCGCGGTAACCCAATACACGACCTTGAACCCATAGCCGAAAGATGGTGTAGCTACTGCGAAGACCTTTATAAAGAACCTGCTATCAACAATGATACGCCTTTGAATTGGAATCTTCCGAATCAGCAACCAAACCACCCATACTACGTTCTGAAATCAAAGCGGCAATAAACAAATTAAAAAAGAGGAAAGCACATGATCGCATTACGTCAGAAATACTGTAGGCTTTAGGCGACGCGTTCATCGACTTATTGCACAAAATATGCACCTACACTTGGCGACATGGCGACTGGCCCAAAGACTGGTCAGGCCGACCAGAAAATGCGACAACTATTGCACTCTTGCTCTGATCTCTCATGGCAGCAAAATCTTCCTTGCGCCACATACTGAACAATCGCAACCTTACGTTTTTTGGATTGGCAAATGCAGCGAGAACAAGCCGGATTTGTGAAAGAAAAGGATACACGCGAACAAATCCTGAACCTCCAACAACTTATTGACGACCTCCGTGGCGTAATGGTTACCACGCCAGACGGCCACCCAGAAGGTCCCGGGTTCGAATCCCGGTCGGGTCATGATGAAAAACGAACTTTTTCTGATTGGCCTCGGGTCTTGTGTTTATCTATAAATGTATTTGTTATAAAATATAATATCGTTGAGTTAGTATCCCATAACACAAGTTTCAAACTTACTTTGGGGCTAGCTCAATCTGTGTGAATTGTCCCTATATATATATTTATTTATTATTATTGAAAAAGCATAAAAGTTCAACACGCCTAACATTATGTGTTTTGTCGACTACGGTAAGGCCTTCGACTGCGTCAACTGGAAACTTTTGTCGAGAATTCTAACGAAGCTTAGCGTGCGGCCGCATCTAACTGCGCTGCTGCAGAAACTATACTGCAACAAACAGGAAATCATATGAGTCGATAAACTGACGTCACAACCTTTCAGTTTTGACTTTTAAGAGAGTAAGGCAGGTCCTGACTCCCATTTAGTTCAACGTTTATAGTGAATACATTGATAAGGTGTACCTGCAAAAACTGGGAAGGTAGTCACGATTGGTGGCGAGAAGATAACGAACTTACTACGTTACGCCAACGATACCACACTGTTAGCTGCCAACGAAAGCGAGATGATCACCTTACTGAACAGAATGGAACAGGTCAGTGAAGAACTTGGCTTTTCCATAAACAGCAAAAACTAAGATCATGGTGGTACACCGCACGCAGAAGCCAGAGGTCACTGGCGCGCTTAACCAGAAAATAGTTCACAGTTTCACTTACCTGGGCTAAGAATGTTATGTCACAGCTACAAAGAGTTTGAGTATAAAGAAACATCTCCATAAATACAAAACGCTAGTTGGTGACCACTCCGGTGTTCTCAATTTTCATAAATGGTGCCGAGACCTGGACCCCAAGGAAAGCGGATGGAGGAGACTACTGTAAATCCCATGGACGGATCATTGCATCATTACTCAAAGAGCTCAATATATCTACAAGGCTTTCTACCATCTGCCTCCGTAGAATTCTTGAATTCTTCGGCCACATCGCCAGGAAACGTAAAGACGATAGAAGACCTAGGGGGGCCCGAATGCGTTGGTCTGGCCAAATCCGCACCGCTCTCGACTTTTATGGAGCTATTCACGCCGCCGAAGATAGGAACAGGTGGCGGAACATCATCAGAGAAAAGGTGCTTTCTAGACGTGTTCACCCTTACGTTGCCTCCGTTGGCTCCCCGTGCTCTGTATTCAGTGTTGTGAATCGGTGCAACAAATTATTCTTAGAGGAAAAAAGCGGTAATCGATATTTAAAATTATTTTTTATGAATATAGTGTTTATAAAGACTAGCATTATAAATGACAAATCGGAATAAGTTCATAATATTTATTACATACTGTTTATTTTGTATAGGTATAAAATTTTAACGAAAAGCATCATAATCTTCAGTATGTCCTATTGGTCAATTTATTCTTTGCGTTTTATCACAAATTCCTTTTTCTCGAAAATCACACATTCAGTTTTTTTTTAAAACAAAGTTTTGCATATAATAATTCATTTAACAAGAAAAATATGAAAAAAAAAATGTATATTCAGATATGGTAAAATCGGGATTTCGTGGTGCGAAATATGTGCCTCTTCTACCTATAGAGATAAAAATAATCACCGTTTCCTGTTGGAACAACTGCTACGCACAACTAAAGTATTACAAAAGTGATGTGAAATGTCAATTTATTCTCGAAGAAAATATAATCAAATCGATAAGTTTTTGTTGCAAGTAGTATGTACATATTTAAAAAGGTTTAATAAAACAAAAATATAAATGTTTACTTAATATATTTGAACGAACTGAATATTGGAATGAAAATGAATATACATACTTTATATGCACACTTTAAATTTCAAAAAACTTATGCCGAGTTGTGTGGTAAATAAGTACACCATATAAAAATAAAGGATAAATGTTCGCGGGACTCTAATAACATAGCTTAGAAATCAATGTAATAAATAAATGTGTCCTAAAATCATACATTCGATAAATTGTATGACTAACTGAACGTCACTATTGACAATAAAGAACAGCAATTTGCTCCTTCAAATAATTTGTTAATTAATACGAAACTTCATGAGTGGACAAACGTCAAAACGGTCATCATAGCGTGCCGCTACTATAATTTGCGAATTTTGTTTGCCCCCCCCCCCCCCCCCCCCGCGCGTCCGCTTTCTTCGCCGCGCTCGCCCTTCGCGCGAAGTTATTTTTTAATGAAATTTCGTGCATAAAAACAGCACAAATTATGAATAGTGTTTTGTTACACTACAATAATCTTATAGACGTAACTTTAGTAACTTGCATTTTCTTTTGTGGCTTTTACAGAGTGTTGTAATAAAAAATTTAATAATCAATAAATATCGTGGATGAATTCGACACAAAATATTTTGAATAACAGATTTAAGTAATTTGAAACGCTTAACATATATTTAACTTATTGTAATATTTTTTAGAGCTAGTTGGGTGACGTGTTAGGTACTGATTAAATATCAGGATTTTCGTGGACAGAGATGACACAAAATGCTTATGTATATTAGTTAGTACTTCGTTATTATCATGAAAGTAAATTTTTTATCTCTAATTATCTTTTCGTCCAAAACGGATCGAAAAGACAAATACCTAAATTTCTACCTATGCAAGTACCTAGGATGACACAAACTAATGTGTTAGGTTTGGTAAATGGCCCGAAAACTATATGCGAAATACAAGCAACTTTAATGTTTTTGAAACATCAGAACCTAGCGCTACAGGTCTATATGGGTTAGTATGAAAGTGCGCGCACGTAGCGACGCAACACCCGGGAGACTTTTTTGTCCGCGGGAGCCCGCACGGCGACAAAATAAATTTCCAGCGTTGCCAACTTATAACGTAAAATTTTATAGAAAAAGCAGTGTTGCCACCTTGGTTTTTGAAAATATTAGAGCAAATTTTGCCAAAATAAGGGCTAGAAACGTCTAAAAACATAAATACAAATAAAATGAGTGAAAGCAAAGGTTAAAAATTGTTTATTTGAAACGTACAAAAAGCGCAAAATGTTGGCAACACTGAGAAAAAGTTGCGGCAAGGAGACGGCGACATAGACAAATAAATTGCCGGGAGACAAAGTTGCTCGTGTGTTCCCTCTCTAATCTAACTACATAATAATGTATTTTTTGACAGGACTACGTGTCTCGTTGTTTCGAATGGAACTTTCATAGTTACCCAAGATACGATACGATAAGAAACTGACAGCATATTTATGCCGCTGACTGTACTTACGAGTAATTGTTTGACTGCCGTCCGAGGGTACCAACGGAATCCGTTCACGTATCGTCCTACTATTAAACCTGCCTGACTTATTGCATTTCGTGACAAAAATAAATATATAGAGACAAATAACACAGATTGAGCTAGCCTCAAAGTAAGTTCGAGACTTGTGTTATGGGATACTAACTCAACGATATTATATTTTATAACAAATACATATATAGATAAACATTCAAGACCGGACCAATCAGAAAAAGTTAGTTTTTCATCATGACTCGACTGGGATTCGAACCCGGGACCACCTAGGTGGCGGTCCGGCATGGTAACCATTACGCCACGCACGTCGTCATAAATATGTTCTTATATAAATAAAATTGTACACAATAATTACTTAACCCTGCAGTCCGAATAAATTATTACACTCGGGCGAAACCAAAGAAACAGCTAGTTTGATTAATACAGACGCTGTATAAGTTGGTACCTATTATTCGTTATTTCTTATATAAATATATTCTATTGTATGATGACATCAAAGAATATTTTTGTAAGATGACCGACGTTTTTCCTAGAAATGGGAAGACAAGGTAAATATTGTTGATATCTCCTACGACCTAAATCCTAAGTTATGTACTCATACAAGCTTCTTATTGAACATGAATGAATAAGCATTCTTATACGGACATGTCACACTAAATGTGAAGGATTTGATGCCTGCGGCTTTACGCCTGTTGTGATAACTTTTTACAAAGTTTTCGTACCTTATTGCGCCTTTTTCGCACTTGCCAAAAAAAAGTAACTATCCGAGACTTGGGCGATTCATGGGTATGATTAATCTTCTACTTCTTCGAGTAATACCTTCCTAATCGCGGTAAGGAGAGAAGAAGAGATCTCATGCTTAGATTAAACCATGTCCGGATATTAAGCCATGATCTCATCTTCTTCCCATTTACGTGGTGTGTCCCCGTTTTTTCTTTGCTTTTTATTCGCAAATGTGTCTGTACGTAATATTAATATATGTACTTATTACACTAGCTGTGCCCGTGACTCCGTCTGCGTGGACTTTGAGTACGGGCACAGAATATATAAACACCATTTAAAACGCCTAATCCAATAACAAATAAAAATCATAATTATTTCATTTCATTTTACCTATTGACAGAAGTTTATTTATTTGTCACTATGGTAACCGTGACAATTACTACACTTTGCGGTACAATTTTGGCTTAGAACTTAAGTTGGTAACTTTGTTTGGTTGGTTGGTGGACTTGGTGGTTTAGTTTGGTACAAAGTCCGATATGTAAAGGTCGACGTGCTCTTTACTGTACATAAGCAACAGCCGATTTCAAAAACCGTCTCCGGGCGGGACCCATTAGTTATGTACGTACACACACAACTAACTGACCCGGCCGGCACTCGTGGGCGCCCTTATGTTTATGTGCCAACAAGTGGATCGGCCTTAAGTTATGGCATTAATTTAAACAAATATATTAAGGGGACAGCGCGTACGCAGTCCCCACTACCAAAAATTACGCGTCCGAGTTATCCACATTAGGGATAATCGCAGGGGTCAACCAGCCCGCAGTGCAATGGGTAGGCCTCGCCCTGGGGGAACCGCCTTGTTGATCACGGTATCCCCTACGCCAGGTAAGTATGATTTCACTGCGGTGCTCTAGGAACGTCATTCAGCGCAAAAAAACTTTGTTAGCGCGATTCAGAAACCGCTTTCAAGCGTACAACGCCACCTGTTGACAATTTCTGGAATTACTCAAATTTGTATTCTACGCCAACATGGTTTTTAGTTCTAAACTAAACTACGTTTTAATATTATTTACTCAAAACGGGGCATGAACGCGCACTTAAACTTCCCGTGACCACGGCAGATGCAACTCTGTCGAAACGTCCGTCGGGTGAACGCGCACCGTTTTTAGTAAATAATAATGTGTTCAAAACGCGAAAGTTTTAAAAATACGTTTTTGTATAATATAATATTTTTTGGTTTATTGTTTTGTTGTCTAAATAAATTGTGCAATTGCCGACATAATTTTCATATATTTAGCTTAAAGCACTTTTTTTTTTTTAAAATCCATTACTTAATTGGATTATTTATCATATATAGTTACTTATTAAGTAGGTATTTTATTTATAAATTTTTTCATTCTTCATTTTTTATGTAATTAAATTTCATACAGCAGCAAACAAGCAAGAAGGAAAGTTTACCGTCGCCTACAAACATCAAGAACACCAGAGGAATTACGAATTAGTTCCTTTATGCGCCACCCGTCCGGTAGCGCTCGGTTCGCTCTCTCTCGCCTGTCATCTTGTAACACGTGTGCAATTTTACGAAATAAAACTAATTGTAAATTGTTAATTACGTTTCTTTATTTGCTCCAAAATCCTTCAATAATCTAAAATACTACTTACCTACCAATATTTTTTTAAACTCCTCACTTTTTTATTTTGTACATGATACCACAGCGACGCCGCCGTGTATATCTAGACGCTGCGCTGGAATAAAGCCAGCGTGAACTGTGAAGTCGTTTTTCAAAATGACGAAAATCACACACAAGGTGAACGAACCGCACGCTGCAGACTGCAAGCGACATACCTACTTAGTTCTATAAAAGCATATAAAACCGATTCCAAGCGCGGCGACACTGCGGTCGGCGCGGCACTTTCTTATAGATACATAGAAACTGTGTTGCTGTCTGCAGCTGCAGTCTGCGGCGTGCAGTCCGTCATGCAATTAGATCTAATCATAGAACGAATGTTTCAAGTTGATTTCAAGAATCACCCACTGCGGATAGACAATAAAATACTACACTTGAGGGAACTGTCCGTACTTATCACCTCTATACTAATAAAGTGCTAAGTGACAAAGAACTTGTACCTCGGAACACGACGATTTTCTATCATTGTTTAAAAAAAATACATAGATTCTAAATAAATATTTTAGTACTATGCTATCTTCTATCTCAAATTGAGTATAATATTCTTGCAGGGCCGCTGTCAATCCGCATTGGAGCAGGCGTGGCAGAGTACGCTCTAATCCCCTGCAATTGAAGGGACCGTGTCGTTAACTATAAAATGTTTTTTGTGAAACTCGCTGATTAAGTTTTTCTCTACTGAGCACATCTTTACCACATGAATTAACCATTCCAAGACGATTAAGTATTAATTATAACATAGTCTGAAATACAAATTCTTGCTTATCATTTCTATTGCTAATTATGGATATTCCTATTCCTTATACATTACAATTTTAGGTGGTAAAATAATCAACATGCCTAATTTACGTCACGTGGTCTATAAATAGTTGCAAATTACCGCGGTCGCCATCGTAAACTAATAAACGGGAGGGACACTGGGGCTGTAATTAATGATCAGGGAAATCATTTCTCCATGTCAAGGCACTTTAACATGAAACCATTAAATTTAATAATTTTGCCGGCGAAAACAATAGCATTATCCTTTTATTTAAACTAGCATGAAACTAGCTGATACCGGCTGTTTTACCCGCGAAATCCTGGTTTTCCCGTTTTGGACTAACGTCCGGGAAAAAAACTATCCAGGTTTTAAACAACCCGTGTACTAAATTTCAAGAAAATCTGCTCAGCCGTTTTTGCGTGAGAAAGTAACAATCATCCATTCGTTCTCATAAACTTTCCCCTTTATAATAATATTGAGGATTCTCTAAGCCTTATAGAGGTAAGTATTTGGCCTTAGAGTCTAAAGCCTTATGCTTACATTATAAAAAAGCACTCCGATTAAACTATTTTAATTACAAATAGAAAAACAATAATATTTTTTTCCCAAAGCAGTATCAATCAAAACCAACGTACCGAAAATATACTTTTAAGATTTTCCATGACCTTCCCACTTGAAAATATCCGAAAAACCCCGAAATAAAGGTGAGTAATCACCAGTAGTCGGTGTCGGTCGATCAGTCTGTGTGCTTAGTGCCAAATAGTCAATATTTGATCGTAATTGTAGTAACGTAGCTAGTTCAGACTCGATAGCTAACGAATAAATTTGTGTTTTTGCAATGCAATATCGCATGAAAACTATTCCATGATAAAATAATATTATGATTTTATATATTTTACTTATACTATTACTAAACGGTACCATTACCCTTGTTAAACCTACAACATAACATTAACTGGAATTCAACTAAAAAAAATCCAATGAAGTATTTATTTTTAATTGGAATCTTAATATGGAACACCACAAATCTATAAATGGGCTAATATTATAAATTCGAAAGTAAAACCTATTTTTGAAAATATTATATTTAGATTCAAACCCACGTCCTCGCGATAACCTGTAATCTTTTCACGTTTATGAACTGGGGGAAGAAAGGAAAGCCATAGGTACGATTTTATATCCTGGAAATCCTAGATTCAGGACTACACGAGTACAACCTCAGCCTGCCAAAGGCGTGAACTATATATGATAACACTACGAGTAAATCATACACTACCTAATTTATTATTATCAACCTATCATTAATCTTACATAATGCGTTCGACTACATGATAATACAATGCAATATACTCGGCTACTAGTACTACGAATACTAGTATTTTCCAAAACCTTTGTACGTCCATAATTTTTGTCTGTTCCTAAGGTGTCCTACCTAAGGCACTGTGATGATAAATAAAGAATCCCTTCACCCTGCTTATCTCTTTCATTGGCTGACTGTACAAAAATAAATGCAATTGAAGTTCGTAAGTACATTCTATTTACAATAATTAACTTTTTTTTAAAAATAAAACCGACTTCAAATATAATTAAATTTAAATGGGACCACCCTTGAGGTATTACCTATAAGCCGAAAAAAGATTTGTTCAAATCGGTTCATAATTGGCGGAGTTATCGCGTAACAAACATAGAAAAAAAAAAAACATACGGGTCGAATTGAGAACCTCCTCCTTTTTTTTGAAGTCGGTTGAAAAAGCAACATTTTTCTAAACTTTTCAATGTAATGGGTAACGATTTGTATCGAATGTAGGTCATTATCCCTTATAGGAATAAACAAAGCTTTACAATTGTTTGAGTACTTTTTTAAAGGCAATGTGGATCAAAGGGAACGCAAATAATTCATAAAAGAACTCCATTAATTTATAAATACTTACCGTTATTTTTTTTTTCAAAGAAAATGTTTGGAAAGAAAACAGATTCAGTGAATTTATGGCACTGACCTTCACAGCTGTCGCAGTCAATCTATAGCGAATTAACTACGACATGAAATGTGAGGAGACACGAAACCCAAATTTAATTTGATTAAATACATTTTCTGGTAAATTTTATCGTTATGTATGGTTATGTATAACATCCCACTAATATTATAAAAGGCGAAAATTTTTGTGTACGTTTGTTACCTCTAACACATAGGCTACTTTTTATCCCGAAAAGTACGCGATTCCCGTAGGATTTGGTCAAAAGTCTGATATAGATGGCGCTGCTGTGCATACAATTAAACGCGGGTAACACCGCGGGCAGCAACTAGTTGAACATAGGGTAAAGTGATTTAATAACAGAATTGAATAAGGCTATTTTGAGGAAAAAGTCGTCACCGTAGCAATTTGGGTGTAGAGTTGGATCAATTTCTCATAATTATCGTACTGCAGTCTCTCTTCAATCGAAGGGACTTAAGAGCATACTATCGGCTACGTTGCTTGAATACGGATTGGTAGAGGCCGCGTTCAAACCGCCTGAAAGGAGTTGTTCGTCAAGTCGCGCGTATGAAACTCGCTAGCGCGCGCAAGATGGCACCTTCATTTTTTTTATTGTCGTCAACTCGCTCAGTTTTGTAAATCTAGTCGGTAGCTAGTTATTCGAATCAAAATAGAGTGTACGAGTGTAAGAGTGTACAAAATTAAACATAGTATTTGGTGTCAATCCGTTTTTATTTATTGTAAGCGAGTTGACGACCAAAAAAAATTATTAAATCAGAAGGTGATCTCGCGCGCGCTCCCGAATTTCATACGCGCCGCGACATGACGACTTACTCCCTGAAAGCCACCGACTGTCATCCATGGGAGTTGCCAAGTTTTAGTTTAAAATCTGTCACTCACCAAACGAAAAATTTGTACCTAAAGGATATTTTCTATAAAAATGTGAGTATTTTAACACAGACGATGTTTTTTATAGTGGAACTAGTGTATAATATTCTCGGAGTAAATAGAAAAAGGAAATTTTAATATGTCAGTAGTGAATAACATTGTCGGAGTATGAAATAAAATATAAATAGACGGACTGTTCCTGACACGTGTATCCTTTTTAGTAGGGAAACGTGACTGAAACTTAAATAATTTTAATAAAGTAAGTAAAGGTATATTGTGGTTT
Organism: Endotricha flammealis; assembly: GCA_905163395.2. Lineage (NCBI taxonomy): Eukaryota > Metazoa > Arthropoda > Insecta > Lepidoptera > Pyralidae > Endotricha > Endotricha flammealis. Next base: position 8,249,780 of record LR990870.1, on the reverse strand, counting down.
CATCATTTCAATTGAATTAATATTTCAAACCGACTACGCTTTATCTGTTTTAGGTGGTGCATGGTGTAGAAAAAAAGCAAATAACATAAGATAGAAGGTTGTGGAGGGTTTATTTACAGGTATATTGGGTTATTATAATCTTCAAATATTGAAGTCACTCGATTTTTTGTTTTATAAGTATACCACAAAGTTGGAAAACCAGCATACGGCGCGCCTGATGGTAAGCATCACCGTAGCCTATAAACGCTTGCTATACCGATGGGAATCACTAACGCGTTGCCAACCCTCCCAACCCCCCTTCAAGTGGAGCTCTGGACTTTAGACCTTACTCACCGTAGGAACATAATATGACCGAGACCAAGAACATAATATGGCCGAGACCAATGCTATTTGGTTTAGCTACGATCTTCTGTAAGGTGGAGATCCTTCCCAAGACGGGCTGCTAAGTGTTTTTTTTATTATTATTTTTCCAAACAAAAAAGTACATTTTTAATATATTATTGTCTGCCAAACTGTGCAAACAGTTTTTTGAGCGGATTATCTGCTTAAATCAGAGCTGCTTCTTTGACGCGAAACGCGCGCTTCGTTTGCGTGTCCAGCTTTCCGGAATTTCGGAAAATTTCTTATCCTTTCTTACTTTATGCCTACGTAACATACAAAGAACATGCCTTAGGCCTCTACGATCAGCGGTTTAGGCTGTGCGTTGATAGCTCAGTCAGCCAGTTATTAAGAACAAAGCATATTAAGTACCTACTTACTTATGTAAGTGTACTTTTACTAAGTAGTATATTAATTACAATTATGTACAACAAACATTGCGATACAATGTAGACATATCATGTTTATCCTAATAGGAAAACATCTCTTTCCTTTAATTTAAGGACAGGGATGTTTAGATATACGAAAGCCTGTTTAGGGATAACATTTGAGTACGGATAAGCTACGTTTCGTGTTTTTCATCATGTTTAAAGGGACCTTACTTCAACCGGTGTTTATATTTACAACACAAATAGTTTAATTATAGCTATTTTGTGAAAATACTACTGACATGTTTATTAAATAGTCACGAACTCTGTAAATTTCAGGTCGGCAGTTTATTATGTGGTGTAGCCATCACAATACATAGCTTAGTGCATTCACATTATTTCCACTGGATTCAATGGGAATGGAATTGATAAATGAGCTTGACAACAAAATATTCACATTGTCTCCGTTATAAATTAGTCGAGGTCCATTCTAAGTTCTAAGCACTAAGGGACTGCAAACAGATCAACTAAACGTTTATTCGCGATTGTACTATACTCACGAAGTTGAATGAGGAGAACTTTGTCTAACTTTTCATTTTTCTTCTATCGTTCGTCTAACTTCACTTAGAGTCAACATTCCGAATAGTGCAGAGCCGAAATGAAACGAACATTGATATTCCGAAGAGATAGGAAGAACATCAAGTACGTAGCACTTCAGATAGAATAACCGAAGTGGGTTATGTTATTGTAGGTAATTTTCAGCTGGCACAAAATTATTCTTGCATTTCATTTACATAATGATTTGTTATTTATGTTCGCCTTGGTTTGAGTTACTGCTTAATTAATGGGAGTGCTTCTTGCGGACTGTATCATTACTTATAACACTACGGTAGATTAATATCGTGAAGATAAATAATTTGTTTTTGTTATTATACTTATTATCGATAATCCGCAATAATCAACATTTTCCAACTTCTTTTTTGTGACATTCGCGCTTCATTTAATTCTCCCGTTTGTCGTGGATGTTTTCTATGTAATATGTATTTATTTACAACTAGTTTTTCCCCGCGGCTTCGCTCGCGTTAATTATATGACATAGATCTCGTTTGACAACAAAACAACCCATAGCGCGACTTGTGGCGCCATCTGTTGACCGATACAGGGCCCTCTATAGTAGATTTTTTTTTCCCATTGGAACGACATACTTTACACGGGATAAAAAGCCTATGTTGGGCTCTGTACCCCTAACAATATGTATGCAAATTTTCATAATGATCGGCTGCTTAGTCAAGCCGTGAAGGAATAACAAACATACAAACTCACTTTCTCATTTATAATATTAGTAAGGATAACTTCTATAATAAAACAATTCAAACAATTATTGAATACATACACATTAAAACTCAACTAAACATATTATTATATATAAACATAAATTATAATGAACCTAAAACTAAAAACTTAAAAAAAAAAAAAAATTACTAAAATATTATTGAAAGGAGTCGCTTTAGGCAAGTTTCCGAATTTACAATTATAAATATTTTGCTACTTATGTATATTTTTAGTTTAGTACCTACTCATAGTATGTACAAACTATGTAAGTACTAAGGTAAGTACCTACCTATAAGTTGGAATGGATGACTATGTGTATTAAGTATTTATTTACGTATCTACGCTTAAAAAGTACACGTGAAAAGGCACAGCACAACAATCTTGTATAATCCAACAAAGCAAGACAAAGCATTCGTGAGCATTTCTTATCTCAAAGAAATGAACTAAAATCGCAGACACGTTCGTACTTCAGAGAAGTGAAAAATTATATTTTTCATAGGTACTGTTACTTGTTCCGGAAGAGTTCATAATCTCTTGAATTTTATTATAAATATTTTATTCAATAAAACCGGGCAAGTGCGAGTCGGACTCGCCCACCGAGGGTTCCGTACCTACCTACGTAGTAATTAAAAATAATGCAGGAATCGAATCGCCTAGTTTTTTCAGAGCTTTTCCCGAAAATAGACCCACTATTTTTTAAGATTTAATTGCAAATGTATCGTTTTGAGATTGTACTTGTGGTCTATAACGATTTTATATGCCAAAGTACCAAGTACCCAATGAGTTTTGATTCCCTTCAGTGTCGAAATTTTAATATGCTCTTTTTTTTTTTAATGAACGGCCGTATCCTTTTTTTACGTTAACTTAAAAATTTACTATGTAATACTAAAGTATGAATTTCTACATCGGACCGGCAATTATCGGACCGATAAAAGCCGGATGCCGGAGTAGTGGAAAAACGCCCTTACTGTTAAAATGTCAACTTTATACCTCCACTCATTCCAGAAATAAAGGGTCTTGACAGACTGACAACAAAGTGATCTTATAAGGGTTCCGTTTTTTCTTTTCTTCTTTTTTTCTTAATAAGGATTCGTTTTCGTTTCCTTTTGCTGTACGGAACCCTAAAAATAAGTCTATACATTTACGGCTACTTGTATAAAACCCCTACTCCTTGGACGTATAGATAGAAGATTTCAGTTTCAATTTATATTTTATAAACGTCATACAATAGTTACAAAAATAGCTGGTTTTAAGCAAGAATTTATTGTTCGGTGAGTGAGAGATCCGGAAGCCCAACTCCTTTCCTATCCCCTCTTTCCCTTTTCTTCCTCCTTCCTCCAACCTTCTTGGTGGACAGCCTCTGGGGTTACTGATACGGTGGCGGTGACCACTTTCCATCAGATGGCCCGCTTGCTTATTTGTCTACTGTTTGACATAAATAAATAAAAAATATTAAGACAGAATTTTATGAAAAAGTCATCCGTGCACTAGCGTCTGAGACCAGTTGGTGAGGTATACGAATACATTAAATTCACAAAGATCGCGTGAATTCGTTTAAACTAGTAACAAAGAACGGAATAAAATAATACAGAGGGCGTCTCCTAGTAAACATTAGCTCCGTGACTATAAATTAAATAAAATAGAATAAGTGGTCAAATAAATAATTTCATGTTAAAGTTTGTGAATAAGTTAATAAACCATCGATTGTGACGTTTGTGATAATAAATAATAAGTAAATAAAAAGATATTACAAATAAAAAATCGATCTTCAAATGGATTCTTGATCAGTAGTGTTGTTGTGTTTCGACAAAAACTTTTCAACATAAATAATAAAAAACAGTGATTAAAACATAATTACAATTAGTGTGAACAAAAATAAAAGTAATTATTTGAAACAGTGATAACTATTGAATAAGATATTTATTTTGACGGTGTATATAAATAATCAATTATTCAACTTTATAACGTATAAAGTACGCATAAAGTGACATCTATCGGCCTCATCTAAGTACGCACTATAGACGCTTTATAACATCATCCGATTTCACAAGGCTTCTCACAGAGGGCCCTGTACAATAAATCAGCGTTATTAGTTGCGATTTGCGATTCAAGGCGAGCTGTTGCATATAAACAAAAGACAAGATGACGATCTGCAGGGGTTGTATGAAGGATATCTTAAGTTGCAACTACTATCTTCAATGTCATCTGTGCTCGGGACGTTTCCACACTAATTGCCTCAATATAGGGGATGACCATTTTCTGTCATTTACTCAAGCATACAAGGATCTCTGGAAGTGTCCTTCGTGTATTAACGTGAACGCTTCTCATAGACGTAAAACCCACTTAGACACACCAGTCAAACAGCACCTGGTACCAACTGCTGATAACTCTATGAATATGTCTTTTGAACAGAATAATACTAGCGGTACCAACTCAAGCATAATGGACCCCGCGCCCTGCCACTCCAACTGTAGCAGCGTTACCATGGACAAAATTAGCGCATTGCTGGACCAAAAATTGAATACATCTTTGTCTTCATTTATGCGTGACTTCCGTAGTGCACTGAGGGCTGACGTCAAGGAGATGGTTCGAGCCGAGATGGGCGGTGTGGTGCAAGAAATAAAAAGCGATCTCAATGTGGCTACTGACTTCTTTAGCTCAGAGCAGGCGGCCTTAAAGTCTCGCATAGCCGAGAGAGATGCAACCATCAAAATCTTGGAGTCAGATAGTGAGCGCCTGCATAGTGATATTCAAAACCTAAGAAGTCGTATGTCAGCTATGGAGAGAACAACGCGCAGTTATAATATCGAGATACAAGCGGTGCCCGAGACTCGTAACGAAAATGTGACCTTGCTGTTTAAAAAGCTTTGCGATGTCGTCAAGTTCTCTATTGATGATGGTAACATTCAAGCTTGTCGTAGAGTGGCCAAAATGGACAATAACTCCAAACGTGCAAGGAATATATTGGTCACCCTTGCGTCACCGAGGATGAAAGACTCGTTGTTGTCAGCTGTCCTAAAGTATAACAAGGCTCATCCAAAAGACACACTTAATTCACGCCATCTGGATATCACTGGTGAAACCCAGAAAATATATGTTGTGGAGCATCATTCACCAGACTGTAAACAGCTGCATGCAGCTGCTAGAAAGTTCGCCAGAGATAAGCAGTACAAGTACGTTTGGGTGAAATATGGCAGAGTTTACCTGCGTAAAGACGACAACAGTGGCAGCATCTACATAAAAAACAGTGAGGCTCTGGATCGCCTAGCTTAGGTTATGTTAAAATTTAAGTAATACATTAATTTGTTTTAACGTGTAAGTTTTATACTCCTTATTTTTCTTTATGATTGTGTTCTATCAAAATGTAAATCGAATTCGTTCAAAAATTACCGATATTTATACAAATGCATTAACCTGGAATTACGACGTTATCTGTCTCACGGAGACAAACCTTAATAGTAGTGTACTTGACTCAGAACTTTTTGATTCTCGGTACAACATTTACCGTCGCGATCGTGAGAATACTTCAATAAGTAAAGGTGAAGGGGGTGGCGTCCTAGTTGCTGTTAAAAAGGACATTCATTTGATCAGGCAGTACTCGTGGGACAGTGAAGTCGAAGATTTATGGTTAACTGTATCTCCTAGCAATGTTAATGATAAATCAATCAATATATGTTTGTGTTATTTGCCTCCGGACCTTTCAAAAGACTTGCTTCAATCTTTTTATAACAATTTATACAAAGTAATATTAAACTCTGATGTTGATGCTGATTTCGTTTGCATTGGTGACTACAATACCCCTGGTCTATCCTGGTCTAAGGACTTTAGCAATCTGGCCCTAACAGCCGGTCCCCGCAATGATCAAAAGTCCCATCTTTTGTATGACACAATGGCCCTATGTCAACTTAATCAATACAATTGTGTACCTAATGCTAATAATCGCTTTCTGGATCTTGTGCTGGCATCCAAGGATGTACAAGTATATGGTGCTGATCCCCTAAGTAAACAGGATTCACACCACCCTGCTGTAGTCGTCGAAGTTGACTTTGACCATGGTTTATATACTAAATCCCTGAAGCCTAAATGTGATAGACGTCCAAATTTTTATAAATGCAATTTCGATGGGGTCAGGTCTGAATTAAAAATTATAGATTGGTACTCGGTTCTGTCTGCCGACGACATTGATAATGACTTGGAACAATTTTATGTAATTGTTAACAACATAATTAGTAAATACACACCTATGTCTAATAAAAAAAATGATAACTATCCTGCTTGGTTCAGCCCTGCTCTCAAGAAATGCATTGAAATGAAATCAAAGTATCATAAGCGTTATAAAAAATTTGGTAATCCACGTGATTATGACGAATTTGCTTACTACAGAACAAAAAGCAAACGCTTAATTGATAACTGCTATCAAAACTATATGACGTCAGTAGAAGATTCCCTTAAATGCGACATTAAAGCTTTTTGGAGGTTTATTAATAGCAGAAGGGGTGCTAACACGATTCCTCTAACCATGGAATACGATGGAACATCGTCGTCTAATCCTTCAGAGATATGTGAGCTATTCTCCAAATTCTTTAGTTCGGTTTTCAAAAACAATATTAATACACCACATTACGCTCAAACACAGGATGCACATTGTAATAATATATTAAGTGACATAAACATTACGCAAAAAGTAGTACTAAATAAAATTAAACACTTGGATGCCAACAAGGGTCCAGGCCCTGACAAAATACCTGCTTATTTTATAAAATCTTGTGCGGATGAGCTATCTTTGCCCTTGCAGATGCTATTTAATAAATCCATCAAATCTGGAAAGTTTCCTACAGCTTGGAAGTCAGCTCACGTGATACCTATCTATAAATCCGGTGATAAGAGCCAATGCAAAAATTATAGGCCCATCAGTATCTTGTCATGCCTCGCAAAATTGTTTGAAAGTATTGTGTATGATGTCCTTTACAGTCACGTTAGCCCACTTTTACACTCCCAACAGAACGGATTTATGTCTAATAAGTCTACCACCTCTAATCTTCTTGAATATAAAAATTACTTGTGCAGTGCTTTTGCTAAGAAGCTTCAAGTGGACTCCATCTACACAGACTTTGCGAAGGCTTTTGATAAGGTTAATCATAAAATTTTGATAAGAAAATCAGAAGGTTTCGGTATTCATGGCAGTTTGCTTCGCTGGTTGAAGTCTTATTTGAGTTACAGGAGCCAACTTGTAGCGGTGAAGGGTCACTTTTCTCTGCCAATTACGGTAACTTCTGGCGTGCCACAGGGTAGTCACTTAGGTCCCTTGCTCTTCATAATGTTTATCAATGATCTGGTTGACGCTCTATCATGTCCATGTCTTCTTTACGCAGACGATCTCAAAATCTTTAATACTGTTAGCGACAGCTCTGAAGCCTCAAAGCTACAAAATGATTTAGATACACTGTCTCGGTGGTGTGGTCGGAACTTTATGCAACTAAATATCAGCAAATGTTTCGTCATAAGTTTCACTTGGAAAACAAACAAGTTTGCATCCGACTACATCATTAATGGTGAAGTTCTCGCTCGTAGGACTGTCGCCAGGGATCTGGGCGTGCTCTTTGACGATAAGCTTACTTTTAGAAATCACTATGACAACATAGTTGAGCGCACTTCGCGCCTTCTAGGATTCATTTCAAGATCCACCAGATGCTTTCGTCAGGCTAAGAGCTTTACTTGCCTTTACTACTCACTTGTACGCAGTATCCTTGAGTACAACTCTGTGATATGGTCTCCTTTTTATAACGTCCATTCTAATCGTATAGAAGGCGTCCAACGAAGATGTCTGAGAATCCTCAGTTTCAGATGTGGAATGAGCCGTAAGCTGACCACGTACGAGGAACGTCTGAAGTACTTCCACATGACACGCTTAGATAAGCGTCGCCAAAGTAACGACCTTATTTTATTACACAAGATCGTGCACGGTCATCTAGACTCGTCTAATCTACTCTCCTCACTGAACTTTAACACTAGATTCAGAGCTCGTAGCTGTCAATCTAATACTTTTAGACTTCAAGTATTTACCAATAATACGTCCTATTATAACCCTATTGTCAGAATGTGCCGCCAATACAACGAAATCCTTGTCTCTAACAGAGACATCGACATTTTTCACCTCAATCTACCACGGTTCCGTCGACAAATAAACACTATTATGTCACGATATGATTGCGCATAAGTTTAAGTAAATCTAGATTATTCTACCTCTTTTTTTATGTAAATTATAAATAGTACCCTCTAGCTAATAATAATAAATATAAAATTAGAAGCTGTTAGGCATACATGTTTTGGATTGCAATATAGAACATCGCTATATTATGCTTGTATACTAATTTACATTATTGTAATCTGTTTTGTGTGCTAATAAATAAATAAATAAATAAATAAATAATACACAGAAATATGTAATTGAAACTTTATATCTTATTAAAAAAACAACATAAGTCAATGAGTCTTGAATTTTTAAGTGCGGTGTATATAATCATGTTCAGCGTCGAATTGATCGCTAACCACTCGGGCGACCATCGAGTACAAAAGCTCAAATACAATTTTAAACTTTTTCTAGCACCGATTATTTCACGAATCTCAGTCTGCATAATCACAATACCAATATCACACTATTTCATTACCAAATGTTGCCAATCGTATTTTTAATTAAAAATAATATATTAAAAAATATTCTAAAATATAATCTAAATAAATTGACGTAAATTAAATACAATTATCGTTGTGCATATTTACACAGTAAATTGACAAAAGTTAATTTGCAAGTAAAAATATAAAATAAAAACTTAAATAATGCTTAAAATAATTTATCTCTAGATTAAACAATCCACTAATATCATCTTTGGTAGGTCAATAATGCTCGCAACCATTCCGAAATTTAGACGAAAAAACATTATATTGTTGATTTACATAGGTACCTATTTATAGCACATTTGCGTGAAAGAAGACTTAACTATAAAATTGTCAATTTTGAGTTACATATTTCTTTCTTAAAAGAAATGTGAGGCTAATAATTATGGGTAAATAAATGTTTATTTGTATTGCATTTTATATATTTTTCTATTGTTAAACTTGTTTTTTAATTAATTCAAACTTTTTGCAAATGAACTATTATGGTAAGGAGACTTCATACATATTCGATTTATTTATGCATTGATTTGACCTTTGTCTATTTAGATACTGATAGATTCAGTGCCAAAAGTTTTTTACGTCATATATTAAAAATTGCACAGTGATTCATGGAATGACTAAGGCAGGTTTATACTTAAGTAATTACAGTTAAATTAAGGTAATTACACATTATAAGCAACTACTTACTCCACGGAATATTTAGTTAGCTATTTATAATTACAACCTATAAAATCTATAACAAAAAAGGATCACGATATTTAAGTTATTTGGTCGTTTGTATCTTGTTCTTCTGTGTCCAAGAATATTTCACAATAATAGATTGAATTAGACATCAAGATTTTTATCGTATATTGTCTTAAAAAACAGTCAAGTAAGAAGGATTACTCGAACAATATAAATTTTATATGAAACCAAAAAAATTCCAGAATGGTTAAAAACAGCAAAATTTAACATTCATTACAAAACACTTAACATTACACCCAGAACATTGCTTATACTAAAATTGACTTCTAATATAGTCGTTATTTAAACATGATTCATAATATAAAATATTTCAAGATAGGATTATTAAGGTTAACATAGATACCCTTCAAACTATCGTTTCTCAGGCGTGTACGTTTCTCAGGCGTGTACGTTTGTCAAACGCAGCGCAAATGCCACGCATATAAGGCCGTAGATACGCGACATCAGCGGGCCTCTCGTAATAAAACCAGTTAAAATCTAATTACTATCTCAAGCGCCATCTAGTTATTTTAAAAACAATCTCTGTTTCCTTCGGACTGTGACATGGGACTGTTTAACAGGTACAATAGAGGTCTCATCAGAGGTGGGCAACGCATTGGTAACGCCCCTGGTGTTGCTGATGTCCATGAGCGGCAGTGACCACTTTCCATCAGGTAGCGCATGCCTGTTTGTCTGTCGTATTAACATTTTAAAAAAATCGGTAAAATTTTGAAAAAGCAAGATAGCGCTTGAGATTTTTTTTTTTTATACCACACAGGTGGCAAACAAGCATACGGTCGGCCTGATGGTAAGCCGTCCGTAGCCTATAGACGTAAGCAATACTGGGGGTATCACTCACGCGTTGCCAACCCTCCCAACCCCCCCAAGTGGAGCTCTGGAGACCTTACTTTAGATTGACACTAGGTTTTAACAATTTTTTTATACCACTAAGGTGGCAAACAAGCTTACGACCCGCGCGATGGTAAGCGGTCACCGTAGCCTATGGACGCTTGCAACACCGGGGGCATCACTCGCGCGTTTTTTATTATGATAATAGACCCGCAAAAATAGGCGTCAACACTGACGGGTACCTTCGACGACTGCACGCCAATATCAACGTTCAAAAATTTTATGCGCATGTTTACATAAACGCCGCCCACATCGCTTGTCAATCTGAGGTCGCCGTTGATCTTGGCTACACAGGAGACACATCGGTGGGAATGTGTGGTGGGCATGTCCCGAATGTGTACACACCCAAGTTAAAATTGCAAAGTCGAACGTAGTAGAAAACATGAACTTCAAACGCGAGAACATACTGTAGCAAAAACTCCATGTCAATTTTAAAACATAGTATGGAAAGCTATCTATTCCACGCGCATTTTTTACACTTACGGAAAAGCTACTATAACAAGCTCTATGGCTTTGGAATGAATTCATAAATTTTAATGACAATAGCAAAACCTCTAATCCTATTTGAAAAGGCGACAAACATTTGATCAAAACTCATCTCATATAAAATCATAAAACTAGAACAAGTAGTAAAAAGGAACTACTTTTATTGATAATTGCACCAAAATTACACTTAAAATTAACGAGAAACAATAATTATAACCTTAAAATAACGCTATATATAAAATAAAACATTATATTTACAAAATATATAACTAAACGGAACTAGTAAAAATGCATCGAGGAACCACAAAAACCATGTATCCATATTTACATAACGCTCCAATTGTCCACAACTATCAAACTTTAAATACGAATATAAATTAGTTGCGATCGTACAAGATATATAAATAAATAAGTTTTCAAACAAAAACGTATTATATACCAGTCTCAATCTACATGTCCCTGTAGTCATATGCCTCACAAATGAGAAATTATAGGCAAGTCATGACAGTTTAAAAAACCCTTGTCAAAAAAATATAAAAGGTTTCTAATACATCTGACAGAAGCCAATTCTCTCGACGTTGCATCTTTTGTCAGATGTGTTAGACATAATTACACAGTTTAGTGTGTTGTGTCGTGTCGCGACAGATGAACATCGACTTCATACATTAAATAGGGCTAGAAGAGATTATAAATAATAATAAAATAAATATTCTTGGACGAATCACACAACGCCATCTAGTCCCAAACTAGTCCCAAACTAAGCAACTAAGCTTGTACGGTACTAGATTGCTGATAAATATACTTAAATAGAAAACATCCAGACCAAGGCAAACAGACATGTTCATGCACACAAATGTTTGCCTTGCGCAGGATTCGAACCTTAGGATATAGTGACCATTGCTAGCCACTCGACCACCGGACCTTTCGATTACATAGCGTGTAGTGAAAACACTAATTCTAACCATACCAAATGCATGAAACCAATATCTTTGTGTCGCGACACAGCACACTACACTTTGATAAGTATAACACATTGTGTGTAGATATAGATAGATACATAGATAATAATGACGCTAATAAGCAGCAAAAAGCCTATTTACAAATGAATTTACTTAGTATAATCTAAAGTTCTGTGTTAATAAAATATAAGGTCCTAATTTATTAATGAACTTCCTTTTAACACATGACTATATAGGTTACATATGATCGTTTAAGCAAGGAAATAATGGTCTAGTATTCAGTAAAAAAAAATTTATTGTATTTTAAGTAGTTAGAAAAATTTGCTTACTACATAAATTCATCCATATTCAACCATTTCATATGTGAGACGCATTGACGCGCCCTTCGCACCGCACCCCTAAACATTTTTTTTCTACTGACGTATGGCCGCTACAAGAGAGGCGCATTTTACCGAGTATTTCTAAATTTAATGACTTTTTTTTACTGAATACTAGAGCATTATTTCCTTGCTTAAACGATCATATGTAACCTATATAGTCATGTGTTAAAAGTTCATTAATAAATTAGTACCTTATATTTATAAAATTCTTTTTTAACGTCGTCGTTTTCTAATTCATTAGGATTGAACAGATCTAAGCTGATTTTAAAATGAAGCGATGGCTGATAGCACGCAACCCGGAGTGGGAAACAGGTCTTGTTTACATTGTTACACATCTATTATAAAACTTCTTAGACGTGCATCTTTTTTTTCAAATCTAAAGAATGAATTTGAAAAAAAAAGATTTCCTTTCATCTCAAAAGAATAGAATCATTTTTTTTTTTTTTAATTTATTCTATATTTATTTTTCAAAAAAAGGAATTAAAATTTTAATCTATTTGATTGACTATACGAGGCGTAGCAAACAGATACACAAACAATTTTCGACTAGAGCGCAACATGAAACGCAGCACTAGTGGTACATGGCAACTAAACATTTGAAAACCTAAAAATATAGTTATTAAACAGTAAATTACTATCCCTTTACTAAATAAACGTTGTGTAATGAGTATGTAGTTATACAATGTTTTGTCACTTTCACACTTCATTTAATTCTCGTCAAGAAGGACAGTGACACAACAGTGAATAACTATATACTCGTTATACTACGTTTATTAGTACGGGGGCTGTATATGTAATTATTTGGTAAACTGTAAGAATAGAGATAACAATATATGACACAAGATATTAAAACGAGATGTAACATTTTTTCTTTTTCCGTTATATATTTTTTTTTATTTGTACATAATAACCCGCGTGACTGAAAAGGGGTACATACACTGCCGTTAAATATTTAGTCACAACTATTCAAAGCAAAAATGATTTATAGCATAGCACCTTAATATTTACTACAATATATGCTGCACTTGACGGCATGTGCAGACAAGCGACTTTTGTCCTTTAAAAGCAAAATGTATGAAGTCTACATCATACTTTTATAGCCTCATGTGTTATTGTATTGTTTTAACCGTTTTCGCTAGGCAAAAAGCCGTCGTCTGCACAGACTTTAAATAGAATGTCAAAAAAGAGGATTCCTATGCATAGAAGTCCTTCAGAACAATACTACAAAGTATTTTGTTTATTGAAGGATACTTATCATGAGCAGAAGATTTTTATGGACTATCTTCTGCCCAAAATAATATTTAGGAGCACTACGAACTTGGTAGCTTTATAGAACTGCCATATATTGGTTGACTCGCCGTTCAGACGAACGAAAAACGGCTGTAAATTCATCATTACACTTGGGCCAAAATAATAAATCGCATTGGACACTTCATCAAAATTCATCAACGTAGCTTTTTATCGTCGAGCACACAAATTAATCCTACTAATATTATAAAGGCGAAAGTTTGTATGTTCGTTACTTCTTCACACTCACAGAGCACCCCCAATAGAGACCACATATTAGGGCCCCCGCTTCTGCCAAGCATAAGCAGTACAACTACTAATATTGATGACACGCCCACCAATCAAATTGCGCCAATTTGATTTACTACATGACGTGTCCTTGGCCTGCCCAATCAGAACACAGTTCGTTCTCCCCGCACCCCGCACTTGTGGCGATGTCGTTTTCAAACAATAAATGGGCATTGCGGACTCTATCGGGGGTGCTCTGTGTTCACACTCAAATGGTTGGATCAATTTTTATGATATTTGATATGTAGGTAGCTGATACATTGGATTAACTTATCCGGAAAAGTAAGCGATTCCCGTAGGAATTGGTCAAAAGTCGGATAGTCAATGGCGCTTTTTAGAGTAGATGGCGCTGCTGTGCATAAATACACGCAAACGAAGATGCGCGGGTTTCGCTAATTATTGATAAATAATTACTGTAATAATTAACAAAATAGATTGACATTGACGCTACAAAGTATGAGACATGATGTCTCTATTGATCTATTATTTTGACTCACCTTTACTGAAATAGCTATGGCTAGTCATAAACATTGGATAATCTAATTTTATCGATTACATCTAAACGATCTAAATTGGCTTCTTACGTTTTACGACTGTTTATAAGCTTCTAAAAACCTTAAGCATGTCTGTTTCAGTTCAGTGAAGTTTGGACGACGTTCCGGTTTCAAATTCCAGCAGTCAGTCATAAGATGCCTGAATATTTCGGAGGGACAGTCATCTGGGATTTGGAAGCTGAAACAATATAATACTATTGAATTAATTATCATGTTATAGTCTTATGATAAGAGTTTGGAACCAACTCCTGCCAGCGGTGTTTCCGAATGGCTATGACTTGGGAACCTTCAAGAAAAGAGCATACATGCACTGAAAAGGCCGGCAGCGGCTCTGGGACTCCTCCGGTGTCTGTGCTCCATGGGTGGCGCTGATCACTTAACATCAGATGACCCGCATGCTAGTTTGCCACCTCTTACATAAAAAAGGTCTACCAGTACTCTCTCACAATAACTTGACAAGACTTGTAAGTTTTCAGTTAGTAATCACAGCCAGTTTTATTTTACGCATTTTAATTTTAACTCTTTATCTCAAGCTATCTCTTTTTAGGGTTCCGTAGTAAACTACAAGGAACCCTTATAATTTCTCTGTCCGCGGTCTAGCGCCTAGACGCTTGATGCTAGAAAGCTGTAATTAGGTATGTATACTCATATTAACAATGCTAACAAAGTAATAGAATACAATTTTGAAAAATATTTTTTTTTGAGGTTGCCTCCCTTACAGTTGGGAATGAATTTTCTTTTCGCACCGACCCCATCTTGTCGGGTATCGTTATATAGGTCTCTTAAAAACATCCAGACTGTGGAAAGATCATTTTCCGATACAATGATCCGATTGCGAATTATTTACATTTAACGTGTCAATTTTCGTTTTGCACGGTGGTCCCCCCCCCCCCTCTATCTCCGGAAGTCTTGAGTTTAGAAATTTGAAAAAATTCATGGTTGTAGTCCATATAGTGAACCTACAAGGAAAACTATAACGGTCAGGTAGGCACTACTAGTTACCGAGTAATAGCCGACGAACTTATGAAATAAAATTTCTTTGACGAAATACAAATGTCATAGAAAATGGCATTGTACTCATCTGCAAGCAAGAAATGCATAGTCAATACGGAACCCTACATTTTGCGTGGCCCGACACGTACTTGCCCGGTTTTTTTTTCTTCATTAGTTTGACAGTGACAGCTATATTTTAATCTGTCAGTGATTAATAAAAGGCGTTTCAGAAACTAGTAGATTATAATCGACAAAGTAACAAACGAACAACATTCAAATTAGGACAGTCTTTCATTTGGAGTATTCCATCTTAATAATTAATTTGTATTTCTTATGTAACCTATCCCCTTAATTTTGTTAAATAAAAACTTTCCTTAGTAATCAAGTTGGCAACTTTTTTTTTTTTTTTTCTAAATCGATTGGTAAATTCTGAAATTAGATATTAAGGAAGCGTAATAAATAATTCTTAATTACCATGAGGCGCGTTCTGTGGGCCGCTTGACATCGAACTTGGGTACCTCTTGGCGCACGCGCGAGAAGATCTCCCACGCAGTCACGCCGAACGACCAAACGTCGCTCTTCGTCGAGAACAGCCACGGGTGCGTCGCAGACTCCGGCGCATACCTGGAGACACACATTTCACATATTAACAATATATTAATAATTTTATTCATTACAGTAATATGGGTATTTCCCAGTACTTGGTAAATAGGTAATTTACACAACAAAATTGGGCAAGTATTGTTTTTTGAGGGTTAGCCAACACTGTGAAATGTACCAGTAACATTTTTTTTATTAGAAACAATCAATCAACACATATTAACACTTTTATACAACCTACCCCAATGATTGTTTTTATGGTTGTTAGGCAACTAACCATTCTTATTATAAAAGTATTTTTTAAAGAAAAATGTCACCCGCTCGCTCCAGGTGGGAGTCAAACACACATCCTCTCGATATCCTTTAGTTAGAAATGGTTGAAACGACTACTTTTCTGGGCATTGTACTTGACAGTAAACTACAATGGCATCATCATATAAAAACCCTAGCAGGTAAACTTAGTGCGGCTGCTTTCGCTGTTAGGAAAATTCGACTGTTCACCAATGTCGACACGGCACGACTAGTTTATTTTAGTTATTTTCATAGTTTGCTGTCGTACGGCATTCTACTCTGGGGTAAAGCAGCGGAAATCGATACGATTTTCGTGCTGCAGAAACGTGCAGTGCGTTCTATTTATAAACTTGGTTACCGGGTGTCTCTACGCGAGTTTTTTAAAGCCACCAATATCCTCACGGTGGCATCACAGTGCATTTTTGACAGCATCATGTTTGTTCGTAAAAACATTCATGATTATAACCAGGTGTGCGATGTTCATAGTTTTAATACGCGTAATAAGAACAAATTAGCTGTTCCTAAATTTAGGCTGAGAAAAGCGGGAAAGTCTTTTATTATTCAAGGCTTGCGTATGTATAATAAAATTCCCGATTACATTAAAAACCTCTCCAATAATAGCTTCAAATTAAATGTTAAAAAATTCTTAATCAGTAAAGCCTATTACACTATTAATGAGTATTTAAATGAAAAGTCTCCATGGCCCCTATGCGAAAATGAAATGCTCAAACTTGTCATTAAAAGCCAGTCAATGTTCGATAAACTCCATAAATAATAAATGTTCGTTATCATATTTTTTCTCATAATATCAATGGACACACGTCGTGGTGTCATCTAAATAGTGCTGCATTTTCATTATACTACTTTTAATTCTTTTTGACGGGGTTGTTTTTGTGAATGGGCTCTTCCGGGATTACGGTCGCATCGGGAGTCGGGTCGCTGTGTTCCCTCCAATATTGTTCATAATATTGTTGATGGTGAGCTCAGTGATGGAGGCTGGCGGGCCGACTCTCAGTTGTGGTTGTCATCTTGGGGGACTGGTCTGCTCGCTTTATTAACATCTACATATTCGACATATTTAGGATTTGACCATAGCGCTATTTGGATCGACATCCCGCGTTTTCAGCTTGATTTCTGTATGTACCTGGATCTGTATTTTATTTATTCTTATAAATGTACTTATACATTGTAACAAAAGAGTGAAAGGAAAAAAAAAATTGCTAAATGACAAAAAAGGCCGTAACCGGGTTTCTTTCGCCATTTCTTTTACCGGTGGCCATTTTGCTTGTGTCCGAAATGGTGGTAGTATATAACGTAGTATATTCTCTTTATACATATATACAAATTGTAAATGACAAGAAAAAGTGCCTGTGAAGGCCTAATTTCTGAAATAAACGATTTCATTTCATTTCATTTCATTTCATTTCATCCAGCCGAGTGCTTTTTCCACTGAACTACCGGGAAAATAATGGTGGTCAAACTTTTAACTGCGACTCAGGCAGTTTAAAGCAGTGAGAAATTTCACCATAAACTTCTCATCTTCATACATTTACAACTGACTTGTCAATTTGTCAGTTGTTTAGATCTTTAGAATGAAAATATAGTCACCATATCAGAAAAAATTAAGTTGATATAATGTCAACTATTTTTCTAAAAATTTTAAAATATTAATTACCAATTGATGGGTAACAGCCTTTCAGTCCTGACTCGATACTCGTCCAACTCCGGTATACTTCGCGCTAGGCCGAAGTCGGAGATCTTCACATGATAGATATCCACTACCAGAATATTACGCGTGGCCAGATCGCGATGGACAATCTTTTGACTTGATACGTACTCCATACCCTAAAGACAAATAACAATTAGGCCACACACAAATCTTATACGTAGTTCTCTCCTAAAGGTGCTCCTGCACCGCGAGCATTTGCGTGTAATGTAACATTTTAGATTCGACTTTGAGCATTACATTACAATACTACCTCCCTGACTGATGAGCGTTCGTCTCCCTCACTGATGTAATGCTCGAATCTAAGCGTTACATTACACGCAAATGCTCCTGGTGAAGGAGCACCTTAAGAAAAAAAAATTTTTTTCTATTCGCTTTTATACCCTTACACTCATCGTTCATCTTCGCATAAGGCAATGAATGAGCTACTGGGTCGCTTGGATACTTTGTAATCTCCTTAAATAGGAATGAAAAGAAAAAATAATGAGAATGGCACTTGAAAGAAATCCACAAGCTAAATAGGAAATATAGACCAACCACTCTTAGGTTAGATCAAACTATAAAAATAAAATCATTTATTTTGCAAGTAGATTTACAAGAAATACCTTTGGCATAATGGCTTCCTTCTGTGCAAAGATAATTAGAAATATGTGCAATAGCCTGTAATGAAATGTATACGTTGATTTTTAAGTCCATGAAAGGTTTCAATTTACATGCACATGTGTACAGTCAAGAGCAGGTCGACCTTTATATATTGGACTTTGTACCATTCTTAAGTCTTATGTCATAAGAGCCATAATAAAATTGTAATTGTAAGTGTAAAGCTCGACGTCCACCTGACTGATGCATATTAATTATTATTATATTAACTAAAGCGAATTTTTATATTATAACATACCGTTGCAATATCAGTCGCGTATTTGAGCAAATGTGCGATGCCGAGTTTGTCTCCTTGGAACTTCAGGTAGTTGTTAAGCGAGCTCTCCTCCAGGTACTCCATCACTATGAACACACTCGGCTCCGGGCTCTGATAGTCTACAGAGTACCCGAGGATCTTCACTATGTTGTCGTGTTTCAAAGACTGAAAATACAGAGAAAAATATACATAGTCACAATAAATTTTGCTTTTCTTTCCGATTTCCGACATGATAGTAAATTTAAATAAATATATAGGGACAAGTCACACAGATAGAGCTAGCCCCAATTGTTCGAGACTTCTGTTATGGGATACTAACTCAACGTTACTATATTTTATAACAAATACATATATAGATTAGATAAACATCCAAGACCCAGGCCAATCAGAAAATGTTCGTTTTTCATCATGACCCGAACAGGATCCGAACCCGGGACTTCCTGGGTGGCGGTCCGGCGTGGTAACCATTACGCCACGGAGGTCGTCAACTCATTTTTTTTTTTTTTTTTTTTTTTTTTTTTTTTTTTTTTTTTTTTTTTTTTTTTTTTTTTTTTTTTGGGACAATTCATACAGATTGAGCTAGCCCCCAAAGTAAGTTCGAAACTTGTGTTATGGGATACTAACTCAACGATATTATATTTTATAACAAATACATATATAGATAAACATCCAAGACCCGAGGCCAATCAGAAAAAGTTCGTTTATCATCATGACCCGACCGGGGATCGAACCCGGGACCTCCTGGGTGGCGGTCTGGCGTGGTAACCATTACGCCACGGAGGTCGTCATACTCATAAGTTTATAGAGTAGGTTAATTACATAAATAATTGATTACTGTAATGTAATCTTTGTTGTAAAGTGTCTGTGAGGACCACTCTCTGACTATATATTTGTTTAAATAAGTTTTATTGGAGCAGAGTACAGGAGTCTTGCCTTCTTACTTATGTTAGGTTGGAGCTTTTGCATTTCTTTCCGAAATGGTCGTAGTTTCTAGAGTAGATCGTCAAGGATATAGTAATAAATTTGTTAATTTTACAAATTTATTACTGTATCCTTGACGAAAGGCGTCTGTGAAGACCCGACTCTTTAAATATAATTAAATATAAAAAATTACAAATACAAACTTAAAAAATACTTTCTGGAGCAACCTGTGTAGTGTATGTGACGAGTGTCTCGCTTCCACTACTGTAATCCGCAGTATGGCATCTCTGTCTAACAGTAATATCTTGTTTAGGTGACTTTTTACGTATTTAATTCTATTGTAAGGTGCATTGCATGTTGTACCCACATTAAATTCAATATTTTTATAATACAGCGTACAGTAAAACAAAATTGTTTTTGTTGCGCTGATATTCATTTTGTTAACTAAATGTAACGTTTTATAAATAAAAAAAATAAAAAAGTTATGAATCTATAATATAATATGCAAGTGTTTTATTAATAATTTTATAATCAGTATGGTATACTAGTAAAACTGTTACGAAACAAACATAATGATCCTATCTCGTGATCGAAATTCATAAATCAATTAATCGCACAAAAAATACTTAACATTTTTTTTTAAATCTCACCTTCATTATTTCCAATTCGTTCTTGAAGTCTTCATACAACGAACCGTTCTTGCCGGATTTCTGTGGTGTGAGTTTCTTCACCGCCACCACAGTCTGAGATTCCATTTTATCACCCTCTGTACACATCCACCCTTTGAACACTTCTCCGTAACTCCCCTAAACAAACATAAATACATTATTAAAATATTGTACAGAGCAGACTCTAATCATTATACAGCACTTAGAATACATAGTATTTATTTGGTATGGGTGTTTTCTATGTATTTATTTACAAAAAAAGTATATATGTGTATTTATCAGCTATCTAGTACCCACAGTAAAAGCTTAGTTGCTCATTTTGGGATTAGATGGCGTTGTGTTATTTATTTGGTATGGGTGTTTTCTATGTATTTATTTACAAAAAAAAGTATTTATGTGTATTTATCAGCTATCTAGTACCCACAGTAAAAGCTTAGTTGCTCATTTTGGGACTAGATGGCGTTGTGTTATTTATTTGGTATGGGTGTTTTCTATGTATTTATTTACAAAAAAAAGTATTTATGTGTATTTATCAGCTATCTAGTACCCACAGTAAAAGCTTAGTTGCTCATTTTGGGACTAGATGGCGTTGTGTTATTCGTCTAAGAATATTTTTATTTTATTTTATTGCATATGGATTTTCATAAAAAATAAACAAACAAAATACTTACGCCACCAATCTTTTTCTTCCAGCTGACGAGATACGTGGTACCCTGAGATTCTATAGACTGCATTGTGCAGGGTTTATCATGGTCAGGCAGGTCGATGTGATCATCCAGGTCGAAGCCGCCGCTTAGTGCCGCTGCGAAGTCTAAACCTACGCCGTCATCTCCATTTGACAACGGGAACTGTAACAATATTTTTTTATTAGGATCTTTTGCGTCCACGAAATATATTAGTAAAATTGGTGTAATTTACTTAGTTTCTAAAACTAATATAAAAGATACAAAATGCGTCTTTTATGATATTGCGTGTAAACATTGTATTATAGAATACTAAATTATTTAACTTTTACTCTTGTTGAAGAAGGGCACAGCGGATAATCCGCTCAAATCGGAGCAGCCCGACTGGGCAAGGACCTCCGCCTTACAGAAGATCGTAGCCAAATGGCATTGGTCTCGGCCATGCTGTGTTCCTACGGTGAGTAAGGTCGCCAGAGCTCCACTTTGCGATTTAGGGGTTGGGAGGGTTGGCAACGCGTGAGTGATACCGCCCGGTATTGCAAGCGTCTATAGGCTACGGTGATGCTTACCATCAGGCGGGCCAAATGCTTGTTTGTCAACTTTGTATTATAAAAAAAGAGATTGTTTTAAAAAAAAATTACTGACTTCCCAAAGACCAAGCATTTCATACAAAAGGGCATATTTAGGGTGCATTTATCTAAATAAATTTTTTCCGAAAAAAAATTAATAAGAACAGATTTTATAGACTTATTCTACTTTATACAATATAAAAACTAAAATAAAAAGCTTAGATTTGTGATTAGCTCTTGAACAACTCCTATTTAGGATCATATTATCTAGCAATTCTAGCACTCAGTTCTATAAACTAGTCATATACTCACACGACTATCGAACTGTCGCGGCAATGTACCGTTGAGGGAAAGCGCACTGCCGTGGGAGATTAGCGACCTGTTGCTGCCTGCATCACTCTGCTCGTTGGGAATGTACCTGTCACCTAGAACAAAATAAATACTAATATAATTTGACGACCTCCGTGGCGTAATGGCATGGAGCAAATAACCCGTGGAGAGAGTGTGCGGGGGCGACCGCGCTCACCAAACATATGCTATATCTAGCATATGCACGAATATTTTCGTCAGTCGCATCCATTGCTAAATTTGAATATTATTCGACAAATAAAAACGAAAATAATGCCTAGTTGCGCAATTAAATGGTGTGGAAGGTATTCTACTACATCAAGTTACAAAAAAGATGGGATAACTTTCCATCGGTGAATGTTTATTTTATATAATTGATTAATTTATTTTCAAAACAGAGCTCAACTTATACTGGTCGTTTCCGAAGTAAACTATGCACTTAAAAATGACCCGTTGATGTCTTTTTTGAATTGTCCCTTTCTTTCACCGTATTAATTTATAATGACATTTCACTCGCACATGCACTGAAGTTTTTTGGCACGTGTATGTCGTGCTGTAACCATTCAGTCGTAAAATAGTTATCGATATTTTTGGATACAAAATAATTGTGCGGTCAAAATGGTCAAATTCAAATTTCATTTCCAAAAACAAATATCACACAACTTTTTTATCACACAAAATACATAAACGTATAATATTACGTTTTAATTAATTGAAAGGCTTGTTTTTAAATGTTTTATTAGGTACATTAGATACTCTCGAATATTATCGATGTATACTCGAGATAAAATAAATAAATTCTTGGACGAATTACACAACATAATGCCATCTAGTCTCAAAATAGGTTTAAAGTACGTAAAGTAAGTTGTACTATGGGTACCTACTAGTTAACAGATAAATATTTCGTAACAAAAAGACTTTTTTGGAACGAAGTTCCTTATCGCGCGTTGCGAAAGGAGGCTAGACGGAAAAAATTAAGACCAAAAGTTATTACGACACTTTTTACCCGACTGCAAAGAAGGGTTATGTTTTTACTATAGTAGTTGTAAGGAACACAGCATGGCCGAGACCAATGCTATTTGGCTACGATCTCCTGTAAGGTGGAGGTCTTTCCCCAGACGGGCTGCTCCGATTTGAGCGGATTATCCGCTGTGCCCTACCTCTCTTGATATTTTTGTTAACTAGAAATAGGTTATTCGTTTTTGTTAGTAATCTAAATGCTTGAGAAGTAATACGTGTGCTTCTTTTAAAATGCATATTTATTATATTTTTGTTGCTAAAAGAAATTAACAGATCTTTAACTGATGGTTTTCCAAACAAAAAGAGACTGATTATGTTTGACTTAGTTAGTGCTTTGCTAATAAATGCTATATAAACTATAGTTTTTCTTTACAAATCAATCTATTAATCAATCATATTCTACAGAGTTTTACAAAATCTACGATATTATGTGCTACATTCAATTTGGAAGGATATTTTGTTTTTTGGATAAAAAGCATTCGAAAAATTCGTAATATTCGAATAATTCGAATAGTAAAAATGGACGAATATTACAAGCCCTAGTTGTAAGCCGTGCGGCGTGCGCGTGTTTCTCTCTCTCTCTCTCTCTCTATGTAAATATTATATATATGTATATATATATATAAGAAGAAGATAAAGAAGAAGAAGACGAAGAAGAAGAAGTATATATATATATAACTTCGTTCCATCCGCGTGTCCCTTGACACCTCTCAAGTTTTTTTAAATCTATACATAGAAAAAACCCAGATCAAGACAAACAGACATGTTCATGCACACAAATGAATCGAATCATAATCTTTATCTCGCAGATCAACTCTTGGACCACAACCATTTTATCAAAAAATTATCGATATCGATATATTTTTTTAAATTAGTTTGATGCTACCCTAATAAATTAGTTGTCTTTTCGTGACCTTGGCGTCAACCAATGGCAGCCGGCGTAGCTTTCCTCTCCCCCCGCCATTAAGTAGTGAGTTGTGTTTCTATATCAACGTGAGACCATTCGCTCTCCACCGGTTAATTCCTTCGTGCGTAATGGTTACCACGCCAGACCGCCACCCAGGAGGTCCCGGGTTCGATCCCCGGTCGGGTCATGATGAAAACCGAACTTTTTCTGATTGGCCTCGGGTCTTGGATGTTTATCTATATATGTATTTGTTATAAAATATAATATCGTTGAGTTAGTATCCCATAACACAAGTTTCGAACTTACTTTGGGGCTAGCTCAATCTGTATGAGTTGTCCCCATATATATATAATATAAAACTTTAAAAATAACAACGAATAACTTATACATTGACAGAAAAAACGTTTCTTCTTATGTCGATGTTCAAATCATTGCTCTATTATTTGTATAACTGCAGAAAATCATAGGCTATATGGATGAACAATTTTTTTTATAGTTCTGTCTATATGGCTTATGGTGAGAAAACTGATGTTTTTCTTAAATACTAAATGGCTCTTACGCAGATCTGTTTCGGAACAATCAAAGAACAGTTAATTACAATCTAAAAATATTATTGGAAATACTTACTTGCCACCGTATCGTTATGTATTATGAGACTAGTTAACTTCGGTTGTTCATAATCGTGGACAGGAACATATTCTGCGGAATAAAAGTCTCATATAAATTGCATAATATTCAAATACAATTCAAATCTAAATTAATACCAGAAAAGAGCGAAACGATGGCATTTTTAGTACACGTTTCTATAAAAAATATATCTTTCACATGAAAAACATGTACAGTCAACAAAGGAAACTATCTTTACTAAAATTATAAATGAGAAAGTGTCAAACGAGATCTATGTCATAAAATTAAAGCGAGCAAAGCCGCGGTGAAAAGCTAGTAGTTATATAAATTTGGAGATGTACATGAAAACTGCAAGAATGAAGGCGTTTCGTTGTGACTCACCCCTGTGCAGCATGTGGTTCATGTCGCGCATGATCTCCTGCGGGCGCACGGGCTCGGCCTGCCAGCACTGCTGCATCAGCGTCCACACCTCCGAAGGGCAGCGCGAGGGGCGCAGCAGCCGCGTGCCCAGCAGGTAGCTCTGCAATACACACCATCATTATCATTACAGAATCCAGGCTACCAGGATTGTGCAAGGAGGTAGACCCAAGCTAGATCTTTCTAAGGCGTAAAACATACAGAAACGGCGTACGGCGAATGCGCGGGACAGGCGACCAAGCTGCAAACGGTATGCCTGCGACGTACCTACGCCGCGTCGCTTCAGTACAATTAACATCGCGCGTCGCTTTCATACATTTTGTATGAAACGTTTTGAAGAAACCACACGTTTTGAAGCGACATCGTACCTTCACCGTACGCCGTTTCTGTATAATTCAGGTCTAAGGGGCAAAGAAAAAATAAAAGCATTTCTTTGTCATTTTTAGGGTTCCGTATCTGAAAAGAAAAAACACACTCACTTCGTTGTCAGTGAAGATTTATATTTTCACCTACTTATTCAAATTAAACTCGAATACTACTAACAACATAATATCACTTACTTTTGTAGTCAAAACAGGATTGGAATCCAGAGGCGATAGTCCGTATGAGAACACTTCCCACAGCGTAGTACCGAACGCCCATATATCACCCAAAACTGACCGCTTCGCCATGTTCATATCGCCGAAGAAATCCACTGGCATCCAATGTACACTACGCAATAAAAACAAATTTCGCATTATGATAGGTACCTACATTATATGAAATGTCTGTCCAAACCACAGAAATGGGAACTGGAAGTTTTACTCCCCGGTAGAAACGCGGTTCGCTACAAATTGTATGCGAACCATGTATGTAAGTAAAACGTCAAAAAACCATCCGTCAAGATTCCTTTGATTGGCAGTGTATTTTTGAAAATAAGCACGGATTCGCGAAGCCGCACGAAAGCGGAAGTGACAGTTTTCAAATGAGACATACAGATTCGTCTGGTCTGGTGGTCTGGTGGTCGAGTGGCTAGCAATGGTCACTTTATCCCAAGGGCCGCGGGTTCGAATCCTGCACAAGGCAAACATTTGTGTGCATGAACATGTCTGTTTGCCTTGGTCTGGGTGTTTTCTATGTATAATAAGTATTTATTTACAAATAAAAAGTATTTAAGTATATTTATCAGCAATCTAGTACCCATAGTACAAGCTTAGTTGCTTAGTTTGGGACTAGATGGCGTTGTGTGATTCGTCCAAGAATATTTATTTATTTATTTTATTCGTCAATGTTATGACCAGAGAGATGACGCCCACATTGCCTAACCATTAGTTTCTTTTTTCTATGGTCCAAACTGACTCTGTCAATCTATGCACGCCGCCAACGTGGTAGCATGGTATAACAAAACAATGTATTCTTCTCCCGTGATAGCTAGGTCACGTGATTGGTCCAAGATTACGTCATCGGTTGTGGTGCAGTTATAATAAGGTTGAATATGTCATACTGATCGTGACGTAGTCTTGAGGTTGTTGGGCCATAGACACAGGAAGAGCATACCAGGCGCAGTATATTTTCGTACCACGCGTGGTAGTGTTAAATACTCACTCTTGGCTCGTGTATGGTCGTAGACTAGGTCCTGACAGCTTAACCTGTATGCGGTCAGCATCAGCGGCAGCTAATAGCACTCTTCGACAACGTATATGTCCATGCACAACACCCGCTTCAGATAAATCCCAGAGAGCTCTCGCCAAACTAGCCGCCACCTTTTTCAGGTGTAATGGTTTGATCTTGTGCTCGTTGTTTCTGAAAATAAATACTTCTTTTGTAGATTGCTCATTTAGACAATTTGACTCCACTCCACCTGCGGCACTATTCTCGTAACAAAAATCATCAAATTATGTGTCGATCTCAATCACTGTGGCACTCATACAAAATATATTGTATGAGTGCATAGTGTATCTTCTAACACAGGACATCCTAGTGCAAGAACCAGGATCCATTTATTATAAACCAACTTTATGAAATAAACTATTCTATTCTAATAGAAATTGAGATTGACACGAAATTTGAACTATTTTTTTACGCAAATACAAATACAATATTTGTATTTGAATAGGGGGCTGATGTTGAGCAAATAACAACAATTTAAGCGGTCGCGTTATCAAACACTATATTTTAAATAATAATAGTGTTTGAAAATGGGTTCAAACCTGGTGGGCTGGTAAACCAGGACTTCAAAGCGCACTTATTTTACAACTGACGTTTCGACACCGAATGCATCTGCCAGTCTTCTCCACCAGGGAAGAAACATTTATTTTAATTACTAACGTTAATTTAAAACCATACATATGCATAAATATACATAAAAAATTACCTGAGGTACTCATCCAATGGTCCTAGTGGTAAATACTCAATGACTAAAGCGGTGGGCGAGTTGAACGTGATACCGTAAAGCCTCACCACCGAACTCGATTGTACGTGAACGTACTTACTGGCAAGATTTGCAAATTCCTATAGAAAAGTAAAAAAATTGATAATTAAATATTTTCTTCTATGTGTACTTTTTCTGATATATGGAGTAAGAATATGTGAAATATGGTGACGCAGGGACATAAAAGGCTCCATACCATTCTATGCAGTAGTTTTTCTTTATCCATCAGATAGGGAAAAATTACAATTAAAATTAGAAAATAATTATTTAGGTACAAAACAGAGCAATGTACGTTGTAACCAAGAAGAATCATAATTTATAAGGTTTTAGATGTAATAAAAAACTTAAGAGTAATAAGGAAGGTTTTTCTAAGACTCCATTACTGTTTAAGAAAAAGACCACAAAGTAAATATTATTTTGTACTGTTGAAATAATTAAACTTGCCTTCAAATATTCATCCTTTTGTAAAGCCTTAAAAGCGACAATAAGTTTCTTTGTTTCGTCCAATTTCCAAATGGCTTTCCATGTCATTGTTAAGTTGCCCGTGCTGAATTTCTCAGAACCTGAAAAATTGAAGACCATGAACAAAATATACACTATCTAATATAATTAACAGTAAACTAAGTGATCACAACGAATCTTCACAACCTTGGACAAACCAGATCTTTCCTATGTTATGTCACCCATCTTTCGAAATACAGCTTTCTACTGATTTCCATAAGATTTTTTTTTCACCGCCAAGCAAGTATAAATAAATAAATAAATATATACGGACAATTCATACAGATTGAGCTAGCCCCAAAGTAAGTTCGAAACTTGTGTTATGGGATACTAACTCAACGATATTATATTTTTATAACAAATACATATATAGATAAACATCCAAGACCCGAGGCCAATCAGAAAAAGACCGTTTTTCATCATGACCCGACCGGGGATCGAACCCGGGACCTCCTGGGTGGCGGTCTGGCGTGGTAACCAAACGCCACGGAGGTCGTCAAAAAGTATGGTTTAAAATATGTACATAAATTTGAAAATCCGAATTTAGTCATATACATATATTATATCAGGTTCAGGCATCAATTACTAAGATGGTTTCCGTGACACACGAGCACAAAAATATAACTATATCAAAATACTATCTTTATAAGAAATAAAATAATACGATATTCTACACAACTCACACAGCGCCCACTTGTCCCAAAGTAAGCTAGGCTGCTTATGGGTACCAGACAACTCATATAATACATTTATAATACATCGAAATCACCCAGACTCGAGAACAAACAATGTCATAACATAAATATTTTCCCAGAGCTAGAATCGAACCCGCGCCTCCGAGCTACCAACGCACCACCGGCCGTCGTAATGTATAGTCTTACCTTGATACAAGAGTATGTCTTTATTAATCAGACACCGCGGACTCTTGTTGTTTTTGAGTGTCTCTTGCAACTCTGATTGGTCAATTCGAACACCCTGCTTTTCAGGTTTACTGCATAATAAGAGCTGAGATTGATCTGTTGGCAAAAAGTAAAATTTTAATAAAACTCAGTAAATTGACAGTCAAATAACAATAACAGCACAGTAAAATAACAACAGGCAGTAAAATAACAATAACAACATACTTTAAAATAACAATAACAACAGACAAGAATCCCAATTCTAATACTTACCATATTCAGACGGTGGCAGACACTCTTTTAAGAATATCCTCCCCTCCGGATCCCTGTGTTCGCTGATAATACTCTCAATACTATGATAGATTTCACCTCGGAACACATAACCGTGTCCCACGTATTCTATCTTATATGTTTCTGCAGTCCTGAAACATAATAATTTACATTTATCATCATGTCAACCCATATTCATCCCACCGCAGGGATACTGATCTCCTTTCAAACGAAGAGGATATAGAGGAAACTTTTGTATTTTTGTTTGACGAATAAACTCGTGTGTGCCGTCGAAGACGTTACTCTGACCACCCGGCACGCTAAGTACAATGAAATGTGTCCATTTCTGTCTGGTCAGGGCTATATATATTTTATATGTATACTTTGTTTTATAACTTATCACTACAGTAAAGAAGTCTTCTACTACAGGTTTCCCATTAAACTTAACAGAAAAGATCCCTAACATGTAACCAAATGCTCTAAATTTCAATAAATAATTTGTATATAATATTTTTGTAATATTACTATGCCTTCCATAAATCTTGTAATAGTTAAAAACTCACCTATTTTTGGTGCAGACATCAATATAAAAAGTATTATATTCGTCAAGACACTGTCTTAGTATGAAGCAGCCGTGTTTATTGGAACGTTTGAGTTCTAACTTTCGGTAAGAAAACGCACCACTGTAAAAGAATAAAAGAAAATATTAAACAGTTGAATAATAAAGAAATTTTTATCTTATTTTCTATAAAAAATAAATACGTTTTCACCACTCTTTCCCTCGTGTGGGTGGGATGTAAATTCGAAAGTTTTGTTATAATAAAAATTGAAAATAGATTAGAGATTAGACTAGATTTCTTTTGTAAATAAATACTTATTATACACTAGCTTTTCCGCGCGGCTTCGTTCGCGGTTATTTTATGACATAGATCCGTTTGACAACAAAACAACCCATGGCGCGACTTGTGGCGCCATCTGTTGGTCGATACAGCGCCCTCTATAGTAGAAAAAATATTTTCCCATTGGAATGACATACTTTCACGGGATAAAAAGTATCCTATGTTGGGCTCTGTACCCCTGACAATATACAAGAGACAATATGATCGGCTGATTAGTTAAGCCGTGAAGGAATAACAAACAAAGTCACTTTCTTATTTATAATATTAGTTAGGATAGAAAAAACCCAGACACAAGGCAAACAGACATGTTCATGCACACAAATGTTTGCCTTGCACTGCGCAGGACTCAAACTCGCGGCCCTTGGGATAATAAAGTGACCATTGCTAGCCACTCGACCACCGGGCCTATCAATATTTGGAGGAAACAAGACACCTACATTATCAACAAACATTATAAGCTATGTAAAGCTTCATTCTAATTTATGAGTCAGTAACATTCAGCATGACAGCATTCAACCAAAATTATAACTTGTAAATTGATATAGGCTTCATAGGAACTACTATAAGTTAGCCCTATACAATATTTCGACAGTCTTATGTAAATGTTGGATGCACAAAACCAGAATCCAAGGTTATGTTAGCCTATTAACACCAGCTTGCTAATCCTAGCTTAAAGACACATTCAGAGCAAAATAGAAATCTTTTATTTATCTTTTTAATTAGCGATTGTAATTCTAAAAACGAAGGCAAGCATAATGTTTTGTGATAAATGAAATAGTAACTGTCTGTGTCGTTTTCAAGCTTAGACCAAATGGTAAATTTTTAAAAATACATATGTTTGAAACATAGTTAAAAGAACTAGATTTAAGAAAGACAGATTAATTAATCATAAAAAATGTACAGTCAACAAAGGAGTTGACTGACCCCCCTCTGTATGTATGATTAAAGATTTCTAAATATTGCGTAAAGGGATTTACTTGAAATTTTATTTATCAATAGTATTCATATTGTACTATGTAATTACAAATTTTCAAGTAAATCCCTTCACGCAATATTTAGAAATCTTTAATCATATATACAGAGGGGGGTCAGTCAACTCCTTTGTTGACTGTACTATGCGAAAATGGCATCCGGATGTGAGTTAAATTTTGCGTAAATACAACCAAATGTTGCTAAAACGCATTCAGCAATCAACAAAATGCTATCAGACTGATAAGCCATTTTGTTTGAAAATAAATCGTTCCACGTGGACGAGGTTTCTCAGATAGCAAGTTCCAATTAGTTTTTTATCAAAAAGTTGATAGTAGGCGCAAGAAGTTTAACGATATTTAACGCTATTCATGTTTTTGTTCATTATATTTTAGGCTTGCTTGACTAACTTTTTATCCACTGTATATAGCTGAAATTTAGGCGAGCGTCATACAAAGGACGCGGCAGTTGTTCCGCCGCTGTCGAGTAGAGAGTAACTATTGGCTATTTTCTCGCTCACAAAATTTATTATAGATACAACAATCCGTGTAAATGAAAGAGATGCATATATAAATAGTTGATCACTGTCGGCGAAGATTCGTTCTAAATCTCTTTTATTTGCACCGAATGTTATATCTATGGTATGTTTCTTGAGGAAGAAAATAGTCTGGTTACTCCATACTCGACAATATTTTCGTTATGCTATGTGTGGCGCGATTAAATGTCAGCTATGTTTTGTAGACAAAAAGTTCTTCGTAAAAAAGAGTAAGATGGTGAGACAACTACACAAAAGACGGCTGGACGCAACACTATTCTCATTTAGTTTGTCACAATGTAATCATTATTGCTTGTGAACGAAAAAAAACAGTATAAAGTAATTTTGTTACGTAAAAACTCACCCAACAGGTCCATGACACTTCAACCTGTATAGCTCTTTTAGCGACGGAGTTTCATCGTCTTTTGAAAGGTTGAAAATCCATTTGAGCATTAACCTAATAATAAACAGAAAATAAAATAAGTGGCGTAAGAAAAGGGAGGCCTAAATCCAGCAGTAGGTGAATGAGAAAATTTCATTTTTTTATCACTTCATTAGTAAAAAAAATATTTAGGTAAACTTATAATTGATATCTATTGCTCCTACAACTTAGTTATAATAAAAATGTTAGTTAATATTATTCAAAATATGATCAGTGTCTTGGCAATCCTATTTGGTTTAGGTAGTGGACCCTGACAATCCTAAAGAATTTGGAAACAGAATAACGCAGAGAAAAAGATTTATTAAAAGAACCTGCGGTCCAGTGTTTGCTTTTAAAAACATTGAGGTCTTCATGTCAATTTATGTGAGAATTTCTCTTATCATCAGATTTTCAGTAGATATAAAAATATATATAACGTTTATTGGGCTTTGGATAATGTACCCACCTATAATATCCATCACAAACAGATATGAATGAAGACAGTTGTTCTTCGCTATTGAATTTAAAAAACAACGGTGTCCCCTTCCTTGAAACTTCCAATGACAAGTCATCTTTTCTCATTAAATATATCAAGTCTTCTATAGTGCATACGTGAACCCACTGAAACAAAACACATTAATTCTTGATAATTAGCTGATATGTATATCATGATCAATCATAAATAATTTACATAACAATTGTCATTTTACTCAAAAGATAAATACCCAAAAAAAATAATGACGATATGAAAAACGGGATTGTGATGGACAATGAAGTCCGATAATGTATACAAAATTCCACCCCACTTTTCACCATTTTAGGGTATAATTTTCTTGAAAACTTATCCTATGTTCTTTTCGAATTTCAAACTATCCTTAAAGCAAACATATCGATAAGCTGTTTTAATGTGAAGATATAACAGAATTACTTTCTCATTATAACTTTAAGTAGAGATTGAACATAAAATTTACAATTCATACTAACCTCTCGTGTGGTATTGTTATAGTATCTAATACCAGGATGCTGCTTATGGAATGGAGCCACGATAACACGTACGGATATCGCTTTATCTCCGTTCAACCACAAGACATTGTCATATTCTTCTGATAAATAATTTGGAGCCAAAATGTATAGTTGCTCCAGGTAACATTTCTTGTAATAACTAAAAAAAAGATTGACATAAAAATATCATTATATTTAGATATAGATTTCTGTTAAAATTCTCTTATAAATTATTGGATTTAAGACAGACAATCTATAAAAAAAGATTAATTCTTTAATTATGTCCTCGATGACATCGTTATCTAAACTGAATGAAAAATTAACACGCAATTTATTGCGGAGGTTACTTACTTCACACCATAACCCTTTGAGCAAAGAATGGGTAGATGCACATTCGCACGCCTCATAGGAAAGGGTCCATGCTTCTTTAGTATAATTCTAGGTATGTATTTCTTTTTGTTTCTTATGACTTCTGTCACGCTTAAATTTTCTTCTTTGATGGCACGGGCCCTGTGTATATAAATATAAAAATAATAATTTTAAACAAATTAAATTTATTGGATTAACATCCGCCAATCTACCGTAGCCGCTACCGCTTGGGAGAGTTTTATATTTTTACTTTTACATGAATCTTTCTTCAGTTTCAGGGAGATTCATGGCAATCAGTGTGATGATAACGAAACTAAGGCTACGGATTTAAAGTCAGCTATGCAGCGGCGGCGAATAGCGCGACCGAAATGTATAGATTTATATGAGATAGGTCTCGAGGGCAGAGCGGCGCGGTACGGTGCGCACCACTACCGATCAAGTACACAGCGCCGCCTCCGTGCCACTGATTTCGAATCCGCGACCTACCTGACACCCGAGAGTTTACCAGCAGAGGCCGGCCGAAATAATAAATTTTTTATGCAACAAAGTTGGCAAACATGCATACGGCCCGCCTGATGGTAAGCATCACCGTACCACCGTAGCTTATAGACGCTTGCAATACCGGGGGTATCACTCACGCGTTGCCAACCCTCCCAACCCCCCCAAGTGGATCTCTGGAGACCTTACTCACCGTACGAACACAACAACAACAACAAATCTTTAAATCCATCACCAGACTCAAACTAAGACCCTACCAAATGTAATCTTTATCGGTTCATTTATTTAACACAAACAGATTACAACTTTTCCAAAAATATAATATACAAGGTTGAGTGATATAAGCGTGAAAAATAGCATTGTTACTTTCGCGGGTTTTTTTTTATGAATTTAAATAAAATGTAAGTATAACTAACTATTGAGCTGCCTTTCGATACTCTGTTTATATAGCACAACAATAGGCTATAAACTCATAATTATGGCTCAATAGGCCATGAGCTAATGTAATTGCATTTATTAGCACAATTAAAGTAAGGACCACACAAACTACAGTAAAATCCATTTATGGCAGAAACTAGGTAGGTATTATATAATTAGCCTTATTTATTGTAGAACTAAATTTAAAAAGGATTTACTAAAAAAAAAACAAAAAAAACCATTCATCTATATGTATATTTACATACATGAAGTAACAAATAATAATATCCTAAAAAGATTTCCACCCCCTTTTTACACCATTAGGGGGTGATTTCCGTACGGAACATCTTGACATTAGTATAATTAAAAGTAAAAAAATATATTTAAAAACAAGCTTTTATTTAATTGCGCTAAAAAGAATAAAATAAACTTTTCTTTTAAAATTTTAACTATCAACTTATAACGTCATTACACAATTTATATGACATAAAAGCTTGTCGCGAGATTTAATTACTAACATTTACTCGTAGTACGAATAAATGTTAGTTCGATAATTATGTTTTCCTAAACAGGTAAATCTCGCGACAAGCTTTTATGTCATATAAATTGTGTAATGACGTTATAAGTTGATAGTTAAAATTTTAAAAGAAAAGTTTATTTTATTCTTTTTAGCGCAATTAAATAAAAGCTTGTTTTTAAATATATTTTTTTACTTTTAATTTATTTTTTACTTTTTAGTTATCACTGGACAGGTTTCGCAGTGCCATCTATTGTCGAGGGGCGGTACTTGTCTAATGAATTTATTTGTTACTAGCGAAACCCGCGCAATTTCGTTTGCGTGTATCCCGCTTTCCCGTGGGAATTTTTAAATTTTTCTCTCCGTAAGAACCATCCTCGTACTTCAAGGAATATTCTAAAAAAAAAATCTGCCAAATCGGTCAAGCCGTTTTCATGTTATGTCGTGACAACGGAAAACGGGTTTCATTTTTATATATATAGATAGATAACTAGCACCAGCAATTTGAATACCTATATAATTTCCTGATTTTACTACAGTCACCCTGCGACAAACTAAACGGGTTTATGTACCCATCAAAAATAAAATACCGACCAAGGGCAAGTAGAACTCGCGCATGAGGGTTCCTTCCCATAATCATACTAGTCATCATCATCATCATCATATCAACCCATAATCATCCCACTGCTGGTCTCAGGTCTCCCTTCAATCGAAGGTGATTAGAGCGTACTCTGCCACGCTGCTCCAATGCGGATTGGCAGAGGTCGGTGTTTTCAAACCGCCCTAAGGCCACCGACTTGGCTTAACGACTGTCATCTATCGACAACAGCCGGGACCGACGGCTTAACGTGCCCTCCGAAGCACGAAGAAGCTCGAGATAACGAAACCCATCCAAACGCTGGCTAGGGTCACCGTCGCTTAACTTGTGTGTTCATATTAGAGTGTGACACACAGCGACGCCATCGAGCTCCTCATACTAGTCATACTATCATACTAATATTATAAATGAGAAAGTGAGTTTGTTTGTTTGTTATTCCTTCACGGCTTGACTAATCAGTTGATCATTATGAAAATTTGTATATGTCAGGGGTACAGAGCCCAACATAGGCTACCTTTTTACCCGTGAAAGTATGTCAATCCAAAGGGAAAATATTTTTCTACTATAAAGGGCGCTGTATGGGATGCTATCGGCCAACAGATGGCGCCACAAGTCGCGCTATGGGTTGTTTTGTTGTCAAACGAGATCTATGTCATAAAATTAACGCGAGCGAAGCCGCGAGGAAAAGCTAGTAATAGATAAAATACATTTTAATTCATAACCGGTATAAAAGAGCCATGTACCAATGTAAAATGTACCAAGGGTAGGGTCACATTATATTGGTTGTTTAAAGAAGAAGAAGTAACTACAAATTTACGATTTTCAGATTTATTCCTGTACTTGTACTACATCATCTTGCTTCTTGCCAAATTTCATGATTCTAGGACAACCGGAAGTACCCTATAGGTTTTTGGTCGGAACTGTTTTATACGAAAAACGGAACACAAAAGGCTG
The DNA here is from genome assembly GCA_905163395.2 of Endotricha flammealis. Lineage (NCBI taxonomy): Eukaryota > Metazoa > Arthropoda > Insecta > Lepidoptera > Pyralidae > Endotricha > Endotricha flammealis. Next base: position 8,213,496 of record LR990870.1, on the reverse strand, counting down.
TATCGTAATTTTGTTATCATAATATTGTATTGTCATCTGATCTACAGTTTTAAGCAAAATTTCAGCTCAATCGGTCTACGGGAAGTGGTTCAAATTTTCGTTCCAAGATTCCACCCTTACATACATACATACATTCATACATACATACAGGTCAAGTTAAATAAAAGCTTTTAAAAAGCTTTTAAAAAGTCGCTCCCGCTGTCCGTTTGTCTCTATCTATGTATGCTTAGATCTTTAAAACTATGCAACGGATTTTGATGCGATTTTTAGTAGAAAGAGTGATTCAAGATGTAGGTTTATATGTATAATACATTCCGAAATTCCCACGGGAAAGCGGGATACACGCCAACGAAGTTGCACAGGTTTCGCTAGTACATACGATACGGCACGTCATGTCACCGTCTTGCGTCGCAGTCGCCTTATCAGTGCGTTCGTGGCTTTAGATATTCATAACGGAATGATAATAATTATTCAGATGTTTATGTATCAATCAATATCTAATATTACGCTTACATTGTTATATGTCTTTAAATCACACAAAAAGTTGGGTAAAAAGTTAATAGTGCTATATTTATTTAGCTGCTTGATGACCTTGATACATAAAGTGACAACCAGAATTAATACAGATTTTTTTAAAAGTAGATTCATGATTAATGTTTGGTAAAATACACACAAGGTTTACTATTTTATTCTATGTATTCACAAAATGCACGTATTTGCGCCACGCACGTGAGCACGCAGAGTGACGTTGCACGCACGGATCAAATGCGTGCACTGCATGCGCGCAAATGTGGATCTGCCTTAGTTTACACCATATTTTACATGGTTTACTTAATATGTTTGGTTTCAAAATGGGTAAAATTGCGTCATAAACACAAGTGTCCCTGCAATTGAAAATTGACCAGGAATTTTAATAATTTAGAGGCCTATTAGAGGCTCAGCTATGGGTCAATTTAGGTTGCTGATAATATTAAATTAATAATAATTTTTAAAAACTTTTTTGCTGTATGAATTTAAATATTTTTTTCATTTGATAAGGGATTTAGTAGATGATCAGTCTTACTATATGGATGTGTGAAAAAAAGAAGGATGCTTTAACAAATCAATAATGAGATATAAGGCTGATTATAAAACGAAATAAGGGTAAAAATATAGAATATGGCCCGTCGAGTTCGATGCCCCTGATTTTTTTGCAATTAGATAACAGTATTTAGAGTCACTGTGCGAAGTTTCAAGTTGCGGAACAATATAGTTTTTTTGAAAAAAAAAAAAAAAAATTGTATTATTTTCGAGTACTATGGAGGTGTCAGACGTATTTTGACAGATAAAGATTACGTTCACTGGCATTATCAAACGTTTTGTTACGCATGTTGACTTCATTCATACACATTTTTTTAATTTTTTGTGCTGAAAGAGTCACGTCTCGCTCGCTTCGCTCGCTCGGCGGTGTTATGATCACAAGCTAACCCTAACCTAACTAACCCACCATATCCCATTCATCTAAAATCAAATTGACTGACGCAAGTGAAAAACAAAATGGCGGCCGTACTTGCGTTTTGTTATGTCACATTTTATAGTTTGTTAAAATCAAAAGTGATATTACAATAAATAATTTAGCATTTAAGTAAATTGGGTCAAAATAATAATAAAAATATTAAAAAATGTGTATGAATGAAATCAACATGCGTAACAAAACGTTTGATAATGCCAGTGAAGTAATCTTTATCTGTCAAAATACGTCTGACACCTCCCTAATACTCGAAAATAATACAAACTTATTTATTTTTTTTCAAAAAAACTATACCTATTGTTCCGCAACTTGAAACTTCGCACAGTGACTCTAAATACTGTTATCTAATTGCAAAAAAATCAGGGGCATCGAACTCGACGGGCCATATTCTATATTTTAGCCGAAATAAGGAATATATTGATTTCATATGCCAACAGATGAAACATGGCGGTATCTACTAATACTAATTTATAAGATCGTTGTATAAATGATTATGATTAATAAATAGAATTATACTTACATATCAGTAATACCCAATCCAAGTAATTTTTCCTTATGTTCGCTATATTTAATTTCAGGTACATTATTCTCATTGATGTCATTACGTGCTTGTTGAAAGTAATAGTCAAAGGTTTTCTCATTCGGAGTCATGAGAACTTCCAGCCTCGGCACCTAGAACATTAATTAATAATTTTATTATGGTTTCAAGTACAATTTACTATTTTTAGAGGTTAAGAATGTTTATGAAAAGGGCTAGCTAGATTGGAGAAATGCCACCCTCTCACAGAATATTGGTGAGAAGCAACAATGCATTATGTTTGGAGAGATCTAAAAGGACCCTTATCCTTTTTTTTTTTATTTCCTTGTTACTTCTTGTTAAAGGCTGGATTGCTCAGGGCTTTCCTTTGTGGCAGTAATCACTTATCCTCATGTGAACTTCATGCTTGTTTGCCAACTTTGTGTAATAAGAAAAATAAAAAAAACTAATTTGTACTAGACAAACATACACTAGTGGTGGATGGAAATGACTATATTATCCCAAGAGTTTATTGGATTGTAATTTTGGAATCTTGCAAAAAATAAACATAACCTTTGGGATAAAATACTCATTGTTAGCCACTTGACCTCCAAGCCTAGCAGATTGGCTTACACTATAAACACCACCATTCCAGATAGACAGGCTGTTATGTATATGCAAAGATGGTTCGAATTCTGTGGAACCAGGTTGTTAATTTCTTTTTATAGGTATGTAAATGCTAATAGTACCTTGGCAAAAAAAAAAAGATAACAACATGAATTTTGCATACAAATCACAGCTGTGAACATCTAAATGATAATGTGTTATAATCATTATATAATAGTAAAATAGAATAATAATAATGTAAATTGTGACCTATGTTATCTATCAGTAGGGAAAAAAACCTACAATGAAACCGAATAAACCTTTTCTGTACAAACGTGGTACAGAAAAGGTAGCTAAATAGTAAGCCAAAAGATTAGTTACTAATCAAATCTTATAAAAACATAAATAAACATATTTACTCACCATGAACCGAATACGCAATTCGTAATCTCTGCTGCTCGAAAGAACTTCGCTGTTATCTTTGAGGAAATAATTTGTGTTTTTAACTCGCAATGCAAACAGTGTCCGCGTAAGGGGAGGTATCCGATACTTATTACACAAATGTGTACATAATTCCTCAGCAGTAAATTTACTGGAACAGTGTATTATAACGGGGTTACTGTCGATTACCACCGAAACCGTAACACTCTCATCCAGCGAAGCCATCGTAAGCTTGTTCTCAAAACAAGCTTTGGGCCATCTATTACACATTGATTTTTAAATAAGAGTTTTGAATACACTGCTCACATTGTGTCAGCCCCACTATATTTTTCACACATAACATTATCACATAACGGCAATCCCTTCAATGGATTAAATATATCATAAAAATGTTTATTTATAAACCAACAATCTAAGGTCACACACACAACACAACCACTGCCATACCACGAAATCATAGTCAAACATTTTTTTTTTCTAGAGTTATTGGTAGACTTGGCAATACCGGCGGAAGATTTCTTCATGGGTGGAAGCCTGTGGGCAGTTTTACACTCTTTAGCGAAGTGAAGTCAGGCACGAAGTAAACACAAAGGAAAAGTGAAGCCGAAGTAGACCGGAGAGCCCGTCCACCCACACTAATTTTCGATCAACTTACCGAAAATGTTTCTACGCATAATACCCCGCGCCGATTGTCACTAGATATCATGCGATGCGACAACGCTGTCCACTAACTAAACGTCCTCGATGACCGGACTACCCCCATTGGGTTTCACACACAGCAGCTATAATGTATATAATTATACACAGCTTTATCACTTCAAATTATGTCACACACACACAACATGTAAAGGCGTGTACGCACGACCGAACACGAACATGGTGAAAATCGAACACGAACACTTTAGTTTGCACGTGCGTACCATTAACGAACATCAAACAATTTGTTCGTCAAAAGTGTTCGTGTCGATCCAATTTGGTTGTTCTGTGTGGAAGATGTTCTCAGCACGACCGGACAAGAACATTGTTAACACAAACATCGAACCAAAAGAGTAAGGCTTGGTCTTTTGTTCGACACCATGTTCTTGTTCGGTCGTGAGTGGTTGAGCGCGAACACAAGTAGAACTAATTTTGTAGGTGTTCATGTTCGCTTTGCTAATTTACGTCCACCCACACGTGCAAACACATGTTCCGTGTTCGTGTTTGATGTTCACCATGTTCGTGTTCGGTCGTGCGTACACGCTTTAAAGTAATGTATCTTTCCCTTCATTCCAATGACAAAGACGCACGCACTTTTCAGCTGATAAGGTGTTAGACAGGTGTTCTTATTTTTAATGCTATAATACTATGGACCCGTCACACATACGATTGGTTTAATTACAGAACTTGTTGAAAATCCTTTACGAAAAGAGATATATGTATTATACGGAAACGTACTGAGATGTATTAAGATGTATCGAAATAAAAATTTGTATTTTCGTATGGTATGGTATGGCACTATAAATAAAATAAAATAAATAAATAAATATACAGGGACAATTCATACAGATTGAGCTAGCCCCAAAGTAAGTTCGAAACTTGTGTTATGGGATACTAACTCAACGATATTATATTTTATAACAAATACATATATAGATAAACATCCAAGACCCGAGGCCAATCAGAAAAAGTTCATTTTTCATCATGACCCGACCGGGGATCGAACCCGGGACCTCCTGGGTGGCGGTCTGGACTATAGATACGAACATGTAAAAATATACATTATAGCTGTCGTGTGTGGTTTCCTGACGATTTCTATAAAAGGGTGTATCGAGATGTATCATCATGTATCGTGCTGTAATAAACCTACATCTTTACCCCTCGTTTTACCAAGAAACAAGTCTGATACAAAACTTGTAGTATTCTTTTCAATTTGTTGTAGACTTGTATGAGACTAGTCTCAAACATTGTTTCAATGTAGGTATACAAGTATAAAACACATTTGCGTTTACACTAAAGGCTATACATGTCTAAAACTTGTCTGATACAGTGATAGCGTTCTCACCTACCAAAACACAGTCATGTTTTAGACAAGTATTGTTTATTTTATTGCAATTTCTGTATAATACTAGTCGCAAACAAGTTTTAAACATTATCCATGCTTGTTGGATAATGTTTAAAGGCCGCTTCTCTCCCATTCAACTTATGTATGTACGTGTCCTAGTGTCGTCCTCTAGGCTGAGGTGAGAGACCCCCTCTGGGGCGCTCCTAAGCACTGTAAATTCTATGCAGTTAAATGGGAGGAAGAGCCCGTCCAGTCCACACTCTCATTTCCGCTCAACTTAGCGAGAATGTAGGGACGCACCAATTTTTGTAATGTACCTATGGCCGCATTTATATATACGCATTCGATATATTGCAGAAAGTTGCAGATGTAAATTTATGCAGCAAAGAGTGATCAGTCAGTTAGTTTTTAAAATCATCAAAAGCTGGCGCTAGCGTTATGTTTTGGTTTTATATATAAAGTCCTTGGTTTTGGTATAGTTGAGGCCAAATATTTAGTCTGTGGCAAGAAATATGAACATTGTAACCACAAAAAGTTGTTACTTACATTTAATTAATAATACATTGTAGTAATACTTTCTACAAACTTTTTTTAAAATAAATAAATGATGACTTTGTAGCAAAAAGGTCACTCCACCCCTTTTTTATTACCAAAAGTGCCAGGCCAAAAGTTTAGGAAAGCTATAAAATACCTAAAAGAAAACTGCTCATTTTTCCTGTGTATTCCGGTATATTTTCCTAATTTTTCTCTATGGTCATAGTAAATTTTGGAGTTAGTATTGCCACAGAATAATAATTACGGTATTGCCGCGCTCAAAAGGTATCTAATCTAAACTAACTTCACACCGGAAAAGAAACTGACATCGTCCCACCACCTACGCGGCTCTGTCTGTGGTGCAGTGCAAGCTTCCTTCACTCATTTTTCTTGTTTCTTCTTTCTTGCGTCGCCATTGTCAGGAATCCTTCTACATTTTTTTTTACAATATTGTAAATTAAAACCCGACCACAGGTGAGTGATAACTTTCGTGTATTATCTGATAAATTGTTTCAGGCAATACATTATATTTATAAATGCTTAGTCTTTACACGTGCATTTTGCTCTCTAGTTATTTTTGCCGGTATTTAACATTTTGACGGTTAACTTTTTTACGAAAACTTATTTTTAAACATAGAGTTTTATTTGCAACTATTGGGATCTGTAAACCCTGTTTTTGTACTAACGATGCATTCAAGACTGTAATGTTAGCTGATAAGCTGCTACGCGTTGTTTCTTTGTCTTATTTTTTTGCTAAAAATGCATTATTTAATTTTACGTACCTAACAGTTGTATCCACCTATGCTCATATTCAATAATAATAACGCGATGTGCAAACCGAGGCTCTCGTAATTTATAACTACCCTCATTAAGAGTAGATTGGCACTTATACTTTTAGTGCCCATCTACCTACCAACTACCAAAACACTAACTAAACCTACCAGTATTGTTCTCAACTGAAAAGTTTACATTACAATACGCGTTTGGGCTATAAAGGTAACATGTGATTATGGTGGGATTTGGAAGAAAAAACCAAGACATCTTACAAAGAAGTTACAATACAAGATAGATACTTATATTTTTTTTCCACAATAAGAAAATACAAATTATGACCAGTTTCCACAATCTAAATCTAAACATAAAAATGCCTTTTCCGAAATGACTGTCTTGACAGATCAATGCACAACCGAACTGCTGATCATAGAGACCTGAAAATTGGAGGGTGTGCTCTGCATGTGTTACTTGCATGTAGTTAGAGAGGTAGGTCACAGCGTATAATCCACTCAAATCAGAGCATAAATAAACTAAGAAAAACTTAAAAGAACGTGGTATTCACCTGTACCTCGCCTACACCAGTTTTGACAAAACAGGTTTTAGTTAGACATTGCGTTCTTTGTTTATAAAATATACTCTGACCTTAAACTAAAATAGTATTATAGTAATAGATAAAAAATTACTATAATTATAGCATGTGTGGTCCAAAGACTGACAGCACACCTTCCTCAACCCATTGCCACCTGTAGGGATGTGACTTGTAGTTCTAATTAAAAGATCCTTTGCAGGTCTGTAGTATGTTTATTATTAATGCCTTAACATAGTGTAGAACTTATATATATGTTTATGAGGGGAGAAGGATGTACACACGCCATTCAGTTTGAAAGAAAGAAAAGAAAAGAATTTAATAATTTGTCTTTCTAACTTAAATGCAAGAACTTAAAAATAACTCGCATGTAATCAAAAAATGTGTAAATAGACAAGACAGCAAATAGGCAACATTACAAGCATTTTGATTACCTTTCCTCCAGTGACCTCTGTTTAATTTTTTGTTTATTTATTTTCAGACCATGGATGATGAATGGGATGACGAAGCTGAGGTGAGAAAAATTTTAACAGCCCAATTCTGATACACATTTTAGTTTTATCTCTTTTTTAGGATTCTGTAGTAAACTACAACGAACCCGAACCCATATAGTATTGCCACATCCGTCTGTCTGTCCGCAGTCTAGCGTAGGCTCGACTAGTTACCGAGTAATAGCCAACAAACCCTACACTGTGCGTGGCCCGAGGCCCGACACGCATTTGACCGGTTTTTTATCTTTTATTTATAGTGACAGCCGTAATATAATAATAATTTTAAAGCTGTTTACTGATGGTGCATTAACTACACTCTTCGGAAATTGGTTCCATTCTGTGATCACTTGATTAGTTAGGAAATATGGATGGACACTAAACAGTTTTAATGTCTTATTCCTTTGTGTTGTACTCCCCCGCCTCCAGTCGATTGAAGGCCCCTTCTGTTGTTATGCATTGAGAGAATATTTGATGCAGGTGTGCGCGCCTGCCCCAGTTGCGATAAACACGCAAAACAACTACAATGACTTCAATGTAGACGAGGGACACAGCCTGTCCAAAGGAAGAGGATTCACATCTTTTGAAAATGAAGGTAAATATTCCTTGTCACAAATCACTTTATCATCCAAACTTCTTTTCAATCTTTATGAATAAAAAAAGTCAATCTCAATGAATTCCTTTAAGTTTAACCTAAAAGTTTTTGCGTAATCCGACTTTCGCACACGGACTTTTATTCATCAGTTAATTTTAATATAATTGCTATTTTTTATTATGCTTTGTTTTTCAGATTAAATTCTTTGAAACTGTTTCATAATGCAACCATCATATTTCTCGAATTTCAGTTAACACTTGAGACATTGTAATGATTGACACCTTTCTGTATACAGATATCAATAAACCCGATAGTAACGGGTTTGGCGAGAGGCGAGGCAGAGGTGGCAGGGGCGGAGGCCGGGGCGAAGGCCGGGGCCGCGGCGGCCGGGGCGGCCGCGGGGGACCCGGCGGCGGCAGGGATCGCGGCGACTACCAGTCTAATGGAGGTATGTTTGATGGTACAGTCAAGAGCACGTCAACCTTTACATATCGGACTTTGTACCATTCTTAAGTTCTATGTCATAAGAACCAAAATTGTACTGCAAGTGTAAAGCTCAATGTGCACCTCACTGTACCTATAGGTTTATATTTTCATAAGCTGTTCAGCCAAAATTTGAGACTAATATGTGATCATCATATAATATCAACCCATAATCATCAGGAGAACCGTATCCCACTGCAGGTATACAGTTCTCCCTTCAATCGAAGGGGACGAGGAGAAGGGGAAATCGAAGGGGTCTAGAGCGTACTCTGCCACGCTGCTCCAATGCTGATTGGCAGAGGATTAACGAAACGAGATAACGAAACCCATCCAAACACTGGCTAAGGCCGACGTCGCATGATTTGCGTGTTCATATTAGCGTGCGACACAAAGCGACGCCATCGAGCTCCTCGTATATCAATATGCGATATAACCTCCCAAACACTGAACATTTTATATTCATTTACAAAATATTAGACTGGCTATAGCAATATTGCTGTCTGCCTTTTTATGGATTCATAATTTTCATAAGCTTTCCATCTTCAAATTTGGTTAGACCTATCGGAAATGCTCATAGGGTTAAACAAAAAATGTATTGGTTTACAAATAAATAATTGTCACCTAAAATGAGAAAAATCGAAACTGATAACAATCACATAAATTATAATAATTGTATTACAAAATAATCACTTTCCATAGACTCATTTCCAAAAGTTTTTTTTCATTGTCAACAAAGTCAACAAACCATAAATCAGTCCTTTTTTTGTCATAAAATTTCTTATGAAACAAAAAGCACTTGTGTGCACTCAAGTGTTCCCTACACTTTGCGTTATCTGTCCTCAGTTGAGTTCCAAGACCATTTATCATGTCTCGATTTACAACAAAAAGGTATACCATAATAATAACACACTATGGTACTTGAATAACTTGTTTTTTGTTTACATACATTTGGTTTTTCTGTTTCTCTTTGTCTACTACATAATATAAGAAGTAGTAGGATTGCCAGTGCTGAATCCAAATAAAATTTGTTGAGTTCTTTAATAAATTATGTTTGGGCCTGGTTTTACAGGTTCTTGATAAGTAGCAGGTAGCCTATCAGTCAGATAAATTGACGAAAACCCATACAAAACAGTAATTTTGACAGCTAAACAGGACTTGTGTATGACGAAGGGGTAAAGAACCTGTGAAACTGGCCCTTAGAACTTATCGCAAATTGTATAAAAATTATGTATTTTAGCCAGTTTTATATAAAAAAAACTATTATGCTTTCCATAAATAAATACCGTATCTTTCTATAAAATAAATAGATTTACTGTTTAAATGCAAGTATAAAATTAGAATAATATTTTTTTAGATAACGAGTATGAAGACAGAGATAGGGGTGAGGGAGGTCGCGGTCGGGGCGGCCGCGGCAGGGGAGGGCGCGGCGGAGGGCGCGGGGGAGGCCAGAACGGCGACGGGAACCGGGAGGAGCCCGAACTGGGGGAGGACGGGGAGCCAAAGAAGGAGCCGGTCACTTACATACCTCCCGAACCCACAAATGACGAACAGGAGATCTTTAGCAGCACTATCTCCTCGGGCATTAATTTTGACAAATTTGACTGCATAGCAGTTAAGGTATGTATCTAATTGTCGTCATTTCATTTATACAACACAATTTTCCATATAGCATAAAGACTGCACGAACTGCAAGGCAGCAAAAAGCTATACAAAAAAATAAATGTGTTTGGAAAATAAGATTCTAAATTTTTATTGGTTGAAACAAATGCTATTACACTTCCACAGCCCAGTTTTCTTAGACTAGGTCACAATCTTTTAAAATACTAAACATGCTACTTTCGTGACTATGTTTTTCTTCACTGCTAAGGATGTGACAATTGGAATGAGGTAATTTAGAAGACTCGCCACCAGGATTTGAACCGGGGGTCAAGGAAATTGTAGAATATTGAGTAAAACTTTTTATATTGTTGAATTATAAGAGATAAGCGTGCCGTACGCAGCAGAGGCCAGGACGAGAGAGCTGGAGGGCGCGTGAGAGCAGACACAGATAATATCATAATTAACTCCTTATTTTTTAGTATGACAATACTAAACAGAAATCAATATGACAGATAAATATTTGTTGAGTTTGTTAGTGATAATGTCGATCATATCAGGCTGACCTATGAGTGACATGTGTATATTAACAGGTGACTGGCGAGAACCCCCCTCGTGCCATTGAAAGCTTCGAGTCTGCGAATCTCAGGAAGTTTGTGCTAGATAACATATTGAAGTCTGGTTATAAAAAACCCACGCCTATTCAGAAACAAGCAATACCCATCGTCATGGAGGGCAGAGACCTTATGGGGTGCGCGCAGACCGGATCAGGAAAGACGGTAATTAATTTATCTAAATTTTTTTATTTTTTATTTTTTATACCACACAGGTGGCAAACAAGCATACGGTCGGCCTGACGGTAAGCCGTCACCGTAGCCTATAGACGAATTCGTACTAGGCTTTCATAAACACTTTTGTTTACGGGTATAATATAATATAAATATATATGCAAAGTCAAGATAATTTTTTGTTTCATGTATAGTCAAGGTTTATAATTTTAGCATTTTTGTTTCAGGCTGCATTTTTGCTTCCTATAATAAATGTATTACTTCAAGATCCCCATGAAATAAATATCGGGCAACCTCAGGTTTGTTAACTATTACGTAATTTTAGCAAAGGTAAATAATAACATGCGTCTTTTGTATGAAAAATGTTTACAAACAAAGCAAAGACACCACAGGGCACCACAGGTGTCTCTGAAACGTTGCCGACCTTTAACAGGAAGGAGGAAAGGAAGACTTTGCTTCCAGATCTATTTCACTGAAGGAATACGTATTTCTACTTCATGCCAATATTCTTAGAGAGGGTTGTATTTTAATGGAAAGATTCAAATACGTAGTATGTACATTATACCTCGATCAATCGAACCGCGCGTCTGGTTTGACTAATGTATAATATGAAAAACTTCACAATGTTTACCATTTCTTTGGACAAGTTTAGTGTCTTATATTGTGATTACTAAACATTCTTACTGCTGCCCTGTTGTTCCTATCCTATCAAAATAAAAACAAAATTTAAAACTTTTATTCAGAGATTAGGTTTTTACAAAAACGTTCTCATGTAAGAGAGTGCATACAGTAATATATGATTTGTATAGTTAATCTACTCTAAACACTACCATTTTGGAAACAAAAGCAAAATGATGTAGTAATGCCAGGATTAACTTATGTTGCAAAAACAAGTGTATTCTGCTTAAGGATTTATGTTTTACAATAAACTATGCCATACAGGTTGTGATTGTGTCGCCCACGCGTGAACTGACCCTGCAAATATTCAATGAAGCCAGGAAGTTTTCTTATGGATCCGTATTGAAAATCGCCGTCGCATACGGTGGCACTGCAGTTCGTCATCAGGGCGATAACATTTCTGTGAGTATCGCATCTCTATATGATAAGATAAATTTACCGATTGAAAAACCAAATAAAATTTTGCGATATATATAAAAAGATACCTAAAATCGTCCATCGGGACAATCCCACGACACATTCCCATCGCTGTGTCACCTGTATAGCCAGGATCAACAACGGCGACCACAGATTGACAATAAGCAATGAAGCTTATTGATTGTCCCGCGGGAGAAACTGCAGCTGTTTTGGAAGTGACGAATTTTATTAGAAAGAAAATACATAGTAGGAAGTACTAAATTCCAGTATTATTCTGGTTATGAATGTTTCATTTATTTATTTTGAACTAGCGAAACCCGCGCAACTTTGAGTGTATCCCGCTTTCCCGTGGGAATTTCGGAATCTATTATACATATAAACCTACCTCTTGAATCACTCTATTAAAATAACCACATCAAAATCCGTTGCGTAGTTTTAAAGATATGTAAAGATATGTATTGAAATGTGTGGCAATGTGACGACTGATGACGTCAAGAGGCATCAGTTTCATACAATAGACACATTACAATGTGTCGTGATGCAGAGTAACACCTATTACCCAGTATAATATCGGGTCACACTCACACCGACCCCCACCTCCGTGACAAAAACAGAAAGAAACTGTCAATTTAGGTCTTATTTATTTAGCGTAATGTAGACAATTTATTTAATTAAAAAAACATTAAAACAGGCACGTTTCTCTACTATTCTGTATAGAATTATTTATTTATTGGCTTTGTTTTCTCTTGCAGAAAGGTTGCCACATCCTCGTAGCCACTCCAGGCCGTCTGCACGACTTCGTAGATCGTAACCGCGTTTCGTTTGACAGCATTCGCTTCGTGGTATTAGACGAGGCAGATCGCATGCTCGACATGGGTTTCATACCCAGCGTTGAGAAAATGATGGATCATCCCACTATGGTGCCTATTGTAAGTACTTTGCGACAACTCATCTAACAGATAAGATAAGCTCACTAAAATCTTTAACGACCCCTAGCGTAGGTATTCTCTAACTCGTACAAAGTTTCTGTTAGGTTAAACCTACGCTAGATGTCGTTGGTGAAAACGAGCAATAAGAATTTCAATTAATAATGAGTGACATTAGGTTGAAGATCAACATAGATCAATAACTTATACCGATTTTTTTATATACAGGATAAAAGACAAACACTTATGTTCTCTGCGACATTCCCTGAAGATATTCAGCACCTTGCAGGCAGATTCCTCAATAATTATCTGTTTGTGGCGGTTGGCATCGTAGGTGGTGCCAGCACTGATGTCGAACAAGTGTTCCTACAGGTCACCAAATATGAAAAACAAAATTCGCTCAAACAATTAATTGAAGAAAATGGTAGGTTATTTATTCTTACTTTTTTTTTTAAACCAAACTAACAAAGCTCGTGCTATGGATACTAGATTGCTGATAGATATATATACATACATAAATACTTTTTGTAAATAAATATTTATTAAACATAGAAAACAAACAGACATGTTCATGCACACAACTGTTTGCCTTGCGCAAAAATTGAACCCGCGGCTCTTGGGACAAATTGGCCATTGTTAGCCACTCGACCACCGGGCCTGTCTATTGCATTGCTCATGTTCTATCTCAGTAATCACTGTTTAGTTTGGAACGTCTGGGCACAATCATTTTATTTTCTAATAATAAATAAATAAATAGGGACAATTCATACATTTGATTGAGCTAGCCCCAAAGTAAGTTCGAAACTTGTGTTATGGAATACTAACTCAACGATATTATATTTTATAACAAATACATATATAGATAAACATCCAAGACCCGAGGCCAATCAGAAAAAGTTCGTTTTTCATCATGACCCGACCGGGGATCGAACCCGGTGGCGGTCTGGCGTGGTAACCATTACGCCACGGATGTCGCCTGATACATTTTGTTTATTTATACCTACAGATGGAAAGAGAGTCTTGGTATTTGTCGAGACGAAACGTAATGCGGATTTCATAGCGGCTATGCTGTCCGCGCAGCAGATATTAACGTCTTCCATACACGGCGACCGTATGCAGCGCGAACGGGAAGAAGCGCTTCACAACTTCAAGAGTGGAAAACATTTCATTCTTGTAGCTACTGCGGTGGCGGCAAGGGGTCTAGGTGTGTAATTGTTTGTAAATTACGTTATTGAGAAACTTGAAAGTATGTCATCTCGGATTGATACCACCCACAACCCACCCAATAAAATAATAAAGTAAAAAAAAATTGTACAAAATGATATATTATACTACCATATCTTGGTGGTAGGTAATGAGAAGACTGACTCTTCGTCTGAGTAGGATTCCCACTAAGCTGGTTTTTAAAACAAGATTTATAAAGTTTTTAGTTCATATTAACACGCGTTACTGCTGAAGTTGACTGCCTGTATCTGCAATCTTATGAAATACCAGTAATAACAACTTATTGTTACTGAAAAATATATTTGATTACAGATATAAAGAATGTAGACATCGTAGTGAACTACGATTTGCCAAAGAGCATTGATGAGTATGTGCACAGGATTGGCAGAACTGGTCGTGTAGGCAACAGAGGCAAAGCCGTATCTTTCTTCGACTCTGATCATGTAAGTACTAGAGCTATATAGTTTGACGCGCCGCTTATATATTAAACTTACCCGAACAAACGGCTAAACAAATAGTTACTGATCATTATGTAATTACTCGTTTCAAAAAATCCTCAAACAAAACATTGTAAAGTATTTTAGAGTTGCCACTATTTGAATTTACGCACAGGTATCCAGCTAAATATACAACATACATTAGCTTAGTATTTTCCTGAAATAATGTGTTTGTTAAATATATACAAATTTGGAAATAGGACAACGCATTGGCACCTGATCTGGCGAAGATATTGAAGCAAGCTGACCAAACTGTGCCCGACTTCCTTCATAGCGGCGGTACTGCTACTTATAGAGGCAACAAATATGGTGGCAGTGATATCAGAGTAAGTTTTGATATAAATATAAATTTAATTATTATCTACTTTATATTAGGCTAGCGAAACCCGCGCAACTTCGTTTGCGTGTATTCCGCTTTCCCGTGGGAATTTTGGAATGTATTATACTTAAAAACCTTCCCCTTGAATCACTCAATTAAAAAAAAACGCATCAAAATCCGTTGCGTAGTTTTAAAGAATTAGCATACATGGGGACAAAGACGCACAGGCAGACAGCAAAAGCGATTTCATTTTATACTATTTATAGATGCGTAATGAACATTTTTCTCAACTATGAAGGAATGTATTATGTGGGACGAAGACACAGAGCAAGGAATTCTCAAGTCGCTTGCGCCCCACTAGAGGCGAAAACGATAATATTACCGCGTGCCAAGCCGCGATGGCTGTAGGTGAAAGTCGCATACGCGGCGTATCAGTTGCATTTCGTCTGTAAAAACATAAAAATGCCCCAATGTGCTGTGATATGGTGGGGCGCGAGCGACTTGAGAATTTCTTGCTCTGTGGTTCTTCTGCTACTTTAAGCGGGTCTATAATCTCAAGCGCCATCTTGCTCATTCAAAATACATAAAACAAGCAAGACCCGCAAATCGTATTATTCTTCCATGCTTTATCTGTCATGAGAGTAAAGGCCGCATTATTTTATACACGTATCTTTGTATGCGAGAGAACGCGCATAACTAGAACGCACAAAACGCGTTATCCCGCATATCAATTTTATAGATAAGTTTGTTTTAAATTGTATATTAAATTTATCTTTTGTTTATGCTATCAGAGGACTGAGGTGAATGAGGTAAAAAGAAATTATAATTGTTGTAAAACGATGATAATAACCTGTGCCCGCGAATGGTTGTCGAAAACACTATCGCGATAATCAAAGTGGTTGGAGGAAATGTTACAAAATCGGGGAAAATTGTTCTCCCCGATTTTGTAACATTTTTCACTGATGCTTCGCTCATATTGGTCGCAGCATAATGTTATATAGCTTAGAGCCTTCCTCGACAAATGGACTATCCAACACAAAAATATTTTTTCAATTCGAATCAGTAGTTCCTGAGATTAGCGCGTTTAAACAAACAAACTCTTCTCTCTCGCTTTATAATATTAGTATAGATTTATATACACTTAAAACGGTTGGACATCGTTGGCTCTAATCTATAATAAAACGAGGAAGGAGGTTGACTGACCCGAAATATCAACTCACAACCAATTTCATATGAAATTATTTATATGACGACAGTCAAAATATTATCAACAATAAATACTATACTTTGCAATTTGATAATCAATTTCACTTCCATACAACATAACTTACAGATTTAACGAAGTCCGTTTGACTATGAATGTTGACACGCCTCACAATACAACATTAATGTACCTATTGTACCTACACGCCTTACAACGTTCATAGCCAAACGCATTCTGTGAAATAGAATAGGACATTTGTAAAACAAGATTTCAATGTCTACTTTTTTATTTACAGAATTTCAATAGTGCGCCCGCTTCGAACGATCAAGGCCAGGAACCAGAAGAAGAGTGGTAAATTACGATAGTGTATGAGTGAGAAATGCAACAATTGGTGCATGTATATCAATGGTGCTTATGCCGCGAATAAGTGATTTGACATAAACTGAGTTTACCGGACTACACTCGTGGATAAGGGTTATGTTGTGATGTGACATGGGATCATTACATCCACTACAAGACTGCACTGTAACTTTGACAAGTATTTAGATTAGCTTTGGAGAGGTTTGGTCAATAATTGCAAAAATCCATCGTAATAACTGAAAATTACAAGAGAAAATCATACTAGATTTTTTTATTGTAAAGATGTTTTATTTATTTACAACATGACAAAAACATGGAAAATAAACTAAAATTAATATCGAAAATTATACAGAGATTTAGGTTCCCTGTTTTTCTCATTATGTTGAAGTAAATAAACAGAACGTCTTGTTGCAGTAAAAAATAATTTATTCTAAATGAGGCAGCCGTGTTCATTTTTACCATACCTTTTCCAAATCACTTTTAGTTGGAAGTTGTTGGAAATTCCGGAACATTTATCTCACGAATTTATCCAGTGCTATCTAGTCCTTTCGACTTTAATACTCACACCGTAGTTATTTGTGAGATAAGTCTGCCGTGACTAACGTTATTTTTAAGATTTCTTCAATCAATAATTACTATTCAATTTTTAAATAAATATTTTCTATATACCAAATCATAAATTTCGATTTTAGTGATGTAATTGTTGACTGGAGAAATGTTTTGTCACTAATCTTTGTTATGCATAAGTTCCTTTGATTTTAGTTTTTGCATACATCAGTTTAGTACTTATACCCTTTTCCCTTAGTTAAGTATTGTTGTTTGATTAAGATTTTTTTTATGGTTAAGAACGATTGATTTGTTTATTTTTCTCCACTGTTATTTTTCACCTTTTTTTCATGGTCCCTATCATGGAGTGTTTGACGCAGTCACCATTTAAAACAAAATGATAATCTGTGATGTTTAATGTTAAAGTTGCTCAGTAAAAATTTTAAATAGTTACATTATGTATAGATTCTAGCTATTTCGTAAGACATCCGTAGTAACTACGATTCAATTATCATAATTTTTGACCACCTTGTAGCGTAACAGAGCTTCACCAGAATCTCATTTTATTGGTATAGTACAAGTTGCATTTGATTCTTTTAGCCACACAGGTTTATAAAAACGTCTAGAAGTCTCACGCGCAGTTCAAGTTATATTGTATTTTGTAATCTGTGATGATTATTATAAGTGCATTGCGAGCGTTTCGTTAGCATTGTTTTGCCATAGATATTGTTTAGTTCAAATAGACTTAAGACCATTGTATTGGTCAACAGGCAGACTACATAATAGTTTACGTGTCTGAAAAATATACTAATAACTGTAATTTACTTTAAAATATGATATAATGCAGGCATTATGTCGTACCTTTTGTACCCTTTATTCCAATATATATGTAAAACATTACATTCAAAAATATTTTTTAAGTTTGTTATTAGATATATTAGAATTGTAAGACATAATTTCACAATAAAACCCCATCTTGAATATGTTTTCTCTTTTTTTTTCCTACTGTAGAGGATAAAAGGTAACTAAATAAAAGTAAACATTTGCTCGATTTTTTTTTATTTAAAATGTACTTTTCAAAGTATGTATACATAATATTTGTCACCATAAAATAAAATTGTAAAAACCGTTAATTATAATTTATCGAAAAATTTACAACGTAAAATTGCAATTACACTAAGTCGACGAAGCCGCTGCGCGCTCCTATTTCTGGATTCGGGGTCACAACTGTCGCACTATGATGTTACGGTTGCAGGTTAGCAGTATGTTACGGTTCACGTAAAATCGACGGTTTTTACAATTTTACGGCGACTTATATAAGGTCAGGTGGGGTAGTATAACAAAGGAAATTAAAACTGACAGTCTTACCCAACACCATCGAGGCACCGGCGCATTTTAGCTACGTGGTGGGTAAACCCACAACCCCGAGCTACAAGCAAATTCAAAAAGACGTCGATGGGCGTCCGCCGCAGTAAATGATAAATAAATTGTAAATAATCGAAACTTTTGATCACAGCGTGTGTATACAATTAAATACAAACAATTGGTAATATTTAAGGTCCAAATGCACTAGGCGTAACTACGCGATGCGACACAGCAGCGAAATTGAAAATTGTATGAGCTAAACCGGCACGTCGCACGTTGGAACGAAAACGGCCGCTAGTGGACATAGCGACAATCGAAAACCAACTTCGATTATACAAAAAAATTATGATGGATTTCGATTCTACTATCAAATATAAGACATTAATTACTTGTACACTTTTTTGATATAATCGATACTTTATTAGTTATGAATTATTTAAAAAAAATATGTATGGAGAAAAACACAAATTCCTTAAAAACTCCGAACTCTCAAGAGCTCTCAAAAAAATTATTTTAGGGTTGTATTATACTATTTTTTTTACTATTTTTAAGGTACGTCTGTAACTGCGCTTCGCTGCGCTTTTGCGACAATATTTTTTTTTGTTTTTTTCTAACAAATTCCCTAAAAACTCCGAAATCTCAAGAGCTCTCAAGAAAATTATTTTAGGGTTGTATTATACTATTTTTTTTACTATTTTAAGGTACGTCTGTAACTGCGCTTCGCTGCGCTTTTGCGACAATTTGTTTTTTGTTTTTTTCTAACAAATTCCCTGAAAACTCCGAAATCTCAAGAGCTCTCAAAAAAAATATTTTAGGGTTGTATTATACTATTTTTTTTACTATTTTTAAGGTACGTCTGTAACTGCGCTTCGCTGCGCTTTTGCGACAATATTTTTTTTTGTTTTTTTCTAACAAATTCCCTAAAAACTCCGAAATTTCAAGAGCTCTCAAAAAAATGATTTTAGGTTTGTATTATACTTTTTTTTTACTATTTTTAAGGTACGTCTGTAACTGCGCTTCGCTGCGCTTTTGCGACAATATTTTTTTTTGTTTTTTTCTAACAAATTCCTTAAAAACTCCGAAATCTCAAGAGCTCTCAAAAAAATGATTTTAGGTTTGTATTATACTTTTTTTTTACTATTTTTAAGGTACGTCTGTAACTGCGCTTCGCTGCGCTTTTGCGACAATATTGATGTTGCTTTACCGTCTATCATTGTTAGAAGCAATGAATGTGATATTTTTATTTCTCCTATTCTTGTTGGAGTTAAATCATTTATTTCTGACTCTATGGCATTCTTTTCCTGTAATATGGTATCTTTATTTTCTTTAATAAATTTAAAGAAGAGTGGACGACACCAATATGGCGAATTAGGTGACTCATTCTCCCAGACTACATGATCTCCAGAAATCATTTTAATTGGTACTAAACTTCCCATGAAAATACTCGAATCATCAAAGTGTTCCTCTTCAGTTAATAGCGTTTTCTGTTTATAGTTAGCTTGGTTAGAAGCACCATCAAACCCCCATTTACTAATCATTGTTAATTCCTTACATTCGTTGTCATATGCGATTGATTTTATTATTCTTTTTGCTGTTATGTCCAAAAGGGCCTGCAACTTTATTTTCGCTATTGTGTCCGTTACTGTAATATCTTCTTTTGGTGGATAGCAGTCTTGCTTTGCGGTTTGAATAGTGTAGTATGAAGGAAATAAATTATGACTTTTTTGTTCGACACTTTTTCGTAATGTATTATACTGCCATTTGGATAATTTTAATGATACCATTAAACTAAGAGCTTTATCCGGAGAAAATTGAGGTTTCTTATTTTCAAAAATGCAATTTTTTACCCGATTCACATCTTGTGGATTTTTAAGCAAGTGCTCAAGAATTTGTGCAATGTCGTTATTACCATCATTTTTTAATTTTGAAACGTAAGCAAAAGTAAGTTCGTCTGAAGACATAGTTGTGCTCTTATTATGTTCTATACGCCTCTTTTTTTGTTTATTTGACAACTCTGCAAATATTTTTCTTGGACTCACCTCAGGCGATGTCCCTATTGTTTGTTTTTCTTGTACTGAACACTGAGTAGATGTACTTGGTCTAGGTTGATCACATGTTTCCACTCCCGTAATAACCGTACTCGGTCCAGATTGGTTAGTCGAGGTCTCAAAAACTTTCGTAATAACTTCTGGCCACACTATATTTGTCTCTAACCACTGACTATTATTATTTTTAAATTGAATTTCTTTTCTGTTAGCACTTATCCACCTCCTATGAAAATTAAAACAGTATTTATAGCAAAACTCTTTTAGATTTTTATCATCTTCAATATTTAAATTTACAGGTAGTCGAGATTTTAAAGTTTCGTATAAGAAATTATTATTTTTAATACCGCCACTTTCTTGTAATTTCACAAACATGTCAATATTTGTCACCAAATCTTTAAACATTTTGACGAAATTAAATATTTCCCGAAAATTTGATCGCAAAGTAGTCCGTATGTTATGTATCAACGTACTGGACGTTATTTTAAATGTTTTAAATTTATATAACATTGATATTTCAAACGCAACCGAACTTTTTCCTAATTGATTTGGATCAACCAATGACAATAAGACACGTCATGGCTATCTGCGCTCTGATTGGCCGACATAGAGAGGAGGGGGGAATGATAGAAAACAAAAAACATCATTAGCTAATGACGTCCTTTGTTTTTATCAGACAAACAAGGTCGTTAACAAATGACGTTTTTTTGCTACTAATAACGACGTCATTAATAAATGACGTTGTTTTTTTTAAATAAAATCGACGGCATTAACTTATGACATTATACGTTTGTTACTAAAAACAATGTTATTAACAATTGACATTGTTTGTTTTGTCACTAAAAACATTTTTCTTCTAAACAAATAATGTATTTTTTTTATTCAAATTCAATAAAAAGAGCCTTGTTGGTGGTGTGGAATGTCATTTTAAGATTTTTATTGAATTTACACGGTACATACTAAAAATATCAGAAATAAAAATAAAAAAATCTCCATACAAACTTTAAAGTGTTATATTTCCAAAAATATCGAATATATCAAAAAATGTTATATGACATTAAATTATCGTATTAGTACATATAATTCAAAAATATACATAAAAATCCCTATGTCCCAAATTTTCATTTTCGTTCCACCGTGCGTCGCGCCGCTGTAGTGCGGTTTAGCTCATACAATTTCTAAGAAAGAATATTTTGACGCGCCGCGCCGCTGCTGTGTAGTTACGCTTAGTGCAGTCTTACCTTTAATTCCATAAATTGTTGACTACTCTTTATACATTTAATATACATTTTTATTATAAAGTAAATAAATAAAAATATCGTTTATAACGAAAATTCATTCTAAAAATTTCTGTATCAAACCAGAAACGTAATTTTTTTCATAGTTTGACAGACAGCCGTAATGCAACTGCACACGAGTCTCGTACCTACATAATAGTTTATAATATTTCGTTGCAACGGAGATCGTCTTCACTGGACTTGGGTCACTAGATACAACTTAATTAATATAGTTAGTTATATGTACTATAAATAAACTGTACAATAATTGATTTGCTTTTGATTCACTATCTCACTTTGAGTAGAAACATGTCTAAATTATTACATTAGACACACACAATACTCATTATACCTACTAGGTACTATATAAAAAATATATAATTACTACGCATTGGACAAGTATCACATTAATTTTCATTAAGTTCATGATATTTCTAGTTTTCTTCAAAAACGATTAGAAAAATTCACAAACTTATAATTTCTGCCCTCTTAAGCCATACAGCTCAAAAAAAAATTTATTTTTTACACCTCAAAATTGATCATAATTAAAATTATTGAACCTATTGCATACATATACAAAATATTATTTGTTATCAATTTTAACAAGTTGAAAAACCATCTGGTACATTTTGCATGACATTCGATTTACAGAACTGCCATTTTCAAGCTGTTAACTTTTGGTGAGCTTAAGAGGTCAAAAATACTTAGATTATAAATATATTGATGCGGTTATAATACATGGTTCGAACCGCTGTCCATACAGGGCAACAACAATAGTCCTAAGTACATTGTTCTTACATTTTATAATGTAACAACGTGTATTTTTCTATGTCAATGACATTTAAAAAATAAAAATTGGCTTTCAGGGCTAAGCTAGGTAAGAAAATATAGGCCATTCATAATTACAAAATGTGACTAGAGTAAAGACGCGGCTTCGCCGAGAGACCCGAGTCCATTTGCCGAATAGTTTAGATAAAACGCTAAGCAGAGTACTTGGAATGGTAGAGTACCGTATACTCACTCATACAGCAGGCTTTACGGCCGAAATCAATATGTGGTCTCAAACTCTCAATCCTCTATCAATGATTGTTCGTGAATGACGGATCGACTAGTAATCTTCGTCCCAATAATTTACTTCCATAGATCAAAAATTCAATACATCGATTGGTTATAGAGACGCGTAATGTGACTTGGATTGAAATGTCAATTTGACATACGAAAAAAGGATAGAGATCTCAATATTGATTTCGGCCGTGACAGTATGGGTCTACATGTGTAGGTACTACGATCACCGGCACATGCTTCCCACAAGAATAATAAATATGTTGTAATATATGGATGGCCTAATCTACCAATAGAATAACCAATTATCACACTAATGAAAATGGACTAGCTTTAATGGTTATCAAGGCGAGAGATGAAAGCTTTTACAACAAAAACCTGTATTTAATTTTGAAGGCACATAGTTTCGTATGGCTTAGTCAGCCGCTTAACGACCATACTAGGTGGGACGTCAGTCGACGTCGGAGGTATTGATAGGTTGGTAAGGCACTGAATACGATCTCAATCTGTAGAACACCACAAACCTGCAATATTAAGAGTAGTTATTAGAGATGTCAATGATAGTGATTTTGCCGAATACAGAATATTTTGATGGCAGGTTCGAAACAACATCATTTAAGTGGTACTAGTAGTAGTGACGCAGTAGGCGTTCGTTGGGAAGTCATGCCACAACGCTAATAATTTGTATCAACAAATAATCATATTACCTAATCATCAAATTTATATATGTAGGTACCTATTATTTGACTATTATAAAAAAATACACTGTTCTCATAATTTTCTTAGACAGGGCCAACGGAGCAAGTAGCCTTGCGAGTCATTTGCATGAGGCAGCTCCTATGTCTCGAGCAAGACTCAGTTGAGCTGAGCCACCGAATGTAGGTTTTTTGTTTGGATCAGTCAATAGGCTATTTGACTGATTTTGAAAAACTGTTTTAAATTATTCGTTGGTATATGATTAATACACCACATGTATATTTCTGCGAAATTTGCAGTATTTTCCGTAAAATATCGGTTTAAAATTTAAATTACAATATTCGCGCTAAAAACGCTTTTTCTGTAATGGCGGACGCCGTGACGTCACAGGCAAGTAAATTTGTACCAAAGTGCGTGTTTAGAATATTTTTTCTGTTATTTTACTGGAAAAAATGGTTTATAAATGGTGTAATTGTGCCACAATGTACAAATACTTCTATAAAAACTCCACAAAAACTGTTTCTGTGTTAGCTCGAAGAGACCCAAACAGCATTTTATCTCATACAAATGTTTTTATGTGTGAAGATCACTTTGATGTAAGCATGCCAGTAATATTTGATTCGAATAGTAATAGATAAAATGATAAAATCACACAAAATGTCGTAACAATGAACAATGTTGACTTGCGTGTGACGTCACGCGAGGCATAGCCAATCACAGAGCGTTCTTGTGGCTGAAGAAATTTAAAAAATAATTTGGATTTATTTTGTTTATTTTGAAAAATCTATAAATATTTTTGGATATAACAGAGATAAATATGTTTTTTTATGTTATTACCTAATAGGATGACCACATTTCGTAACATATTTTTAATAGTGTCAAATAGCCTATTGTTTCAATAAATAAAAAGGTGTTAAGTCGTCGTCTCTGGACACACACGCTCTTTTGTTTCGTTGCTAGCTCGTTACATTGGAATATTAATAAAGATATATGTTTTTTTTTTTATGTAAGAGGTTGGAACGACCTCGACCTTATTATAAGTAATCACCGCCACACATGGAGCACTGAGCCGCGACCGGCCTTAGGACTTAAGTGCATGTATGCTCGCTTCTTGAAGGTTCTCAAGTCATAGTCATTTAGAAACACGGGAGTTTGAAATTAAATCGCTTTATGGGACCGCTAAAAAAATTCTATAATAATACCAAAGCTGCCTTGCTCAGTACAGTTCGGGAATAGTTTCCTCGCATGGCATACTTCGCGAGGCGGCTTGCTCTGTGTGTAAAGATTGTTTTTAGCAATAGGCCTTATTGCTTATACACTAAGTCTGTAAGTATTACGTCTATTGTATCGTCATTCGTCATCTTCTATCTATCCAATATTTTAAAAACTTGCCATATCAGAATGACTTTCAGTTAGTATAAAAACAATTAATTACATCATAGATTTAATTTTCCCAATGATAAGTGTCAGATAAGACGTACATGACGATAAAGGAATACATAATCTTTTGTCGATTCAAATGGTTACAATTTATTATACATTCTCTAATCAGAGATAACATCTATGTGTGTGGATATGAAATTTCAGATCTAGGTATAATATGAGCTATATTACATCTGGTACGGATATCAAACTATCCTAAAAAATAATTTGATTAGTATAAATGTGAAAGTGAGTATATTTGTTTATTATTCCTTCCTTGGCTATGCAGCCGATCTTTATGAAAAATTGTATGCGTATGCGTACAAACTCACAAACTCATTGTTCTTTTAAAAACCAGGTCAAAAACTATTATTTGTCCTTAAACACCTGAACTTTCTCCCTTCTTTTTTGTGACTTCGTCTGTTTTCACTTTCTTCTGCATCATTTCTCTATTTGGTTATAGTATATTTTATATGTATTTATTAAGTATAATATATACATAATATATATTTTATTTATTATTATTATATGTTGTATGCTTTTATAATTAATATTATTGTAATTTATCGCCGATTGGGGCCCATAGGGACGCGCCCGCAACTGTGGGTGTTTTGCGGACGCGTCTGTATGGACCTAGCCCCTAATTATTATTGTAATTTTTTTTTTAAATCATATTATGTTTTATTATTGTTTCTAATTAAGTTTTTGTAAAATTTTGCGCCACCTACCTGTTATTTTTCAATTTTATTTCTCTACCCTAAGGTCGTCTGGAAGAGATTGATTTAGCGATAAGACCGCCTGTTGTACTTTACCTACATGTTTGTACTTTTAATTTGTTGTTTTTTTTTTTTTGGTGCAATAAAGAATATTGTATTGTATTGTATTGTATTGTACATACAGATGAGGATCGTTTTTTTTTTAAATGTCATACAGTAGACAAACAAGCAAGCGGGCCACCTGATGGAAAGCGGTCACCGCCGCCTATGAACATCAGTAACACCAGGGGCGCTACCAATGCGTTGTCCACCAAGGGGGTTGGATGAAAGGAAGGGAAGGGAAAGAAGACGGGGGAAAGAGGGGATAGGGAAGGAGTTGGGCTTCCGGATCTCTCACTCACCGATCGAAAAGAATTGCTGCTTCACGTCGATATTCT
Organism: Endotricha flammealis; assembly: GCA_905163395.2. Classification (NCBI taxonomy): domain Eukaryota; kingdom Metazoa; phylum Arthropoda; class Insecta; order Lepidoptera; family Pyralidae; genus Endotricha; species Endotricha flammealis. Next base: position 8,187,346 of record LR990870.1, on the reverse strand, counting down.
GTGAGAGGGTGGTACTTCCCCGGTCGAGCAAGCCCATTTCATAATAATTGCTCTACCACTCCAAAATAATATGCTACTTTTAATCTCGCGAAACTAACTCATTCCAACGGAAAATGGAAAAAAGGCATATTTTGATGCATGGACAGCGCTGTACCTAATCATCAAATTCTAACATTTCAATATTTTGGAAGACTGAGATAATTTGGATGGTATTCTCAATGAAATAAATTAAAGCAAAAATAACATTCTAATCGTGATATATCTGATAACTGTACATTATTATTTCACTTATAATAACGTAATGTAACCTACGAAATAAGAAACCGATTATTTACAGTTGTAAACTGGGAAGAAAATTCTCAGTTGTCACCCTGGGTAACTTTTTATTTATTCTGTACCCTGGGCGACGACGGTGCAGTTATTCCTACTGGGAACAATCCATCGGATACTTTCAAAATAATTCGCATTGTTATCTGGACATGCCCACCATACATTCCCACCGCAGCGTCTCCTGTACAGCCAGGATTAACAACGGCGACCTTAGATTGAAACCAATGAAGCTTATTGACGTCCCGGGGGAGAAACTACAGCTGTCTTGGAACTCACAACGAATTTAATTCGCATAACTTGAACAAAGACAATTATCATACACAATGAATCACTCTAAAATGAGGACAATTTATGTGAAGATAATTACTCGAATATTAAATTGCAAATCTGCTACTGACATAATTAGTATTTCTTTGTACACGTAAAGATCGATGAGTTTTTTTACAAGTTTTTTTTTATATTGGCATAGAATGCAAGGTCGCGCCGGTCATGGGCGCAACGAGTTACTTATATAAAATACCTACTAGGAGCCAACATGCTCGTAACTACGCTTGCGTACTTTTAATATTATTTTGGTCCTCAGGACATCTTACCAAAGTTTCATCAATTGGGCTTTGGTTTAAGAACATGTAGACAGTAATCAAACTATTGTTCGATAGAAAACCACTAAACGCGTTCTCGCTTTTAATTATATGTTAACTATAATAAATCAATAAATATTTTGGACGAATACAACACCATCTAGTCTCAAACTAAGGAAAGCTTGTACTTGGGTACTAGATTGCTGATAAATATTAATACCTACTTTTTTTTTTGTAAATAAATTACATTATACATAGAAAATATCCAGAACAAAGCAAACAGACACGCCCATGTCCATCCACACAAATATTTGGCTTGCGCAGGATTCTAATCCGCGACTTTACTCAAAATTAGCTTGTCAAACCTTATATGGTATCGTAATGTTGTGCATGAAAGTGATTTGTAATCGATTCATGTTTGTTTCATAATTTTAAATCAAACGATGGTTTGGAACTTTAATGTCAAGTATTTGTAGAACTGTTTATACGCTAAAGCTGTGGAATGAGCTCCCCGCCGAGGTCTTTTCTTTAGACTAAAATATGGGATTCTTCAAAAGGGGCATTAAAAGATTTTTACAGGGTTGACACAACGCGCGAGTGATGGTGGATGGTGGTGTTACAAGCGTCCATAGGCTACGGTGACCGCTTACTATCAGGCGGGGCGTAAGCTTGTTTGCCACCTTAGTGGTATAAAAAAAACATACTTACAGAAGTAATAACACGCTGAAAGCATTAACAGAACTGGTCAACAACAATACAGCTCCAGGGAATGTTGATAAAGTAACATTATACAGGCCGTTGTAAATTGGTGGCGATATCAATGGGAAGATGCCCTCAATAGCGCACATCAGCGCGAAAACTTTGGCTATATCCTCAACTGGTACGATTTTCGTGATAAAAGATCTTAATAATGGCGACGATAGACCATTAAAGACTGCTACTCCAGATCCTGAAAAAGAAATAATACATATCCTAATAATACAGTAAGAAAACGCATATTAATCTTAATTAATTCCACAGTCAAAATTGTTTATGATCTGTTATGAGTTTTTGGCTGTAACATAATATTAAGAGGTAGGGCACCACGGATAATCCGCTCAAATCGGAGCTGCCCGTCTGGGGAAGCCTCTCCACCTTACAGAAGATCGTAGCCAAATAGCATTGGTCTCGGCCATGTTGTGTTCCTACGGAGAGTAAGGTCTTCAGAGCTCCACTTGGGTCTATATGCTACGGTGACGGTAGGCCTGATGGTAAGCCGTCACCGTACGGTAGGCCGCATGCTTGTTTGCCACATTTGTGGTAAAAAAAAAATACGTAATATACACACACGCCAACTTTTAATATTCAGCTATAAACATTATACCTAGTAATAGTAAAAATTATACTTAGTTCTAAAATATAACTTTTACATCCATTTATATTATTCAACATGGTGATCGCATGCTGGAAATCACAACAGTTTAATCAACCATAGATTATAATATCACTCACCGAGGTACATGTGCCATGACTCAACTGCAAATCCTTTGATAGCGTATTCGACAGTTGACGATAAGAATGACAATACCGAAAATAATAAATCGTTTAGACCACAGAATCTCTGAATCACAACTACTCCGACAAAAGACCCAACGAATGACATAACTACGCTGGCCGCTGAATACTCATTATAATCTTTTAGAGACCAGTGAAGCTTCTGTCTAGTAAACATATATTCTAATCCAGCTAAACCGTACAGTATGAAAACATTCAAACTGTTCGCAAATGTTACTAGTAATATTTGGGTTCGTAGATTATTCGGTCGCCATTTGAAGCAGTCTCTGATCATTTCTTTTATGAGTAAGAAGTCTAGTACGGAGCAGAAACCACCCTGAAAAAAAATGTTTGTAAATTATAGAAAATGTTTTAATAATCGTTTATTTCATTAAGTACATTTTTGTTACTAATTAACTATAAAATTCTTTAAAAGATGTAAGGTAAAAAAAACCCGGTTAGGTATCCTGAAAGTGTAATACAAATAATTCACAGAGAACACCTAACCGGTTCTGTTTCTATCTTTGCATCAGCAGACGCGGAATGAAACTTAATTACAACGTTTTGGAATGGCAACAAAAAAATTGATTTAACGGCGTCACCGCACCAAACAAACGTTCATTTGCACATTCATAAAAAGTTAACCAAGATACGGGACTACTGATAATATTCTGTAATTAAATAACTAGTCATTGGCATATATATACATATATAAGCGACGCTGAACATACATAATCGCGCTGAGCCTCAGTGTATAGTGATAGAATTTGTGTATGGGGATAGAATTTGACATAAGACAAGCTTGAAGATAGAATTTGTTCAGACCCCGCGCTTGCTGGATCCAGCAGAGGATAATCAAGAGGATGATCAAGATATGTATACTAACCGGCAGGGCTCCAGTCAGTGATTCTTGTAGCCATATATTTGTCAGACAATACGCCAAAACAAATATAGCTGCTACAATTAGCAACAGATACACATTTCCTACAGTCTTTAGAAGGTGGCCACAGACTAGTGAGCCGACCATACTACCTAGCGCAATTGATGCTTCCATTAACGTCATCCTATAATGAAAAAACTAAGTAAAATATAATTTAAAAAAGAAAACAAAAAAATATATAGACGCAAAATGAAGTCATGCAAAGCAGTGCACATATAAAATCACTATAGGCAAATAAATACACACACACTTTAGCTCATAATACACTAGGGGTGCTTATGCAAACAGAGCGTACCATCCGTTAGCATTATCCAGTTCAAAATATTGGACAGTTCTTATTGTATAACCCTTTTTCGCACGGCGAACCGCGAAGTCGTAACATAAGCCTATCATATATTACACGCGTATAATGTTAGCAATACGAGCACGCTGGTGCATTTTCATATGTTCGCACACTTGACGATACTCATCGGGTGGTTCGCGAAGATCGTATGTTCCATGCATTTACATATTTACATCTACGGATGCCCCCCGTTGGGGGTGCATACTCTTAAGTTAAAAATTCAAAAATATTATAAATCAAATCTAATGATAGACATAAAAAGGAAACATGCGAAATTTTGGGCGAAATTTATAAAGTTTAAAAATACACGTGTTTGTTATTATCATTAATAATGTACGTAAACAGAGATAATCAGATAAACAGATAATATTATTACTACCCATATACAAAATAAAATTAGTGAAGCGTAATTGGATTAGTCATCATGCAGTTGATAAGCTGTCAGTAACAAAACTGAACTTTGATTATAATGTTTGAAGCAAATATTACTGTCACGTATCAGATAAAAAATTACTTTGTACCTTATACCTAGCTAAAAAACATGATTATGTTATAATTATAACAGCCTAACGTCTGAAACACAAAGCCAAGGAGCGCAAATTGAGCGAATAGTGAGTTAATATAAACCAGTAATGTATGCGTTCCAGCTTTCCCCGTATTGTATGCGTTTATAATAAACTAAACGTAATGGAGCCAAGCCCACCCGCTCCCGATAAGCAATCATTTACTGTGTGTGTCGCTTTTGGCTCATTGTCAGCTTAGATACAATAAAAAAACTCAAGCAGATAAATTAATCATTTTGATACCGAACGTACAACCTGTACTTTATAAAGTCTTTAACACTTGCATATATAAAGCAGATTTATATTTTTATGGTTATTTCAAAATGAATTTTGTATTAGGTACCTACATCTGAAATTGATTACTAGCTAGCTGTGCTCGTAGTTTCGCATGCGTTAATGTGGTTTCACCCATTGTAAACGTTAATTACTTAATACTGCAGAAATTTTTTTTCTGAGATAAAAAATATTATGTGTTTAAAGTAGAGATGGAGCGGATCACAGGATATTCTACTATACCTACTTACTAATATATTTGCCGAATACCGGATTTCAAAATATACAAAAAAAAATTAAGTATGATAAGTAGATACTTTATGTAAACCGATTAACAAAACAATCGGTATCACTATTTTTGTATAATTTTGATATGACTCGGACATTTTTTCAAATTCAAAACTTTTATTCAGAGAATAGGTTTTCACATTATTAATAGCAAATTATCATGAATGAATACTAATTTCTCCGTATTAAGATGTAACAAGCAGTTTTGCTTGTATTCATAAGCAAGGCCAGCTTCACAAAAAATACATTGTTGAGTGGTGATGATAAATATTTTTTGGCGATCTGTTTAATTTTCTACATAATAGTGTAGCCGGCTACAAAAATACACCTAATAGCCACGATCGCAATCACAGATACTTCTTTCTGTGTTCTGTGATCGCAATCAATGCGCAATGATTTTATTTTTATTTTTAAAGCGTTTCCATGTCAAGTTCGGGAAATACAGCCAGTTTCCTATCCTTTGCTGTTTTTAGATGATGATTAATTCCCGCTATAGAACTTTAAAAAGCTGGATCAATGGATTTAATGAAACAGCTATCCATTTCATCTCTAGCTTAAACTGTGCCTTAGAGGGATTTTTGCGTGATAACTAACATTAAAACACCCAAAACACTCCCATTTATAATATTAGTAAAAAAAACACAAAATGTGTTAATCATTCCAATGGTTTGTACTGGATACAGCGATATAGCTTCCAACTTTCCAACCCACACAACATATTACCTAATAGAACTATTTTGTGTATTAGTGACGTCACTGATGTAACAGAATACCCCAGTAAATAGTGCTGGGAAGCCTCCGCTTATGGACAGCGGTATGAGGGCCAAAAGGTACCACCATGGGCCCAAGTCCAGTAACGAGTACACAACCATTAACATTCCTGTCATCGCCAAACCTAGAATATAAATTAAACTGTACAACGTGCTATATTAGTGCCAGAATTCGTCGGTGATTTATCTCAGAACACTTTATATCTTTTAAAGTTATACAACTGAACCGTTGAAAGTTATACAACAAATTTTTCTAATGAAACACGTTTAGTAATGTAGACATTAAAATTATTCCTATTTCTACGTCTACATTTAGTTTTAATATAATGATAAGTTGTTTAATATAATACATATTTTCGTGTCGTCTAAATGCGCCCTTATTATATTTTTGTGGTGACTATGTATATTTAAAATTGATTCTTATTAATATGAGAAATAGCATGTCATATGAATCATTTTTTTTTTGCGCAAATAAATACATACATAAATAAACAAAATGTATACATATTATTATACACGTAACGTTATGTTATATTTTACATAATATATGTATACAACATAAATAAGTGTAGATACATACTATAATAAAATGCGCGGTACATAAAGTCTTAGACACACAAAAGCATCGTTGCGTTCGTTAAGCTGTAATTGAATGATTACCTAATTGATCTCCTACTTGTGGTAGTAACATCACTTATGTGACAATATACTCCCGTGATTAGAATACGGAGACCACCGGTTACGGTATACGGAATAATCGTCACGATAAACCACCATGGTCCCAAGCTGTCCATTGAACAGAAGACAACAGTCAACATCATGGTGACAGTCGTACCTAAAAGATTTATTCTTTCATATGACTCCAATGAATTTAGTGTTTTAAGTGTTCCGTATTGGGGTGCATCCCAGTTGTACAGTACCCCATACCTGTAGTTCTATAGAACTGTTGCGATATGCACCATGCTATTCTATACTATACACCAGTACTATATATATACACATATTTGGATACTGAACACTATTAAGAGGCCTCAACAGTTCTATAGAAGTACTGGAATGCACCCCCGTATTGTAATTTAAAAGTCTGTGTGCACAAGTCACAAAATGTGCAACGCCAACTGCACAATGATATTTTATTAGTTAGGTAGGTACAACATACCTACTCCATTACTTCTCCGTTTTTCCCCCCTGAATATCAATATTCCCAACAATATGCAATTTTTTTTAATAAGACTGAGAATTTTTATACAAATTATTATCGATAGATATAGCAAATTGAAATTACATATATCCAAATTTTATCGCTTTGTGGATTAACGATTATCGTCGGGAAAATTTTGATAAGACCTTTGTCAGCCACTCGAAACTACATGTATTTCTACAGAAGCGTAAGCGTTTGGGCCACGGCCTATGGAGTGGTCTATGGGGGCAAACTAAGACGGGCGGCATAGCCCGGCGGCGGCTGCGTCACTCGCTGGCTGTGCGTTCGTAACCTCACGTTCAACTTACTTCGGAATTCCTTTTATTACTTCTCTTACTTTCTTTGTTTATCTAATCTTAGTGTTTAAGATTAGATAGACAAAGAAAGTAACAGACTTTTGACTTCAACTGTAAACGCTTGAATAATCTAAAACAGTGCGTATAATTGTCGTTCACGAGCAAGAAAAGAAAAGTTTTCAGTAGGTAGTTCAAAGGATCTAACTATAGGAAATTCTGGGAACAAAAATACGCAACTAGATACACAATAGTGATTCAAATGGCGGTTCCAGGGATTTACGCTTTCAACATAAAAATCTTTATTGTTTTAATACTTTATACCAAAATTTATCAACTTTTGAACACTGCGGTTTGTAAAATGTCATTGCAAATTATTGTTTATTTATGAAAATGGCTCACTGTTATATCTTGCTTGTTGCCGCATAACATTGTTTAATTGTTTAGGTATGATATGGTAATAAATAAATTACGTATTGTATCTATCTATATATATATAAAATTCAAAGTCCTACCTGACTGATTCAGTCAATAGAGGAAGAGCGGGATCGTATTATTTACTTAAAAGAAGATCCCTGCAACTATGTGTACCTAACCGATTTGATGAATAAAGATTATTATGATTGCCATAACTTTAAGATTCCAAGGATGTAGGTTCCTTACGACGACGGTTACTTAGGGATGTAATAAGAAAGAATTTTTCAAAATTCCCACGGGAAAACGAGTTATACGCAAACGAAATTGCGAGGGTATATAAACGCACACACAGCCCAAACCGCTGGGTCTAGAGATTCCAAATTTGGCATGTAGGTTCCTTATAAGGACCGGAACGGGTCGGACCGGATGGAACCGTACCGTACTGTACCGGGCCGAACAATTTTGTAAGGCATTTAAATATTCTGTTGAATAATATTACTGCAATAAATAAAATGGATAACAATACGTATGGCACTCGTACCATTATGGAATCAAATTTTAGGGCGAACAAGAGTATGACACATGTATATTATGGTCAACAAAACATTCGGGCAAATGAAATTCGGGAAAATGAAATTCTGGCATTTGAATATTATGGCATATATATTCTTCGGGAAAACAATAGACAATCGAGTGGTAGAGCCTAGCTACTTTATGAAATGCCAAAGTAAAGTTCGAGTTAGATTGAACAAATTCGACAGTTAAAAGTAGATAGGTAAATATAAATAGAGCCTTTTGTCAAATTTGTATTAATTGTACTGCGTCTAATACCTAATAACAATTACCGAAGCAAGGAGACAATCACATGAGTTTTGACGCATTTTAAAAAAACACGTGTTATTTTTTTACAAAGCACACTAATACCCAAATAACAAAACATGTTTTTCACGCATCTGTCCTATTTTTAATTATTATCATTTTCGGGAAATTACGTATATCTTGATAAACTTTTTAGTGTACTATTTAGATAAAAATCTGTATTTATTTTAATAAAAGGACACTGCTAACTACTACTATCTAACTAATATTATGTTAAAAGAAAGACAAATAGCCCCTAAATTAAAAGCCACTGCCGCTGTTTTAGTTGAAAAATTAAGTACCTACATAAAATGTTCCCTAAACAATACTAAATCAGAGTCATCTATAAATTATGTGACAGTTTAAGAGGACCATCTCCGATTATAGGGAAAAAGACTGTTCTAGTGTCTACTAGGCTCCAGGTGGCTAGAGGCGCGAAATATTCAAAACAATTACCAGCGCAAAATTAAGTTGTGTTATTAAAAACTATATTATAGAAAAATATTTAAAATCTGCAGACTGTCTGTATTGTACTATATAAATCAGTACAATTCAGTACATCTACTGATTTAAAAAGTAACGAAAAAATAATTCTTATTAAAAAAATACATTAGTCACGTAATTTATGGATGCCTCCATTATGCCTCCTAAATAGTAGGTAGTAATAGAAAAATGAAAAAATACATACAAAAAAATACATGAGATACATTATCAATTCAGTACACTATCTATACAACAATATTCACTAACTACTAGTAGAAATACTTACCAAAAATAGGCCATACTATTAGTGGCTTACGCCCATACGTGTCTGACCATACTCCAAGGAATAATGACAGAATCGCTGGGCCCAAAGACTCCAACACTGTCTTTACTGTTGTAATAAAGGTCACATATTTCTGTACTTCTTCCTCCAAATGCCTTGTGTCATTAGTTCTATCTGGTGATAGAAACCCCTTACATTCATCGGCACTATGATGTAGGGAATGTACACATGTGCGGTACAGGATTACATTGCTTATAGCCGTACCTAAAAAATAAATAAAAAATAAAAATCATTTATTATCAGACCATGATCAGACCAACAACAGTCCATAAAAAATTGATATTATTTCTTTAATAACTTTTACTATTACACGCTTTCTATTAGTTATTATAAGTAAAAATATACATATATTACAATAATTGACAATATTTATTCCAAAATTTCAGATGGTCATAAATAAAAATTACCCAAATATTTAAATATAGATAGAGATATTTTTTTTCACGTTGTCGTCGCAGCCACAAGAAAACCAGTGGGGCAATTTCACGTAACAATGACCGATTCTAGTTCGATTCAACGACACTCGCTGTCCCGTTCAATTCCTATTTTCGAGTGTCGTTGAATCGAACTAGAATCTGTTTTTGTTACGTGAATTGCCCCACTGTATAGCTGGTTGGAAGTAGTTGAAATATTAAAAAAAAACAAAAAAAAACTTGGAGTTCCTTTAGGGATATAAAATGTTTTCTATTTAATATAAAAAATTGGTTGTCTAGATGCGAAAGTTATTTGAAAAAAGAAATATTTATTTCATTTTAAATTTTTTGCAAATTTAGAGAAAAGTAGATTAATTAATGAACAAATGTAGAAACAAAATACTCTTTAGCTGAAAATATTAATTTAATTAAAAAAGGCAGATGCTGTGCTGTAACTTTTAATTATTCATGGGATGCATGTCATTTATTCGGTTGCATGAATTCAAGAGAAGTAGGGCACAGCGGATAATTTGCTCAAATCGGAGCAGTCCGTCTGGGGAAGGACCTCCACCTTACAAAAGATCGTAGTCAAATAGCATTGGTCTCGACCACAGACTCGACCATGTTGTCTTCCTACGGTGAGTATGGTCTCCAGAGCTCTACTTGGGGGGGTTGGGAGGGTTGGCAACGCGTGAGTGATATCCCCGGTATTGCAAGCGTCTATAGGCTACGGCGATGCTTACCATCAGGCGGGTTGTAGGCTTGTTTGCCAACTTTGTGGTATAAATATAAAAAAAACATATTCATAGACAAACAGTACTGTTTGTCTTGGTCTAGATGTATTTACATCAACATACATAAAAAACCGGGCAAGTACGTTTCGGGCCACGCACATGTAGGGTTCCGTATTAGCTACGCGTTTCTTGCTTGCAGATGAGTACAATGCCATATTCTATGACATTTGTACGTTTTCGTAAAAGAAATTTTACTTCATAAGTTCGTCGGCTATTACTCGGTAACTAGTAGTGCCTACTTAACCGTTATAGTTTTCGTTGTAGGTTCACTATATGGACTACTGCCATGAATTTTTTCAAATTTCTAAATTCAACACTTTCGGAGATAGATAGACCACCGTGCAAAACGAAAATTGGCACGTTAAATGTAAATAATTCGCAAACGGACCATTGTATCGGAAAATGATCTTCCCACACCCTCGATGTTTTTAAGAGACCTATCTAACGATACCGCACAAGACAGGGAGGGTGCGAAAAAAAAAATTTCATTCCCACTTTACCAGTAGAGGAAAAAAAATTTTTCAAAAATTTGTTCTACCACTTTGTTAGCATTGTTAATATGAATTTATATACCAAATTACAGCTTTCTAGCATCAAGCGTCTAGGCGCTAGACCGTGGACGGACAGACGGACATGGCAAAACTTTAAGGGTTCCTTGTAGTTTACTACGGAACCCTAAAAAGGTATTTTTGTTTAATTAGCATTTTACTATCTATACTTTATGTTTGCTTACTTTGGGAAGTTTGGGACTAGATGATGTTCTAATTTTTTCCTCACAAAAATTATTAAATATTTATTTTTAAACTATTGTATGCAGACTGCTTCCAACTAGTCCTACAGTTCTAAAAAAAATATTTTGGGGTCTATATCTTGTGGAGTTCTTTTGGCAGATGTGATGATTTATTTTTTTATAATTGTATAATACAATAACACATATTATAACCTAGTAGAATTAAACAAAAGAAAGGATGATAAATACGCAAAGCGTGATGTAGTTCTGCATTTTTGGTATGTTGTATGGATCTGTTAGGGTAGTGAGAGTTCAAATTTGCAACTTCGAAAAACTTGGAAATTGAGAAAATGAAGAAAACTTTGTTTTGGGTGATTTTTCACTATTTGCTCTTTTTGCTTCTTCTTTTTGTACACAATATTTTATAATTATGTATAAATTTTATGATAAACATTGTTGTTACACAATCAATGTGTGCTCAAACAAGATTATTATTATCACAAATTGCAATGTAAAAACGTTTGTTACAATTTCAAACATAATAATAAATTGGCATTCTTCCAAGTAACAATTCAAAACTATGTAGAAGAAAGATTAGGTGACTTACACTTGAATTAAATTGCAATTTTATTTTCAATTTTTAAATTACTTACATAATGGAAAATCCTAATTCAATCTCTTGAAAATTAACTTTTTTGCTATTTGGTTAACATAGGTGTAGTCTTTTATGAGTACATAAATGTAAAATCTAATGCTGTTCAAGCTGCGTTGAGTTCAAGAGTAACCCTGTAGGTTTATTTTGAAATAAATAAAATTGTACACATTATAATTATTAGAAAAATAAACATTTTACTGTATTGTTTTGAAACTAATATTATACCGAAAATCTATGTATTAAAAACTTTTTTTTATGTTTACTTTTCCCACAGCAAGGTGATTTTTTAAAAATAACAATCAAATTATGACTTTAGTACCTACCAATCACCTCTTTTACCAGAGTTTAAAATTACTACATTTTACTTTTTACCCCTAAATCCTTGGACTGGGTATACCATTTTAGGAATTAATTGGATAAAAGAAAAAAAATGCTTACCAGACAGTGTGAGTCCCATCATTATTAAAAATAATGAAATTTCAAGTATGATATTGCATGGTTTCCCTGGTAATTCACTGATAGTCATTACTCTAGTTTCCTCGCGTTGATCTTCTTCTTGTGCCATTATTTTAGATTGTTATATACCTTAATTTACTCTTACAAGGTAATATAAAATCACTGTATCCTTATTAAATTGAGTAGGAACTGGCATTTAATTTAATGTATGCAAAAAATGTTTAGCTCATTAAATATTTGTTCACGTTATAAATATTATTAATATTTTTTTGAATTATTTTCGTAACATCCAAAGTTTACTGTAACTTTTGATCAACTGACTGATTTTTGAACTTTATAGAATACCTAAACAAATATGAAATAGGTACTGGTAAACAAAGAAATGACTGAACGAAATGATTGAATGAATGACAAGCAAGACACAGGACATGAGGGCAAAGATCTTTTATGATCTTTGCATGAGGGAGCTATGAGGGAGGATCTCAGATTGGGAGGATTGACATTCATTATGTCAATGTCATGTGTCATCATAGTGTAAATATATTTTTTTCTTTCGTTTGGCAATCGGACTTCAGACGAAGATTCCATTGTGCCATCTTCAAGGTTATACTTGTGTTGTATGTAAATTCAAAGCAGCGTACTCATGCTATCTTGACACAGGACACAGTATACAATACAGTCTCTGAGTCAAGACGCCCCGAAGAAAGATTATAGCAAAATTTCTTCAGAAAAAGCGGATTTTGAAGTCAACACGGAAAAGCACTTTTAAAAGTTCCCTGATCATAAACTGCAATCACTATGTACCTACTTTAACCAATGTTTGCTTCACATTACACTATCAATCAATACTATGAATCAAACGTTGAAACACAAAGAAATTCATTTTTTTTTCACGAGCCCAAGTGCACGCTATGTAGGTAGTTGGCGCCAAAATCATAACTTTTTTTTAGATCTGGCTTCTGCATTCTTAAAACATGCCCTTGAACTTAAAAAACAAAATGTTCATGAAAAAGTATCGTTCAGAGCAATTTAAGAAAGATAGTAAAGAAAAAATTCATTCTTCTTCAGAAAAGGGCAAAGGTTATTTTCACTTTACAACACTCTTACGACGTTGACGCCGAAGAAAGCGCTTATTTTATTACACTACAACACGATTTCTCGGGCCCTGCCCTCAGAGACAGGGCAATGTCATAAGAAACAGGGAGTCAGGGTCCCTAAACAGGGCGATCGAGTGGTTCCGATCAAATACTATAGAAGACTAATACGCACAGCTTCGGAAGAATTCGGGCAAGACGCGACACTAGCGCCCCTACGACATGATTGCGGCATGAGGTGAACGATTTCAAAACTTTTGTGCGTTTTGTATGCAAAATGTTATAGCGCCCCTAGCGGCATGAGGTGAACGGAGGTTTTTTTTGTATGCAAAATGTTATAGCGCCCCTAGCGGCATGAGGTGAACGGAGGTTGCCAAGTCATTGTATGAGAAACGTCAAGAGCTGTGCGTATTAGTCTTCTATAGTATTTGTTCCGATCTTCCTAGCTTCCTGCCGCCCTGCCGATTGGGTAGTGTAATAAGAAACAGGGAGGCAGGCAGGGAGCTCAGTCGCTGCGGAGCGAGCGCAGAGTTCAAACGGTCTGTTGTTATTTGTACGTTATATACAGAGCTATTAAAGGAGATCACCCATTTTGTATAGAGATTTGGGATAAAAAAAAAAAGTTAGCGGCCCGAAATAAATTACGTTTTGTTTGAATGGGGGCACGAGTAGAATAATTTTTTTGTATGGCGACAATACTCTAACAAATATATAAAAATATATATGAGTGAAATAAAAATAACATCGTCTTACCACTTTATGTAAGATTTGGTATGATTATTACTATACTATTTTCTCCTGGGTGTTAGGTGATATCACCCACCTTTTTTTTTTTTTGTTTTAAGTCAGGAAAATGCATTGCTGCATGCCCCGCCACTTGGGGAGCGGCGGGGATATGTCGGGCTCCCCCTCTAACCACTTGGGGTATACCGACTAAAAACCTGACTGACTGCCACCTCATCCGCCTAGATGGGCGGGGCAGCGGGAACAATGATACAACCGCTGCCCCACCGGCGGTCGTCCGAAGACCCCCTTGTTGGGCTACGGCACGATTGGCGGCGCGCGCACGACTAGGCGCGCCGCGCCGCAACACTCGGGGACTTCCGTTCTAATGGGCAGCAGTTTCCCCAACCCGCCGCCCGGAAGCCCCCGTTAGGGTGGCAGTCGCCGGGCATGGGCCAAACGCCTGCCGCCCGGTCTGTTCAATTTACCAAATGAACACGAAGAACGCAACGCTGCAATTCTTTATCTAGCACAACTCACCTGCTGCGCTGCACTTTACATACATGAGACACATACAAATAGATTGCAAATATTATACACACATAGATAAATATTTTTTGTATAAATAATTAGATAAATTATTAATAAAGTCTCTTCACTTTGGATTGCTGTTTCAATCAACACCTAACCGGGTGTACCTCTCGCTGTGGCCAAGACACCCTTAGCCGTCAGTACGATCGGTTGCATGAGTCTGTGCAACTGGCAGTGAGAGGACACTATGGTAGCTCAGTAAGGTCGTCAGGGGAAACCCTGCGACTTTATACATGGTCCTTCGAGCCGGATTTGAACCAGCGACCTATGGACCTATGGATTAATCATGGTCCTTCGAGCACAAGAAGATAACCTGGGATACATGGTCCTTCGAGCAACTTTGAACTGGTGACAGGACCCTGCGGTTTTATACATGGTCCTTCGAGCACAAGAAGACGAATGAAGAGCAACATTGGACAGCAATCAAGACTACAACAACAAGACGACAACCGGTCATAGGACGCTGCGATTTTATGCATGGTCCTTCAAGCAACTATGAACCACCAGGAAGACACCACAGGACGACGACGACAACTCGCAGTCTGGAAGGGGACCTACAATCCCTGACCTGATAAGAAGATCTCGACGACAAGAAGACAATCTGGTAAGGGACTTACAATCCCTGACCAGATAAGAAGACGACGACAACAAGAAGACACTCTGGTATGGGGAACTTACAAATCCCTGACCAGATAAGAAGAAGACGACAACACGAAAACAAACTACTACTACACTACTACTACTACTACTACTACTACTACTACACTACTACTATACTACTACTACACTACTACTACTATGGGGAACTTACGATCGTAAGTTCCCCGGTCAGGGAGTCCTGATCAAATAAGAAGAACTGGTAGGGAACTTACAATTCTTGACCAGAACAAAAACAAGAAGACAAACTGGTAGGGAACTTACAATCCTTTACCAGGACAAAATTACGAAGACAAACCGGTATGGCGAACTTACAATCCCTGACCAAATAAGAAGACAACGACGACGAAAACAAGAAGACACTCTGGGACGGAACTTACAATCTCTAACCAGGAGTCTTGAGAAACAATTTCAAGATATACATATTTCTTCCTTCATATACTTTCCTGTGGGGGTAAAAACTATGCAATTCTCTACAAATTGCATAGTTAGACTATAGACTATTATTTTACAACGAAGATTTCCAAACAACTTTAGACAACACAATTTGGAGTAATATTATCACACAAACATATCTGATGCAGCAACTAAGTGGATTGATTACAACAACCAGCAGACAACGATCCCGACGAACAGCACTCCTCCGGCGATCAGTCTGACCCCGGGCGACCAACAGTACCAACATCACTACCCATCTACGAACAATCGACTTGATACAGTTTCTGAGAGGCGCCAGTATGTTCAATTTACCAAATGAACATGAAGAACGCAACGCTGCAATTCTTTATCTAGCACAACTCACCTGCTGCGCTGCACTTTACATACATGAGACACATACAAATAGATTGCAAATATTATACACACATAGATAAATATTTTTTGTATAAATAATTAGATAAATTATTAATAAAGTCTCTTCACTTTGGATTGCTGTTTCAATCAACACCTAACCGGGTGTACCTCTCGCTGTGGCCAAGACACCCTTAGCCGTCAGTACGATCGGTTGCATGAGTCTGTGCAACTGGAAGTGAGAGGACACTATGGTAGCTCAGTAAGGTCGTCAGGGGAAACCCTGCGACTTTATACACGGTCTTTTTCGGCGGAGCGGGGGGGCGGCTGGATCCGCTTCCCTCACTCGCTCCGCTGCCTCCTTCTGCGTCATTATTTCGCCGCAGAAGGAGGCCATCGCATCCCACGACCTCTCGCTCTCGACCATTTGTTTGACAACAGCCGGGAGCGAGAGGTCATCGCCAACAATTGCCACGAGCGCAGCGCGTGGCGCAGCCCACGCCGGGCATTCCTCAAGTGTGTGCTGCGCCGTGTCCTCCACGCAGCCACACTCGTGGCACTCCGGAGTTTCCTCTCTCCGAGCCACGTTGTGCAGGTACCAGCCGAAACACCCGTGGCCAGACAGCACCTGCACAACGTGGTAACTAAGCGCACCGTGGCGCCTCCCTATCCAATTTTCCAGGACCGGACAGATGGCGCCAACGGTGCGCCGCCTCGGTCTGCCGGCCCTCGCCAGCCCTTCCTCACATCTCAGCGCCCATTCCTGGATGAGGGACTCCCGGGCAATCTCCCTCCAACGCAGGACCCCATCCGGGAATGGGTTCCCGCCGACACGGGATTCGGCGGTTTGCTTGTAGGCTGCCGCCAGCACCACAGCGTCTAGCTTCCAAGGCGGACTCGCCGCCAACACGCACGCTGCCTCGCCCGAGATAGTGCGGTATCCCCTCACCGCTCTGACCGCCATGGCCCGCTGTGGTTGTCGCAGCAGGGCCATGTTGCGTGGGGTCAGAGCGTCGGCCCATATGGGGGCTCCGTAGAGGGCCATAGACCGCACCACCCCTAGATAGAGGCGGCGGCAGGCGACACTCGGTCCGCCGACGTTGGGGAGCAGGCTGCCTAGCGCGGCGGCTGCCTCCTTCAAGCGCGGCACAAGTCGCCGGAAGTGTTCGGCGAATGTCCACCGACCGTCAAGTATAAGACCAAGGTATTTAATACTCGGCTCGACGGCGATGGACACACCCCCGACGACTATGTACGCTCCTGGAGGTGGCTTTTTCCGGGGCCCATGAAAGCACAGGGCCTCGGTCTTGTGCAAGGCCACCTCCAGGCCCAACCGCCGAATCCGCGCCACCACGTGTGCCACTTCGACCGTAGCGAGCACGGCCGCAGCGCGGTAGGATTTGCCGCGGGCCGTTACTAGGGTGTCGTCGGCATAACAAATCAAGCCAACGCCCCTCAAGTTCTCGCCCCGCAGCACCCAGTCATATCCGATGTTCCACAGTAGTGGACCCAGAACCGACCCCTGTGGAACACCGCAAGACACCGCTCTACGGCCCCATCCGCCAGGGACCGGAAAGACGACCTCCCTCGCGCTGAGATAGTGCGCTAGGAACCCCTCTAAGTAGCGTGGCACCCCATGATGCGCAAGCGCCGACCGAATCACCTCCCAGAGGAGCGTGTTAAACGCGTTGGCGATATCTAACGATACCGCCAGCACGACCTCACCCCGGGAGGTGGCCTCGTCCGCCAACGTTCGGAGCCTCGTGACCGCGTCCATCGTAGACCGGCCGCGGCGGAAGCCGAACTGCCGGTCGCTAAGGTCCGGGCCTACCTCCTCTAAATGCTGGATGAGGCGAGCCGCGACCACTCTTTCAAGCAGCTTGCTCGCCTCATCCAACAGGACGATGGGGCGGTAGGCCGACGGCGAGTCCGCTGGCCGGCCGTCTTTCTGTAGTAGGACTAGCTTGCCGGACTTCCACCGCAGCGGCACACAACGCTGGACGAGACACGCGGTGAGCAGACTCCTCATTCGCGGTCCGAGGCCTTCCTCTTTCAGAGCCAGCGCCCACGCACGACCTGGGATACCGATTGTTTCCCTATCGCTATGGCTTTGTGCTATGGCCAACGGGCCAGGTATATTGTGTTGATATAAGGAGCGGGGCTATGTTAGGACAAGTTTTTACTTAAAAGTGCAGCGCATATTGTACAATTAAAACAATAAATTAAAAATGTTTTCATTCTCAGACCTTTTGTCTTACTTGTTATCATATCTCCGTAACCAAATAGATTTCGACATTGACGTCATAATAAAAAATAATGAGTTTCATGTGTACTATACAATTTTGTTATTATAATTCAAGGCCGCTTAAAAAATTTTTTTTTTCTAATTTTATCCCAGAATGGGTGATCTCCTTTAATAAATATTCAAATTTCTCCTCTCCCATCCTTACTAATATTATAAATGAGAAAGTGAGTTTGTTTGTTTGTTATTCCTTCACGGCTTGACTAAGCAGCCGATCATTATAAAATTATAAATACATACATATTGTTAGGGGCACACAGCCCAACATAGGCTACTTTTTATCCCGTGAAAGTATGTCGTTCCAATGGGAAAATATTTTTTCGACTATAGAGGGCGCTGTATCGGCCAACAGATGGCGCCACAAGTCGCGCTATGGGTTGTGTTGTTGTCAAACGAGACCTATGTCATAAAATTAACCGCAAGCGAAGCCGCGGGCAAAAGCAAGTTCTTAAATAGTTTTTGAAATTCGCTGGTTCCGGAACATTGAGTATCCGCATATTAGAGCGCTTTCCTCATAAGAAGGATTTGGGTCAAGCAATTCAAGCAGATCCTTCTCCTTCTCTTTTTTTCCTCTATAGTATTCATGGATGTAGTAAGTGCCAAAGTCACCGCTAAAGCAACTTTTGATGTTTCGATCACTGAGCAAGTAATCACTACATGGTTTCGATAAAGTCGGCGCCATAGCGACAGACGTGGACAGTTATTCACGTTCACGTTCAAACTAGAGAAAATCACACAGAGCGCGGTTTCCAGCGTAGTGTAATAAGCGGCACCCTAACTGGTAGGCAGGACACCCGAGAGACAGGGCTCGAGAAATCGTGTAGTGTAATAAGCGCTGAAGTCAAGTTAAGCACGAAGTTAGAAGACAAAGGAAAAGTAAAGACGTAATAGAAGCGACGAAGATCCCGTCCACACTCTCGTGTTCGAACCAATGACTCTCATTAAAATTATAATTCATGCCATTTTCCAAATCCTACCCACCACAGATATCATTAACACCGGTTTTCATAAGTATGTACCGGTTTTTCATTCTCTACCGTGACTGCCGACCGACGGCGACCGACCGACCGACACTGATGCAAAAAAAAATGTTTGCAGAGTCTATGGCTGAAGACAAAAAGAAAAAGGTGAGCGTTTCGGACAAACCGACAAAAAAATCTAGCGTTTCTCTCCACTTTGCTCTGATAAATTGTCGAAATCGAAGAAAACAAAAGTATTTTAGCATATTAATAAAAGGTACGTAACATAAAAACGTAATACATAGTCATTATTTAGTTACCGACAAGGATCTTTCCTGTACGATGGGTGGACTTGTCATCCTGTGACCACATCCGCCGTTGCAAACGTTTACTGTTATTTTTTGCGTCGACAGCCACCAAATGCTTACACACCAGCAGATGGACATTGTTTTAATGAAACTATGGTATGAACACTAAATAGCAATGTTTTAGTGTTGTAAACCAAGAATATGTGACGACCTATTTTTAGATCGGCTTTCTTTTTGAACCGCGTTGCTGCCGGTGTATTGCATTCCATCGGAGGATGGGGCGTTAATTTATCAAATTGGCAATACTTTACTGGCTGTGAATAAAATATTTTACTTAAAAATGTAAATTCAGTGACTTGAGAAAGTGTATGTGAAAGCTTAGCCTCATAATGAGTTTGATTTTAGGTAAAAAAAAACAGTGATGGCGGTAAATGTGTATTCCACCAATGTAACTTCTGACAATTTGTCACGACATGACATGCTGGCCTGGGTAAATGACTGCCTGCAGTCCAACTTCGCCAAGATTGAGGAGCTGTGCACTGGCGCTGCCTACTGCCAGTTTATGGATATGCTGTTCCCGGGTAGCGTACCAATGAAAAGAATAAAATTCAAGACAAATTTGGAACACGAATATATACAAAATTTCAAAATACTACAAGCGGGATTCAAAAAGATGAATGTAGATAAGGTAGTTATTAACTATTTGTTTCGTCACCAATTCTGTGTCATTTTCTACGAATGTTTTGGGAAATTCAAACGACTCACCTGACAAACATATTGCAAACAGGTTTAAAAAAGATGTTGATAAATAAGTTAATTATTTACTATTTGATTTGTCACTGTGTGTCATATAAGACAACTCATGAATAAGTATGCTCAGGTGGAGATTGCTCAAAAACCCCAATTGGAAGAAGATCATCATAATAATAGTCATACATTATATGAAAAGATTAGTCATGTTATTGAACAAAATGTACTTTTTACAATATAAAATAATTCTGAATGTCATGGTCAGGCTCCAGCCTGCCTCATCCTATCAGGCAATTTCTCACTTTCTTAGTAAAAAAAAAAATGCAAAATAATTGTTTCTAAATCTATGAGTTTTAATCTTAATAGTCTCATATAAATATTGGTTAGCATTAGATTTTAAAATTATTCTGGACTTTTGGTGAATTGATATGATTATATATGAACATTTTACAACAAATTAGAAATCAGTAGCATGTCATTCAGTGTCAGTATAAATTAAAATTCATTAATCATAGCATCAATTTGTTTTTAGAAATAATCATTCATTGTTCTTTATGATTTGATGAGAATAATCCCTCTGTGCATGTTTCTGATAGAAATTGAGAATGGACACAGTTATTAACACAATACTCTTAAGATTTAATTGTTATTATATTTTTATTAAAGTCATGAAATAGTGGGGAAAAGGGTATCTATATATATCCAGTATAAGTATGATTATACAACATCTTCAATAACCTTTTAATTTTAGGTAATACCAGTGGATAAATTAATAAAGGGGAGGTTTCAAGATAATTTCGAGTTTTTACAGTGGTTTAAAAAGTTTTTTGATGCAAATTATGACGGGCGCGAGTATGACGCGTTCGATGCTCGTGGTGGATTCCTGATTGGCTCGGGGGCTTGCGACTCTGGTGTCCCGCTCTGCGGTGGCGGGCCCGCGCCGGCCCCGCCCCGTGTAGCCCCGCCCCGACGAGCAGCCCCAATGCATCACTCCGGCAGTATGCTTCCTAATCCAACAAATATGCACTATAACTCACAAGCCACACTTAGAGATTTAGAAAACTAACAATACAATTGGTGTTTCTTGATGAAGTTGGAAGTTATGTCAAAACAAAATTGTGTGCTTTGATCACCACATAATGTCTATTGCTAGAATCTTGAGGCCATGTCTGCATGATTGTTGTACAGATGATCATACCAGTAATGTGTTAAGTGGTGTTGGAAGACACTAAGTAATTGGGTTTCACGAACTAACATGTATAAAATTTACTTTTCTAAAATGGATTGTGTATTTCTAGAGTTTCTTAGTGTGGTCCTACATGAGTTCTATGCAGGTAGCTGGCGCACTGTAGACTGTTGATTCTTTTTATTTTATCTCTGCATTTTTCTTTTGTAGATAGTACCAATAGACAGACTGGTGAAAGGTCGTTTTCAAGATAATTTCGAATTCCTCCAATGGTTCAAAAAGTTTTTCGATGCGAACTATGAAGGCGCTGAGTATGACGCGATGGCGCAACGCGAGGGCTTGCCCATGGGGCACGGGGGCGCCTCCGCCCCGCGGTCCAACGCCGGAGCCGCAGCCGCCATTAAGAAACCAGCGGCGCCCGTCGCCAAAGTCGCCGCTAGACCCCAAACCAGTACTATTTTTGTTTTTATTGTTCATTCGATGTTGCTTCTTATTAGTCAGCTTATCGTTATTGAACGTATTATAACAATACGACATGTTTGTGTTCGAACCATAGCACTAAAAATAATTTATGTACATAAAATTTATCTTATTTCATTAATATGGAATGTACATATTGTATTGAGGTCATTTCCTTTGTAGATTGCACCTGCACTGCACACTTACATATTCATGTATTGTAAATATTTTTGTTATACTTTCTAAAATTTCTTTGAATATAATACTAATTATACAATAAGAAAAACATAATCTATGATACTAGTATTGCAAGATAACAAATTAGATACAAAAAGCATAATTCACAAGTTATTATTATTGAAATATATGTAGTATTATTTTCATTTCTTTCCTGGAGGAAGAAAATTTAAATATGGTATACGTATTTTGCTTGATTAATTGGTATATAAAATAATTTTATTAATAACGAAGCAATATAACGTTGTTTTTGTATGATTTAGCTCAAGGAAAACTGTAAATATTTGAAATAATGCTTAATTAAATATTATATACAAATAGGTATTTTTGGTAATTAATAATTGTATTATCATAGCTGTAGTCCAATGTTTGTGTGTGTAAGTAGCAGAAAAATATAAAAATGTGTTTAAAAATATTACGTATCTAGCGCTTGATGGATTAGGTGTGAAAGGAAATTCTTAATCACTTATGTACATAAAGGACTCGGTTTATAAATTTATATTCTTGAACGAATCTTACAACGCCATCTAGTCCCCAACTAAATACAAGCTTGTACTATGGGTACTAGAAACCTTTTTTTTGTAAATATATACTTATTTTAGTTTATTATACATAGAAAACATCAACATAAACCGTTATGTGCATGCACACAAATGTCTACCTTGTGCGAGATTCGAAAACACGACCCAGGTGATAAAGTAGCTATTCCTAGCCACTCAACCAGCGAGCTATATGAGATTTTACACAATTCTTATGTGATGTATCTCTTAAAGTTTATTTTTTAAATACGCCATGGGTTCGGCAATGTCAGGACTGCTACAGTTCCCTATCTTTTTTTAAAGTCAGCATGAAATAATATACTTGTAAATTACATTGTTTTTATTAATTATATGTTTTCTTTAACAGTTGGCAAGGCGAACAGCACCGTGCGATCCCCGCCAGTGAACTTATCAAGATTAAATCAAAGTGCGAAAGGTGATTCGAAAGTTCTTGACGAGCTTAACCATCAGGTTTGTATTGTTTTACTGCAGCACTTTAAAAAAAAAAAAAAATTCGCTGCCACTACTAACCTTCCCGGTAGCTCAGTTGGAAAGAACACAGAGAAGACGTGGGTTCGAATCCCCACCTGAGTGCTTAGTACGAGTTTTTTGATCACATTCGATCATGTGAACGTAAATAAACCGACGACGCGTGTTACATATCAAAATTATGTGTCTTACTTGCTCACCTTTTGAAGTGAGTAACACGGCCAATTTGGATTATATAACACGCGTCTGGTAAATTGACAATATGAAACGTTTGTTTCAATTCAGTCTGCTTGTAAACGTTAACACGTTCGAATGTGATCAAAAAACTCGTACTAAGCACTCTATCCACCCCGTAGGTGAAATTTTTCATTCAAATCTTAAAATAAGAACTGAAAACAAAAAAAAAACAAAAAATACTAGCCTGACTAGTTACAGTCGGCCAATGAAACAGGTGAGCAGGATCGTAATAATGATTCAAGTTTTCTAAATATTGCGTAAAAAGGATTTACTTTAATTATAATTTTATCAATAGTTGTGTAATAATAGCGAAACCTTTGAGTGAAGCTTTCCCGTGAGTATGTCGGAAAATCCTTTCTCATATCCTACCTAGGTCATACAAGGAACAGACCCTCCAAGTTTGAGGTCTCTATAATCAGCGGTCTAAGCTGTGCGTTGAACCATCACTCAGTCGGTCATTCATGATAAAATTATTTTTTGTGATTTGTGTAGTTAATATTTTCATATTCGTGTTTTAATCTTTGGCTTTTGATAATGCATACTTTTATCTTTATAACTTACCACGATGATATTGGAATATCTTCTCTCTGCAATTTGTCAATTAACGTAATAAGGCCAGTTATAATGACCTTGTCGAAATGTGTGAAAACATCTGCTAAGTACACCACGAATATTTGATATATTTTCGTGGTTTCGAGTTTTAATTTGATACTAATAACAAGTTATTCAAAATCTTAAACGTCGAAAAGTTTTAGAAATTTAAATCCGTATCTATTCAAATTCTTATTAAATCCAAGTGTTAATTCAGAAATGTCATGAACATTAAAATCTGCATAGTATTTTCTTTGATTTTATTTTACCCCCGACACAGATTGGTGTAGATTATTGTGTTTTTTTAACACAATAATGTAATGTTTTTCAACACAATGTTGTCTTTATAAAATAAATAAATATGTATAATGTCTGTTTTGTGGCATCTAAAAATATTATGATACGTGACGACCTACGTGGCGTAATGGTTACCATGCCGATCCGCCACCCAGGAGGTCCCATGTTCGAATCCCGGGTCATGATGAAAAACTAACTTTTTCTGATTGGCTTGTCTTGGATATTTATCTATATATGTATTTGTTATAAAATATAGTATCGTTGAGTTAGTATCCCATAACACAAGTCTCGAACTTACTTTGGCGCTAGCTCAATCTGTGTGATAAAAAAAAAATACAGTTTATTTTAGCGATTTGACTTAATCATGTGTTCTTATTAGCTATTTTAAGAGAGGTAGGGCACAGCGGATAATCCGCTCAAATCGGAGCAGCCCGTATGAAAAAAAAAGCTATAGTTCCAAGAAAAGTCAGCTAGGTTGGAGATCATCTACTCTCTGTGATTGCTCGTCTTGGTTTTTATATTTTTTTAATTATTTGTTACAGGTTAATGAGCTAAAGGCAACAGTCGACGGCCTCGAAAAAGAGAGGGATTTCTATTTTGGAAAACTCCGGGATATAGAAGTGATTTGTCAGGAAATGGAGGAACAACAGAATGCTCCTGTTGTTACGAAGATATTGGATATTTTATATGCAACTGAGGTATGTAATTCTTTTTTAGGTCATAATTCAAGCGAACAAGCGAGCGGACCATCTGATGGAAAGATTACCGTCGCCTATGAACATTAGTAATACCAGAGGAGCTACCAATCCGTTGTCTGTCATACTACAAGCAAGGAAATAGGTAGACAAGGGATAAGGGAAAAGAGTTTTACTCTATATCTTGCAATCGTCGAACGAGAGGCATTGCTGCTTTAAGCCGATATTCTGAAAGAGGGTGATACTCTCCCATCGAGTTAGCCTATTTCATTATAATAATCTGTAATATTAGATTCAATCTCCATATAGGACAAACATTTATGTAGTGAACATTTGTGGGGGGTGAATTTTTCTTCACAGACAAATGACAAAAAGTTAAATATATTATCAATTAATTGCACCTTATTAAATATGAGTCACGTCTATGATGGAGAACTGGCGCCTGTACTAGGTATCAAAAGAACCTGTAACACAGGTCACCAGGTCCCCTCAATATTAATAGTGGTACACATATAAATATATTGGATGATTGTAGAAGTGTATGTAGTGTAATCTGGAACACATAAATAATGATAGTTGCAAAATCTAGATTACAGGTTGTTGTTGTGTTTAACGCGTAGGATGCATAAGAGTTTCAGTCTCAACAGAATATTGGTTCCCTGTGTTCTAATTTAATTTGTTGTTATTTACAGGACGGATTCGCGCCTCCCGAAGAGTTAGATGGCGAAAACCCTCACCCACCCGAGGAGGACGAATATTGAGTTATAAACGTAACATCTACGCGTATCATAGTGCTCTTTGTATATTATCAACTCGAAATTATCTCGCTTTACAATCACCGTTATTGTGTGCTTAGTGTTTCACAGCCAATGAGTCTTCGTTAAAACATAATAAACGCCCCAAAAATACTCTCATGATATAGTTATTATTGAAATATATTAAGGTGGAGGCATATGTAATCATTCAATGTAAAATAAATCGTTTATGGCTGTGTCATATCTAAGTACAATCCTATATTTTGGAGCGTGATTTCTTGACAGATTTCTTTCCAATCTTGTATATTCTATCAGTGAAATAACCCTTTCTGTTGTGTCGGGAATATACGGATGTTTTTATTGTGCAATGCGGTGCAAGGGGTTGATTCATCGGGCATCATGTCTTGTTATATAGTTTCATTTTCGGCAACTGTCGCCTAATCAAACGTGCATTTAATAGGTTGTTAAAGTATTGGAAGATATTTACTGTTAATTGTTTAATTCTGTTATAATATCGCATTACGATGGAAATATTCGGTACTAAATTTTGAGAATGAGTGATAATGTAGATCTGAATGATGGCAATAACGAGAATGGACTGTCGTCAAAAACTGACTGCACATAAGTATGAAATTCATCCGATGATTTTGGCTACTCTATATGCTTCAATCTATCTGACGCTGAGTACCAATCGTATCTACTAGTGACTACAATATTCATTCCAGGACATTAACAGACGATTTTTTTTACACGAGATTTGGCTTGCTCTTTGGCTTTTATGTACAACAAACAAGTGCTAGTATGAGTATTATAGACTCACATATTACATATAGACACTATTGGTACAAAAATCTTTGGACGACGGTCTAGTATAGTGTATTCGAATATTAACGATAAAAAGCTTGTGAGCAGTTCCATTAGTGTGATATTAACATGACCATGGTTTCGGCCGTCCGCCAAATCTAGAGTATGCGTATCGTGTGCGCTTCCTCGCATCAGCTCCACAGCTCCGCGCTCGCTTATGTAGCGTCGCTAAACACGCAAGTGTACGCCCCAGTTTTAGCGGACGACCTTAGGTTAAACAAAATACAAGACTTGAAATGTTTGAATTAATAACTAACTACTTATAGGGAGAATAAACTAATATTCAGATTACTCTATTGTTTATTTAGTAGATGGGTTCCTTAGCGCAACGTATCAAAGGATGACTTGTTGGCAGAAAAGATGTATTCGCTGGTTAAGATAAAAAAATAGATAATTAATTTATTTACTTTAGCCATTCATAAATTGCCTTAACAGCAAATATTAATGCCTCTGAATTACAGATTGTGAATGTCTTATCGAATAAAATATTAACTTTATTAATTATGTCTTTCTTTGATTGCCTGTTTATAAAGTTTTCTGGTTATCATACCAGTCCACTCGGACCAAATAAAAGTTTATTTGGTCCAAGGTCTTCCATCCCTCAGCTACGCTTGAAATTCTGAATTCATTTGCGAAATGGTGTAATGATGTACAGACTGCAGAGAAGTTTTCGCATGTAATTCTCAATGTCCAATGTATAAACGCAAATTAATGAAAATGTACAAATTTCGTTGAAATCTGATTATTACCTAAAAAATCTAATGTACAATAATGTTCATAGGTGCGGATTTTTATAACGTACGTACGACACGCAACCCGCCTATGAACATCGGATACCAGGGGAACTACCAATGCGTTGCCTGCTATGAGGAATGGAATAGGGAGAAAAGACAAAGGAGTTGGCTTCCGGGTATCTCATCGAACTAAACGCATTGCTGCTTAACGCCGATATTCTGTGACAGGATGGTACTTCCCTGGTCAAGTTAATCCAGTACTCAACGAAAAATTGTATACCATTACAAAAGAACTCTCCTAACCTAAATTCTCAAATAAAAAGATTATTTTAATTTTTACTGTTTATTAAAAAAATATATAATACAATAAATGGATAGAAATGATGTATATACCAAATTTTAACACGCACGAGTTAGATTAAATATAAAAAACATTTTTTAAAGGTACATTTCGAATAAAGCTTGTAAAATGAGTGTCAGTACTCTGTTAGTAATTTTAGAAAAAGAAAGTATTGAACTTTATTACTCGATCTGCGGAGAAACAATGTCCACATTATTGTCATGTTCGCTTCGCTATATGCTTAGGCAACAAAAAATCGGTTGCATATCGTAGTTAGAAGCTTAACTTTGCTACCAATCTAGAATAAAGTAAAGTTGAAATCTCTAGTCTAAGACCTACCAGAATAAATTTAATTAAACAATTTCATGGCATAAATTTTCGTGATAATACCCTTATCAACATTACACACGACCAAAATCTATCTAACAGTTTAGTAACTAATACTTTTAATTCTTAATTTTCAATGTCTACACATAAAAGAATCTAATAAATTATTAAGTATTGTTTAACATCAAACTTACACATAATAATAATAAAATTACATAATTTCAACTCTAAACTATTTACACATACATTATTTTTACCCAGTACCTAATAAAACACACCTCCTGGGTATTCAATGTTGACGTCGTTGAAGAATATGACTTTGTAGACTCCTTTTCCGTCTCATTCTAAACTAATAAGTTAAAATGAGATATTGGGCGAAACAGGAGGGCTACTACGAAACGTAAATCCAATACTTCGGCCGAAGTATCGGAAGAATTTTAACCGTGAAATACAAGTTATTTCATGATTATAATTTTAATGAACTACTAAAATAACCATAAAGTACAAGGTATTTCATGGATAGAATTCAAGGTATTACTAAAATAACCATGAAATACCTTGTATTTCACGGTTAAAATTTTTCCGATACTTCGGCCGAAATATCGGATTTACGTTTCGTAGTAGCCCCCCTGTATCTTCTTTCTAATTTCAGCATCGAGTATGCAGCGACAGGGTTAAGAGCGACGACGGCGACGTCGGGATTTCTACAGGTAATTTTTCTTGACTTCAATTTGTTCCAAGTTTGGAACTCAGTTTTACCTATGGATCTGTGGTAATACTAATCAATTTACACGTTCAAGTTGCAAGTCGGGCGAGTACGCAATGCGGTTCATAAATTTCATATGCAGTAAATCGATACCGCATGATTATTAGCCCAACACACACGCTGATATTGTTTCTAGTTCGTGTCGTTGTGTTCTAATGTTTATGCGTACATATGCACTCTCGCAATGGCCAACATTGAAAGCGCTCTTAGAATAACATCAATGTATATCATATTTTAGCGACATGCACGACTTCGATTGGCAGGTGTAACTACTAAATTCTTCGACCGTAAAGCACGCTGCGCACTGCCCATTTTGATAATATCGTCGAGTGTTCCTCCATCACTTAATGTTGAATTATTATTATCCAAAAACGATTTCATGTGTGCTAAAGTTCTCTTTGGTCTATTACTTGTGTTAAATACTTGACTAATGTCTGGTCTTTCAGACATATCTACACAACACCTGAAACCTTTGGGTGTCCTCTGAGGTTTTCTTTTTGCTATACTGTTGTCTAGAAGTTTGGATTCTTTCGCTTTTACCGCATTTGATTTCTCATTTTCATCTGAAATTTAAATTGTAAAAAAATCACTTTAAAAAACTCGAAAATAATTTTCCCTGGTGCATGACTAAAAATATGTTTATTACTAACTGTTACCCGCAGCTCCGCCCGCGTGGTCAAGGGAAAATGTCAATAATTTTTCCCATGGGAATCTCTTCATCCCATGGGAAAAAAGTAGCCTATGTCACTCTCCAGACTTTAAACTATCCTTAATAAAAAAATCATATCAATCCGTTCAATACTCTCGAAGTGAAGGGAGGACAAACAAACAAACACACTTTCACATTTATAATATTGAATGGATTGTAAATCTTTCTCATCATCTCCACCAACTGCGCTCGCCAACTCGCATGGCGAGTATTGGCAAGACCTCCCCAAACGAAATGTTAGACGTTTCGGGTAGGCCTATGTGCAACAGTGGACTTCTTGTGGCCGAGATGATGAATACACAGATCATAATTTTATTATATCGTAAAATAAAATAAAAACATACTTTAATATAGTTTTGTTTCATTAAAGTTTGAGTATTTAAAGTTTGGTAAAATTCATATTTTTTTACTTACATGAAGAATTAATTGTAGATTGTATCTGTTTCGTATTTTTATTTGCATCTTTTAATTCTTTAATTCTTGGAGATTGTCTTTTGATTACACTATTATTCAAATTATTCTTAGCTTTACTTTTAGCTTTGGGTGATGTCACTTTTGTATTGGACTTTTTCGTATCATTTGTTTTCTTAGGCTTGTCAATAACAGGTACATTTTCTTTTTGTGTTTTAGGTTTTTTGGAATTCTGAATATTGTCGATTTTAGCATTTTTTACAGATTTCTTTACAATTTCAGATGTATCGTTTACTTTAGTTTTTCCGTTTTCGATCTTATTTTTAGGCGGTCGCCCTCGTTTTTTATTTTGGCTAACAGAAACATTTTGAGTTGCATCACTTAGGGAATTTTGATCCAAAATTATTCTTTTATTTTGCGCCTTCTGTTCATCTTTTGATGGTTCTTTGTTTTTACTTTGTACTTTGATTTCTTCGTCTTTGTTTTCCTTATTTTTCTTATCTTTTGGTTGAGGCTCTATTCTTTTCTCATAACATGATTTCTTCATTAAACTTAAACTTAAATCAAGTTTTTTTACCTGACTAATTATATTATTTGTTTTTGTCAAATTTAACTTACTATTTGATAATAGACTATGGTTATTAGTGTTTTGAGATATACTCCTGTTGATACCTGTAAATAAAAAAATATTATGTTGTTTCCAAATAATAATAAATAATAAATTAAAATTACGTTATAATCCTGATAATAATGTTGACCTTGCGAATATGATATTTTTTTTTATGCCACAAAGGTGGCAAATAAGCATACGGCCCACCTCTCGTCTCACGGTCGTACTGTACGGTGGCCTCGAAGATAGGAGGACCATTTTAGAAAAAAATCGCTTGCACATCTTGTAAGTGGATCTTTTGTTAGCTCCGTCCTTTTCTTTGTTATCAAACAGGGTTTTTGTTTATTAGAGCCACATGTGTCCACTAGGATGTTGGATGTTGCAACCAAAAATCATCCTTTAGATGGTCCTGCTATCCTCGAGGCGACTGTACATACCCGCGGTATTGCAAGCGTCTCTCTCTGTATCACTCACGCATTGCCCCCCCCCCCCCCCGCCCCGCCCCGCCCATGCGGAGCTCTGGAGACTTACTCAACACAACATGGCCGAGACCAATGCTATTTGGCTACTATCAGGTGGAGGTCCTTCCCCAGATGGGCTGCTTCGATTTGATTATCCGCTGTGCACTACCTCTCTTAAAATAAATAAAATTTTAGGTGTTTTAGTTCTTTTCCTTACCTCTATAATAATCTTTGTTATTGAAGTTCGAATTTCTGTTGTCATTATTTTCTAAATCACTCTCCATGTCAGTATCCCAAAATGATTTAACACACTTGTATGCGACTCCCTTTGTGCTTGTATCTAGAATAATAAAAACATAATATAATATTGTGAATAAAGTTCCGACTAGATTATCAAATAAGATCTGTCAGTTTATTTGTCGAATAAGCTAACCGAGAGTCATGGGCGTAGCCAATTACAGGTAGGGGGGACATTTATGTAATAGAAAAAAAATGGTTATTTCCGAATTTCATGTCCTTTTATCGTACTCACAATCATTACATACGATTTAGGGTTTGGGTCCCAGGACTTCACAGTTATAAAAAGCCATGACTTGAGACATGTCTTTGGACTGTTTCTGTTTATGAAGTCTCATAACCCAAACTAGTTTTTGGATAGTATACTATATCTAAAAATATAATTACCATTTTTCACATTAGAAGATTTAGAAGCAGTGTGTTTATTATTAGGCAGCTTCTCAATCAATACATTACATTCTTTAGTCTTCTCAGTACTTAAATCTTTCTTTGTTTTCGTTTTGTCATTATCAACTTTAAATATTTCTTCATCTGTAAAAGTATCGCTTACGTCGTCATTATTGCAAGTAGATATTACTGACGTCACATCCCATTTATCATCATGTGGTTTACTGTTACTGTTAGTGACGTCACTGATCTGTGTTCTGTTGGCCTGTTTCTGTTTGGGTGGAACAATTTTATGTATCAAGTCTAACAGATCATCTTCTTGTTGAACATCTCGACTTAAACACGACTGATTAGTAACTAATTTTCTAGCTTTATTCTTCTCCTTTTGTATCGCAGTATATACACTTGTCTGCGGACTGTGTGTGACTATATTGTCATTACTAAGATTCTTATTTTCCATAACATCAAGTTTTTGTGTGTATAATTTTCTTTTTATGAAACTTGGTCTCATTGAAACGTCACTTGTTAAGTCTGACTGTTCATTGATAGATACTTTGTCTTCATTACTCAATGGCTTGTTTGCTGTAACAACGGTTTCTTGTAAAGGTGCTTTAGATTTTGTTTGTAGTTTGTCTGTAACCGGTGTTTCCTTAGATAGAAAGTCAGTTAATGGTACTCCTGATTTTGATATTAATTTTTCTTGGACTTTTACATTAGGTTTTCGTATTGGGAATTTCGGTTTTGCAAATTGAAATTCATTAGGAGTTTGAATATCTTTGGCAGCATCACTAGTACTTATTAATGTTTCAGTTTCGTTTTCCTTTGTTAATTTAATTCTTTTATTACTTGGCTTGTCATTATTCTCAAGGTTTCTCTTACATGAATCAACATTAACAACTGGGTGTTGTTGGGGTTTAGTTTGACAAATACTTTTTTCTTTAAATGATCTGCCATTAAATATCTGTTCTTGTTCACTATCTGTGTCATGCCGCTCTCTTGGATTATTATTGGTTAGTGCATTTTTATTCACGTTTTCCTTTTCTAGTATTGGAATAGATGCAACAGACTTGTTAAATCTCTGCGATGGTAATAGAAAGCCAGTTCTGTTTCTTTGTGCAATTGAAAAATTATGTACACTCTGTGTATGAGTACTGTTTGCAGGCGGTAAATCGAACATATTTCTAAAAGACTTCTGTTTTAAATTCTCTGTACAATCTTTATACATATGGCTTTCTTTTATAGTCTTACGGAAATTTGTTACGTCTGTTCTAGTTGACATTGAACATGATATGTTATCCCTGAATGCTGTGTTTGTGGATCTGCAGTCATCGCTACTTAGGGACGAGTCACTCCCAAGTTCACCAGAGTCATAACCTGATCTACGTCTGTATCCTTTTAAAAATAGCCTTAGATTTCGTCTTTTTTCAACTTTTTTTCTGATTTTTCTTTTCATTAATTTATTGTAAGCATCTTTGATGACTCTCAAATCGTATTTATTAAAGTTAGTACTATTTAATGCCATTGCTATATCTCTTGCGCTTACAGTTGCATTTGAATCTGAAAGCAATATTAATGTTATAATTTTAGTACAATTCAAAGCAGTATTTTAAAAAGTTTGTGTTATGGAACAGGATCGTAAAACAGGGTTGATTGCAGACATCTGGCACAATCAATTCCATTTAGAGCTGCATTGCAGTTGCATGTGGGGAAATGATAAAAGGTTCATAGAGCAATCATAAGGCCGCCTGATGACGACGCGCAAAATACGCGCCCATAGGATCAAAGTGCTCTCTCTATTAAAACCAACAGGATATCATAAATTAGGAAAAATACAAGCAAATGCCTGTGAAGGAAAGCATAAGAATGTGATACAAAGTGCACATGACTGTATAGAAAATACATTACCTATACTCCGAACAGACATCGGAGATCCACTTCTTCCATTAATCATGGATCTTTGACAGCTCATGCTGCGATAATACGTGTTTTGGTGATTCCTCCTAAAACCAGACCCACTGTGTAGCGACATAGGGGGAGATGTATCCCGTCTGTAATACATGCTCCTCTGATCAAATCCAGAGTCCATATGCCGTTGCCGTTCAAAATTCCGTTGCATATTCATAGTTGATGTCATAACATTGTTACGGAAACTAAGACCTGTTATATTTATGTTTGGGCCCCTGGCTGACATAGTCTGAAACAATTCATATTATACAAAATAAGTTTCAATATAAATATACATTTTGTTCATTTATCAATTCATAATGTTGTTAACTAGCATTACAGTATTCTTTTTTAATAAAGTTGTATACTTAAATGAGTTTGTTATACCTCATAGACAACTAAAGAAACATTAGTGCTTGTGTCTTGTCTTAAAAATGTCTTGTCATAAAATAATAAATGAAATGATCAAGTTAAATAATTAAAGTGTGTATTAACAATTATCTTCCACCCGTAACAGGTTATGGGCCCAGATCCATAGCTTATAAAAATTGAGTATTAGCATTAAACATCTAAAATGGATTTTTCAACCAAAATTGACGTGGGAAAATTGATCGGTAAAGAGAACTGGAGTACCTGGAAGTATAAAATAACAGCACTTCTGGATGGAACTGAGGGTGCTCTCGAAGCCGTGGAGGGCACACTCCAGAGACCCGAGCCGACAGCTGACGCAGGTGACGCCGCGGAAATTACTTATAATAAGGCACTGGCCAATTATAAGAGAGTCCAATCTGGTGCTCTGTTAATGCTTACCACCAATATGACCGAAGAAACATTAAAAAAGGTGATGCGATACAAAACGGCCAAAGAAGTCTGGTTAGAATTACACAGACTGTACGACGGAGAAACTGAAGGAAAAATTTACAATTTATGTCTAGAGTTCTTTGCTATTAAACATGACAAGCAAGACGACATTCCTACACACATAGCAAAATTAAAGAACATTTGGAATGAAATGTGTGCAGAAGTAACTAAGATCGACAGAAATGCAAAATTACCTGAAGTACTCCTCGTATGTAAGGCCTTAGACACACTAGACGAAAGGTACTTCAATTTTAAGTCAAGCTGGCTTTTGCTGAAGCAGACTGAGAAGACCATTGAAAGTTTAACTAGTCATTTATGTGCGTTTGAGAGAGATTTAAGCAGTCAAGAAAGCTCAAGACAAGAAGCTTTAGTGACAACACCCTCTGAGCGTCAAGAGAGAGACAAGCAAAAGTATGAGCAGTTGAAATGCAATTATTGTTCCGGAAAAGGACATAGAGTTCGCAAGTGTAAGAAATGGATTAGAGATGGAAAGCCACCTAAACCAACTCCAGGCACATCAACGAAAGCTAACCAAGTGCATCAAACGTCTCTGATAGACTGCTTAACGGTATTTGCATGCTCTGACAATCAAATTTCAGATAAAGAAAGTTGGTTTGTTGACAGCGGAGCAACTACACATATTGCAGTAAGGAGTGACATCTTTCACGAGTTTAATGAATTTGATTCTGAACATGCTGTGACAACAGCAGATGGAACAGTTATCCCTGCTTTAGGACATGGAACAGTCATTGTTGAAACTAATTGTAATGGGAAGAAAGAAAAACTCACCCTTAGAAATGTGTGGCTGGTACCAACCTTAAATAAAAATCTCTTTTCGACATTAGCAACGCAAGATTTATTAGAAGACAGCGTTTTTACGTCAACGACTAGAGAATGCAAGCTAGAAGTAGCAGGCATAACTAAAGTTGTAGGCAACAGAGTCCGACGCGGAGGACTTTACAAATTGGCTATGAAGACCGTCATGCATGCCAAAGAAGCAAAGGGCCATAGAGGTCAATGCTTTAACTGGCTCCAATATGCTACAGCTATATCATGAGCGTTTCGCGCATCAGGATAAAAGACATGTCATTCGTGTGGCAAAACGCGAGTTGGGCATTAAGCTAAATCCAGATAATAAGAAATGTGAAGGCTGCATATATGGTAAGTCACATAGAAAACCGTTTGGAACAAGGGAAAGAGCATCAGTTATAGGAGAACTGATACATACAGATGTTTGCGGTCCCTTTGTCGAAAGTTATTCGAAGTACAAATATTTCGTACTATTTAAAGACGATTATTCTGGCTATCGTATGGTATACTTTATCAAACATAAGTCTGAAGTAAAAGACAAACTTGTTCAAATGCTTCAAGAGGTAAGAAATGCCGGGTTTACTGTCAAAACTTTACTTAGTGACAATGGAGGTGAATTTGACAATGAATCTGTTCGAAGAATACTCCACAACTATGGCATTCAACAACGACTTACCATGCCGTATACTCCGCAACAAAATGGCTGCAGCGAACGGAAAAATAGAACTCTACTAGAGGCTGCAAGGTCGATAATGTATGCAAAAGGAGAATTACCGAAAACGCTGTGGGCAGAGCTAATTAATACAGCTACCTATGTGCTAAACAGAACAGGTCACACCAGAGTAGATTCCAAGGTACCTTATGAACTATGGTTTGGAAAGAATCCCAAGATAAGCCACCTAAGAATAATTGGAAGTCAATGTTATGCGCATGTTCCCAAGCAATGCCGCAAGAAGCTTGGAAAGAAAGCAGTCAAAGGCATGCTGATAGGTTACGAAAACGACGACGGATATCGTATCTGGTTAGGAAACAAGACTCTAAAGTCGAGAGATATCACTTTTGAGAGCGATGTTGAGTTTAGAATTTCCACCAGTATCCCTAAGAGTACAGAGGGAGTCGAGAGTGACGACGATGATCAACGTAATGTACGTATAACCAATGAGCGAGAGCCTGATATTTTCGAACAAGAGCAACTTTCTGAAAATCCAACGAATCCTCATGATAATGGTCCAGAGGGAGAAAATGCAATGGTGGAAGACCATACACATGATGAGGACGAATTTCATGAAAGGCCTAATCAATCTGGAGACGAGATTGAAGGTCTTGTCGATGCAAATGATCAACCAGAGCCTCCATACAGTCTCAGGAATAGAGCAACCATATCACGTCCAAGAAGATTCGAGGAATATATCTTAAACACTGAGATGGAGAGCTTTCCTGAAACTTATTCAGAGGCAGTTGGAAGAGAAGATAGCGCTCAATGGTTGAAAGCCATGAAAGATGAAATCAAGTCCCTTCATGAAAATAAAGTTTATAAACTTTGCGAGTTACCACCCATATTTCGGATAAAAAGAAATCCAGTTGGTTCAATAGATAAATATAAGGCAAGGCTGGTGGTTAAAGGTTTCAAACAAAAGAAAGGTGTAGACTACGAGCAAACCTTCAGCCCTGTTGCAAGGCTTGCTATAGTAAGAGCGTTGTTGAGTGTCAGCGCTCACGAGAAACTGCATGTAGTGCAATTTGATGTGTCTACTGCGTTCTTAAATGGCAGCCTGTCTGAAGAAATCTATATGAAACAGCCTGATGGGTTCAGCGATGGTTCAGAAAGAGTGTGCCGCCTAAATCGAAGCTTATATGGTCTAAAGCAGGCACCCAGGTGTTGGAACTCTTGTTGTGAAAATATAAGGAGTAAAAAATGTAATGTCATTCCTTGAACTGGGACATAATGTACGTTATATACATCACGATGACATAGAAATTTTATGTATATATGATAGTACATAATTGAGACAAAAATTATTTCTAAATATGAAGTTTTGTGAGATAAGCCTTTTGCGCCCGAGGCGGTACCTATACAATTTGTCAATGCGATCATCAATGAAAAATCTCTCTTTCTCTGTCGCTCCGGCCACGCCCTGGCCACGCCCATAAAACATTATTTTTGTGGTTTATTTGAATAAAAAAGTAATAAACTTTCCATCACACTTTTTCTGGCTTTGGACAGACAATTAGTTAGGTACCTGATACTCTTAAACACAGTGACTTAAGTTTGCAAAAAAATCACAGCTGATCACCTGTTTTTCTCAGCTGTTTAGTTAGTACCTACATACTAACGTCGCATAAGTACTATCGTAAGTACCTACTTAGTAGGGATCAAATAACTACTTATCTTGCGGTAGGTAATTAATTTGGCGTGTTTAAACGTTTTACAATAATTGGTAGATAAATGCACTCAAGGTTACATACCAAAAAGTACAAGTAGGTATTCCAGCAGCGACCACATGAGATGAGAGATACATGCCAAGAACCTGACCAAGAACGCACTCGAACTTACACTCATTCGCTAACCTGTCTTATCATCATATTATTATCACTGCACATCACCTCAAATGCATTAATTATTTTACCACACACATGCGTAACACGAAACGAGAACACGAACACTCATCCACCAGTCCATGAAGAGATGTACATACATGACCACAGAACATGTAAGAATAGGTATTCTTACGTGTTCTGTGATATGGACCTTACACAAATCATTTTTCACCGTGGTACGACTACCATGTTGACAAACTCGTTAATCGTTATCGTTTTTGAAAACAACGCACGCACGGCAAGATGACAATTACAAAACCATGAAACCATCTGCTAACTACTTACTCTGAAAGTCTGAAGTGAGACTGAGTTAGCGATGCGCGACTTCGAATAATACTAGGTAATACCACAGTTATTATAATACTTAACAGTACTAATACTAATCATTCGACTCCACGAATCATTTGACTGCGCGGCGCGATATTCGACTGGAGTCGATACGGTATCTCGGCCGGCCGGACAGAGCAAGCGGGGCGGGGCGGCCGCGGCGGCGCCGGCGGCGCGACTCGGCGTTCGACACGCGCGAACACGTAAGTCGTAAATGATTCGTGGAGTCGAATAATTTAGAATTAAATTAGTATTATTCGAAGTCGCGTCGCGCAACGCTAGCGAACAGTCAGGCGATACGTTCGGTTCAACTCGGGCTTGGTCGGTCCGCTGCGCCGCTGCCGATGCCGCCGGCCGCTAATTTTTCATGTTGTTGCTATGTTCAATTCAACTTCGCACCAAAATTTAAATGTTTCTTTCGCAACAAAATAATGTTGAGATTCCGCTCCATGAGTTTACCAGATAGGTATTCTGGCACTATCAAACAATTTCACCGGTAAAAATACTTTTCACAACAAAAATAGGTACCTACTTAATAATTAATAACAATCAAAAATCGTAGCGGGCGATTCAATTAGGTAACGGAAACTAATTAAATTAACCTTGTTTATTATTGAACTAATCCGAATGAATTAACTGAAACTTATAACTAACTAATCTATTACACCCTTGTGAAGTTTGCGCCACTTTAAAAAAAAAAACTATTTTTTTTTGGAGTTCCCGATAGCTTACGAATAGTTTTGGAGTTCTCCCTAGAAAATTCACATAGTTCCGCGCAAATTTTCGAAAAATCGTCAAAAAACAAAATCGAGCGCCAACTTCACGCAGCGCCGCTTTTTTGTTTAAATGGAGTTCTGAGCGGCAAAATGCAATCAGAAGGAAGAGTTCTGGAGTTCTTGATAGTTTTTTTTAATAGTTCTGCTGATTAAAAAAAAAATTGTTTTGTTGAAAAATTTCAAAAATTGATTTCGTGGGAGTTCTGCACGGGGTTCTAAGCGGCGCTAGGAGAGTTCTAGCGAATGCCGCAATCAGAACTCTCGTACGACTAATTTTGCCGTAGTTATAAAAAAATTATGTTTAAAGTCCGCCATTTTGTTTTCGAAAAATGGTTTTTTCGGAGTTCTGCTTGGGGTTCTAAACGGCGCTACGAGAGTTTTAGCGAATGCCGCAATCAGAACTCTCGTACGACTAATTTTGCCGTAGTTATAAAAAAATAATGTTTAAAGTCCGCCATTTTGTTTTCGAAAATTCCAATTAGAACTCTCGTAGCGCCGTTTAGAACCCCAAGCAGAACTCCGAAAAAAACAATTTTCGAAAACAAAATGGCGGACTTTAAACATTATTTTTTTATTACTAGCGCAAAATTAGTCGTACGAGAGTTCTGATTGCGGCATTCGCTAGAACTCTCGTAGCGCCGTTTAGAACCCCAAGCAGAACTCGGAAAAAACCAATTTTCGAAAACAAAATGGCGGACTTTAAACATTATTTTTTTATTACTAGCGCAAAATTAGTCGTGCGAGAGTTTTGATTGCGGCATTCGCTAGAACTCTCGTAGTGCCGTTTAGAACCCCAAACAGAACTCCGAAGAAAACAATTTTCGAAAACAAAATGGCGGACTTTAAACATTATTTTTTTATAGCTACGGCAAAATTAGTCGTACGAGAGTTCTGATTGCGGCATTCGCTAGAACTCTCCTAGCGCCGTTTAGAACCCCACGCAGAACTCCGACGAAATCAATTTTTGAAATTTAAAAAAAATATTTTTTTTTTTAAATCAGCAGAACTATTAAAAAAACTGTCAAGAACTCCAGAACTCTTCCTTCTGATTGCATTTTGCCGCTCAGAACTCCATTAATTTAAACAAAAAAGCGGCGCTGCGTGAAGTTGCCGCTCGATTTTATTTTTTGACGATTTTTCGAAAAATTGCGCGGAACTATGAGAATTTTCTAGAGAGAAATCCAGAACATAAGCCATCGGGAACTATAAAAAAAAATAGATTTTTTAAAAAAAGTGGCGCCAACTTCACAAGGGCATCTTTTACATTACACGTGGCGGCGGCGCTTCTTTGGACGTGCTTTGATGCCGCCGCCCGCGGCCGCGCTCACAACAGACCCGCGCCCGCGCCCGCGCCGCTACCAGTGGTGCCACCACCGCCGCCGCCGCCGCGGCCGCGCATCGTACGACCACGGCCACCGACTCGGAGACCGCGCATGCGTATCGTAATTCCGCGTAGGGTAAACCCATCTGGTATCGGCCATGTCAACCAAATTTCACATAAAATGTAGAAAGCACATTCACACATTTTTTAGCCTGGTTTTCTAGGGGGTACCTATTTTTATATGAAACTGAAAAACAGAAAAAATTTAAAATTCACAAACAATAAATTCCTAACACAAGCCAAAATTATTCCTAACACACCTCCAAAAAAAGTTTAGTGGCAATATCAGGTTTTTGGCTCGTCTTGTTTCGGTCATCACCATTTGTAACGGCCGATATCAGGTTTTTCATTAAATAATCAACCAAAATAAATAATAAAACAAAAAAATATGAACCTATGCATTATAATCTCTTTAAAAAACCAAAACAAGTAAGTATAAACCTCCTAGATCAGTTGTCAAACACTTATCCCCGTATCCTCGAGCTCGTCAATTTCGAGTTCAAAATGGCCCGAATTTCGTCAATTCTGTGGTCGAGAGATCCGCCACTGATGAACGTTAAATGAACTTTGATCGCCTCTTTGTAGGTATTATACATTTAAAGACAACATAATAAGCTTCACTCTAGAGAATTTGTGCAAGGGGGTGGAATATTTATTAATTTCTGATCTTTGGAAATATGACCGATACCAAGAAGTGGCCGATACTAGGTGGGTATACCCTATGCGTAATACGGTCGGCGCAGTCGGCGGTATCAAAGGCCCGGCCGGCCGCACTGCGCATGCGCGCGGTGGCAACCGACGTTTTGCGCCCGCCGCCCGCGCAATCCCGCAGCAGCACAATCTGTTTGTTTTTGTCGTGCGCGTACGGGCTAGTCCGCATAAAAATGCCTTATCGCTATTAAAACGAAGAGTTCATGCAGATCTGCTACCACGATAGCGACAATATTGGTAGCCTGGCAGTGGTGATGTACGAGCAGAGGTACGGTGTTCGTGTTTCGTACAGAACAATTTTAAACGCCGTCTACCGGTTTCGCGAACACGGTAGTTTTGACCCGCCGCCAGCTGACAACGGAAGGCCTCGACTGCCTGCGCACTTCGAGGAGGAAGTGCTCGGTTTCTTTCGGCGCCATCCCATGGCAAGCACTAGGGACGGTGCAGCCGTCTTCAACGTAAGCCACACATACGTGTGGATTATTTTGAAAGAAGAGGGGCTGCATCCGTTCCACTTTACGAAAGTGCAGGAGTTGGAGGAGCGTGACTACGCGGCACGCGTCCAGTTCTGCCGCTGGGTGCGAGAGGAGCGGCGAAATGTGTTGTGGACGGACGAATCAACGTTCACCCGTGTTGGGATGTTTAACATCCACAACGCACATTACTGGACCGAAGAAAATCCTCGTGTAGTCCGCCCCCACCACTTCCAACGCCGGTTCAGCGTGAACGTGTGGGCCGGAGTACTGGGCGACAGAATACTCGGGCCGATATTTTTGGACCGTCTAAATGCCGACACTTATCTGCAGTTGCTACAGACCGAAGTGGCCGACATGCTCGACGACCTACCGCTGGAGTACCACAGGGCATTGTTCTTCCAGCACGACGGAGCACCAGCCCATTTCGCTCACCGTGTTCGTGACTACTTAGACACAACTTACGGAGTGCAGTGGGTAGGGCGTGGAGGGCCGGTGCCGTGGCCTGCTCGGTCACCAGACTTGACCCCACTGGACTTTTTTCTGTGGGGTCGTGTTAAAGACATTGTTTATGGCCAAACAGGTCATGACATTAGTGATGTTGACGAACTTAAAAGACGCATAGTGCATGCATTCGATGTGGTGAAAGGTGATAGGGACACTTTACGTCGAGTGCAGAGACACATTAGGAAGCGCGCCTATGTATGTATTGAAAACCAAGGAGGTTATGTGCAGCAACAATTTTAGTGCGTGCAGTGTTTGTGTACATACATAGTGTAAATAACTTGTAAATAACTTTGTAAATAACGTAATGAACTTTTAAACACGCCAGGTTACTGTAATATCTACACGTTAACTTGCCTTATTTCGTTTTTTTAATTTTATGTACAAAATACGGTGTTAATTATTACGTGCTTATTACACTAACCCGACAGTCTAAAGCCTGTTAATAAGTGTGATAGAAGGTACATCACGTTGTTTACCAGTGCGTCGCGTAAGCTGTTTTCGGAGCTGGGGCAAACTAGCCTCACTATAGGCTGGCGAAGTTACACTCCAGAGACGCGCGGACGGGAGGGCACGGCACACGGAGAGGGATCACTTCGTCTCGGACGGGCGGACTCTAGTCCAATTGCCAAATACTGTCATTAACGACTCAGGGCGGGGGAGTGGCGGTACTTCGCCCTGTATAACCGCTGCTACCTTCGGTCGGGTACACCGAAGGTGCTATTAGTTAGTACTCAACCCTCAAAATTTTAAATATGGAAAATCAGTCTATTAAAAATAACAAAACCTTAAACATCAACAAGGACGGACAACCTGAGGCGCCTAAAAACGCCGAGGGCATACCTCCTTTAGTTTCCACTATGAGCAACCTCTCAGTTAGGGAAGAAGAGGACTTGTTAAGGTCTCCCGCCCCCGCGCAAACCAGTGTGGAGACGGGAGGCGTTTTCAAATATAGTAGTCAGGCCGAACGCAAGAAGGCTAGGAAAGAGCGTAGGAAGCTTGCGAAAGCCCGGATACGGGCAGAAGCAAGCTCAAACATTGAAGCACCCCAAACTAGGCCGGCGAAAGTAAAAAGACAGGAGACGGACCCGGATGAGGCTTCGGAGCGTCCTCCGGCAAAGCGCCGGAACCACGGGGAGGGCGACGGCGGGGCTCGCTGTTCCGCCAAGCGGAGCAGCGAACTCGCTGTGGCCTTCACCCGTGGGGATGGGGCCTTGGTGGATGAAGCTCTCGGAGCCATTATCAGGGACAGAATCCTGACCGCCATGAGGAGTGCTCTCGAGCGTGATGAAGACGACAGGAGGCTAGCTTTTGCAACCTCGGGTCTGGTGTCCGAAGGATTTTTCCTGGTGACACCGGAGACCGTGGAGGCAAGGGACTGGCTGCTTTCCTGCGACCTCGGAATGCACGATGGCGTCCCCATTGTGGCCAGGAGACTGGACAGAGTTCGGATCTTGGTCTGGCTGCCGGGTAGCGCAGATAAAATGCCCAAAG
This sequence comes from Endotricha flammealis, assembly GCA_905163395.2. Classification (NCBI taxonomy): domain Eukaryota; kingdom Metazoa; phylum Arthropoda; class Insecta; order Lepidoptera; family Pyralidae; genus Endotricha; species Endotricha flammealis. Next base: position 8,143,639 of record LR990870.1, on the reverse strand, counting down.
ATATTGTCTGGTGGCTCCAAAGACAAAACAAAAGCCGCACAGACCTTAGGCCGAATGAGTGGACTCTCATCACTAAGGAAGAACTCCCCACAGGGGTGCGACTGGTGATGGGTGTCCCCACAGAAGCCGGGGAAGCATGGGGTGCAGTTCAAATGCTGCACTTCCAGTTGACAAAAGTAGTAGCTAGGCCGCTGGGCGGGAAACCGCAGACCAGCAAAATAGGGAACGACACACCGGAGCAATCGGGTGCCAGTGCCTGTTCCAACCGTGGTTGGGTGGAAGGAGCTCCTAAAGGAGCGAATACTGCCCGGGCGCAGGGGGAACGGGTAGGGGAAACCACTGCCCCAACAAAAACCACACACCCAACAGAGCGGACGCGGGGGGTGGACCGGGCCACCGAAAGTAACCCCATGGATGAGGGAATCCCTGAGCCGGGGATTGCTCTTGGGGGCCCGACCTAGTCCCCGCGCCTGACAAAACACAAAAACAGCTACACATATGAGAACACACACACAAGCACACAACACACACACAACAAAAACACCAACACAAAAGTCACTAAAGATCTGTCAACTAAATCTGCACCATTGCAAAAATGCGATGGCAAATCTCTGCAAAACAATTGTGGAGAGAAAGATTGATGTTGGTCTGCTTCAAGAACCATACACGATTGGCAACAGGGTCAGTGGCCTTGGTTGCCTAGGGGGAGAGCTGATATACCAGCGCACAGGTGAGTTGACCCCCCGAGCGTGTATATATGTTAGTAACAATATAAAGGCACTAGGCAGTATAAGTGTGGTATGTTCCAGAGACCTAGTAGCGGTCGAACTGACTATCACCCAGGAGGACAGCAACAGGGAGAAGGTGTCCCTCATCTCAAGCTACACACCTAGCGAGATGGACTACAGGCCGCCCTCCTCCGAGCTGGAAGAACTCATCAGAACATACAAAGGTAAGAGAACTTCATTTATAGTAGGATGCGATGCGAACTCACACAATGAAGTGTGGGGCAGCACCGACACAAATGAGAAAGGAGAGAGTTATCTAGACTTCTTATTAAGGTACGATCTCGAAATCTTAAATATCGGTAATGATCCGACGTTTATTACGAGGAATAGGAAAGAAGTGCTGGACATAACATACGCGACCAGGAACTTCTATAGGTACGTTAGGGAATGGAAAGTCAATTCAGAAGATGTGTTCTCAGACCACAGGATGATCACTTTCCGTATAGACGCTAGGTGGGAAAGACTCAAAGTCAGAAATAAAAGGAAAACTGACTGGGACAAGTTCAACTTAGAGATGAGAAACTGGCGACCCACAGCTCTCGAGTTCACGACCCCAGAAGCGCTGAATAAAGGAGCAGAGGAGCTAGAGAGCACACTAATAGCGGCCTTCAACGAGGCTTGCCCACTAAAAGAAATCCGAGACGGCAAAGGACAACCGTGGTGGAACAAAGAACTAACGAAACTTAGGAAGAAATGTAGGAAAACCCAAAGGATCGCTCTATCCAAGAACGACGATCATAGCTGGGAGGCTTACAGAACAACTAGGCGAGAATTCAACAAACTGCGACAGAAAGAAGAGAGAAGCAGTTGGAAGGGATTCTGCGAAGGCATAAATAGATACTCCGATGCGGCACGGTTGATGAAGGTTCTTTCAAAAGATAGCTCCTGCCAACTTGGCTGCATTAAAGTTGATGACAAGCTAACATCCGACCCCAAAGAAGTGATGGAAGCCATGCTGGCATCACATTTCCCAGGGTGCGTGGAATATGTAGATAGAGATAACTCCTCAGTCAATGAACCGGAAGACTGGGACATGGCTCAGGAAACAATAACTTTAGATACGGTAGAATGGGCGGTGAGGACTTTCAGCCCCATGAAGGCTGCAGGACCAGATGGGATATTCCCTATGCTCCTGCAAAAAGCATGGGAACACATAAAGTATTTGCTGTGCAACCTACTAAGAAGCAGCGTGGCTCTAGAATATATCCCCCCTAGATGGAGAAAAGTAAAGGCAGTTTTCATACCAAAACCAGGGAGGAAGTGCTACAAGGAAGTTAAGTCATTCCGATGCATAAGCCTCTCGTCCTTCGTTTTGAAAACTCTAGAGAAGATAATAGATGGTAACATACGATCTCGTATTGCAAAAAGCAACTTCCCACTACACGGAAACCAGCATGCATACGTGGAGGGAAAGTCTACAGAAACAGCCCTACACAACCTTGTTCTAAGGATCGAACGGGCGATTAACAGGGATAAAGCCTATGCGGTGGGATGTTTCTTTGATATTGAGGGCGCATTCGACAAGGCTCATTTCAGTGCGGTGGAGGGCGCCTTACACAGGGTAGACATACCGCTGACACTAGCTAGATGGGCTATCACCATGCTAAAGAATCGTATCATAACAACGACACTAGGAACGGACACTAAAACAGTGGTAGCTAGTAGGGGTTTTCCACAGGGGGGATGCTTATCTCCACTCCTGTGGTGCCTTCTCATAGATGACCTGGTAGGCTCCATCAACAAACAGCATATATACATGCAAGCATACTCAGATGATGGAGCAATCTTAGTCTCTGGAAAGGCGCTAAGCACAGTAAGAACGACAGCAATGAAAGGACTGAGGATGGTCGCGGATTGGTGCCAAGACAAGGGGCTTGGCCTCAACCCAGACAAGACAAAGGTGATCCTCTTCACTAGAAAAAGGAATAGAATGGAGTTGGAACCTATTGAAATAAGAGGTGCAACACTAGAAATCACAGAGGAAATAAAGTATCTGGGAGTAACCCTAGACAGAACTCTGAACTTTAATACGCATATAAGGACTCAGAGCAAAAAGGCCATAATGGCCCTCACTCAATGCAGAAGGGCTGTAGGAAAGATCTGGGGATTAAAACCTAACATCTGCCAGTGGATACACAAAGCAATTATACTTCCAAGACTACTGTACGGGGCAATTGTATGGTGGCATAGAGCCAACATTTCAACGAACCTACGGGAGCTGAGGAAAGTACAAAGGGCTGCTAATCTAATGACCACGGGTACCATGACATCCACACCAACGATGGCACTGGATATGGCCCTAGGACTAAATCCGGTACACACTGAGGTCAAAAGAAGAGCAGCAGAGCAATGGTATAGGATCACTGCCTGCAAAGAATGGAAGGCACGGAACATGGACCTAGGCCATGCAACGATAGAAGACGCATTAGGTAGAGACATGTCACTACTTATGACAAATAACGACCTAATCAAGAAACAAAAGACCTTCAACAAGAAGTATAGAATACACATAGGTAAAAGATCAGACTGGGAAATTGACACATCGAGTTCCCAGCTCATCTGTTACACAGATGGATCCAGAATGAGAAGCACAGGATTAGCTGGAGCAGGGATACATATACCCAGCAATCCGGCTAAAGATGTGGCCATAGCATTGGGTACGTACGCCAGCGTTTTCCAAGCGGAGGTTCTAGCCATAAAGGAATGTGCAGAAATGGTGCTGACTGACTCCAGGTTAGAGACGCAAAGCACCATTATCTATTCAGACAGCCAAGCAGCAATCAGAGCATTGGCCAAGGTAGAGACCGTTTCAGGGCTGGTCAGTGAATGCAAGTCTGCCCTCAATAAACTAGCCGAGGTAACGGCGGTCACTGTAGCATGGGTCCCAGGCCATCAAGGAACATTAGGGAACGAAAGAGCAGACGAGCTCGCAAGAAAAGGTGCCAGCTCGAGACCAATAGGACCGGAGCCCCAGCTCCCGATATCAGCCACCGTCACTAAGGGAGTGATAAGCGAACTTATGAAGCGCGAGGCACAGGACGCTTGGGCAGGGAGTAACAGCTGCAGACAAGCAAAATTGTTTGTAAAAGAAAAGAACCACAAAAGAACCCGGTCACTACTATCATTAAGCCGGGAAAGACTGGGCATAGTCATGGGCATCATCACGGGCCATTGCAGACTTAACCGACATATGTCCCTCATAGACAACAGCATAGATCCCGCTTGTCCCGAATGCGGTGAACCAGAGACCAGCCAGCATTTCCTGGCTGAATGCACACACTACAGCAGGCTCAGGTGGGAAACTTTCGAAGCCGATAGGATCGAAGAAGGAAGACTATGCGACCTAAACACTGGTCGCATTGCGGAGTTCTGCAGAAGGAGTTCAAGGTTTTCGGGGGGGAGGTCATCGGGGCCACAGTAACAACCGTACCCACACGGGAATAGGGTGTAATGAGTCCAACAAGCGATTTGAACACCCGCCTGTGCCCCGCAGGCGTCCCACCCTAAAATAATAATAATAATAATAAGCTGTTTTCGGTAAGTGACTTTTTTATTTGATATCGTAAGTTAAAAAACCAAGCCATCATGCGCCTGGTACAATTTGGCGACCCGAGGAACTAGGAACGCAGGAGTTGTATCGTCTCATTCTTCGTAGAATGGGCGTGGCCCGAGTGACAGAGAAAGATAGAAATTTTAGATTACATTTTCATTGATTAAACACTCCTCTCTCTTTCACCCAAGGTAGGTATGGCGTAAAGATACAGTCACATATGGCCTCTCTTTGCCGACGGAAATCCGCCGAATTTTCAGTCTGTTTTAACGCCGTCTTTTCTTCTTGCCACCATTTTTGTTTCGACTCATAGTCGAGCCGATAGTCGAGCGAGTACTTAAAGTCGAGCGAATCACCCCACCGCATTCAAAAGCCGCATGAATCTCATGCATCATACGATACAAATGAAGTCCGCGCGGTTTTAAAACGTGCCCAAGCCACGTCACGTGCCGCCGGTGATATGTGAATGCGCCTTACCAAATCGTAGTAAAGAGGCGTAAAACGGCTCCGGGGCTTGAGGCATAACTCACAAATCTTAATTTTTTTTAAATTATTTTATTTCTCGGTTATTTATTATCCTATACATAAAATTTCTATGTCATCGTGATGTATATAAAGGATACTATGTCCCAGTTCAAGGAATGACATTACATTTTTTACTCCTTATATATTAACTTCTATGGGTTTCAAACAAAGCGAAGCGGACTACTGTCTGTTCACGAAAATTGTTGGCCAAAAGAAGATACTTATCACCTTATATGTAGACGATGGGTTGGTAGCAGCTACTGATGCAGATTTAGCTAACAGTTTTTTGGATGATCTCAAGAAAAAGCTAAAGATTACCACAAAACCAGCGTCATACTATCTTGGCCTTGAGATTGAAAAGTCTAGCAATGGCGCCATATCAATAAAGCAAGAAGCATACACCAGAAAGATTCTTCAGCGCTTTCAAATGGATGGGTGTAATGCAGTCTCAACTCCTTTAGAAAAAGAGGGTATTCAGACAGGGAAAATTGACCCTGCTGAGGAAAATCAAAAGTTTCCTTATAGAGAGGCAGTTGGTGCACTTTCTTACTTAATGGTTGGCACTCGACCCGATATAGCATATGCAGTCGGTGTAGTTTCTCGAAAACTGGAACATCCAACGAGGGATGATTGGAATAAAGTTAAAAGAATATTCCGATATCTTAAAGGCACAACTTCCTTGGGAATAACTTATGACAGCGGACCTAATCAACTGTTAGGTTACAGTGATGCTGATCATGGAGGAGATGTTGATACTGGGCGCTCAACAACTGGCGTGGTATGCTTATATGCCGGAGCAGCAGTGTCTTGGCTGAGTCAGAGACAAGCCACTGTAGCCATTTCAACAACAGAAGCAGAAATAGTAGCCGCCAGTGAAGCAGCCAGAGAATTGGTGTGGCTACAAAGAATATTTGAGAGTTTGACGTCTCTAGTAGATATGCCAGTTCTTAAAGTGGACAATGAAGCAGCTATAAGACTCGCTCATAACCCAGAGTTCCACAAAAGAACCAAACATATCAAGATAAGACACTTCTTTGTACGTGAGATGGTGCTAGAGGAGAACCTCACGGTTTCAAAGACCCCCTCGGCGGAGCAACTAGCCGATGTTCTGACAAAAGCCGTTCCAAGACCTAGGCTCGTAGATTTGCGCTTGAGACTTGGCGTACATGAATGTGAACCAGTTAAGAAGAACTAATGAGGGAAAGTAATAAAGTTGTATACTTAAATGAGTTTGTTATACCTCATAGACAACTAAAGAAACATTAGTGCTTGTGTCTTGTCTTAAAAATGTCTTGTCATAAAATAATAAATGAAATGATCAAGTTAAATAATTAAAGTGTGTATTAACAATTATATTCCACCCGTAACATTTTTATGTCATACTACAGACAAACAAGCAAGTGGGCCAACTAAAGGAAAGTAGTTACAAACATCAGTAGGTAATATTGAGGCACTACCAATGCGCTTTTATTGTTGTAGGTAGTAAATTAGAAGTAAAATGCACATGAGTAATATAATTTCTCCTAAATGTTACTAATCTGATTTTGTTTATCTTGGAAATTAACCCTTACTTTCATAAAAAATCACATTAGCTTAGATTTTCCCAAATTGGTCGCTTTCGTTCGTGTTCGTGCATCGACAGTTTTTGGTAAACAACACTTTTGATACAATTCGTCGCTGTTCGTGCGCTGACTACGTACGTACCTACTGGCGATGCACGAACAGCGACCAATTAATTTTGAATTTTCCCTGCCCCTTACACACTTGCGACTTAAATTTAGAAGGCATCCCCACAAATAACTATTAATATTATTTATTTGAGCAGTCGCCATAAGGGCAGTTGCTGAATGCTGATGTTTGATAAAAATGTACGAGCCAGCTATTTTAGTTAGAAAGTTTCAATCCTCTATTACAAAACAAAATCGCTCGAATTATAGATGACCCTTTTAACTACAAAATAAAATAGAAAGGACATACCGTGTTTTCTTTTTGGAAACTGAAAACGTTGCCGGGCAATAAATCGTTATCACTGTCAGACATTTTACTATTGTCTTTCAAATAAAATATTCACAAATTCACATCACAATCACATTTCACCATTTGTGAGCGTCATAAAATTTAAAGTTTTGTTTGACAGACAACCAACAACTTAACATAACGGACAGATTTTTGACAATCAGTCAAACAATACATGTTGTTCATTCATACTTCCGGTATTGACCATAGACTGTTTTTTTATTCTGTGTGAAAAATATCGTTGAAAATTTCCGGTTTTAAAAATCGGTAAATAAAATAATAATCTGGACATCATTACTGTCAATTTGGCCAACATAAAATTAATTGTGACACAAGTCAACCCAACCCAATCCAACCGAAAGAAGAAGATTGCTCTCGTCCTCCAAGTGGTACTTTCACATAAAATCTCTTAAATATAAATATCTCTATTTAATGAAAAATTGAGATAATGTTATCATTACCAACGTTGTGTTTTTAACACTATGTAATAAAAAAGGTTTTTGTACGTCGGTTAAAAAAAGTAACCTAAAATGGCTCAGGTAATAAATTTTGTATTTAAAAATACATTTCCTATTACAAAGTGTTATATTAAAAATGCGTTTGCATATAACATTTGTAAATATGCTACGAAAGCTACCACACCACCTGATAATGTCCTCAACAGTTTAACTGATTGGGAAACTATGAACAAAAAAAAAAGGATTAGTAAAGCCATGAAGGCATATTTGGAAAGGGCGCAAGAACATGATGAATTTATGAAAAAACAACAATTCGAATATAGCATTGGGAAGAGACATTTAGCTAATATGATGGGAGAAGATCCTGAGACATTTACTCAGAAGGACGTGGACCGAGCCATTGAATATCTATTTCCCAGTGGTATTTATGACCCGGCTGCTCGTCCACTAATGAAACCACCGGAGGAAATATTCCCAGCACGCAAGGCTGCAGAGTTTGATGAGGCAGGACGTCCACATCATTTTTTGTTTTACACTGGTAGAGCAAATTTTTTTAAAGTTTTACATGATGCAGTTGAAAACATACAGCAGTTACATAATTTCCAGGATAGAGTAATCCGAAAGAAAGCTACAGCTGACCCTAACATGTCTTTGGAACTTGGTAATAGCTCCTGGTTGAGCAAGGATCAATTAGAACAGACTGTAGTAGAGTCTATTACAGACTTGGAATATGAAAATTTTAAGGTAGTTATGGACAGATTAGTATCTCTGCCATATTCTTATAGATACAAAGACTTCATAGAGAAATATAGAAAATCTCTTTCTGCTCAAAAGTTTTTATTGGAAATACCTAAACCTAGCTTCGATGAGCAGGGACGTGCGTTTGTAACAACTTATGAATGTCTAAGAAAGAAAGCCAGAGGCGATGTTACAATTCGTTCCCCTGGAACTGGCAAAATAACCATTAATGGGAAAGACTTGACTTATTTTGAAGATGTCCAGTCAAGGGAACAAGTTATTTTCCCATTAATTTTTACAAACATGCAGAACCATGTGGATGTAGAATGTAATATTGAAGGAGGTGGACCTTCAGGTCAATCAGGTGCTATAAGATGGGGTTTAGCATGGGGTTTACGTAGCTTTGTTGATAAGGAAATGTTAGAGAAAATGCAAGTAGCTGGCTTGCTTACACGTGATCCCCGACGCCGTGAACGCAAGAAGCCTGGCCAACCTGGCGCAAGGAAGAAGCCCACATGGAAGAGAAGATAATTTGATCTAAATAAAAACATAGTATTAGTTATACATTGTTTTATTATGTCAATTTTTTGCTTTCTTCCTATAGGCTTTTTTTAACATTTTTTTTCTGCCACCAATTTTTTTCTGGAACATCTGCTCCTTCCTCTCCTTATTGTAAACACGTTTCTTCATGAGGGACTTCAATTGTCGCCTTTCCTTTTGTTCGTTCTCAATAGGTTTATTGAAGAAATCCAGACCTTCTGTGAAAAGATAAGAAAATTACTAATGTTGTAAGTATCGTGATACAATTCACTTAGTAGAAAAACCCACAATAAGCGGGCCAACCATGAAAGGGAATTCCGAAAATACTGACGTGACGTTTTGAACTTTATTTAACTAGTATATAATGTTTTTTTGACAGGACTACGTGTTTCGTTGTTTCGGATGGACATTTTCATAGCTACCAATGAATATTTGATTTCCATGGAACCAGTATGAAATCATCCGCTCCCTACGCATAATACATGTTTTTTGTCCAGTTGCTTCCACTTAAGCATACTCATGACAATTAAAGTGTTCGGTGTCGGTAACCGGCAACACGTTTGCGCAGCGCCTAAGTCAACAGCAAAGATAGAAATAAGCTTCTCAGGTGTATTATGACGTTATAACATCTATCGCAAGTGAAACCGATTTCTGAAGCCAACCACCGTAATGTAACAACAGAATTACCTAACCATTGAGTATGTCAATGTGCCGAACACTACAGATACAATAATAAATAAACTTAAGTTTTAAACATATTATTTTTTTAAAACTTAACGAAACTAACGAAATTTACCTTTGAGCCTGTTGTCAAGTTTGGTAAAAAATAGATTTTCTTTCCACATAGTTTTAACTTCTGTGCTCAAGTTTGTGGATTCTGGTTTTGCTTCTGTGTCACCTTCATCTTCAGACTCCGACGAGTCATACACAAAAGGATTTTTTTCACCAGGATCAAGAGGATTTTTGACCTTTTTATTGGTTTTTTCCAATGGAATGTAATTTGAATCTTGTTCTGCAGGTTCTGAGGACAACATAAGTTAATATTCAGTAATTCAATATTGTTTTATTTTAAGGATCAGTACCACTATTTGTTAACAGTGGTTGATCAGTTCTGATTAGCGGTCAACGGTCAAATAGGCTAATGAAGAAATGCTATTTTATAACTCACCTGGGTTGTCATCTTCTATCTTAGAAAATAAGCTTCTGAGGCTAAATGTTGTAGGCTGGGCTATAGCTTCTTTTAGGGTATCACTAACTTTGTAGAATTGTTCTTTAGAAACCTCAACTTTTGTGATTTCTTGTTCATCTATTCCTGGCTTTGTTTCTTCTACTTGTTTGTCTTTCTTTTTCTTATTTTTCGACTTTTTTTGTGTTTCTTGGTTATGATCAACTGGTGCTAAAAATTTCGCATGCTCTGGTTGGGTAGGGTCAAAACGAAGCATACCCAATTTAGACCTAAAAAATTTATTTTCAACCTGATTACTGGTATGCAACAAACTAACGTTATTCGATTTCCTAATTAACCAAGATTGGTGAGTCTGCTACCTTCTGTGGAGCGGCTGCGATCAGACCTTCATTCACCCAGAAGGGGAATATAGTTAAAGACAACAAATTCAAGTCTCTATTCAAATTGACTGACAAGGATAAGGAGACAGTTGGGAGAGACCTTTGCAAGAGGGCAAACAAATGTATAGTGTACCTGTACAATATCATAAGACATAAAATATCTAAAATGTAAAAAAGTTTGAATATTCTAAAGGCTAGTTTTTATTATTACTCACTTTTTCTTATCTCTGGCATCATTTGGTTGTCTGATATGAGTTTTAATAGTTACTCCAAGTACATCTTGCAGGATGTTAAGTTGCTTAACCTTCTCGTCAGTTTGTTCCACTTCTATTTCATTGTCCTCCTCTGCACCAGAACTTTGCTCTTTTTCATCTTCGATAAATCTCTCATCTAAGATGAAACGTTTATCAGATTTGTATCGTGATTGTAAATCTAAAACCTTCAATTACATTTATCAAAAAATATTATGAAATATATAAATAAAAAACATTTTATTTTAATATACAGTGTACAAATACATTTTAAACTTAATACCACATTAGGGCTATTAAAAATAAAAAACCAGAAACGTCCTGTAAACCAATAGATTATTTTGAATGTGATGTCAGAACAATGTTCATAAAACTCTCATGTTCATATGGTGGGCTTAAGTCTTAAATCATCTGTGCATACTAAAACAATGTGAACATTTCTTCGTGAAATGGAATATGTTTATCATTAACTAACTTATCAGTAATTTTAAAATATTTTTGTGATCACTGGTAATTATTTACCTTTTGGCCATGCTTTCCTTCATATTGTTTTTTAATGTCAAAATTAACTTCGCCGTCACTGTCATGGTCTTCAAACAATACAGTTTTCTTAACAGGTTTCATCAGATCACCTTTGTTATGATTAGATATTGTACCTGCATCTTCATCATTCTCAGAAAATATTATCTTTTTATTTTTCGCTTTATCCTGGAATTATTGGAATGCAAAATAAAACAACAAACCAACTGATTGCATTATCGTGTTGACTTCAAAATCCGCCTTTTGTAAAGAAATTTTGCTATCATTTTTCTTTGGGGCATCTTGACTCCGAGACTGCATACTGAGTCAAGATAGCATGAACATGTTGCTTTGAATTTTGTAAACAAGCATAACTTGAAGATGGCACGATAGAATCTTCGTCTGAAGTCCGATTGCCAAAACGAAAAAAAAAAGTCCTGAATAGGCTATCAGTTTAATAAATGAATATATAGCTACTTGGGAGTGGTGATAACGGCCTTCGTGTACTGACATATATTTTTAGTGAAGGATTATGGTTCTTTTCTGGGCACTGCATGTCACCCACTGTTCTTCCTCTTCTCTAACTAGTGTATTTTTCATATTACACTGACACAGAAAATACATATTACTTTCTCTAACTAGTGTATTTTTCATATTACACTGACACAGAAAATACATATTACTTATATATGATGTTCATATATAAAATAATTCAATACTCACAACTTCACCTAATCCTGTCTTAATGATCATCTGTTTCTGTTTAAACTCTTGTCTTTTCTGTTTCAATGACTCCATTCTTTTCTTGTCTGAGTCTTGTTTCTTTTTATCTTTCTCTGTTAATGGTTTTTGTTTTGTTTTCTCTTGAATGGGCATGAATTTAACACGGTTGTCAATTTTTTCTAACGAATTATAATGCAAATGGTCATTAGTATTTGTATCAACTTTCCTTTTTCTCGGATTAAGTTTGTCACTTAATTTTAAAACTGGTATATCTTTTGGCAATTTCTCAGGAACTTGAGTCTGGAGATGAAAAATAACATGTTTTATGAAATTAGTACCTACTAACACTGTGTAGGTACTAATAACATTTGTGAGTATTCTGTTCAAATTAAGTGATATGAGATATTATGGTATCTGTCACATATTTTGGATTCAGTACGGTGTGATATTATCCTTTTTGTAAAACTTTTTAAAATGGTTATTTTACGAAAATGTCTATTTGTGTGTTTACAAGTCTGTTTACTTACGTATATGTCTTTATTAAGCTGATCGCACATTTGTCAGCACCGTACGCGCCGCACTCGTCGAACGCGCCGCAATTTTGAATTCGTTGTATGCAATGATGTGAAACCTCGCACATCTCACACGCACCGTACGCACAGACCGTACGCGCCGCATTTCGTAAAGTGCGGTAGGCATCCGAATATGAAGGAAAAAAGCATTCTGATGACGTCATATAACGCGGCGCGTACGGCAACTCAGTGTTGCGTAATTCAGGCCCGTAAAACATTAAATTTAATTTAAGTAAAAATGTAAACAACAGTGATACCCACATTACCCGCTACAAAAAAAATTGTCCATGCCGTTTTTATATCGATAGAAATGAAATAAATGAAATTTATTTATTTATAGATTATGCAGAACTCGAAAACCAGTGGCACGAAATTTATAAAAGTTTTCTATTAAGTCTGGAAATAATGTATGATATTCTTAGGGTTGCCAACTTTTTTTGACTAAAAAAACGTATAAAATGGTTTGGATGGAAAAAAAAAAGTATTTGGAAGAAAAAAAAAGTATTTTTTCAAATTTTATGTTTTTATTGTTTCAAAACGTATTTTTGAGCGCTTTTATTAGCACAATGACATGCTAACAACTTTTTGACAATCGAAATAAAAAAATAAAAAATCAATTCGTTTTGAATTAAATTTATTGACGCTCGGAGAGTAAATAAGAAATAACTTTTTTTATAATTGGTAAGGTATCAGGATGCATTTTTAAGTATACATTGCCATTTTTCAACTGTACTTTTCACAGATTTTTTTTTAATCATCATTAGTGAATTTTCTTTGGATCTTTTTAAGTCTTATAGATTCGGAGAATATATAATATCGTCCATCTTAATATTTAATCGGTCTTGTAATTTGGTCTTTGTAATTACCATTTCAAAATGTTCTTTAACCTCATTTTTCAAAGACATGTTAGGAAAGCCAGTAATCTTCGCTAAAATCAAACCATTTTATCATATAATTTAAGCTCATATCAATAAAAAGTGAAAAATTACTGATTGAATATGGTTTCCTTCATCCGTTTTAACTTATGTCTACTGTTAAATATTTAAGTAGGTTAGTAATGAGTATTTTGTTTTACGCATCACAGTAAAAGTTGAAAATAAAGTATTTTCACATACTTTATTTGTATGCAAAAGTATAAAGTATAATTACCAAAAATAAAGTAGGATACTTTATTATAAAGTATGGTTGGCAACCCTAGATATTCTCCATATATAAGTGCCTTTTTAAATTAATGTTGTGAATCCAGAGTCTTTTTTTTCTTCGAATTTCATTTTCTTCTTCCTCTGCCAATAAGCAGGCTATTACAATTTTTTTTTCCATAGCTCAATCAATGTCACTGCACTGCACCGTTTCACCATTGTAAGAAAAAATTGCAAAAATTGTTGGCAATACACTAAAGATTTGCGTACGGCGCGTACGCGAATGTGCTAGGCTATCAAGAAATGCGGCGCGTTCGGCGCGTGCGGCGCATACGGGTCTGACAAATGTGCGAGGCTATCCAGAAATCGGCGCGTTCGGCGAGTGCGGCGCGTACGGTGCTGACAAATGTGCGATCAGCTTTAATCTAACATATCAATATAATAATATGCAAAAATTTTTGAAATATGTGCACCTTATTTGTTTCTTTCTGTTGGGCTTGCTCTCGTTCCCTTTGAAGTCGTTCTAAGAAACTCTCTCGTGCCCGGCTCACATAAAGTTGTCTACCATGAAAAGTTTCATTTGAAAAATGCTTTATACCTGAAAACAATACATTATCTTAGTAATGAGCATACTGGGGTCAAACAGAGGTTTGCCATAGAGATCCATTCGGTTGAAACAAGAGTTGTTTCAGGATTTGTGACACTGACAAGAGATTTCAGAAAGACTCAAAAAGCTCGGTCGGAGAGTCGCCTAAGGGTATAAACATTTACACACACACAGTTCACAGTGTAGTCTTAGAGCTGCAATTGACATGGGCGCGAAAAAAAGGTTGGACTTTGGCAAAACTTCTCTTTTATATAACATGGTAAAATACTAGTCTACTTGTGTTTTCGGCACAATTTTATATATGTAACATTGAATATACTAATACTTACATGATTCTATATTATAATGTGTACCAGAAAGAGTAACAAACGCGAATTTTTTCTGTTCATTTTCCCCAGCTTTACTTTTTAATTCCAATTTAGTTACTTCCCCGTAACCAGAGAATGCGGCAGCCAATGCATTGTCACTGATATTTTCTGGGAGATTACCGACAAATAAACGTGTTTCAGAAGACATTTTAATTTATTGCATAAAAAAGTAACTCGAAAAATATAAATTATTCTCGCATGCCAGCCTGCCAAAAGTGCCAAAACAATGAGGCAAAGTTTTTGTATAGGTTATGTATCTGTCATATTTGACAGATTTATTTTTTGTTACGGCTTCTGCATTCATATTTTTTGCCATAGCCATTACTTCGAATCACAACAGAAATAAATTTAATATAACTGAGGGTCAATCAGATTTGGCCTGAAAATTCCATTCAGCGGGCACTAGAACTGGATCTAATAAAGAGTTATTTATTGGCTGGTATTGACAATTTTGGCTATTGAAATCAGTTTGAAAGTTGTTCAAAGCAGAATTTATCATTTGAAGTTACGATTTGCATTATATAAATATTATTATTATTCTATGAATGTATCATTATATTAATATGATAAGCAAACTTTGTTATTACGGACAGAAAGGTCTGCTCAACTGACATCCTGGGGTTGAATAGAGTAGATATATTAGTAGGGTAGGATATAAAATAAACAATGAACATAAGTAATATAAAATCTATTGCCACAAATCTCATAACACAATTATTCACTTAAAAATAATACTGCGTCATTAATATTTACTAAAGAAGTATGTACAGATACAATATTCATGAAGCATATTATGAACAATAGAGGTGTAACAAACAGACAATGATTTAATTCAACAGTAGCGTAAACGAAAAATAAAAAGAACTAGCTATGGTCCCTCCCCCTTCCTTTTTGAGATTTGAGTGTTTCATTCTAATCGGTTTACAAAATCCCAATGATCTCCCTTGACTAGGGGCCGTACCACGAAATTTTCTTCCTTAAACGATTGTGTAAACGAGACGTCGCCTTACATCATGTATTGAGCTGTCTCCCTTATTCAGCCGTTCTTGTTTTCTTTTAAACGGTCATGGTAATATGGTGTTCCCATCATTTGGAATCGGCGCCATACGTTTTTTTCCGCTCTCTCCTCTCAGCCGTCACTTTCACGCCTACACTCATATGCATAATTTCCTTTAACCATGCCTGTTTTCTTCGGTCTTCTCACAATTCTCCCCCTTCCTTCTCTCTCTAATCGGTTCACAGACAAATGACAAATAGTAGTGGCTCTACTACGCTTTTGCCGAACTTCACGCCAACAGAGTCGTCGGCACAGCTAGTATAATATGATTTACATTAATGCATCGTACAATCAGACTCGCGAAGAAATTTGTAGTGTAAAATCTAAATTCCAAAGCAGAGTTTGAGCAACGAAATATAAAAAGTTAGATATTAGGCCGGGCGCTCACTGCAAAGTATACAATGTTCTTTTGTGAACATCCGACCATAAAATAGTGTTCACATTAATTATACATCAATAGAAAATAGAACTACACCCCTAATTTAGAGATGAAAGGCACAGCTACAGTATATGTACGGTATTTTTATAAGTTATACTTAATAACTCGACTTTTAGTTGTTTACAGCAATTATCCGGGTTTCTAATATCGTAATAAAATCAGTTAAAATCTAGTCTCAATTTTTTTGACGGGCCCGGTGGTCGAGTGGCTAGCAATGGTCACTTTATCCCAAGGGCCGCGGATTCGAATCCTGCGCAAGGCAAACATTTGTGTGCATGAACACGTCTGTTTGCCTTGGTCTGGGTGTTTTCTATGTATAAGTATTTATTTACAAAAAAAAGTATTTAAGTATATTTATGAGCAATTTAGTACCCATAGTACAAGCTTAGTTGCTTAGTTTGGGACTAGATGGCGTTGTGTGATTCGTCCAAGAATATTTATTTATTAATGTCAAGCGCTATCTCATACAAAATATAAAACGAGTGATAACACTTGATATTGAGACTAGATTTTAACTGTTTTCGGCTGTTTAGTATTGGAACCAGTTGCATTTGAGTTCAATAATTGGACGTTTGACAGTTGTCCCCAAAAACTATTCGTTGCAATACAATGGTAATAAGCATATCTTATGTTGAATTTTAAATAATAATATTGTTTAATAAGATTATCTTTAATTTAATTTTTATAATGGTTTACCAAAATTTACAGTGATATCAAACGGAAAATGACCGATAGCCAGCAACCAAACCACAGCATATCCATTTAAATAATAAATTCGTTTATTGAAAGCCGAGTTATTATGTATTTACATACCATGGAATAGATAAAGCAATAGGATTTGTGTATATTGGCATTTGAAACATTTATTTCTTATTCTTTTGACAGTTTACTAATATTAATTTATATACAATTGCTAGTTGAAGCATTCAGCTGGCCAATTTTCGTAAAATCGAAAAATTTATCTGTCATCTCGCTCATTCAACAACATTTTAGATTTAGTGTGAGTGAGACAGCAAGATACATTTTTATTACGAGAAAAGATCTGCTGAAAGGTATTGTCTTTACGAAAAGCTACATATTAAGTGACACATAGTTATAACTGTATACGATTTTGTTACATGATTTTGATATATATATAAATGGTTTCTTCCAATCAGCAAGTTATTGTTAATACCTACTATTAAGAGTCATTTTTCATTTATCAATTACCTATAAAATGATTGCAGAGTTTGCAGACAAATAAGTACGTGCATCACTTTAGTGTAGGTTTTTTTTATTTTTTTTTTATACCACACAGGTGGCAAACAAGCATACGGTCGGCCTGATGGTAAGCCGTCACCGTAGCCTATAGACGTAAGCAATACTGGGGGTATCACTCACGCGTTGCCAACCCTCCCAACCCCCCCAAGTGGAGCTCTGGAGACCTTACTCACCGTAGGAACACAACATGGCCGAGACCAATGCTATTTGGCTACGATCTTCACACATACAGGTACACATTAAAATAAATATTATCAAATAAAATCAGCCTAGGACTAGAATGTACAAGGTCTTTTTCGTGAATGCAGTTGCAAACACCAATTCGCACGAATAGCATGACTTTTTTTATCCCTCCTTGTTAAATTACCACTATCATTGCAAACCTCCCGTCCTACAAAATTTACATTAAAGCTAGGGCCAGTCACTTAATTGATTCCTTTTCCTCATAGGGTGGATACAGACTGAGACAAAGGAAAACATATTGTTATAGTTCCCGGCAAACTTCTTGAGCAAAAGCGGAGTTTCCCCCACTACTAATGCGCATCGTACACTTAACTGACCATTGTGTGACGCGCATGTGACACGTCCCTACCTAAACTTTTAAGTTCTTAAATGTAAGTTAGACAATAAATAAACCATTTTCTTTCTTTAAACTAACCAATCGCGCGCGCAGAATATATTCCCCGCCGTCGCGCCCCGCACCCCACCACCAATAGGACCTAAAAATGCGCTACTGCGCAGTTTTTTTTATTGCTCAAGATGTTTGCCGGCAATTATACACACACTTTGTTTTTCTCGATCTATAAATAAATGTAAACAAGTGTTTTAGTAGCGACGCGTGACAGCACGCTAGAGGTGAACGCGCAGAAGAGCACGCTATGTGAGAGGTAGAATGTTATATATCATGTTACATTTCACCCAGTCTGTATCCACCATTAAAGCGTAACGTAATTTATTAAAGACCCCTTAATGGATAAACGAAAAATGTCTCTGTTTATATCAAGTCGCAACACAATTTTCTTAACCTAACAATGAGACCAAATGTTTTTCATAAGTTATGTGATGCGTCGCAGTAATTTTAGGTGTGAAATACACGAAGAATGAGCGCGACTCCATACCGTTTGGTTTATATAAATGTAAAAATACTGTAACGTATATCCTTTTTTTGAAAGAGCAAGTTGTAAATGTATTCAGATTAAATGAATATGAGAGATACCAGCGGCCTATTCTCATATCAAGACAGTGACAATCTATTTTCAAACTCACGCGCTATTTTACTCATGATGGAGATAGCGCTAAAACGGCCTTTGCACTTGGCTAAATTCAGAGTCTAACAAAAGAGATGGCGCAATAGAAGAAATTCAGAGTCTAAGAAATAGAAGTGAGAAGTTGTAAGTGCTTCTCGCTTATTCGTATGGCGCCATATCTTTTGTTAGACTCTGAAGTTAGCCAAGTGTAAAGGCCTTTTTAAAATTGATACTGGATTTTAGCTGTTTTTCTTACGAGAATAAGCCCGCTGACTTTAATATCGTCGGTGCGTTTGTCAAATATGATAGTTGACTTTTTTCGATTTTCAGTTTCATACTATATTTTGCCCGAATTTGATAAGTGGCCCGCCTGTTCTGTGTGTTTTTCACATTAATAGAAATAATATTATGTACATTTTTCATTTATTTATATGGCGAAGGAAAATATACATTTTGGAATGGACATTACATAATGGTTAACATGGTCGATTTTTAATCTATAAATGCTTAATCAACATTAGGAATAATAAATAGTGTCCACACAACAAATCTGGTGCAGCTACATTTAATATTAAATAGAAAATATGATTCAGTCAGAGATACAATAAAAGTTTAAAACATTTTTTCATTTCACATGTATGATAAATTATTATTGTTATAAAATGCGATCCAAATAAGAATGTGCACGTCGTGACGTTTTTAAAAACACAAACAAAAAATATTTGAGTCTTATTCATAAAAATGTGTCATATTTTTCACATTCGTTTGAAAACAAGTTTATTTTTATAATGATTTTTAAAAAAAGTGTGAGTACACGGTCGTATCCATTCTTATTTGATTCACCTTTTCAAATTATATTATAAAAGTATTTGTGTTGTCGCTGGTATGTACTTTTTGCCTGATTATAAAATCCACAGAATCATACGCTGTAAGCATTTTCACACACGGTTCGTAAAGGCATTGGCTGCTGCGACGTAAAATACAATGTATCACGTAATGAAAGAATATACAACGTAATGTTCCGTTCGTGCGTGTAGTGTGCACGAGGCTTGTTGCCGTAAAAAATGTAATTAGTCCGTTTTTTAGATTATTCAAAAATAAGGGACACTCATTTTTTCATTTGTAAATTAGACCAAAAATGACAAAGATATAGCCAATTAAAGTTACGTGTGACGTCACGCCGTGTGGCATTTTTTCGCACGGGGTAACGAAAAAGGCCCCCACTCCTAAATTTTTATGCCTTGTATCTTTGTTATTTTTTGTTTAATCGAAAAAAGAAAAAGTACGTGTCCAATATTTTTTTATAATCTAAAATACGGATTAAATATAATGTAGTTATTTTGACCCTGGAAACAACCCTATTGAATGAAAATTAAAATGCTTACTTTAATAGTAATTTGATGTAAGTTTTATTTAAAATGTTTGTATCCAGCTAGGTGAAATATGGTTTATCCATTATTATTGTAAAAACACAACAACCTATAAACTCTTTATATTTACAAATAAAGATTGATTGACAGTTCGTGCGCACAAGGCGTCCACACTATGGAAATTCTGTTACATTGTATGCTACATTACAGCAGACCTTTGTACCTGTACCCTTAAGGTACATCACATAAAAGTAAAGTCAAAACGTTCAATAAAATTTTTGCATCAAAACAGTTACGTGTGCAGATTCAAAAGTACGTGCTCATATTTAGTATTGCTTTGGATCTATGCGCGTGTTATGCTTACGTTACGATGCGGGTTAACTCAAAATCAGTCAAATAGGCAATTTTAATTAATTAAATTAAAAAGGAGATCGACTTTTAACATACCACAGTTTCGTAATAGATTCATGATTACGAATAGAATTTGTTCTATCAAAATAGGCCCTAGCGCCTTAGCACAGACGTATAATACCTATACTAGACCAATGCGCAACTCAGAGTCGAAATTCCTGTAGCGGGTTTGTGCATGGCGTTACGTCGGTTCATCTGGCGACATTAGTGCTTCTGATTGCTCGTCTAGTTCTGGAATGTTCCTTATTACCCTGCAATTATGTAAACATATAAATTAAGTAGGAAAATTTGTATTGATAATAAATTAAATTATTTTTATAGTTTGGGGGAAATAAGACGATGTGAAGAAATGATTAATCACTAGTAAATTACATACTAAATTAAGTGACAAAAAAAGGATTTAACACACTTCCACCATTTCGAATTCAACTAACTGACTGAGTGTTTTGAACTTTGCAAATATGGTAGGTTCTATACTAGACGCCACCAAAATTGACTCGCGCTGACGTTTAACGATGTTTGAAACTTTTGAACTTCGTTAAACGCGCGAGTCCTTTTTGGTCATCAAACGTTGACCTGCCGTTTAACGATGTTTGAAACTGACACTAATTAGTGTCAGTTTCGAACTTCGTTAAAGCGTCTAGTATAAAATGTATTATTTCTGTTAAAGATCTTAAGGAATACAAGTAAGTGAATGATTAGAAACTCACGTGAAGCCATCGGTGGGTCTCAGCCTGGCAGCTAATCTCGTGATGGGCGGCAGGTCGAGGCAGGCGGCGGTCCAGCCCGCCGCCGTCAGCAGCGCGGCCGCCGCGACGCCTGCGCGGCCGCCGCGCCACAGCTCTACGCACGCCGCTAACGGCAGCGCCAGCCCCACCATGCCCGTCGCTGTTTGGCAGGACGTTAGGGACCGGCCCCTATTAAAAAAACACTCTATTACCTACATTTCTTCTTAAATTTAAATGTTTGTATTTGTTATTAAAGTTGCCTGAATAAAGAGACTATTCTTAAAATTGGAAATAAACAATATTTTTTACTTTACCAGTCTAATGTGTATTTACTTTTTAGTGAAAGCAAGTGAAAGAGATATTTTGTCTTTTTATAATTTATATACTCGCATAATGCATGTGCGTAAGAGTTTCTCCCAAATGCGTGCATGTGAAAAGACGAGCGATGGAGTTAGAATCAAAATCAAAATAGTTTATTTGGAATACATAACAAGGGTTACAAAAACAAAGAACACGATGACATCTGTAGGAGTATTAAACTGTGACACAGATATCAACGCCCTCCCCGAACTCGAGGTGCGCTTGAATTCCAATTACTTACATAGTAGGTATTTAATTTCAAATTAATCCTAACTTTAAAAAACATGTTTTACATAGTGAAAAGTGTTTTGTATGTGTGAGTTTGTGTGATGTGTGAGTTTGTGTATGATGTATGTGTGTGACGCGCATGTGGGTATGTGTGTGTGTGTGCTTGTATGAAGAGTTTAAGGCACTTTGCTAATTGCAAATAAAATCTTCAGAGTCTTTATAGGAAAGGGTAAGAAGATATTTAAGACATATTTTCTTGCATGAATGATGAGTTAGTGGGTAAATATTCAATTCTTTATTTAATTTATTATACAATTTGGAGCTAATGAAAAAATAATGCCGACTTGCAGTCTCTGTACGGCGCGGAGCAGTTTTGCAGACCTTGTCTGATCTTCGCTTAGAAGCCGCCAAGGACGGATCATAATTTAGTTCTGTATGTTTGCGAAGAGTGGTATGCAGTATAAAAAGTTGCCGAACGTTAAGAACTTGACAAATTGGGAACAATTCGTTAGTAGGGAACATGATTGGTTTTTTTATCATTACTTTCAGGACCGCCCTTTGCGCTCTTTCTAGTTTTAGCAAATTAGTTTTGGCAGACCCTCCCCAAGATGTGAGACAATACGACAATATTGATTGGCCAAGAGCATAATAAACCGTTTTTAATGAATGAAGATCGAGTATATTTCTTAAAATTTTGAAGACGTATATAAGTTTCCTGATTCGAGAGGTGACAGAATCTATTTGCTGCTTCCAGGATAGGGAATTGTCTATCAGTACTCCAAGATATTTAATACACGATGTGCGTTCCACTTGAGCACACGCACACGAGCCAGTTGGAGTTGAAAACGACCATGAACAGGTGTGAGCATGGACGGTGAAAGAGGTCTGGGCCTGCGAAACATGATTGAATGCAAAAGGGATAAATTTGGTCTTTGAAATATTCAGAGTGAGAAGGTTGGAATCTAGCCAGCTCATCACATGCTTTAGTGCGAATTCTGCGTTTACTTTAGTATCGTTCCAGTTCCTCCCGTTTATAAGTAGAGCCGTATCATCTGCGTATGTGATTATTTTGCAGTTTGGGATCGACATTTGACACAGTTCGTTAATATATATTAAAAATAGGGTAGGTCCAAGGACACTACCTTGAGGGACTCCAAAGTCAATGGAACTATCACCACTCAGGTAGGAATCAATTAAAACGCACTGTGTACGGGTGGTCAGGTAACTGCGAAACATGTCCAATGCGACTCCTCTAATACCGATTATCTCCAGCTTAGACAGTAAGATGGGGACGGAGACAGTGTCAAACGCTTTAGCAAGGTCTAAAAAGATGCCGATATTTTTTTGTTTCGATTCAAGGTTTTTGACAATTGTATCTGTAAGCTCTAAAACTGCGTCCTGGGTTGATTTTCCAGTTCTGAACCCGTATTGATTTGGAGCCAGAACATCGCCAACATTCAAAAATTTGGTGAGACGTTTGTTGAGAATTTTTTCAAATACTTTCGATAATACGGTTAGTACAGATATTGGTCTATAATTTGTGACATTGTTGCCGTCCCCATTCTTGAAGATAGGATGAACGATTGCTTTCTTAAAGACACGGGGGAAGTTACCCACTGAGAGACAGAGGTTAAAAACATAAATGAGACATGGAATGAGTACATGTCGGGCAGATTTTACAACGGAAGTAGGAATAGCATCCCAGCCTACTGCACAGTTATCTTTGAGGTTAAGAATTATGGAGTTTATTTCTTCATAGTCGACTGGAAGAAGTGCCATAGAATTTAATGGGGATGTCTTTTTTGCGATGTGAGGACACGGTTTAGTGGGACATGTAGATTTAGAGTTATAGGGGGAGTCATTAACAAGGCTTGAACGTTGTATGATTTTTTCGGACAAGTTTTTACCTACATTGGAAAAAAATGAATTAACTGCATTGACAGACGACTCGGGGCTCGAGGAGAAATTTAATAGACCAGAAGATAAAGTTTTGTTTTTTTGTAAATTGGCGGCGTCATTAATAATATTCCAGGTAGCCTTAGGATTCTTTTTTGCGTTTTCTATGCGATTCCTGTGGTATTCCAACTTTATTTTTTTCAAGAGATTATTACAGAAATTTTGGTAACGAAAGTAGATAGTCTTGTAAATGACGTTATCTGGGTTTTTTTTATATTTACGATAGAGTTTATCCTTGTGACGAATGCATCTTAGAAGACCAGGGGTCAGCCATGGTTTATTTAGGCGCTTACGATTGGGGATTTTACCAGTTAAAGTGTGAGTTTTGACAATATTAGAGATCGTGTTAACCAACATTTCAGCAGCAGACTCAGGATCACATGACTCGAAAACAGGTGTGAAGTCCGTAGTTTCCAAGACATTGACAACAGCAGGAATATCAATACGATTAGAGGTACGGTTTGAGACATTAGCACTGTTAGTCGAGTTGTTTTGGCAGCAGAAAAGTATTGGTGCATGATCAGTAATAAAAGAATCGAGGATAATCGTAGTGCCGCACAAAGGAGATTTAAAAATTACGTGATCAAGACATGACTTCTCTCTGGTCGGGTAGAAGTGAGTGGGTAGCATAGCATGGGAGGCCAACAAATTTAGATATTTTTCTGCCTGCGAATCTGTTTTACCAGGAGTTATGTCCATGTTAATGTCACCCATAATAGCCACACTTGGAAAGTTTTTCAGACCGCTTAGAATTTTATGCAGACTGTCAAGGAAGGGATTTAAATTCTTGTAAGAGGGAGAGCGGTATATTAATATTATGCTCAAATTCTTGGAGAATTTTAAAACAAGGCAGTTAGCGTTTTCAAGTGAGGGGTATTCGAAAGAGCAGTTTAAGGCAGTGCTAACATAAGCCACAACACCCTCGTTCTGGTTTGTAAAATTCGATTTAGCGGAAGTGAACCCTGGGAGCACCGGAATATTAGGTGATTTGCTTAACCAGCATTCAGAAAGGAGGAGAACGTCAAGTTGGTGTTGAAGTCTACTCAATAGAACAAGAAGCTTGTCAAAATTACAGCCTATACTGCGGATATTAATGTGCAGAATTTTCAAACCTAGGAAAGTTTTGGGTAGGTAATTTATGGTATCTTCTGGAGAACAGACAAATAAGTTAGATACAGAGATTTTCTCGATATGTTCAGTGACAAAGTTTGTGTCATCCATATTTAGAATAGGAAAATAACAAATTATTTTTTTTATATGTGTAAATTTTATGTATAAGCTGACCCTTTAAAGACTCTAAGTATATTTTTTTTAATGTAAAGTGTGTGTGTACGTGTAGGGAATGAATCTGTGCAGAATTATGAACTTGATGTGTATAAAGTGAATTAATACGTATCATATATTAGCATAGAGTGTATTCTATGACACGTATTCGTAATGCATTTATTACATTTCTTGGTAGAAATATGCCATATTATGTTATTTTTATTTAGCCTGTGCAGCATGGTAATGAACACAAAAATGTATTTATTTTCTCATAAAAAGTAGTAATGGACTTAAATAGCTAAAAAACATATAGCACTTCAGTTGGAATTTATTTTACCAGAGCCATAGTGATTCTATAAGCAACGGTCCCAGTGCCGCGTCGAGCAGCAACCAGCTCCATAGTTTCGGTGATGGCAGTTCTGCGGGCTCAACACCAGCCAGAGCCAACACTCCGCCCATGGCCCACGCCATACAACCACAGGCACAGCCCACTAATCCTAAAAATAAACAGTCTACGTTAGGGCATACAATAAGCAGCAAAAGTTACTGTGTGTCAAAAGTTACTTTACATTCAATCAAAGGTTTTACAAAATCTCCCAGCACCAACTAGAATAATAAATAAATATTCTTGGACGAATCACACGACATTTAGCCCCAAACCACTCCAAACTATGCAACTAAGCTTGTACTGAGGGTACTAGAATGCTGATAAATACATATAAATACTTTTTTTTGTACTTAAATAAATACTTATTATACATAGAAAACACCCAGACCAAGGCAAACAGACATGTTCATGCACAATTTTTATATTTGGTATGTAGGTAGCCGATACCTTGGTTTAACACATATGGTACTTTTTATCTCGAATAGTACGTGATTCCCGTAAGATTTGGTCAAAAGTCAATGGCTCTTAATGAAGTAGGTGGTGCTGTGCATAAATACACGCAAACGAAGTTGCGCGGGTTTAGCTAGTTATGATGTAAACACACTTACCGACCAATAGTGGTGAATTGATTCCCTCCCCTTTCTTTAACTCCTGTCGGATCATGAGCAGGTGTATTGCATAGCACAAGGCGGCACCAAGTGCTGATAACACTGCCTTCCAATTGTTTTGACTTTCTGACAATCCTAATACCACCTGTAAAAAAATGTGACAATGAGCAAAAAAAAAAAAAACAAATAAAAAAACAAGTATACCAATTATTCTGTTTATGAAATTAGAAAGCCACTGACTCATATATATATCGGTTAATATATCCCGAAAAATTATCTCGAAGTTTAACGGATTTCAGAAAAATCCCATGGGAATGGGAATAACTTAAACAAATTACGAATGTAACACCATATGTCACATAATGTGTTTTCTATTATATTTATACAAATATCACGAAAATTTATCCATATTATGTGAATAAAAATTATAAACATACAATCCGCGCCACCAGAGAGACGCAGTAGCGCCACGCAGTAGTTGATTTCTAGTAAAATAGTATAGAAATAGTCTACTGCACAGGTCGTCTCACGTGATACGCCAGGTGAGCCAGTGGGGCAATTCACGTAACGAGAACCGATTCTAGTTCGATTCAACGACACTCGCTGTCTCACTCATACAAAACAGGAATTGAACGGGACAGCGAGTGTCGTTGAATCGAACAAGAATCGGTTCTTGTTACGTGAATTGCCCCACTGGTCTCATCTCTCGTAGTGCAGATTGTAATAATATAAATAATTATATTTATTTATTCAGTTAATAAAACACTATAAAATGAAAATGATTCTCTCACCAGTCCAGCGGCAGTAAGCAGAACAGCTATGCATTTTGACAGTGTAAATCGTTCGTTTGGAAACTGAGCGAATATCGCCCCCAGCGACAAAGCGAACGCACTAGTCGTAGACGTGTAGATTGTGGCCGAAGCTGGCGTACTGTGTTTTATACTTAGACGATACATATAGTTTGATATGAACCACTGTAAAGCAAAAAAAATATTATGTAATATCAACATATAAGTCATATTTTGTTATTACTAAGATATTGTATGAGCGGTTAACCGCGAGGGCATCCGCACGGTTATGTACAATTTCGTGGCGGTTAAGGGCGTACAATCAGAACGGTTTGTATATTAAACTAGAAAAGCCCCGTGGTTAATCCCTTGTGCATAAGGATGACCCATTGTCGATTCAATTACTATTCGACTGGCACTATACTTTGGTGTAGTCGCTTTGTGGTTTCATAAATTTAAACGTTCGTATGTGTAGTGTACAGCTTATCTGAAGCGAGTCACATTGACGCATGGACGAAGAGCCTCAAATCTAATAATAAAAGTACTTATAACTTAATCACCCTACCCGGTGCATTCTACTGACTGATTACAACTAATTATTAGTGATAGGATATATTTATTCAGCTGATTGTCATACATATTTGTAACTTTGTGAATATATTCCTATTTACATACCATTATATGTATTGTGATGTAAAAGTACATTCAGTGTTACTATGCGAGAGCCAAAGTAACACATTCTGTATATTATCACAGTATAAATAAGTAGTAAGTTTACTTATTTATATATACTGTGATATGATATTACTTATATATATGTCGGATAGCCTAGCGGTAATTCGATGTGCAATTCAACATCACAAGGGCGTAACGAGGGTAGTCGGTGATATGAGAGAAACAACAGTTTTAGTTCTACTTAAAGAATGTTTATTGAATTTACTAGCACTTCGGAATGACCACTGATGGAAAAGAAATGCCGCAAGAAAAACCTCAGTCTAGGTCTTTTTCTCAATCGCTGTTACAACACACATTTTATTAGGTACAGTTTCTTAATATAACTCAATATAAAATAGACACTAGGTAAAACGCGACAGTTCCGTGACCACGAGTACTACTCTCGGTGGCGCCCGATAACGAAGTGTTCAGTCGAGCCCGCCTTCCGTATCACGACTCTGCCGGAGCGCGCCAAAAGCAACGTTTTCTCAACACGCCGCTAGATGGCGCACCCTCGTTTTTCTTAGTGTCCATGTCCATACTCATGACCTTATGCGACACGGCCATCCTGCGAGACACGCGTCCTCGCGTGTAACTGAAACAATCAATACTCACACAGTATCACAACGTTCGGTCACTCCTGACCACACATAGGACTTACTCTCTAACTCAAATCCAAAGTTTCAATATCAAATCCAAGTTTCAATATCAAGTCTAATTTACTTCTATTCTAAGAACTTTCTCTCCAACTCAAATCCAAAGTTTCAATATAAAGTCCAATTTATTCTAAGTCACACTTAGCTTAACAAATCAAGCACCTAACCATTAAGTAACAATATAACAGAGTTCGTCAAAAGCAAGGTGCCATAACCATCCCCGTGGTTACAGCTGATCAGCCCTGTGACCCCACTCTTGGTCAGCCCTGTGACCACTCTCTGGTCATCCCTGTGACCGCACTCTAGTCATCCCTGTGACCGCACGCTGGTCATCCCTGTGACCGCACTCTTGGTCATCTTTGTGACCGCACTCTTGTCATCCTTGTGACCTCACTCTGGTCATCCTCGTGACCTCACTCTAGTCATCCGTGTGACCAACCACCATGCCATCTCTGTGACCTTTATCACGACACGTATCATCCCTGTGACACTGTCTAATCAAACAAAAGTGACCATCCCTGTGGACACCCACATGATCATCCCTGTGACCATGTTCGGCAATCATCCCTGTGACTACCACAAAATCACACACGTGGTCCCTTGCTGTTGAGTATACTCTGTTACACATCAAACGTTTAATCGATCAACACTAAACATTTTGAACAATTACAAAATTCGTTATTACTCAAGTCAATAAAATTTGTACATAGTCTTCACGATTGTATTTTGCCAATACTGTCCACTCAGGTCTCTTGGCCTTATCACCAAAGAGTTCGCATAGAGTTATGAGAAAACTTTACTCAAAGAAACTTAATTTAACATAGGTACTACATACAATGCATTGTACTGCACCACTCTTCATACCAACACACAAACTCAGGCCTATCCATAGGCATCGAGTCACTATGGTAATGGGAATTATAAACAGACACTAATTTTAATTAGATCAAACTAAATATGACAAAAGCGGACACATAAAATTTACTATACTATAGCCAGAGCCACGCACGAGAGTCCATCGTATCTAATCTCAAAACAAGTCAGTAGACAGCTTACTACTAGCAAGGTACCATAAACGAGTAAGACATCTATCGCCATGGCTTACCAGCCGACCAGCAATCGCATTGCTCTCTCAAACACATCCACCATGTGGATTTCTGTATGCTTATTCATCGAATGGATCGCCTGTGTTTCACCCACTGACCACAGCACAGGATATAGTCTCCGCAAACAGCGACCTCCGCCAGAGTCAAACGCGCATCGCCCACCCACGGACTACTTGAATTACCCCAATAGACACAGATTTCTACCGGGCTACGGCTACTACGTAATAACTACTGGTACGGTCGAACTCACTGCGGCCGATAGAATCCTCTTACTCGATTTTCCATCACAAATTAAATTGGCACTTTCTCATTTTCATTACTATTTACTTTATCATCATCGTTACCGACTCTTACGCGACTCGGTGGCATCTTTCTTAATCTATCGTGTGGGTATTTGAAAGTACGCTTTGAATTTAAAGCTTTCAATACGTAACGATCGCTCAATACCTCTACTACTTTAAATAGTCCTTTAAACTTAGGATCTAATTTTGTCTGAATACGCTCTTACACAACCAACCGAAAGTGTTAAATTTTCGTCTTCGTTTATTAAAACTCTTTTAAATAAAAATAACTCTATTTTGAATAACTCTACCTCGAATGGCTCTATGGCTCTATTTTGACTGGCTCTATGGCTCTATCCTGAATGGCTCTATTTTGAATGGCTCTACTCAAATGGCTCTATCTCAAATACCTCTGTCTCAAATGACTCTATCTCAAATAGCTCTGTCTCAAATTGCTCTATCTCAAATATGGCTCTACCTAGCCACATTATAATTTCAAATTATAACTTCAAAATTGTAACTAACTATAAAACTGAAATTTTAGTATGAAGTGTTATGAGAGTTAACTAAGGTCTACCAGAGAGAATCATGTACCATCACAGTTACAACAGACGGTGTTTAACTACTTGAAAAATAACTAGTTGAGTAAATTCTCTATCTCCACGGCAATATCAGCCGACCGACAAAATCACCATTGCCAACTCAACATTGACCAACAACTCCGTGTGGTATCTCACAGACCCACTGGTCTCTCGCTACATAGATTACTTACTCTACTCAACATTATAAAATGGTACGTTAACTTAAACTGGTACATTACTTTTTGAGCACAATTCGAACTAAGTATACTTTAAATTATACTCCACCATCGAAACCATTGAGCAATTATTTCTCAACATTTCATTTAAAATGTCTCTCAATTTACATGAAAACAGAACTTTTAAAATTCTAAACAACATTATTGCTCAGTAGTCACTCCAGTATCATCAAACAATAATCTCCTGAAGACATCCCGGACACCTCGACTGCGCCGGTGGTCCCGCGAAGAGCAGTAACCTCGACAGCAAGCGCGATCGCTGCGGTCCACACTATGCCGCGCAGGTGGTCACATCCGCCTCGCCAGCTCGCCACCATCACGAGCAGACCTGGTCCACTTCAGAGTCCGCACACCGCTGACCCGCTGATTCTCGTCTCGTTTCATTGTCCGGAAATCGAAAATAAAACAACTGTTAGAGTTCATTGAAGTTACTAAGTAAAAATAATTTAAACAAAACGTTTATCTCGAAAACGGTGCGTCCTAGCGATAAAAGGATGAAAATTTTGAACCCCTTTTAAGAACCCCACTCTCCACGTGATACATTTGATTTTGACCTCCAAAGTCAAAAATCTCAAAGTCAAAGTTGAAGTCAAAAATACTTTATTCTGTTTGTGCATTAACCTTTAAATGACCTTGACCTCTAAATCATTGTGTGCATTAACCTTTTAATGACCTTGACCTCACATTGACCTTTAATGACCTTGACCTCTAAATCATTAATTTCAATGAATAGTGCTAAATGACCAATGAGCTTAACTTCATACACAGTTTCAGCTTAAACTTACACAGTTTCAGCTTAACTTAGCACTTTAAGCTTAAACTTAGCATCATACGTAATCAACACTGACCTTTTTTTTTTTTTATAATATCGGAGGGTATACTCCACCAGTCCACCACGGGCACACACCCGTGTCCCGTGACCCGTGACTCACGCTGCTGTTGCACCGCCACCGCTCGGTGCGCGTCGCGGCTCAGCCTCCGCTACCCGTCACACATCGTCGAGTATCCGACGGTCATACACCTAAAATGACACTATTTTAGAATTTTGATAACGTTTTGAGGTTAAGTACCCACCATACGATACTCTTTGCGCTACTAAATGCCGGTAGTCCGCAAAACTCCGCTACTCGTAGTCAACAACAGCAGACTGTCCGTCGTGCATCGAACACGCATTTTCTTAATTTGTCACGTTAGTTTGTCACGTTTTACATTAGTGAGACCAGACTGATCTGTTAAACTCTCAATACCACGACTTACATCCCAATTCTGATGTCGGATAGCCTAGCGGTAATTCGATGTGCAATTCAACATCACAAGGGCGTAACGAGGGTAGTCGGTGATATGAGAGAAACAACAGTTTTAGTTCTACTTAAAGAATGTTTATTGAATTTACTAGCACTTCGGAATGACCACTGATGGAAAAGAAATGCCGCAAGAAAAACCTCAGTCTAGGTCTTTTTCTCAATCGCTGTTACAACACACATTTTATTAGGTACAGTTTCTTAATATAACTCAATATAAAATAGACACTAGGTAAAACGCGACAGTTCCGTGACCACGAGTACTACTCTCGGTGGCGCCCGATAACGAAGTGTTCAGTCGAGCCCGCCTTCCGTATCACGACTCTGCCGGAGCGCGCCAAAAGCAACGTTTTCTCAACACGCCGCTAGATGGCGCACCCTCGTTTTTCTTAGTGTCCATGTCCATACTCATGACCTTATGCGACATATATATACGGTAAATTGCTTGAAACATAAAAAAAAAAAGTTAAGGATACATTATATTAAGGCTGTCACAATCAAACTAGAAGATAAGAAGAGTAGCTTGAGACTTAATCCCAATCCTAATATGCTACTAATATTATAAAGCCGAAAGTTGTGTGTATGTTTGTTACTTCTACACGCTCAAATTGCTAGGCCTATTTTTATGATATTTGGTATGTAGGTAGCTGATATCTTGGATTAAGACATAGGGTATTTTAATCCTGAAGAGTACGCGACTCCCTTAGGATTTGGTAAAAAAAATTATGCACATCTGTATCGATGGCGCTGCTGTGCATAAAATGAAACGCGGGTAACACCGCGGGCAGCAGCTAGTATGGAATTAAACTTAAAATTATCAGAAACTGGATGGTTAGTACTTTTTCACTTTTTGTGTGGAAGGACCAGCCTTCCACACTATTGGTAGCAACCACAGATATCAGAATACAAGAGATATGGTTTGTGTGGGGGCGCATGTCGCCATTTTCTACACAATTTTCAGCACAAATGTGCAGGAACTTGATTGTTCTAAGTCGCTTGTCGCCCTATTTCGTTAGGTGCCCGTCACTATAATAAACTTCTTACTCCGTGTTCGTAATCGAACAGCAAATTACGGGATTACGATTTGTGCGAGAGTGACTGTCGAGATTATTCTATGAATGTGTTAAAATGTAATTGTGTATGTAAGTGGCGACATCGGTTCGGGTACAAAAACCATCGAATAACATTTCTCCTTCTTTCTGTGTTCTATGGTAGCAACCTTTAAAAAACTTTTAAACTTACAGGTATACAAAATATAACGGCTAGTCTGAGGTGTCTTCGTGTTGCAGCCGCTGCGGCGCGTCTTTGTGCGTACTCTGTGGCGCGAACTGAAGCCGCCCATGACAGCCGCGCTAGCAGAGCCTCCCCAGCCATGGCGGCTGACATCACACGCACCTAATGTGTGAGATATTCAAAATTTTACTATTTTAACTTAGATTGAGATTAATAAGTGTCGTGGATAAAGACACGGTTAGTGTAAACTCAAACTCAATCGTTTATTCTAAGACTAGACCTGCACAGACACTTTCTTTGGTCATTTACTACTTGTATACTTTTTTTTTTTACATTTACTTAATACAAAATGAATATCAGCACAACAAAAACAATTTTGTTTTACTGCATATACGCTGTATTATAAACTAACTAGTGACATAGACTGGGAGTCCGTGCATGTTTTATCTATTGTAAATAATCTTAAATTGTAAATTACTGAATAAAGGCTATTATTATTATACTTTAAAACTAAACTACTTTACATATGTAGTAGTTAAGGACAAAGATACCTTCCACCCCATCCATCTTAAATGGATTACAATCCACGATAATGCTAAAAATAATTTTAATCACCTCAGCTACTTTGTTGAAGCGTACAGCTCTAGGAGCAGCATCATCACTGTCTGTGGTCTCTCCTGCCCGTACTGGTACAAATGTGGAGTCACCCTAAAATTATATTTAAACATATATTACTATGAATTGTGTTAAACTATAGGAAAGTAGTAAAGAAAAGTAGACTGTTTATTAAAAAGAATCAATATTTTAGAAAAGATGCTGAAATGGCTCTAAGATATGACCGTGTCAACAATGTCGTGAAATGTCTACTAGTCAACTAACGTTTGTCAACTAATATCGAGCCTTAATCACCTGTAGGCCCTGCAGCTATTGGCAGTAGTTTTCTAAAACTTTGAACCCGTGATGCGCGAACGAAGCGAGAGCTACGAAAAAATGTGTCTTTGCTTTGATCACTTTATGCGCAAGGGATTAAATGTTACAGGTGGTAGCCTCAATGTAACTTTTTATACCATGATTCCATATAAAAAAGGTTTTCTTTATGCGTCAATAAAAAACGTACCAGGCTGCTATTGGATTCTGTAAAATAATTTTCGTCATCTGTTTCTGCTGTCGGCTCCATTAATTGCTGCAAATATAATTGAATACTTTTTAAAGCGTAATGCAATTTAATTTTAATATTATTTTGTATTTTACTACAATCAAAGTCAAATATTTTAATTCCAATAGGCATATTACAAGCTCTTTCGAATCGTCATATTTTTCCTACAAGTCCAGACAGCAAAACAATGAAAAATACAAATAATTTTAGACAGCAAAATTAGATTGTAATAGAATAGTTCTAAACTTTTTGAAGTTATTTCTTTTAGAATCTTTCCTATAAGATTTCTTAAAGGATCTTTCACAATAACTCCAAAAAGTTTTGTTATGTATTTTTATTTAGTTAATAGAAGTTAACTCCACTCTACTTAATGTAGAGCAGCATACCTGATGTAGAGTAGGATTTAACATATCTTTTTACTTTGGAATGACTGAAGCAGTAAATTTATAACATGACAATCTTATAATAAAATCCAATAAGATTTTTTCCATAATGTTTATAGTTAGACCACAGGTAGTACATTAGATACTACTTTGTCATGAGTTTATTTTGTTGGTTGTCAAATGTAAACAGTTATATGGATGTTTTATTTACAAATTCAATTTTTTTTGTCACATATCAACTTTGGGATTTTATTACAAACTCAATAATCCAGACAAAATGGTTCATTTATGTTTTGATAAAAAATACTCACAGTATAGTCAGCAGGCCGACAAGGATCTCTTGTTGGTGGAGTGAAACATAGCACTAACAAATATATAAATAGTAGTGAACTACGAATATAAGTGACTAAAAACGGCCTGTCCAAGTTTTTGTCTACATAAATATACTGAAAGGAAAAATATAACATTAAATATCTAGTTCAAGATCAACATGAATAATATTTAAACAAGAAAATAGTCACCTTTGTCACCTCTGACGAAAACACCCACAAAATAGCAACCAGTAAGAGTAAAAATATACCAAAAGCATATTTTCTCCTACTAGTATGGTGGCCACCATCCTTAGTATTCTTATTACAAGCAGAAACCCGAAAATAATCGTGGCATAAAGTCAACATGAAGAAGAATTATCGATAATACAAATTTAAAGTTACTCCGTCGACGATATGATAAGGTCCATAGCTTTGTATCAATATATCAAACGCCTTCTTTATAACTTGAACGAAAGCACTGTGAAACTGAGTATCACAAAATCCGATTCATTTGCCAAATAAACCAAGGGCAGGCGTAGATCTTTTAAAATAATTAATAAAATATTAATCGTATTCGCAAAGCAAGCAAACAAGACGCAAAAACGTCAAATCTGAAATTTCAATCAACTTCACAATCTTTTTAATAAGAAGAAATGTGTTGCCAGGGGAATGGTGATTAAATTCATCGACTCGACTATGTATTGAATCAGAAGAATGGGATTTGTTTATTTCTTAATCTTTCGACTAATAAATAATAGATTGACCTACTATCACTTATTTATCCATGGGATTTATTTTAATTTAAGATTATTAAATTGTTCTCTGTTTCGTTTGGTTATTGGTTATTATTAGACTTGTTATATTCAGTCAAATTACGACATTGACACGACATTATGTCAAAATTTATAGGTCGTGTCAATGTCAATGTCAGACGATCGATTAATCTATCAGAATCTGATGATTGATGAGAAGTGTGCTGTGTTGGATATTTAAATATTTTTTACCAGTTTCTAAGATAAACAATCTCATATAACAAATAAAATATGAGTGCGTGTAATGTAGAAGTTGTAAAGCTAATTGGAAAGTATTTAAATGTTCCTGTTAGTTCTGTATGCTATAATACAGATAAGGTATTGAAAACTCTGAATTCAACCTATTTTTGATATATTAGACGATTTTCAGATTTAAATTAGGATTTTTAGGTGTTATCGTGTAGAACTTTTGTTTTTAATATGCCTTTCATATATCATGGAAAGTCAATTAAGTACTATCCTAAAGGCTAGGGTGTCCCAAAGAGGAGCCAGGTCTATGAGCCCTCCAACCTCTTCTAGGCAAGTTACCTCTTCTAGGCAAGTTATTGTGAAGTTTAAAAATAATCATGAAAAATATCCCTAGTCCCTATCCTGTTTTATTACTGTGATACTATTTCAACCCACTGCAGTCAACATGCCTTCAATTTTTTGCCATTCTTCTCCGTCCTAAGCAATGCCTTCTTTTATAAAATGAAACTCTTGAAAGCAATGCCTTCTTTTATAAAATGAAACTCTTAAATTCTTTTACAGGTATTGACAGCAGTGATAGATAAACAAAATGTTGAAGGTTTCGTGAGTATAGTACTACGGCTGTCTTCTAGAAGCGGTGCACAAATGTCTCAGCAACAGTCATTACTCAGCTACCAATGGCTAGAACATATTGTATTGTACTCCAATCAAGCTGCAGCAAATCCTATATTTGCAAAGAGTTTTCTACAGGTGATTTCTTTAATGTCGTTATTATTTGGACATTAATGGTGGACAACCTCTGCAATGATGATTCAATTATCTTCAAATTTTATTATGAATATAGTTAGAATAAAAGAACACACAAAATATTTATCTATTACATAGACAATAATTGTGTAATTTATTCACAATAATGTATTTTTTCTTATAATATGCATATTGCAAAAGTAGAGATTATAATCTATCTATACTTCTATACTAATATTATAGAGAGGTAAAGTTTGTGTATTTGTTAAATTGTAAGGGGTAATCTCGGGATCTACTGAACCGATTTAAAAAATTCTTTCACCAATAGAAAGCCACATTATTGCTGAGTGTCATAGGTTATATAAAAAACCAAAAAATAAAAAGGCTTTTAACATTATGCCCAACGAAGTGGGCACGGGTCAGCTAGTAATAAATAAATATTCTTAGACGAATCACACAACGCCATCTAGTCCAAAACTAAGCAACTAAGCTTGTACTATGGGTACTAGATTGTTGATAAAATTAAATATAATTAAATACTTTTTTTAGTAAATAAATACTTATAATACATAGAAAACACCCAGACCTAGGCAAACAGACATGTTCATGCACACAAATGTGTTGTAGTTGTTGAGTGTTGGAATAGAAACACAAACTACACATAATAATTATATATTTCTTTATATCTCACTTTTCAATACTTGTAAACAATTTAATTACCCCATGACTAATAATTATCATCTTTATCATCTTTAAATAAGTGTTTCACTTTAAAACATGATTAGTTTCTACAAAAACATATTTCTCTAAAACCTAGTAAAATATAAGCTTTTTATAAGACGTCATAAACAGACTGACTCTAAATCTTAGACACCATCATGTGTCAAATTTCAAACTACTCCAATTTCAAATCTTAAATCTTCATTCGAATTAATCTTTTTCTATAACTAGCCAATTATAAAACATTACCAATACAATTCCTTATTTCATTTTAAATAAAACCTACGGCAAAATGTGTACCTTGCGCAGGATTCAACCCGCCCTTGGGATAAAGTGACCATTGCTAACCACTCAACCACCAGACCTGTCAATATTATGATCAAAACTGTTAGAACTGTCTGAACTATAATGTACAAGTGTATTGATTTTTTCACTATTAAACAAAATAGTATTGCAGAAACTAGTATTTTTATGGCAATAATATTGTTTTTTTTTTAACAGGACATGAATAGAGCTTTGGAAAAGGACACCTACTTAACTGGTCAGTTTGTGACGATAGCAGACATTGCAGCATATTATGTGTTATATCCCATACTTGTAAGTATACTCTACAAATATGTTCATATTCATTATACAAGTAATCCTCAATAAAGTAAGCAGTTTTCATTAAAATCGCAATCAAAAAATAATTTATGGACTTGTTAGTTATTATCAGGCAGGCTTTCCGTTCTTATTTTGTAAAATAAAATTATCATTATCATTCACTCTTCATCAAGCCATAAGTCTTTCATCTGCCTCATTCTTCCCTATCTGTAACCTAAATTAAAGATAAAATGTGTAATATTTTTACATTGTATTGTTTCAGGAACGCCTGTCTATATCTGAAAAGGAATCTCTACTGCATGTGTGTAGGTGGTCTAAACATATACAAGCATTACCAAAAGTATGTTCTAGTAAGGCACCCTTACCTTTAAATACTATCATATTATCTGTATCGGCTCCAGCAGTACACTAGGTTAGTTCCTTGCTTCGAACAAATGTAAAGATTGATTTCTTAAGTGCCTGTTAAGTTCCAGTATGTCAGATAAATTGTTGGAAAACTCATCCTAAGTAAAAATTTGAAGCACAGTAAAAAATTTGAACCAACTCCCGCCAGCGGTATTTCCGTACAACTATGGCTTGGGGACTTTCAAGTATATCTACTTTAATGGCCGGTAACGGCTCAGTGACTCTTTTTTTGCCCCCCCCCCCCTTTTTCTGGTTTTGGTATATCAGGCTCCCCTTCTAATACCTACCACTTAGTTAGGGTATACCGACTAAAAACCTGACTGTCCTTCACCTCATCCGCCTAGATGAGCGGGGCTGCTGGAACTATAACACATCCGCTGCCCCGCCGGCTCAGTGACCCCCTGGTGTCTCTGTGCTCCATGGGTTGCGGTGATCACTTAACATCGGGTAACCCAGATCCTTGTTTGCCAACTTCTTACATTAAAAAATATAATAGAAGTCCCGAATAGGCTAATAAACTTTTAGGGAGTAGTGAAACCAGGCCTGTCTTTCTGGCTATCTGGAGTTTATCAGGTATCGGTGAAACAGGCTCATAATCAGTATAAAATTATATTAAAAAAGTCAACTGTGTCTAGCAATGTAAGGTTCCTTTTTGTTTGAATATTTTGTTGTGATGATGCTATTTAAAATAAGACAATAAACACTTAGGACCCTTATAGAACGCTGCTCAAGTAAAGATTTAGTCTTTTTTACAAGACAGCATTAATACTTGTGCTATGATCTGTGAGGGAGACCTAAGATCAACATTTATGTGCTTTTTAATATACTTTTCCTTGAAAGATGTAGTCATAAGTCTTTACGATTTCTATAAAGTCCATGAAGCGAGGAAATAGAAAGAAAGTTGAAGATAGGATAAGAGATTGCATTCTAAATCTCGCACGCAGAATAAAAT
Source organism: Endotricha flammealis (assembly GCA_905163395.2). NCBI lineage: Eukaryota > Metazoa > Arthropoda > Insecta > Lepidoptera > Pyralidae > Endotricha > Endotricha flammealis. The sequence goes on along the minus strand of LR990870.1, from coordinate 8,104,787 downwards.
GCACGTAATTTTTCGAAGTTACCAAATTGCGTGTGTTTCATTAGTTTAAATACAAAGTTGACAACATGGTGTTAAAATTGTTACTGTTTATTTGCATATAGGTAGCCAGCACCATGCAAAAGATTTACTGTTTTTCAATTACAAATGTGCTGTAAATATTAATTGCCTATAAATCAACGTTTGGTATAATGAAGTTTAGAGGAAAATACCTTTTCGTGTTAGTTATATTTTCTGTAACTATTCAAAGCCAGAAAACTGTAAGTATTTGTTGTACCTATTTATTATTTCATATCGAAAGTCCTACCACACGTTTCTATCGTCTCTGTCCCCGGAGACAACAAAGACGTCGTGGTACCCCCGCTTGCAACGATGTCTCATAACAATAATTATAAACGATTGAGTAAATGAGATGTCGCCTTATATTACGTATTGCGCCATCTCGCTTACTCACTCTGTTGTCTCGGTTTTTGATTGCTATAACCCGTCATGGTAGATTATATAGGAATAAAAACGGCGACTATAGATTGACAATAAGCAGCTCATTGACTGGCTGGGGGAAAAAACTACTGTTTAGATCTGTCTTGGAACTCATAATGAATTTAATCAGATAAATATTAGATAATCTCGGAAGGATTGCAATGACTTTCCTATTTCGTTATTGCGTCTCAGGTAGCAATTTACAACATAAAGCCTCTACCACAAAACCGCGTTTTTAACGGTCGATAATATCGTATGCGTTATTGCGATAATGCGTCCCGAACAGTCCCGATTCCTTGCACACAGTAGCGTTTTTATAGTCCGATATTTACGAGAGAGCGTCTTGTACTAACGTTATTATCGCAGGTGTGTGTACGGTCGCTTGCGTCCTGACACAAAACGTTCTAGAACTCATATCGGAATATCGCAGGACGGAGAAACGCAGCGTTCTACTTCCATTGCGGCGTTATTATCGCAGCAGTGTGTTACACCATGGCCATTCTAATACAAAATGTACTGAAAACAGATATCGCAATAACTCGTAGATCGGGTTCTTATTTCAAGATTTAATTAGCCGTTTTAGCTTTCTCTAGTCGGGGATTTTTAATTTTAATTTTATGACTTATCGACCAATCCAGTTTGGTTCAAAAATGTAATCTCAAACCGCATGAGATAAGGCACGCGACGTAGATGACAACGGTTAAAACTCTTTATTATTTTCAGTTAGCAAACTTGCTTGCTCCTATGCCGACGCAGATTTATCCTCATGAACTGAAAGATCACAGTTTGCACAAACCTGTTATATATCATCCTCAACCATTCGCTTTTCCTGGATACCCTGTTGTGCTTTATTTGTAGGTAATAATCATAATTATATTAAATATGCATGATTTTTTTTCACATTTTTAAACGACTGTTATTTACCTACCTAAATAAAAAATCTGTGCCTATAATCTAAAATATATAGGTAGGTACCTACTCAAGTTAAGACTCAAATAAAGATTTAATGAATTGCGAATGGTGATTGCGAATCTCAAGTTTTGACAGGTCGGTGGGGGTCCATTGGTTCGATCTCGCGCCGGTTCGATCCCGGGTCATACGAGTAATACGATGTAAATAATAATATGATCATTATTTGAGTTTGTATCGCTCGAGTTTGGGGTAGGTAAATATAAATATATAAATATATTTGCATGTTCTATGTATCTGCCGATTTTTATATATACAATAATATATCCATCGGTTTCATACCTATCATACGGCATAAATTAGGATTGAAACTGAACTCCATTTTCTGATCATTTTTATGATGGAGTAACATTATATTTGAAAGTTATTTTATGCAATCCGAGCAATGTCAGGACAGGTTTCTAATATATTGTAATTAAATGTAAAGTGTAATGATGGTGTAATGTGAAGATGTTTCCCATATTCAACATCACAATGTGTGGTCAATTAACTATGAGTTTAATTGAATGCTATAAAATGCTTAAGGCTTTTATAACTGAGAACTTCCCTAAGTGTTTTAATAATTTATGTAAATATCAACATGCAATTATTATGACATGGAATTATTACAATTTATGTAAATTGTACCTAATACTTTAAGTAAGTACCTACAGTGTCTACTGCCTTCAGGACTCGAAAGACTCTTAGGGACACCGAAATGCTGACATAATGTTTTATTTTGTACGATTTGATTCTAATATGAAAAAATACCATGTAGGTACGGTGGCCTCGAAGATAGGAGGACCATTTTAGAAAAAAATCGCTTGCACATCTTGTAAGCGGATTTTTTGTCAGCTCCGTCCTTTTCTTTGTTACCACACAGGGTTTTTGTTTATTAGAGCCCCATGTGTCCACTAGGATGTTGGATGTTGCAACCAAAAATCATCCTAAAGATGGTCCTGCTATCCTCGAGGCGTATGTACCTAACAAACTAATAATCCGCGCCACGAGAGATGAGAACTGACGTATCATGTGATTTGACTTGCGCCGTAGACGGTTTCTATACCATTTTACAAGAAAATCGTCTACTGCACAACTCAAATCAGCAATCATTTCTCTCATAGCGCGGATTGTACAGTCAAGAGCAGGTCGACCTTTACATATTGGACTTTGTACCATTCATACATAAGTTCTATGTCATAAGTGCCAAAATTTTATTGTATCTACTGCAAGTGTAAAGCTCGACGTGCACCTGACTGTACCTAAACCGTGTTTCTTTTAACTTGACCAGTGTAGTAAACATTCTTAGCATGTTTTTTAACGAAAATAGGCAATTAAAATTATCATTCACACCCAAATAATAATAATATAGTTAGAAATGGCATTTAACACAACACTCCTAATTAGTCTGGCGATTTATCGATTTTACACATGGATATTTCAATAAAAAGACGGGCTAAGATTGTTTTCTACATTGTCAAGTTAAATGAAACAGGGTTTAGTTATCACTACTATAAACATACTTAATTTAATTTACTTTTGTCACTATCAGCGAAAACTATCCAAGTAGGTAGGTATAGCTACAATTTACGTAAGTAAATAAAAATTATGAAAACACCGGCCTCTGCTAATCCGCATTGGAGCAGCGTGGCAGAGTACGCTCTAGTCCCCTTCGATTGAAGGGAGACCCGTATCCCTGCAGTGGGATGATTATGGGTTGATATGATGATGATGAAATAAAGACTATAAATGTTCAGACTTTATTCTGATTTGCTTCACTATTCTATACATTCTATATATTACCAGTATGATTTATTATTTACATGGTAAGGTATTCTCATTATAACAGCGTAAATTCTTCTATTAATTAAGTAACTTTTGTATCAATTTGTGTTAAGATTTCGTGACATTTCCACCTGGTTTTCTATCGGCGAAGCGTAGCATTAAACATCGTTCTAGTTTGTTAGAATATGAGCATCCATTGTCTTCCGCTTCTGTAGGTATAATAGTTTCATATTAATTTTATCAAAAAAGGACAACAAATTATTTAAATTACAACTTTAGATACATGGACCTAGAAAAAAAGGCGGACGGAATCTTGCTAAGAAAGAATTGAAGCACCCTAATGGCTGCCGCGTAACTATGTGTGTGTGAAATGGCTGGCCGGAACGCACACATTCACACCATAGTAAACCGGCCGGTTCGTACCTACGTATACGCGAGGTGGCTTACTAATGGGTGCTTCACATTTTAGTTTCACATATTTATTATTATTTTCACCTCACAAGCTCGGAAAGAATCTGTTTGTCATTCGAAATCTGAGCGCAAAAGTGCATTTTATGCCCTAGCGTGGAAAGAATTTTTAAAATTCGAACCTTTCTATTCTATTATTTTTTATACCGCCAGTCCTCTGAAAATGCATTAATACTTATTTCATGCCAGTGCGCCAACCTTATTTTTAGAATAATCGAACTGGCCAGCACGACACCGCATGAAAAAAAATAAACACTTAATAAATATATTATTTGCGTTTTTTTTGCACCAGCATTTTCCTCGCTGTAGTGAGGTGAAAAGTTGTGTGTTTCGCAACAACAAAGTTATTCTGCGTCTCGTAACTTTGAAACCATCGCTACGCTCAGGATTCTATATTTAAACAATAATATATGAAAATACTATATTTCAATTCTAGAACCCTTCACTAGCTCAGGTTTCAATATAAGTACTCGCGCCAAAAAACGACTTTGCAGCCTTTCCTATCAAATAACTATTGTTGCTGTGGGCTTTAAAAAACTGCTTCGGCCATTGCTGATCTTTGTAGGTCCTTTATTTAAAATATTCCCTGTCCAGACCGACCACCGGTTGCTTCTAGGAACTTGTAAATGTGCTGGGCTGGTATATACTTCTTTTGTACATGACTGGTCCGCAGGAGCAGAGTATGTGCATGGCACTATTCTTCCTGGCAGAATCTGCACATCGCTGACTGGCTCATGTTCAGGTTAAACAGTTTATTGAGTTTGCAGTGTCCGATGTCCTGTTAACCTAGGATAGCTCTATAGAGTTCTTTTATTATTGCATGTTTTTGTTTACCTTTTATCTTTTAAGGAAAAAAATATATTTAATTACATATCATTTTCATAATATGGGTACACATTGGCAAAAACAAAACGTATGTGTATGAGTCATTATATTTTTTGTGGGCTCAGTATTATTATCTTAAATAAGTATAATTTTATATAACTTATCAATTTCGAACGATGATAGCCCAGTGAATTAAGAACGATTATTAATCGACTACACTAGAGTCTGGTGTAATCCTCAGTGTGGACATGTGGAACTAAATTCACGTTTTCCGAATTTTGTACATTTTTCTAAAGCAGGCTCTACAGTCTACACACTCACGTCACAAAGTGGGTCTTCGTCCTACTTCTTTACTTTTTTGTCTTCTCGATACTAATATACTTGTTCCATAGGTGAAGAAAAACAATATGAAGAAAACCAGAAGAAGAGAACCATTTATAACACAAAACAGTCCGGTGTTAGAGTCGGTCGAAATCGTTAAGCCACCACACTAGATAAATAATTTTGTGTGTGTGAACATGATTGTTTCACGTCTGGATCTGGATCTAAAGTTTAACGAACTTTAGGTGCCATAAAAACACTGACACTAGCGCAACTTACACTTTACGGAAATTGCTTGAAGCACACGTTAAAAAAGATAGTCTTTTACCTGATTGTAATTCTTGAAAGCACGCTCGAATCTGGTCCTTTATAGCAGAGCGTGATTGCTGGGATGACACTGCCGATTGTACCTTGTTCCAAAGTTCAGCTTCACGAGGTATTCCCCGAGAATCCACCTAATGAATGATAATTATAATGGACATTATAGCGAAGCACTAAAGTGAATATCTAATTACAAAACCATGAAATACTCACAACTTGCAAATTGGCGAACACACACTGACTAAGACACTGGAAATAAACATTTTAATATTATTTTTTTTTGTTATAATCATATTAAATTATAAATGTGATGTTTAGATATTTGGATAGTTAGATGTGTGTTACATAACTATTAAATAAATTATGTATTTAGATGAATTTTGGCACGCAAAAAGTTCATAACGTTTAACACTTAATAGCTTTTATAACGAAAAATTTAATAAATCAACAAGCTAGAGAAGCCACGGGTATTTACATGAACAATTTTATGAATTTGTAAGCCTTATTGAGGATCAAGTGAAGGTAGCAGCAAACCAAAAAAAAGGTAGTCAGTTTAAAAGTTATAACAATAACATAGTAAGTAAATCTCCAACATGAATTAGCGATCGACATACATTAGCGTCTGCAAATGAACACGCAAGGTGAGCAATGACGATCCCAGCCAGTATTTAGATGGGTTTAAAAACAACTGTGGTACCAATCAAGAAGATATAAAAAAAAAATGAGACACAAACAACTTACTTGGTCACTGTCAGATTTTGGGACTAAAGGTTCACTCCTCTTTGTTCTGTTTGTAACGTTGCTATCCATAACTACAGAGTTGAGTGTACCATTAGTATACGATGTTGGTGCCGAAGTAAGTAATTTTTCTCCACCGTTACCATTACCAAATCCTGTATAATCATAATCAGTTGCGTTCAAAATAGTTATGTTCTGTTCTTTCATATCACTCGCATTTCTTCTTTGGTGACCATATTGATTATTTTGCCTTGTATTGTCTATTCGTGGATAGTCTTCGGAGCGGCGTTCACGGCGACTTCTAGTAGCATTTTCATTGGGAGTTTCACATGCTTTAAGAGCGATAGCCACTTCATCTTCTAACAGTTTGATGTTACCCTCTCCAGTGCATAATACCAAAGCAGGACAGATCAACAATAGTACACATCCCAACATTGCTGAGCCATTAATAAGCAAAACAGGTATTCCACTGTATAAATTGAAACGGGGGACAGGAAATAGGGTCATTATTGTTGACATTTTGATTGAACTAGAGTATTGTGCATTCATTGCAGAAATTGCACCTTGACATGGGTGACTGACACACATATCCCTATGGTTTTATTAGTTTATTATGAAAATAGTAAAATGTGTAGTATGGATTGTGGGAAATTTTGTTGTAACTCTTTTTAATACGTAAAATAAAGTGCAAGAAACAGCTTCACCCCCTGAAGCTGGCTTCGTCCATGCAGTCAACGTTTTAAATCTGAACCAGGCTAAATAAGTTTTCAGCAAAACCACAATGAAAGGTTTATGAACTGATGCTAAATCATGAGATCGCAATTTGTATCTTTAAATTTGCGAACTTACTTTTTTACATGGTTCGCACAACTATTATTTTGGAATCGTGCCTGCCAATTGGTTGTGCTCAAAAAGCGGAGTTAACCATGTTTTCCTCTTACAATATCAAATCGTTTCGGGTTTATAAATTGAACAAAAACAAAATTGCCTAATTTAAATCAAGTTTATTGTATTATTTTACAAAAAAAACGCTAGGCTTAAAAATTATAAAATAAATAATAACCTTTGTTATTTCAACTAATCCCAAATAGAGCAATGTTTTCACCAATCAGCTCTACCTAGGTATTCACTGACTTATACAAATGTTCAAATTAGGGAAACCTGTTAGGGCTGGTTGGTGAAAACGCAAATTAAACGAATATTATAGGATATTACGTAGGTACGTGTAATATTACTCTCTATAATATAATACGTGTAATACAATCAATAAATTCCATAAAGATTATATTTTGTCAATTGTGAATTGAACAATGTAAATGAAAGTTTTTAGAATTCTGGAATCTATCCCTTGCCATAATGTCCCCATTTTCCATTACCCCATCCACTCCAGCCCGTGCTACCGGAATTTCCAAAAATTCTAACACCTGGATAACCAGAACCATAACTGCCATAGCTACTACCAGCCAGTGCTGATTTTCCAAAGACAGTACCTCCATCATTTGATAGACTTGCATAACTACTGCCTATGACCCCTGGTTCTCGTCCATACCCTCCATAGGACCCTGATATACTGAAAGTTAGAGGTATGTGAATGCCTCGCAGACTGTAACTGGTGGGGCGGAGACTTGGCCAAAATGTCTCGGCTGTATTCATAGAGTCTTCACTTTCTGATGCAGTATCTTCACCTGAAAATATTCATCTATATATATAAAATGCTTTGTCCTGACTGACTGACTGACTGACTGAGAATCAACGCACAGCCTAAACCGCTCATCGTAAAAATCTGAAACTTGGCAGGTGGAACTATTATAAGACGTAGGCGTCCGATAAGAAAGGATTTTTCGAAATTCGAACTCTAAGGGGGTAAAAAAGGGGGGTAAAGTTACTATGGGACAACTTGATTCCTTGGTCCAATCTACTTCAAATTTTGCATAAAAATTGTTTAAGAGAATTGATGGAAGATGTGATTCTTATTTTATTGAAATTCTTGAAAAAAATGTATTTTGTGGGTAATTTTCTTCGAGTTGATATCAATACTTATACTCCTTAGTGCTTTTGATTTCAATTACATTTCATTTTGACACATCCGTGAAGTGAAGTGTATCATCTGTCATGTAATTATAAATTGTGAATATTCAATCATAATGTCGTCTATTTATTCTGTTTGTGATATCGGAAAAACAGCTAAAATTCTAACTATGTATAAAGCGGACTGAATCACATTCATCGATAATAAATAGTAAGTAATGAAATATTAAATTTTATAATATTTGGCAGGGTTCAAGTTAAATTGGTCAATGATTAAATGGCATACCTATTGATATTGTCTCTTTCTCACTTATAGGAAATCTCATTACGTCGACTCGCTCTATTATTTCGTAGTGTTGTTGTAGGCTGAGGTTGTAGGTATTGAATTACCGATATACTTATACATATTTTTTTTTTGGGAAGTGGTTGGAAAACAAGCTCAGGAATATGGATCATTTGATATTAGGTGATTACCGCCTACTATGGAGCACATAGATTCTAGCGTCCCTAACCCGTTGCCGACCTATAACAGGAAAAAACAGGAAATAGCGAGAAATAGTACAAGGAATGAGTTAGATTTTTTTTATACCACAAAGGGGACAAACAAGAATTTCGGATATTTCACTCCCCGAACGAAACGCATTGCTGCTTCACGTCAATATTCTGTATAAGGGTGGCTCTTCACCGGTCGAGCTAGCCTATTTCATAAACGCCCACTCCAAAGATTGTAATGAGAAGTATAAAAATAGAAAAAAAAAAAATCTAAACATATGAAAATTTTTTGGGTGTGTTCTGAAAAGTGTGGTGTATGATGTAGGCAACCGATATGAAATTCCCACGGGAAAGCAGGATAAACGCACACGAAGTTGCGCGGGTTTCTCTAGTTGGTATATAAAATAATATTAAAACGACAAACGCAGAAGGGTAAGATGGGTAAGATGTTTGGAAAAAAAAAAGAAGAATATGTCGGAATCCGTATTCGAAAACGGTTTATGATCAATTCATTTAGTATTGTGTCCATTTTTTTAAGTAACATTTGAAGTGGGTTCCGCTACTTCCGCTCCTCAAAAGAAAAAAAAGAAACGTTATAAGATCACTTTGTTGCCTGTTTCGCTGTCCGTCTGTCTGTCTATTTACTCAACTATCAAATGGACAGGTTTTTGTTTCGCTGTTTTGTCTATTTCATAAAAAAATATGTCCAAGTCAAATCAAGATAATTCAGAAGATAGGCCGTCACAGGCACATTCTTTAGTAGTATACCTGCATCTTTCAATTTAAAAATTCATGAAAAGCATGCAGCTTTTAATACCATTTATATATGTAGATAATAGAAAACAAAATAACTCTAAATTTTAGAATAAAACCATCTTACTTGATTCTGTTACCACATTTTCGGTATCTCGTTCTCGTCTTGATGCTAGAGATTGGGACCATAGGGCGCCTGGTGGAACATCGCTGATTGTTGGTGTGAGTGGAGGACTTGGAGACAGATACAGTGATGGGTCCAGAATAGCAGCCTTCACGTCCCATATCAAACCATATATGAAAATCCATTGTAGAATCTGAAAAAGTTTAGTTCATAATAAGCATATATCTTCAAATAAATTGTTAATCATTGAATAGATCTGAGGGACCATCAAATAATAACTCAAAAATTATAGTGAAGAGCTTAGTTTGGTATGTACGTTATCGGTGGGGTTGCAGAAGTATCGCCAGATCCCGCGACCCCGCTACTCATATGGCGGATGAGGTGGTCAGTCAGTCAGGTTTTTAGTCGGTATACCCCTCAAGTCGTTGACCGAAGTCCTTTCAATACTTCCTACTCCGACTATCTCCTGATTAAATTCATTCTGAGTTCCAAGTCAGCTGTAGTTTTCTCCCCCGGGACGTCAATAAGCTTCATTGCTTATTGTCTATCTGAGGTCGCCGTTGTTGATCCTGGCTACACAGGAGACACATCGGTGGGAATGTGTGGTGGACTTGTCCCGATACCCCTCAAGTGTGGTTAGGAGGGTCAAATTCGGGGGAGAGCCCGACAGACCCCTGCCGCTTCCTCAAGCGACTGGACATGCAGTAATGCATTTTCCTGACTTAAAACAAAAAAAGGTACTTATGTACGTTATGTAAATTCTTAGTAGGTACCTACTAATTCTTTCTATAATTAAAAACTAGGAGGTAAATTATACATGATGTAACATTAACCACCATTAACCGTGTGAATACATTTATCGTATGAATATGACATATTAATAAAACCTATAGTTTCTTGAAATACCATACCTAGTCACGTCAAAATCGTTAAAAGGATGTCTATCTAAAGATGTTATTTCCAATTAGTTACACCGGCCACCATGATTTACCTTATAGCATGCATGTAGGCTATAAATATCCGTATAGATATTTAGATTATACTTTAAAAAATCGTTTTTAGTTTTTTTAATAGGAAAACTTAACAAAAATTCTGATTTCATAGTCATAATATTGGCACTCTTATGTTTTTTATATTTTGTATATTAAAATAGCTTATTCAAGTTGTTTTGTTAAGCTATTTATCCAGCTTTTGAATAAATATTGTTCTTATTTACTAACTAGCGGACCCCCCCCCCCCCCGCTTTGCACGGGTTTTACTAAGAATTCCTATTTAAAAAAATAAATATAATAGAGCCAATTGTTACCCGGGGGAGAAATGTACCTTCCCAACGCACGGTGTAAGATTTTTACAATCGATCCAGTCGTTTTTGGCTTTATTCATTACTAATAAACAATACAAAAATACAAATCTTTCCTCTTCCCCGCGCTGGCCCTCACAGCGTAGGGGAGCGTCCCCAAGGTGGCGGATAGGGGAATGGTCGGTAGTACAGCCTAGCTACACTAACCGGCTAAGTCCGATGGACTCGCTGACCAACGACGGGTGTGGTCCTCCAGCATTTCGGGGGTTGTGCGGCGGGTTGACACCTCGCCCACGTAAAACAAATGTTGCTGGTGAAGCGTGTCCCATTAGCGCTTCACTAGCTTGCACAACATTGTCAAAAAAAAAAAATCTTTCCTCTTTATAATATTAGTGTAGATTATAATATTAGTGTAGATGTAGATTAATGTCTTACATGAAGTTATAACCTCTACTTCAACTATCTCTCTGTCATTGTCACATTTCTCTGGATAAATGATCGTATTTTATTTTATACTCTGGTACATTTAAAAAATGAATTACTTGTAAAACCACAAATGCGTGATAAGTTTCAGATAGCCAGATAACCTGTTTGTAAATTTATCTGATGGAAAGTGAAATAACTGTGTACATAATATGTACCTAAATTAATATAAATGTTATAGACAATATGATTAATTAGGCATTATGACACGACCTACGTATGATTCTGTATTCAGCAAAAACCATCAATGTATAACATTATTCAAACGGAAGACTACTTATTTCCATCAATTATGTATGATACATACCTCGTTGATATTTACAATGATTTCTGAGAAGTTTTTAAATATTTCCATAAGGATATAAAAAAGAACTCACAAACATGTTGATTGTAGAACACCCCGAATTGTCAACAGTCGGCACTATACTGGATTACTGGTTATCATAATCAAATGGTTATGTAACTTGGGAAAGCCTTTCTCCCACTCATGGGAACTTTGTCTTGTGTCAAGGTTGACTTGTATGCTCTGCTGTCGGTAATGTGAATGACCGACTTGTTTTTATAGCTTAACTATATTTTTTTCTGGTCAAGGTTTCTGTGGGATAAAAATCACAATGCGGATAAAAAAAATATATGTGAAAACAACGGACGCTCATTTCCGGATCTCTTTGCTTACTTAAGTATTTAGTTTAACTGAATCTGGGAATAAACTGAATGCTGGTATTTTCTAAAATTACCAGTGTTGGATTTAATCCGTTGTCGCACGCGATCTTGAAATTAAGATATTTGTCATCCAATTAATAAAATACCATATTAATATTATCTTAGAGAATTTATATACTGACCTAATCTAAAGTTAAGAAGTATTTGTTTGTTCTTCCTTCACGTCAAATCTAACCGATGGACTGACATAATTTTTTTTCGGGAATAGTCTTAGAAGTATAGGATTGAAGAGTGTCATACTTATTATTCCACGTCATAAAACGTTTTCTACGGGAAAAAATACACAACTCATGGGCACTTCTCCCTGACCACACAAGCGCGAGCGACGAGTAATAGCCAGTAAGTATAATTTAAAATTACCTAATGTCATGTCCAGCTGTGGTCTTCTTGTGGCCGACATGATGATGATGAATGTCATGTGAAAAACAATATGTTCACTTTTTCTAAAAATATCTTTATGAGATAAATTATTTGCGTAAAGCAGGTAAATTAACATTAATATTCAGATTTTTTGTTGCTTGTGTCGTATTGGAGATCAAGAGAGTTCATCTCAACGACTTAAGAGCATGATCTGCCATAAATGATTTTTAGGGTTCCGTAGTAAACTACAAGGAACCCTTATAGTTTCGCCATGTCCGTCTGTCTGCGGTCTAGCGCCTCTAGACGCTTAATGCTAGAAAGATGTAATTTACTATGTATTGTATACCTACACAGCACATATTAACAATGCTAACAAAGTGCTGAAAAAAAATTTGGAAAAAAATAATATTGGGGTGCTTCCCCTACGTGTAAAATGGAAATATTTTTTCACTTCTCATGCTCAGAAAATGCTTATTTGCGCAGGATATATAGGCTGCACAAAATAGAATTTTGTGCACAAGGGCAAAAACGTATCTACTCATAAATGTCTATCTATATTAAGGCAAAGGAAATGAGCCATACAGCCAATCACATCACAATAAAAAGTTCAGAGATAGAATTTGTTATTTTATAATATTTACTTTAATTTATTTGCCTCATGAGTTTCTTAAGTCATAAAAGATATTAAAATTTAAATTAAAGTACGGTAGGTTATTTATATATATATATAAGAAAATTATTTTATTACAAAATTAATTTAATAGTAGGCTGTATAGGTCTGCAGCCCAAGCCTAATATCAATGTCGTTTGATTAACAAAAAAAAGCGGCGGGAAACAGGGTTTATTTCCTCGCAATCGAAGTGAAAAGCAGAGTTTATAACTCGCCTTCGGCTCGGGCTGCTAAAAGTCTCGGATAGAAATGATTCGTTTTGTGCACTTGTTGTAAAATCTACAATTTTTTCGCCCACCCCATGTTGTTAGATAGGTCTCTTCAAAACATTGAGGGTGTGGTAAGATCATTTTTAGATACAATTTTTTTTTTTTTTGTAGCATACTTGATATTATTAAATACGCTAATATAATTACAATCTAGCCTAAATACAGACTAATGAGTAATTTTACGTTGACCTAGTTTTATAAAGTTGTAATATAAGAATGTGTCCATCGGCACTTTTCTTACTGTCTCTATTAAGGGGAAGTCACTTTGTTCATGTGTCTTTGTTTACACTATATTAACACTGTTATATTGTTAATAATCACTACACTAGTTCGAACGGTTTGGTTCTATTTCGATACAATGATGTGTTTTGTTTTGCACGGTGGTCTAAATAAATGTTGCGGTCTCTATCTCCGAAAGTCTAGTTTGGAAAAAATCGTAGTGGTAGTAGTCCATGTGCTGAACCTTCAATTTCAATGAAAACTATAACGGTTAAGTAGGTCTAACTCTACTAGTTACCGAGTTATAGCCGACGAACTTATATTTTTTTATTTTATGAAAACTTACAAATGTCATAGAAAGAATTTGATATTGGACTCGACTGAAGGCAAGCAAAGCACAGCAAATACGGAACCCTACATTGTTCGTGGCCCGACACGTACTTGCCCGGTTTTTTCAAAATTAAAATCAATAAGCGATAGACTGTTGAACAGACCTCGATTTTGTACCAATCGTATCTTCTTGGGAGATAGTAATATTCGTTTTTGTATCCATTCATCTAAATATCTGTCGAGCCAAATAGGAAATGTGTAAGATAACATTAAACTTTAATATTACTTTTGAAGAAATCCTTACTAATATTTTATATGAGAAAGTGAGTTTGTTTGTTTGTTTGTTATTCCTTCACGACTTGACTATTTGTCGTGTATGTTTTATCCCTTGAAAGTATGTCGTTCCAATGAGAAATAGTTATTTGTTATGCAAGGCTGCAAAGTTGTTTTTTGGCGCGAGTACTTATATTGAAACCTGAGCTAGCGAAGTATTCTAGGATTGAACCACGAGCGAAGCCAGTGGTTCAAATATAGAATCCTGAGCGTCTCGCTACGCTTAAACGTTTCAAAGGTACGAGACGCAGAATAACTTTGCTGCCGAGCGAAACACACAACTTTTCACCTCACTACAGCGAGAAAAATGCTAGGTGCAAGAAAAACGCAAATAATATATTAAATTTTAATTAAGTGTTTATTTTTTTTCGTGCGGTGTCGTGCTGGCAGTATAAAAAATTATAAAATAGAAATTTCAGATTTCAAAAGACAAACAGATTCTTTCCGAGCTTGTGAGTTAAAAATAATATTTCTACTATAGAGGGCGCTGTATCGGCCAACAGATGGCGCCACAAGTCGCGCTATGAGTTGTTTTGTTGTCAAACAAGATCTATGTCATAAAATTAACGCGAGCGAAGCCGCGGGGAAAAGCTAGTATTTCTTATAAGTTATAACGTTTCCTGGCATCATTAACGACAGCTTAGACTAAATTTCAGAATAATATTTCCCATAAATTTTAAAGCGCTCGTATTCGAACGTGATTTGAAAAATTCGTACTAAGCACTCAGAGCAACTTCTGCGATTTTCTGATTTGGATTGCTTTTGAAGGTAAGGTAAGATTGGACTCGCTTGACAGTCTGTCAGTCAGTAAAGATACTTTTGGGTACTAGAAACGAGGATGGGACGAGGGTCTACAGAGCTTGAATCAATAATGTTGTTTTATTGACCACATGTCAGTAATATGGGTTTTCCCAAGGACAAAAGTGTCATAATGTCTCGTTATTTTGTTGTCATTAGACATTTTCTATACTCAACTATGTTTTCTCATTTGTGGTTAATTTTAATTACTTACGTCGAAGTGCTGATTTAAAATTCCGTTTATGATTAACTGTTAGATTAGTCACAGGATGTTTTATGACTTATTAGTTACAAGCTTTTCCCCGCGGCTTCGCTCGCGTTTAATTTAAAACAACCCATAGCGCGACTTGTGGTGGCATCTGTTGGTCGATAGCTCATCCCATACAGCGCCCTCTAAGTTAGAAAAATATTTTTCCATTGGAATGACATACTTTCACGGGATAAAAAGTAGCCTATGCTGTACCCCTGAAAATATGTATACAAATTTTCATAATGATCGGATGCTTAGTCAAGCCGTGAAGGAATAACAAACAAAGAAATAAACAAACTCACTTCCTCATTTATAATATTAGTATGGAAGTATGGATGAGTTATATTAATGGACATTAAATTGCGTTCATGTATTGTACAGTCAATCAATGAATGAGGTGTCCAGGGTAGAGAACTAAGCTAATAATAGAGGCAACCTTATGAATCTTTGTAATTACACTGTTCAATAAGAATCTATTGATAAACCCGCAAATTTATTTACAAAGAGGTTGACGAAGTGGCTCTCCGACATGTGTGTACGTTTTTAAGAAAGTGACAATATGATTTACGAAACTGAACATGAAAAATGAAAATCATAGAGAACTTAAAGAAGAGAACATATTTGTTATTTGTGTTGTTGACTTTGACATAATTTAGTGATTGTTGATTTTGCACGCCAAACAAAGAAAAATAAATATCTTGGCAAAATATGTGAAACATTTAATTCTTTAATTTAACATCCTTTTATCAACCATATTATATGCAAATGAATACCTATATATTCTAGTCTATATTCTAAACAAAAAATAGAGCGAATCCCTTCACGCAATATTTAGAAAACTTGTAGGTATCATATTAGGCTGACTGTACAATGGTAAATAAATAAACATTCTTGAGCGAATGACATAACTCTTGGAATATAAATAAAATAATTTATTTTCCAAGTAGATTTAGGTACAGGAATTACTTTGCACGTCATATATTTTTTAATCCTACCAGATCTAAGCAAAGTTGAATTATATAGTGTTCTACTATTTTGTTAAATGTGTGAAAAATCAATCAATCAATCAAGGTACTTATAGTTATAAGCTCACAAAGTCATAAGATTATTAAAACTAAGAGATTGAAACACATATCCGATTAGCAATGAAAATCCGTCAAAGTGTAAGGCTATAAGCGCTAACCTAGTTGTATGAAACCGGTCGGTCGTCAATTTGTTTTTAAATAAATACATTCTTGTTAAAGATATAGGTTAAGGTTTTTAATTTTACTTAAGGTTCTGATATTGGGGTTTTCACAGATGACGAGGTTTATCGAACCTTGCTTGTTGCCCTTGAGTACAAGATTTCATATGCCCTGCCCATATGTTCAACCAGACCTATACATCGTCTTCGGGGTAAGGTCAGGGTACTTTATTAAAGCACCGTTCAGAAATTATACCTATTTATACCTTCTTCAGTTCATTCGGCAAACAACAGGAAAAATATTACAGAATATTACATACTCACCAGGCATAAGCAAAGCCTTTTTGAGTATGTTTTAAAAGTTTTCTCGTAGATTTTTTTATTCGTAGTTTTTTTTATTTTATTTCATTGGGACACGGTATGTGACTCCAGCGCCTGCCAGATGGGCCGCAGGTCACTGGGGTCCAGGAACAGGAGCGACGAGACATCGCTTCTACTATGCCGGCCTGAAAGGTGCCTCTTCACGCTCCGCTTGAAGGACCCCATGTCGTACACGTGCGGTGCAGGAAACACATCGTCGGGCAGCTTCTTCCACCGTTCAATAGATAGTAAATCTCTCTCTTCTTAGTACAAATCTGGCGTCAGCATTTCGGAAATTTGATCTTTCATCTCAATGATTTATGCATTGTTTTTATTAAACCATAATGACAAATAAATGAATTTAAAAAAACCGAAAATTACTTTTAATAATACAAATAAAAAACACGAAGCTTAAATCAAGCTTTGCTGTACATAAAAAGTTTACACGTTAATAATAGTAGTAATGTGCTTTTTGTAAAAAAGCAACTGGTTTCATATTAGATTGGTGTTGGGGATACATAATTCAACAAATTGGACACTCAGCAAAATAGATAACTATTTTGAAGATAATCCAACTGGTTCTGAGATAAATGGCATGTGAATCTTGCTTTTGTTGGTGTGAAGTGGTCCGGTGCTTAATCAACTTGCGTCAATGTCAAGGTCCTACTTCCAGTGATTTACATTAAAATTTTATTTTGATTCATATACTTCTTTTGCGGTGTTGCGCTTATTTTCGGGACAGTAAGAAAAAGGTGGCCACTGATTACAAAGACAGATTGTTGTTAGTTGTTCCTAAAACTCATGGACCATTCTTAACTCACCCTAAAATTATTCAGAGCCTATGCAGTGTGATGCGGATGTTCGCGACAGACATTAGACAATGCGCGACGGATTTTCACATTGCATAGGCCATAGGGTGTGTGTCCTACGGGACGTGGTATTATGTCAACGTTACATCAAATTAAAACACACTGTAAGCCTAAAGTCATCTTTAACTATATTTTATTGAGACCGGTGGCTTTGCTGATAGCGACCTTCCCTTCGGTACCTACTAGGCTCGTGTTCAATTCCCCCATGTGACGCAGTGTAAATTGTGTACAATTTGATCACTTATTTTATTATATAAGTCAAGTTTCGGTTAACATATTTGTCAGTTGAAAATTGTTAAAGCCTTACAAAAACTGTCGAAGAAATATCCGTTTGTTTTACGGTTAAGTTAACCAAAAATAATGAAACTCTAAATGGATGAAATCGATATGCTTAATTCCGTGTACACGCCGCCGCAAGTAGGCAACACACCACGGGTAATTCAGCGACTGACATCACGAAGAATTGGAACCATGGTGTCAATCGCGGAAGGACTCTTTTTGAATTGACTGCCACAGAAGTATGTTTCTAGCTTTGTTTACAGGCTCTGTGCGTGAGTACATTATGTATAATTTTGGGTTTTTGTTTAAACGTTTAACTCAAAAACACTTGAGGCCTATATAGAGGTGGTATAATGTGGATTTTAAAACGTATTATATTGTACGCAATATTATCGAGGTAAACAAGGATTCGGATGATTCAGTAAATGTTTATTAAACATAATAATTTTTAAGATGTTATTTTAAACAAGAAGCCGTCAAACGAGAATGCTGCATTGAGACACCAGAGTCCCTGAGCCATTGCCGAACTTTAAAAGAAATAAAAGAGGAAATAAAGAGAAAAAGGATAGGAGAGGAATTGAGTTTCTGGGTCTGATACTCACCGGACGAAATGCATTACTGCTTCACTCTGATATTCTGTGAGAGGCTGGTCCTTCCCCGCTCGTAATAGTATATTTTATAAACGCTAACAGAAAATTCTACTGGCTACATAATAGCATTACAGAAACTTCTAATAATTATTTTATCTTAAAAGAATAGTTATTTGTTATGCAAGGCTGCAAAGTTGTTTTTTGGCGCGAGTACTTAAATTGAAACCTCAGCGTAGCGAGGGTTTCAAAGGTACGAGACGCAGAATAACTTTGCTGCCGAGCGAAACACAACATTTTTCACCTCACTACAGCCAGGAAAATCCTAGGTGCAAGAAAAACGCAAATAATATATTAAATAAGTGTTTATTTTTTTCATGCGGTGGCCAGTTCGATTATTCTAAAAATAAGGTTGGCGCACTGGCATGAAATAAGTATTAATGCATTTTCAGAGGACTGGCGGTATAAAGAATTAAAGAATAGAAAATACTTTCCACGCTAGGGCACAAAATGCACTTTTGCGCTCAGATTTCGAATGACAAACAGATTCTTTCCGAGCTTGTGAGGTGAAAAATTGATTTTATAGGTGTATTGCGTGTTGTAGCGAAGCTCGATAATGTGTAATTTATTCCGCCCGCCCATCCTACGAGTATAATAAGGAACTTTCAGGTGCTTTCAGGCCTGTCCTGTCACGTGCTCCGTATTTGGATTTGAAGTGACTTTTTAGCTAAAAAAATTTAATAAATATAGGGACCAATCACACAGATTGAGCTAGCCCCAAAGTAAGTTCGAAACTTGTGTTATGGGATCTACGATACTATATTTTATAACAAATCATCCAAGTTCCAGGCCAATCAGAAAAAGTTCCGTTTTTCATTATGACCCGACCGGGATTCGAACCCGGGACCTTCTCGGCGGTGGTCTGGCGTAGTAACCATTACGCCACGGATGTCGTCAAATAATATGAGATGAAAATAAAATAATAATTATTTCACCTCACATGCTCGGAAAGAATCTGTTTGTCATTCGAAATCTGAGCGCAAAAGTGCATTTTGTGCCCTAGCGTAGAATTTTAAAATTCGAACTTTTCTAATACTTATTTCATGCCAGTGCGCCAACCATATTTTTAGAATAATCGAACTGGCCAGCACGACACCGCATGAAAAAAAATAAACACTTACTTATTTAATTGCGTTTTTCTTGCACCTAGCTACTTTATGGGCGGTAAATGTTTTTTCATTGTATGTAAAAGTACCTAATTACATTATGTTTTAATGATAAAAGGAAAACTGATGTAGTCTTTAGAGACTTCGATGAGTCGTTACCATAATAAAATTATAATTCCGTCATCCCAATAGCTATTAATATTATATATTATAAGTGCCTACTTGTGAAACGCTTTCATTTGCGTATTACTTTATCCTATAGGAAATTTGAAAAATCCCAGCTTACCTCCTTGTTAACATTTCAAAGCAAACTTCAAACAGCAGGTTATTCTCGAGTAAAAACAGATTTCAAACTCACACGGCTTACCGTGTATACTTTATTTTTTTAACTTTTGTATATGAGCGATAGCTAACGGCAGTATCAGATTGAAACGATTATGACAAGAGAATTGGCACTGTGGTCTAACGTTGTTCGGTTCAGTTTGTTGTTATTTAATCATCTGTTTATACACAAAACCGACGCAAATATGCGACGCAAAAACATGCGATACAATTCACAAGCTTTTGCGATGATGGGCCATTGCGAAGATCTTAGATTTTTTGTGATGCGACACCACATCGCAGTTTTATGTACAAGTGGTACAAGCCCCAAGGGTTTGGAGTAAGCGTTGATCAGTGAAGACTTATAGATTACAGTAAGTATGTGCAGGGTAATAAGACAGTGTATAATGAAAACTAAAGGATAATTAAAAAGTAATTTATTTGGCTGGTTAGTTAATACCGGTATTGTAATTAACATTTATTTTATAATAATTGTTATAATTTAACTAGGCAAGGAGAAGGTAATGAAGGCATCATTTCAGTTTGTTTTTACCAAAATTAACTAGTTAAATTATACATTTAGCGAGTATGTCTTTCTATCAAGTGTTTTTTATCCATAGTGATGACCATAATGACCATGATGACCTCCATGATGACCCCCATGATGGCCCCCCCAACCGCCGTGGTGGTGTCCCCAACCTCCGCCATGGTGGTGTCCTCCATAACCCCTGCCCCTGTAGGGGGACCTCGGATATCTTGATTCTTCGGGTACTAATGATTCAGCTGCATCATCAGTGGGTACCTCAGCAAGAAGAGCAACGGGACCAACTTCTTCAATTGGAGCAGGCAAACTGGCAGCGTATGCCACACCCACGCACAACAGCAAACCAACGCAAAGTAACTGTAAATAGAAAAAAATATATTTACAAAAAAAAACAAATTTTATATATTTAAGATTAGTGATCGATGATTTTGAGCAAGTAGGTGTTAGAATATGGTCTAGTATTAGAATAATAGTCAAATTGTCGAATATATTTCGATTGAGTTCCATTATAAAATCCATAAGATTCGTGTTTTTTTTTACTTTTTTAACAGCAAAACCGCAGGTTTTTTTTTCAGGTATTTTAAAAATTTAAAATGAAGGCACGACTTAATTAAGACAAACCATATTGGATTGGATACTATTTTATCTCTTATTACCCGACTGCAAAGAAGGGTTTTAACGCGTATCGTTTTCTGCCTTTTCAGTTGATTTTCAATTAAGTAGTTGCTTTTTACGCAGGCGGGTTTTTTGTTTTTATTTTTAAATAAATAGATGCGAGTTAATTGTACGGAAACTGCTAATTAATTGTATGTACGTAATAAAAAGAAAATCTCTGTTCACTTCTTGTGATAATAAAATAACTATGAACTTGATCAATTTTTAATTCATAATTACTAAACAATACTAAAAATAATAGGATGTCTATGTAATGATCATAGATTTATAAGTTTTACTTTTGGGCGAAAAAATATTATAGAAGGATAATATGCAAATTAAATTACCTATGGTTATTCGTAAAATCCGCATACCTAGATTTGCATAAATTATATCTATTTTTAACTCATTTATAAATATCTTGTTTTAAAAATTCATTCGCACAAAATCGTTTTAAGAACCATTAAATACAAACATACAAAAAAAAATCAACACATGCTACAGAAACGTATTATGAACTGTAAATTGTAATAAAAAGTATTTATTTTCGAGGGCTTTACACTCTTGGGAAGTTGACCGAAATGAAGTGAAGTGAAGTCAGAAGATAAAGTAAAAGTAAAGACGAAGTAGGAGGAAGAGCTAAACCACACTCTCCTTTTGCTAAAGTTCGCGAGAGTGTAGAGCCCGCATTAAATACAATATTGAATGAATAGATTATAAAAAGTAAATAAAGAGAAAAGGTTTAATACCTATATTAGTAGTATTATTATTAGAAGTACCTTTACATTTAATTTAATATGGGATGCGAAGTAATATTTTTTTTGTAATAACAATTTCAAATGCAACGGTTACATTTATTGCCGTAACGGATTGTGTCTGTCAGAATTGATGAATTTTAGGATTCGTAAAACTTGAGATTTTCAATAATTATTAATCATAATAAGCAAATTAAAGCTGGATGCAGACCGCTGCCAGCAGGTCGCATTGGAGGCGTTTTTGGGAGCCCTATGTCCAGCAGTGGACTTCTTGTGGCTGATATGATGATGATGATGAAGCAAATTAAAAGGGAATTCTTAGTAAACTTAAAAAAAATATCATATTACAATTTTTTTATTTTATTTACACTATGGGTTTATTTAATTAGTTTTTAGTTTCACTATAAAGTTAAATAAGTAACTCTAAATTAATTTATTGCAATTTGATTTTATTAATTAATATTTCCAATAACAGTTTAAATTTTTATTATGATTGTTAACACTTATTTTTCTAAAGGTGTTCAAACCAGATTATCTAAAGATTCAGATAAAATTCAGTACTTACAGTGTTCATTGTAGCGATTTCTCTAGCACAGTGCTTGGTGGTGCACCAGAACCGACATATTTATACAAGATAACTCGTCTTAGGTCGAAAAGGTCGAGTAGTATCCACCTCCCTGTTCTCTGACTAAGCCCAGAAACAAGTAAACAACCAACCGTCATAATAAAGTAACCAGTTTAGCTCTATAATAATACTTATTCAAAAAAGCTAAGTCAAAAATATTATAAGGAAAACCTTAGCAGTGCTCATCGCGAAAGCACACTTCCTTGGTTTTGGACGCATAAATCATTGAGTAATGGAATGGTACTATTAGAGGAAAATACCCATAACATCTATTATTTTTTATTTTTAACATATTTTGTTTAATGTGAAGAATACGGTTATTTTACAGTTTTTTTTTATATATATATATTTTTTTTTTTAACACAAGTTTTGAACTTACTTTGGGGCTAGCTGAATCTGTGTGATTTGTCCCTGTGTATATTTATAAACAGTTCCAGTTTCCCGCTTCTAAGGTCTACTTAAGGGCAAGTTAAGGCGATCGTTGTTTTAGAGATTCTAGTCTAGGTATCTTGTTTTGTCGCTGCATAATAAATAAATGCATAATCGGCTAAATCGCAGATCGCCGCGACTAAAAGTATTGTGTCTACTCAGGACCTATTTCGCAAAAGTGTACTCAATGGATTTGAATATTGTTATCATTATTATTTAAATATTTTTTGATGGATGGCACAGGAACATAATGATTTAAAATGAGTTTTCAGATAATGCAGCCTGCGTTTTACATATAGGTGAGTTTCTTTTATTTAAGCTCCTATACTAAATTATCCTAAAAATGCTAAAACCAAGATGCGTCTCGAGATCTTGAGTTTTTAAAAAATTAATTCGATTCGCTTTGTGCCATTATTTAATTTACTACGTAGATTTGTAGTTTTGGGTTATTTAAAATTGCAGTTTTTTTAATGCTTTAATGTTTACTTTAACTTTTATCAGTACTATTTTAAAAGAGCAATCGCTAAATTTCTTGCCAGTTCTTCTTAGTACAAATCTGCCGTCTGAACTGGTGGTAGCAAAAAATTGTGACGATTCGAAAGAGCTTGTAATATGCTTATTTCAATTAAAATATTTGACTTTGAATAATAGATTATAATTACATATAATACATATAAATTCCCATTCGGTGTCGAGACCCCGTGGTGGTCCGTGGGGTCCTAGCGCCATAAAACTTTTTAAGGAAATAGCAAAAAGGTTAGTCGACATCACATGAGACCGAAGGGCTGGCAGCTACCTCGGATAAAGAATTAGTCTAGCTATACAAAGGGGGAACGCTGCCAGTATCTTCGAAACCTTGCCTAAAGGCTCCTTTTAATAATATATTTTAATTATTTTATTAAATTTTTTAAGGTTTTTAGTTTTAGATTCATTTGTATTTTAAATTTGACTGGTAGTTTGTAGAGTAATTTTCTTTAATATGTCAATAATTAATTAAATGCATATAAATAGTTAAATATCTGTGTTGTACAAAATGGTCCATGGCAAACGGATTGGTTTAATGATACTGTTGCTTGTCAATGATTTAAAATATTTACATAATACAAAATGAAGTCCCGCTGTCTGTCTGTCTGTCCCTACGTATCTTTAAAACTACGCAACAGATTTTGATCCGGTTTTATTTTAGTAGTACTAATTCAAGAAGAAGGTTTTGAACAGTCCAAAATTCCTACGAGAAAGCGGGAATATACGCATTCCAAGTTGCACGGGTTTCGCTAATAGGTACTATATAAATAAATATTTTGCAGGATTATCACTAGATAGTGTGCACACTAAATTCCTTTGAGCAGACTACAATGTCAACTTTATACTTAGATGAATTAGGGAAGGAATAAAGAGGAACATATCCATGGGGATTCCCAAAAATCATTTCTTTTAACTAATAGGTATTACAAATTATCAGTAAGATTTCGTGAATAGTCATTAAGTGAGTGACCTCTTAATTTTATATAATGTATTATAATGGTAGAAAAAAGTTACGTTTAATTTGTATACTTTGTTGATAGGTGTTAGTAAAAGGTCAATGATCTTTGTATTACTTCAGGTATGTTTTTAGCCGTGTCTGTTTTTTATACGACACTGACATGCATGTATTGTAAATGTCTATATATATATAAAAGATTAGACAGCTTTTCTACCGAATGAGACAATCGGTGCCCATAGTTAGTCGTATATATTATTCAGAATATAAAATTATTTTAATATATTATATTTTATTATAATTTCAAAATGTGTTTAGGTAATGGGCAGACAAGACGCGATGGCCGATGACATCGCTAATGTCGCAGGGTACAAATTATTATTGCCGGCGGGGTCACGGAAGTACCTTAGTTCCTGTGGCCCCGCCCATCTAGGCGGATAAGGTGGCAGTGAGTGAGAGTTTTAGTCGGTATACCCTAAGTGGCTTAGAGGGGGAGCCCGACATACCCCCGCCGCTTCCCCTAGCGGCGGGGCATGCAGTAATGCATTTCTCTCACTATAATTAAAAAAAAGGGTACAAACTATTGTTGAGGAAAGCCTATGTAAGACCGTATAGAATGGTGTGTATTGCTAGTGACTTACACTCAGCATTGAGTGCCAACAGGCCGAAGAAGAAATACATAGGTAAGTAATTAGGAATTTCACAAAAAAAAAAAATTTATGTGCTACGGTTTTCCAAATATAATAATACTTAATCATAATCATTTATTTAGTTCATAAAACATGGGTTAGTAACAATATGATCTTATGAATTAGTGTTAGTAGGTACAGCCATGTTTCGCCTGTTGGCATATGAAATTATAATTTGTTTAATTAAGATTTAAATTGATGAAAATATAACATAATTGAGTACTTATAGTTTATAGTACTTATAGTAAAATAAGATCATCTTCTAGCAGAAAGGTATTTTTAAAATTTTACGACTAGTTAAGTGAATACATTTAGGTATTTTTAGAGACTTTTATTCAATTAAGTACCTACTTATTATATTTTCTGTCAATTAACTTTGTTTATTTCGTCAGTAAGTGATGATGGTCACTTTCGTGAATGTTTTGTGCATAAAGTGACCGAAATCTCATCGACATATTAAATGACTCACAACAATAATAAAATAAAAAATACGTATGTTTTGCAGATGTCAAAGATAACTTATGACGTATTGGGGGTCACGGAAGCTGTAAACCGGTCTAACGACACGCACAAGACGTCATCAGACCTTCTGGACCAAAACATGGGCAAACCCAAACTAATGTTTTCGTAAAAGTAACGGTCATTTCTGACAATCGCACATTGAATGAGAAATGCGAGTAGTCATACAATGAAAGAGACGAGCAGGACTGTAAATATGATTGAAGTTTTCTAAATATTACGTGAAAGGATTTACTCGATTTTTTTAGCTGATCCGGAAAACTTTGTTCCGCCTACCCTACCCCGACCCTACCCTACCCTAACGGGGTAAAAAGTATCCTATGTCCTGCTCCTGGTTCTAAGCTACCTCTCCACCAATTATCAGCCTAATCGCTTCAGCAGTGCTTGAGTTAAAAATAGTGTAACTAACACGACTTTCTTTTATATGTATATACATAGATATACCATATTGTACTATGTAATTACAAAGTTTCATGACGATGCTTACATTATTAGCATAAAAATCTTTGTTACTAGTTCTTTACCCTGCCCACTTCTTTCCTTACCTACTAACTTTGGTATTATGCCATTTCACAATCCCAACTCTTGTATAATAGACAAGGTTATATCTACTTCTAGTTGTGTGTGATACTAGCACTTCACATAACGTAGCGTAGGCTTATTTGAAGTATTTGGAAAACTTTAACCACGTGTGTGTGAACAATAAAAATCGACATCACATCAATAGGGTACTCGTTGGCGATTTTTCAGAGGCTTAAAATAATATTGCATTGTCATCCGAGTTACATATGTATGCAGAACTTTATATGCAAGCTTTTTGGGTTGAGGATAACTTGATTTTTTTGCAGGATTTGACCCTAACAAACATTGAAAGTTAAATAAAAGTGCTATGACCTGACTGTTCTCTGTAGGGATTTGGCAGAATTATATTTAACCAAAATGATTTATCCATCGACGATAGCCCAAAGGCTATCGTCGATGGCAATTGTTAAGCCAAGATAGCTTTGAAAACACTGGCCTAAAATCTATTAAACCATGAAGATATTTTGCTACCTTCTGTGGTTTAGGGTTACCTAGTTAATTCATCAAGTTGCGGTCTCGTTTGAAATAATAATGCGTTGTTTTAACATAACGATGTTTATTTGGTATTCACGTTAAACCATATAATGTATAATTTACATTTTAATCTGCACATTAGATTTGTTTTCGGTTTTTTTTTCACATTTGGTTAGTCATTTAAATCAAAAACAAAGTATGTATTTTCCCACCCTAAACTACCTTAACAAACAGGTTTTGGTACCGCCATGAACGTCACTAACTTGAATTGTTAATAGCAGTAGGCATTGCAGCTCTAAAATTCGACCATTCGACCTTCCTCTCCAAGTGTCACTTAGTCTAGTCCGAAGTGCGAGCCGTCTGGGGCGACTCTAGGCAGGCTAGGGGGCTTCTCGTCCGCATCCAAGCTGGTCCGCGTCACTGACCCGGACCAGATTAAAATTTACCCCTATTAAAAATGATAGTGGTAAGCTCGCCCCACATTTGTTTAGCGATGTGAGCCGATTTGAATAAGGGCCGAGTAGGCTGCAGGGAATTGTTTTGGGATGTGTTAGGAATGTGCTGGGACCGATTTTGGAATGTGCTATATGGTTTTGGGTTGTAAATTATCAAGCGTTGATAGCTTTCAGCTCCCGCGATTATTTGTAGTAGTGGAAGTTCGCGTCGTGCTCTGCAGACTATACATAATATAATCGTACCCCACCTGTATAAAATTTTCCTGCATGTACAAACTTGAAAATAAAGATGTAAGAACTTTCTGTAAAAGAAAGAGTGTTAACAAAAAATATAACATCCGGGTTGATTGAATTAGAAAAATCATTGCGAAATCAAGAATAATTATATTTCAACACACACCTTTCAAGCAGAAAGCAAAAAATTGTTAAAATGTTCGTAATTTGTATTACGTACTTAAAGCAAAAAAATACGCCAATCTTGCAGTATCTTTGCAACTTGACTAATGATAACCCAAGCAAAAACCTTTTTGGAAATATTTTCCGTTTTGTATATTAGTCTGCGTTTTGTTAATCCTCTGACCACAGTACGTAGGTCATCGGCCTGATAGTACAAACCATAACATCAAAACCAGTTTTTAACTAGGCGTGTGTAAACGCAGTGATTCTCAACGCGGGCATCATTGAAATAATTTGGGGGTCAATATGAATTTAAAATTGTCGATGGATTTGTATAAATGTATAATAATTTAAATAGATTATTTATTTCAACTAGAAAACGACAATAAGACGAACAGTTGTCAGCTTTGGATCAATTATTTGTGGCTCTACCACCAACACCTTAGCAAATGACAATCATAAATATATTACAAGAAAAATAATAGTTAGATTAAATGCAAATAAATAAATAAAGCATATTCTATATGCTTTACTTGCAACACATAACGAAGTAATACATTAAACACATAACTTTTAATGCCGGTTTCATTTATACAGTAAAGTCCCGAATAGGTTATTTCCCAAATAAGAAAACTGACAGTTTGACGAATAAGCTAGTTAAGAGTGGTGAAACTGGCTCATAATATCCATCCATTCCATATTGTGAATTTGTTTGTTCTTCTTTCACGTCCAAAGTAATGAGCTGATTGACATGATTTTTTCGGGGATATGTTTAGGTCTGGGGGGCAATTCACGTAACAAAAACCGATTCTATTTCGATTCAAACACACTCACTGTCCTGTTCAATTCCTATTTTGTATGAGTGAGACAGCGATTGAATTTGAATCGGAATAGAGTCGGTTTTTGTTACGTGAATAGGGGCTGGTCTCCCAGAAAAACATATTATTTCCAAAAAAAAAGTTTATTATTAATAAATTTTAAGCTTTCGCGTTGCATTATTATAAATTAATAATATACCGGGAATCAAGGTATGATCGCGTTAATTCCCGGTATATTATTAATTTATAAAGTTTATTATTATTTCTCCGATCCTCTGGACCACGCGGGCGATGCCGCGGGTAACAGCTAGTGATATAAATGAAGAACCATTGACTCCGCGGCTTTTTCTTTGTATTTGCTAAAGTCGTGAATAAAGACTATAGGTATTTACCGAGACTTAATGATTAGACTTCGACTTTTTATTCAAACACTTCATTAAAAATGTCTTACGGTCATTTTTTTTGTTCCGGAAATACTTCGGTTACTAACTTATTATATAGGTATTCGGGACTTTACGTCATATTCTCACCACTGTGTTTTTCGATGTAGCCTTCGTTTTACTATGTACATTTAAAATAGAGTATTGTACTCTTTTTCGAGTAAGTAAGCTAAAGTACTCTTTATTTTACAAAGCAAAGCATTGGTGGTAGCCGGTAGAACATCTGGTGCTTAACTTGTTATTTATCTTTCTCTAAGTGGTGCATCTTATTTATCAAATTAAAATCAGACGAATTTCATATTAGTTAATTGTTGCTAAATTAGTAACTTCATAATGAGTCTATTTCACAATTTTTTTTACACAAAATCCAACTAAAGACGTCTCTATTATTTTTTAGGGTTCCGTTCTCAAAAGGAAAAACCGAACCATTATAAGATTACTTTGTTGTCCGTCTGTCTGTCTGTCAAGACCCTTTATTTTGGTAATGCGTCGGGTTATCAAGTTGAAATTTTAACAGTAGGTATAGTCTTGTCTGGACGGTCCCATGAAGTTGTGAAAAAGTCAAATTTCTAAGTTTACGTAAAAAAAGATACTGCCGTTTATTCAGCAGAAAACGTATATTCCGACACTGAGGGAGTTAAAACTCATAGGGTACTTCCTGTTCACCGAGACCAATGAAATTTGGCAAGTAACACTGTTAAAGACCACAAGTATAATCTCAACTATACATTTGTAATTAAATCTTAAAAAATAGGGATAGTGCAATTAAATCTTAAAAAATAGAAAAGCTCGGAAAAGACAGCGCGATTCGATTCCTGCATTATTTATAATTACTACGTACGGAACCCTCGGTGGGCGAGTCCAACTCGCACTTGTCCGGTTTTCGCATCCCCGTGTAACAGCTCACATTTCGCACAGAGAAACACATGCACATTGTTACTTAAATCAACAAAACAATCATAATGTATGAGAGTAAAACAAAAAAAATATATATAATGCTCATCGAAATAATATTACTACGTATAGAAATGACAGCGCCTTCAAATTTTGGCGCCGTGTTCGGCCGTGCGGGGCGGGCCCCTCCCTGGCCCCGCCCCCAACCGAGTCATAGAATATGACATTACTACGCAGGGGCGACACTTTGTTTATATTCTGCCTATTGGACATCCAACTGATTATTTTATTTTATTACAATATTTTATTTTACATAATAGATAAATTTAATAGAAAATAGGTATAATATTAGCTTTATAGGTAGGAAGCTACATTACATTTTTGTTCTTAACTTAATATTAGTCAAAAATAAACTGAGATTAAATCAAAACTTTATAATGAAGCTATTTATATATTGAAGTATTTTGTAATATATGCAAATACTAGGAGACGGTCGCCTGCCAGACAAGACAACTCCTCTTGTTGAATGGTAACGTATCTTTACTCCGAAACTTGTTTGCCCGAATTTCATTTGTTCGAAAATGGTTGGTCGAAATTTAAAATGCTGTTTCGTTTTCCATCTTTTTGTTTTCTAGAAACTATTTTTTTTACTTAGTAACTTTATCCACATTTACGTATTTTTTACCTACTATATAAAAATATTTTGGAAATATAGTTTAAAAAATCAATTTTAAATTACATATTATTTTAAAAAAAGAATTATGAAAATCGGTCCAAAATTGAAGGAGTAATCGGCGGACCTCCAAAAAAAAAAAAACAATGAAACATAGAACCTCCTCCTTTTTTGAAGTCGGTTAAAAAAAAAGCAAAAAATTTTTCAGAAATAAGTACCTAAATTATATTATAAAATTGACCTACGCTTAGTACCTACGTATCCCATCTGTACGATTACTTTTTGATAATCTATGATTTTCACATAGAAATGGCGGATGCAATTATGATGCAATAGAAAATAATGAAAAAAAAATTGTTTTGGTTGGTTTTACTTAATTTTTTGTATACTTACCGATGATAAGTCATGCCGCTATCTTGCTTCCTTACTGTTGAACGGTTTTTACAAGTTTTTATTGAACATGACGGCATTTTACAATTTTTTTTTTGACATAAATCCGAGGACCAATCACGATGAGCGTCGGCAAGTTTCTAAACGAGTTGATGTCTATTGGCCTCAACGTATGGGGACAAAAATTTTGTTCGCGGTGTCCGTTCTATACGTAGTAATATTATTTCGATGATAATGCTAGTTAATGAGACTTTTATACACATTGTAGATACTCTGGTTTTTGGAATGACGCAATAACCCCGGTTTTGTGAACTTTTGTGGATAAGAAGCAACATAAGAACATAATCCGAGGAACCAGTTTGAAAGTGACTTTGTTTTTTTTTCTATCCTTAGAAGATTTACATGTCATTTTCTATACCTTCTTATAGTATTTACGTGACATTTTATTTGGTTATGTCTATTTTTTAATTTTTTAATAAAATTATTTTTCTTTAGTATAATTTGTTATATTTTTTGTATAAATACATAAATAAAATTATTCTAGAAGAATTACACAACGCCGCCATATAGAAACAAAGCTTGTTTAAACTAATTTTGTTATTACGCAGACATGTTCATGCGTACAAATGCTAATCTTGTGTTTTGACACAATTGAAACATTTTTTTTGAGATCGTAGCCAAATAGCATTGGTCACGGTCATATATTGTTCCTACGGTAGTAAGATCTCCAGAGCCCTACTTTTTATAGGGTCGGCATTCGGCAACGCTTGAGTGATGCCCCCGGTATTATGCGACTGCTTACCATCAGGCGGTCCGTATCCGTATGCTTGTTTAAGATAATTAAGATGAATAATAAATATTTATTTATGAGAGTTGTTTAAGTGAAGTAAAACATAGTTTCAAACATTGACAAGTCAAATTTTATGTATTTAATTTTTTTTAAGATCAACAACAGTCTAAGTCTGCAGTAGGTTTTACAACACTTTTATATACTTAGCATGGATAGTAGTTTTAAATCCGATGTCATCAGGGACAGGTAAGTATATCAGTGTTAAAACTGGGTCATTGCAATGATCAACATTGGGTTTTTTAACTATCACGTATGAATCATCCTTTCCCACTGCCAATGTCATTAACCAATGGACAATATTTTGAAATTTATGGGCGATGGTGATCATTTACCATCAGGTGAATTTGTATACTCGTTTGACAATGTTGAGCCAACAAAAAGGTTGCTCTTCAATAAAAAAAATGACAGCGGTTTCGCTATTATTAAATAAAAGTGTCTTCAAAATCCGGGATGATTATAATCTACAGACAGGTTTACACTGTTGTTATTATAGTTTTGACCTTATTCGTAACTTTGTTTAAGAAAACTAGCTTAAATATTAAATTAGGAAGTGGGATGTTAAACCATTTCTTTGTTATTTAATATAATATACGTACTCATAAATTTTTTGCTGACAAATAGACTTGTTACTTTAAAGATAAATTTAGTACATCCCAATAAAGTCCCCGATGTACGTAATTATTTAACACCGTTGAATGTAGATTATTAAGATAATTGTAATTAACATAATAATGAAACAGTAATAACGATATTTAGATTAACAAAACAATGGATTTCTTAAATTAATCGTTTTATTAGAATATTTTTCTCATCACAGTCGCATCACAATTGATTTATATCAAACACAGGTCACTAAATTGAATATAGATTACCAACCGCCGCCGTAACCGCCCCAACCTTTGCCTCCCCATCCACCGTGTCCGTAACCGCCACCGTAGCCGCCACCATATCCGCCATAACTTCTGCCGCCCCATCCTCCGTAACCATGTCCGTAACCGCCATGTCCGTAACCACCATGGCCGTAACCGTGGCCATAACCGCCATGGCCGTAGCCACCACCCCAACCACCGAGGCCGCCATATACTACAGCACCACCATGATGACCGTGGCCGCCATAACCCCAACCACCGCCGGGAGCGGCTACAGCAAAGGCCAACGCCAAACCGAGGATGCACAAACTCAGGATCTGTAAAATATATATATTTTTAGTTTAAGAGATGGAAAGACATCCCTAATAGTGTGTAAAGTGTATCCCTAATAACAAAAGTATTTTTTAAGAAAAAATATGTTTGTGGTAAAAAAAAATGCATTTAATTTTTATTACTGGTCAATATTAACATCCCTACTCACTTTTAATTCATGTGACATTGAATTTTTAATTATAATGTGGTTCATTAATTAAATGACTTATACATGTTCATTAATTTATTTAACTATATCACTTGGGAACTAAGATTTTTTTTAAATACGTCATAAAGAATAAGTTACTGCACATCAAAACAACAAAATTTTAAATAATTTGTGCATAATTAGCGTGCAAGACATTTTTTGGTGATTACGACTACCGGACTATTATTGTATCATTATAGTTTATTTTTTTAATAAAAAATATTATTTTTTGTGAATATTTTTTTTTAAATTATTTTTTTGTGCTATACTTACAGTCTTCATTGTATCAGGTACTGCACTACAGTATGTATGTTGAGTAGCGATGGAGACCTATTTATACGTCGAGACCAACCCACCTCCAAGCCTGAGAACCTGAGACCAGCCTTTATGTTAATGTTCTGTTTATGAATTAATACATAAATTTGGAAAACAGTTTATTATGTTAATATGCAAAAATGTGTATCACGGAAATACAACATACTCGTATTTTCAATTTTGAAAAATTAATTAAAGGTGTTAGCAAAAAAATCAAAGCGTGTTAGTGGTTAAGGTGTAATAAACTTTCTGTTTTGTGTTTCAATGCGTTAACTAATTTCTTAATTCAGTAGGATTTGAAAGATATAAAGGGTTTGGCAAAAATACTGATTTTGACAATTATTTTAGTACAAACTTGCCATCTTATCTGGTGGTAGGAAAAAAGTGACGTTTGATTTTATTTGATGTGCGATTGCTGTTTTGGGCAAAGAGAGATACATTTTGTAATTATCGAGATTTTCATTACTTACCTATACTCGTATACTGTTGAAAATTCTGTTGTACTAACATTTCTATATCTATATTAGAATTAAACACAATAGGGCTAGGAATAATGGAATACTTTCAGTAGATATAAATAATATCGAAGAATTTGGAAATTAGAATTTTTGTAATAAACACTTGAACAAATTCTGCCCTTGGCTTTAATGGACTGCACAGATAACGTTGAAAAGTCCAAAGTGTTGGTGTATTCATTCGCTAGAAACATCGTTTTTTATGAAATTGTATGGACATACTTTTCTTCGTTTTAGAAATCCAATGATCTTGACCTATGAGACATAGTGAATCAACTCTTTAGTCACCGGGTCAGAGTCAGATAGTTACATTTTCGTTCAGTTCTGACCAAACGACTATCATTTTTGACAAAGCCTGTCGGTGCACATTGTTTATTATTTTTGTTTTAAAAGAAGACAAACGAGGTAACCCGTAATCTACTGAACTTATCCTTGACCTCAGAAGAGTTTAGGATGGAACCTCCCCGTTATAAATGTTAAAGACGTATGAAAGTGCCTGTGAAGGCTAAATCTATAAATTTTTATTTTTATTGGTTCAAGAAAATTGTGTGAAAATAGAATAGAAATAAATGAAACCTCATCCAATATATCGGCGGAAGGTCTTTCTTATTCCATTTCTCCTTATTCCTATCGTCTTCACTGGTGTTGCAGATGATGTTCATCGTTTTGCTCTTTTTCATCCATAAAGTGAAGGCGGACAAAACGACGACACTCGTTTTGTCGACGACAGGAGCACGTAGAGCTTATTTTGGCTTTTATGATATAGAACTAGAATGGTACAAAGTTCGATATGTAAAGGTCGACCTTCTCTTGACTGTACAATTAAGCGTGCACAAGACACAATTCAAACATAGCAATAAGGTTTGCCATGGTTTGCCCATGCGTCGATCCATGATCGTATATTAAGTGTGAAACGAATAAAATGTATGCCGAGAAGCCGGAAACTACAAAACGACATAATCATCGTATCGAATTGACGAAGGGCCTAAGTGTCAAAATAAGTGAAGCAATATCTTGCACTGGTTTTAAAATTATTCCTCGCATAAAGTTAATAGACGGTTGGTTATCGTAAAATGGGATGATTCCTAGTTATTGTTATGAGTTTTCCTAGGTCATTTTTAATGAGAATCTACACACCACGACTTCCCGTAAGGTGAGAAATTACCATATTTTCAACAATAGGTTACTAGCAAACAGACAACAAACCAAAAATTACTTATCAACACTTCCTATCTACCTAGATAGTAATATCATAGTCATTTGTAGATTGAAGCACCATAAAGTTTTTGTAAGTTATATAAGTAATACTGTTAGTTTTATAGATAAATTCTACATTTTGTATTACTTCTTATTAGTTATACATACAATGTGCCACTGATGGGCTAATGCCTGGTTAGGGAGGTGCGGAAAATGAAAGGGGAGGTTTTTGCCCAGCAGTGATACATTTTAAATTGTAGTGATACGGTTATCAATGTTTATAATAGACAAACGGCTGACTTCATGGGTTACTAATAAGTTTCAGTCAGGGTATATTATCTAAGATAAGTTATCTAGAAACAGATGGCTCTTACTTTTATTTAGTTTATTAATAAGTTTGTTACTTTTCCTGTGTATCACATGGGTGTCATTTTGTAAAAGAAAAAGTGACAAAGTAATTTACATTTTGTTAATATCACTGTGTCATTGGTCGAACGTATCAACGGTGCCCTCTGTTATTCAAAAACTGGCTTACGTATTTAATTTTTATTTCAATAAATATATGTAATAAATCATCGATGTTATCTCCACAGATCATCAATTTTACTGTAAAACATCAAGGATCACAACAGACAGTGACGTGCAATAAAATGTATACAAAATTATTATTTTTACTATATCGACAGTGTACAAAAGTGTATTACGTTTAATGGCAGACTACTGTACAGTAGATCTACATGTCTTTTGGCAGAGGACTGTAGTCAAAAGGAATAAAAGATTGATATGATTAAAATACATTGTGGTTTTGTGGTGAGCTGGGAGATTACTCACGATCAAGGTAAGCGAGTGCCATTTTTGGAGATATAAACAATAGATATTCTGTATTATATGTAATGTTAATTCATATTTACGCCCATTTATGACGCCATTATTGTTAACGATAATTTTCTCTTGTTTTGTAAAGATGTCTCAGTACTCATCCTACCATTAATTTTAAACGTGAAAGCAGTGATATGAAGCTCATTGCGTGAAAGATTGTATAGATGGATGTGTGGATGTTTTTTTCTCTTTTGCAGGATTTGATGGATAACCTTGGAATTTGATACACGGTTAGCCTATAAACCGGTTTAAAATATAGTTATCCCGGAAATCACATGAGTAAGGGAAACAATGAGATTGGGCAGTTGAAAACCGAGGGCGTCGCTAGCATGGGCGTAACCAGTTGCAGGTATTCCAGAAGACTAGCTGACTTCGCCCCAAATAGAACCTTACAAAATCCTCTAGAGTGTAGTGCATTTACAGCAAAATATACACATACGTGACGTATTAATCCACATAACTTGATGAAAAAGTTAGTTTGTTTGACTTTCGTACTTGAAAACGTGTTTTGAAATGTTGTAAATGTAATTTTGTGTCCGAAATGGTGGTAGTATATAACGTAGTATATTCTCTTTATACATATATACAAATTGTAAATGACAAGAAAAAGTGCCTGTGAAGGTCTAATTTCTGAAATAAACGATTTCATTTCATTTCATTTCATTGTATTCAGATCCGGGTTATTCCCTGGATGTTATTACATAAGATATACAGAAATCATTTCGGCAATAGGAGCAATGGGACTACTACTATGTAATTAAAGGATTTATTTCAAATAATCCGTATTACAGAGTAGTTTAGAATAAGAATATCAACGATGAAAGTTTGAGACATGCTCGAAGTACTCAGAATGGAAGATTAAAAATAAAACCACTATTACATTATTTAATCAAAAAGAGGAAAACTAATCAATCGTGATATATCACGATTGATTAGTTTTTTTTAATTTGTCTGTTGTTTGTGTTTTGGTAACACAAACAACAGACAAATTAAAAAACGTTTATTTTAAAACAAAATTGAAAGACTTAAAAATATATTCGACCTATGTCACTTTGGGTGACTTTGGTAATTGAACCAGGATGTGAATAGTGCATTGGTTGCATTGACCAGTTTATTTGAGAATCAGTATTCAATGTCAGCCCTTCTCCATACGTGTAAGCATTTGCCAACCATAATGGGATGTGACCACAAATTATCATCATGATATTTAACTTTTAAACTTTCGCGTTGAATTATTAAAAATTAATTTCGCCTGTGACCACGGCCGGTGCAACCTGGTCGAAACGTCAGACAATAACAAGGTATGATCGCATTAATTCCCGTTTTGAACTCTTATAGTTTCGGCATGTCCGTCTGTCTGTCCTAGACGCTTAATGCTAGACAGCTGTAATTTGGTATGTACATACACATATTAGTAATGCAAAAAAAGTGCTGGAACAATATTTTGAAAAATATTTTTTTGGGGTGTATGTATGTACTACATGTAAAGTAGAAATAAAAAAATTTCGCGCCCACCCCATGTTGTGGGGTATCGTTAGATAGGTATCATCAAAACATTGAGGATGTAGAAAGATCATTTTTCGATACAATGATCCGTTTCGGAATTATTTACATTTATTGTGTCAATTTTCGTTTTGCACGGTGGTCCCCACCCACCCCTCTATCTCCGATAGTCTGTTGTGTAGAAATTTGGAAATTTGAATAAAATCATGGTAGTCCATATGCTGAACCTTCAATGAAAACTATGACGGTTAAAGTAGGCTCTACTAGTTACGTAATAGCCGACGAACTCATGAAATAAAATTTCTTTGATGAAAACTTACAAATGTCACAGAATATGATATTGGACTCAACTGAAAGCAAGCAAAGCACATCAAATTCGGAACCCTACACTGTGCGTGGCCCAACATGCACTTAACCGGTTTTTTTATTAATATTATCGTGATAATATAACCCACTACCTGATGCATGTCTTTCATCTAATTAACCTATTGCAGAAAAACACTTCCAAATGTATGAAACCGACTTTTATCTGTCGCGAGGCGACGACAGAACCAACACATCACACCTCAACTTGTTTATTATAACTCTAGCAGAATTATCTATTCTGTGGCATAAGTTCAATGGATTTCGTTGGTTTGGTATATCTGTAAATTGGAAAACAATGTCAATATCTCTCATTATTGTATGGTATCGGTGTATTGTTTATTTACGAAATTTCGTCCGAATTTCGTAAACGATGAATTGGAGACATCCTGTTTCTCCACTACGAAATTCTTTTGAAATACCGGTTTCCGTGTATAAACTATTGTTTATATGTTTTGTTTACCAATGAAATTAATGCTGAATATATTAAGATTAATATGATTTGTTTTGCTACCTACTATTTAAGAAAAAAAAAATTTGACCTTAAGACGAAAAACTTATTTTCGACGATTACTTAATTTTTTAATGCAAATGTAAAGCAAAGGTGGCAAAAGTCAGTAAAATTTCTCTTAAATATCAGTATTCTTGAATCTGGATAGATAGGTACACGGATATATAATTTTTATTATTTTAAGGATGCTTTAAGTAATATTTACTTACTAACTTATCACACTTAATAAAATACATTTGTTTATCACGTGTATATAAGGGTTGCTATACACATGAGAAAACCGTGTCTATATAAAATGACGACCTGCTTATGTGTATAGCAACCCTTATTATACCTGCTTTGCTTAACAGAGTGAATGAATAAGTACTCACGTATGTATTATTTGATCTACGTCTATGTGTATTTACTGATATTTCCACATTTTTATGACTAATTGATTCATTAAGATCTTTATGTATTTTAACGGAAAATCCTTTTGGTTATGCCATAATATTTACTGGGTATTTACGATACAAAAGTTTAGTACATAGATTCTAAATCTTAGAGCATTAAATTCAGATTACAATGTCAAAAAAGTAAAATAGATTTTTTAAAATCTAAGTTCAGAAAACATGTTCAACAATAAAATTATTTTTTATTCCATTTCTCCCAATTCCCTTCTTTGTATTACTAATGATACTGATTTTGGTGTTTGTTTGCTGATGTTAATAAGTGGCAGTAATCACTTTCCACCAGGTTCCCCGCTTGCTTGTACGCTTTCCTAATGACATAAAAGACAAATAGCATGAAGTCTACATTACAACACTGATAATTTAAAAAAATACTTATCACAATAAAATAACTCGGACTCGATGGATAGAAAAAACAAAATTAATTATTGTTAATATTTTATTGAGAAAAAAATTACACAAAACATCACAGTTCTACGATTAGATCTTTTAAAGCACAAATTAACATAATAACACTGATTTCATTAAAGTCATTTTTTGTTGCACTAACCCCAATATCTTCGTCTATATCCGCCAAAACCGCCTCCGAATCCACCATAACGATAACCGCCAAAACCGCCTCCGTAACCGCCTCCGTAACCGCCTCCGTAACCGCCCCCGTAACCGCCTCCGTAACCACCACCGAATCCTCTGCCATATCCTCCACCGAACCCTCTGCCATATCCGCCACCAAATCCGCCGAACTTCGCGAATCCTATGATAGCACCACCGCCATAACCGCCACCATATCCACCCCAAGCGGATTCCTGTGGCTCCAGCGTCTCCTCAGCAACAATTGCAACTGGTTTCACATCTTCTACTGGTACTGCTTTTACTTCCGCCTCTGCAGGATATGCCGTGCAGAACGCCAAACTCACGCACACAAAGATGCTGACTTGTACAATCTGTAAAGATATGTATTTATTAGAAATATTGAAGCTGATTACAAACTCATTAAATTATCTTTCAATAATCAATACAAAATGTGTATAAGTCTTCAAGTACTATTAATGGGAAAAGCTGATGACAAATGATAATCAAACAAGACGTGTTCAAATAAAGTAGCCTCAGAATTTTAATATTCCAAAAACATTTGTAAGGATCTAACTTACGGTGTTCATTGTGATGAATCCTGCGCACTAATGTATGGTGTACTGAGCTTTAGCGACCTATTTATATGTTTTAGCAACGGATCCTCAGCCCATGAGTAATCGCAGGTAAATAACCGTAGAGACGTTCTTAGGTGTCCATGTTGTTATTAATAAAATCGCCAATAGAATAGTCGAACTTGGGACCCAATCAATTACTGATCATTAAAATTATATTTCACTATGGTAAACGCGAATCTGTAAAATGTTATTTTGTCAACGGATATAATCATCATTGTGAAAAGTCACTGTTCCGTCTTGTTAACGGGAAGTAATTATAATTGTCTCTTCCTCAATGCTTTCATTGGACCTTTCTGTTTATTAAAATATTAAGGTCGCTTATGATGACTTTACAGTTATAGATCAACAGGGTCATTGATCGTCCTATCAAATTAACACCTGCATGTGGTCAAGAAATACCCAGGCATGTTGTTTTGAAGAAATTTCTTGCACAGTATTTTTCCAAAGTAACTGCTAATGTCATGCTAATTTATATGAATGATAATAAAAAATAAAATATAATTAAAATATCTAAAAAAGAAAATAGACTAACTTATAATTTGTTTGTGTCTAGATGTTAAAAAAGGTAAACAAAAACAATCAGGTTCGTCTTTCAAAATTAATTTAGCGTAGCGTGTGTTCATGTTTTATCTGCTATTTCGAAGGAATATGCACAGAGATCTCATCTTTTGGAAGAATTAGAATAAGTACAAGAGAAATATTTTGTCACTGTCATTCTTAAGGAGAATTAATTGAAGTGCGAAAGTGACAAAACAGTGAAGAACTACGAATCTACTAAAACAGGAAAAAACTTTGAACTGAATATTAGTCCATCTATTTATGTAATAACTAGTACCTATAAAACCAATCAATACATTTATGTCATGTTAATGTAATAACCGAGATATTGATATGCAAAGACGTATCAAGGTAAACGGGTGTCATAGTTTTTATTCCACAAAAACAAGTTTTTAGCAAGATTTGTTTGAGTATTTTATTTTAGAACAGCATGGGCTGGTCTTCGTAACTCGAAGTTAGTGTATCTATTGCGGAGGGTGTGTCAGTACAACATGGTTTCCCACATAGGCATAGCCAGGATTTTGTCAAGAAGGGGCGGAACCCGGTCACATCCTGATCAAGACCCTAATAGTATTTTATTTTATAAAATAGTACAACATTTACTGTAAGGGGGACGGGGGAGGAGGTTCTTCATCGGCAGCACGTCCTCAGCCTGCCTCAAAGTGTACGTAAAACTCTTATTCGAGCTAAATCTGTAAGCCAGGAGATTTGGAAAAGTTTAAGTTCCAATAAAGACTTATAAGTGGGTCACTGTGATAACACTACCACACCAACTCTTTGAGAAAGTTGCGTATACCCTTGACTTTGCACTTCAAATCAGATCTCTAACATTATGTCAAGAACATCAATCCGGCCGTGTGAATCATACGTTTACGTTGCATCATTTTAAGCAATACTATTATGTAATATCACAGAAATAAATTATTATACTTACAGTGGTGTTATTATATGTTAGTGAGTACTAATATCTTATTAATGAGATAGAATTTTCCCCACTTCTTGAATGCGTGAAAATCGTTCGTTTATTCATTGATCTATATGTAGATGACTTCATTTCACCACCGACCAACTGAGTAGTTTTGCAGTAAGATTATTAAATAGGGTTTTGGGATGGTTAGTTAAGATTTTGGCAAGAATTAAACAGGTACTGAAATCTTTTTCGTAATACAATAATACGAAAATAATGGTTTATAGAGTAGCTATTTATTTATAAAGATAATAATATTTTGTAAAATACGTGTCTAAGTGCCCACGAGGGCGGGCCTACAGAATAAAATATTTTTGACTTTGACTTTAATAATAATAAGTACTTTGTAATATTTTCGTCTTATGAATATGTCAAATATTATCTGTTATCTGTGTCTTTTGATTCAAATCGAGTAACGTACATGCAATTAAACATGCAAAAGGACTATCCGGGTCTACCCTTTTGGTTATGAAATTAAGGTATCTTATTCATAATTGGATAATATTATTACGTAGGTACATTTAAAAAAAACAATTGGTGATTTATAAAAAAAATATATTTATGTTCAACGTGAAGTTGGTAATCCATGAAAATAATGTTTCAACGCCCATGCCGCAACTTGAGTAAAAAAATATACAATAGATACATCGAAGCTCTAACAAACAGTAGTAAATCGTTAATTGATTCTGTGGTTGATGTAACTTTTTATCAATAGCCGATCTTATTCAATAGCAAGCTTCATAAAAAATCTCATGCTTTGGTTCCTTATACGGACTTCGATCCTTTTCGAACTACTGTCACAAGTATTTGGACTCTTTAACCAATAGTTAGGCCTCTTGTCAATCTACGATTAATTTTCGTGGTAAATTTTTTTTTGTCCTATTAGTAGGACCTCGAGAGAGAACTGTTCCTTGTTTGTGGTCTAGTTATTCACCGTGTGTTGGCACGGTCTTCAGTGTTGTATGGATCATTAAGTTAATACGTGTGTGGACAAGAGGCGTTATGGTATAAAGGAGAGACTGACTTACTAAGGTATCACAGCAGTAACTAATGAACAGGTTCCTTATATGAGAACTAAGGGACAGCTACCGCTCTATAAAAATTCATTCTTCAATCTGTAGCACAAAGGGACAGCTACCGCTCTATATAAAATTCATTCGTCAATCTGTAGCACTAAGGGACAGTACCGCTCTATAAAAATTCATTCTTCAATCTGTAGCACAAAGGGACAGCTACCGCTCTATATAAAAAATCATTCTTCAATCTGTAGCACTAAGGGACAGTATCGCTCTATAAAAATTCATTCTTCAATCTGTAGCACAAAGGGACAGCTACCGCTCTATATAAAAATTCATTCTTCAATCTCTCTTTTGCAGATAAATGGCGGACCTCGCCAATTCCAATGAATTAGGAAATTGTATAACCTTAGGAGGGTGAAAAAGTAAGTAGGTAATAAGGGTTGAGATTTTTTAGGTTTCCACTAGAATAGGAAGTTCCTATGAATTACTGGCTTACTGCGGTATACTTAAGATTTTTCTTTGTGCGACGTAATTAAACTATGTATATTCCTAACTAGATGACCCGGCGAACTTCGTATCGCCTAAAGAACCTTCATGCTGAATTTCATTCGAATAACTTCAAAACGGCAAAGTTTCATACTAACTTTGCACCCCCGTTTAACCCCCTAAGGGATAATTTTTGAGAAAAATATTTTACTCGTGTTTCATGCCTTTCAATAAAGAACCTTAATGCTGAATTTCATTTAAATAACTTCAAAAATGGCAAAGTTTCAAACGAAATTTGCGCCTCCGTTAGACCCCCTAAGGGATGATTTTTGAGAAAAATATTTTACTCGTGTTTCATGCCTTTCAATAAAGAACCTTAATGCTGTATTTCATTTGAATAACTACAAAAACGGCAAAGTTTCATACTAATTTTGCACCCCCGTTTAACCCCCTAAGGGATGATTTTTGAGAAAAATATTTTACTCGTGTTTCATGCCTTTTAATAAAGAACCTTAATGCTGATTTTCATTTGAATAACTTTAAAAACGGCAAAGTTTCATACTAACTT
This sequence comes from Endotricha flammealis, assembly GCA_905163395.2. NCBI lineage: Eukaryota > Metazoa > Arthropoda > Insecta > Lepidoptera > Pyralidae > Endotricha > Endotricha flammealis. Next base: position 8,061,413 of record LR990870.1, on the reverse strand, counting down.
TGCGCCCCTGTTTAACCCCATAGGGGATGTTTTTTGAGAAAAATATTTTACTCGTGTTTCATGTCTTTCAATAAAGAACCTTCATGCTGAATTTCATTCGAATAACTTAAAAAACGGCAAAGTTTCATACTAACTTTGCACCCCCGTTTTACCCCCTTAGGGGATGAATTTCCAAAAATTCTTTCTTAGTGAGCACCTACGCCCCAAAAGGAACCCCCATGCAAAATTTGAGACTTCTGGCACTTGTAGTTTTGGAGATTTCGTGATGAATCAGTCAGTGATTTTCTCTTTTATAGGACAACCTGTATATATAGATTTAATTAAAAGTAATAGACATCCTATTGAACCCCTCTAAATTAAATTTAAAAAACGATGTTACAGTTTGTGTCTCGTGACTCGCGACTGGCCTTGTTTGGTTGCAACTGAAAATCAGTGTTTTGCTCAGTACGAGCAATTAGTATACATTGAGGTGCGACCATTTCGTTGCTGCGGATGTGCCAGGATTGTTTGTATTTAAGTTGTTGTTGTGTTATTGTAAGTTAGTAATAAGTGTTAATTGTGTTATGTAAATAGTATTGTCCGTGGCAAACGAATAAATGTTTTATCTATCTATCTACCTATTGCAATAAATTACTTAAAGTTACGTGTTAATTGTAACAATTTGGCCTTCGCCTTTCCCTTGCTAATTTATACGTGAATATTTCCAAAATTGTATTTTTTTAAATTAAGATGTTTTTTTTGCGTCTTATTTTAAATTAATAAAAAACAACTCTAAACTACTGACATTATGAACTGTATGTTAAGTGCCTGATTCAGGTTTTTTTTAAAGGTTCGTTTACATTAAGTTGGACGTATTCGACTGTAACCGTTTTCGGTCACCGACTTAACTAATTTTAGTGGATCAGATGCAGTGATGTCAACTACTCATATTGACCGAATCTGACGAATGTTTTAACGAGATTCCTTAACGTTTTAATCAGGCCAGCGAATCCGCGCATCTTCGTTTGCTTGGAAAAAGGTTTTTTTTTTTTTTTTGACGATGTTGTGCAAGCTAGTGAAGCGCTAACGGGATACGCTTCACCAGCAACATTGGTTTTACGTGGGCGAGGTGTCAACCCGCCGCACAACCCCCGAAATGCTGGAGGACCACACCCGTCGTTGGTCAGCGAGTCCATCGGACTTAGCCGGTTAGTGTAGCTAGGCTGTACTACCGACCATTCCCCTATCCGCCACCTTGGGGAGAAGAAAGGGGGTTACCTTTCCTGTGGGAAAATCAAAATCTGTTGCGTAGTTACAAAGATCTAACCATACATAGGGACATACAGACAGACAGGGGGACTTAATTTTATACTAAGTAAAGATGTTAACGAAGAAGGAAATAAAGCCTATATTGAGTTTAGTATTTGGTCACCGACTTAATGTACAGCCGCCATAACATTATGTGAGCCACTCCTGTAGAGTCAAATTAACTATTATATTCAACGGAATTGAGATTATAACTTATAATCAACCATTGTTGTATGTATCTATGTAATTATATTTCGGCTTTATGGAAATCACGACTATTGTTTTTTTTAGGTTTCATCCTAATTATCCGTTTTTATTTTAAAAAAATAATTAAAGTTGTTTAATGTTTATTTATGTTGTAGAACTTCAATCTAGAGAGAGAACAGTTTATGCATAAGGTTTTCTTATACTTTTTTTGATGGCATAAGGCATTGTCTTAATAGGAAGCGAATGCGCGATGATCGCGGATTCGCGTCCTATTAGGGGCAGCAAGCAAGCAAGCTGTCACTCCAAAGGAAAATGGTCACCGCCGCCTATGAAAACCAGTAACATCAGAGTTCCACCAATGCGTTGATGGGAGAAAAGGAATAGGTGATTTAGACAGATTCTGTGTCGTGCTGAGCTGGCCCATTCCATAAATGCTCCACTCCACTTTTATAGATAGTACTTATCCCACTAATATCAGTGTATCAGTAATGAGGACCACGACGCGAGGAGGAGGAGGATATGTAGCTAGCCGATACCTTGGATTAACACATAGGGTACTTTTTATCCCGAAAAATACGCGATTCTCGTGGGATTTGGTCAAAAGTTTGATAGTCTTTCTAAAGTAGATGGCGCTGCTTCCCCATTCTTTGCTTCGCTTGTCCTCAATGCTGAGGGTCGTGGCCTCTCCGAATCACTCTCTCGTGGACTATCTTACGCCAGCTTGCTCTGTCTTCGGCAGCGTGGATGGCATGGCGCTGCTATGCATAAAATTTAAAAAGGTTCACAGGAAAGCTGGATATACACAAACGAAGTTGCGCGGGTTTCGCTTGTATACTAAATTGTGATCATGAGGACCGTGTTTGTGTCAGCGAACGAGGGATAAGTAGTTATAGGGATACAAGGTATGATATCCCATAATAAACTTTTGCATAAGGAAAAAGATCGAAAAATTTTTTTGTCTCATTGCAAAAACGTCGTAGACTATTGAAGTACTCGAGATGTACAAGTTATGTAGTTACAGGAAAATTATTTACACAGGAGAAATGCTTTATAAAGTTCAAGGCAGATTTTTACCATTTAGGTTGTCTCGGTAAATCCCAAGAATAATTATAATAATTTAGTGAAATCAATTGTTGTGTAAGGAAGATTGTACTTGAAATGTACTATGCTTACTATTACTTACTTTCGAGGAGCCGGTAACGTTATTGCACGGGTCAAAACTGAATAAAGAGTTAACGGACGTTTGTCATTTGTCTCGGGTCGCTGGTCTTGCGACAACATGATTTAACGTAGATTAAACTGTCTAGACACGTAAGTAATGTACAATCTCTGTGCTCTAGAAATTTGGCTAGGGTAAGGCTTCTTTTGAATGGAGAAAATAGCCAGATCTGCTGCGGTTTTTGTAACGACACTGGTGTCAATTGCCCGGGAAATTGCGGGAGCGTAAGGCCATTTTTTTATTTTTTTTTATTTTATACAACACAGGTGGCAAACAAGCATACGGTCGACCTGATGGTAAGCCGTCACCGTAGCCTATAGACGTTTGCAATACCGGGGGTATCACTCGCGCGTTGCCAACCCTCCCAATCCCCCCAAGTGGAGCTCTGGAGACCTTACTCACCGTAGGAACACAACATGGCCGAGACCAATGCTATTTGGCTACGATCTTCTGTAAGGTGGAGGTCCTTCCCCAGACGGGCTGCTCCGATTTGAGCGGATTATCCGCTGTGCCCTACCTCTCTTATGGCCCATAGCTAAATGGCCTTTTTTTAAATCGAAAAGTCATTATTTGTTCGATCATTAGTTTTGTACAAGTTTTGTATGAAATGTATGACTTGGTAGGTAAGTGACGTTAGCCATTTGGCTACTGACATTTGAGAATAGTTTCGGGAAATGTGTGCTTTCTCCAAAGTAAAGTGATATTAAAAAAAAAAAAAACATTTTCCCTTTATTTGAAGAGTGTTAGAAATGACTTTATATTTTCATGCCAAGCTAAAGTAAAATTGGCTTATCTAAGTACTTATTGCATACACGTGCAAAGAATTAGCGTCACATGCGTTACGCCTTAAAGCGCAACGTGAAAATGTCGCTACATTGGTTATAGAACGATCAATATTGGATGATCTTTTGCAAAAACTAATCAATCCAAAATACAACTATTTTCAAGTTTTATATATAAGTACCATGATATTCAAAAAGAGTTACTTATTTACTATTTTCTGATTAAAATCACTTTTTTAAGACAAAAAAGTGTTCTCAAAAATGTGGTTCATATAGACCTGATACTGACTGGGACGTCAGAATAATAAAAATGTCCCATTCAATAATATTATACTTATAGAATGGGATATTATTATTAAAGGGACTAGCTGTTACCCGCGGCTTCGCCCGCGTGGTCAAGGGAAAATGTCAATAATTTCTCCCGTGGGAATCTCTTTATCCCGTGAAAAAAAGGAACCTATGTCACTCTCCAAACTTTAAACTATACTTTAATAAAAAATTTAAATCAATCCGTTCATTACTTTCGACGTGAAGGACAAACAAACAAACAAAGTGTGTTTAACATACTTTCACATTTTTAATATTAGTATGGATATTTCTTAAACAACATCGTATAGTGTGCGACAAATTCTTTAAGCTCCACTCCATCCATCTCCGCTTCTGTGGTGTGGATGACGGGCCTTAGACTGATGCATGATGATGATGACGATGAATCGAACAAAGGTCGCTGCAGATACTTCGAACGGAATGTGAAAGGAACGGGGACGTGATTGTCTCGTTCAAAACCTAGCTTAAAATGGTCTCAGATCGTTTTTGCAAAAGAAATGTAATATCCAGAGATCTGGATGTGATTTGCAAAAACGATAAAAGATTTTATCTGTGCTACTCGGTCAATACTCGATTTCATAATCTGTGATTGAAATGGTTGACAACAAAAAGTGTATCACATCACTACGTTTTAGTTGACAATGTCATTTCGATAGCAAATGTACACAAAGTTAATAATAATGTAAACACGCATTAATTTATTACAAAATCGTTGTAACAACAAGACAATATGCTCTGCAACCATGCATATAAATAAATTGAAAATGATAACGGAAATAAAAATCATGAAATGTGTTTTGGTCGGCGACGTGAGTACCTTGAATTGATTTCAATCTACTTTCGATCCAATAAAAACTTGTGTTAAACATTATTGGCAAGAACATATTTTACAAAGTAGTAAAAGTCTCATCTTACGTGAATTGAGTTGAATTAGTGGCAGGAGAGTTAGATTGAGTGTCTTGAATTGATTTCAATCCACTTTCAATCCAATAAAAACTTGTCATAAACAACATAAACATTAAAACGATCCAATTACCTAAGATCAGTCGGATATTTAAAAAGGTTTATTTTACCTAAACTTAACTAACTTGTACGGAACTAGAGTTACCAGTTATATTATTCCGTATTACCTAAATAAGCGTCCCACTAACCTTCAAAACTGTTATGTAGAAAATTACAATAAAGGCCCGCGCACATTAGGGCGGGCCGCGTAACACCGCAACGCATAACAAAAATCCTCGTGAATCAGTTTCATACATTTTGTATGAGCTATCGCACACCTCAGACGGGCCGCACCGGGCCGCATCGCAACGCACTGGCGCATCGCTAGCCAGGCGTATTTTTGCGGCGATGTTATGCGTTGCAATGCGGCCCGCCTCAGTGTGGGTTGGCAGACGCAACAAGTAGACGGCTGAACGAGTGCTGTTCGTGAATTACCAAACAGAAGCCGAATCTATGTTTAACAATATTTAATGTATCAAGAAGCTCAGAATATTTTTCATTTGTCATTCTAAAATATTGAACAAATTTTCTTTCATCTTCTAATAATCTTTAAAAAGGGAGTGAAATTCACCATACACATTTCTTTTCTTGAAAATCTCGTGTACCTACTCATATGCTACGTTTTCTTTTTCTTTTCTGCTTCATCTCTTCGTTAAACAGCAGCAGCGTCAGAACTATCCATCTTCTTAGATTGCCAAAACCTGACTGATTCAAAATATTGCGTTGCGGTGCGGCCCGACGCGCCTGCTATGTGCTTTAGCGCAATTTTGCAATGCGATGCGTTGAGGCCCGCCGCGGCTATAGTTTGCGCGAGCCTTAAGTTTACCATATTGTTGACAGCTACTACCTACCTTATAAATTAATAAACAACAATAGCGACTCACTGAAACCTAGATAAAAAGCCCTGCAAGGTTTTCGTGGTTTGGTACCTGTACTTATACATATATTGTAATATTTAAGAAACTTGAATAAATGATAAAAAATAAATTGACAAGAACAAGTTTTCCAAAGTAGTAAAAGTCATATCTTACGTGAATTGATTTGAATTAGTGGTAGGAGAGTTAGATGATATCAATTTAGATCTTTCGTTCTTGTCTTTTAACACAGCTGCCGAAATTGAAGCGCTACATGTCAAAGGGAGACTAGCTGCTTGCTGTTACAGATACGGACCTAAAGCGTGGATCAGAAATTTTTGTTGTTGCTTACGTAAGAAACGATCAATTGAATTGAATTTAGATGAGGAGGAAACAGATTACACAGCTATAGAGAAGCCAGTGAAGTGGACCAAAACAGTACAATTATTATTTAAAAATAGAAAGGTAACATCTTATACACATTCATCTATTAAAGATTTACATTTGTTAGATGGAAAGAACGCAAATAAATTGGCGAAGCAGTATGGCGTAAAAGGTGAAAAGGCAGATATGTTGTACAGATTAATGGATGAATATAACAGTGGTACAGTCTCTCAATCAGGGTTGACATCATCGGAATCAAAATTCAGGGGGAAAAAACTGAACAAAAAGAGGTTGAATGAAATTATTGAAGAATATGAAAATATATATAAACATAAACAATCTGAAAAGAACCTAAGAGAATACCTTTCCAACACGCTTTCAAGCTTGAAAAAATGGAAAAAATGGAAGAAAAAGGCAAAGCGATAGGTTGAATGTATTATGAATATGAACAGGTCGAAGAAAGTGAGAATATGGTTGAGTGAGCAGTAATTATTTATTTGACTGTGTTTTGTGAGCTATATTTTAAACTGTAAGCCAAATGTAATCGTTGTCAATGTTATTGATTTTTCTCATTTAAAAATTATAATACATGTATGCTTGAGAGTCTCAAGCATACAAGCGTACAAGTTGAGACCCTAGAAAATATATGCAAATTATGCCAAAATATATCTTCAAAATTTAAATTGTATTTTTATAATTGCTGAGATGCTTAAACCATATTACTTGCCGAATACACACACATAATTGGCGGTATAGGCACATGGTAATAGAATCTAGAAAATTTCGTCATCTACATTTAGTACTACTACTGGAAAAGTTTGAGGCAGATCTATAGCCAGCAGTGAACTTCTTGTGACTGAGATGAATATACAAAATCTTATAGGAACGAAATTAAAGTATATTTAATAAAATAAATATTACATCGAAATACATGACGATTTGTTCGGTAACTTTAACTACTTTCTTATCCTCGTCGACGTTGATCATAGCACACAATACGATTTCTTATTTCCACACAACGACGTGTTGCTTTTCGAGTACTTGTTTGTTTGTCTGTTGTGGTTTCTATCACATCTACATCTATTTCAGTAGTTTCTGTAATTTTTTCTTGGTTTGAACTTGTAATACTCATGGTCGGACTACTAGTTTTTGTGCTTTCGGCAACTGATAACAACTGTGGGTTAGCTGGTGTCAGTGCCTTTTCAGTAGTTGTCGCAGTGGTAGTTGTCTCAAAGATTTCTTTAATCAAATTAGATGTGGTAATCGTTTCAGATGTAATAGGGATAGCAGATTCTGTTGAGCTGATTATAGTAGTACTAGGACTTGTGTTATATGTTGAAGAATTGGTAGTTGTTGTATTATTAATTTTATATTTTAGCTTAACTTTTATATTTTCCATTGTGGGTTTCATTGTTTGCGCCGTATTTGTTGTGGTAAGTAATGTTGATTTTATTAAATTTATTAATGTTGAGGACGTAGATGTGGTCATTGTTGACGATAATTTTATTAATTTATTAAAACTTTCTTCAGAAAGGTATTCTACATCTACATCGTCAGAAGGTGTAATTTCTTCTATATTTATATTTTTGTTAAACTTGTGTGATAATGGAACTTTTGGTACTCGTATTGGATCATGTTTCTCTTCACTAAAAATTGGTTCTCTATTAGCTGGAGGCCGCCGCACACTGTTAAATGGACCATTGACATATCCGCATTCTATTCTGTCACCGCGGAGTCTGCATCCATTACCCATGTCTACCTCCCCAGTAGGTTTTACATCACCTATGTTTTTGTTATATCCACAAAGTACTCTATTATCAACTTTTTTACATTTTGTATCATCGAAATTGTAACCCTTGCACGGTGCTTTAATTTCAACATCGGCAACATCGGCAACATCTTCTCTTCTTCCATTAGTGCCAATGAAATCATCTGAATATCTGGATAGTAATTTGGTTTCAAACATAAGTGGGTCAAATAGTGGATGACCAAGTTTTGGAGCGCAATTGTAAAATACTAGTAGTTCACTTATTACTAAATATGTCTGTAATAAAAACAATAAACCTTAGTAATTCTGTTATTTTTTATTTTTTTATTATTACACTACCTAGCATTTTGTGCCAATTGTAGGTATCTTCTTGGGAGACTATAATATTGCACTTGATTTTTGCATCTAAATCTTCTTGCCAGCGAAACAAGAATCGTTTGGGACGTTACATCATCATCATTATAACCCATCAACCCATAATCATCCCACTGCAGGTATACGTGTCTCCCTTCAAATGAAAGGGATTAGAGCGTACTCTACCACGCTCCTCCAATGGATTGACAGAGGCGTTGGGACGGTACCTACGGCACCTTGAAATTCGAATGTAAAAAGTCTTAGTTATAACTCTTATGCCGTTATTATTTACTTCTTAGACTAAATTCCAGAACATATTATAGAGTCAGACTTTGCTGAATCAGATAGTTTTGGTAGATGAGATTTGGCTTCCTGTTTTGGACGAAAAAACGATACTTAGGTACATTTATCAAGTGTAAATATATTATAGTCTACCAAGAAGACCATAAGTGTGTGTTGTATAAATGCGACAATATATTTTTATTATGGAGAATTATTATCTGAAACTCACCGGCAATATAAGTGACATTGCTATTGCATTCTAATCAGAAAATGCATACTTAAAATCAATCATTGAACTTGTTCTAGAGAATAAATTTCCTGCCTAGGTACTGTCGACAAAAAAATACTTAATAAGGTTATATTTTATGTAGTCGGCAACCAAGTAGAAAACCTGTCCGTTTGTGAATAGTTTCATTACAATATACAAAAGTTTGCTACGTTCAGATCTAAAGGGAATTTTGCGCGCCTTAAAATCTATTTGAAACACTTCCTCATAAAATTGGGGTAGCCAAATGTGTTGTCGACAATAGTAAATTCGATTGTAAGTAGGCGTTGCGTATAATTAATTATTTTAATATTAAAAATTCTATTTCTTACAGTTACAACTTTAAGTATGCACATGATTCTCGATAACTCCTTCAAATGAGACAGACTGATCTATCCCACGATCTAGCTCATATAATATTTCCTTTATTCCCTACTAGTCCCTTTGGTAGTTCCTTTAAAGGGACTAGGGGAACTTTTTGTTTTCACTAGTCCCTTTGAAAATTTAAAAGTAACTAATGAGACTTTTTAGTTCCTTCTTGTTACCTGTTTCATTAACAGGTCATTGCCATAATGAAAAGAAGACGTCATTTTACTCTTTGGAATTCAACAAATGTTGTGGTATTCGCATGGGGTATTCGTGGGTATTCGTTAGTTATGATGACAGTCATAGTGTCAATAAAATGTATTCATCTATTGTACTTATGTAGCATTTAATAATCAAAATAATATAAAAATGTGAACCATAACATCCAAAAATGAAGAATAATCAGAAATGTGCATTCTTGCTGGCTGCTTCGCTAAAACAATCGCTAAATGGGCATGTAAGTGGGCAGCTAAAAAATGTTGTACATGGTGTTGTAAAAAATACTGGAAACAAATAACAAAGAAGTTATGTAAATGTTTGTGTCGGTGCTGCATAAAATGTTGTCCTTGCTGTAAACGATGCAGACAATCTAAAGTTAAGAAGAAGGGATTTATGGCTATGGGTGTTGGTGATATTAAAGACAAATTTAGTCGTAAGGGTAAAACGAAAAAAATTCCTCTTGAAACTTTAACGGAAAAAGATATACTTTTGATTGAAAACATGAATGAAAAAACGTTGACAAAGAAGTATTCTGTAACTGGTTCAAGGGCGGAAGCATTGAACCAACTGGTTGAAGACTATAGAAGTGGAAAAATATCTCTATCACAAGAAGAAGAAGGATCGCAAGCGAAGTTTAGAAAGAAAAAGCTGAATAAAGAGAAAATGAATATAATCATAGACGAATATATAGAGGCTTCGACAAAGACGAAGTCTGATACAGATATACCGAAACCAAGAAAGCAATTATCTCTTACAGCTTTATCAGCCACAGATTTACAGTACATGAAGAGAATGGATAAAGACGAATTATCGAGGAAGTATTCTGTAACTCATTCTAAGGCAAAAGTTTTAAAGAAACTGGTTAGTGACTGTAAAAAAGGTAAAATAAAAGTACCCACAGAGAAAAAAAGATCACGTTTGGAATTTAATAAAGACAAGTTGAATAAAATCATAGCAGAATATGAAGAGGTTTCAAGAAAGAAAAATAAGTCTGCTATAGATATAGACCAAATGATGGAATTAGATAACGCCCATGTAAAGAAAAAGTTTTCTTTGACTCACTCCAAAGGAATACTTTTCCAACAAATGACTGAAGACTACAAAACAGGGAAAATATCTCTTTCACAATTAGCGAACTCAGAAACTAACTTCAACAAAATTGATGAAGACCAACTTGACCGAATGTTACTATTATATGAGAAGAAAAAGAAATACCCTATTAGGAATTGGTTCGAAACGAAGAAGAAACAATTCATAAATTAATATTATTGATGGATCGATTGTAAATATGATGAAATTTTTTGATTTGGTGATTTATTTGAGGATATTGGTATTTTCGTTCGGTAAAATAACATCTGGCTGAAACTACACGACCGAATAAAAAAATCTGGTCTGCAAATTGTGCTTAACATGTCGATAAATATAATTGACACTTGTAGTTTTTACGAAATCGCGATAAGAGAAATGTTGAGAGGCGAAGTCAAGTCGATCATGGCTAACCATGATCGACTTGACTTCGCCTATTATTTTATTTTTATTTTTTATTATAATTTGGAATCCCCTTTGTTTTGATCATGAAGCTAACTTGTACTATTTAAATTGTAAAACTGTATATTTCTGATTTTATTCGAAAATAGTAAATAAAGGTACATTTTTGTAGATGAAATTAAATATTATTATTTTAAGGATACTGCGGTCGAGTTTCATTCACTTTCCAAAATGATTCCATTAGTTGGAATAGAACGTATAAAAATTTAGAATATAAACATGGCAACTTGAAATACTTTGTATATGATACTTTAAAAAAGTATTACTTAATTATTAACAGCATTTAGAGGCAGGGCTTTTTGAGATGGTTTTGGAAGATGAAATTTCGTTAGTCGATTGGTTGGTAGAACACAATATTCAGGTACTTTAGACTTTAATCAAGTGTCGTTAACGATTGAGCATATTACCAATTATGTACGATTAGTAGACGAACGACAGTCTCTATTTTAGGTTCTGTGTTTTGTATTAACTTCCTTTACTACAAACACATTTGGTCAACATTTTACTACACGTATATAAAATATTTTTCTGTGTATATTTATTATTAGTATGGTCCCCAATGAATATTAAATTCATTTCCGTGGGACTCACCTCCGCCATACGGACTATTGGTATGTACTTATTCGGCATGTTTTCCTGAATACAAAAAGTGCGGTAGTCACTTCCTAAGGGTATGGAGGGGGTAGCTATGACGTAGCAAAGATGGCGGCCGGCCTATTCTATTATGCGGTATATATAGAAAACTACTACTCTATAAACAACAGAACTGCAGTTGTTTAAGTGAGCGTCATAGCGCTGAACTGACTACGGTCGCTTAGCCCTTTGGTACGAATAATTTTGAAATAATGTAATTGGACGGATTTTCTATAGAATGACAACAAAATGAGTAAGAAGTGTTATAAACAGCCATGTTCAAGTTTAATAACTTAAAAATTATAACTATTTCTAAGAATTTATTATAATTACACATTACAAAATACAATCTTAGATAATATAAAATTAATTAAAACTAAACTAACAATAAAAATTAATAACTAAATAAAAACTAAACTAACAATAAAAACTAAAATTAAGAATTAAAAGAGACATGGTCCCGTGGCAGGGTGCCCAAAATGCTAGCAGCGTTACCTCGCTGAAGGGCGATAGAGATCTGTTGAGCGAAGTAACGTATGTCTTTGGGTCACCAGTGGTTTGTCGCAGCCTTTTTGCGATATCCCTAAAACGCACTGGAACCCCACGGGCCTAATGTTTCTACACCAAAAGCCACAAAATCGTAGGAGCCGGTCAGCTGCTGATATTTTGTGCTGTTAGTTCCTCAGCGGACTTCGCCGCAGCTCCCGCACTCCTACTCGTACCGTGAAGATGTGACGGGGCAAGAATGTCAACGCATGTCGCGTCCCACACCAAGGCCCGTCCCAAACTCCACGGTATGAGGGACATTCCGTCTGTGTGTGTGTGGCTTTACTTAATACAATTTTGCTTTGTTTATTACATTTACATAGTAACAAAAGTTTTATTTTACAAAATGTTGTTTTTTGAAAATATTTCAGTTCTTACTTGCTTTACATTAATAATATTTTAGAATAAAATAATCTCTATTAAATAACCTTTCATTTGACAACCTATTTAAGTAAATCAGTCCAGTAGTTTTCTAAATATACCGCATAATAGAATAGCCGGCCGCCATCTTTGTTACGTCATAGCTAACCCCTCCATACCCTTAGGAAGTGACTACCGCACTTTTTGTGTTTAGGACAACATGCCGAATAAGTACATACCAGTAGTCTGTATGGCGGAGGTGAGTCCCATGAAAATCGTTATTTGAAGACTTTTTATCAAATGGGTCTCGTACTATGTTTACATACGGTATTTGTGTTATTTTACTCTTGCATACGGTACACATTGAAATCCTCTTGAAATCATACTCTTTGGTTTATAAGAGGAGACAGATATGTCAAGTTACTTGTGGTTACTTGAATATGAAATATGAACAAAAAGCTTATCTATAATAATGAGTAATTGCCGCAATAAATTTTCCGCTTCTATTAAATAGAAGCGGAAAAATATTTCCAATGAGTAAAATAAGAAATATAGAAAATGACTTCCCTAAACATTATTCCAAAATTATTCTCAAGATAATGATAAATTCTCTAAGGAAAATGTATATAAGTTGTTGTTGTGGGAGTCAAAATGTTACTTGTAAAATGTAGTCATCTCAATTTATTATGTAGCTTTAATACAAATTGTGTAATCATTGAAAATAATAGTGAATCATATCATCCAAAGATGAGCAATAATCTGAAATGTGTTTTGAAAGTTACATTGCAAACGTAGTCGCAAAATGGGTATGTAAGTGGGCATGTAAAAAGAGTTGTAAATGGTGTTGTAAAAAATACTGGAAAATTATTACAAAGAAGATATGTAAATGCTTGTTTCGGTGTTTCGTAAAATGTTGTTTACCCTGCTGCTGCAAACGATTTGCAAACTATGCTTTTGAGAAGATGAAGGATAAGGCTGATTTTATGGGTACTGATGACAATAAAGACAAAATCAAAGGTAAGGATAAAACAAAGAAAATTTTCCTTGAGAATTTAACGGAAAAAGATATACAATTGATTGAAAACCTGAATGCAAAACAATTGGCCGAGAAGTATTCTGTAACTGGGTCAAGGGCTGAAGCATTGAACCAATTGGTTGAAGATCATAAAGATGGAAAAATATCTCTATCAGAGGAACAAAAAAGGCCACGTGCGATGTTTTGGAAGAAAAAAATAAGTATAGAGAGAATGAATAAAATAATAGAAGAATATAGAGATGCTTCAAAAAAGGCGAAGTCTGTAAAGAAACAATTATCTCTCACAGCTTTGACGGCCACAGATTTGCAGTTCATTGAAGGCATGGATAAAGACGAATTGACCAGGAAGTATTCCGTAAGTGGCTCTAAGGTAAAAGTTTTGAACAATCTAATTGATGACTATAAAAAAGGAAAAATAAAAGTACCAGCAGAAAAAAAGAGACCATTTTTGCGATTTGGTAAAAAAAAATTGAATAAAGACAAATTGAATGAAATCATACAAGAATATGAAGCGGCAAAAAAGAGAAATAAGTCTTATATAGATAAACAGCAAATGAAAGAATCTGATATCGCCGATTTAAAGAAAAGATTGTCTTTGACTGGCTCCAGAGGAAAACTTTTCGAGCAAATGGTTGAGGACTACAAAACTGGGAAAACGTCACTTTCAAAATTAGCGAATACAAAAACTAACTTCAATAAAATTGATAAAGACCAAATTGGCAAAATGCTAGAGTTATATGAGGAAAGGCAGAAATTAGACCGGGCAAAGAAGAACGTTGAATGGAAAAGTTATTATTAAAACAGAAATTTATGACTTCGGGACTTTAGCTAGATGATATCTTGACTAAAAGCCTCTATTTGGTTATCATCACGAAAACGATGTGCATAGGTTGGTTTTGCATGGTGAGAGATACTAATAATAATTTAGGCGCATTCATTAAGACAAGTGCGAATATGAATATTAACAAGTAGAAACGATTAGTACAAAAACTATTAGACTATGCGTCTTTTATCTTCATCTACACAATTTATTAAGAGGAAAGATTTTTATTTGTGTGTGATTGTGTATGATTGTGTGTGTGTGAGTGTGTATGTTTGTAATGAAAAAACTCAAAAACTACTGGACCGATTTCAAAAATTCTTTCACCATTAGGTAGGTACCCCAGGTAACGATAGGCTATTATTATTTTATTAAAAAAAAATATTTTATCCAAAATTAAAAAAAACTAAGGGATTCTTAGTAAAACCGTGCGAAGCCGGGACGATCCGCTAGTAAAGAAAGAAAGAAAGAAAGAAAATACATTTATTCTGTACAGCACATGAGACACAAGACAACAACAGCATTTTACAAATCCAAAGAGACAGAAACATTCACACAAAACAAAACCAATAGTACTACTGTATTATTATTTATATTATTAAGAGATAATCGATAAAATGCCCACACCAGCATGATGGTCGCCTTTATTGCCCGTGGTCCCTGTGATAGTCCCTGGAAGGTACCACGGGAAATATTTTACCTGTGGTCCCTGAATTTAGTATAAGCCAACTAATTTAAAAGGTCGAGAGAGCTAAGAAGAAAAGGAAGAATCCATAATATAATCTGAAACTTAAAGAGAATCAGCTATTGCGATCTAACCGATAAATGCGAACTTATCAGTTATCGAATGTTTAACAGTACCTAAGATTAGAGAATTTATATTATGCTATAAGGAAGCAAGTGAATTTCCTGACTAGGTACTGTATTTATGTATGGATTAGGTATTGTTTTTATCCAAGTAGAAAGCCTGTCCGATTGCTTATGGTTTTATATCTTATGCCCAAGTTTGCTATGTTCCGTTGTTAAGGGTTTTTAATGAATGGATTAATAAAAAATACAATCGTTTACTTGTCTTTGTTATTCTTTTAGGCTTCGGTACACTCCCTTTATACTGGCGTTCGTGTGTTAGCTCTGGGTGGATGCAACGTCGATTCCACGTCGTTTGCAAACAGGCATAAAACAAAGAAGCTATGCGTCGCAACGCAAACAAAACAGTATTTAGAAAATAATAAAATATGCATGTAATTTAAATAAGATTTGAAAATATATATTTTAAAGTTTATCGCTTCAATTAATGAATAGCTTCAATATTTGGTAACTAATTATTTTTTTCTTTAAAGTTTAATATATATTTGTAAGCAGTTTCAATGATGAGCCAATGCCTGAATAAATTTAAAAAGTCTATGGCATTCCATTCAAAAACTGTTACATGACGCTGGCTAATTGCAGCGAACGAGAATGCAGAAGCTACAACTTGAAGAAAAAAATTTAGAGTCAATGTCACTTACAAAATGCAGTACCCATGACCCATGTATGAAAATTGTATCATTGTGGTAAAAATAGTGGTTATATCGATCAAAGATGAGGAATAATCTGAAATATGTATTTTTGCAGGTTCCTTGTTAAAATAGACGCTAAAACTAGTACATGCTATTAAAAAGAAGCTATGTAAATGCTGTTTTCTCTTCTACAATGCTGTCCTTGCTGCTGTAAACGATCTTTCAAATCGACTGTTAAGAAGAAAACGGATAATGTCGAATTTATGGGTATGGAAATTGATGATATTAAAGACAAATTTAAACATAAGGACAAAAACAAGATTTCTCTTGAAAATTTAACGGAAAAGGATATAAAGTTGCTTGAAAAAATGGATGCAAAAGAACTAAGTAAGAAGTATGATGTAACTGGTTCAAGGGCGGAAGTATTACACAAACTGATTGAAGACCATAAGCAAGGAAAAGTTACACTATCAGAAGAAGAAGAAGAAAGTCGACTACCAGCGATGTTCAGAAAGAAAAAAATTAGTAGAAATAAAATGAATAAAATCATAGCAGAATATACATACGCATCAAAAAAGAGGAAATCAGATGCAGATATACCAAGATTAAGAGCCGATGTAAAAAATAAATTATCTCTTTCATCATTATCGGCTAAAGATTTACAGTTCATTAAGGGACTAGATAAAGACGAATTGGCCAAGAAGTATTCTGTAACCGGTTCAAAAGTAAAAGTTTTGAACAAACTGGTTAGTGACTATAAAAAAGGAAAAATAAATCTGTCAGAAGGAAATAAAAGGTCACTTTTGGGATTTGGTAAAAAAAATATTAAAAAAGACAAATTGAATAGAGCCATAGAAGAATATGAAGAGGTTTCAAAAAGAAAAAATAAGTCTGATAAAGATATACAGCAATTAAACGGACTCAATACCGCCGATTTGAAGAAAAGGTTATCCTTGACGGGCTCCAAAGGAAAACGGTTTGAGCAAATGGTTGAGGACTACAAAACGGGGAAAACATCTATGTCAAAATTAGCGAATTCGAAAAAGGAATTCAACAAAATTGATAAAGACCAAATGGACAAAATGCTAAAGTCATATGAGAAGAAGAATAAACCTTATAACAAAGATAAACTTATGAAATTTAATATCAGTGACGGATCGATCGCAAGGATGGCTAGAAATTTTCGAAAAAAAGGAGGGTACTACTAACTGGCATTTTCACTTTAATATCGGTAATAATAAAAATATGTTTTTGCCAACTGTTCTTATCATGTCAGTACTTTCTGTTTGTAAAGTTAATTAAAACTTGTAGTTTTTACGAAATCGCGATAAGAGAAATGTTGAGAGGCGAAGTCAAATCGATCATGGTTAGTTAAATTATTTTTCTATTGTTTTCGATAGTAGTAGTTCTTTACTGAAAAATAAATATTCTTAGTAATAATAAGAATGTAAAAATTAATGATTGTTTATAATTCTTATTAATTTTATATTTATAGATGCCATGGATTGTTTTTTGTCACATGAGATGGCAAGGAATCAAAAAACCGGGCAATTGCGTGTCGCTTTGTTTGCTTGCATATTCTATGACATTTGAACGTTTTCGTATCACGAATTATAAAATTTTATCGATTATAAATCGGTAACTACTATCGGTAGAGCCTAATTAACCGTAATAGTTTTCCTTTTAAATTCACTATATAGACCAGGTTCCGTAGTATACAAGGAACCCTTATAGTTTCGTCATGTCCGTCTGCCAACACATAATATAAAGTACCTATGCTAATAGTATATAGTGGTAATCAAAACAAAATATTGAAAATATGTTTTGTAGTTAGTGCCCTTATATAAGTTAATTTAGGTATTTCGTTCGCATATAAAAAGAATAATACAGGAGTATTAGATGTTTCAAATGAATAATAGAACTTTAATGGCCATTAACTTTTAGATTATTTTACCTATGTTCAAATTATAATGTTCATCAACTTATGTCAGCTTCTGTTACTGTCTAGGTGTATATTGCTGTATCCTATGTGGTCAACGTTAGAGGCTGCGGCAATTCTGGGCGACGAACTGGCAATTGCAATCCTGATAGAGTTAATCATGGGAAAATTGCACTTAATAAAGCTGTAGAACCATCATTAGATTCTTCTCCACCAAAGCGTTGCTGTCCTTATGATTTTGACAGCACATTATGCAAAATAATAGATGATAGAGTTCTTTGTGGTTTTAATAAGAATGTTGGTTATCCAATGAGTAAAAAGAACACAGAAGAGTTAGCTGGTGGTTGCCGTATGCGAGGCGGTAGACTTGAGTGTGGATATGAAGCTCCACCTTTTACTAACATTAGAAGACCACCCGTATATTATAATTATGGATCTGGTGAAGCTCAGAACCCAGGCAAAGTTTCATCATCAGAAAACGATTTGTCTCCGAACAGTAAAATCAAACTAAAAGAACCCGTAACTCCTAGGCCAAAAGGAAAAACTTGTGTTGAGATAGACTATCGTATTGTGTGTAAAAAACCGTGATATTTTTTATTATTTAATGTGACAAACCAACAGATTATGGAATCATTTTATTAAATTATTAAAATATGATCAAATTTCTGTTATAAATACTTAGTTACCCAATGGTACATTCGTTGTATTATGTATAAGTTGATAGATTGAATCGTGCAGTAGTTAAATCCGTAATTGAAGAGTCTGATGTAGTCGGGATGAAACCCAGGCTGATTAACTTTCTTTCATATAGGAATGGTGTGAATTTATGTATTACTTTATGTAGTAATATTAATAGAAAAGAAATCACTCCCTTGTGTGGTGGCGGTGCGTTCTTCAAACCAAACTGTGCCAACGGATTGTGTAATAATTTTACAGTCAGATAGAAATATCAAGGTCATGAAATTTCTAATCAGTAGAAACACAGCACACAACAAAAAAAACCTGTTAAAATTAAAAAATGTACAGAAAAAACTAATATTGATAACAAAATTTTATTAATTAAACTCAACGAAACTTACAAATACTTATAAATTACTGTACAGTTTTAATAATAATATATTATTTATATAATACTGGTTTTTTCATTTTTACATTTACTGCTCGTTCCACTAAATGAACATTTCGTCAATATTGTCATATAAATGATTATCATCGTCGTCAGCATACGACATGAAGATGTGCTTCATTATTACTGACTCCATGTCGTCCTTTGGGAACACTTCGTCGAGATAATCAGTAATAGCCTCCGACAGACTTCTTCTTCCTTTTTTGTTCCCGAAAAAATATTGTAATAGTCCATCTATGAAGCTAGCTTCACATGACACGAGTATGATAGTTAAAATTATGATACCTATTGCAAATTTCGTGGCCGCCATTCTGAAACAAAAGATAAAAAAGGGTTAATGTCTGACCAGTGAGGTTTAGCACTCATCACAAAGAAAACTTGCTAGTTAACTCAGATTATCTTTTCAAAAAATTTGCTGGTTACGGTGGACCTCAAGGGCCGTACCACGACGTTTTAACATCGACATAAAAGTATAGACAAGCTGTCCGGTACTTTGCGCTTGTCTTTGCTTTAAGTCGATGCCTTTTATAAACTATCCTTAAACGATTGTGTAAACGAGACGTCGCCTTACATCATGTATCGCGCTGTCTCCCTTACTCAGCCGTTCTTGTTTTGTTTTAAGCGGTCATGGTACGGCCCCTGCAGCTACATCTCTAATATTTTCAAAACTCCACAATGAGAAGATTTGCAAGCCTTGAAACCTACCTACCGAATATTAATGCAAGTTTTTATAAGTAACAGTTACTGAGCTGTTAAAAATATTATCTACATTGCTAGGTCAAGCCAACATTTTAGTCCTTCATTATCCAAAGCAGATAAATTTTCGTAAAACCCCATCGCGACTCCCGTGGACACATGAGGGTACACCTAAACCTACTTGAAAGGGTCAATTTATTAGCAACTTCTACAGCATTGATGCCATACAAAAAAGGCTCTTAGATAAAAGAAACTAATAGATACGCCATGTGGGTGTGATCTCTATGGTCATAACATTGACCAATTTGTACATATTGTGCTAAATAAAATTTCTCATTTGAATTTACCAGTAAATTCTACAGCATTAACGCCATACAAAAAAAAAACAGTTTTTCATACAATACAATACAAATGCTCTGTACTGCACCAAAGAAAAATTACAATAAACATGGATAACTTAAAAATAGAAGTACAATAGGCGGGCGGCCTTATTGCTACGAAATTTCGTCCAGGCAACCTCTGAAAGAGATAATTCTGACAAAATAAATAGGCAGGTGGCGCAGTAATTAAGGCGCGGTCCCACTGCTGCGCACGCTGTGCACGAACACGTGGGCCACGTGGCACATTACAGCTGCGTGGATGACTACGTGGCTCTTCGTTTCCACAGCGTGCGCAGCGATGTGCACGCTTTGTGGAACAAGCTGTGTACCGCATTCACTGCGTGCATGGCGTTGACAGCGTTGAGCTATGTTGAGCAAGCCACGCGTGTATCAACGACGTCACTTGATAGTTAACGTGTCCGTGGGTTGCATTGGAAACAATCACGTACATCCTCTTGCAAAGCAAAGCTTAACACACGTGCGTAGCCTCTTCGTGCGCAGCAGTGGGACAGCGCCTTGTTACTTGTTGTCTTGCGGGCCTTCTCCGCAATTAGGCAGCCTATGTGCCCTTTGTGCGTGCGAAGAGTGGGAGCTGGATCACTCCAGCCATCCTAATTCCTCCAGGAAGCCGGCCAGGGACTTGACATCGCTGAGTGCTTCCCGGAGACTGCCTGGTGTTCCCAGGTGGATTGCCCGGTATGCTGACACCTCACTGCACTCCAGCAGGACGTGTGCCGCTGTTTCTTCTGCCGACATGCAAGCTCTGCACAGGGGGCTGTCTGTAACACCTATAGTGAAAAGATGTTTGTTAAAGCTGCCATGACCTGTCACAGCGCTGGTTATTAATCTTAGTTTTTGTTTAGTTAAGTTAATTATAGACCTAGCGAGGCGAGCGTCCACTTCAGGGAGGGCTTCTTTCGCTTGTCTATAATCTGTGGTGTCTAACCATAGTTTGTTATGTAAAAAGTTAGTATGTTTTAAAATGTTACCTTTGAGCCAGCTGACTGGCAAGGGGAGAATCGGTTCCGGACCAACTGGGTTGTTGCCTGATCCCCTCCTCGCCAGCATGTCAGCAGCATCGTTACCTCTATCGCCGCTGTGTCCTTTGATCCACTGCAGTGTTATATGGTTTGAGTGCCCTGCTTTCGTTAAGGCATCGTGGCATTCCAGAACCAGGCTGGATGTCACCACGTATCTTCCGAGTGCGCAGAGCACCGATTTGCTATCGGAGCGAATGAGTATGCGCTCGTTTTCCATTTTCTTAGCAGTTATTGCATTGGCTGCTAGTAGGATACCCATGCATTCTGCTTGGAATACCGTATTGTGTTCTCCTAAGGGCATGGATATGTATATATTTAGGTCTTCTGAGAAGACTCCCGTACCGGTGCCCTCGTCTGTTTTAGAGCCATCGGTGTAGATGGTCAGTGATTTGTGGGCTGTTTTCAGGTTGCTATCTTCGTGTAATTGGATTTTGTATCTCTTATCGAAGATATCCGTTGGTAGTACTCTATCACACGGTGCAGTCACGAGAGGGTGTATCAACCATGATGTGAAGATGTTTTTGTAGTGCTTAGAGTTGTCATGCCTAGTTAATTCTAGTTGTTTAAGTCTAAGAGCTGCCTGCGCTGCTTCCTGTTGCACATGTAAGTGTAGTGGAGGAAGGTTAAGCATGGCTTCCATTGCTGCCGTCGGGGTTGTTCTCATACAACCAGTGATCGCACAGCATGCTTGTCTTTGTAGTCGTTGTAGCTTGGCGGCGCATGTCACTTGTTCGGTCTTTTGCCACCAGACTAGAGCTGCGTATGTTACCATTGGCCGTATTACTACTGTATAAAGCCATTTGAAGATTTTTGGGGATAGACCCCACCGCCGTCCCACTAGTTTGCGGCATTGCCACATAACGATGCCGGCGGTTCTGGTCTTTTTCTCAATGTGGCTGTTCCAGTTGAGCTTGCTATCTAGAGTAACACCTAGGTATTTGACTTCATTCGATAGTTGTAATTGTGTGCCGAGTAGGTTCGGGGGGCTGAAGTTACCGAGCTGTCGTTTGTTAGTAAACAGTACAAGTTCGGTCTTGGATGGGTTTACACATAGCTCCTGTTCTCTGCACCATCCTTCCAGTATCCTTAGAGCAGACTGCATCGTGGCGCATGCGGTGCTTGCGTTTGGTCCTGTCATGAGGATGGTGATGTCGTCAGCATAGCCCACGGTGTAAAAGTATCTTGAATTTAGTCTGGTGAGCAGGTCATTGACAACGAGGTTCCAGAGTAACGGCGATAGTACACCCCCTTGGGGGCAGCCTCTCGCCACCACAGCCCCCCCGCTATCAGGGCCGCCCAGCCGGACTATCCTGTTGCGTAGCATGTTGACAATCCATTCTGTCATCTGAGTTGGGACTTTATGTTTTATCAGTGCTGTTTCGATGCTACGGAAGTTGGTTTTGTCAAAAGCCCCTTCAATGTCAATGAAGGCCCCTAGACATACCTGTTTATTTGAAATTGCTTCTTCGATCTTGCCTACCACTTGGTGGAGTGCGGATTCTGTGGATCTGCCCGCGCAGTAGGCATGTTGGTTCTTATGGATAGAGAAGTTCTTGATTAGGCGACTTCTCAGGTGTTTGTCGCAGATTCTCTCCAAGGTTTTTAGGAGGAAGGACGTTAGGCTAATGGGTCTATATGCCTTTGCGTTGGAGTAATCTTCTCGCCGGGACAGCGCCTTTATAATCAAATAAAAATAAGGGAAGGAATAAGAAAACTTGACGTATTGTTTCTGAGTTGATGCCTGATATGAATGCATTACATGTATATTGGTGTAGGTTTTCTCCAGCGGTTACAGCACGGAAATCGCAATCTAGGGCCAGTAGTTTCAAAACACGTACATAATCGGAGATAGTTATCAAGAAAATATATATAAAAAAAAAACATTAATAGTAGGTTTCCCATTGGTTTCCACTAACAGTTTTAAAGTAGACATTAATTAATTAGGTAGTACACCTACGTTGTCGTTAACGACAGCTAATAATTGTGCACGCTTCCAAGATGGCAATCGAAGCATGAAAGAAAGTTTACTTGTTAAAACAATTTAATAATTTTTATTTAGTATAGTTATTATTAAAGAATAATGAACACTAACGCAACGTTTGGCATTGGCCGCTATAAAATATTTCTTACGTAATATACAAAGAATTATGCGCAAGTTTCATAGAAAATTAATCTAACCTCGGCCCAAATGAGACCTATCGAGCTATCTCAAAGTTTATGAGTAATTGTATTAGAATAGTGTTTCCACTAATTATTTAATGTCTCCTTGGCAAGTGTTTTGACTCATAGAGGCATCCAGGCGAAGCCAGGAGTATTATAATTATATTTATTTATTCTAATTTGTCCTTTAAGCCATCAGATTTCGCGTCATCCAAAGCGCTTACGACTCTGTAATACATACTTACAAACCATTATATTTTCATCATTATTGACAGCCTGGTGGCGGTGGTATTGACGGCACGGGTTGGATCCCTCCAGGAAAACATATATATGATAACATTAGTGTTTGTCTCGAGTCTGTTTTCTATGTAATAAAATGTACTAGTGGAACCCGCGCAACTTCATTTGAGTAAATTTATTTATACACAGCACTATTATTCCTGTTCCTTTGGAAATTTCAGGATAAAAAGTATCCTATGTGTTAGTCCAGGTTATATTCTACCCGTGTACGAAATTTAATTAAAATCCGTTCAGTAGTTTTTGTGTGAAAGAGAAACAAACATCTATTCATCCTTACAAAGTTTCGCCTTTATAAAATTAGTAGGAAGTGTATATTTACAATAAAATATCCATTGTCTGGTACCCATAACACAAGCAGGATAAATCTATCTTACTTTAGGACCAGGCGGCGCTGTGTAAATCGTGCATTTGTTATTATCTATACTAATATTATAAAGAAGTAAAGTTTGTGTATTTGTATATTTGTTAAATTGTAAGGGGTAAACTCGGGATCTACTGAACCGATTTTAAAAATTCTTTCACCAATAGAAAGCCACATTATTGCTGAGTGTCATAGGTTATATAAAAAACCGAAAAATAAAAAGGCTTTTACGTGGTAGTCGGTTTTGCAAAGTGAATCGGACAAAAAAAGGTGTACTAAAAAGGATTATTAACATATTATGCCCAACGAAGTGGGCACGTTATACAGTAAAGAATGAAAATAAATTTCACCGTTCGAAGACAGATATTATCAAGAAATATGTCACTTGGACTTCCGCAAAGTAACCACTAAGTCAAACCTATTATATTTCATTACTACATAACTGCGGTTGAGAACCGGAGTGCTTACAGGGATAATATAGCTCTACTACACTACATGGGACTAATATACATGACGACATTAGACATACTAGCTGCTGCCCGCGGTGCTGCAGCAGCGCCATCTACTTAATAAAGCACCATTGACTATCGCGTACTTTTCGGGATTAAAGTACCCTATGTGATAATCCAAGGTATCAGCTACCTACATACCAAATATTATAAAAATTGGTCCAACCATTTGAACGTGAATGAATAACAAACAAACTTTCGCCTCTGTAGTATTAGTGGAATATTAATATCAACATAAGAACTGCTAGGTTACTCTGCATAGCCATCGCGATTTTAATTTCAATTCTGTATAATTTCAAATGAAATGAAATGAAATCGTTTATTTCAGAAATTAGACCTTCACAGGCACTTTTTCTTGTCATTTACAACTTGTTTAAATGAAGAAAATAAACTACGTTATATACTACCACCATTTCGGACACAAGCAAAATGGCCACCGGTAAAAAGAAATGGCGAAAGAAAACCGGTTACGGTCTTTTTTGTCATTTTGTACTTTTTATTTTTCTCTCCTTTTTTTCCACTCATTAGTTACAATGTAGGTATAGGTACATTAAAATTTATAAGAAGAATACGCGGAATGTTATACACAATGGTGTGGAATGAATAAGCCTTAAATCTACAATAAAATAAAAAAATTCAGTACTGACAAGAGTGAGCAGACCAGTCCCTCCAGACAGCACCCGTAAAATTAACAGCAAATCCTAATTCGTACCATTGGAAAATCCCACTTTACTAACTATTCTGTTATTGAGTACCTATTGAATATCTTCCTAATGACTGTAGCTCAAATTCACTGAGTTTTTTAATCTTACTGTTTTTACTAAAAAAAGTTATGCTAATAATATTATGATATCGTCAAGAGTAATCCCTACAGCTTCTGATCGATCATTCGATCGATACAAGAACGTACCTTTTGAATTCGAAAGATCCTTAGTCAACACATGTTCCAAGTTTCAACTTCACAATAAGTATTAAAAAACTCTTAGGGTTCACATAAACAAGCACATAATATTTAGTATCCATAAATCGATGTACGTCGAGCCTACCATCCCTACACAGCTATTGCCCGCTCGCGACTGTGTGATACCTGATAATGAATAGCCCACTACAGGCGTAACTTTCTACAAACGAATCAGATTAAATAATGTTTACTTACGAGTTAACTTGCATAAGAATGTGGTTTCATGTATAATTTATATTTTGTCTTTTATATAATATACAGGTTCATTCAATTTTACCTTGAGCCCTGTTAATTTATGCAGTACCTGCCGCGCCCTTTTACCTACATGTGCGCAGCGCATGCTACACAATCAACAACAACAGACAGACGGCACGACAGTCGGGGTATTAGCTGGATGCACACCAGACGATCCAATGCGATTCAAATAAATGTACGCGCAGGATCTCGATCCAAAAGACGATCCATAGGATCGAAATCATGCCGCCCGCGCGCATTTGGATCGCTTTGGATCGTCTGGTGTAGATCAGGCTATTCGTAAATGATATTCCTCGAAGCGCAACCATTTACTAGCGCACCTAAGCTATTCCTCTTCCTCCTTGATATTCCTCTTTGATTACAATCAATGCTAGCTTTACCTTCACTCTCGCGAATTTGATCGACGACGGGCTTTCCTTCCTAAGTAGCTACTTCTTGTTGTATGTGTTTCTTTCTAATAGGTTTGTAAGGACAAAATATTTTTTACTTATTGTGTTTAACTGTACCTATGAATATTTTGTTCAACTGTTAACTCCCAAGGTAAAAAGTAATCATATTTGTTAATCCATTTATAAACTGTGTGACTTTCTCTAAACAGTATACAAACATCCTATTTTTCACGTTAAGTAAGAAGAATGTTATGTTTTTTCTGCTTGTAAATATGTTTGTTCCGGCTCTTCGAAACGTTTGGGCTTATGTGTAGGGCGTCGTAAGGCGGCTTTAAAAATCAATGTACTCCTAGTCCCAACTGAATTTGCAGTGGCTGAGACTGTCTGCAGTTTATGCAGACTGCTTACGTATATAGTTATTTTTTTACTTGCAACGGAATGGGATCATGGATATTCAATAGCAAAGCCACGGACATTCGAATGCGTAAAAAAATATTTACCATGCCTATAGCGTGCTACTAAATAAAGTAGGTAGAAAGTTTCAAACAATTAGGAGATATATTAGTATGCCAATAGTGTCGTTAAACGTTTCCATTTTGTTCGGTTTCCACGCTTTCACGATATGACGTTCTTCGTAGTCATTGTTACAAGTTGATTATAAAATTCTTCGAAATTATTAAAATAACTTTGAAACAATGACTACAGTTAGAACCAATAATCAAAAAATTAGGGCACTAACAATTATTTTGAACTAATAAATGGATTCCCTTGAACTACTACAGTGAGCGATATCATGGCGTGCTTAAAATTATTTACATTTTAACCATCATTACAGGAGTCAATGTCGTTTAAAATCATTTAATTACAAAGATTCTCTTTAAAATCTTTTTATTGTTGTCCTAACTTCGTTACAATATGGCGCGTTTCGTACAGGTAATACAAAATTTATTATAAAGTAATATTTTTGTGACATTTTAATCTTAGGTGACTGTGAACATTTGTTGTGTTTCTTTCGCAGATATTAGTGACATTCACTGTGATTCAGTGGTATGGGATAGCTGTTTGTACACCTTTATTTCAAGGTATAAGTTTTACCAGAAATTTCGATATAACATTAAAAAAATTGAATATTAGACCATTTACATACATAAAGGAAAAATGGGGACCTTTTGGAAGATTCGGAAAGCAGCATTCTTTGACAAAGAGACAGACAGTGTTTGACGTCCTTTCTCAAACTGATCCAATAAACCAGGGAGTATTAGGCATCGGTCAAGTTACAACAATAACCCCACCTCCTGTAAGATCACTTGTTCCATCAGGTTTGAATACTGCGATAAGTGTGCCACCACCTTTGGGATTGAGTACTAATGGATTGGGTGCTAGGAATCCCGCTCCAGTTTTTGAAGCAATTCCTGAGACTTCTCGTGTACCAAACGGACCGTTTCTTCCAAATAACAGACTAATGTTTCCGCCAATTAGCAACAATATTATTAGTTCAACGCCCATGCCAGTACTACCTCCAAGACCCGTTGTCCCAATCACTCCTGCTTTGCCTCCTTCTATATGGACAGGCACAAACCCTGTACCTGTGTTTGACAATGATCCTTTTAGGGTAAATTTAAATTTGTTAACACCTCCTATTCCTGCACCGACCCAGCCAGTTCCAACAGAATCACGTAGAGGATTTGCTCGTTTATTCGGTGACTTTTTCCTTGCATTATTGTCGCGATTTTTTGGTAACGCACAGGCGTCTTTAAATTCGCCAATGGCGCCAATGCCAATTCAGTAGACGTATATTAAAACATTAATCAACACAACATAATCATTTAATTTATCTTACTTATCGCGTATTCAGTTCAAATCACTTATATAATTAAATATTACAATTCTTTATTAACGTCCAAAACCACCCTGCCCGAAACCGCCATAACCACCCTGTCCTCTTTGCCCGTATCCGCCCTGTCCAAAGCCGCCACCGGGTCCATAGCCTCCCTGCCCAAAACCACCTTGGCCAAATCCACGTTGTCCATAACCACCCTGGCCATATCCACCTTGACCGTAGCCACCTTGGCCGTAGCCGCCACCTCCTCGATTACCACCACCAAAACCACCAAATTGCGCCAACGTGTTTGTCGCAATCGCAGCCAAGAGTATGGTCACCAACAGGATCTGAAAAAAATATATCAAATAAACAGTAAGTACTGTACGTTCGGGTTCCTCCCGCAATTTGAGCATATTGTGAGTTAGCTGGTATCCGTGTTTTTAGACCACCCCGCGTCTCTACTGTTATCTATTGACAATAATTTTGACCAAACCTTTGTACATTATTTACTCAAGTTTTGTTTTGTGTATAAATTCATAACGGGTTTACTACTTGATTTCGAATGTCATGTGGCCGACGGCCGATTCCCCGAAGTCATTAGCTCGAGTGTTCGAATCGCCGAAACTTCATATCATCGATGTACCACAACTTCGACTAGCCATTAGTTCGACGTCCATTTCACCGAAAAGCCATTGCAACGATAGTCCTATAATTCGAATGCTCGAAGTACTAATATTTCCATAGTTAATGGTCATACCCACCGGACCAAAATGTATGAGATAGCAGTTTTTTAATCATCTCTATTTTTCACCTAATTTACATTTGAAGTTAATTGTTAGAATATTTTTATTATTAACTCGAGCTAATGACTTCAGGGAATCGGCCGTCGGCCACATGACATTCGAAATCAAGTAGTAAACCCATTCATAACAGACATTCTATGGATTAAAATTATTAAGCACAGTATTATCAATATTGAAATAATTATTAACACTTGTCATCCAGTTGCAGAAACGCATTTTAATCTCCAGCTATCTCTTTTATTCTTCGTTAATTTGTCGGTGACGGCCATACCATTAACTAAAAAATGCTTTTGTGCAACTACTACTATGCCAAGTAATAAACATAGAACATATTTTATAATATAATTTCTTACCTTATTCATGTTTTCGTCTTTCTTTTGCAAAGATGTTACGAAACTGAGTGAAGTGTTAAGTTTTCATATAAATATACGAAGCTACTGACGGATATAGGAATTCTAAGTTTGTGTATTTTCAGTTTCCGCGAAAATATATGATCAATGTGTTTCTCAAACTTTTTCAACTTCCAACAATATAATTTTGTAGACATCTGTATAACTTCTCCACTTCATTATTGTCTTTACACTGTGGTTATATTGTCTGATGTTTAATGATTTAGGGTCTGTTTAATTACTTATAACTAATTGACGGACAGGCTATCCGTTAATAATACTAACAGATTTTTAACAGTTTTTGTATGCTTTTGACTGTCTTTTAACTGAAAAATAGGCTGACCTAGATTATTATTAGCAAGTGATTACAGGCCCTTAGTTTTATTACCTTGTCTATTACCTACTTAGATTAGATACGTAATAGTAAGTATTACGTTTAGTTTTGTATGAAAAAAATTTAATTTAAAAAATTTGTGGAATTTTATTTTGCTTCCCATAAAGACATTTACATAATTAACTGCTGAGACAATGTTGGTTCTAGATACACCTGTTTGCTTTTATCTTTTACGGGACTTTACACAAAATTTTGCAATTTTTCACAATAATAAAATAAATTACAATTACTAATATGTATGTTATGATAATATGGAAAAAATAGTTTAAGCTTTGAGTACCCTTGGACAATATACATTATCAACAAACGAAAACTTGTCAAAATTAACGTATAGTTGTGACTTCTATTATTATTGAATTAAGATAATAATACAGATTTTTGTAAATGATATCAGGGCAACAAAAACAACAATTTTTTTACTTAGAATCTGTTTTCGATTTAACAAGTTTATTTGGAGAACTATCAGTGAATTACTCAAATATATTTTAAAGTCAGGCTGCAAGCTAAATATTTTTTCTTTTAATACAAATTTGAGAGAAGAGAGAGAGAGAGTAGAGTTGAGAAGAGTTGACGTAGATCAAGTGAAGGAATACGTAGATCAAGTGAAGGAAAAGACAGAGGAAAATGAATTACACCGACAAGAGCACATCTCTTTAAAAGAAGAAGAAGAATATGAGAATTAATTGTTAAATGTTATGTTTCGCCTCTTTCTGTTGCTACTCAACTCACTGCATGGCACAACAGTTATTGAGAGTGCTCTATTTCTACGAAGGGAAATCATTTCAATCCTCCCTGGTGCCGTAAACGATATACTCGCAAATATCACATCTATAATATTATTACGCATAACGCTTTAAATTTTATGACAAACTGGAACCTTACAACATAAGGCCTAAAATATGAGATTACAACTACCTAAGCAACAATTAAGTTCCATTGTCAATCCCTTACGATAATGAATAATGAAGAATTAATAACATGGTGTTAACTACATTAAGAAAATATATTAGGTACTATTTTTGATATTTCAATTTAATAATGGAAAACATGACTTGTGCGAAAATGTGCTAAAGATTTTGTTGTCATAGAAAAAATACTTCAAGAATTCCAATAACTGTCAACAGGTGGCGCTGTACGCTTGGAAGCGGTTTCTGAATCGCGCTAACAAAGTTTTTTGGCACAGAATGACGTTCCTAGAGCACCGCAGTGAAATCATACTTACCTGGCGTAGGGGATACCGTGATCAACAAGGCGGTTCCCCCAGGGCGAGGCCTACCCATTGCACTGCGGGCTGGTTGACCCCTGCGATTATCCCTAATGTGGATAACTCGGACGCGTAATTTTTGGTAGTGGGGACTGCGTACGCGCTGTCCCCTTCATTTAATTTTATTTTAAAACAAATGAGGATGTGATAATGTATGGATTATCATGGCGCCACGCTGCCTATCAAACTGAATATACTATGTATGTAGATAGTAGCAGTCAGTTTGATACGAGCAACAAACAGCGTAGTCAGCGTATCAAACTGACCGCCATGCATGTATGTACATGCGTGCGTGGTGTGTAAATGTAGTATTATCAAATACTATAGAAGACCAATACCCACCCACAGCTTCGGAAGAATTCGGGCAAGACGCGACACTAGCGCCCATACGGCATGAGGTGAACGATTTCAAAACTTTTGTATGCAAAAAAAATGTTATAGCGCCCCTAGCGGCATGAGGTGAACTGTGCGTTTTGTATGCAAAATGTTATAGCGCCCCTAGCGGCATGAGGTGAACGGAGGTTGCCAAGTCATTGTATGAGAAACGTCAAGAGCTGTGCGTATTAGTCTTCTATATAGTATTTGGTATTATAGTTACGTTAATTTTAGTGAATCATTTCAGTTTGAGAAGCTTTGTGTGGCTACTTACAATGCTTGTTACCGGAAAAATAATAATAATTATAGTAATAATCTAAAATTGAATCATATGCATATGGTCATAAATTTCAATAAAATCACGAACGTTATTAATTGAATCGTGTCGCTGGTCGGTTCTCGCATGTCGAACCGAGTGCATGTTATTGCTGTGCGGAGTATTGAATCATTCCACTTGGATCTATTATTAGGTATTCCTATTTATTTATGCAATTTTATTACCCACTTTACAATGCAATTAATTTTATTTTTACATTTTGATAATATTAATTTAAGTATATGTATATTATAGGATACAGAGGTAACATTTACTATTGTATAGTTTAATATTATGTCTTAAAATATATTTATTATTTATTATCAGAATTCAGACTTCGCACTAAGAATCACGTTTTTTGGCGGAATATTTGTAAAAACTCCTGTGATATTGTAGTTATCACGGAAAGATGGTTATTGGATTTACACCTAACGAAATTGGCTGGGCCTCATGGAATTCTCGCGCTATTCATAGTTTTAACTCAAGATTAGTGTCTTATTAGTATTCTGGGGGGCTATTACGAAACGTAAATCCGATATTTCGGCCGAAGTATCGGAAGAAGTTTAACCGTGAAATACAAGTTATTTCATGATTATAATTCAATGAACTACTAAAATAACCATAAAGTACAAGGTATTTCATGGATAGAATTCAAGGTATTACTAAAATAACCATAAAATACGTTGTATTTCACGGTGAAAATTCTTCCGATACTTCGGCCGAAATATCGGATTTACGTTTCGTAGTACCCCCCTGTTTCGTCATTCCGTCGCTGAAGGAAAGTCTGCGACTGTTATACCTGTCCACAAAAAAGGCGATAAATCGGACGTATGTAACTTAATTAGTGTGATTATCATTTCCTAACTCGAAAATAGTTCCTATCTAGTAAATTAGTGTAATTCCTATCTCGAAATTATGCCTATATGCTAAAGTTATGGAGAGAATTGTGTACAAACAACTCAACAAATATGCTGCAGTCAGTTGCTCAAGTGAAGACCAACACGGTTTCATAAGAGCGCGATCAACAGTATCCAATTTAATACTCACTAATGGATTATTTTTTTATACAACACAGTTGGCAAACACGCATACGGTCGACCTGATGGTAAGCCGTCACCGTAGCCTATAGACGTTTGCAATACCGGGGGTATCACTCACGCGTTGCCAACCCTCCCAACCCCCCCAAGTGGAGCTCTGGAGACCTTACTCACCGTAGGAACACAACATGGCCGAGACCAATGCTATTTGGCTACGATCTTCTGTAAGATGGAGGTCCTTCCCCAGACGGGCTGCTCCGATTTGAGCGGATTATCCGCTGTGCCCTACCTCTCTTAAAAATTAAATAATATTTAACTTTATTTACTTAATATAGAATAACTAAAACCTGTGCGAAGCCGGGGCGGGTCGCTAGCTACAACTAGTAATCTAGTATACTATACTTCTAAAAAAGATTATTTAAATAAATAAATAAATAGGGACAATTCATACAGATTGAGCTAACCCCAAAGTAAGTTCGAAACTTGTGTTATGGGATACTAACTCAACGATATTATATTTTATAACAAATACATATATAGATAAACATCCAAGACCCGAGGCCAATCAGAAAAAGCTCGTTTTTCATCATGACCCGATCGGGATTCGAACCCAGGACCTCCTGAGTGGCGGCCTGACGTGGTAACCATTACGCCACGGAGGTCGTCAAGTCGTCGTTAGATATTATTAGATCTCTAATATGTAACATTTCGAGTAAAGAAAGTGTGTGAAGGCATAGTTTCTGAATGAAATATTTTTACAAGAACTTCTAAAACGAAAAAATAAATTATTAATTTAATTTCATCTATTTTACTCAAATCCCAATTTATTTTGCTCAGTTACAGGAAAGTGTACATTACTTGTAGACACATAAATTACGCATAAATGTATACTAATAAATTAATTATAATATTAGCCCGCAAAGTTTATATTTTTTTTTCTCATCTATTATTTTAGCCAGAATGGTATGTCATAAATTGGGGTAAATGAACCAATATCTGCTTGTCCATAATATGGCTTATGTCCACCGAATATCCCGATTCCACCTGAACCAATTGGTTTATGTCCACCCGAACCGAATATTCCTTCTCCGATTCCGCCGATGCCGCCTGAACCAATTGGTTTATGTCCGCCTGAACCAAATATTCCTTCTCCAATACCGCCGATTCCACCTGAACCAATCGGTTTATGTCCACCTGAACCGAATATTCCTTCTCCGATACCGCCGAGTCCGCCTGAACCAATCGGTTTATGTCCCCCTGAACCAAATATTCCTTCTCCGATACCGCCGATTCCCCCTGAACCAATCGGTTTATGTCCACCCGAACCGAATATTCCTTCTCCGATACCGCCGATTCCGCCTGAACCAATCGGTTTATGTCCACCCGAACCGAATATTCCTTCTCCGATACCGCCGATTCCGCCTGAACCAATCGGTTTATGTCCACCTGAACCAAATATTCCTTCTCCAATTCCGCCGAGTCCGCCTGAACCAATCGGTTTATGTCCACCTGAACCAAATATTCCTTCTCCGATACCGCCGATTCCGCCTGAACCAAATGGGTTATGTCCACCTGAACCGAAAATACCTTGTGTACCAGATCCGAAACTTCCTGGTTTGATACCAGATCCAAAAATGTTGTGGCCACTTGGTTTATGCATCCAATATGGTCCAAGTCCGTGTATGGTATAAGCTAAATATTGTTCTCCCAACGTTTTTGATAGAAAAACTGTTATGACAGCCATCACTAATAGTATCTGAAAACGTTAAGAAAGTTTATAGTTATTTGTATGTTATTGTACAGTCAAGAGCACGTCAACCTTTACATATCGAACTTTGTACCCTTCTTAAGTTCTACGTTATAAGAGCCAAAATCGTACTGCAAGTGTAAAGCTCAACTTGCACATGACTGACAAAGGAATTTTCGATCACAATGTACTAGATAGATCAAACATTTTCTCTCCCATTCGATTTCGAGTTATCATTCAGCCAGTTGCACAAATGCATTTAAAAAAATACTAATTCTACATTAAGTCTCATGCTATTACCTAGTGCAGTTAACTAAAAATATTTTTTTAAATTGGATTTGTGTTGGTCCAACAGGAAATGGAGTTATTTCTTGTGATATTATTATATTGCTCTACAGTCAGCTAATGAAAGAAGAGAGAACCAAGACTGTAAATATGGATAAAGGGTAGATTCGATTCTTATTTATTAGTATTCATATTATAACATGTTAATTCCAAAGTTTCATAACATTGTTTAAAATATTCTTAGTTCTTTGTCTTGTTTACCTCCTTCATTTGTTAACTGTGTCACTGTGCTTATTAATGTTGGTGACCCTATAAACAAATTTAAGGAATATTTCTTACCTTAGACATGATGATCGTCTATCTTATGCCACTATATTTGCAAACTGATAGGACCTATAAGTTTATTTCGTTTAAATATCTGCTGTGCGAATTAAAAATTAACTTTTATAAAATTCATGTATCCGTTACATGTTTAAAGCATTCCTAAACTGTATATTTACCGTAACAGTTTTATTCTCCCGTCCTGCTTATGTTTGGGCAAAATCAATGATTATTATTTTATCTTTAATTTGTGATCGAAGTCTATATCGAACAAACTGTTTCTGTATACACACGTTACATTAATTTGTAACATAATATCCGCCGCACTAATCTCAGGAACTACTGGTTCGAATTAAAAATTGAAAAATTCTTTTTGTGTTGGATAGTCCATTTGTCGAGAAATGCTTAACATTACGCTGCGATCGATAGGAGCGAAGCATCAGTGAAAAACGTTGCAAAAACGGGGAAAATTACGCGAATGAAGTCGCGGCCACAGCTAGTGTTATCATAATATTATAGTCGATATTATGGCGATAAAATTGTTTTGTATTTGTCTGTTTGTTTGTTCCTAGACGCTATAATATAATTTTAGAAACTGATAAATCGATTGTAATGTGGTTTATACTAGTGTGACAGACGACCTCAAGAAAGCGGCTGGAGGCGGATGGATGCGGAAAGCGGAGGATCGCATTTGGTGGAAGGCATTGGGAAAGGCCTATACCCAGCAGCAGGCGATATCATCAGCTATGATGATGATTAAACTAGTGCACTGTGGTGACTTTCTTGTAACATTTAGTGCTAGACAATATAAGATGTGTGGTCGATGAGTTGTTTCATTATATTTAAACATATTTTTTTTATTATGCATGTCTCACTGCTGGACAAAAGCCGTGCGGAGGGAGGAAGAGGACTTCCTCCCTCCACACGTCCCTGTCCAGTCTCTACAGATATGATTTTATTTTTATTTTATTTTATATTATTAATTTCATAAAATTTTGTGAAGATTTAATAATTTTTTTGCAAAAATGGATGACAGTCGTAAAGCCAAGTCGGCTTGAAAACACCGACCTCTGCCAATCCGCATTAGAGCAGCGTGGCAGAGTACGCTCTGTTCACCTTCGATTGAAGGCAGACCCGTATCCCTGCAGTTGGATGATTATGGGTTGATATGATTTACAATAATATGACTCTAGAATTATCATCTAGGTAAGTGTCACGTTACTCACGTTTGTCGCTCAGTTTCTCAACAGGTTTCAAAATTGCTTTTATTACCATTATTATGCGACCGGTTGTTTCCAGACTAGGCCATCACGACGGCTCAGGTTCCCACCACGCCATGTCTCTTGTAAATATGATAACGGCAAACTCGGATTGACAATAACATGTTCAGTTTGTTGTTGTTATTTAGCGATAATATCATTAATAAAAAATTAAAGCGTTTATTCACAGTGTAGAGTCCACACTCTGAATAAATGCTTTAATTGAGGGTCTAAAGGTACTTTCGCTAGTTGAAGTGTGCAAATAATATTTATTTGTAAATATAAATAATCTACTCTAGAATCTACCATTTTTCGGAAACAAGACTTAAATGTTCACTGTTAAAAAAAATGGCGAAAGAAATCTAGTCAAGGCCTTTATTGTTATTTAACATGTTTTTTTAAATATAAACTAGGTACACACAACATTTATAAGAATACGCATACATCATCAAAATAGTGTAACGAAGTGAATGACGTAAAAAAAAAGCAGTCACAAGTTAACGAGAGACCGTCATAATTAACAAATCTGCAACAATACCCATGCACATCCTTCAATATTATTTCGCCCTTTTACACCCTGTATAATGCTGTTCTATCAAGAAAAACAGTCGTATCTATTAAATATATCGCTGATTATTTTTTGGCACATACTAACATATTGCGCATTAGTCAATGTAGTGACGATTTTAATACTTACCATTGCACAACTATGTACATGACTCAAAAACAAACTTATCGTGACCTCGGAATGCATAATAATTAGAACTAGTTTTAACAATGTAAACATGAATTGTTTTAGCTTTATATCAATAACGATTAGTTAAAATAATTTCACTGCCTTTAGTAAAATGTACGTATAGTCAATGATATACTTAATGAAAAAAAAAAAAAAACAATCTTTGTAAAAGTTATGCTACTATTCAATAACATAACAACGCCAGTGTGCATAAAATGATTCTCCTGGCATGTGCATAAAACGAAGTTAGAAACTCATACTTATTGCTCAGTGCATAATGAATTAATGACAATCGATTTTCAATGTAACCGTTTTATACACTGTGAGCCAGATAATGAATTTTCCCTCATGTTAAGGTTAAGGATCAGACATTTACATTCTTTCTACTCCTTTTCGGTCTTTCACAGAATTCAAAACCACTTTAATAAGACTCTCGCAGCTGATGTTTATTTACAGTTTGTAACTCCGTAATTAATCCCGGCTATGTAAGAGGCATAATGGTGACCAAATGATTATTATTATTGGCATTGATCTACTCGCTAGTACGTGCTATATCGTGGTGTTTCATTAATCAGACATAGACGACATAAGAGCCTGATATTGTACTATTGACTGTAAGATTCTGGAGAGATCTAACGACCTAATGGAGTACACTGATTATAGCGGGCTATAGGATATCTAAATAAGTCATTAAAACAAGTTTTATTAAAGTTAACTTTATTAATGAATAAAACAATAGAAAATTCCAGAATCAGTAAATTTAAAATACAGTCATTATATTAAAATAAGTTTTTAGTGATGGCCGCCGTATCCACCTTGGCTACCACCACGGCCTCCTTGGCTTCCTCCACGTCCCTGGCTTCCACCGTAACCACCCTGGCTACCGCCACGTCCTCCCTGGCTGTTATGTCCTGAACTGCCTCCACGTCCACTTCCGCTTTGGCTACCACGACCTTGGCTTCCGCCGTAACCACCCTGGTTGCCTCCAGCAGCAAGGGTGCCGACGATCAACGCCAGAATGAAAATAGCGAAAATCTGTAAAAGAAAATTATTAAACTAATTTTTAAGGATCCGGACTGAACTAACTAGGAACTCTTATAGTTTCGTCATGTCCGTCTGTCCATCTGTCTACGATCTAGCTCAGAGAAGCTAGAAATTGTAATTTTGCATCTAAACACAATATTATCTATGCTACACACTGTGCACGAAACACTTGCCGGGTTCTGCAAATAAAAACTTATTTGGTGCAAGATGTGACCTGGAACTAGTCCAGCATTAATCTGATGTCAAAGGTGATGTCCTGTGTCAAGAGCTCCTCGAGGCTCTAAGTTATTGTTAGTGTCTGTGTAATGTTTGTTTGTTCACCTTGTTCGTTTAGCACCCTGAACTTCTCGACGGGTCGACGCTAGACAAGCCGAGCCACAATTTGTGTAGTGTGGACCGACTTACGAGCCTCGAACCACACTTATCACTCGTCTAGCATAGACCTACCTTAAGATCTTTCTTATTAAATACGTCGTGAGTAGTTCGTAGCTATCGAGAAAATGGTGTTTTATCCCAGCGTATACAATTTGTCAAGTAAGCAATCACTGGTATGACAATCAGAAGTCTTAATTACCAGGTAATGAATCGTAAGAACCCATTGGCATGACGTAATTGTAAAAAAATACAAAAACCTTACCTTTACTGAAGCCATTGTTTAATTGTTGTGTTTGCTGGGATGTGAAGTGAATTACTGTTGTGCGTTCATCATTTTATCTGCCTTATATACTAGTTGACTTAAAAAAAGTCTATATTTTCCGTGCATATGGTCCTCAATGTTTACAGACAAATTACATGTATTACTTGAATTAGCACATCTTACGTACTCTACGTATTCCCCCATGCAGTCAATGGATGTAAATAGATTAGCCCCTACTATGAATCGAAATTCCGAAAATACGGACTGACGACGTTTTGGTTGCCCCCCAGATTCGAGGCAAGGGGCTCTTCTAGAAGACATATTTGTTTAGCAATGGGCCAATACAGGCTGAAATAATTCAATTTAATTTAAGATCCTACTCCACAGGTGAGCCGCATTTTTTAAAATGAGAAATGAAGTGTTGATCATAATAGTCTGTTTTATTTAACAAATGAGTACCGAGTACTTACTTCGCACATTTCCGATATTATCAGAGTGAGATGAATCATTGTTTCAACCAATAGCAACGCTCGTAATCGCAAAGAAACCAATAGCAATCATTATGTGTAATTTGACAAATGCAATTGTATTTAAAAATAATTAAATTACAAATGTGAGTTGCTAAATTGGTTGTGGCTTTGTTTACGTGTTGGTGTTATTATAGTTTGAGGATATTTGAGCCATTTAATTCCTGGCTTTAAAAAAAATTCAAAAAATTCAAATCTTTTATTCATAGAATAGGTTTTCACAAACACGTTCTCTTGTCACAGTATAATAAATGATTTGTATAAATTAATCTACTCTATAAACTACTACCATTTACTATTTATTGACATTCCTCGTACGTAATGTTGTATGTATGTACCTAGTTTTAAATTTTATGTTAAAAAATAAAAGAATTTTTAATAATGTCAATAAATAGTACCATTAATTTGTCTCAACATAAAATTAAATCTAAAATCTAAAATGCTAAATAGGTGTT
Organism: Endotricha flammealis; assembly: GCA_905163395.2. Taxonomy (NCBI): domain Eukaryota; kingdom Metazoa; phylum Arthropoda; class Insecta; order Lepidoptera; family Pyralidae; genus Endotricha; species Endotricha flammealis. The sequence continues at coordinate 8,022,128 of LR990870.1, read as the reverse complement.
AAAGATAGGAGCAGACCGCCCGCAAGGCAGCAACCGTTCTCGTGTATTTTCGAGTTGACGTGAGAGTTGGCCTTCCAGCCTCCATTACTGGGCTCACTATCACGATATTATGAACAATATTGTAGGGAACAACAGTAACCCGACCCCCAACGCCACCGCCAGTTTGGACATTTTGCGAGCATGACATGGTACACATTAACATCCTTGTCATATAGGTATTTAAACTAAATTATATTAAAATGTAAATAATATGAAAAACAGCACCACTTAGATGACACTATGACGTACATGTTACAAAATTGAACACAAATTTTATTCATGTAGTTTATTAAACATTGACTGGCTTTTCACGACAAGTTTTAGCATTTCACCTTCGCAACCCCTTGCGAAGGTGAAATGATTCCAGAATTGCCAGGGATTCCTTTCATTTAGATACTCGTTGATAGTATAGTACGCTTTGCTGGTTAAGATTTTTTTTACATTTAATTTAAATCTATTATTGGGCAAGTTTTTAATATATTCTGGAATTTTATTATACATATGCAAACTTTGGATCACAAATGACTTGCCCGCTTTCCTAAGCCTGAATTTAGGAACAGCTAATTTATTTCTGTTACGCGTATTAAAATTATGAATATCGGACACCTGGTTATAGTCATGAATGTTTTTACGAACAAACATGATGCTGTCAAGAATGCACTGTGATGCCACCGTGAGAATATTAGTGCTTTTGAAAAACTCGCGAAGAGATTCACGGTAACCTAATTTATAAATAAAATGCACTACACGCTTTTGCAGCACGAAAATCGTCTCTATATCCGCTGCTTTACCCCAGAGTAAAATGCCGTACTATAGCAAACTATGAAAATAACTGAAATAAACTAGTCGTGCCGTGTCGACATTGGTGAACTGTCGAACTTTCCTAACAGCGAAAGCAGCAGCACTTAGTCTACCTGCTAGGGTTCTAATATGAGGATGCCATTGTAGTTTGCTATCAAGCACAATGCCCAGAAAAGTGGTAGTTTCGACTAATTCTAAGTTTTCATCGTTAAGAACTGACTTGACTGATGTAATAGATTGGGATACATTCGGGAGTGAAAAAGCTATGCATTTGGTTTTACTGGCGTTAAGCACCAAATTATTTACTGTGAACCATTGATATAGTTGAGATAACGTTTTGTTAATAGTATCTATATTAGGATGTTTTCTGTCTACTTTGAAAATTTAAAAAGTGTCATCTGCAAATAAAATAATGTTGCATAAATGTTCAGTTAAGTACGGCAAATCATTTATATATACTAAAAAAAGAAAAGGACCCAATATTGAGCCTTGAGGAATGCCTATACTAGCAGGACAACCTACAGAGGTCGCTTTATTTACTCTCACTTTCATAATTCTGGCATTAAGGTAAGAAGTCATAAGATTGATTGAGGAACTGTCCAAGCCATAGAATTTTAACTTATTTACTAAGGTCTTATGATCGACACAGTCAAAAGCCTTGGAAAGGTCGCAAAAAACACCAACAGCGTTCTTGCTGTACTCCCAGGTCTCCATTATAACTTTAAATAACATGGCAGTGGTGTCTGTAGTGGATCTACCTTTAGTGAAACCGTATTGACGCGGGTGAAGCAAACGATTACTTTGAAAATAGGATAGTAGTTGGTCCAGAATTATCTTTTAAAAAATTTTCCTAAGTGCTGGCAGAAGAGATATTGGTCTAAAATTATTTGGATCCTTACTACACCCTTTCTTGAAAAGTGGTATGACTTTACTCACTTTCATCAAATCAGGAAAAATGCCAGCTGGGACACATTCATTAAAAATTACGGCCAAATAAGGTGCTATGATGTCTATAATATTACTTAAGATAGCTACAGATATTCCCCAAATATCCTCTGACTTTTTTATATTGAGTGATTTAAAAGATTTGAGGATCGTTTCAGCATTTACAAATTTAAACCCAAAATTCGAAGTAGATTCGGGAACGTTCGACCTAAGAAATTCATCAGCCAATGTATGGGAAGACTTCAAGGATTTAGTTGTATGTATAGGAATATCTGCAAAGAATTCCTGAAAAGCATCAGCTACTTCATCGTCCGCGGAAACAATACGGTTGTTTACAAGGAGCGAGTACTCATTAGTACTCTGCTTCGACTTGCCGATTTCTTTGTTAATAATATTCCACGTAGTTTTTGTTTTGTTAGTGGAGTTTTTGATCTTTTTACTTAAATGAAGCGCCTTAGCGGTCGTGCATACAAGTTTGAATGTTTTGGAATAATCCTTTACATATTTATTAAATTGTGGGCTAGGATTATATTTACGCTGATCGTATAAATCATAAAGAGTTCTTCTACTAATATATATACCCGTCGTTGCCCAGTCACAAAATTTTATTTTATCGCGAATTTTAACCTTCTTAATTCAAGTATCATTAAATTCCCTTCTGATGACATCGAATAAACTATTATAAATTATTATTGTTATTTTATTATTAAATGATTATATTTATAACTTCGATTTCATATTTTAGATGATGATATCTATTACATAGGTAATATAATTTATAATTAATTTTTGATAAAATAATTTGACAGACATTAAAATGAGAATCACTGACCAGGATATGAGGATATGTATATTGTAAGTGAAGTGCGAAATTTATTCACATAATGCGAGGTTAATTTTTTTGATTCTGTATCTCTGTCATCTTAGGATTGCCTCATCAACAATCCAAACTAGCGAAACTCGCACTTCTTCATTTAGGTGTATCCCGTGTACGGGAATTTCGTAAATCTCTTTTTTATCGGATGTCTCTGCGATCAGAGCGGCTGTAATAAATATGATTGTGTGTACTACCTACGAATGTAATATACGAATGTTCAAATTTAATTAAACAATGTTCGTGTTCCCCGGGCAGGGGCCGTACTATGACCGCTTAAAACAAAAGAAGAACATCTGAGTAAAGGAGACAGCGCAATACATGATGTAAGGCGACTTCTCTTTTACACAATCGTTTAAAAATAGTTTATAAAAAAAGTGATACGGCCCCAGGACATGGTAAAATGATTTTAATCTGATTGTCACAAATAGAGTTTATTAAGACAAAGTCCACACGTTACAAAATTCCTGACAGTATAGGTAATCGCGGGCTAGCGAGGTTCGGCGGTCCGGAACGACTCTTGTGCCGAAGCCCGTTAGCCACGTTACCACTGAAACTGGAGTCTGGAGAGTGACATAAGGCTACTTTTATCACCACGGGACAAAGAGATTCCCATGGGAAAAATTATTGACATTTTCCCCTGACCACGCGGGCGGAGCCGTGGGTAACAGCTAGTTGTAAAATAAATTTTTAATTAAATTAAAGTAAAATAAAAATAATTTGTTAAATAAACATTTATGTATTGAATCGTTTTATAATTATCTATATACTAGCCTTTTTGCCCGCGACTTCGTCCGCGAGTTCCGGACCCGTTTCCGTGGGAACGACTTTGAATTTCGGGAAAAGCTATAGCCTATGTCACTCCCTGATAATGTAGCTTTCTACTGGTGAAAGAATTTTTGAAATCGGTCCAGTAGTTTCGGAGCCTATTCGATTCAAACAAACAAACAATCAAATCTTTCCTCTCTATAATATTAGTATAGATTATAACGAATGATAATAATTATAAATTGCTTATAAAAATCTTGATTGTATGATTCCATCATGAATAGTAATGTTGCATTGAAGGCATATTTTTATGATGGAATAACTCAATTACTTACCTACGTATTGTATACAGACTACATAATTGTAAATGATTACTTTGTAGTTACTATGTAAGTTATCTATTACAGAGGGCCTACTGCAAAACGAACTCGGAAACTTCGGCATCTACAAGAGTTTTAATCATTAAACACCATGAAATACAAGGCATTTCAGGGTTATAATTTAACGTTCTACTAAAATAACCATGAATTGGCGACCTCCGTGGCGTAATGGTTACCACGCCAGACCGCCACCCAGGAGGTCCCGGGTTCGATCCCCGGTCGGGTCATGATGAAAAAACGAACTTGGATGTTTATCTATATATGTTTTTGTTATAAAATATAATATCCTTGAGTTAGTATCCCATAACACAAGTTTCAAACTTACGTTGGGGCAAGCTCAATCTAAAAAAAAAAAAAATATTACAAGGTATTTTATGTACAGTTTTTTTAATGTTACACGGCAGACAAACGGGCAAGCGGGCCACCTGATGGAAAGTGGTCATCATCAGTGGCTGCCTATAGACATCAGCAACACCAGGGGCACTATTAATGCGCTGGCCACCTCTGACGAGACCTCTAATGTATACTCAAGAGCCCGTCAACCTTTACATATCGGACTTTGTACCATGTCATAAATAAGAGCCAAAACTTTACTGCTACTGTAAAACTCATCGTGTCACTGTCCGAAAATGTCATAGTCCGAAGGAAACAAAATTCCACGAATTATTAAAATAACAATAAAATATCATTTCGAAACTTCGGCCGAAGTTTCGGATTTCGTTTCACTTTGAAACGAAGGCCGGTTCTTGGGGATCGTTGCCTCGAATGCCACTTCGTTCGCTTAGTACCCAGTGGCGAAGGGTGAAATTTTACTCAGGGCACAGAATAGATAATAGTACTACGTACTCAGGGGAAGCCAGAGCAATAGAAAAAAAAAACCGCACTGTTAAAATATGGAAAACCAAAACAGTGTTTTAAGTTTACAACTACCTGTGAGCCACGAATACTTTTCGTACAAATTACAATTAAAATGTTTTGTAAAGCCATCTTTACGTCTATAATCTATTTTCATAGAAGGACAAGCACGGCCGCGCTGCATAATATGTTTTTTATTTTTAAAACTGTTTGTTTGAAAATTATTATCTAATAAAAAGTCTGTGAGACAACAACCCACGTCTAAAATTGCAGCCATACGAATGTAAACTACTTGACTAAACCAAAATAAACAATTAACTACTTACACCTGAAACCGATAAATTCTATAACTATAACACAATTCACACTGAGCCCTGTCCAACATTTAACCACGAAGTCACTCTAATCTATTCAAATTTAATAAATTAACAACAAACAAATTAAAAAAAACTAAAAACAATACGAGCGAAAGCACAGGCGAAAGTGAATTGAAAAAATTTCATATTTTTGACAATTACAACGCGACAAAATTATAGTTGTTTTATTATTCAAGCATTACACACATAATTAACTATATTTTTTACTTCTCAGGTTAATACCTCTGTTTATCTTTGTCGCACTAACGTAATCTGATACATGCCAATGCCATCCTTGTCGTAACTCGGCGACTACCGGCTATAGTATGTTCATATGATCGGCGTGAGAAAGAGACCGCGCTAGGAACAAAATGTACGCGTAAGAAAGAGACAGCCGCTCCTAAAACTGTATGCGGCTACAACTCGGGAATTACCGGCTTTCGACGCACAGGCACAGCTAAGCGACGTGTGATATTGCTATTTATTATTGTATAGGCGTTTGGGTATCATTATTATGTATGAAGTGAAATCATGTTATTAGCAGAGTCGATGCTGTTAGAATTATCTATTTATTAGTGAATTATCACTATTTTTAAAAGGGAAGCCGACAGGAATCGTTTTATTAGGACCCCTCGCCACTGTGGGCGACACTACTAGGTGACTCACCTATAATGTGTCGTGTTGCTAAGTAAGATGATAATTAATTACCTCCCGAAAGTGAATTCAAATGTAAATTATTGACGACCACCGCGCCGCCGCCGGGGCGTAATGGTTACCATGCCGGACCGCCACCCAGGAGATCCCGGGTTCGAATCCCGGTCGGGTCATGATGAAGAACGAACTTCTGATTGACCTGGGTCTTGGATGTTATCTATATATGTATTTGTTATAAAATATAGTATCGTTGAGTTAGTATCCCTTAAGGCCATAACACAAGTCTCGAACTTACTTTGAGGGTAGCATAATTTGAGTGATTTGTCCCAGAAAAAAAAACGGATCGGAATAACACTTTAGTATGTGTATTTTTCAGATAGCCTACCTTCGGGTCAACTGATGGTAAGCAATGTCGGTAAGCTTCGTGTCACATCCACGATTACAAGATCTTGGATGCGTTGCCCACCATTTTGCCCACCTATGAAGGAATGAAAAAGGAAGGACGGGGGAAGGAAAATGAAAAAGGGAGTAGGAAGCAGGAGGCTTCCGAGTCTCTCACTCATCGTGCTGCTGTGTTCCGGATAAAACATCTACATAACATTTCACATTTCACAAAACTAACAAATAGTATTTGAAAATAAAACAATAAGAATCTTTTAACTAAATATTATATATGTAAGTTTATTTAGTGAATCATATTTTAGTGCAGGTAATCTACATATTAGAATGGAAATAAAATGAGTTACTATATGTGTATGTTAGTAATATAATTTTATTATAATAGAAATTAAACGAAGAAGATTTCAGACAATTATTTTTGAACTCTATCTTAGTAGTTTAATTATTAATAATTTATTAGGTACTTAGTACAAATTTAAAAATACAAAGTCCTTATATATTGTTATGAATTGCCATATTCTTTAATGTACATTTTATATAAAAAATAGGTAAAAAGCAATCGAAATCCCTTTCTGTAGTTAAAAAAAAAAAAGAGAAATGAGAGTTTTTGGTAAAATTAATTTTCGTTACCAGTTGGCGCTACTATCTATGTGTCAAAAGTAGTCAAAATACATAGAAATATCCGGAATACCACATAGGTATTATATTTAAAAAAATTGAAGACCTTTCGCCAATCTGGTAGCGAAAACTTTACCAAAAGCACATTACCAAATTTGAAGCAAAAACACAAAATATTAAAATAGGTAACTACTTGATGACATTCAGACCTGTGATTGAGAAATATTTAATTTCTTCTTGAAACGTCTTTAGCTTTTGAAAATTCTGGAACGTATTCTTCTTCCTTCTGGATCGTGGGGTATGTGGGAGGTGGAAAAGAATGATATTTAATAGGGTAATAATATGTATTATTTACATAGTAATAAGGTACTGCACTGTCATAAAGAGGTTTGGTAAGAAGTGGTTTTGGTGTAAGGGGAATATAACTTTGGATATAGTTGTCTTCTTCTTTCTTCAAAGGTTTTGTTCGATTCCCAAAGGGTCCAAGAACCGGTTGCCAACGATTACCACCTTTACTTTTACGAGATTCCTTGGTATAATTATAATGAGCGAGCACTGTACTCAAAAAGAGTAACAATATCGTCAATATTAACATTCGAAATTTATTATTCATTTCTGCGTATGTTTTTTTTCCCAATAAAAGAAACTGTACTGTTACTGCGTGTCGTGAGAAACTCTTCGAGTAAAGAACTGTAGGAGTACTAATTAGGGTTATCAGTGCAAAGGTAATTACAATGTCTGTTTATCTTTTCCGCTTCATTTCAGTACGAAATTGTTTTCATTAACAGTAAGTACTTTGGGATAATACGTCGTGCACGAAGTTACAGACAAATTAGGGTGTAAGTTTTCTTCTTCGTTGATTCCTGCTGACTGAGGGATCTATCATGCCCCCGACTGCTGGACCCATTTTCTCCAAGCTTCCCGGCATTGAAAATGCTTAATGGCCACTGGAATGCTAGATAGATTTGGTAGTTCCTTTCACACCAAGAACGTTTAGCTTCGAGGACCTTCTGCTCAAAAATGCAATATCCGTCCATCTGGTGGGTATGAAAGTGTCCATCCGAAACAACGAAACACGTAGGCCTGTCAAAAAAGACTTAACAAGTCAGAATAAGGTTCAAAAATTATATAATGTCAGTCCGTATATTCGTAATTTCGCTTCATGGTAGTATTAGGGTGAAGGTACTGTACTAAAGTACTCTAGGCAGAAAAATATTTTATTGATTGGAAATATTTGTTCCTTTGTGATCATTAATAAATAAATATATAGGGACAGATCACACAGATTGAGCAAGCCCCAAAGTAAGTTCGAAACTTGTCTTATAGTTTTTAACTCAACAATACTACATTTTTAACAAATAGATAATAGATAAACATCCAAGAACCAGGCCAATCAGAAAAAGTATTCATCATGACCCGACCGGGATTCGAACCCGGGATCTCCAGGGCGGCGCGGTCAGGCATGGTAACCATTTACGCCACGGCGGCGGTCGCATAATTCACGGAATATGCGAACGAGTTATTTTAAACCAAAATTCAACAGTGACAAGTATTTTAAAATGTATGTATTACACCAACTTTCTTTTCGCCTACTCTTGATATTATGTTAATTTAAATATTGGAATGCCTACTTTTGTTAATTACGACTATAAACTAGGAACTGATAAGACAAGTTTGTCACGTGTTCTCGATTCTATCATTTGAATATTAGTAATTTTTTGTTAGGTTTTACTAATGATCCCTAATTTTATTGAAAACTAGTAAAATACTCGCAGCTTTGTTTGCATATATCTCGCTACCCGTGGGAATTTTGAAAAATCCTTTCTTAGTACACCCCTACACGTCGTAAGGAACCTACATTACAAATTTGGAATCTCTAAACCCAGCAGCGGTTTGGGCTGTGCGTTGATATATAGTTAAAACAATCAGTCAGACAGGACTGAATTTTATGTATATAGATGTAATGAAGCCTATGTTACTCGGGGTTAACTTCCCAACGGTATAAAATTTTTTCAAAGCGATCCAGTAAGTACTTTTTGAGTTTATTCATTACAAACATACATACATACACGCAACAATACAAACCTTTCTTCTTTAAAATATTAGTGTAGATGTACATACTCAAGGATGTGGATTAGTTTGAAAATAAAACAATAAGATTAACAAAATATATAATTACATAGTGTAATCTACATCATATTAGAATGGACATAAAATTAGGTAGAATATTATATAATAGAATTAAGTAAAGAATTTTTCAGACGATTTGTTTTACAATCGATTTTCCTAGAACAACTACATTTACATTTTTTAAATTGTTTTGAACTCTAAATTTGCATTATTAGGTTCTAAATAAAGTGATCCAGTATGTTAGTATAGTAAAAGCATAGTCTGTTTACTGGATAAGTACATTACATAACTAAATACACTCCGTTTTGAAACAAAACTACGCCTTTTCGCATTGATTATCATTTTTTTATCGCATTCATTATAAAAAACATAAACAAAATCCCTATGTGTACAATACATATTATACTCTTACATTTTTTTGGAAATATAATTGAAGTCATAAGAAATATAATAAATTGTAGAGTAATTTATCAGAAATAGAAGGAAACAACCTTAACCTACAACAGTTAAGGCCGTTTCATCCTTACGGTAGAGGTTAAAAGCAAACAAATTTCTTTTATGGTCAAAAACAATTTATAATAATGTGAAATTCCCCGCGCTGGCCCTCACAGCGTAGGGGAGCGTCCCCAAGGTGGCGGATAGGGGAATGGTCGGTAGTACAGCCTAGCTACACTAACCGGCTAAGTCCGATGGACTCGCTGACCAACGACGGGTGTGGTCCTCCAGCATTTCGGGGGTTGTGCGGCGGGTTGACACCTCGCCCACGTAAAACTTATGTTGCTGGTGAAGCGTATCCCGTTAGCGCTTCACTAGCTTGCACAACATTCTCAAAAAAAATAATAATAATGTGAAATTTACACAAATCAAAAATACAAAAAAATATTACACACTGTTTGGAGTATAGAAGCTTGTGATTGAGGCTTAATTAATTAAAAACTTTTATTTATTGTTTAAATATATAAACTGTAGAGTAATTCATCAGAGATAGGAGGGATCAACCTTAACGTACAATAGTTAAGGCCATATTCATCCTTACGATAGAGATTAAAAACGATCAAAATTCTTTGATAGTCAAAAAACAATTTATAAATAATGTGTTTATAGAAATTCAAACCAAAAATGCAAAATATTAAACACTGCTTGGAGTAGAAAGAGCCTGTGATTGAGGCATGTTTAATTTGTTGTTTAAATATTCTTTAACTTTTGTAAGTTCTGCACCGTATTTAACTCTTCCCATCTTGATCGCATCTTTGTACATGACAGTAGAATTATATTTTAAAGGGAAAAATTCTTGACTTCCATAGTAAGGATATACATAACCAGAATACGGTCTGGCAAAAAGTAGAGATATAGGTTTACTTTGTACAACGGGAATTAAACTTTTGATATATTTGTCCTCTTCTACCTTCAACAGTTCTGAACGGGAGAGATCGGGATGCCAATCTTCATCACCTTTACTTTTTTGAGCTTCCTCGATATAGTTATTATGAGCGAGCACTGTACTCAAACAGAGTAACAATATCGTCAATATCAACATTCGATATTTGTTAATCATCTCTGCGTATGTTTTTTCCCAATAAAAAGACACTGTCTGCGCTTCGTGAGAGACTCTTTGAATAACGTGTTGTAGGAATACTAATTAGGGTTATCAGTGCAAAAGTAATTACAATGTCTGTTTATCTTTTCCACTTCATTTCAGTACGAAATTGTTTCCATTAACAGGTAAGTACTTTGGGAAAATACGTCGTGCATGAAGTCATATTGACACAAACAATTTTGGTACTCTATACAAAAAGTTTTGATATTTTGAAGGTGTGTTGAAGGATAGAAGATTCATTTAATCTTATATAGATTTAGACCTTTTTTAGATTTTTATTAGATAAGTGTATTTTTATTTTTTATAGTAACTAAGAATACTTAGGTACTTCATTTCTTGATGATAAATAAGAAGATCTCTAAGAAAGATAATAAAGAATTTCTAATAAAGCTGTAATTGATGTATCCCTCAGATGTCGATATCTTTGAATGAAAGTCGCTTGATGGTATTTTATTTTAGCCTAAAACTAGGTTTACTCGCGCAAAATAATCATCAATAATAATACTTTTAGGCAATCTTGCTTAGAAATATTTATAATTTTCAATACGTTGGATTTCATAAGAGAGGTCATGTGACTTTTCTCATGACTATGTTTCCATTTAATTGAGCAGCAGCGGCGTGGTTGCTTTCCATGCTGTGGGATATCACGAACAGAAGAGTAATAATTTCACTTGAAAAACACACTTAAAAAAATAAAAAAGAAAAACAATTCAACTATTATTTTTTAAGTTATGATATGATATGAGTAAGTTATTATTTTTGTTTTGGTTTTTTGTTTTTGCTTAATTGGAAAAATTCCTTATGGTGGAGTCCTGGTGACCTATAATACAGGCCTCGCCTAGCTTAGGCACCAGTCTCCCACATTTCACTTGTATAATGTTGCCATTCATTGTATTTTTATTTTGTGTGTAACAGATGGTACTGTTGTTTTATTTTTCTAGGCTTAAGACTTTGTAATTGTTACCTTTGTGGGAGAAATAAACGTATTTATTATTATTATTATTATCTGGAGCTTATAAGGACATTAAAATTGTGTAAAAGTATGAAACGAAGAGAAAATTTTGTAGGTCACGGAGTCGAAAACAGCGGCACGGCGCTCAAACGTATAGATTTATATGGGACTTTCTTTGTAAGTATATTTCAATATACAAAGAAGAGAAGATTATGGAGCACTAGATGTGTCAGTGATTTCGTTTTCGGCAAAGACAAAATATGCTTTTTTCCGTTTGCCCTTTACCCTTCTGCTTTTAACTTAGCCTAGCTAGTTCAACCAAACAAAAAATAACTTGAAAAGTAATAGCAAATGTTTCTTTGGTGTGTTTGTAATGTGTTTTAACTAGGCGTTTTGTAGTCGAGTATCTAACTAGAATTTACCATAAAGTTCAACTCATTAGCCTGAAAATATATTTTAAGAAAATATTTGTTATTATTATTATTTTTAGTGAGGCCATGAGGTCACGACCCTCAGCACTGAGGATAACGACGCAAGGATTATTATTTTTACATACTTACACCTTTGTGTTTCTCTGCAAATGCACACGGGTCAATGCCAAGTGTGCACGAGAGGGTCTATCAGTTTTGTTCAGTCAGACTGAACATATGTTGATGGATGAAGTTGCTTGTGTGAGTATTATCAAATACTATAGAAACTCTACCGAGTTAATACGCACAGCTCTTGACGTTTCTCATACAATGACTTGGCAACCTCCGTTCACCTCATGCCGCTAGGGGCGCTATAACATTTTGCATACAAAACGCACAAAAGTTTTGAAATCGTTCACCTTATGCCGTAGGGGCGCTAGTGTCGCCGTCTTGCCCGAATTTTTCCGAAGCTGTGCGTATTAACTCGGTAGAGTTTCTATAGTATTTGGTATTATTATTTGTTCCAAGCATCGACGATACGGCCTAAATGGTCGATGATGGTTCAAAATGTAATCGTTGATAATAAGAGTTATTAATTTAAAACAAAGCGTAACCAGTAATATGCAAATATATTAAAATGTTATGTATTTCGCCAACTTTCTTTGCGATTATGTTAATTTGAATATTGGGATGCCTACTTTTGATAATTACGACATTGAACTAGACACTACTGACAGGTTTCTCACGTGTTCTCGATTCCATTTCATTTGAATATCCATAATAATATTATAAATGTGAAAGTGTGTTTGTTTGTTTGTCCTCCCTTCACGTCGAAAGTAATGAACGGATTGATGTGTTTTTTTTATTGGGGATAGTTTAAAGTCTAGAGAGTGACATAGGCTACTTTTTTCCCACGGGATAAAGAGATTCCCATGGGAAAAAATATTGACATTTTCCCTTGACCACGCGGGCGGAGCCGCGGGTAACAGCTAGTTAGTGTATATTTAAAAAAAGTAATATATTGAACACAGGTCTGACGTAACGATACCTATTATACACTGGGCGTCAAAAATAAGTAGTACAGTTTTAAAATTGCAATATCTCCTAAACTACAGAAGCTAGACCTTTGAAATAAAAAAAAGTTAAAAGACAATTTAATTTCATTTAATAAAAACGTCATGCATAATATCATTTTTTAAAGATTGACTGAAAAAAAACTTAATAAATAAAAACACTATTTTTTTAAAATGTTGGCTTGTACTTTTGTTTTTTATTGTTTTCTTTATTGCTGATAAATCAATTGCAATTCAAAAGCAAATGTGTCTTCAGCGAGTAAACTTTACTAATCATGCCTCTTTCACCAGAAGAATGTGCAAGAATCATAACTTTTCTCGAAGTAGGCATCAGTATGCGTCGTACTGCAAGAACGGTGTGTGTAACTCTAAGAACGATCCAACAAGTAAAGCAAAGGTACGAAGAGACTGGAAACCATCTAAGGAGACCAAGTAATGGCAGACCCAGGTGCACTCGTACTCGAGAAGACCGCTTAATTGTCTCGACTGTGTTAAGAAATCGTCACCTTAATGCAGTTGAGGTCCAGCAACAGCTTCTTCAGACCCGAAGAGACTACGTTAGTGAGAGTACAGTGAGGAGAAGACTTGCTGAAGCCAACCTGAAGTCGTACAGGCCAGCAAATGGCCCCAAACTTGAGACAGGGCATTGAGTAGCAAGACTACGCTACGCCCGTCAACACGTACAATGGGGCGAAGCAGAATGGACAAGAGTTTTGTTCACAGATGAGTCTCGGTTTTCTTTATTAACTTCCGATGTAAGGCGGAGAGTATACAGGCGACCCGGTGAGCGATACATTCAAAGTTTCATCTCGGAAAGAGTTGTATACGGCGGAGGCTCTGTACACGTATGGGCTGGCATCTCTTCAGAGGGTCGCACAGAGCTAGTGGTCATAGAAAATGGCACTCTGACTGGTGAAAGATATGCATTAGAGATCCTTAACGAGTATGCAGGGCTATATTTAGTAAATATGGGTGATGGAGCGATACTAATGCATAATAACGCCCGGCCACACACCGCTCACCTCGTACAAAAGTACATTCAGGACGTTGGCATCAGCTTGATGGCTTGGCCATCAAGAAGCCCAGATCTTAACCCGATTGAACACGCCTGGCTGGGATGAGGTTGAGAGGCTAGTCAGAAGACGCAGACCACCCCCCGCCACCCTCAGGGCTCTAAAGCAGGCCTGATAGAAGAATGGGTGAATTTTCCCCAATACCGCCTCCGAAACTTAGTGTTCAGCATGCTAAATCGGCTCCAAGCTGTCATCAGAGCCCGAGGCGGCAACACAAGTTACCAAAGTGGGAACAAGGCCCAAAACGTAAAAATTAAGTGCTTGATAGTTCCTTCAAAATGGTTAGCTTTTTAGTTTTTTCTAAATTTTCAGTGTAAAACTTTACTAATGCTAAATAAAATATTATTTTTAGAAAACTTTGTTAAATTTGCTATAAAATGACTTTTATTTCAAAACTCTAACTTCTATAGTTTAAGAGTAAATGCAATTTTAAAACTGTACTACTTATTTTTGACGCCCAGTGTAGATAGAATTAGATCTATTTGCAAATTATAAATAAATACTAGTCTATAAGTTTTCCGCTATTTTATTATTTGAAGTTGTAATTGCAAATAAAGCATTATTCTCTCTCTATCTCTCTCTCTCTCTCAAACAGAAAAAAAACATTAAACACATCTTAAGAACTAGTGTATACGCAACAAGGCGGCTTTATTGCTAAAATCTTTAAAAACATGGTAGCTTAATCGAAACCTTATTTAGAACTTGTAGTATCGCTGAATAAGTTTGGAAATGTACTGAACCAATTAGAGGCGCTAGTTATCCAACCAGAGGTCGCATTTAAATTCAATAGCTGTCCAACATCCCCGAACACATTTCCCGCGGTGTCTGCGTCTGTTGCGACAGTTGTAGCCTCTTCAGTAGCCCGTTTCTCTCTTAGAGCAGTCGACGTGACGACTCCAATCATGCAGACCAGTACAATTACTAGCACTTTCATCTATAAATAGAAAATATTGATATTTTTTTTCTTTAAATATATAGGGACAATTCATACAGATTGAGCTAGCCCCAAAGTAAGTTCGAAACTTGTGTTATGGGATACTAACTCAACGATATTATATTTTATAACAAATACATATATAGATAAACATCCAAGACCCGAGGCCAATCAGAAAAAGTTCGTTTTTCATCATGACCCGACCGGGGATCGAACCCGGGACCTCCTGGGTTGCGGTCTGGCGTGGTAACGCCACGGAGGTCGTCATATTGGTGTACCTTAGTGAAATAAATAATCAATAAATAGGCCAGTGGGGTTCCAGTTCGTTGTCCTTTTTTAAGGACATTGCTAAAAGACTGGTGACACAAAGGCTGGCAGTTACTTCGCTCAACGGATCTCTATCGCCATTCAGCGAGGTAACGCTGCTAGCATTTTGGGTACCCTGCCACTGGGACCATGCATTTTTAATTTTTTATGTTAATTTATTTTTAGTGTATAAATATCATATTAGTAGCACAATAATGAGACTAATTAGCGGGGGAGAGATATTTTTTTGACTTTTTGCTTAAAATAATTATTTTATGCGAACGCTTAGCGGTAGGAAAATAACCTTAAATCATAAAATGGCATACAAATTGTTCCAGTAACATTATTCCTAACGCTAGGAGGCGATGGTGAAAACGGGCATTAGGCTAGCACACTTTGGACCGTAAAGTTAAGGGTCTGTGCAGTCACGTTATCTAATAAATTAAAACAACGTGAGTTTAGATTTACACAAGGGATCAACAATTTTTTGTACAGTCCATTATAATTTATTCTGTCTATATTTCAAATTTTAATCATAAAATTGTGAATACTTAAATAGGAGGAGCTCGATAGCGAGAGTAGCTCGATAGCGTCGCTGTGTGTCACACTCTTATGAACACACAAGTTAAGCGACGTCGACCCTAGCCAGTGTTTGGATGTGTTTCGTTATCTCGAGCTTCTCCGTGCTTCGGTTCGGAGGGCACGTTAAGCCGTCGGTCCCGAATGACAGTCGTTAAGCCAAGTCGGTGACCTTAGGGCGGTTTGAAAACACCGGTCTCTGCCAATCCGCATTGGAGCAGCGTGGCAGAGTACGCTCTAATCACCTACGTTTGAAGGGAGATTCGTATCCCTGCAGTGGGATTATGGGTTGATATGATGATGATGACAAAATACTTAAATTAAACTTACTTTGATCGCTCGTCGAGTGCGTGTGAGTATTCCAAAATGTATTCTAAAAGTATTCCAAATGCAAGTGCATTTTATATTTGTTCTCATATCTATTTAATTTATACGTACTTCAGTAAATTTGCTAATTAGAGAGTGATAAGACTAATTATTTGGAATTCTGTTACATTTTTTAACGTTACAGACCTTTTTTTTATTACGCACACATCCTATCCGCAGCTAAACAATATCAATATTATGTACTTAAATTAAATTACAGTCAAGATTACTTTATGCTTTAATCATTATACTTTTTAGGGTTCTTAGCGCTATGGCGAAGCTATAAGGGTTCCTTGTCTGTTTACTACGGAACCCGTAGTAAACAGACAAGGAACCCTTATAGCTTCGCCATGTCCGACTATCCGTCGGCGTATCCGTAGCTCCCAGACTCAATGCTAGAAAGCTGTAATTCGGCATGTTTACATGTCCCGCCACTTGGGGAAGCGACGGGGGTCTGTCAGGCTCACCTCTCTAGCCAAGGGATACCGACCAAAAACCTGACTGTCTGCCACCTTCTCCGCCTTCACGTGGCGGGGTCGCGGGCACTGGTGATACTTCAGCAACCACGCCGGGGGCCGGGATCATCTGCCATACATTTTTTATGAAACTGCGTTGTAGCGGCGCGGCAGTATAAGTGTACCGTACTTTTGCAACCCGACCCGTCTCTGGTAAACGACTTCCTTTATATTGCAATAAAACGTTTGCATTTTATGCTTTTATGAAATTGATTTTATTAAAGTTACAACAACGAGCTAGTTTAGGTGCGTAGAATTATCGAAAACATAATTTATTGGCTTCATACCACAATAATAACATTTTGAGCTGCTTTCCTCTGAGACAAATTCTCAGGTTAAGGACAGAAATACGTTACAGAGTGCCAAATTTTGACAAGGCGGATTGCAGTAGTTTAAATGAAAGCAGTCTAAATACTGGTAACATTTTTTTGTGATATTATCCTCTTGTAGTCCATCGTGAGAAATCGCGACACCCTTTGGCTGTCTATCATTTAAAATCTTGATTACTGACACAAGGGGAAAGGGTACAAGGACGCGTCTAATTTCACATTTCTTCACGAAACGTAAATCCGATACTTTGGCCGAAGTACCTGTCGGAAGAATTTTAAGCGTGAAATACAAGGTATTTCATGGTTATAATTCCACCAACTACTAAAATAATCATAAAGTACAAGGTGTTTCATGCATACAATTCAAAGAATTAGTTACTAAAATAACCGTAAAAAAACCTTGTATAAAAATATAACGTAAATCCGATACTTCGGCTGGAGTATTGGAAGAATTTTAACTATGAAGTTCAAATTCTTCCGATACTCCAGCCGAAGTATCGGATTTACGTTTTGTAGTAGCCTCCACAAGTATGTTTCCGACTTATACTAAAGTAAAATATTTTTTTGAAATGCATACTTAAGTTTTTTTTTTTCAGCTGCGAATATGACCAAGATTGTTTTCTCTGTGTTAGTTGTGAGTAAATATGATAAAAAGATATTCTTAATATACTTTATTCTATGCCGTGTTAAGTGAAGACGAGTATTGAAGTTTCCACTTGCAAGACAAGTATTGAAATCACGCCGGCTTGGGCAAGTAGGCCATTGATTGAAGGCCCATTTATAATTGGACTTTAACTTTTAATAAAAAAATAAATAAAAAATATCCCGACAATAATATTTTTATCGCACAATATGAGCACTCTAAACACGTAATTATACGGTTATCATGCTAATCCAATCCATTTCTACCGAAGAAATGCGAGGACGAAATTGGACGAAATTTGCATACTAATTTCTTGTCTCGCATGGAAAAATTACACAGCCTAGCGCGCTTTCTTATTCAACTTTGCGCCGCCTGAGCCCTGAACCCATAGCTCATGCTCTTAAACTAAGCACAGTGTTTAGTCGCAAAACGAATTAAATGTTGAAGAATGCAAGTGCGTGTCGCACCACGCAGTCTAGGGTTCCGTATTTGCTACGCTTTGCTTTCTTGCATGTTTCATACGCCTTCGCCAGCACGCGCGACGACGAGATCCATCTAGAGAATAATGTTTTCGATGCCATTTTTAATAGTTCTTTATACAATTTGTTGATTTGTACAGTCGCAATATTTAGGGAGGCGACTCTACTGCTGCTACTGAACACGAATATGTGAAAAAAACATTATAATAAACTTACAATTAAAAATATTTTTGACGAAAATCAAAATTCGCTCTGGTAGCGCACAATACATTTTATGATTTGAAATCACTAAGTATGAAAGTGCGCGGACATCCGCCCGCCCGCCTGTCAGTAGAGATTCCATTAATTAACTGACGCTACTGACAGCAGATTCATGTTAAGCCGTTTCATAAAAGTGGCCAGCGACTAAAAAACAATTCTTTGCACAACATCTCATAAATACATGTACAATGTCTAGGGGTCTATTCTCGGCACTGATAGAGGTTATTCTGAAAACCTCCAAAATCTTTTTAAGTAAAAAAAAACTGGAATCTGGAATCACAAATCAACACAATGTAAGTATGTGATAACCGGTCCGGTCATTACATTATTATAATGCTACACACCAATTGGGCAATTTGATAATAAATCATAAGGAGGTGATTCAAATCCCATATAAAAAATCCACAATAATGCGGGGAAACCATGAAAGAGAAATTCCGAAAATACGGACTGATGTTTCGTTGAATTCTAACCAGTTTTGAACCATATTCTAACTATTAATGTAATTTTTGACAGGACTATCTGCTTCGTTGTTTTGAGATGGACACTTTCATGGTAACCCCGAAGATTTTAATATGAACGCCTACAAACCTTTATGGGCAAAAAATAGTGTTAGTCGCCCGATAGAGAGATAGTGGTAGTTTAGAATAGTATTCATAAATATCTTCTAAAATCTGGAATTTTTGCGCCGGGGTTTTATTTTTATTTCCAAAACAATTTAACACATTCTTTTATATTTACCGCACGACTTAAACCACGCAGGGCTTATCTAATCGACGGCTGGTCGTTCACATACAGTTTTTTTTAATATTTTTTACATTTGGCACCATTGCCTTGAGAAAACATGCATTGAATGTGTTCATCTGTCTCATTTAAGTAACAAGGTATGAGATAATTTGAAATACGAGTTCCATAAATATTGTTAAGGCGCCATAGGTGCAGCGACCCAAACGCGAAGTCGACCCCGCCGCCCCGGGCCGCGCCTCGCGTCACGTTGCGACAACCGAGCGTCTTTTCTTATCATTGCGCACATAGTGTAAAAATATGCAGTACCGAAACTTTAAGTTTTCTAATTTGTAATAAAATAATAATTGCCTACAATTATTTTTTAATAAATATGAATGAATATAAAATGAAGATTATGAACAACTTTTATTAGGAACCAAATATGAAAAATGAAATAGACATGGTTTTCAGATGGTTTTGGTATGGTTTCGGGATGATTTTCAGATAATTTTCAGATTATTTTTGCATGGTTTTCAGATGGTTTTTGGATGGTTTTGTGATGGTTTTCTGATGTCTTTGGGATGGTTTTTCAATAGTTTTCGGATGGTTTTTCAATGGTTTTGTGATGGTCTCAAGATGGTTTTGGGATTATTTTCGAATGTTTTTGGTATAAAACTATCTGAAAATTGTAACTAAATAATGGGATTGTTTACTTATGATTTTAGTTATGGTTATTTATTTAGGTCTAACAGGAAATAATGATTGAAAAATCATTATTTCCTGTTGGACCCACTGCTACGCACAACTAATTTTGGCACAACTAAAAGTATTCCTATTGGCACAACTATGGCACAACCAGATAATTGTCATTAAATAGTTCCCTTTGGTACCACAATTAAGTACATTCGTGTGCAACACTGTATAAGAGGCATGTTATGGGGTGAGTTAGGAATGGTTTTGGGGTGACTCAGGAATGGTTTTGGGGTGAGTTAGGAATGGTTTTGGGGTGAGTTCGGAATGGTTTTGGGGTGAGTTCGGAATGGTTTTGGGGTGAGTTTGGAATAGTTTTGGGGTGAGTTTGGAATGCTTTTGGGGTGAGTTTGGGATAGTTTTGGAGTGAGTTCGGAATGCTTTCGCACCAAATGGCACTGATATAGTCGTCACATAGTGCAATCTTCCCACCTTTATCCTTACATATTATAAAACAAAGTCCTCCCGTGCGTCTGTCTGTCTGTCTGTTCGCGATAAACTCAAAAACTACCCAACGGATTTTCTTGCGGTTTTTACCAACGGATAGCCTGGTTCATGAGGAAGGTTTATGTATAAAATTTGTCAGGATTTTGTGTAAATTGGCTGAAATATAAAGATTATTGTTGGGAGTGTCAGAAAAAATCGACCCGCTTGGGAGCTGTCGACGAAAACGCTGTCTAAACCCTTTGAGATATATCAATACAAAAATTATAGGACATTCCTCTTATTTAGGTCTCCAAAAAAGTCAGCGGTAGCATATATTTATCGTTTACGGATAACTTACTATAAAATAAAAATCGATTTCGAGCCATCATAAAATTTCATATTACCATCGGATAATAGAAAACTACCCCAAAACTGTAAATACTATCCAAAAACAATTGTAAAGCTACACCTATAAATCGAACCTATAAACCAAAAACATTCGAAAATAATCCTAAAAGAATATCTAATTCATTCTAAAAACATTAGAAAATAATGTTAAAAGAATTCCTAATTCATCCTAAAACATTCGAAAATAATCCTAAAAGATTTTCTCATTCATACCATAAACCATCCCGAAACAATCCCAAAAACATCTTGATACCATCCGAAAACCATTGGAAAAACATCAGAAAACCATCTGAAAGCCATTCAAAAACCATCCCAAAACCATCCAAAAATCATCTGAAGACCATCCCAAAACCATCCAAAAACAATCTGAAAACTATCTAAAAATCATTCGAAAACCATCCAAAAACATCTGAAAACTATCCGAAAACCATCCAAAAACCATCTGAAAACCATTCGAAGACCATCCAAAAACCATCTGAAAACCATTCGAAAACCATCCAAAAATCATCTGAAGACCATCCCAAAACCATCCGTAAACAATCTGAAAACTATCTAAAAATCATTCGAAAACCATCCAAAAACATCTGAAAACTATCCGAAAACCATCTGAAAACCATTCGAAAACCATCCAAAAACCATCTGAAAACCATTCGAAAACCATCCAAAAACCATCTGAAAACCATCCGAAAACCATTACGAAACAGAAAAAAAAGTAGTTGTGCCAACAGGAATACTTATTTTGTGCATAATAGTTGGTCCAACAAGAAATGGTTCCACACTGTTTTTCCTTTTTTTATTGCGTTTGTTACCCATTTTCACCAACAATTATTCTACGTAATCGAATTGCGAGCGCGGCGGTGATGGCGGAAAATTTGACACACGTCCGACGTCGATAAGGTCTGCGACCGGACTGAGTAACGCGAACTCACGCTTTGACTTCGTATTTTCGTGTATAAAATATGATATAAAAATGCCATGTAATCTTTCTAAAGTTATTTTGAATGAATTGACTAGTTCAATTAATAACTAAAAGGTTAATTAAGTTTCAAATCTTAAAACGTGTCAGAAGTAAGTTTAAAATAAGTTATTTGTTTTAAAAAAGTGGAATTTTAAATATTTTTTTTTTATCGAGTGAAGTAATTCTAATTGTGTATTGAAGATAATGATTTAACTAGACAAGGTACTCAAGAATACCTATTATTTTTTTGATTCGTTATTTTGAAGAACTTCATTAAAAAAAATTGTTTTTTCTAGACCTCTTCATAGGTATTTTACGAACCGGTAGCGTCTTAAATTTAGGTAACAGATACTTCAATGACTTTAATTGTCTTAAGTGATTTGGTCTCGATTTTACATCTAGCTATACAGCTAGATGTAAAATCGAGACCAAATCACTTAATAATATATAAATAATGTAACAAAACAATACTGTTTTGTAACAAAACAATACTGTTTTGTTACATTCCGAAAGTATAAACATTTTAGCCTTATCAAATACATTGATTACATTACAGAATTTAAAAATTTCTAGCTCATTATTATTTAGTCTATTTTTAACATTATACGGTATTATTGTTTTAAGAATACGCAACTGAAGGTTATATATGTCCATAATGTTTTTATAGGTCCTATCATAACTGCTTAAGCCATAGCTGATTACCGAGTCGGCTAGTGCCAAGTACAAAAGTCTGAGTGATGTGTAGGGTAGTTTGTGTTTTAATATTACCATTTTGCTTAAGATTGATCTAAGTTTATTGCAGACATACTCTTTATGCGGACCCCAGTTTAATCTGTTGTCAATCCTAAGATCAATACATGTATGTTTGTCCACGAACTCAAGATTAGGGATCACCTCTTTTGACGCGGTGGTGTGTGGTTCAATCGGTTGGGATTATATTGATGTCCAAAGTAGAATCTGTCCAACTAAACCAATTAATTTATTCCTTATTATTTAAAATTGCAGTTTTTTATAATTTAATGTTTGTTACTTTTATATAATGTAACTTTTATCAGTACAATTTAAAAGAGCAAGTGCTAAGTTTATGTCAGTTGTTCTTAGTAAGTACAAGTCTGCAGTCTGAACTGGTGGTAGGAAAAAATATTTATCGGCTTGTAATATGCTTATTTGAATAAAAATATTTGGCTCTGACTTTGAATTACGTGTACTTTGCAGGTTGTGATCGCTGTATGCATTGTGCACTTTGCAGTGTGTGAAGATTTACCATTAGGGCAGGATACTAGATTTGAAATGGCGGACGTGTGGGATAATATAAAAAAGGCAGTTGGTGATGCGATGAATAAAGCAAAAGACGGCATGGAAATGGCAAAGAATAAAACAAAAGACAGCACGGAAAGCATTAATATTTTTTGGAATATGGGATAGGAAAGAACATTACTAAGGCACTGACTAAAACGAAAAGGATAGGAAAAAAACCAAACATTAATATTTTCTGGGTATCTGGGTCTTGAGAATCCGGGTCTAAAGAATGAAGAAACATGTCTTTATTTATATGTGATCATCTCCCTATAAAAGATTCTAAAAATATATTATCAATCTACCTTAACTATTTAACTTATAAATGTATTGCTTATGTAAATGTTTAATTGTTTATCTATTTTTCTTCTAACACAGGAACAAGATTTGTTATATGAAACATATTAGATTCGCATTTCCTATGCCCAGTGTCCAACCTATTTGAATTTGTCAGTTTCTCTATAAGTAATTTTAAAAGGATCTAATTACCGTTTTTCTCAAAACGTCGCCTATTATAGTCGTGTGACTTTATTGTGTTATTTAATGCAGTTCTCCATACTTTAATAAATCATTATGCACAAATTGTGATTTTAACTCTATTGGTATGTAGAATATTAACATTTTTACCATTCATTAAATATTTTGGAAAAAAAAACCCTGCTACAGTTTCATAATATCTCATTGGACGTCCAGGCCAATTTACCTTTCTTTGGATTAATCTTGCACCCAATTTTATTGACCAGTTTGGTTTAAACGAAAGATTAATTTTGAAACATTTGAAAACGGAAAGTTTACTGTTGTGAAAACTAAATTAATATTTTCTAAATAAAAAAGCTTTAAAACCTTTTATATTTATACCTACCGGCATTCTGAGGGGATAGAATCATACCAATTTTATTTTATCGTGACACTTGTTTGGGTAATTCAGCGACTGACACCACGAGGGATTGGAACCATGGTGTCAGTCGCGGAAGGACTCTTTTTGAATTGACTGATTGACACCATGGTGTCAGTCGAGTAACATATAATTGGGACGTCGTTGATTGACACCATGGTGTCAATCACGGCAGGCGTTTATTGACTTCCTTGATTGGAACCACGATTTTTTTTATTTTAAATAATGGGTTTTTTGTACAGTCGGATAGAAAATACTTATTGAAATGAAACAAAATTACTGGTACTCAATATTAGTATAATTAAATTATATACAATTGAATGAGATTTATATTTACTAAAATGATTAAATATTATTCAAACAAATTAAGTCATATACAGTCAATCAGGGGAAATAATTTGTGTAGTTTTTACACAGTTATACCTGCGTGAGCTGTATGCCTGTTTTCCAACCTTTTCCATTTAAAAAAAAAATTATATCGGAATTTCAGTACGAAAAAATAGATTGAGACGAAAGATGTAATGAGGTTGCCCTTAAGTGAATAAGAAACAATATCAATATTGCCATTTTCACCAATTTAACTTGACAAATAACAATATTTAATTTTAATTACTAACTATTATTATCGATGAAATAGCGTAGTCCAGTCCGTTTTGTAGTTCAAATTTTAGCTGTTTTTCCGAGATCACGAACAGAATAGTACGATATTATGAAACCATTTGTTTGAATATTCTCAAAAAATATATATATTTGACATGACAGATGTCAAAATAAAATTTAAATCAAAAGCACCAAGGAGTGTTGATATCAACTTTAAAGAAATTACCCACACAATACCTTACTTTCGAGAATTTTAATAAAATCCGAGGTCTTTCATCAGTCTTCTTAAAGAATTTTATGCAAATAAGAAATCACGTCCCATACGAACTTTGTCCCCCTTTTTACTCCCGAGAGGTAGAATTTCGGAAAATCCTTCCTTATCGGATGCCTATATCATAGCAAAGAACACACCTTTCAAGTATCCATTTTTACGATCAGCGATTTGGGCTGTGCGTTGATTCTTAAGTCAGTCAGTCGTTCAGGACAAAAAAAAAATATGCATAGGTTTAAAAACGTAAGTAGGATATACATAATTTGTTTAGAAGTTAAAACTATTAAAAAAGCGTGCACTTTGACACTAACCGATTATTCAAAGTATGTCGCTACGGTATTGATGGGTTTATTTAAAAAAATAATAATTATTTTTTGGAGTTAACACCATTAGAAATAAATTCTTTTTAAATTGCGATACTTATAGGTAATTTAAAAAGGCATTAACATGCCTTTTTAAGCACTTTTTTACATAACTGTTTAGTTTCAATAAAATGTACTTGGTTCCAATCGAGCAAGTCAAAAAACGCCTGCCGTGATTGACACCATGGTGTCAATCAACGACGTCCCAATTATATGTTACTCGACTGACACCATGGTGTCAATCAGTCATTTCAAAAAGAGTCCTTCCGCGACTGACACCATGGTTCCAATCCCTCGTGGTGTCAGTCGCTGAATTACCCCTTGTTTAACCAATTTTATTGAATGAAGTAATTTTTATAAAATATTAAAGAGAAGGCAAGGTACACCGCCATTGGAAGCGATATGGGAATCCGCTTGACTATGCGTATTTCTCCTTACCGAGGGCTAGGTTGAAATCTCTCCAAAAAGAATGTTACACATTGTACATTCTTAAATCACAAGAAAATATAATGAAAACATCTAAACTATTTTAGGTCTTAAATAAAAACCAAAAAAGTCTGTATCAAAACTATCCAAATATTATGGGGCTATATGACGCATGGCACGGAGCGCTGGTTACAAACATCGATGGTTACAAAGTTACGAATGTTTCTCACTCTCACCGCGTCAGATCCCCATACCCACCAACAGCTAGACCGACCCGGAAAGATACAGCGATGCCGTGCAGTTCCTATAGAAAGGTTATCCGAAATAAACTATCACCATTTCGGAAACAAAGCAAAATGGCCACCGGTAAAAGAAATGGCGAAAGAATCTATCCCCTTTTGGTTTTATGATAACTGATAATCTTGAATGTGATTGCGATTACTCAATACATTCGCCATATAAGATTTTAATATGAACGCCTACAAAACTTTATGAGCAAAAAAAAATTGTTAGCCACCCGATTGTAAAATGTAAACCAGAGGTAGGTAATTGAAATAATACAAGCTGTAATATTTCTGAATTTAAAAAAATAAACCCTACTTTTAAACGTTGGTTGGTGCCATTTATGAAACCCCTCCAAAAATAAGTATTTTTTTTTAAAATACCCTACTGGTACCCTACTTTTGGGTGGGAGTGATGCATCTGTTACGAAGACGAATCTGTGGTACAGTCGGCTGCAGAGAAACCCCCCCCAAACCAAGTAAGAAATAACGCTTTTTCGTGTAATTCTCAATGTATTTAGACGAAAATTAATAAACATGTACATTTTGATTACTTATCGTGTTGAAATCTCATTAGAATCTAAAAAAAACTTAATTCTTACTTCGTTTGGGGGAGTCAGGTTCATCTGCAGCTGACTATACATGTACCTTGTGGGCTAGTCCATAAAGTGTAATCAAAACGCACTAATGTGTACAGCTATTCTCGTAGGTAACAAAAACCGATTCTATTTCGATTCAAACTCACTCGTTGTCCCGTTCAATTACTATTTTTTAGGGTTTCGTACCTGAAAAGGAACCCTTATAAGATCACTTTGTTGTCCGTCTGTCCGTCTGCTTGTTAGTGTTACCTTAGTGGTATAAAAAAATTGCTACTGGCAAAAGTTCTGGCACCGTGCTAGCTTCAATATTTTGTGGTTGGTTCACTGGAAATTGCTGATGTCAAAGAGCCGACATTGCATGCAGTTTAGTTTGAATCGGATGCTTTGGTTCATGTATAAACGGTGTACAGGTACCTGTAGATTTTCTAGAAAGAAAAGATGAGGATGTCGATATCGATGTAAATTGTAATAACGATTATGTGATGTATTTTGTTTCTTTCTATCTTAAAATCAAAATTCAAACGGTTTTTTAGGATTTCGTAGGAACCCTAATAATTTTGCCATGTCCGCGGTCTAGCGCCTAGCGACGTAATTTGGTATGTATACAGATTTTATCAATGTTAACAAAGTGATAGAAAAAAAACAGAAAAAAATTTTTTTGCTGTGGTTTCCCCCTACGTGTCAAGTGGAATTTAATTTTTTTTTCGCGCCGACCCCATTGTTTGGGCGTATGGATGGTTAGATAGGTCTCTTAAAAACATTGGGGTTGTGGGAAGATTTTTTTAGAAGAGTTTATTTACATGTGTTATTTTTTGTTTAACATAATGGTCACCTCACCTCACCCCCTCTTATCTCCGAAACTGTTGTGTTTAGAAATTTGAAAAAAATAATAGGGTTCCGCAGGCTTTACTAGTTACGGAGTTAATAGCCGACGAAATATTACACTACTATTTCTTTGAATAAAACGTACAAATGTCATAGAATATGACATTGCACTCATATGTTAGCAAGCAAAGCATGGTAAATATAGATCCCTACACAGTGCCTGGCCCGAAATGCACTTGGCCGGTTATTATTAAAAAAGATTTTTTAAATTTCTTTGACAATTTAAACCAGATTTAAACAGCCTGTAGCTCCTAAAATAGTTGATTGTAGAGTTAAACTAATTTGACCAAATTGGTAGGAAATTTGATGTAGAAACTTTTGCCAGAAGCAATCATTATGCTAATTGTACAAACTTTCGAGATATGAGCAAAAATCTGACAAATGGGACCTTTGAACCCCCCCTACTCCGTTAGCGGATCCTCGAGGACTTTTGTTGTTCTGGACTCCATAAGGTATAACTGTGCCAATTTTCAACAACACGAATTATTTACGCTGATTTTATTAATTTTCTCGTACTAAAAAAAATACGGCAAGCGCGCGTCGGGCCGAGCCACGCACGGCCACGGTGTAGGGTTCCGTCGTTACTACGCTGTGCTTGCTTTGAGCTTGCCTTATAATATACAACCACCCATACAACGGAGTGTAAAAAAACTAAATTATTAATCAACCATGAAGTCACATAACAGACTACGTAACACGTTGGGAACATCTCTGTCTAACACTTTGTGTTATTAAACACAGATATTAAATAACCAATCTGGGCACGTACAATTGTTTTGTAAACTTTTTTTGGACCAGGTAAATATTCTGCTTTAAGACCGATACTGAAATCATCATTGTCCATTTTAGTATATTCGTAGTGTAGGCGAGTAAAAGTCATTATTAAATACAAGACTTTTGATTAAAAAAAATAATTGTAGCTACACTTTTCTTGCAAATCATTTATCTTAAGTTGTGTCTACACAGGCCACATCACGTTCTAGTAATGTGTTTCTAATTATATCCATACAAAATGTATCAAACTATAATGATTTCACACAATACAGACGTTTTAACTAATAGAAAATCTTTTTGAGTTGTATACCATAAACGTTTAATTTTTAGCTGTGGATATGACGAAGATTGGTTTCTCTGCGTTAATTGTGAGTAAATTATGATGAAAAAGTTGTCGTTTTCTCAATCTATATATATAAAAGGAGAAGCTGACTGACTGACTGACTGACATATCAACGCAGGGCCTAAACTATAAGGATTAGAAACTTGAAATTTTGCACAGGGTTTCCTTTTATAACGTAGGGGAGCACTAAGAAAGGATTTTTCAAAATTCCCACAGGAAAGCGAGATATGCGCAAACGAAGTTGCGAGGGATTTACTAGTATTTATATACGACGATGCTAAACGTGCAGTCATTCGAGCGCTTTGCAAACATAGGTCTTCGAAATTATATAGATAATTTCGAAGATTAGGTAAAGGAGAGGAAAAAATGTTACCTATGATGCGTTCATCGGTGGCCCCGGAGCTTCGACAGGTATTCAAACATTTAAAAAAAAATTGTGACACAAAACTTATTCTGCTCGTCGAAATTGGCAGATATTATTATATTTCCTGTTATCCTTGAACTATGTGTTTACGTGAAAAAAAAAGACCGCGATCGACAATGCCAAGGTGTTTGTTTTTGAAAATTCATAAATCCCTTACGTCTCATTAAAATCGTTTTTTACACAACATATTTTTTTAGCATGTATTTTTTTTTTTTTTTACAATTCACACAGATTGAGCTAGCCCCAAAGTAAGTTCGAAACTTGTGTTATGGGATACTAACTCAACGATATTATATTTTATAACAAATACATATATAGATAAAGACCCGAGGCCAATCAGAAAAAGTTCGTTTTTCATCATGACCCGACCGGGGATCGAACCCGGGACCTCCTGGGTGGCGGTGTGGCGTGGTAACCATTACGCCACGGAGGTCGTCAAATCGTAATTAACTTACTTATAGCACAGAATAAATCTTATAGCTTAATCTGACGCGCTTGAGTATTTCAAGATATCTAAAAACTACGGAACCTCCCTATTTGAAGAGTTGCAAACACGGTGTTGATACTTAATAGGGTACCAGTTATCAAATCACATCAAATCAAATCGTTTATTGTTATCTCTTACATTGTAAGGTTTACATGTTTTGTTCTTAAATTTTTGTAAAATTGGATTGTGAGAGTTTGGTGACTGTGATAAACAAAGCTTGTGGTACAGTATACCAGACCTCTCCCCAACGGAAACATGAAGATTCGTTTAATACAATGATAACAATAAATTTTGAATATTACTGATAATGAAAATAATTGAAAAGAAATATAAACATGAAAGATGTGCGTGTTAAATGGCTATATCTTAGTCTGACGCGCTCGAATTACTGCAAAAGTCACCCCTAGGGCTTATTTATATTGTTTTTTTTATTTTTTATTTTTTTTATTTTATTCATTGGTATGTTCAGGTTCGGGTGTACTAACACCCTTTTCTGAGACACCGGACTGTTGCGGGAGCGTAGGGCTCTCACCGCTAAAAATTTACTGTGTCAATTTTATTTATATTGTATTTACATCTGTGGTATTTATAGCCTAGAGCCTAGATAAATATTTTTTTCTCTATTTACAGATTCTGATTTTAGTAGGTGTTGTGCAAACACTACGTAATTTTAAAAATGCTACAATAAGGTTCTACGATCGTGTTTTTGATAACATGGATAAGGGAATCAACAAAATCCACAGCAGTATTCGTGATGGTGTCAATACAACAAAGCGTTGGATAAAAATAGCGTATAACGATGGACCAAAAACTACTGCAAAGTGGTATAAAAGTTTTTTGCATAATTTCACAGCGTTCTTCACAGACCGCTGGGCCAAGTTTCATGCTACCATTGATAGGAGTCTGGCAGAGTTGGACCCGCCAAGGGCTCCACCAGGCAACCAGACCAAATTAGTGTAATTGCGCCGGTTGGCGGCCTTTTAGTCGACTTAACAACTTTGCTCCTCGAAATTAGTATGATATGTCCATAATTCAAGTACTGATTATTTTTGTGGGCGTAGCAGATATAATCAAGTTATATTTTTAAATAAGTATAGAAGGAAATGGTTACAGTTTTTTAAAAAATAAAATATTTACCTGTAATTTACTCAAAATGCCGGTTGGCGGCCATGTTTTTTGGTTCGCGGCCACCCTAAAGTCAGTTCGCGGCCGCCATATTTACACACAATATTGACACGAGTATTTTATACTTTTCTATGGTTTCCGTACACTTTTCATCATAAATAGTAATATCATAAATTTCATTTCATTTTCATTTCATTTATTTCATTTTTGTAACAATTCTTATATTCACAGCATTATCAATCCTTCTAATCCGGGGTCACGCACTACAATATCGTCTCTAATCTCCATACTGTCTCCACATTAGATGATAGATCCCAACTCACCTGAACCCCAAAATGGTTCAATGGTTGTATGTACACCGCATCACTAAGACCTATAATCACATATGCGTCCGCTGTGTGGTACAGTCAACAAAGGAGTTGACTGACCCCCCTCTGTATATATGATTAAAGATTTCAAAAAATTGCGTGAAGGGATTTACTTGAAAATTTGTAATTACATAGTACAATATGAATACTATTGATAAATAAAATTTCAAGTAAATCCCTTCACGCAATATTTAGAAATCTTTAATCATATATACACAGGGGGGTCAGTCAACTCCTTTGTTGACTGTACAACAAAACGTTGCAAAAGACTGAAATTATTAGTAATTTAATCTTAGGATTAACAGTACACAACGTTCCGCCTGTATCATGATCACGTCTACACCAGGGGAAGCACTAAATGCACTGTTAAATTTAATACCATTACATCTACATGTGCAAAAAGAAGCTAGAACGTGCGTCTACAGAATATGCACACAATCACCAACCAAATAGCAATCATTATGCCTTAAACACATTGAAGGAGTCAGTGTTCAGTCACAATACACTAAGCATGCCACCGGATGGTATGAAAAGTGAAATAGACTTCACTCAACTTTTCACCATAGAGATACCTGAAAGGGAGACATGGCTGAATGGCAGTGTCAAACAAAAAAAGAAGTCACATATGGTTTACAGATGGATCGAAAAAAGGATTAGATGTAGGATGTGGAGTCTTCGGACAAAAGCCTAAACATAGGTTAAGCGTCAACCTTGGAAAGAGGCCTCCATCTTTCAGGCCGAGATCTTCGCGACTATCAAATGAGCGGAGATCAACTTAAGTCGGAAGCTTAGAAACCAATACATTTACATCAACTCCGACAGCCAGGCGGCGCTACAGGCGTTGGAGTCCTTTGAGACAAACTCAAGGCTAGTGAAAAACTGCAAGGATAACCTAAATCGGCTTGGCGCATCTAACAAAATTGTGATTAGATGGATTCCAGGACATTCAGGGCTAGAAGGAAATGAAATGGCAAACGAACTTGCAAGGACTGGTGCTGACAACCCTCAGGCAGGACCGGAACCCTTTTGCGGTATAGGCAAACAACGAGCCTACTTTGTTAAAAAACTCAGTGTGACCATTGGCAAAGGAACTATGGAAATCTGTCCCCGGACAAACACAAGTCAACGCCCTAACAAATGGTCACAAACGTACCTGATGTGAAGCGGCTACCGTAGCCATGATATAGGCTTGCAACAGATTATCGTTCGCGCGTTGCCACCCCCGCTTGCTAGCGCAGCAACTCCTTCCTGGTGACCTCACTCACTGCCACTCACTTCACGAAAATCTTGTCACTACTAACCAAATAATCTATGTGAAAGAAGTGGCCGTAAACCGGAACCTCCTTTTTAAAACAGTCAGATAACGGCCGTCTATTATGTTTATTTGCTTAGGATTTTTAGACGGCCGCGAACTGGATTTGTTTTTTTAGCATATGTTACTTTGCGGCCACATTATTTCCCTAGTACCTTTAAATCCGTATAAAATTATATTTTGGCGGCCGTGAACTAACCATAGCATTTAAACCAACCATAAGAATAAAAAAATATTGTACAAAACGATTTATTTTTATTTTTTACAATAATAATAGGAAAGATAGCAAACTTATTTCATTCATTGAGTTAGTGCCGCGGCCCCACGGCCGTATACCAAATTTACAAAAAAAAAATTGTGTTGGCTGGCGGCCGCCAAATAAAACTGGTATTAAAGCAATTTACTCCCAAAATAAACGCAAAATAAAGTGAATCAAAGAAATATGATAATTCAAAAACAATACAATACTAATAAGTAATCATAAACTTGAAATACTTCCTTTTGAAGCGGGGTCGGTTTGCAATTTTTTGGGCAGTTTTTCGTATGTGCGTGCGCTGGCAGCGCGGTTGGCAAAATGGATGATTCATTTTTGGCACACGATTTAGGATAACCGATCAACTTGAATAGTCATTATATTCTGCAACTACCCTACTTTTTAAAGAGCCATAACACGTTTGGGAAGAGTGAAATAGAATTCTTATCTTTTCAATATTTATGCAGTTGCTCCTCTAAAAGGCCGTGAAACAACGCAGGGCCGCGATCCAGCGTAATGAGTCTACCACGGCTACAATAAAAATCTACAATAGTTTTATTGATAACGTGGAGAAGGGAATCCACAGAATCAACAGCAGTATTTGCGTTGGTGTCAATACAACAAAGCGTTGGATAATTTTTTTGGATAATTTCACATCATTTTTCCGAAACCACTGGTCCCACTTTCAGACTACCCTTGATAGGATGGTGCGGGAGTTGTTGGATGGCACGCCGAAAAAAGGCAGAACGCGACCAGATTACGGGCGGCCAAACGTGGCAAATACGTGGCAAAGAGTCTGGCCAGTGAATCGTGTCACCAGCAATGTAAAGCAAAGTTGATAATGGTAACATTAAAAGTCCGTAAATGCCGCAGCAATGTGAAGCAAACTAAGTTCGTAATACGTTTTTTGATCACTGCGGAAGCTATATTCAATGATTTATGTTACCTTTATACCCCAAAGTTTTTTTTCTTTAGATCATTTTATAAGATAATAGAAAAAAATACAAGTATTAAACTGTGTATCAAAAGTGGTTTCAACATGTATTCGGAGTCGGAGGGTTGCCAAGTTAAGATTTTTATTATGGCGGAAACACACTACCGTGTCGGGGCCTGTCGTGTCGCGCTCTGTCGTGACGGTGGGTGTGCACACTTACGTGTCGTGTCGGGGCGCGATTCTGTTCAGAAATGAACGAAATAAACGCCAGACGTTTATTTCTTTCATTTCTGAACAGAAGCTCGCAGTGTTTGCCTTTGTCTGGGTGTTTTCTATAATGTATAATGGTATTTATTTACAAAAAAATGTATTTAAGTATATTTATCAGGAATCTACTACCTAGTAACTCATTATCACGCTGCAAAACCAAATTTAAAAATAAAGCGTCCACTTGTTCGCGACACGAACAGCGCGCGGGTATAGAAACACATTTGCAGGGCGTGTCGTGTCGCGTCATAACCCCCCCCACCGCCGTGGCGCAATCGGCGGCCAGCAGTCCGCGCCACGACAGAGCGAGTCACGACACGACACGCCCTACAAATGTGCTCCTAACCATATAAAATGTATGAACGCGATATGCTTCTGGCGCGACACGACACGCCCCGACACGGTAGTGTGTTTCCGCCATTAGTCGTTTGAAAAAAAAGTTTGCCATGGTTTTCGAGTGACACGATTAAATTGCCAGACTATAATATTATATTATTATTATGTAGGTATACCATTCTAAAAACACTCGTTCGCCAGCTATACTCGCAAACGCGTTCGCGTGTTTCCGTGATTGCTGTCACACCTCTTTTTTGTTTAAAACGGTGGTCTGCGAAAATGTTGTGTTTAGAATCAGAAATTGGAAAAAAAAATCACCGTAGTATAATGAACCTAAAAAACTATCTATAGATAGGCTCTACTAGTTATTGAGTAGACGACGAACTAACAATGAATGAAATGTCAAAAGATGGCGATGTTCAAAACGATATTTCGGTCTGTATCAAAATGGGTCTTAGATCTCCACATAACTCATTTAAGAAATTATTTTCTTTCGAATGAAATACCTACATTTGGTTCCAAGCAAATACAGCTCACTACTAATCGCTACAATATGATTATGACAATTTTACTTATGAGATTGGCCCGCTGCGCTCTGGTTTGAGAAATCTTATTAATACTTCATATCATTATGTAACTTATCATTAAAATAAGTCTATAGATAAGAATAATAAAACATATTGTTAATTTCTAATGTTTTTTATTTATCCTTAGAAAATAGGCATCTAAAACATAGTGATGTGACACATAACTACTAGGTATAAAACAAATGACTTATATCGGTTAAACACAGCGAGTACGTAGCCCTTTTGAATAGAAACGCCTTCAAATCCATTGGCTGGCTTTGTCTAAATGTGTTGATATTTCGTATTGTATTTTAAAATGTTAACCCCTACAGGGTTACTTTTGGACCCCCCGCCAAAAATAGATATGATTTAAGGAAAGTAATAAAAAAATATTTGGTGAAAATAAAAAATTTAAAAGTTTTAAAATCCATATTTTACAGTCACTTTTTGAAATTTAAGCTCGTCTATCCAGCGGGCCTCTCTGTTGTTTCTTGCTAGAAATACATTAAAATGATACGGATCGTTACTTAGCGCAATGTACTTTTTGATTTATGTATACCTTCAAGGATTTTTTAACAGAACGGGAGAAATTGAGAAAAAAAAGGTTTTGCCTGGCCAGCCCTCTGCAATTTGAATTGATACGCGCAGAAAATGTGCTGCATTGCATTGCATTTTCAATGTACCTCAAGAATTTTTCACTATTATCCAGTTTTTCGAGGTTTTTTTAAGACTTTATTAACAAAAATAAATACTTAATTGATATTAGGTATAAAAAGTAAGGTTAGGCATAGACAATATAGAATATTTCCCACTATGAGAGTACGTATAATGTGTTTTATATGTATCTACAAGTCATCACTTTATTATTAAGGTACCTATATTGTTCAATAATTAGCTATCTATACTTATTTTAAACATTCGCAGTTAGCTTGAATCAATGGAAATATTTTATTTTGTCTATGCCTAAACTTACTTTATGATCGTTAGGTACATTGGACGAACTAAGCATTGCCACTAGTTTTTTTAGTCTAGCTTGAGGGGTCCCGCTAGATCGAAAGACATCTTGAATTGCCATCTCTCTAGGGTATCATCATTAAGCAATCTCTCCTTTTCCTTCAAATTGCTGTCTCTCACGTAGTTGTTGAGGAGGGAAGTCCTTTCAATACTTCCTACACCGACTATCTTCTTTCTGAATAAATTCGTTGTGAGTTCCTAGACAGCTGTAGTTTTCTTCCCCGGGACGTCAATAATCTTCATCGCTTATTATCAGTCTGAGGTCGCCGTTGTTGATCCTGGCTACACAGAGACACATCGGTGGGAATGTGTGGTGGGCTTGTCCGAACTATATTTCACATCTGGCTGCAAGAGTGTAGAGGCTGTATTAGGTGTCCCATAATTAAAAAGTAGGGGCAGTGGGGTATTGCACGCCCTTATGCTAGTTCTACATTCTCGCGAAGTTTAGCAAAAACGACTTCCTACTTTGCCTTCACTTTTCCTTTGTTTTCTAACTATAGTCTGCTTAGTTACGAACAAAGTGCTCAAGTGAACAAACTTTATAATTATTTATTAGTGAGATTAATAATTAATAATAATATTGTCCAAAATACTCGTAACCTTATGACAGGTCGAGTTCGTCATGCTTTTCTGCATGTGCTAGTCTCACTCAGCGCTATATACGTAGAAATTTATAACACAGAAGAAGGATTATTTTTCTTTAATATTTTGTTTGATCAGGAAGAAAATTTGATGTTGTAAAGTAGAAAACATAATATTTGAATTCACGATAATTATTTATATGGCTCTCATCATCATCATTCAACCCATAATCATCCCACTGCTGGGATACGGGTCTCCCTTCAATCGAAGGTGATTAGAGCGTACTCTGCCACGCTGCTCCAATGCGGATTGGTGAAGGCCGGTGTTTTCAAACCGCCCTAAGGCCACCGACTTGGCTTAACGACTGTCATCCATCGACAACAGCCGGGACCCACGGCTTAACGTGCCCTCCGTAGCACGGAGTAGCTCGAGATAACGAAACCCATCCAAACGCTGGCTAGGGTCGACGTCGCTTAACTTGCGTGTTCATATTAGAGTGCGACACACAGCGACGCCATCGACCTTATATGGCTCTATTTCACTCCAAATATAATTCCAGTATCACCAGTATTATAGTGTCATATACACTGGGCGTCAAAAATAAGTAATACAGTTTTAAAATTGCAATATCTCCTAAACTACAGAAGTTAGACCTTTGAAATAAAAAAAAGTTAAAAGATAATTTCATTTCATTTAATAAAAACTTCATGCATAATATCGTCTTTTATAGATTGATTTTTATTTCAAAACTCTAACTTCTATAGTTAAAGAGTAATTGCAATTTTAAAACTGTACTACTTATTTTTGACGCCCAGTGTATCTAAAGTTATTAACAATTGTTACGTTGGCCCACGCGCCCACTGTAGGCTGGGCGGAGTAAGCCGCATCGTAGAGATGTAATGAAATTAATTAGATGTTCATTACAGGTTGTGCTCGCCATACGTTTTAAGCACTCGCATTGTAAAGTAGAAAAGGAAAAAAGTATGCATTCGGCTGAATATATCAAAGGAAGTATTGACAATAAAACTGTGACAGTCATTGAAAAATTTGGCGAAGGTGTTGGCAATTTAAGCCAGGATACAAAAGATTGGGCAGGAAATATAAAAGACAAAGCTAACAGAAATTTCGGTGGTTTTTTCGATGACGTAAAAAAAGGAATTGGCAATATTGGCGAAGTTGTTGTGAATTTAGGCCAAGATACAAAAGATTGGGCAGAAAATATAAAAGACAAAGCTAACACAAATGCCGGTAGTTTTTACAATGACGCAAAAAAAGGAGTTGGCAATATTGGCGATAGTATTGGGAATTTTGGCCAAGATACAAAAAATTTGGCAGTAAAAGGAGTTGGAAGTATCGGCGATAGTATTGGGAATTTCGGGCAAGATACAAAAGATTGGGCAGAAAATATAAAAGACAAAGCTAACACAAATGTCGGTAGTTTTTACGATGACGCAAAAAAAGGGGTTGGCAATATTGGCGATAGTATTGGGAATTTTGGCCAAGATACAAAAAATTTTGCAGGAAAAGGAGTTGGAAGTATCGGCGATAGTATTGGGAATTTTGGCCAAGATACAAAAAATTTGGCAGTAAAAGGAGTTGGAAGTATCGGCGATAGTATTGGGAATTTCGGCCAAGATACAAAAGATTGGGCAGAAAATATAAAAGACAAAGCTAACACAAATGTCGGTAGTTTTTACGATGACGCAAAAAAAGGAGTTGGCAATATTGGCGATAGTATTGGGAATTTTGGCCAAGATACAAAAAATTTTGCAGGAAAAGGAGTTGGAAGTATCGGCGATAGTATTGGGAATTTCGGGCAAGATACAAAAGATTGGGCAGAAAATATAAAAGACAAAGCTAACACAAATGTCGGTAGTTTTTACGATGACGCAAAAAAAGGAGTTGGCAATATTGGCGATAGTATTGGGAATTTTGGCCAAGATACAAAAAATTTTGCAGGAAAAGGAGTTGGAAGTATCGGCGATAGTATTGGGAATTTCGGCCAAGATACAAAAAATTTGGCAGGAAAGGTCGGCGGTTTTTACGATGACGCTAAGAAAGGAGTTGGGAATATTGGCGAAAATTTTGTGGAGATACAAAAGATCGGTCAGAAAATATAAAAGACAAAGCTAACACAAATGTCGGTGGTTTTTACGATGACGCTAAGCTAAGAAAGGAATTGGGAATGTTGGCGAAGGTGTTCCGAATATGGGTGGTCAGTGGGTGAACACTGCCTAAGCATTTCTTCATATTAATTGTCTGCTATAATTAAAATTAAAATTGTTGTTAACACTTACACCTTAAGTCTTAAAAGTGATTAAGTGGATCCCTGTGAGGTTATATTGTAGAACAAAAATAATATTCTTCAATATCCATGCGAAAATAATACGGATTCCTTTTCGGTGAGGTACACTATAATACACTTAATGTTTTTACGAAATTGTCGTTAATCAACTCAAAAAACCAGAGAGATTTTTGAAAACACAAATTTTACACCAGCTGGGACCCGATTCTCACACAATCGAACTTTTTCAGTGTGGTAATTTTAATACGAAGATGTCCTTTCTACTACAAAGTTCGAACTGGGCCTTATCTTTCTCTCTGGAACTGGGGCACGGGCACGATAGAACAATTACCACTCAAACTGTCAATTGTGATGTAGTATAGACAATAGGGTACTCTCAGTGGTTAATGAAAAAATATAAAAATCGGTACAAAATGAACTCTATGTAAAAATAAACATAGTTAAACTGATTTTGAGTCATAAATTTACATGATTGATTTATAATATTAAAATTAAAAATTGATATTTTTAATCTGTATATCACGTGACTAAAAACACGAGCCGCCATGCTGTGACGTCATATTGGCAATAATAATTTGCTGTCACCTGTCAACCCAGTCGTAAACTTTATATTTTCGATTCGTCAGTGCTCTTCGTCAAAATTATTCAGTTGATAAATACTAAATTAAAAGAAGCTAAATACTATTAAAAACACGAAATGGAAGCCGGTTTCGTAAAAGCAGATAGTACGAACTTACCAAAAATCGACACGATGATGGTTGCAAAGTTCTTTGCACGTAATACAGATTTCTGTTCTGCCGAATTCCGGAAT
Organism: Endotricha flammealis; assembly: GCA_905163395.2. NCBI lineage: Eukaryota > Metazoa > Arthropoda > Insecta > Lepidoptera > Pyralidae > Endotricha > Endotricha flammealis. The sequence goes on along the minus strand of LR990870.1, from coordinate 7,983,008 downwards.
GTGAAAACATCTTTGTAAGTATTACCTTTATTATGTTGTTTTTAATGAAATAACAGCTAATCAAAAAACAACAATATAAATATGGAATGTAATAACTTTTGTGTAGATACAACAACTCGTACCTACAACAAACTCTTTAAGTCAAGCTTTGTTTACATGCCGAAATGACGTCATAAACATGGCGGACAGCGCAGAAGCCTGTTTTCGCGGGAATAAATATATTTAAAATTTTGAAGTATTTTTATGGCATGAAAGCGGGTTTATTTCGCCGAAATATTTTTTTTTGGTGTCTTTTAACGATGAAACGAACATATTATAGTACTTTGCCAAACAGAGTAGAATACCCTACGTTTTTAAATTTCTCTATTGCGTGAAAATTGGGCTCCCTAATTGGATCACTGAAAAAGATACTGTCAAATGTCAAAGTATTACCAACCTAAAACAGTATCACTTCGTTCGGAAATGTGATTTCATTATTGGCAACCACAAACTACTGAATCGAAATAACAGATTACAAAAATTAAATTGAATAATATAATTAAAATAATATTAACATGAGTATTATTTTATTTATTTATTAAGGACCACAAACAAGTTCACAATATATTTTACTATATATAGTAGTTACAAAGTTGCTGTTACTCAGCACAGTTGGTCACAATATTGTTAACAAGATTATTACAATATGGATCTTCTTGTATTACTTGTTTCAGTTTGCAAATTTTAAAGTTCAAAACAATCAATCAAAGAAACACTGAAACGAAGCTCAGCTGACCGAACCTACCCAATAGCAGCCCTACGGCGTTGTATCCTTGTAATCAATTTTATAGATTATTTAAAAATAATAAAAAAATACCTATTAACCACTATTAGGCGAGTTCGATCCGCCGAGATACTTGCACATCATAAATAAGTATTTTAAGTATTACTTTTAAGTTTGTTTTAATCTTTGCGCTGTCAAGTACAGCGCAAAGATTTCAATATCATTGAAATCAATGTTGTAATTAAGCATCAAACGCATCCAAAAGAGATGCACTGATGAAGAAGTACGGTCTTAACCGTTATAACATTGGCATGTATCATCATATGCTAGGTAATCCGACGTCGTCCGGTGCCAAAACACTTTTTTATTTATATAGTAAAAGTCTGTAAAAGGGAGTAAATTGTATGTAATAGATACGATGGGACTGACATTATCAATTCGTGATAAAAGTCCCTAAATAATTTATGATAAAAAAAAAAAGCATCAAACGAGTCATGGGGTTCCGAACGCCTGCATTAGTCCTAGCAAGTGCAGTCGAGAAAGTCAGTAATTGGCGTGAGGATCTATTATGACATCTTGATGGTATACGATAATGCAATTTACAGAGTTCGTTACAGTCATATCTATTTTTACAAATATCAAAAAGTAGCATACATTCTAATTGTTTTCTCCTAGATTTGAGAGTTTGTAGATTACTTTCATTCAGTAATTGGCAATAGGGTAAATAGTTGCGTTTACATTTATATTCTATACATCTCAAAAATTTATTATGTACCATTTTAAGTCTATTAGAATATTTCTCATATAAAGGGTTCCAAATAACTGCTGCATATTCAAGTTGAGAGCGAGTTAGTGATTGACAGAGATAGATGTAGGTTAAGTGCTGTCGAAATTTAGTGCCCGATCTTATGACAAAGCCATACATTTTATAAGCCTTATTTATGATATTTTCTATGTGTGTATCAAAATGCAACTTACTATCCAAGGTGATTCCTAGATCCTTTATCATATCTACTTTAGCGAGAGTAGTGTTACACATTGAATAAGAGTATGTACTGATTTGCCTCTTTTTTGTAAATGACATCGCCTTACACTTATTTAGACTTAGGTCTAGTTTTTCTTCCTACAGTAATCTGAGAAGCGATCTAGATCTTGTTGAATCTTAATATGGTCAGATACTTTGTCTATTATACGGTATATCTTTAAGTCGTCAGCATACAGCAAAAATTTACAATGTCTAAAGCACCTATCAATGTCATTGATAAAGAGTACAAACAGTAGCGGTCCGAGAATCGAGCCCTTGTTTCAAGTCCATAAAATAAGTCAGTAGTATACACAAGCAAGTTTGTTATAGTTGATCTGCGTTCTACAAAACCATGTTGTTGCTGTAGTATGGATTTATGCAGATGATGATAAATAGACTTATGAACCATTCCTTCGCAAAGCCTCGCCAGGACTGGTAAAATCGAGATCGGACGGTAGTTCTCAACGTCATCTCTCCTTCCACCTTTGTGTACCGGAACTATCCGAGCGGATTTCCAAATAGTAGGAAAAATTCCATCTCGTAGACACTTATTAAATAAGTAAGTTAGTGGCTCACATATAACATAGGCTGTTTCTTTAAAAAAATAAGCATAAATGTTATCAACCCCAGCACCCTTGCTAACGTCTAAGGATTTCAAAGCATTATATATCTCGGATTTAGTTATGACTACATCACAGACAACGGCATCAGGCGTCAGTGCATCATCCACCAGAATGTCCTCACAATCGAGGTCAAGAGGAACATCAGACTGTTCAAACACTGAATGAAAAAATGTAGAAAACATAGCACATACTTCGTTAGGTGTATTAGCTTTCTCGTCTTTGTAAAAAACTTTACTCGGTATGTCATAACTACCCTTACGGCTGCTTATATAAGTCCAAAAGAATTTAGTATTAGATTTTATATTATCCTCTACTTGTTTTATATATTTATTGTAGCATTGTTCAGCTTTCAATTTAAATTTTTTCCTGTACATAGCAAAAATATTATAGTTAGATTCTGAATTATATTTTTTCATTTTTTTCCATGCTTGAGACTTTTTATTGTATAGATTAATCAATTCAGGAGTGAACCACTTGGGATACTTTGAGGATTTGATAACTTTTGTTGGAACATATTATTAATTATGCTATACAATTTCTCATAAAATATAATAACCGCTGCCTCGACGTTTAGATTATGGAATAATTCGTTCTATTGAGTGTTTACTATAGATTTATTTATATCTACCTAACTAGCTTGATTATAACAAAATTTTATGTAGGATTTGTTTTCTAGATCGTATTGATCACACTATAAATAAGACTAGTTACATGCATAATGGGGTTAAAAACTCAAAGCTCATCGTAGGTGGCGTTCATGTCGATTGTCAGAGAGAAAAATAAGACATTCGATTGTTCTGTAAACCCGCCATATTGGTTCATGGTTTATGTTTGATGTGAGAGTAATTTGTTAAAATCTTAAAAATGTATGCGACCTGGAGTGTAGTACGATTGAAGCAGGAACTGCGAAAACGGATAGCCAAGACCATCGGAAAAAAAGCCTTATTAATCGAAAGGTAAATAAATAACAGGCATTATTGTGACTTGGAGGTTATGTTGTGTTCTTTTTTTTCTCTTTATTTTTGAAAGGGTTTTGTCACACAGTGACGAAATTATTTCTATTTATTTTTGTAGACTGGAGGCGTACGATAGGAATAACCTTATCGGAGTTGAAGACGAACTTGAGGATGATATTCCTGAAATTTCTACCATGGATAAGTTCAGAGATATTAATTACAGCAATAATCTTCCACCACTGTCTAAACTACACATTCAAGAGTTTGCAGACAGGTAACAAACCATACATTAATGATTCCTAATTTTCCCTTTTAATAATGTTTTAGATAGAATTAGACATTTAATGACATATACATGTTATTTCAGGTTTCAAGCACCGCTCAAAGGAAGAAAGACTACTGTATGAAAGTAGAAGCTTCAGTCAGAGTTGCCTTTGAGGAAAATTATATTTATTTCCATGCGCAATGCAAAGCCCAAATGAAAAAGCTTCTTTATATCGTTTTGTTGAAAGTTGCATGATAGTGGAGAGCCACTGTGAATGTGCAGCGGGAAGTGGAGTAGAAGCACACTGCAAGCATGTCCAGTTCTCCATGGCATAGAAGATATGGTGCATACTAAAACTATTATTTTGTACAAAATGTGCAAAGAACAATTTGATGATATTTAAAAAACCGAATAAAGTATTCTATAATTCCCCGATGCAATCCCATGTTTTACAGGAAAATATAATGGAGAACTATGAAGGATTGTCAAAAAAATATTATTTTTAACATTGTAATCTACAGGTTTAAAATGGGTGCTGCCCATTTTAAACCTGTACACGGTGACACGGTAGTGTGTTTCCGCCATAACTGACCGTAAACACAAATTATATAGATTGCCAGATAGCTAAATTTTCCTCATTAACAGATCTATCAAAGTTGCTTGATACAACAATGTTAAGCTTACCGAACAGCTCACTAAATGAATCAATAACCCTGTCGAATTATGCAACAAAATCAAAGCATTATCTGAACAATTAGAAAGCACGAATATATTGCACACCAAGAGATTGATAATCTTAATTTGGAGGATAAACGCCTAAAGGTAGATCTTAGTAAATAAAAGGTAGATCTAAAAAAAATAATTGACAACTATAAAAAAGTCGGTGTTATGGATACTAACAATGGAACACCCCAGTCAGTTCGAAAAAAGGAAAAAGCAATCCGTTAACACTAAATCCAGTCAACCACAACAGTTTACAACAGTATACAATTTCCTAAAAAAGGTTATTACGAATGTAGAAATGCGTAAACCATGTTGTTTTTTGGATATGACCAAGGCGTTTGACAATGTCAACCATACAACCCTTCTTGGAAAACTAGAGAGATATGGTGTGAAAGGCAATGTTCTCAGGTTGATACAATCATATCTAAGTAATAGAAGGCAAATTACGCACATATGCAGGACTGACCATGGACTGACGGTAAAAGTGTGTTCGTCAGGGTAGTGTGTTAGGTCCACTCCTATTTATAATCTATAGAAATGACCTTCCTAGCGTCACTCGACACTATGTGACAATTTTTGCTGATGACAGCACTATTTTATTTAATTATAATGATTTTGCTAACATAGAAAATGACATTAATAATACTCTAATATCTCTAATCAACTGGCTGAATTTAAACGACTTATCAATTAATTTATCGTATAACGTATTTTATGAAATTTATACAAAGAAGTTTCAGGAGCTCGATGGCGTCGCTTTGTGTTGCACCCTAATATGAACGCGCAAGTTAAGCGACGTCGACCCTAGCCAGTGTTTGGATGGGTTTCGTTATCTCGAGCTTCTTCGTGCTTCGGAGGGCACGTTAAGCCGTTGTTCTCGGCTGTTGTCGATGGATGACAGTCGTTAAGCCAAGTTTGTGGCCTTAGGGTGGTTTGAAAACACCGGCCTCTGCCAATCCGCATTGGAGAAGCGTGGCAGAGTACGCTCTAATCCCCTTCGATTAAAGGGAGACCCGTATCCCAGCAGTGGGATGGTTATGGGTTAATATGTTTGTTGACCTAACAAAATTTCTGGGACTAAACTATAGATCACAAAAAGAAACAGAAACCTTATCAGAAAATTCCAAACTCAAATGATACAATCGGCTGTAAAAACAGCTATGAATGAATCTCAAATTCAACATGAAGACTTACTACGGGACACAATGGGGGTATGTCTGACAAAAGATATGTTATCAAACACGGGTACTTATTAATCAACCTGTATCTGGCACAGCACAATGTTTTGAAAACTTTTTTGGAACGTGCCTACTACTCTAAATATAAAAATGATCATTATCCATTATAATTTTTTTTGGAGTAGTTGTGTACAAGTCACTAAATACTGATTTTTTGTATCTGATCTTTTGTTTGTGCAAAAAAGTCATATTTTTATTATACTGTTTTAAACACATCATTATTATCAAAAATTGTGTCAAAGTAAATCCTGCAGTTCACTTTGTGACTTGTTGTGTTGGTGTTACTTGTGTGTGTTACATCTTATAATGTATTCCTGCTTTTAACCATACGCGATATAAATGTGATTAGTTTTTGACGCCCGAAGATACAACATATTAATTCATGTTTCCGAATTAAGTAATAGAAAATCACTTTGAGTTGAATAAAAAATATTGAGCTGCGAATATGACGAAGATTGTTTTCTCTGTGTTTATAGTGAGTAAATATTATAATAATGAAAATCGGTCATATAGTTTTTTCACGTTATGCTACATTATCCAACTCCATCGTTGTTTCTTACCATGTTTCTTTTTGTTATATAGGGACAATTCACACAGACTGAGCCCCAAAAGTTTCTAAACTTGTGTTATGGGACACTAACTCAACGATATTTTATAAATAACAAATACATATATATGTAGATAAATATCCAAGACCCGAGGTCAATCAGAAAAAGTTCGTTTTTTTCATCATGCATGACCCGACCGGGATTCGAACTCGGGACCTCCTGGGTGGCGGTCTGGCGTGGTAGCCATTACGCCACGGAGCGCGGAGGTCGTCAATCGTCTCTCTTTTAAATGATTTGTCTATTCAGAAATAGATCTTATTTTTGACGCCCAGTGTAGTTGTACACAGGTTACACTAAAAGTTTTGGACTTCTGGTAACCTGACCTACTAGCCTGAACTATGAAATGAAAAGTATTTAATTTAAAAGCTCAAAATTTAATCTAATGATTGGACTACTTTTTGGCGGGAATATTCTTTTTTTTCCCCCAAATTGAATTAGCTCGTCGGGCGTGAAAATCGAACTGAAGCAAAATAATTTTAAGGGGATAATTTGCGACGATTTTAAAAGGTCATTCACTTTAACTCTTTGTAAAATTGCACAGTTCATTTATAAATGCTTTTGGAAAGGAAGCACCTCTTTTGAACATTATGATATGTTGGTTTGATTAAATTAATCGTGATCGTATTTTTCTATATGATCAGGGATTCGTGATGGTCGTATCTTAACGGCGACCACTGAACAAAATGTGGGTATTATCAGGACTGGACTAACTGAAGAAAACCGACATACCTATGCTATGTTATGTCATCAGTTTCGAGAATACTTATTTGGGATTGCTATGTCATAAAGTTTTAAAAATAATACAAGCTCTTTTAAAAATTACGAGACATTTTCATGCTCGGAATCGGAATCGCCTTCAGCTCAGTTCATCACTATACACTGTAAAGAAGAAGAAGGGTTTTTTTTATATCAAAAATTTGAATTAACGAGACAGTACAGTAGTCATACGATACTGTTTCTTAATGATACAAGGGCGACCAGACATTTTGATGAATTTCGACGGAAATTACTGATAAAGTTATCTTAACTTAACTAAATTTTTTAAATGTAAACATTAATAAATTCAATTATATTTACAGATTCTGCTTCTATTAGGTGTTGTGCAGTCATCGCTACGTCGTTTCAGAAATGATACAATAGAATTCTTCGATAGTTTTATGAATACAGTGGAAAAGGGATTATATAAGCTCAGAGGTGGTATTCGTCTTGGTACTAATACAACAATGCATTGGATAAAAATTGCGTTTACCGATGGACCAAAATTGAGTGTAATATGGTATAAAAAATTTCTAAATCTCTTATGAACATTCCTTCTCAGCTAGGCCGTATAGCGCAAAACTAAGCGGAGGCACTCGGTGTGTAATAGGGAAATATGTAAGATTTATATTTTTAACCGACAGTTTTTATCGTTAGGTATATTCCGGTGAAAAGAAAATAGTGCTAAGAAGTAAAATATAGAACTTAAATAATAAAGCAAGCAAGACAGACAGGAACTTTGATCACTAATAAAAGGCGTATTAAAATAACTATTATATAATTCAGAAATTCAATTGGAATTCAATTGGGGGAGGGGTTGGGAGGGTTGGCAACGCGTGAGTGGTAACCCCCGGTATTGCAAGCGTCTATAGGCTACGGCTATGCTTACCATCAGGCGGGCCATATGCTTGTTTGCCAGCTTAGTTTTTTTTTACCTTATTTGAATTTCATGCATATTCCTTATTACGCATTTTTACAAATATGCGAGCCAATTCTTCAAGATTTGGTTCTCATACTTTGATCTCTTATTTTGATCATACAAAAAGTGAAAAAAGCGAGATAGCGTGTGCGAACTAAACTGGATAAAGACAATTTTCGTCACGACAAACAGGCCCGCTAATGTGGTGTATTATTTCATATCACTAAAAATAAACCTGTGGAAATAATAATAAAACATAATATTGTTAATTTATAACGTTTTTTATTTATCTTTACCTACAGTAAAATAGCTATAATCTGAGTAGACCTCTATAACTTAAATAGGGGCTTATTTGATCATGTGTTACAAAAGGGACCTTTCGGGGAGCACGCGGTGGGGACTGTGGAACTTACCACTAAAAAAACTGACGGGATGCCTGTTGCCCTGTGTGGCGGGGTACGGGAAACTGGGATACAACCGCGACCCCGCCAGGGCCGTCCGGCCAAGGTACCAGCCGGACCCGATCGCCCCCGATACGCTCCGTCGGCAGTACACCGCATCCAGGTGCTTGCCGTCAAGACGATGGGCCTTCCCCGGCCCACCGTCTCGGCTGGACTATGGTCCCCGTCCACTTGCCGATCGCACCCATTGTGCCGACCGCCAGCCAACGGCCACACCACACTTATTCAGCGTGGCGCGGCCGTCGGCTCCGCTCGTGATTTTTATAGAGGTTGTCTTCCTCGCGGCCCGGGCGGTTAAGCCAAGGCCCCCGGCCCGTGGGTGGAGGACCCACGGGTTACGGTTGCGCCGCACGCCGGCTGGTTAGGCCGGCGCCCATACTTTACGGAACTGAAACATAACACATACCATGATAAGGTGTTTCTCGTAAATCACTGAAAGTAATAAAATTCATATAATATTTCGATAACTACGGACCGGCCGGACCGCATATAGATGGAATTTTACTATCAGACATAGCTGCGACGTGTAGAAATATATACAGTACAGACGAAGAATTATTTTTCTTTAATATTTTGTATGGCGTGAAAGAAAATAAGAGTATCGTAGGAAATTTAATATTTTAATGGAATTCTTGAAACAAGTTGTGATCGCTGTATGTATCGTGCAATTTGTGCACTCGCTTTGTTTTGATGTAGAAGAGGCAAAAAGTGTGATCTTAGATTATTGGGTTAATGTGCAAAAGGGAGCTGAATTTATCAAAAAAAGTATTAACAATAAAACTGCGGTTGCGAGTGAAAGATTTAATAAAGTAAAGGTTTGGATAGATAAAAAAATGGCAAACTAAGGGTAGTCCAAAAGAAACGATGTTGGCAATAACTTGAAATACCCAAAAATAAAGTGAATGCCCAAGCCAAGACATTATAAAGGCGTGGGCGGGAAATAAATTAGACAAAATTCAAATGCGCTCAGTTTTTCCATGGATGGTCTAAGATGGTAAGGCTACGCGCCCGGTAAGTTACATATCAAAACATTTACTAGATAATTGAAATAGGTAAGATGAAGATGAGCGAGAGAGTCGGAAGCGCAAACCAGTGATCTGCGTCATACATACTCAAGAACAGTCATAATTTCATATAGAATTATCATTTCTTTATTGACGCAATGCACCGTGCGACTTCGATTGAATGTTGTAATTATGTAATAATAATCAGTTATTGTACCCATGATAAATTCGTGATCATAACTTAATATAATGTGTCGTGCTTTATCTTAAATATCATTTAGTATTGCGTTATCGTTATTAATTTGTAGATATTTAACCTTTCGATAAGCTGATTTAATTATAGTTTATTTTACAATGGACAAGCAAAGTGTCTGTGTAATGTTAATGGTAGGTAATATTTTTTTGTTTATTTTAATTGCTGCTAATGTATTTCTTTGTATAATTTACAATAGTATGAAATGTCAGCTACATACAGTTCATTAGAACTTAAAGTAGGATACATACAGTGGTTGTGTGAAATCATATTCTTCTTCATCATCCTTTTTTGATTTGGTAGGATCCGCTACCTAAACCTTTATATTTGAAGATGCCTAATCGAAAGACTTTTAATTTCAGGCTTTACTTTTAATGCAGTACATTTATTACTGCGAAGCTGGAGTGATAAAAAGTATTACCGACTCTGCAAATGACGCTTGGTACAAATTAAAAAGTTATTTCACAAAAGGAACAAATTCTATGGAACTGAATATTGTTGATCCTTTAAAAAAAATGTATCGAGAAGTCACAAGGATTTTTAATCATTAGTAAAAAAAGGTAATTTTTGTCCTTTTCTATTTATCTTATAAATGCTTGTTCCATGCGGGGATCGAATCGGTGCCATCTGGTATCGAAGGTATACTAACTAACAACTGCGCTACCGTGTTGTCAAGACGTCCGTGTCATATGAAATGATGGAGCATCGTACAGGTGGGTCATCGTACACGCTAGACGAGCCGAGCACGAGCGGAGCACGAGCCGAGTCAAAATTTGTGTCGTGTGGACCGACTTACGAGCCTCGAACCACACTTGTCACCGCGAGCAGAGCGGCTCAGCTTGTGCTCGGTTCGTCTAGCGTAGACCCACCCACGTTAAGATTGATGACGTGTTAAATGTAAAAACAAGTAGGAAAAACAAGTGAAGTAAGAACTTCATTTGTTTTTCCTTGCCCTATTTCGTCCCCTTTGTGATTTTTTAAACATGGTACAGTGTTCGTATTCTCAGTATTATGTTGTTATTTCTATTCGGTATCGTTGGTCATCTCCGGTGGATGGTGATTACCCAATTTACACAATAGGGTGACCAGACAATTTGTGGTCTTTTAAGCATGTTGAGGGATTTCCTTTATAAGTAGGTACGTTTAAAGATTTGTCGTAATTTTTACGTTAAGCGACCTATTCAAGTATAGCCCTCGGCCTTGTGACGAATTCTTAATATCTTGTTAAAGAAATATTACTTGTCTATATTTTTATGTGAGGTCCACGGTTGAAATATCCCATTTTATAAAGGCTGCTACTCCAAATAATTAAGTTAAAAGTAGTTTAAATATTTTGAAAACTTTGACAACCCTAATGGATTAGAGCAGTTTTGTGCCTCACAATCAAATAAGTATTCACTTATGTGACGCTGTTTTTAGCGCCAGCTTCTTCACCCCTTTTCTAGTTGTCTGTCTAGTCAATGAGTTTTTTATGTAGTAGTTTTTAATTTTGATTTTTTCACTTGTTTATTTACTGTTCTAATGTCGCTTTTGCTGTTTGTTGTTGTATAATCATTCTATCATATCAGTAAATATACTGAGAAGTACAAAATCATGGAGGTCATGATTTGATCCCTGCTTGATTCGTCACTCACGACAGTGATTGAATGTGGTTACCTTAATGTGCGTAACGTGATATGCAGTATGATATTTGTCCAAGATTTCGTATTATATTAAAATATATAAAATACACACATATAAAGTTTATAGGGTTGTAGTGCCATTTGAAAAACTATAAAATCTAATTCTTCACAATCCACACAACGCCACCTGGGGCCGTACGACCTTTTATAACTATCCTTAAACGATTGTGTAAACGAGACGTGTCGCCTTACATCATGCATGACATGTATTGAGCTGTCTCCCTTACTCAGCCATTCTTGTTTTGTTTTAAGCGGTCATGGTAGACCCGCTGGGCCCCGATTCTACTAACATAAATGCACCAATGGACTCTCAATGGTGTCTCAATTGTGTCTCAAAAGAATGCCGATAGTGTATCAGTGGAGTAGTTTTTGACATTTGTTATGGACTTAAACAATAAGTTAAACATTATGTTATTCTTTAAGTCCATAACAAATGTCAAAAACTATTCCACTGTTACACTATCGGCATTCTTTTGAGACACGATTGGGACACCATTGAGAGTCCATTGGTGCATTTGTGTTAGTAGAATCGGGCCCCTGGTCCCTAAGTAAGCTAAGCTTAGCCTACTTGTGTAATGACCTAAAATTCAAATGTATGTATTTCTAATTATTTAACACTTGTCATTTTTCATCATTATGAGGAAACACGCACCTCCAAAGAAAACGTGTATATAACCTAGTGAAAGTCTGGTTTCTCTTAGTTACGTAGGTCTAATAGCCATTCGCTTTTAGATAGAGATCAAAAAGCACGGACTAATGCGTCTACGTAATTCTAAAGGTGGTAGCGATTTGGAATTAGGAAATGGAAAAACTCTAGGAAAAAGAAATAGGGTCAAAAGATTTAATATTGCTAAGTTTCTTGATAGTTTTTCTTATTGATTTGTAGTAGTAAAGCATTTACGATCTCGACTGTTTCAGACCTACTCTTCTTATAGAATATTGGCTTGAATCAGCAAAGCGTTTCATTCGGTGAATGAGAGATGGAAGCTCAATACTTGCCATATCCCTTATCTTCCCTTATTTCCTCCTTTCTTCCCTATAAATGTCGGCAACGGGACTGACCTGTGTCTCTAGTCTTCATGGCGGCAGAGTACCATCAGTTGAATCACATGCTGGCTTGCCAACCTCTTCCATAAAAAACCTGTCTGGCGTATGTGTAATAAATTGGGAAAACGGTATAGGTACAGCTAGAATGAAGAACATTCTAGATAATAATAGCTGAGAATGATAATTTGTTTAAATTGAAAGATGTGCGTGTACAGCCCTTGTGCGTTTTGTCCTGTGTTATTTTTGCTTGACCGCCTGATTACTATGACACACGTGCGTGGCTGAAGCAAATTTAAAGATCCTGTTGATCCTCATTGTCCAGTGGGAGTTTGTACCTCAGTCTGACACCACTCTTTGTTGTGAAAAGTCATAATTTCCTTTTATTGAATAACAAAGGATTTAAAAAAATGGATTTTCGACTGACAATCATCTTTTGCATTGTAAGTTATAAAAATTAAGTGATTATTTTAAATTATTGATATTATTTATCAATGGTTTCAATATTGTTAACAAAGACAACATGCCCATAAGCTCTTAATGGCATAAATATTATAACGTGGCGTTCAATTTGCCTTTTTTTAAATTCCATTTCAATTTCTGATAAGCAAGCTCATGTTATGAAAACTCTCCCCTTTAGTAACAAAAAACATAAACCAAGTTTCAACTAACATCTATTTCGTCACTGTCATTCTTGAGGAGCTTTAAATGAAGTGTAAAATAAAACACAGGTTTTAGTTAAAACTTAGCTGATCCTTGTTTATGAATAAAGGGTTTGTGAGTAAACAAGGGACATGGACAATTGGACATAGATATGAGAGACGTAAAAAATATATCTTTATAAACTGGGACAGCTAACAATATTTTAACCAAATAACAATTTCCTTGTCTGATTGTATTGTGTGTAATCTTTGGTATTACTTCTAAAATTCCGTTTCTTAAGATGACCAGATGTTTAAATATCAATTGAAGTACAAAAATCAGCAAAATTCACATTTATTTTGCGGTGACTTTCCTCAAATGACTCATGTCTTCCGAATATTTATTCGTATTCGTATTTATTTGGACGTACGGATTACTTCACATTATTTCACCATCGAGAAAGTAAAACATTACATTTGGTGTATTTACCTGTACTAAATACAATTTTTATACCATAATAGTAGAAAACAAGCTAACAGCGGTAAAAAAGTCAAAAATCTGGGAGGTACTTCTTCGAGCGGGGGTCGAGATAGGCTATTTCTTAAATGCTTTACCAAGCAAAGGTAGTTTGAAGAGATCAATAATTTGTTATTAAATAATAGGCTAGGCTAGACTATCAGGTGTCCTATAATTAAATTAATTTGTAAGTACTTTATAAAGGGAGTGGAAGGATTTTTAAGGAGCGGTAACACGCGACTCTTTCCCCTAGTGTTAGTACAATCGTCTTTAATCTATGGTGACCACTTACCATCAGGTGGCGCACTTGCTTTTTTGTCTGTCGTATAACGTAAATAGTAAATGAATACATACCAACACTAAAATATTTTTACAACATGTTACTTATTACTTTTAATTAAACTTATTTTTTAAGCTAGTTGTCACGACTCTACATTTATATACTGTCTCATTGCATTAATAAATTAAACTAACTAAAATAATTAATCAAGTTTTTTAATAACTTATATGCGATGTAAAAGAAGTTTTTTCCCTTTCAGTTGCTCATTGCAGTCGTTTCGGCATTCCCCGATGAAAGGTTACATCTACGAGTAAGGCGTGGCGTCTGGGACTCCGTAAAAGACGCCTGGGGTGACATGGTGAAGGCCCTAAACGACGCAGGCGACGCCGTAGTAAACGTATTCGTACCAACAGAAAAGAGCGTTTTGGCCAAAATGGGAGATGGAATCAAAGACCTTACACAATAACTTGTTCCGAACATTTAGAAATACAAGATCAGTTGTAACGGGCCAATGGAAAGCTTTATTCGCGTCTATAGCCAAGAACCGCTTGCACTACGCATTCCTGAAAATTCTCTGATACGGTAACTCTCAGCTTTGACTGCGCGTTCATTTTTTTTACTACTGCACCGGGCAATCGTGGAAGCAGAAGGCTCAGGGGTGCCCAAGAGGGGGTTTGCACCTCGGCCTGTGGCGACACTGGGAGAGGAAAGTCAAACGGGAGGGAAGCAACCGGCGGCGTTCTAATCACATACAATTACAGTGTTAATCGGCAGATACAAACCTCCTGCACTTTGTGTAACTGCAAATTCTCAGATACACTTTTATTTCGCTGTGCGCGGTCCTTTAGCAGTACACACGTCATGAACAATGGGAACATTAGAGGAGTGCGGGGCGCAGGAGTTTGCAATTTAAGTGGGTCTATAAAAATACAGTACCTATGAATATAAAAAAGCCAATACAAACATTTTCTATACCTACGATACCACTCGAAGTGCATATATTTACATTGCCGTGTCCGCACGCTTAGGCGCTGGACTCGCTGCCTGTCTGATGTTTATCTACAGATAACTGTAAAGAAACCATGTAATTCTCAATGTATTTAAACGAAAATTAATAAAAAAATGTAATTAGAGTTACCCAAAAAGGGCAGGTTTTCAGCAGCTGTCTGTACGTGCATAATGTATTTCTAAAATTATCGAAATTTAAAATATTATTGATGTAAGTAAAATGATTATAATATACTTCTAAGTTATTCTCGGTTATGTTCTAATAAGTTGCTTTAATGTTACATTTTTAGAAGTATCATTTTCATATTCGTACTGAAGTGTATGTCATACATAATTCGTAAAATATATTGCATTTATAAACTGTAAGTGTATGTAAAGACTTTCATAAACTTTTGTAATAGTACAGTTCAGTTCAAGATTCATATCATTTTATGTTGGTTGTTTGGTTGTGAACAAAGAAAGAAGAAAATCTTGATCTTTTTCATGAGATTTCAATATTCAGTGCATTATTTTTATACATAGGTTTTATTTTGGAAATACAGGGGACAGCTAACGTGTAAGTAATGTAATATAAATAAATAATTTTAAAAACAAATGCGAGTTTTCATAAAAAATATTTTAATAACAAAATACATTAATTTTACGTATCTAGTTTAAACATAAATGTTAGTAGGTCAAAACATTAAAAAGGACTTGTTCATGCAATATTTATCAGTGCAGTTAGTGCATGTACCTAAGAGTGATTCCACACAGGCGTTGCAGGTGCGCTGCTAAGTCGCAACGCATCGACGGCAGGGCGCCGCAATTTATTCATCCATAAATCTCGGGTTACTCTACGATCAGAGATTTGCGAGGAAGCTGAGCTATGAGCGTCATTTTCCTAGTGATGTTGATGCTATTAGATAGCGTAGCGTAATAGTAGAAATGATTTGTTAAACTTCGTCTCACTGGTTGTAAAAAACGCTGCGTTGCCCTCCTCGCTTCATCTTCTTGTCAATTGCACATTTGTTCTATTACTCCACCGTCCGTGTGGCGTATTATTCAAATTTTAGAATGTTGAAATACACAGCGTTTCGCTCAGCATTGGTGACAGCAGTAGTGTAGCATCTCTCTAAGCCTCTAAAGGTAATTAAATGACGTATAAACTGTGTCAACTAAATGTTCGTGATTATGATACAATCAAACTTCACTGTGGTACGGTGTACTGGAATCCACTTCGTAAATACCATCCTTATAATGGACGTCAACACTCTCATTGAGAATGTCTATTAGTTTGTCGGTGCCGTCCACACGAGGCGGGGGACTCTCAGGGTAATCTGGCCTCTTCTCATAACCTTCCTCCTTGTTCTTTCTTGACGGCAATATAAATATACCAGCGGTTATAACTTTTTCCTCTTTCTCTTCAGCCTTACCTTCCAAGTCCAGTTCGTTGCGTTTCCTTTGTAGATCACATATATTAAACTGGTAGTATTCTGATTTGTGACGTTCTCTTACAAACATGCAGTATGCGATCCATGCTAGTACCAGTAGTGCCTGTAAATTATAAACCATATTTAGAAACTTGTTTGTGTGTGTGTTTCATATGTTAGTGGCAATTAATGGTCACAAGAACTTTATGATTTTTGTCATAAATTCTTATATAATCTAAATAAGATCTAAGAAAATTGGTTCGAACTTTTTAGACTTCCCCGCCTCATCTTAAAACGTGGACTAATTAAAACATGGCCATGTGTTTAAAGTAGGCAAACTTACCAAGATTACTGCGCATATGAAGCCAGCGATATCGGCACCCATTTTGTTTTAATATTTTTATCGAGTCGAAAGTATGAGACGAGTGTTGCAAACGAGGTTAGATTGGAACAGTTGTTGGCTTCTGATCGGTCCACTTGGCGTATTCAATTAATGTCAGTTGTAACTCTTTAGTCCGTGATGTCATCGCACAGTCCTTCAATGAGCGTGGGTCATATTTTGATAATATGAGATACCGAGTACAAATGTAGGTACCTGTTTAGCGATACGTCTATATGCAAGCGCACCTTTCTCAATACTACGTCTCATATTACGAATTTCCTTCTGCGTTGCATAATTGCATGGCGATTAGTTGACTGTAATGTCATTTGTATTACGTTTTATATATAAATGTAGTATTTTTATGCATTGTTGAAATAGAGCAAGGTCGTAATAGTCAACGAAGGAAATAGTGTCCGGGGTCGTGAACACAATTCAAGTTTTTAAAATTGTTATTTTACGGGTAGGTAGGTTAATAGTAGTTTTTATCAACTAATGGATGGACGCGGTTTCGTTCGATTACGTTAGTTTTTATCCCAAAAATCGTCCCGTTCCCGAGTTGATTTTTGGAATATAAACTATCCTAATTGTTAATTCAAGTTATAAACTACCAATATACAATATTTCGAGCAAATCCGTCGAACCGTTTTTGCGTGAAAGAGTAGCAAACATCGACACATCCATCCATTAAAAAAATATTCGCGTCATTAATATTATGTAATTACTAAGTTTCAAAACGATGTATTGTTAGTGTTTGTTAGCATAAAATGTCATTGTTCTTTCATAACTACTTATTTCCTTTATGTAGTAGGTGTGTACTATCATAAATTAGAATGAACGACGACGGTGAGTATCACAATAACATTTCAAACACATTAAATCTCATGCTGTCATTGTTTTATTAAAGAGGAAAAAAAAGACAACTAGAGATGTGTCATTAATCAATTTTTGTCTTGCAACTCACCGTTACAAGTTACCTGGACCCAAAGTTAGCTAAGCTTATTGTGATGGGTACTAGCAGTACTAGTTTCGCTCGCGGTAAATTTTATGACATAGATCTCGTTTGACATCAAAACAACCTATAGCGCGCCTTGTGGCGCCATCTGTTGGCCGACATCGCAATTGCAGCGCCATCTATAGTGGAAAAAATATTTTCTCATTGGAATGACATACTTTCACAGGATAAAAAGTAGCCTATGTTGGGCTCTGTATACATAATAGAATGCCATCACATCTCTATTATGTCATTACATTTCTATGTCTATTTGTTATAAAATATAGTAGGTACCTATCGTTGAGTTAGTATCCCACAACACAAGTCTCGAACTTACTTTGGGGCTAGCTCAATTTCTGTGATTTGTCCCTACATATAGGTATATTTATTTAATTTATTTATTTACATAATGCGCGCCGCCGCCATGTGCAGAAATTTCCCGCGCCCTCTGGTACCGAAAGTAGACCAACCGATATTTTAACTCGCTTCTCTTTTTTTTATTTTTACTGATTTTAAATTGTTTACTATTTATTTTTATCGCGATTAAAACCTGTATTAGTATTATTTTAAAAGAGCAAGTGCTAGTGTCCTGCCTTCTCTTTTTAATAGGTAGGTACTTTAATTTTCTTAATTTTGCTTTGTTTCCGAAATGGTAGTAGTTTATAGAGTAGCTTATCTATTTTATAGTATAATAACGACCTCCGTGGCGTAATGGTTACCACGCCAGACCGCCACCCAGGAGGTCCCGGGTTCGATCCCCGGTCGGGTCATGATGAAAAAAAACGAACTTTTCTGATTGGCCTCGGGTCTTGGATGTGTATCTATATATGTATTTGTTATAAAATATAATATCGTTGAGTTAGTATCCCATAACACAAGTTTCGAACTTACTTTGGGGCTAGCTCAATCTGTGTGATAAAAAATAAAAAAATAAAATAATAATAATAATAATGTTGTAAAAGACGTATCTAAGTGCCCGCGAGGGCTGCCAGAATAAAATATTTTTGACTTTGAATTCTTAATATGATTTTGTCTGAACTGTGCAGAGAAAAAAAGATGATTCGAAAGAGCAATGTCATTAAGTAATTTTAAATAAGAAAGTTTTGAGTTTGAGTTTACTGCGTAACCACCGTCTTACTATTGTATTTGTTGAAGTGAAAACTTCTATAGGGACATTTAGCACTTTTTTTAGATGGGTAAAAAATGTTAAACTCGTGTCAGATCCGTAGCCTGATCGAAAAAGCGTAAGATTCCTAAACATTCCAAAATATTCAAAAATGCACCACGTTGATGTTTAAGTTTACACTTCTGCCGGCACTCCCGGTCCGTCTTTTTTTAGGGTTCCGTAGTAAACTACAAGGAATCCTTATAGTTTCGCCATGTCCGTCTGTCCGTCCGCGGTCTAGCGCCTAGACGCTTGATGCTAGAAAGCCGTAATTTGGTATGTATACTCATATTAACAATGCTAACAAAGTAAAAGAATAAAATTTTGAAAAAATTTTTTTTTTGGGGTGCCTCCCCTACATGTAAAGAGAGAATGATTTTTTTTCGCACCGACCCCATCTTGTTGGGTATCGTTAGATAGGTCTCTTAAAAACACTGATTTGATGAAAACGTACAAATGTCATAGAAAAAAATTTTAAATTCAAAATTCAAAACTTTTATTCAGAGAATAGGTTTTCACAAACACGTTCTCTTGTCAGAGATAAATCAGTAATAAATGATTTGTATAAATTAATCTACTCTATAAACTACTACCATTTCGGAAACAAAAGCAAAATGACCACTGGTATTATTTATATTGGTAAAATGGCATTGTACTCTTCTGCAAGCAAGAAATGCATAGCCAATACGGAACCCTACATTGTGCGTGGCCAGACACGTTCTTGCCCGGTTTTATTATTATAATATTTTTGCATATTTCTGCTTCATCGTGTCAAGATGCCATTAAGCATTGTCTACATATTGCATTATCGTATGACTAATTGAGGTCAATAAATAAATAATACGTTATATTCAAGATCACCTTCATAAACTAACAAAGAATGTATAAAAATAGTTCCACGATAGAACTCCATTCAAACCTTCCTATTCCCTTTAAATTGATGGTATGTAACTGAGCCAAGGTCTGGAGTCATTCGTACAGTCAGCGGCATAAATATGTTATCACTAGTACCTATTCCTATAACGGGCAATGCAGACGGCAGACAATCCATGACGCACTTTTTGTCTGTAAAAATAGAACCTATGCATTTACACATGCACACGTGCGTCAGGCAAAAAGTCTGGGTGCATAAAAAATCCGTGTTCTGGCAGATTTAGTTTGAGACTCGGGGAATGACAACAAATCCGACCTGAACAACAGAAACAAGAGGTGCAAAACCACGAGCGGAGCGTAACTAGTACCTAATACTTGTAATTTATCCTCTGATATATTTATCCCGAAAATAGCCTCGGGAACAGGAATAAGAGGTTTACAACCGCGGCCATACGCTAGTACCACTAGTAAGTACCAAAATAAACACTCGTATATTGGTATGGTACCACGATCATGCGGCCTCGAGCCAAAGACGTTACTAACTACGAAACAGACGTGGTCAGTCAACATTCCATTTAAAGATGTGGTCAAACAATTTACATGTTATTGAGGTGGGTATGGTATGGATATGGTTCCAATTGCTTTCGCCTTGACCTCATGATCACCAAATAGGACGATTTGACACGCAACAGGAAATCACAGGGACTATATAGCCGTTGACTATGTGTGTGCAATCATCCAAAAAGCTATCGGCAGTTTTGAGTGTACGACGAATTTAAGGCACGCCCGCTACTAAAAATTCTACCTTTATTTTAGCATCGAGAATGACTTTGACTCTATAGTAGAAAAAATATTTTCCCATTGGAATTACATATTTTCACGGGATAAAAAGTAACCTATGTAAGGTAAGCTCCTTGTATTTTCTGGAGAAAAACCAGATTTTAAACTATCTGCTAAATGGTACTTCTACTCTTATTAGCACCATAAAACCAATTTTAATAGAATGTCTGCTTGTTTGTACAGTTAATATCCGAAGAAAGTGAGAGACCCAACTAATTTTTTTAAAATATAAATATATAGGGACAAATTACACAGATTGAGCTAGCCCCAAAGTAAGTTCGAAACTTGTGTTATGGGATACTAACCCAACAATACTATATATTATAACAAATACATATATAGATAAACATCCAAGACCCGAGGCCAATCAGCAAAAGTTCGTTTTTCATCATGACCCGACCGGGATTCGAACCCGAGACCTCCTAGGTGGCGGTCTGGCGTGGTAACCATTTCGCCACGGAGGTCGTCAAAACCTTCTTCTTTTTCTTATCCCTTCTCTCTCTCC
This sequence comes from Endotricha flammealis, assembly GCA_905163395.2. Classification (NCBI taxonomy): domain Eukaryota; kingdom Metazoa; phylum Arthropoda; class Insecta; order Lepidoptera; family Pyralidae; genus Endotricha; species Endotricha flammealis. The sequence goes on along the minus strand of LR990870.1, from coordinate 7,962,078 downwards.
TTATTCCTTGTTGCATTGATAGCGCCTCTAGCTAAGCGGTAAGAACCCTCCGCTGACGTAACTGACCGGTGAAATAGCACAAGATCGCAGAGATCTATCAAGAAAATATTCATACAAAAAAGTAAGCAGTGACAGGCCCGGTGGTCGAGTAGCTAGCAATGGTCACTTTATCCCAAGGGCCGCGGGTTCGAATCCTGCGCAAGGCAAACATTTGTGTGTATGAACATGTCTGTTTGAATTGTTGTCTGGGTGTTTTCTATGTATAATAAGTATTTATTTACAAAAAAAGTATATTTATCAGCAATTCAGTACCCATAGTACAAATTTAGTTGCTTAGTTTGGGACTAGATGGCGTTGTGTGATTCGTCCAAGAATATTTATTTTATTTATTTATACAAAAAAGTGCCTCTGGTATTGCTGATATTCATAGGCGGCGATAACTAGTCCACTCCATTCCATCGGGTGGCCCGCTTGCTTGTTTGCTCGCGGTACATAAAAAATAAGTAGGTACAAAGTTCATGCATTTTTAAAGTGCCTATTTCATTATAATATGGTCCCTCTTGTGAATTTCCCAGGAAAACAAGAAGTTTGTAAACAGCTACAAAAACATTTCCTCATTTAAACCGACAGGCATTTGAACTTTGGTAGTTTTTTATTTTAATGTATGACTTTACTGAATGCACAATGAATAAAGAAACATTTACGTCAGTCTGATTTGATTAGCCGTAAGTAGGTATGACACATACGTCGTGTTGTCAAGAAGTTCTCTCATCGTTTAAATTATAAATAGTTTTTTTAATTTTTTTATACCACACTGGTGGCAAACAAGCACACGGTCGGCCCGATGTAAGCCGTCACCGTAGCCTATAGACGTAAGCAACACCGGGGGTATCACTCACGCGTTGCCAACCCTCCCAACCCCCCCAAGTGGAGCTCTGGAGACCTTACTCACCGTAGGAACACAACATGGCCGAGACCAATGCTATTTGGCTACGATCTTCTGTAAGGTGGAGGTCCTTCCCCAGACGGGCTGCTCCGATTTGAGCGGATTATCCGCTGTGCCCGACCTCTCTCGAAAAGTTTCGTTTTAAATACAACAAACAGACAAACAAGCAAGCGGCCGCGGGTGACATGGCGGTCATAGCCGCTTGTAGTCTGCATATTGCAGCGAATTGATCGTTATTCGTGCGTCGACAGTACGTAGGTAGTCTGAATTCTATGAAAAGTGTTCTTTACCAAAAATCATTGATGGATGAAATAATGTATCCAAGTGGAATGAGGGAAACTGTCGACCGACGAACGGCGACCAATTCATTGCAGCACCAATAGGACGGACGACCTCCGTGGCGTAATGGTTACCACGCCGGACCGCCACCCAGGTCCCGGGTTCGAATCCCGGTCGGGTCATGATGAAAAACGAACTTTTTCTGATTGGCCTCGGGTCTTGGATGTTTATCTATATTGTATTTGTTATAAAATATAGTATCGTTGAGTTAGTATCTCATAACACAAGTTTCGTACTTACTTTGGGACTAGCTCAATCTGTGTGATTTGTCCCTGTATATAAAAAAAAAATTGATACTTTATTGCTACGTGACGTGATATACAGCCAGTTGCAGAAAGGTAGTTAGTATAGTTACTAACAACTACACAGAATAAATAATAGTACTACGTACTAACTACCTCAGTGGCCTGATTTAGAGGCCTGTCTTGGAATTGAGATGGCCGCAATCGTAGGCTACTGCGGTCGATATGATAATATTTTTTTTTTCTCCTACTTTTTGGGGTATTCCATCTTTTTAAATAGTTCCCATAATTATGTTAACGTTCTTTTGTTCATTGGTTTGTGATTTGAATACATAATGACAAAGGTTTTTATAAAATAATGTTAGAATAAAATAATAATAAATCGTATTCTTAGTTCGGAATTGTTTTTGTACTAAAATAAAGGCGTTTCAAACTTTTGGAACGTGTATTAAGATTTACAATTACATAATAGTATGACACTAGATTAAAATTTAAATGTAAAAAGTTGATTTACATGTTGCTATGATTTGTGTACAATACAATTAATTTATTATGGTAATATTCTTTATTCTCCGCCTCGTGGTGATGCACCATCTGAAAAGACAAGAAAAATAACATAAAATTTAAATTTTCATATTTAATTCAATAATCTACTACAGTGTATTTGCCATCTCATAATACTGGTACTTGTTTTGTTATTAATAATCCATACGTTCTGGAGTGGTAGAATATATATGAAATGAACCAGCTTGGTTGTGGAAGTACCACTCTCACAAAATACCGACGAGAACATGCAATGCGTTTTGTGTGTGAGAGCTGGAAGCTTAAATCCTCCTTTCTTCTTGTTAAAGGTCGGCAACGGCTGTGACTCCACTGGGGCCCGATTCTACTAAACAAATGCACCAATGGACTCTCAATCGTGTCTCAATAGAATGCCGAAAGTGTATCAGTGGAATAGTTTTTGACATTTGACTTAAACAATAACAAACAATGTTTAACTTATTGTTTAAGTCCATAACAAAGTGAAAGAGACACGTTTGAGACACCATTGAGAGTCCATTGGTGCATTTGTTTAGTAGAATCGGGCCCCTGGTGTCTGTGCTCCATGCATCAAGTGACCAGCATGCTCGTTTGCCAATGTCTCTCATAAAAAAAAATGAATTTGATTTAGATTTACAGATTTTTCTTACCTTGAGCATGATTCACGATATTCACTGAAACAGAAGAAATAAAGTGAGTCAATATTATAATAGTATTTTAATTAGAAGTATTTTCAAACATAATGTGATTAAGGCGTACTTTTTTTTTTACATTGTCTATAATGTTCTATACCATATTATAAAGAGGTAAAAGTTATGAGTTTGACGAATTTCGGAATGTATTACCTATACATATGTATAAAGGATCCTCTTGCATCACTCTATCTATTAAAAAAACCGCATCAAAATCGCAAAATAAATAATTGATAATAATTAGCAAAGTTTATTTAAAATTGGATTATTTTTGTGTACTACACATATCTATAATATACTCTTTACTAATATTATAAAAAGGAAAGATTTGATTATTTGTTTGTTTGTTTGTTTGAATTGAATAGGCTCCGAAACTACTGGACCGATTTCAAAAATTCCTTCATAAGTAGAAAGCTACATTATCAGGGAGTGACGTAGGCTATAGCTTTTCCCGAAATTCAATGTGGCTCCCACGGGAACGGGTCCGGATCCGGAACTTCACGCGGACGAAATCGCGGGCAAAAAAGCTAGTATAATATATGTGTATGACGTAAGTGAATATAGTAAAAAATATATATACGTACATTGATTTTCGCCGTCAACGACGTTAACTGAAAATTTGAGAAAAAAAGATTGAAAATGTTAATAATGTTCAACATAATGTAAAAAAAAAATCATTATGAAAAAAATGTACTCACCTCCATTAGGTGGAGGAACACCATCAACCACGTTTACTGTAATAAAAAAAAACAACTATTACTATTACATTAGATACATTTATAATATAAAGTGCGCTAGACACAGTTCAAATATTTGGACACTTTGAAAACTGCGATACCGAGAAGTGTAATGCCAGCTTTACACTCTCGCGAAGTTGAGCGAAAACGAGAGTGTTCTACTTCACTTTTCATTTTTCTCCTTTTTATTTTTAATTTTTTTTATTATCCGACTTGGTGCCTCCTAACTTCACTTCACTCCGGTCAACTTACGAAAGTGTAGAGACAACAACCGAACGAGAGTCGGGTCGGAATAAACGTTGTTTAAACTTCGGACAAAAATCTATTTTTAGATTGATGGCGTTAAGCGTGTCGTCGGCTTAACGAAAATTTAGTAGTACCACATGAATATCGCACACTTAGATCTAAACTAACTTTTTGAATTACCTGCTTACTTACTAATGTAGATATAATTTTTTTATTTAACTCACCAGGTTGACCACCCGTCGTACCGTCAACAAAGTTTACTGAAACAAAAATAAGGCTGTTAAATTGCTAACTTATATCAATCCGGAAAATTCTAGTTTCTTTCCTTGGCCAATAAAAGTTTTAAGATTGCAATGCGACTGAAACTATTTGAAAGTGGCTGTATAGCACAGATAATAAGAAGGTATAAGTTCAATGTGTAACGCTTGATATGTTGACTGTACCTACATCTTAATGGTAAAGGACATTGAAGTAATTTATTCTTTGTCTTGTGCATCGTGGAAGCGGAAGGTTAATAAATAAGACATCAACTTAAATCTTTTGTCTTCAACTTTTGGGCCTCACGGTGAATTTAACAAAAAACATTTCAAAGTTCGTTCTTTGTGACAGCCATAATTTAATATATTATACTGGCAGTCACTTCTTTATGAGGTGTCTTTTACGACATAAACAAATACTCTGTAGAGCATAAACTGTTTGTAAAAGAAAAAAAGAGACAAACTATGTCTCTGCTACTGGCTGTTCGACTATTAATTAATTACGAAAGTTCTTATACGATTTTCTGCAGTTTAAAGGTTGTTTAGTTTGTTATAGTTACAGGTGTCAGACACAGTATCAATATTGGATTGAACAGTTGAACTTTGTATGGAAGAATGTTCAAACTTTGAACAAATTCCGGGCCACAATTTGTGTTCAAATTATTCACTAGTTAAGCTGTAAGTAGGCGCCAGCTTCGTATTGTTCTACTTATTTATTTATAGCGATTTATTTATTCGCTATTTGTCTTATAGAGCCTTTTTGGCTTATGGAGAGAGAGAAAGATAGAGTTATATAATTATTTTAAATTATTTTTGTCTTTTTTTAATTTTTAGAACTTTTGGCTCTTAATGTAAATTTTTAATAATGGCTGTACTGTTTAACTTATTTTTATATTGTTTTGGTATTCATTGTAAGTAATTGTTTTTACGTTGCAAATATATTTTTTTGTTGTGATAAAAAAAATCTGTACTTAATTACTTCTAATTAAACTCGTGAATAACTAAGATTGTCTATAAATAGATTTTTTCTTGTGGTCGATCATAATTATATTTAATAAGGGTCAATGCTTTTGATCAGAGATAACAGACACAAACATATTATTAGATATCTTTTTTTTTTAAACACAACGCACAATAATAAATTTATTCCACTGTGTTTTTCTAGTAATTACTTTATGACGTATTTTCTTACCTTGTGGTTTGGCAACACTGATTGTGAACAGAGCTACCAAAACGATGACAAACTGAAAGAAGAAAAATAAATTTTGATTTTGTGTGTTAGCCAATGTCAGGGAGACAACCATTAAAGTTCCATTCGAGACAACGAAACACATAGTCTTGTCAAAAAAGACATTACTATAGTAGCGGCACGCTATGATGGCCGTTTTGACATATTACAATAGTGATGTGAACTGTCAATTTTATTCTCGAAAAAAATATAATCAAATCTATAAGTTTTAAGTACTTCATTAAAAAGTTTTTATAAAACAAAAATATAAATGTTTACATTTGAACGAACTGAATATTGGAATGAAAATGAATATACATACTTTATATGCACACTTTGAGTTTCGCAAAACAAATGCAGAGTTGTGTGGTAATTAAGTATACCAATAATTATAATCTTATAAAAATAATAGATAAATGTTCGCGGGACCCTAATTTATACTATAGTTTAGAAATCAATGTAATAAAAAAAAATTGTGTCCTAAAATCATACATTCGATCAATTAAATGACTAACTGAACGTCACTATTGACAATAAAGAACAGCAATTTGCTCCTTCAAATGTAATTATTAATTAATACGAAATTTCATGAGTGGACAAACGTCAAAACGGCCATCATAGCGTGCCGCTACTATAGTTAGAATAAGGTTCAAAACTGGTTGAAATTCAACGAAACGTCAGTCAGTCAGTATTTTCGGAATTCCGTTTCATTTATGGGAGGTTGATCGTCAGATGAGTGTCAGATCGGAAGCGTTAGCAGTCAAAATTATTTGGTTCAGTGGGCCTTATCTCCTAACAAAAAAAGTTAAAATCTTCGGGGGCAACTATGAAACGAAATTCCGAAAATACGCACTGACGTTTCGTTGAATTCTAGCCAATTTTGAACTTTTTTTTATTTTATTTATTTTTTTATTTTTTTTATTTTATACCACACAGGTGGCAAACAAGCATACGGTCGGCCTGATGGTAAGCCGTCACCGTAGCCTATAGACGTTTGCAATACCGGGGGTATCACTCACGCGTTGCCAACCCTCCCAACCCCCCAAGTGGAGCTCTGGAGACCTTACTCACCGTAGGAACACAACATGGCCGAGACCAATGCTATTTGGCTACGATCATCTGTAAGGTGGAGGTCCTTCCCCAGACGGACTGCTCCGATTTGAGCGGATTATCCGCTGTGCCCTACCTCTCTTAGACTTTATTCTAACTAGTAATGTCTTTTTTGACAGGACTACATGTTTCGTTTCTACAAATTATGGTTGCCCTGCTAATTTTATACTCACTCACTATCTCTTTCATTTCATATTTCGTGTGAGAAAGATGGCGCTTGAGGTTAACTAGACTAAACTAATTTTGACAGGACTAAATGTGTTGTTGTCCTTGCTTGGTTTACAATTAGTGACAAGGATAGCAACACTTATAGTCCTGTCAAAATTAGTTTAGTCTAGAGAAATGTACAACAGAATTAGCACCAATATTGACAGTTTTAGTTACAAGAATAGGCCCGCTGAGTTATATCTTTTGTGGCGCAATACTACAATTGATAATTAAAATACAATTGATAAATTAGTACTCCGAAATTAAGTAAGTAAAAACATTAAAGCTTGAAACAACCACTATATAATTTTTATAATTTGTCCATTAAAATCCACGTCACATATTATTCAAATTTTACTGTCATCCAAACATAATATCTGACCAGAAAATTTTTATTTTTCCATGATCTGTGCTATGACTGTTTTATTAAGCATGGGTTGTAAAAAATGTACAAAAAAAAAAAAACTAAATATAAATCACACACTACGTACCACTACTTTGTTCATGATTGGATAATTAACGTTTCCACTAAGTAAGACTGCGTGCTTAAACGGCAATTAAGATCTTTTATACTAAGATAGTATTGACACTGAGGTGATAAAACAAACGGATAACCTCTGCCCCACTTCTGGGAGTCCAGTGTAAATAATCAAAAAAATATCTAACTGTTTCGTGACAATTTTACAATTTTAAACTAATATAAATAACAATAATGAAACAATGATAAAGTTCTGATTAAATACTTATAAGGAAAATACAAAATAACTATCTATAGCTTATTTGCGGCAATATCTGGTTAAATTATGAATCTAAACAATCTAGAGACTCACTCAAATGCAGGAGATTTAATTGACAGATAGACTGCAATTTTGGAGACTTCCTTCGGCACTCAGATAGCACCCGATGATGTAGAGTCAATGTCCACGAGGACAAGGGCCCAAGTCTGCTAAATACAAATGCATCAATGTGTCACTTGAATAGTTTTTGACATTTGGTATTCTCATATTTGTCTAAGTCAGAGGCCATTACATTGACACACTATCGAACTACTATTGATCACTATTGATCTTTTCGGTAGTATCTTCCATATAAAAGCGATTTAACTGAAATAGTAGTTCATGGTAGATTTTAACTGTCGACCATTCTGTTCATATTCCACTGACACTCTATAGTCAATACATTGAGATACTAGTTAACTTTTAGCAGAATACCAAATTTGGAACTATGGAAATATAATGACAATGTTGTGATGGTATGGCAATAGTTGGTCGCCTAATTTAAAATAGCAGACTTGGACCCCAGTTCTACGGAACCCCACAGACCTGCCACAGAAGGTTCTTCCCGAAGCGGTAAGTAAAAAAAGATTACAGCTCACAAATCTTTTGACCACGATGAACTCTACTTTTATGCTTATCGTTGCCTCCGTAAACGAAGAGGTTTTCATAAACGATGAATCAAAATTTGATTTAACTTCTAACAGACTTGTTACTGAGATTTTGACTAAACCATTTAGAAGTTCTGATTGCGTTTGCGAAGTACACCCGGACACAGGAAGTGTTGTTGAACATTAAAAATAAAGTAACGTTTTTAAATCTAATCACGTTCTTAATGTTGATACCGTTAATTATATCAATACCCACTTATAAATTGTAAGCAAACCATTAGATTCAGACTTGTGTGTATTTGAAGTAATAATGAGCTAACAAATAGTGTATAAATAGTTTTTATTCGATTATAAGAATTTTGCGTCACTCAATGACATAATGTTTTTATTTGGTAATGCTATTTTGGAGGAGCTCGATGGCGTCGCTGTGTGTCGCACTCTAATATGAACACGCGAGCCAAGCCAGCGTTTGGATGGGTTTCGTTATCTCGAGCTGCTCCGTGCTTCGGAGAGCACGCGGTCCCGGTTGTTATCGATGGATGACAGGCTTAGGGCGGTTTGAAAACACCGGCCTCATTGGAGCAGCGTGGCAGAGTACGCTCTAATCACCTTCGATTGAAGGGAGACTCGTATCCCAGCAGTGGGATGATTATGGGTTGTTATGATGATGATGCTATTTTGGACGTCAATGTTTTATTTACTCAAAGAAAAACCTATGTATACGATACCGAGAGTAACACACACAAAGGTTTCTAAGTTTATAACACCATTGATATAAAATTATTAAAGACTTATCCCCAATGTTTTATTTTATTTTTTTATATCACAATGGTGGCAATCAAGCATACGGTCGGCCTTATGGTAAGCCGTCACCGTAGCCTATAGACGCTTGCAATACCGGGGGTATCACTCGCGCGTTGCCGACCCTCCCAATCCCCCTAAGTGGAGCTCTGGAGACCTTACTTACCGTAGGAACACAATATGGCCGAGACCAATGCTATTTGGCTACGATCTTCTGTAAGGTGGAGGTCCTTCCCCAGACGGGCTGCTCCGATTTGAGCAGATTATCCGCTGTGCTCTACCTCTCTTAATATTTGGTGAAAGAATTATTCAAATCAGTCCAGTAGTTTCGGAGCCTAATGCCAAACAAACAAACAATCAAATCTTTTCTAATATAGATAATAAATATGCGATACAACCCACTATCCCCACTGAATCTTCATTAATAGAGATTGTGTTTTTTTCTCTCACTATCCCATTAGACACTTTGAGCCATAAAGTTAACACGTCATCACTTCGCAAAGTGACTAATGAATATAATGGGACTATCTCCATGGATGATGACAATAGGCTCATGAAGAGGTAGGGCACAGCGGATAATTGGCTCAAATCAGAGCAACCGGTCTGGGGAAGGACGTCCACCTTATAGGAGATCCTAGCCAAATAGCATTGGTTTCAGCCATGCTGTGTTCCTACGGTGACTCCAGAGCTCCACTTTTTACAGGGTCGGCAACGCGCGAGTGGGCAAGCTGCTGCCCCGGTGTTGCAAGCGTCCACAGGCTATGGTGACAGCTTATCATCAGGCGAGCTGTATGCTTGTTTGCCACTTTAGTGGTATAAAAAAAAATATGTCTTACCTCTTGTAACGTCACCGGTTTTAAAGTACTTTCTTTTGTGCAATAGTTGTTTGTGGTATTCACAACTAGTTGGCAAAATCATGACATTTGTTTTACGGTTTCCGCTGTGCCAATCCTTTTGTAAACTAATTTTTACCGTAGAAACAAGTTTGAGTAAACTCAGCAAATATAATCATTAGTTTGTGCGGAGGAGAGATGTAGGAGTGGATAAGGAACTTAATTATTACTTTATTATTAAGGTTGTGCAGATATTTCACTTAAAATATTTCGCCAATAACCTAAATCGAGGAATTTTATTTAATCGATAGTAAATTATTGTAAGCTTTTCCGCGGAACGTCAATAAGCTACATTGCTTTCCACCAATTCCATGGCTTTCCATATTTTCTGGCAGTTTTATTTTATTTGGCAATGTAAACATACTTATAATACAGAGAAAACCCCCAGACTCGAGATAAACTCAAAAATGCTATCACATAAATATTTGCCCCGAGTGGGAATCGAACCTACGCTCTCTGGAATAGGTCAGGATCGCCACCAACGCACCCTCGGGCTGTCAAGTTAGTATAGTTTCGATGAAAACCACATTAATTATCAAATCTGTATAGGTATCATAGTGTTTAGCAAATATAGTGTTATGTACTGGTGCATTGTCAACATCCGCAAATTGCTCGCGAGATGCTAATTATGACGTACGGTTGAGTTGCAATTTCTTAGTAGATACAAATAGATTGATTTGTCTAATTTTGTGTGTGTATTGTATGCTGAGATGTCCAGGTATAAATAAATATAGGGACAAATCACACAGATTGAGCTAGCCCCAAAGTAAGTTCGAAACTATATTTTATTATACGATACTATATTTTATAACAAACTAGCTTTTCCCCGCGGCTTCGCTCGCGTTAATTTTATTACATAGATCTCGTTTGACAACAAAACAACCCATAGCGCGACTTGTGGCGCCATTTGTTGGCCGATACAGCGCCATCTATAGTAGTAAAATTATTTTCTCATTTTAACGACATACTTTCACGGGATAAAAAGTAAGTAGCCTATGTTGGGCTATGTACCCCTAACAATATGTATGCAAATTTTCATAATGATCGGCTGCTCAGTCAAGTCGTAAGGATACATATTTAGACAAACATCCAAGACCCGAGGCCAATCAGAAAAAGTTCGTTTTTCATCATGACCCGACCGGGATTCGATCCGGGACCTCCTGGGCCCTGGGTGGCGGTCTGGCGTGGTAATCATTACGCCACGGAGGTCGTCAATAAATAGGTAGGTATATTTCAATAGGATTGGAAATAATAAAACCATTTTCTACGAGTTAAAAAGACCACTACGTGAATAACCATGTAGTTCAAAATTATGCTTTACAGCTTTTAAAACACACGTACACTACAGTAACGAATCTGGGAATCATAGGAAAGTCACTTACGGCACCATCAAAATTAGGATACAAAAATCTAGTACCTATTTGTTAATGAATATTTTTTTTTTGCTGCAAGCTAGAAATAACTTCGACCGCTACATGAGCTTTTAGGAAGACATATTTTAGTTCGCGTGAATATCAAACTTTTCTACGAGAGAAAGTTCCAATTGTAACTACATGTACATTTTGACAAAACGTATGGGATATTGTTATAATAATACTCAACATGTTGAAATACATACGTTAGTGTAAACTCAAGGCGGATTTAACTGGAACTGGCTAAAAGCAATTATTTTCATAGCCATGGTAACAATTATGTGACTAATTAAGTTTGCGATTTTTGCTTAGGGTATCATAAAGAAAAGAATATTTAAAACAAATACAATGTTTTAAAATTTCGTTCTTTGAACCTTACCTACTGTTTCAATCGTTTTAAAATACATTTATCGCAAAAATCTAAAAGTTTTCATAATATATGCATAATGTTTGTTTTTTTTTTTATACTTAACGTACACTTATATGATCACAAGCATTTTCAATGTTACTATGTATGTTTTATTTACACGTCACTTCTCATTTGTTTTCCTGCTTTAAAATTTGTATATAAGATTGGTAGGTGAGTTAATAAGCACAGTAGTTGTATAGCTGGGAAGCTGATCACTTATATCGTAAGTCTAATAGAGTTTTATAATCTAGCAGCATTTTATAAACATCACAACAACATATATCAAAACCTTAACTTTGAAATAAATATCATTTTTTTTTGTATTCATTTATTCATTAGACAGGCCTGGTGGTCGAGTGGCTAGCAATGGTCACTTTATCTCGAGGGCCGCGGGTTCGATTCCTGCTCAAGGTAAACATTTGTGTGCATGAACATGTCTGTTTGCCTTGGTCTGGGTGTTTTCTATGTATAATAAGTATTTATTTACAAAAAAAAAGTATTTAAGTATATTTATCAGCAATCTAATACCCATAGTACAAGCTTAGTTGCTTAGTTTGGGACTAGATGGCGTTGTGTGATTCGTCCAAGAATATTTATTCATTCATATTTTCAACCCATAATCATCCCACTTCAGGGATGTGTCTCCCTAGTTTTCTGTTTATTCAATTGTTATTATAACACTGTCGCCAGATACTGTTCAAATAATTTAATATTAATTTATTTGAAGAAAAATTTGAAAGATTTGTACAAACTTTGACCTCGAATACTCCCCTACATAATTAGCAACCAAACATATGTTCAAATGCAAACTGTATTAAACTCTGGATCTTATTGCAAAATTCAAGTAGGTACATAGTTAAAATGACGTGTATTGCAGTTAATATTTGATTTAAAAAAACACATCTTTTAAAAATATAATTTTATGAAAATGTTAATTTGTTTACCGAAATGTTTTAGGTGTTAACATTGAAAAACATAGCTATTTCCATAGTGCATTTAGTTAATTTAAAATATACTTATGTAAAAGATGATAATAAGTAGAAAACAATTTTTTATTTAGAGCTCATAGTGTTCAACCGCAGGGCATAGGCTTCCAAGTCTTGGTCTATTACTTTTTAAGCCCATTCCCTTCGAGTTTAGGTTGTACCGCTATCACCGTCTTGGTTTTTCGCGATTTATTTTCCAACCTAGTCCCACTTAAGCTTAGCAGCCTTTAGAGTGAAATTCGTAATGCCATTAACACAGCGTAGTATTTGTGTATTGATATGATTGTGTATCTCCTAAAGTCCACCGGTTTCATATCGACCCATAATCTGCACTGATACGGGCAGCACTGCCGGGATACGAGTCTCCCTTCAATCGAAGATGATTAGAGTGTACTCTGCTACGTTGCTCCAATGCGGATTAGCAGAGGTCGATGTCTTCAAACCTCCCTAAGGCCGACTTGGCTTAACGACTGTCATCCATTGAAACAGCCAGGACCGACGGCCTCCGAAGCACGGAGAAGCTCGAGATAACGAAACCCATCCAAACACTGGCTGGGGTCGACGTTGCTTAACTTGGGTGTTCATATTGGAGTGCGACATACAGCGACGCTTTCGAGCTCCTCCGTCCGTCGGTTTGACTCCATTAAATACAAGATGTAATTAAATTTTTTGCGTCCCAAAACATACATTAAGACTTGAAAATGGAAAAAATTATATAAAGTGATCAAATTGGGGATTCCCTAATTTTTTATAATTAAATAAATATTCAAAACTGATAGAGCGTGATCAGAATAATAATTTGTGGTTTGGCTGCATAACAATTATTCTAATGGGATTTTTAGACCGACCCACCGGCTTCGAGACTAGATATTATGTTGGAAACAATCATAAATATGTAAAATTTATGTTAAACTTATGCAAATATTTAATACTAGCTTTTTTGCCCGCGACTTGGTCCGCGTGAAGTTCTGACATTGAATTTCACATTGAATTTCGGGAAAAGCTATAGCCTATGTCACTCCCTGATAATGTAGCTTTCTATTGGTAAAAGAATTTTTGAAATCGTTCCAGTAGTTTCGGAGCCTATTTAATTCAAACAAACAAACAACAATCAAATCTTTCCTCTTTATAATATTAGTATAGACTAGAGAAACCCGCGCAACTTCGTTTGCGTTTATTTCAAAAAATCTTTTCTTATCGGTTGCCTACGTCATACACCACACTTTTCAGAACACACCCAAGTTTCAGGTCTCTAGGGTCAAGATAAATCATTTTATATGTTTTTTTCTATTTTTTTCTATTTATATACTTCTCATTACGATCTTTAGAGTGGTTTATGAAATAGGCAAACCTAGGAAAAAAATAGAGCAAGTCAGCGGAATGAGGTTTCCTATAAGTGAAAAAGAGACAACATCAATATTCCATGCCATTAAACCATTGACCAATTTAACAGCAGAATATTATACATTTCTAAAATATCTTTATTATATAAATATAGAAAAACTATAATTTTTTTTCATTTTTTTTAAATATTTACTTTTAGAAAATGAAGTTATTCGTTGTTGCTTGCGTATTGTTTGTGGCGGTGGCGGCGCGCCCCGAAGAAGCCTATTACAACCCTATCTATGACAGCTTCGACGCGACAGAGTTGGCTGGCAACCCAAGGCTGCTCAAGAACTACGGAAAGTGTTTCCTCGATCAGGGACCTTGCACTAAGGAAGGAGCAGATTTTAAAAGTGAGTAATATTTAATCTTGTTATGATTGAGAGGTGAAGAAAGTACGCCTGAGTGTAACGTTAATGAATTAAATCTATGGGTGGCTATTATTCACTCATTCAATATCACGGATTTCGATCTGGATTGACCGTGTAATGGCTGCTATAAACATGTATTGTGGCTACGCTACAGCATAGTATGCTGCATACTTACCGGTACTATACATACTTACCATACCATACCTCAATACCCAAAACAACCAGGATTACCTTACCAGTTCTTATTCCAGGATTGCATGCTGTGCGTGCAGTGCAAAAAGCTCTTTTCACAGCTAAATAATATTTCTTTTAGACACAACTCAACAGTACTTTTCAGGGCTACTTGTTCGTTGTCTCTTGACATATTTTAAGATGTTTCTTACTTATAAGACAAAAAGGTTCTTATTAGAACTTGTAAGGTAATCCTGGTTGGCTAGGGTATTGAGGTATGGTATGGTAATAGGTAAGTAGGTATGGTTGGTAATGGTAAGTATGCTGTAGCGTAGCCACAAATGTAATAGTTTCGAGTATTAATCCAATACATCGATCGTGATAAAAACATGTAAAACAACGCATGGTCAACGATTAAACAAATATTTGCACAATCAATGATTAAATCCTGTCGTGTTAAATCTCTGTGTCCACAAAATAATATTGTAATGTTCTATTACAGAAACAATTCCTGATGCCTTGAGAACAAGTTGTGGGAAATGCTCATCAAAACAGAAGGTTCTCATCCGAACAGTCGTCAAGGCTTTCCAAACCAAATTACCTGATACTTGGGAAGCGCTTGTGCAGAAGAACGACCCTGAACGAAAATACAAGGAAGACTTCGACAGATTCTTAGATGAGAAAAATTAAAATAAAGAAAAATTAAAATAAATTATATCAAGTACCTATGACTGATTTTCTACTAAGAAGTCAATTGCATTATTCCTATTATTATTTTAATAAATCTTAAAATTGTTTCTCTCATGTAAGTGACTTCTTTTTATGTTATATGAGAATTAAGAATCTTTAAACCGAATCTAATTATAATACAAATAGGCGCTAAGCCGTTAATTTTCTTACTGAGAGGCGTTTTTATCGCGGACTGTGCCCGCGCGTGGCTGGTTTCGTCCGAGTTCGGTATTAAACAGTCCAGGGTACATGTAAAGACATAAATTTTAAAATTTTCTATGACACGGATGTTTGTGAACTCTTTAATACATGCGGGCATCCGTAATCAGATAAAAATCCGCTCGTCAGGAAGAGATCTTTTAGTGGAAAATCAGTAAAATATTTTTTCATGGCGTTAAAGAACTTCCTCGGATTAAATTAGATATTTTTTTATTATGTTATAATAATTTGTACCAAAAAATTGTTACAATTTCTTTTTATGTAGTCTGTTAAATTGATTGTTTAAATTGACGTAAATCTAAGGGCATACAAAATATTATGATAGGCTTATGGTCGATTGTGTTAAGCAATGATCACTTTATCCCGAGAGTGGCGGGTTTGAACCCTGCGCAAGGCAAACATTTTGTGTGCATGAACAAATTAAACATGTCTGTTTGCCTTGGTCTAGTTGTTTTCTAAGTATTCACTCATAAAAAACTCAGCGATCTAATACCCATAATACAAGGTTCGCTTAATTTAGGACTATATGGCGTTATGTAAAAAAATATGAGTATTAATAATGTTTCATAAAAAACTTAATAACTTATTCCTACAACATGCTCAAAATAAAAAACTATGTTTAGATATTTATTAATAAACTGATTAAAATAAGTATTTTGTGTTTTATCTTATAAACTAAATGATAAGAGTTATCCAGATTGTTGTTATCTAACTAACAGTGTAAATCAAATGACTGGTTAGCGATAATATGCTAAATAATGAAAAAATAAGTATTCAAATCATGTCTTATCAAAGCGTCCTATTCAGAATATTATAATTGACCTTTGACTTCATAAAATGCAGTTTTAAAATGAAACATTTACATACTAACCTTCCCGGTAGCTTATTTAGAAGAGCGCTTTGTCAGATATGAGATAACATAGGGGTTCGAAAATAATCCTAGAAATAAACACTAACTCGGATTGAGGTGCACCACGGCCCATTGAATTTTTTAATTTCTTATTACTATCATTTAGGTGGAGCACAGGCAAGAAAAAATGCCCGTGGTTCACCCAGGTGTACGGAATTTATTTTTCATTGTAAAACATTTTCGAAAATCAAAATATACCTAATCTAACTCAAGTAAAGCATGGCAATATTTTATCGCGATAGGCTATGTTTACGACAGAAAAATAAATTTGTAAGTCACACTTGAATTTTGACCTTATTGTATGTGACGTAGGTAAAGTCAGTTCATTTTAATAAAAACCAAAGTGTAAACAAATTGTGGCAAACCGAACTCCTTTTAAAAACCTTTTTGTAAATAGTTAAGTTTCTTTATGGTTTTTATATTATATTTTACTGTCACCTTCACTTCACTTTTTCACCTTCTTGCCATCAATTCATATTTTTCTTTATTATAAGTTTTCTTTATCCCTTCCTCTTTTCCTAATCTTTCAATGTGGCAAACCGAACTCTTTTTAAAAACCTTTTTGTAAATAGTTATGTTTCCTTTTTCATTATGGTTTTTATATTCTATTTTACTGTCACTTCACTTTTTCACCTTCTTGCCATCAATTCATATTTTTCTTTATTATAAGTTTTCTTTATCCCTTCCTCTTTTCCTAATCTTTCAATATGGCAAACCGAACTCTTTTTAAAAACCTTTTTGTAAATAGTTATGTTTCCTTTTTCTTTATGGTTTTTATATTCTATTTTACTGTCACTTCACTTCACTTTTTCATCTTCTCGCCATCAATACATATTTTTATTTATTATAAGTTTTTTTTCTTTTCCTAATCTTTCCATCCTTAAAAGTAATATTAAGGATGGAAAGATTAGGAATCATATGTCGACTTTGACATAAGGGGCAATTACACTAATCAGACTTTTGAAATTAAAAACGCTTGCGTTATCGATATCGTTTACACATCTGTCCGGAATAACAGACGTACTCACTTACAATCAGGCGACACCTACAATACTCATAGGCGCTGAGGACTGGCACTTATCCATAACTCGCGAGGTCCGTAAAGGCCATCGCTCTGAACCTGTCGCGTGCCTCACGGCCCTTGGATGGGTATTGTATGGGTCCATAAGTAGTCAAAAACATTCAGTAACTTTTACTAATCACACCGTTTGTACTTTGTAGTGAGCCTAACGATACCGAATTAATACGATTTTTTTAGAAGCATACAAACAAATTAGATTCAATCGCGAACGATGCGACGCGGGTTCGATCAATCGAACCCTCGTCCAGAAGGTTCACTGGTCCTCCTTTTGTACTGGATAGTCCAGATACATGGCCAGTCGAACCACAAACGGAAAACCTCACCGATTCCCACAGAACGACCATGTCGAACTTGTGTGGATCGGTGGAAGACACCGTGGAATTACCACAAAGTGAAATCGCACCGACTCTCACAGAACGGGCAATGCCGAACTTGTGTGAATCGGTGGGATACACTTCAACTCGTGAGCCCATGCTCACGCCAATAAAAGCCGACGAAACGTGGCACACGGCACCATGTACGGGCCCACCCGGCACGGCACCGCCTGCACACCGGGGTTACGACCCTGTGCAACTGGCACCAGCCACCGCTACCGCGGCACCGGCACCTGCCACCGCCACCGCGTCACCGGCACCAACCACCGCCATCGCGTCACCGGCACCAGCCACCGCGACACCGGCACCAATCTCGCCAACCTACGTCGTCGATTTGACTCGTGTGCGGGCAACCGTCCGAGCTCACCAAACTGGCAAACCTTTAATAAACCTTTTAGAAACTCATACACCAAATTCCAAAAACAATTTATTTTTTACGCCATCAAACCGATCATCTGTATGTAATCCATCTCATCACCGTAGTGTTGGGGTTGAAGTGCAATTATCTTCGGCTCTGACTGTCTTGCCTCCCTTTTCTCAAGACCACGTGGAGTCAGCTGAGGAACATGTCATGATGAAACGACAACTTGCGAGCCTGGAGGAAGAACTACGTAATATTTTAACTTTGCCGAACCTCCCCCGTAACAGTCCTTAAGACTGGCAGGTCGATTTCGCATCTCCACAACTCCCACTACTGATGAGGAGACCAAAAGTCCAGCACTCCTCGATGGATGTCACCATGATGCATGCCCGCTGATCCGGCATCACTACCATCAGAAACGCCTACGACTACTAATCCACCACTACCACCGGAAACGCCGCAACAAAGGGGATTACTTGCAAACTTATCCCGGCTGCAGCGCCTACCTTCAGTGGAGCCAGAGAGCGTTTGGTTTACTCCACCGCTAACACACGTGAGCGTGGACAGCGAAGTCGTCGAAGCGCTAACACCTTCCCACTTCGTCAGCGACCAGTCTTCGCCCATTTTCCGCACCTATACTTAACGGATTGAGCCTTGATATAATGGCAGAAAGCCTCCCAGCCTTGCAAACAACTATTTTTTGGATACGCTGGGGTTCGTAAGACTGTTCCTCTTCTTCACTTTTCTGACATCGACACTCAGGACGACGCGAGGGAAGGACGGGTTGTTGGCATTGTCAGAGTCGACGATACTGTCACTTAGGTGGGATTATGTGTAGGGCATCGTGTAATTCGATTTGTCACATTTTCCTACCCCACCACATAATATCGTATTTGCATACGAGGGGGCAGAATGTGGCAAACCGAACTCGTTCTAAAAACCTTTTTGTAAATAGTTATGTTTCTTTATGGTTTTTATATTCTATGTCACTTTCACTTCACTTTTTCACCTTCTCGCCATCAATACATATTTTTCTTTATTATAAGTTTTCTTTATCCCTTCCTCTTTTCCTAATCTTTCCATCCTTAATACAAACCTTACTAAAACACAAATGTCGATAATACGTAAGTATCACACAAGTTGTGTTACCACAATATGGTACACACACTAGTTCAAACACCACTACATTTAATTTCACTGAAAATTTCTAGAAATAAACATTATAAACTTAATTATTAACGAAAATAATTTATTTTACGAACGCCGGATTCACAGATTATAAAAACTAATGTCAGTTTGACATTTCATTATAGGGATGGGCATCCGTATGTGCCGTATAGTTCTTTCGTTCACTTATGGGCATAAGTGAACGAAAGAACTATACGGCACATTTAATTTTCGTAATAGGATTTCTAAAATATAAATTTATTATTCATATTACTAGTTAACAGGATAATATGCAGATATGAAAAGAAAAGTGATTTTAGGGCCGCCACTTCTGTAAAAAATATTATTTGTTAAATAGTGATTAACATAGTGTAAAAAAATAATCTACACTGGGCGTCAAAAATAAGTAGTCCAGTTTTAAAATTGCAATATCTCCTAAACTGCAGAAGCTAGACCTTTGAAATAAAAAAAAGTTACAAGACAATTTAATTTCATTTAATAAAAACTTCATGCATAATATCATTTTTTAAAGATTGACTGAAAAAAAACTTAATAAATAAAAACACTATTTTTTTAAACTGTTGGCTTGTACTTTTGTTTTTTATTGTTTTCTTTATTGCTGATAAATCAATTGCAATTCAAAAGCAAATGTGTCTTCAGCGAGTAAACTTTACTAATCATGCCTCTTTCACCAGAAGAATGTGCAAGAATCATAACTTGTCTCGAAGTAGGCATCAGTATGCGTCGTACTGCAAGAACGGTGGGTGTAACTCTAAGAACAATCCAGCAAGTAAAGCGAAGATACGAAGAGACTGGAAACCATCTAAGGACCAAGTAATGGCAGACCCAGGTGCACTAGTACCCGAGAAGACCGCTTAATTGTCTCTACTGTGTTAAGAAATCGTCACCTTAATGCAGTTGAGGTCCAGCAACAGCTTCTTCAGACCCGAAGAGACTACGTTAGTGAGAGTACAGTGAGGAGAAGACTTGCTGAAGCCAACCTGAAGTCGTACAGGCCAGCAAATGGCCCTAAACTTGAGACAGGGCATCGAGTAGTAAGACTACGCGTCAACACGTACAATGGGGCGAAGAAGAATGGACAAGAGTTTTGTTCACAGATGAGTCTCGGTTTTCTTTATTCACTTCCGATGGAAGGCGGAGAGTATACAGGCGACCTGGTGAGCGATACATTCAAGGTTGCATCTCGGAAAGAGTTCAATACGGCGGGGGCTCTGTACACGTATGGGCTGGCATCTATTCAGAGGGTCGCACAGAGCTAGTGGTCATAGAAAATGGCACTCTGACTGGTGAAAGATATGCATTAGAGATCCTTAACGAGTATGCAGGGCCATATTTAGCAAATATGGGTGATGGAGCTATACTAATGCATGATAACGCCCGGCCACACACCGCTCATCTCGTACAAGAGTACATTGAGGAGGTTGGCATCAGCTTGATGGCTTGGCCATCAAGAAGCCCAGATCTTAACCCGATTGAACACGCCTGGGATGAGCTTGGGAGGCTAGTCAGAAGACGCAGACCACCCCCCGCCACCCTCAGGGCTCTAAAACAGGCCCTGATAGAAGAATGGGTGAATATTCCCCAACACCGCCTCCGAAACTTAGTGTTCAGCATGCCAAACCGGCTCCAAGCTGTCATCAGAGCCCGAGGCGGCAACACAAGTTACTAAAGTGGGAACAAGGCCCAAAACGTAAAAATTAAGTTCTTGATAGTTCCTTCAAAATGGTTAGCTTTTTAGTTTTTTCCTAATTTTCAGTGTAAAACTTTACTAATGCTAAATAAAGTATTATTTTTAGAAAACTTTGTTAAATTTGCTATAAAATGACTTTTATTTCAAAACTCTAACTTCTATAGTTTAAGAGTAATT
The DNA here is from genome assembly GCA_905163395.2 of Endotricha flammealis. Lineage (NCBI taxonomy): Eukaryota > Metazoa > Arthropoda > Insecta > Lepidoptera > Pyralidae > Endotricha > Endotricha flammealis. The sequence continues at coordinate 7,940,995 of LR990870.1, read as the reverse complement.
GCAATTTTAAAACTGTACTACTTATTTTTGACGCCCAGTGTATGTTAATAAAAATGAATTCTTATAGGTATCCGTTGTTCACGCCACGCCACAACTGGAGAACGACTTTACCGATTTCATTCAACCTTTTTTCAAAGTTAGTCAAATACCTACCACCAAGTTTTATGTGTTGACGTTTTTTTACGGAAATAAGGACCGAATAAAGATATTACCTAAGTATATAAACTGTCGAAAACTTCGATAGTTAACTATTTGACATTTCAATAATATAAGGACAACGTCTGTCGGGTCAGCTAGTAATGTAATTTACTGACATAGCTATGCTATGCTTTAAAGATTAGGATTAGTCAGTAAAGTGTAGTTATTATATATTTTTATTGTATATTTATTAAAATAATTATTTTTTTACTTTAGCGCAGTATTAGTGGACGTAACATGGCAACACTCAAGAGATGGGCAAAATGTAATCATGATTATAATGTATAATGTTTTTAAACTTTCCTTAAGATTAGCAAACTAGCCCCAAATCAATAAAATTAATTTTTATCATTCATTCAATGACTCATTTGGCCAAAATGTGATTAGTTCATTCAAAGGTTTACAACACTAATTTTATTGTGGACGCGGACGCCATGTTGGGCGAAGTTTGTTGACGCTTTGGCTCAGTATAAGATGAACGGACTTTAGGTATGTTGTAGATCTTATGAATGTTCAATGTGTAAAACTTGACATGCATTTGAATGTATACATTTAATATGCATCCGCCTGAACATTGGACATCATCATCACAGTCAAAAGACAAACGCTGGAAACGTTTGGGGGAGGTCTATGTCCAGCAGTAGACTTCTTGTGATTATTGCAAATACGAAAATAATCTTAAACTGTTCTAAAGTGACTACATTTGACAGATCAACGGTCTGTGATGGACGATAATGTGGTCATTACCACTATTATCAATATGAATGTTATTCACATAAAAAAAAAAGTATTATGTATCCAATTACGTTGCTATCTTTTAACCCTAACAGAAACGCAAGTAAATACGAAACAAAATTATATCATATCAACCCATAATCATCATGCTACTGCTGCGATACGGGTCTCCCTTCAATCGAAGGTGATTAGAGTTTACTCTGCCACGCTGCTCCAATGCGGATTGACAGAGGCCGGTGTTTTCAAACCGCCGCCCTAAGGCCACCGACTTGGCTTAACGACGACTGTCATCCATCGACAACAGCCGGGACCGACGGCTTAACGTGCCCTCCGAAGCACGGAGAAGCTCGAGATAACGAAACCCATCCAATCGCTGCAGAGCTGGCTAGGGTCAACGTCGCTTAACTTACGTGTTCATGTTAGAGTGCGACTTGCGACACACAGCGACGCCGCCATCGAGGTCCTCGAAACAAAACTAAATAAGTTGAATAATACTATCATATTAAATTTGGATTAGCAGTTTGGCTTATATTTAACATTTTTTGTGAATACAAATTAAAATAAATAATAAGAACTTACTTACAATAAGTCATACCAGATTTTATTTGTAGTGTTAAAAAGGAGCCGACTATAAAATTTATCTTACAGCGTTACTTGTGACAAGGGGGAAAGTGCAGATAAAATTTAAGTTTGTGGACTGAGAAATTAAAGCGTTTGTGGACTATGAGAAAGCCTTCGATTCGATCGAGACATGGGCCGTGTTACAGTCTCTCCAGCGCCAGCGGTGCCGCATAGACTGTACAGGTTTATCGAAGTGTTGACGTACTTATACAAACGCCACCATGTCAGTCCGAGTACAGGAACAGAACACGAAAATTAAAGTTTAAAAACCATTCAATATTAGATGTTCTTGACTATATAAATAAAAAGACCACATGAAAATGACAGCTCCATTTAATAGGTATGTCATTTATTTGAAATAGTATATTTGAGTATATTCCATTTAATTACTTATTTAATTTATGCTACATTTTGCGTCTATATTAGCATTAGATGTCAATCAAAAATGTAAATAAATAATTTATTGCGTAAAAGAGACACGCCAAAGTATATAAATATTTCGTTAGTGTGTTATTTAATTTTAAGACGTCTAGCTAGGGGTCTTCTAGACCTATTGAAGTTATTGTAGTTAAAAAGGGGTTTGTTTATATTGTCATAATAATTAATTGAGTAAAATAATGATAACTAATGCGCTTAAGTTAATCAATGACTGCTATTGAATTTGCATTTAAAATTTAATATTTAAGTGTATCTCAAGCATAGTACTTTCTCTTCAGAAATAAAGAGGTTAGTTTGTAGAATAATATTTTAAGTATTTCGAAGTAATTCTACTAATATTATAAAGGCGAAAGTTATGTGTCATGTTTGTTACTTCTTAACGCTTAAATGGCTGGGCCAATATTTATGATATTTGGTATGTAGGTAGCTGAAACCTTGGATTAACACATAGGGTACTTTTTATCCCGAAAAGTACGCGATTCCCAAAGGATTTCATCAAAAGTTTGATATAGATGGCGCTGCTGTGCATAAATAAATACACTCAAACGAAGTGCGCGGATTTCACTAGTTCATATCTATACTAATATAAAAAATGTGAAAATGTGTTTGTTTGTTTGTCCTCCCTTCACGTCGAAAGTTATGAACGGATTGATATGATTTTTTTATTGGGGATAATTTAAGGTCTGGAGTGTGACATAGGCTCTTTTTATCCCAGATAAACATAATTATCATTCCCACGGGGAAAAAAAGTACAACATTATTTTATCATAATTTTTTAATGGGGATAATTTAAGGTTTGGAGAGTGACATAAGGCTCACAGATAAGGGATACAGAGATTCCCATGGGAAAAATTATTGACATTTTCCCTTGACCACGCGGGCGGAGCCGCGCGCGGGTAATAGCTGTATATAATAATTATGATAAATGATTATTCTGGTTTTCTGAAATACTAGAGCATTTATGAAATGTATGAACTTTACTTTCATTAATAATCTCTGAATAAAAACGATATTTCAGAAAATTATACATATTATGTTACGTAAAAACGCTATAATGAAGCCAATATTATGTGCAGAATGAAAATATGTGGCATAATTATGAAAAGAACAATCATTGGTCAATTCAATTATGATGACGTCTCATTTACCGATTCTGTTAATTTTCGGCTGTGATTTTATATTAAGATCAGTATAATTTGCAAAATTTGATGTGATTACGCACGATTGTGAAAAGTTGCAAATTAAACTTTGTCAGGTGAAGACAATAAAATAATACACTTAGAGCCGACGCCTACTTGTGATTTTTAGTCGGCCGATAGTTTGGAATCATTATGGAGCTATATGCCGATTTTTAATCGTCAAATGGGCGCACTGCCATATAGCTCCATGAATACCAGAACGATTAAACTATCGGTCGATTAAAAAATCACAAGTGGGCGTTGGCTCTTGCGTTTTCTTTTGACAGCGCCTGACACAGTTTAAATATTTAAAATACTTCTTTAAAGAATTTGCGATACTTCTACAGTAAGTAGCTGGTTCTGCTTGGCGCCAAATTCCAACAATTTAGGCGCATAAAATTAAATATTTTAATACCCGCATTTAATTTTATGCTCAGCAGCGCCATCTATATCAGAATTTTGACCAAAATTACTACGGGAATCACGTACCTTTCGGGACAAAAAGTACCCTACGTGTTAATCCAAGGTATCAGCTACCTACGTACCAAATATCATAAAAATTGGTTCCGCCATTTCGGCGTGAAGAAGTAACAAACATACACACATACTTTCGCCTTTATAATAATAATAGGGTATGTCCGCCAACAGATATCCCTAATAAATCGCGTATAGTTTGTTTTCAATGGATAAGCAAAAGCTAGTGAAATATTCCATTTCGGTATTCGGCTATTCAGAATAGGATAGGACCTAGGACCGGTAACAAGTTTGATCCTCTAGTTTACAATAATTAATTAACAATTTGTGTTAGGAGATACGGCTGTAACTTCGCTGCGTGTTTAGGAGATACGCTACGTACTAACACAAGTCGGAAATTCACAAATTGGTAATTGATGTACCTACCTACAGTTGTAAAGTGTACATTGCCTATTATTATTATGACACTCTGGTGACTCAGTTCTAAAACCTAGCACGGAGGTGGTGATTTAATTTCAATCAAATTTTAGGCCGTATAAACAACTTACAACTAATCTATCAACTAATCTTCCAACTAATCTTCCAACTAATCTTCCAACTAATCTTCCAACTAATCTTTTAACTAATCTTCCAACTAATCTTCCAACTAATCTTTAGCTACTCCACCACTGGGCAGTGGTGGAGTAGCTTAAGATTAGCTTACCACTACCACACATCACCACCGCTGTATCTCAGTATAGTCAGGATTAACAATGGCGACGTCAAATTGGCAGTGAGGATCATTGACATCTCAGGCGTAGTGGACGAGCGTCATCTACGTGACAAAGTACCGGATTCGAATCTTACAATACTGCCTACTCCGACTATTTTCTATCTGATTAAATTTGTTGTGAGTTCCAAGACAGCTGTAGTTTTCTCCGCCGAGACACCAATAAGCTTCATCGCTTATTGTCAATCTGAGGTCGCCGTTGCTGGTCCTGGCTACACAGGAGACACCAAGACACGTCAGTGGGAATGTGTGTTGGCTTATATCGGATTCGAATACAGATAAGTAATGTACAGTCGCCTCGAGGATAGCAGAACCATCTTTAGGACGATTTTTGGTTGCAACATCCAACATCATAGTGGACACATGTGACTCTAATAAATAAAAACCCTATTTGGTAACAAAGAAAAGAATGGAGCTGACAAAAAATCTGACTGCTGACTTACAAGATGTGCAAGCGATTTTTTTCTAAAATGGTCCTCCTATCTTCGAGGCCACCGTACCTAAATAAACTTGATTTTGTCTACCCGGGACGATTTCTATACGTATCTACTACACGTAGTACAACTTGTGCGTTTCATGCCTATGTCCAGCTGTGGACGACTTCTTACTGAGATGATGATGATGACAAGTTAAGACGCTCTTGTACCTAATTTTAACTTTAGTTCGATTGAGTCTAGTTACCTTAAAGAATATTCATTTATTTAAATATTTCTCATGGCACATAATTTAGTCTAACCTTAAAATTATGTAGAATTGAACTTTAAAAGAGGAAAAAAGGTTATCATAAATCTATTTGCTGTTATTGTGGTAGGTATGTACATCACAGTTTTTAGCAGACAAGTTAAAGCTTTAAATTATTAATAATAACCTTGCCGGCAAAAGTATATAAGGAGCAGTCATGACTCATTGTCTGCAATTAGCGAACTTGTAATACTGATGTAAGTTCTTACTCAATTTGATATTTAATATTCAACTTAAATAAGCAAAGAACAAAACATAGGAACATATTTAAAAGAAATAAAACTCAACTACTATAAATACTTACTCAATTATATGTATTAACAAACCAGTGAAACCCGCGCAACTTCGTTTGCGTGTATCCCGCTTTCCCGTGGGAATTTTGGAATGTGATATACACATAAACCTTCCTATATATACATATGAATCTTAAAGCACTCTATCTATTAAAAAACCCGTTTTAAAGATCTAAGCATACATAGGGACAGACAGAGCGACTTCATTTTATTCTATGTAAAGACAAATTTTATATATTAAATTGACGTATTTTATTGTATTGAATTAACTAACTTACACCATTTGATAATTGGAGTTTCGTCAAGTTGCGCATATGAAACTCGCGAGCGCGCTCGAGATGGTACCTTCTGATTTTTTGTCGCGCTTGCAAAATCAAAATCTATGTATAATTTTAACCAGAGTGGACAACATTATACATAGTTTTTGGTTTCAATCCGTTTTTATTTGACTGTATTTTATTATATGCAATCGAGTTGACGACATTTTTTTTTGGTAAAACCAGTAGGTGCCATCTTGCGCATACTCGCGAGTTTCATTCTCGCGACTTGACGAATAACTCGATAATTGTTGTCGAAATTTTTCCACAGCTAACCCCTAGCACAATGAAGGGCATCATCTTGTTATTTGTCACAATAATGATGGCTTTCGGTGAAGAGACGTACGACACCAATAACGACAACTTCAACATCGATGCTCTTGTTGCCGACAAGACTGCACTGCAGGCCTTCACCGACTGCTTCATCCGAGACACTAACTGTGATGAAATATCCACGGACTTCAAGAGTAAGATCTATAGCCAGCGTTTGATACAGTTTGAATTAGGACTCATTCAGTCGAGCGGCACATGGTTGACGGCAGATACAACTGCTGCCGTCGATAGATTTATACGGCACACCATAACTTCAGCCATCGCAACCTGCCGCTCGTCTGAATGAGTCTTTATTTGAACTTTAATTCTTATATTAATTTTTCAAAATTTTAACTTTTCTCTTTAACATACAGTTTTACAAAGTCTTCAAAGAGATATATTCTAATATGTTAACTGTGTCTGCCGCCAGTAACAATAAGCAAGCCATGAAATTGAAATCCAAAAGTTATCTTGTTGCTGATTGTTTTATGTTGCCTACGCCAAAGTGATTTTATTAAGTTGAGAAACTTGCTTATTGCACTGATGGTAAGCAATCACAACCAATTAACCTCAAAACCAGAGGAGTGCGTTGAACATTTTTAAAGGAAATAAAGAGAATGGAGGTTTCTTAAACAAAGCAAAATAATTGGAAGACAAGCAAAGGATTTAATTTATTTAATTATACAACAAATTGTGCAAATCCACTATAATAGAACTGTTTGTGGTCAATTGTATTTTCTTCTTCATCAACCCTTGTCTACCCAGTTATGAGTAGACGAGGGTTGATGTTAGTCTCCTGCAGTTTCCGTCATTCGATACGGTATTGAGCTTTTTTGCCCTCTGCTTTCGTTATTACATCTATCAAGCATCAATTTTACTCTATTCAGATCATGCTTTCCTTGTTAAAATCATCTAGTGCATTCCATGCATGCAGTCTAGATTCCCGGAAGATTTGGTTTTCCTGTTCAGATTTCTAAGGTCATTTCCGATATAACGTTTCATTGTCTTCTAGATATAAACAAATAAAATGATGCATGATTTTAAAAAACATTAAATAATGGCTGCTCTCGCCAGATAATGAGTCATACCTTCGTTGTAAAAGTCAAGTGCATTTTATGCCCGCAGTCCAGATACCCGAAAGATCTGTTGTGTTTCCCAATGATAAGTTAAGAATAGGAAACTGAATAAAAAGTCTTGTCAAATAAATACTAACAAAAAGATAAAGTTACATATTTTTTACTGTGTAATTTAACACTTTCAGAGGACCTCAAAGAAGCGTATGAACTAGCCTGTTCTAAATGCACTCAGGCTCAGAAGCATATCATGAATATATATCTCCAGGGGTTGAAACAGAAACTGCCAGAACAATATGTTATCTTCAAGAACAAGTATGACCCTGAGGGAAAATTCAGCTCAGCTTTGGAGGCAGCCATTGGCAGTGCTTAGAGGAATCTTTTGATATTTTGAAATAAAATATTGATATTTTTATTTGTGTTTTAGTTATTTACATAGCAATGTCCTTTGTACACTAGGAACCTGTGACCATTTGTTGAAAAATTCTGATTATTCCAATGTCAAATTAAAACTGTATTATTATATCAAATCCATAAAAAAAAAGTTAAGAAACCATTCGTTTATTACTAAACGGTATTGGAGATATAAATAAATTATCTCAATCTACATCTCCAATGGTACACGTACTATTTGTGTTTTATGGAAGAGGTTGGCAAATGAGAATGCTGATGGTAAACACAGAGACACTTGGGGAGTCCCTGCCATTACCTATTGTTGCCTATAACTGGAAGAAAGGAGGAAAAAAGGAGAAAAGAGAAAGAATTAGGTACCCGGAACTCTCACCATTGCAAGTAAAATACAGAAATACAAAATTAAAGGATAATCAACGAGTGAAAGTGGACCTAATTTTTATAGACCAGATTAAGCAGTTAATATACACGCTACTCCAGACATCGGGGGTTATATAAGAAATGATGGTTAGTTAAAAAAAAATATTATTATATCACGTGGTTTCGTGAAGTACCTGTATAAAGAATACACTTGACCATTTTGCAGCGTTACAAAAGAATACTCAATAAATCACTATGCAAACTAATATTTTAGTCAATATTCAATATATGCAACGTGAATAGGTCGTAAGAAATTATGAGTTAATACAAAATACGTATTTACAAAGACTTCACGGAAAACAAATAGTAATAGTCTTTGTAAGTAAATATTTTGTATCTACCAATTCAAATAACTATGTATTTAGAATTAAAAAAAATGAGGTGTCAATATTTTAAGAAAATAATATTTAATGGTCGCCCTAAACCCCTCCCTAACCTTAGACAAACACGAGTAGCACCTTTATCGTAAATGTTAGTGGAAAACAGATAAGTTATATAATTTTAATCGTCAATTTTGTATGGAAAAGTGTTATACGTTATAGATTGAAAAAATGTATTTTGCCACTTCTTAAGATGAGAGAAATACCTATGAGCCTCTCCCTCTGTATTTTTCCTTCCACCTTACTTAATATTGATACACATGTTAAAACTGAATGATCATTTAAGTTAAGCAATGACGAGTTAGTGTCTGGAATTCTGGATAGGTTTACAAATCTAGAACCGAACTTGAAACTGACTGTTGTCTATTGACAACAGCATGTGATGACAGTTGTAACCTCCCAGAATAGGCATGACGACAGTATCAAAAAATCGTCAATTTAATGTTTGTAAGTGAACATTTTATATAAAATAAAATAAAACCACTGCTTTAGTTTTGTTTAAAAAAATCAGATTATTAAGATTTTCAATAAAATAAAACATTAAAATACCACAATCGGCCATTTTGATTGAAACACTAGCAGTGTCATGGCGTGCGTCTCGGTAAACATTATAACAACTTCTTCGCTGCGCCATAGACACAATGACATTTTTACCAAGGCGTGACGTCAGAGCCGTCGCCATGACACTTGCCGCTGTTTTGGCGCACTATTTGAAAATGATTAGAAAAATGGTTTTAAACTTCGTTAAACAAGTTTATTACCGAAATAAAGTTTTTTTCGTAAATAGTAAATGTGTACCCACATTACGGAAGAGGTTTTTAAAATCTTTCGTCACGCCTATTGACATCAAATGCTGGTCAGTCAGTAGCTTAGCAGCATTTGATATCAGTGAGGAGTCACGAAAAGGAAATTAAGACATTTCATGTTTTCTATAGGGCCTAGACAAATCTGTATTCCGCTTTGTTATCGCAATTGCACAATTACTTACTGAATTCGCGGTAAGCCCGGTTGTGAAACATAATGAACATTAAGAAATTTAGGCCATGTTTGTACTGCGGGATTTACTATAATACAACGTCAATGATCAACTTAAACCCGATTCTAGATAATATCAAATTAAATAATTAAGTCAATATTTTATAATAGTCATAAATCCGAACGAAACTGTATCTCCACTCTGTTACTTAATTGCGGAAAATCGGACGAAATTTCGTAAATATCAGATTTGGTTACGACTTTCATGGTATTTTCGAAATAAAATTACATAAAGCCCTATTACTATAATATGTTTCTATTATTAGAATGACATGGATTTAGATTTGAATGATAACAGAGTTGCACTGAGTGGTTGAGTAACGTATTATTCCACAAGGAATCTAGACCTAAAAGGACGAAATTTTTTCACCAAGGTTGTGACGTAATGTAGAGATTTTAGTAAATAATCCGAAATTTCGACCGCTTTGTCACAGCCTATTTACAGAGTAGTCCCTTTAATTACTCAGACTGTCATATTTCGCGATAATAAACTGAATCGAAGGTTACACAGTTACTTCCTGACAAAACATATATTTTTTCTTCAAATTTTCCTCGCAAATAGGATTGGCAGTATTCAAAATTGCTCAAGTTTCCTGGTAGTAATGCAGCAATCGTCTTTATGTTTTTAACGCGGCTTGTCTCGTCATATTTCACTAATAAACCACGAAGGGATTCTAGTTGTTGAAATTTTATTTTGAAAACCGTCTACAGTGTGTTAAGTAGAAGGTTTAAATTCGAATGCAATGATTTCGCAGTTGGTCCGAGTGTTTACGAAGGTAGTGGGTATATCAACGTCAATATAAACCACTGTCGCTTTCAGTCAATGCTAGTCTTTGGGCCCATTATATAGTAAAAGGTGGGTGTAAACTTGCATATTAATTGCAATATGTGTCAATTTGTAGCGTGAACTGTGAGATGTGATGGTGACAAGTGAACTTAATTTCGAGATTGAATTATATTACTAAAATATATATAAATTAAATAAAAAAAATATTTTTTAATAAATTGTGTAAACTATTGTTATTCAACAGGGTCGCGACCCTTTTGTGTCGTGTAAAAAAACTAGGGCTCATTTGCCTCTAAAATATAAAACGTGTACCTAACTAGTTTAGACAGGAGCTAAAATATATGATAATATAAATTATTATGACGATAATTAAATAAACAACATATTTTAAAGAGTTCTCTAGACTTTAAGTTTAAAATATTTAATTGTCACCTATTAGATAAATAAGCTACCTAGTAGAAATGTCTCAATATTTTAATTATTCATAAAGTGACGATCAGAAAAGAAGATAAAATCGTGTAATCTATGACAAGAATAACAATTAAGTTCCTTGGGAAAACCGTAGTTTACGCTTTGAAATTCAATTATAAAAACGTAGTCTAAATAATGGTTTATGTTGATCATTAAGATTACTACAGTTATTCTATTTCACGAAGAGTATTTGTCTATGAATGTTGTAGCGTACATATACACATTATTGTAGTGTGCGTAACCTCTGAAACACTCGTAAAATCGCTCACGCACACATAAATAATGTACATATGCACGCCTAACGACATTCATAGACAAATACTCTTCGTGAAATAGTAAGGTTGTACTAATTTTGATGCAGCTCACGTATTGTCCTTGGGGACTTGCCGTAGAGATTTGTTTAATATTCGATTCGTGACTCATGACATACTATCGTGTAATGTAATTAATTTCTTAAAACTTGTGGTGTAAAAATTCACTATAGGACAAAGGTTTTCTTCTTAAGAGGTGAAAGATAGAGCAAACATTTGACTGGTAATACTAAAAACGATTCCCATTTGTCCAGTTATTAACAAATGGGATCGCAGCGGCAGAAGGAGATGACGGGATAACTTGGAACCACAAGTGATTGACAGAGCCGTATTTGACTCAAGAGCAGAATATGTTCTCTGTTGATGGTTTAATGCGATGTAAATCTTGTGCATTCAAAATATCCTGTCAAACCACACGACTTACTGCTTGCTAGTAGCTTTATAACTCAACTGATAGAGTGATGTGATAATAAAAATAACTTCTTTTTTTCTGTGCGTCTCCACTACTGGAGTTTGGCCGTCTGTTTCGCTGATAAATAACTGTAGTTTCTCAATTTACAGAATTGAAAAATGAAGAGTTTCATAGTATTGGCGTGTCTCGTCTTGGCGGTGTCCGCGGCAGATAAATACAGCGCCAAATATGACAACTTTGATGTAGAGACTTTGATTACTAACGACAGATTACTCAAAGCATACATAAACTGTTTTCTAGACAAAGGAAGATGTACACCTGAGGGATCCGACTTTAAAAGTAAGTGGATTTAAATTATAATTAAAAGTTATGGTAATGGCGTTTGTTTAAAAGCGGATGATCTTTAAATTTTGGAGTGAACGGAATACATGGTCATTTGGAAAACTATAAACACAAATTTGTACGCGTCAAAATTTGGATTTACTGATTAAAAAACATAACAAGTCTTTATGCACTATACTTACGAGTAATAATTATGAGTTTCGAACTTCGTTGTAATGTCTACGCGACTCAGCCGTATTGGTGAATAGTATAGTGCAATAGTTCGAATCGAATTATTTGGAAATATATTTGCAATTTCAAAAATCAAGATGCAGAATTTTTAAGAATTTAATTTCATATTGGGACTTATGAATAATGTTACTTCAATCATAACCATTATTATTGGCTTAAGTTAATGATCGTAGCAGGGTCATAAATATTAAAAACACAAGTATAAAACTAAGTGTTAAAAAAAAACAAGTATTACGCAACTCGAATACATAAACTTATTTACTTATACATAACAAGTTTGCCAATCGTAAGTATTATTATAATTGCAAAAAGATATTTCCCAAAGTGCAGTCAAACAAAACGTAGTATATTTGTTTATTTGGCACACAATGTACACACACAATATTATTACATAAACCAGGATAATGAGACGACTGTCCTTTTAAGAGTATTTATCATGAGGTGACGAGGCCAAGGCTATACGAAGGTAATCTCAAAACAACTTTTGAACTCGTTTAACCGCCTTAAACGAGTATCGCCATAATTTCGTATATTTCTTAAAATTACACTATAGCAGATAGTCTTATGACTGGTTAGGTTCAGTTGTCACCTTTTTAAATAGTCATGTATGTCCCACTGCTGGGCAATGGCTTCCCATTTCTCCCTCCATACATCCCCTGGACAGAGCTGTTACAGACCAGTATCTAATAAAGGTTTTGATATCGTCTGACTATCTCGTGTCACCTATTAGTCGTTTTAAGTTAATGTTGGTATATGAATGCTATGTTGATAATCAATTTTCTATCATATATTGGCTAGATAGGATTGAACGTTGTCAATGCTGCTGATGTAAGGTTTTAAAAGCAAGTAGTAAAGTAAAAAAAAAACTAAAAGAAATTAATGTAAAAACGATCATTACAACTGAACTTCAAAGCGATCTTGATATTTTTTAAACATTTCACTAAAGCTCATTCTTTCCTACTTACTTAATGAGCCCACTAGTTCCCAATTTAAAGACCCGAGGGTAATAATAAAATATAAAAATAATAAAATATTCCAAATGTATTGATAATAGTAAACATTTATTTCTGTGGTTACTAATAAAATTATTATAACTTTTACAGAGACATTACCGGAGGCCATAGAAACAGTTTGCGGGAAATGTTCAGAGAAACAGAAGACCAATATAAGGAAAGTGATCAAAGCCATACAACAGAAACACCCGAAGCATTGGGACGAGCTTGTAAAGAAGAATGATCCTTCTGGCCAACACAGGGCTAACTTCGATAAATTCCTACAAGCAAGCTAAATTATTGCTAGAATATTAAATTAGATTATGAATCCTTCTATATTTCAAAAAAATCTTGTAACATTGAAAATTATGATGGAGTTTTTCAATGATGTAGAAAGAGTAACTTTTGTAGTCATAGAACCAAAATCGAAAAATTCTGCAAGATTTTCTTCCAGACATTCAATTTTCTTCTATAATATAGCGGTTAGGAATTATACATTGCAAAAACATCTTAAGATTAAAAATAGAGCTATAATATGACAAATGCATCCGAGACAGTTATCTAGATGATTTCTATCAATAAATCTCAAGGAAATCTGCTGAGCAGTTCAAATATTCTTAAAAACTAAAATTTTCGCGAAACTTAATAGTTTTGTAAAGATAATTCTTCCACTATAAAATATGTCATTAGAATTTAGATAATATGTATCATTTTAACGTTAATTTTGTACGGGAAAGCTTTAAAAATTCGATAAATAGTTAAAATTGCCATTTGGTCTAGGGCCTCTTGCGACTCTCTGTCGCTAATTTTGATGGAGTTTTCTGGGGTAAATTGACAATTGACATCTCCCGTTAGAAATTCTAAAGATTTTTTTAGAAAGAAAGAAAGAATAAATTGAATAATTGAAAGTATTTAAATTGGATTACCACCGCTGAACGTTTCAACAAGAATTTACATAATAAACATGTTGTTGAGGCCTTGAAATGTTAATTAAACTTATATAATGTGTGATCATTGCTCTCTAAAACTTGACCAAGGCCACATCCCTTGGTTAATTTCCAGTTTATATTAATTAATACTGTGATTACGACGCGCAATTATTTATTTTATAATGTGCTAGGTTTAATTATTGGGTTACAAAATGTTGTTGAGTTATTTATTAGGGCAGCGCAATATCGACTGATATTGTAATAAATGTTTTGATACTATATACCTTCGTTTTCTTGAGAATCTGCTTAGAATAATTTAATTATTTTCCTTGCTATTTATTATATAGAAGAATAAGTAAGTACAGAAATATTTGTAATATTTAACTTTAAATAAAATTACAAAATTATTCTTAATTATTTAACAGATTTCATAGTTTATAATACATGTACATCTAAAATGCAAAAAAAATATTCATAAATTGTTATGACATTAGTGTACAGAAGTAAAAAAAATTACGAAAGACGCAGTCTACATCTAATGTACAGTCAACAAATTGAATAAGTGTTCAAGGTAGAGAACCAAGAACAAAGATTTTTGAAATAATAATGTCGAGCTGTTATGACCAGGTTTCCGGCGACCGGGACCACCATTAACTGGGACCGCGATAAATGAGCCTCGGCCATGTTGTGTTCCTACGGTGAGTAAGGTCTCCAGAGCTCCACTTGGGGGGGTTGGGAGAGTTGGCAACGCGTGAGTGATACCCCCGGTATTGCTTACGTCTATGGGCTACGGTGACGGCTTACCATCAGGCCGACCGTATGCTTGTTTGCCAGCTGTGTAGTACAAAAAAAAATTAATAAGAAAATCAATAGTTCAGTTTTTATTATATATAAATCACCGAGCTTCCAGTTAATGGCGGTTCCGTTCGCCAGAAACCTCGTTATGACATTCTATTGATAAATAAGACATAAACGTGTTAAAAACGGGTCCTTTCAAGCAGTATTTAAATAACTCGAATCAGATGACCTCTGTGGCGTAATGGTTACCATACCAGATCGCCAGGAGGTCCCGGGTTCGAATCCCGGTCATGATGAAAAAGGATTTTTTTCTGATTGGCCTCGGGTCTTGGATGTTTATGTATATATATGTATTTGTTATAAAATATAGTATCGTTGAGTTAGTATCCCATAACACAAGTTTCGGCTAGCTCAATCTGTGTGATTTGTCCTCTATATATTTATTTTTTATAATTTATTTATTCATACCTTTTTCATTTATTAACTGTACAGTCAGCCAATGAAAGACGTGAGCAGGGCAGTAAATATTCAACTTGTCTAAATATTGTGAGAAGGGATTTACTCGAATTTTTGTTTATCAGTGGTATTCTTATTGTACTATGTTTAATTACAAAGCATAAAAATCTTTGTTTTTAGTTTTCTACGTTGCTCGTCTCTTCTTTTTTTTACCTAACGTTTGCGTTTGACCACAACCTGCCTGATGGTAAGCATCGCTGTGGTCTACGAAGTGACACGCTCACCTAGAAAATACCAATTTACTCGAGATTTAAAGACCTCTGAGTTCTATTTTTAGGAAAATCGATTACAATGTTTTTCAGATAGCATGGGTACGGTGACATTTGGGATTTGAAGGGAATTTACAGGGAATTAAAAATAAATGTATCATTAATAATGCAAATTTAAATTTACTACTTCTTTGTAGTCTCTTATTCTTCACTCTTTTTCTATTTATTTTTGTACTTCGCGGTTTTTTGTTTCGAATAAAACATGCGTGAAATGGAATAACTCAAACGTCACCGTACCAATGCTATCTGAAAAACACTATAATCTTTTTCATTTATTAACTGTACTAGGCAGCTCTTTCGTTTAGTACCTAATTAGTAAAACACATTCTAGTAAATGATCATGTGAGTGTCGTATGTGCAATGGCCAATGACCAATAACTGAGGTTGCATTGCATTTGTGTTTTTGTGTCAGACGGGGGCTCGTTGCGCCAGCGTCGTTTGGTTCTTGCTTACTGTTGCGGCACTGACGTAACTAACACACCAAACAGATTGTGTAAGAGTCACATAATCTTTGGAGACGCAATCGTTCCGCGTCATGGGTTATTGTTTACGTCATTGATTGCTTTTATTAGGGAGCCCAACGAGCTGCGACCTGCGTGCTTGCTCTTGAATGTAATGGATTCAATTTCAATCCAAAAACAAATCAATTCAATAACGATACCAATGACATTTAAAATCAAATCATAATTAATTCTCGGGATATGTAAAACCGTTACTTATTACATAGAATGACAACTTATTTCAAATACATATAAATAAACGTCTGTGATGATAACGAATGTGAAAGGAAGATTAAGTGCACATTTGCACAATAATACGTCTTACATTAATATGATATAATTTGGACAACCTCCGTGGCGCAATGGTTACCACGCCGGCCCGCCACCCACAGGTCCCGGGTTCGAATCCGGGTCGGGTCATGATGAAAAACGAACTTTTTCTGATTGGCGTCGGGTCTTCGATGTTTATCTATTTATGTATTTGTTATACATTTTATTATAGTATCGTTGAGTTAGTATCCCATAAAACAAGTTTCGAACTTACTTTGGGGCTAGCTGTGTGATTTGTCCCTATATTGTCCATATAAAAAATATCTAAGTATTCTATAAATCTTGATAAGGCTAAGGTTCACTTAGGGATTTCCTATTATAGGTTATTTATTACTAACTCTGCGTCTGCGCAATAAAACGACAAAATTTCGCAACTAAAAATAATTTATATATCTGTAATGCTCCACATAGATATTGTCAAGTCCGGGATGTCGAATATCGTAGCTTTATTTTTAATCCGATTTTAGTAAGAAATCGATCATTGCTTTCTCATATTCACCAGTGGGGTCATATTTGGCCTTGAATTCTCTGAATTGATCTGGTTTCTTTTCACTCAGAGCTTTGAAACTTTTCCGTAAATTTGTTTTCTGAATTGGGGTACATTTGGCGCATGCTGTTGCTACCACTTCAGGGAGTAACTCTGAAAATACATAAATAAATGTTATATGTACCTACATAAAATAAGTATTTAAGTCGTAATCGTCGTCAGCAATCCAGTACCCATAGTACAAGCTTAGTTGCTTAGTTTGGGACTAGATGGTGTTGTGTGATTCGTCTAAGAATTTTTTTTCTAGTGTTATCTAGTTTCCGTATTGGCGGGATCCATTGTCGAAGCCCAAAAACCTGGAAGATACTGATTTTGATGTCTTGATGTAGAGCGATTGCCATCAGACTCCTTCAATCCAGTGGAAAAACCAGAACTTCCTTAAATCACTAAATAATATTCAGGACATATTTCCTCAGTCAGTTCAATCTCTTTATTAATTACTAGCGAAACCCGCGCAACTTCGTTTGCGTGTATCCCGCTTTCCCGTGGGAATTTTGGAATGTATCCGCATCAAAATCCGTTGCGTAGTTTTAAAGATTTAAGCATACAAAGGGACATAGGGACATAGGGACAGAAAAAGCGACTTTGTTTTATACTATGTAGTGATAATCTCTTTAAAGAGAAAACATTTTCAAAGTCAAACCAACACAATTGTCCCAATTATTTTGGTTTGACTTTATCTGTTTTCTATATCATATGTTACATGATTAGTTATATATATTGTATATTATTAGTTCAACTAATAATATACAATATAGTTCCCCAACTAATCATGTCAACTAATTTAGTTGACATGATTAGTTGGGGAACTGTTCGGTGTAATAGCAGCGATTTAGCTACAAAATGTCCATTAAAAAAAGATGGAAGTGTGTTTAACTTACTTTTATACTCCTCAGAATATTCCAAATCACATGGTCCTTTATCCAGAATACAATCAATGTAAGCTGTAAATTGGGCATCGTCGCCAATAATTTTGTCGACATCAACTTTATCGAATTTTTCATCGTAGCACAGCACTAACGGTGCTAGAGCTACTAAAACAATTGAGATGGCTTTCATTTTGAATGCAGAACTGAAAAATAGGTGCAACGTTGTTAGGAGTCTTCTAAGTAATATTATTACTAGCAGTACTTCCGTTCCAGTGGGAATTTTAAAATATTCCTTTTTAGTGTCCACTTAGAACCTTGTGTACAAATTCATCCTTCTGTATTCAATGATTTTGACTGTGCGCCTCGATATCAACATCATTTCAGCCACAAGAAGTCCACTGCTGCCAGGCTAGCATGACAAACGCGACAAAATTTCTCGCTCCGCTCTGCGAATAGCGTATCTCGGTTATGTCTACAGTAGACAAAACAGGCATTGCTATTGGCGAAGAAGCTTTGCCGCGTGCGAGAAGCTATCTCGAGTGTAAGCATGTTGGGCCCGCAGGGCATGGACCTCCTCCAAACGCTTCCAGTATGACCAGTTGGCAACAGCCTGCATCCAGCGGCTTCCTGCGACTTTCCGACAGCCTAACGGCCGTTTACAGTCTCGATATAAATGGATAAAATTAAGTTCGCTCACCGTTCACTCTTCTCTTATATTTGGCTCTATAATATTATCTGATGGGTTTTATGTTTTCGGCATTATTTATATATAAAAATTAAGAGGAAATACACTATTATACTCATTTATCAAACAATGCGACTGAATTTGTACAGATTGCGATCATTATAATATCGTTACAGGATTATAGTTAAATGTGTGTGCGGTATTAAAATGATTATAGTTATTTCTGACAATAAATTCGAGTCTCTGTAACTCTTATTACGCTGTAATATCTCATCATCCATCTTTGACATTAGTTACTTCATTTATTGACATCAACTTATCTTCTGTGGCACCTGTGTTGTGTAGCTAGGAACCCTGGATATTCCCAGGACACCCTAGACTCCCCTGGGGTGTCCCTAGGCACACACTGTAACGTGGCTCGCACCTTACCGAGCTAAGACGTTTTGTAAATAGCCAATTGGACATGGTCATTTGAGTAATAATAGTTACTTTAATGGTAAAACATTCATAAAGTCGGCTCGGCTGGGGAGGTATCACCCTCTCGCAGAATATCTGTGTAAAACAATTTTTCTATCCCTTTTTTCCCTATTTCTACTTTTCTTGTAGTGGTTGTAGCTTGCTTGCTTGCTTTTCTGTCGACGACAAAACAAAAGAATATCTTTATTTTGACAAGGATAATGGTCAGTCACTGGTGTTATATAAGTTGTTCATTTTTATCAAAAAATTAGACCTATCTCTAAAAACTAAAAAAAATGTAATTACATTTAACCTTGCATGCATGACATTATGATACGGATCGACGACAACAAATTAGGATAGATATAAATATTAGTGCTCCATTTCAGTTACAAAGTACAAAATTTGAAATCCAATAAAAACACCAACAACTTTAAATTAAATTACATTTTATTTTACAACTAGCGAAACCCGCGCAACTTCGTTTGCGTGTATCCCGCTTTCCCGTGGGAATTTTAATTTTTTTCTTTCCGTAAGAACCATCCTCGTACTTCAAGGATTATTCCAAAAAAATAATTAGCGAGATCGGTTCAGCTGTTCTTGAGATTTTCGCTTAGAAACACATTCAGCATTTTCATTGTAGATTTACATAAAGAACTAAGCCGCCTAAGTCATGAAAATCTTGAGGAGTAAATAATATGCCAACTGTATAAATAGATTTTTTTGACAGAGTTGAACAAACGAACTAGCAACCCGCCAGCTGATGGTAAGCAAACAATGCTGCCCATAGACATAGAGTTGCCAACTGTGCCATTGCGCTATTAAAATGACACAAGATTAGCTCAAGCAATATCTCCGTGAGTCAATTGATTGCTGTTTTAAATTTACAGGAGTTAAACAATATAATACAATACAACATAAGCTCTCTTTATACCCGCTATCTGAGACACATCAGGGAATAGACCGGGATAGCTGTAGCGGCTGAGGTGTTCCGTCGTGCGAAGAATGTGCGAGAACCTGTACCAGCTGATTGGCAACCTTCACTAGTTGGAGAGGTACCACATGAAGAACATCTGAGCGATGTTTAAGATGAAAATCACAAGCGATTTTTGTTCCTAACTAAACAGTCAGTGCATATATAAACATTACTTACGATTAATAATTATTAGCTATTTGCTCTTCAATGGACAGCTACTTATAACTAATTGCTTCAAATTATGTTAGGTTGCGTAATTTTTATTACGATGATATCGTTGGCTTCAATAGTACATCGTCGAAGCTATTATTTAAGACAATTCGAAATTAAGAAAAAATTGTCAAAAAGCAATGAAGCTTATTGACGTCCCGGGGGAGAAACTACAGCTGTCTTCCCAACTAGCAAAAACCAAGCTTACAACAGTCTCAAGAGTACTTTTTTTTGCTCTTACATTGATACTATATCATCGTATAAGCCTGGATTTGGGCACCAATTATTAGCGTATTTATTATAATATCGTTCTAATATCAGTCTATCAGAATGATGTTCGCATTTATACCAATCTTGCCAAAAATAATTTAAGCTACCTTAGGCTAATATCGCTTTTACGTCAGTACCTTGTAAGCCTACATAGGCTCCAATCGGTCCAATATGAGAATTATGTGAGCCTAAATAAACTTATTTTGAATGAGTGATGCTTGTTTATGTGCAGCGTGACACTAAAAAATAAATATTGGAACAAGGCAAGCTATCATTATTACATGTAATATTATAATTGTAATAGGACTTATATTAAAGCGTTTATTATCATCGGGGGAGTTTATGTTTTACGGTAAGTATTCCCATGGCAATATAATAATTACTGTAAAGTAGTCCCTGTTATATACTTCAAAATTCATGCGCCTACTCAAATATGGTATTTGGTATTATCTTTTAATTATTATATTTTTTTATTTGTATCGACAGTGCCGCCATTGCTATAGCTGCATTTTTCTAGCGCACTATTGGACTATTGTAAGATCGTTTACACTAATATTGGCATTCTCAATACTAATGGTACGGCCATGTTGAATTAATTAGGGTTTCCTTGCAATTATCCTTGAATCGACAAATGAACGCTCTTAAGCTATGCTCATATTAGTCTCACATTCTTATAACAACACTTAGAAAGTCTATTATAGAATCAAATGTGCTTAAAGAATAGAGCTATAAGAGCAGATTTTCTCAAGTGCAATGAGTCTTCGTAAATGTAAGAGGCTTAAAGTAGTATTTTATAAAGCTCTTATATACATATATGAGACTAGTAATAAGACTAAATGTTCTTGAGTCTACACTATCTTGTATAAGACTAATATAAGAGCGTAGACTTGTAATAGTTTTCTATAATGCTCTTATATACATATATGAGACTAGGTAACAAGACTGAATGTTCTTGGGTCTACACTATCTTGTATAAGACTAATATAAGAGCGTAGACTTGTAATAGTTTTCTATAATGCTCTTATATACATATATGAGACTAGATAAGAAGACTGAGCGTTCTTGAGTCCGTACAAGCTTGTCTAAGACTTATATGAGGGCGTTGACATGCTCCAAAACAATATAGGAGCGCTATAAGCTTGCCACTATCATAAAGTGCACATTCTGAGACTGTTTTGCTAGTTGGGTTGGTCTTGGGACTGACAACGAATTTAATCAGAAAGAAATAAGACGGAGTGGGAAGTGGCTTAAAGGGAGGTAAATGTGATGTGGTTAAATGAGTTCACGACTTATACTTTGTAAAATTGAAAAAGAGATGTTTATAAAACTAAGTAACATAATGTTGAAACTTAAACGATGTAATTATACCAGATTCACAACCGACACTGAATTTACCGTTCTTAGACGGTACAAAGGCCCACTTATTAAGTAAGCTTACTTACCGATATAACTTAAACGAGCAAAATTAATATTTTTAATTGTAATATTTGTTTTGTTTTTAGTAAATAAAAATAAGTGCTAATCTCCATAAATAAGCGCGTCGCTCGGAACCGCGGCACGGCGCCTATTAATGTGCATTTTGTATGAAAGATACTACGCGTGCCTGCAGTATCTTAAACCGAGAAAAAATGTAAAAATATTTTATCTTAAGGATAGTATCTTTTGTACTTATACAAAACCGTTTTACAACTTTTCTTTACCTTGATATCCCTGCCCGCTTCATGCAGTTTCTTACCCAAAGGTTGCCTTGAAAAGATTGTATTAGCAATAAGGCCGTCTTGTTGCTAATGCACTAGTCTGTAAGTTATCCTTGTATTATTTTGCAAATTGTTTGTATTGCAAATTATTACGAATTGGGGCGGACTAGAAATTATGCCTTTACTAGAATTTCGTGCCTCTTGCTCGTCACTTCCGGTAAACTAATTTCTCTTTTAAATTTTTGCGCTTTTTTCTCCTTCTATACATATAAAAATTGTCGTGTTAGTCATTGCGACGTTTAAATAGGGCAAGACTGGCCAATTACATATTCCGAATGCTGTGCATCCTGCATAGCCAGGATTAACAACGACCACAGATTAACAATAAGCAGTGCAGGTCATTGACGTCTTGAGGGAAATGCAACTGTCCTCAAACACACAAAGGACCAGAAAGATTGAATAGAAATAAACTGACCTATTTAGTATTTATGCAAAAGTCCTTATTAATGTCTTCTTAAACTACACTGAACGGAACTAAATTGAGTAGGCTGAAGGTAATTTATACATAAATTTAATTTTTACAAGTCAGAACGACGAGGGAAGTACCACCCTCTCACGTACAGAATACCGGCGTGAAGCAGCAAGACTGCAAGACACTTTTTTCTTCTGGATGTTGCTGTCATACAAAATAAAAACAAAAGATAGCTTGCTTTTCTAGCTAGCTTTTTAAAAATTTTATGCGTGTCGTATAAACAACTACACATCCATCCATACAAACTTCAATATTAGTACGACACATTTAAAATGTTAACCCACTTGGAGATAACGTCTGGATAATGTTTACTAAAGGACTACGATACGTATAAAAGGTCCGTATAAAAAGGACCACTTAAGAATTCAAATGAATAAAGCTTGTCGCACAGTGAGTACTATTAATTTTTATCTTAACATGTGAGACACTATTTATAAAGAGAGATTTTTTGAGTATGTATCAATTTAGGAAGGGATATCGAAATCACTATTTATATTTATGTCAATAAATCATTCACCATTTGGAAGGTAGATTATTCAAGATAGACATCTACACTTTACGCCATAATTAGACATTTATAGGTACACAATGTTATGATAAAGTTTGTTTGTCCTTTATTCAAGTCGAAAGTAACCAATGAATTCACATAATTTTTTACGGAGATACCTATACTAAGTTCTGAAGAGTGACATAGCTACTAGGTATATCGTGTGATATAAAAAACCGGGCATGTAGGGTTCCGTATTTGCTGCGCTTTGCTTGCCTTCAGTTGAGTCCAATATCAAATTCCATCACATTTGTAAGTTTTCATCAAAGAAATTTTGTTTTATAAGTTCGTCGGCTATTACTTGGTAACTAGTAGAGCCTACTTAACCGTTATAGTTTTTATTGAAGGTTCAGCATATGGACTACTACCATGATTTTTTTAAAATTTCTAAACATAAGACTTTTGGAGATAGAGGGGGGGGGGGACCACCGTGCAAAACGAAAATAGACACGATAAATGTAAATAATTCCGAAACGGATCATTGTATCGAAAAATGATCTTCCCACACCCTCAATGTTTTGAAGAGACCTACCTAACGATACCCCATAACATGGGGTGGGCGCGAAACAAAAAAAAAACATTTTCACCATTCATTTCCATTTGTAGGGGAGGCACCACAAAAAAATTTTTTTTTTCAAATTTTTCATGCAGCCCTTTGTTAACATTGTTAATATGTGTATACATACCAAATTACAGCTTTCTAGCATCAGACAGACAGACGGACATGGCGAAACTATAAGGGTTCCTTGTAGTTTACTACGGAACCCTAAAAAGTATGTCATAGGAAAAAATATACACATTGTCACTTCCCCTAGGCACTGCCACGGGTAACAGCTAAGTAGGCTGTTTATTTTCAAAGAGAATTTCAGATAGATGGAAAGTTTTTTTTAATGGAAAAATAGAAAGATATTTCGATGGAAATCCATACTTAATTATAATATGCATTAACGAAGTCACACATTACATTAAAAAAATACAAAGACAACATAAACAGAAAACAATGTTGATACAATCGTCCGTAACATATTATGTTACGGACGATTGTATCAACATTGTTTGATTGTTTGCCTGTCACATGCTGATCTTTCATAGACGCGAATAAAAATAATCTACTCTCTACTATAAAAATATTATAGTATAGTAATCGTGTGTGACGTACTCAAGCGTGATGAATACAACAAAACACGAGATAGCCAGCGGCTTTCTTTAATTCCGCTGCACACTTTGTATGCGTCCCGTTACAACGACCTCTTCCACCACCGAACTGGTTGCACCCCACTGGTCGTCCGCCATACCGGCTCCGACCGCCGAACCTGCAGGACTTACTTTCTCTGACAAGTGAGTAATATTTTTTTTACCATTTAGAAAGTGTATTGTGAGCTGTGAAAGTAAGCTAGTAGGCGAGGTTCATTGCCAATGTTAGAATAGATCTTAGTGGTGATTGAAACGTCGTGGTTTACTAGCTTTTGTGGTACGTATACGTTTAATTAAATAATATTGTAATATTGTGCTTTTGTATGTTTTGGGTCATCCTATAAGGATGGTTTTATTCATTCTGTGTATTGAACGATATGGAATTTTTTTGTTTACAAATAAATATCTACGTTGCAAATAGCATAATTACTGCGCGCAAAGTTTTTAATCCAAACAAAAATTCAGTGGATTATTTTATATTATAACTAGAAGTCTAAGTTAAATCTGGTACAACAAGCTGTGTTACAGTTACATTTATATGGATATATGTATAATATTGTAAGTTATGATTTCTTTTGGACACAGGAATGTAAAACTTAAAAACTTAAGTAATTTTTCATTTACAGATTAACAATATGAAGAGTACATTGCTGTGTTTGTTCGTGCTAACGGTGGTGGTTTCCTGCTTGGCACAGCATCACAACAACCGCTATGAAAACTTCAACGCCGATGGGGTTGTTCAAAATGATAGGATCCTGCTCGCATATTACAAGTGTGTGATGGACAAAGGGCCTTGTACTAAAGACGGAAGAAATTTTAAACGTAAGTGTAATCCTAGTTCTAGACTCTCGGGAAGTTGATCGAAGTGAAGTTAGGCACGAAGTTTGAAGACAAACGAAAAGTAAAGAGGAAGTAGGGCTGTCCACATTCTCTTCAACTTCAACTTTGCGAGACTGTAGAGCTTGAGTAAAACGTTATATTAATAGAAGACAAAAATTGCTCTTCCAGAACTACTTAATGGCAAAAGCGTGGTAATTAAACAAGTAGAAAAAGTATTACCTAGTACTACGGACAATCTATAATGTTATTTGACATCTTTACATAAATTTTCAGGAGTCCTGCCTGAGACGCTATCTACTGCGTGCGGTCGGTGCAACTCGCTGCAAAAGGTGGTTGTCAGAAAATTGCTACTTGGCATCAGAGCTAAAAGTGAACCACGATTCAATGAACTCCTTGACAAATATCACCCAGATCGTGATAATAGAGATGCTTTGTATAAATTCTTAGCCATTGGCGCCTAAAATAGAAAATTACACAAAAAGACGTTAAAGCAGTCACAATATACGCATCAAATACACATAAATAAACTCCCAATGTCGGGCGAAGTGATTTATTTAATACCAGTGAAGCAAGTGCATTTATATTAATATTTAAATTATTGAAGTTCTATGTAATAAATAAGGATAATTGTAAGTACGTCACATTGTTTTATTGCACCCATATCATATTGAATTTATGCATAAAGGAATAATTTTGCGGTCAGTCGGATATAATAGCATTTAATCACTTTGAACCGACCATAATATTTATAACAACCTGACTGATTATGATCATAAGTGACATATTTGTTAAATTGTCTTCCATTCCGAGAATAACCTTTATTGTTCCTATATAAATAATAGATCACAAGATTATTAGAATCATAGTTTAGTTGTACACTATACGGAAAGCAGACCTCACTGTGAACATGAAGTTAGTTATTGTTTTATGTTTATTGGGAGCTGTTCTCGCTCAGGATAAATATGAGCCAATCGATGACAATTTTGATATTACGGAAGTTCTCGAAAACGATAGGTTACTAAAAGCCTATGCTCGTTGTTTGTTGAACAAGGGACCATGCACGCCAGAAGTTAAGAAAATCAAAGGTAACTTTACATATTAATATAACCCTGTCGCGTAAGTGAAGAATTTAAACTTTCCTTCTATTTTTCCACTCTTTTTTGAGCAATCGCTTTTGACTGACAATCTATCAAAAGAGAGTCTAGTTGTATGGAGATCTCCATAGACGGTGGGCCCAGACGGCGGTGTGCTCCGCCCTAAAATTTCTGATTAAAGTTGCTTACACAAGTTTTAAAAAATATCAGGTGTATAAATCCACAAGTAATTTACAATATATAAACATAAATGGATTTAAGATGTAGCCGAAATTAAGATTGGCTTTTAGTGTATTTTTTAACAACTCTACATTATTTTAGATAAAATTCCCGAAGTTTTGGAAACGAAGTGCGCCAAATGTACCGATAAACAAAAACAAATGGGTAAACAACTAGTACAAGAAGTAAAAGAAAAACATCCCGATATTTGGGTAGAACTAGTGAAATTGTATGATCCTGAAGGTAAATATGAAGTCGCTTTTCAAGAATTTCTCAATAACTAAGGACTTCTTAATAATGAGATACAGAAAGAAAACGAAATGAACGAGGGTTTAAAAAATAAATTTTAATGTAATCCGAAACTATCATAAAATGTACTTCGAAAACTAAAAAATATTAAAAATTAACAATATGTGATATCTAAACTAACTAGTTGTTTTATTATTAACGTCCGAAGTATCTGGATTTGCTTCCAATGCTTGTCGAAATGTTTCATAGCACACCCATCCTTGTGAATGATATTTTTTTGCCTCTTCCCAAACTGCATTAAATCTCTCATCTGTAAATTCTTCTCCGGTAGCCTCAAATACTCTTCTGACTACATCAGGTTCACGTTTTCCGTACATATCTCGATGGTTGACATGAAGTAATGTCAAAATGCTAGGGTTTAAGCATGCTTTCATATCAGACTCATGTGGCAGACAACTTCTATCTGCTCTACAACAGTTTTCGGGGCTGATTGGATAATCTAAATCGAAGTATCGACCCGATGGCAAACCTGCCATACGACTATTATCTTCTTTTTTATTAGGATCTACCATTACAGTATATGTTGTACGAAAATCGAGGCACTCGTTAGGTATGTCAGGTATCTTAGGCATTTCAGGAGAAGGTTCTCTATAATTTATAACACGAACAAAGGTTTTATATTCTATACAATTACCATCGAAAGCATTCCACATGGTCAACAAAGGCTCGATCAATTTTGGATCGAATCTAATAAATTTAGTTCCACAAAAATCATATACTGTATTCTTTGGTAGCCATCCTATTTTTTCTTTATCAAAATATTTCAAATTTAGATAAAATCCGCGGTAAAATGTTGGTAAAAACTTTTTACTCAAAACTTTACGAAGAGAGTTCAGATGTTTGAGGCATTTTAAAAAGAAGTCTCGTCCAACGTTTAATTCACAAAAAGTAAGACACGCTGGTAAGTTATCAGGAGGCTTCAGTATGCCAAAACTATATCCATTAGGCACGTTACTTATATTATCATTAGGCGATAAAGCTGTTGAGATTCTTGGTTGGGCGATATCTTGAAAATTTGATTGTATAGTATTAATAATTGTGCTGCCACCAGTTCCTAGCTTAACTCTGTCATCGGTAACGCAACATTTTGCATAAGTTCCTCTTTTGTCAACAAATGTTCTATGTCCGTATGTTACATCAGGATTGAAGGGAGGTGTACAATAATGATAGTCGAGTTGGACACCAGCCTGCTTAGATCGAGGTGTTTTATCAGGAGGTGGATTTTTTGGCATTACAACATCGTATAATCGTCCATGAAAAGCTGTTTCTTTACCAAATGTGCGCATGGTGTCGTATCCTTCGGGTAACATGGGTACGGCATCTGGTAACCCACCAACGCGTTTTTTCCAATAACTTGTGTACGCTGTATCTTTGAAGTCATCTACTAGTGTTTGAAACTTTGTTTTTATTGGAGGATTGATCATTTTAGCGACATCCCCAAAAGGACCAGCAAAGCGTTTATCTAGTGGTATTGGACGGCGTAGTGGTGGCAGAGGTCGCGGCTTTTTTGGTGGGATTATGGCATCACTAATTAGACAATCTGTTTCGTCTTTTAACAAGTAATGTTCTAACGCATCTGACACTTGATTATTAGGTTGCTGCGTAGGTATACCAGCAGCGCATACATTTGGAGTTCGTTCAAAGAACATTCCACGGTTCCCCTTACCCCCGCCTGTGGATTTTTGACAATCGATGGGCATTTTGTGTTATTTTATATTACTATTTTCAGATTAGATACATTTTATTTTGTGTAAAATATCAAAAGTTTAAAACTGACTGAGTAAAATATTATTGAAATGACTTTGACACTATAAAATGTCTTTTGTCAAATTAACTGATATTTTGAGAACGTAAACACTATGGCATCTTAAAAAGTTTAATTACATACCATCTTTACTATGTATTTTATACAATCATTATAATTTTGGAAAACAGCTCGCTTTTATTTCATGTTTTTTTATGATTGATCTTATTTTTTTGAGATATTTTTTATACCACTAAAGTGGCAAACAAGCTTACGGCCCGCCTGATGGTAAGCGGTCACCATGGACGCTTGCAACACCGGGAGTATCACTCGCGCGTTGCCGACCCTGTAAAAATCTTTTATGTTATAGTTTAATCTGGCAAGATCTATGCAAATAGGATATGTATACCTACTTAAATGTAGTTCATTTTGAATTTATCCTGAGATAATAGTAGTCAGCATTAAAGTTTAAATAACTAAAGAATAAACATTTTAATAAACATCATTTATTATAATATAATCTATAAAATAAGTAAGTACTAAGAATAGTTACCTAAAGATATATTAAAGGCATACAGAAAGTGAAGTTAATCATTTCATTAAAACTAAATATTAAAACCTCAAAGAAATACTAAGTAATGTCTATTGTTATTCTAAAACACCTATTTGATAGAAAGGTTTAAATAAGTAATACTTAACTCGTCCTTATATTAGCAACATCCGAAATATTTGGATTTGCCTCCAAAGCCCTTCGGAATGTCTCATAGCACACCCACCCTTCTGAATGATATTTTTTAGCCTCTTCCCAAACTGCATTAAACCTTTCATCTGTAAATACTTCTCCAGTAGCCTCAAACACTCTCCTAACTACTTCAGGTTCACGTTTTCCGTACATATCTCGATGATTGACTTGAAGCAATGTCATAAAGCTGGGGCACAAGCATGCTTTTGAATCGGACTCATGTGGTAGATGGGTGATTCCTGAGAATGGGATTATTCGGTTGATTCCACTGGCTAGTTTTTATTTTCAAAATATAATGAAACCTGATACTACACATAAAAATAGGCTAAACCTGAAGTATAAATTTCGAATAGGCACTCATTTTGAACCTATAATTCCCAAGATATTAGACATTAAAAATATCATGACCAGGGGAATCAATTAATAGTTACAGGGGAATCAAAAATCATCAACTCTGTACTTTTTAAAGAAATTGTAAGTTTTTACATATCAAAAATTACAAAATTAAACATTAGAATATATAATCTCAGTATACATATCTAAATAAAATTAACAAATGTGAACATGTATTCTTCAATATTATTAACTAAAACGGGGCTTGAACGCGCACTAAGACTTACTTGTTTTTAGCCAGATTGATTCTCCGACCTACGCCTTAGCGAGACACGTGGGGAGAATTTTGCAACCACTGGGAGGAAGGACATCATCCTTTGTGAAAGATTCTCGCCATTTTGTAGACATGATTAGGGACCTTAAATTGGAACCGGATGAGATAATGGTGAGCTTTGATGTTGAAAGCTTGTTCACCAATGTTCCAATTAAGGAGAGTCTAGAAGTCATCCGCGACAGACTTAAAGATAATGAGATGCCGGAGAATTACATTGCGCTACTTGAACACTGTCTCGTTAAAAACTACCTTTTATATCGCGGACAGTACTACCTTCAGATAGATGGAGTTGCCATGGGAAGTCCTGTGGCACCGATAGTCGCCAACATCTGGATGGAGCATTTTGAAGAGAAAGCCTTAAGAACTGGCCCATCGACAATAAAGTGGTGGAAACGATATGTCGATGATGTATTTGCGATAATAAAGGGTGGTAGACAGGAGGTAGATGCTTATCAGAAACACCTCAATTCTATTCATCCAAAAATCCAATTCACGTATGAGATGGAGTCTGACAGATCGTTGTCTTTCCTTGACGTTAAAATAATGGTAAAACCTGATGGATCCTTGACTCACTCTGTGTATCGAAAACCCACACACACGGACAGATATCTGCATGGTACTTCTCATCACCATCCCCGCCACTTAGAGTCTGTTAGGATAGCTCTGCAGAACAGAGCACACTACCTCTGCGACCCTGAACATGTGAAGGGAGAACTGAAACATGTTCAGGAGGTACTAGAACGGAACGGACACAAAGTTAGGAGAAGTCAACCCAGACGAAAGCCTGGGGTAAAAAAGTCAGAGGTGAATCGCAGACCCGTTTTTATGCCCTATGTGAAAGGAGTGACGGACAAAATTGGATCAGCATTTCACAAATACTCCATCAAGGCTGTATATACCCCATTACTCCAAGTAGCGAAGCAATTGGTTTCACCGAAAGACAGGATACCCTACCAAACATCAGGTGTCTACAAAATTGACTGCAGTTGCGGTAGTTCGTACATTGGCCAAACCAAGCGTACAATTGCTGAAAGGGTCAAGGAACATATAACAGCTGTAAAAAACCGTCAGACTAATAAATCAGCTATTGCAGAGCACCTGATAAACACTGACTGCAACCACTGGATTGAACTCCACAAACCCAAGGTTCTATCGACTGACCGTCACTACCACAAACGAATAGTACGAGAAGCGATAGAAATTAAAAAGCACCGTACTTTTAATAGGGAAGATGGGTTCAAATTGTCACCAACATGGAATCCAGTGCTGGACAAAATTAAACTGCGCGGTGTAACGTCTGCGGTTAATGCGGATACTGTGAGTGTTGTGTGCACGGGTCTTTATAGCTAGTGAAACTTTTTATTGACAATATAGTGGGTAGTCTAACATCATTCTACCGTCGTCATCAACCTATGCACCGCAGTACTCCAGTCTCCCCGTGACCACGGCAGATGCAACTCTGTCGAAACGTCGGGTGAAAAACAAGTAAGTCTTAGTGCGCGTTCAAGCCCCGTTTTAGTTAATAATAATGTGTTCAAAACGCGAAAGTTTAAAATATACAATGTATTCTTCAATTTTCAGATATTATTATCTACTTTTGTAAACAATCGTCTGACATAGGTACATAAATATCTAATAATCTATTGGTGTCGTAATCACATTCGTATTCCTTGAGAGCACCCCATTTGTACAACATTATTGTCATATTCCTTCAATAAAAAAGGAAAATTGCGAAATTTTAGAAATGTTTTACAAAAATAAAGTTTTAAAAAATGTTACTTAATCCAGCTTAAGAACAACAAGGCGCCAGGCGAGGACGGAATCACAGCAGAGCTTCTGATAACGGGTGGTACACCGGCGCTTAAAGTACTGCAGAAGCTCTTTAATTCCGTGTTGGTCGAGGGCAAAACACTTGAGGCGTGGAACAGAAGCGTGGTGGTTCTGTTCTTTAAAAAGGGCGATAAAACCTTCTTTGCCTGGTCCTTTTCCCAATTTATTTGGGGTCGGCCCTCCGTACCATGCGTCTCCAGGCAGCTCGGTCCTGGGTCGTCTCTTTGCTGACTTGGATTTCCTTGAGGTTCTTATTTACTACGGATATCCATGTGATTCGGGGTCTTCCTCGTCCTCGGGGTTTGGTTTCTACATCCATACACTGCCGCAGATTGTACAGAAGACCGAAGAGTACAATCTGCTATTATGCTTAGCGTTTGTGGACTATGAGAAAGCCTTCGATTCGATCGAGACATGGACCGTGTTACAGTCTCTCCAGCGATGCTGCATAGACTGCAGGTATATCGAATCTTTGACGTACTTATACAAAAACGCCCTCATGTCAGTCCGAGTACAGGAACAAAACACGAAGGCAATCTCATTACACAGAGGCGTGAGACTGGGAGATGTCATATCTCTGAAACTGTTCACGACCGCTCTAGAAGATGCCTTCAACTTTTGGACGAGAAAGGATGCGGCATCAACGTCAACGGCGAGTATATAGCTCACCTTCGATTTGCCGATGACATCGTGGTCGCTGGAGGACCTCAGCACCATGCTCGAAGGCCTCAATCGAGTTTCCCAACAGGTGGGTCTAAAAATGATCATGGTCAAGACGAAAATCATGTCGAATGTCCATGTCGCACCCGCTCCGGTCTCAGTTTGGAGCTCGATCCTCGAAGTTGTTGACGAGTACGTATACCTTGGACAAACCATCCAATTAGGTAGGTCCATCTTCGAGAAAGAGGTCAATCGACGAATCCGACTTGGCTGGGCAGCTTTCGGGAAATTACGGCATATCTTCACGTCCAAAATTCCTCAGTGCTTGAAACGAAGAACCTTCGAGCAATGTGTGTTGTCTATGGATCCGAAACGTGGTCGCTCACTATGAGCCTCATAAGAAGGCTATGGGTCACTCAGCGAGCCATGGAAAAAGCTATGCTCGGGGAGATCGAATCAGAAATGAGGAGATCCGTAGCAGAACCAAAATAACCGACATAGCCAAACACTGAAGTGACAGTGGGTAGATCACATAGCGCGCAGAACCGAAGACCGATGGGGCAAAAGGGTTCTGGAATGGCGACCACGTACCGGAAAGCGCAGCGTAGGACACTCGCCTACAAGGTGGTCAGACGACCTAAGGAAAGTCGCAGGAAGCCGCTGGATGCAGGCCGCTGCCAGCAGGTCGCACTGGAGACGTTTGGGGGAGGCCTAGTTGACTTCTTGTGGCTGAGATGATGATGATGAAATAATTTTTCAGTCAAAAACTATATCACATTTTGATTTCACTGACCTTAGAAACAGAGTAATCAATGTCAGGGAAATCAAAAAATGTAGCAAAATTATCGATTGTCGCTAAATGACTGTATCTAGTACAATGACCTTTACACCCTAGGTAGTCATTAGAGTGGCGATAGTGCATAATTTTTTTTAGTCGTCTAATAAAATTAATTGATGGTAAAATTGAGGTCAAAGTAATCAACGATGTACCAAACCAAACCCAGTGGAATCAGATACTTACCTTTATATTTCTGGAATGCAGCAAGCAGCCGCGCATCTCTTCCCTCGACACTCTAAACATGACTGACGGTTAACGCTCGGGGGGTACACATTGCTTCCAAATTGTGTCACTAAGGACGTACGCACATTTTAGTGATGTACCAGTGGAATCACTGCTAAGGCCCGGACAACATTTAAAAAATTCATATAATTAAATGTACTAAAAATACGTGGTTCATCTATTTTATTTATTAATCCTTATCAATTTGGGATCTAATTTAAAATATTGAAATATCTATGAACTGAATGGAAAAAATGATATGGATGATATTGTGTACAAATTTGGAGTACGGACACGCCAGTGGAATCAATTTTAAACACTTCAGATTTTTTTTTTACTTACTTGGTTTTATATTTTTCTTAATTATCGTAGTGACCCAGTTAGATTACAGTTTGAATTTTAATAAAAAAAATACTTCATACGTTTATTTCAATTATACGTACACTTTTTACTTCCGGACAACGAAAATCCAGGTTCTCAAGAAACACCCAGATAACTTCTATCCGCTCTACAACAGTTGTCAGGGGTAATCGGGTAATCTAAATCGAAATATCGACCCGATGGCAATCCTGCCATACGACTGTTATCTTCTTTTTTATTTGGATCTACCATTACTGAATATGTTGTACGAAAATCGAGGCATTCGTCAGGTACGTCTGGTATTTTAGGCATCTCAGGAGAAGGTTCTCTGTCATTTATAACACGAACAAAGGTTTTATATTCTATACAAGTTCCATCGAAAGCGTTCCACATGGTCAACAAAGGTTCAATTAATTTTGGATCGAATCTAATAAATTTAGTTCCACAAAAATCATATACTGTATTCTTTGGTAGCCATCCTGTTTTTTCTTTATCATAATATTTCAAATTTAGATAAAATCCGCGGTAAAATGTCGGCAAAACTTTTTTTCTTAAAACTTTACGTAGGGAGTTCAGATGTTTAAGACATTTTAAGAAGAATTCTCGTCCAACATTTAGTTCACAAAAAGTAAGACACTCTGGTAAATTATCGGGGGTTTCAGTATTCCAAAACTGTATCCTTTTGGTACATTACTTATATTTTCGTTAGGTGACAAAGCTGTTGCTAGCATAGAATGTGTGGCATCAATATAATTCGATTGTAAAGTATTAATAATCGTACTTCCACCAGTTCCTAGTGTAATTCTATCATCGGTCAGGCAACATTTTACATAAATTCCGTTTTTGTTAAGAGATGTACTTTGTCCATATATGAGATCACGATCGAATGGAGGTGCACAATAACGATAGTCGCGTTGGATACCAGCTTCTTTAGATTTAGGTGTTTGGCCAGGAATAGGATCTTTTGGCATGACGATATCGTATAATCGTCCATGAAAAGGTGTTTCTTTGCCAAACGTGCGTGTAGTATCGTAACCGACTGGAAACATCGGTGCTGCATCTGGGACTCCTCCGACACGTTTCTTCCAATAACTTGTGTACACAGTATCTTTGAAGTCGTCAACCAGCGTTTGAAATTTCGTTCTAATTGGAGGATTGATAATTTGAGCAACTTCCCCAAATGGGCCTGCATAGCGCATATCTCGTGGTTTCGGATGCCTCAGTGGTGGCAGAGGTCGTGGCTTTTTTGTTGGGATTATGACATCACTAATAAGAGCATCTGCTTCTTCTTGTAGTAAGTAATGTTTTAACGACTCTGTTACTTCATTGTTAGGTTGTTGCGAAGGTATACCAGCAGCGCATACATTTGGAGATCGTTCATAAAACATTCCACGGTTTCCTTTACCGCCGCCTGTGGATTTTTGACAATCGATAGGCATTTTGAGTAGTTTATTTGAGAGTTTACTAGGTAGTTAAAAACTATATGTTGTATAATCGATAGGGTATGTAACCAAAGTTTATTTTGACTGTGACATGCTGTGACATTACACGTTTCACAAGCATATTTTTGTCTCAACTTTTGTCAAAATTACAGAAGAAAATTTACCATAAAGCATATAAAAGAGGTTATATTATTATATCTAGATTCTATTTATTAATTTAATTTTCTAGTAAATAAATATGTATATTTTAATGTTACCCTGGAAATAATAAGGATAAAATTATAATGTTGATCTGTTGAATGTTGAAAGAACACCGTACGGAAGTACGTTTCTGACAAATAAGTAGTTTGTACAGTAATGCACACATTAGGATTGCAATCGCAACTCTTCTATGGTAATTGTTGGTTATATTTGTTCACTGTGCATTTATGGACAATGACATTCTAGTTTATATAAACCAGGGAATGATTTCCTGATCGGTCAGTTGCATAGCCGTCATTAACAGCTTCTTATTTACTAGTTTTATGTGTGCCAGCAAATCTGGGTAGAACTAAAATCACAAACAGTTTCTCGTCTATTTAAAAGGGGCCATTAAGATTGGCTATTACTTCGTCGGATAAAATTTATCATACCAATGTTTCAGTTCAGAATGTTTGCTACTATTATTTTTATAGCTATAACAGGAGTGGTTGTTGGGGATTTCTACAATTCACGTTATGATGATTTTGATGTTGATCCATTACTAGAAAACGATAGAATTTTACTCAGTTATACCAAGTGTTTCCTTGACCAAGGACCATGTACGCCGGACGCTAAGGACTTCAAAAGTAATTATTCACGTCTTATTATTAATAGACTAATTATATTTATTATAGTTAATATTGTTAAGTTTACTATTGTGTCAAACAATATAAAAAATCAAACGCAAGAGTTGCAATAACAGTCAATTTCTATTCGGTGATGACACTCGAATTTTTCACAGCCGAATTTCTAAAATTGAAAAATAAAAACATAATAAAGTACAGTTAAGAGCACGTCAACCTTCGGACTTTGTACCATTCTTAAGTTCTATGTCATAAGAGCCAAAATTGTAGCTCAACGTGCACCTGACTGTATAATTTCAATGGAGAAACACTTGCCTTTAATCATAAAACTACTATTAGTAACATACCACCATAGTTACAATATTAACTAACTTCAGACACAATTTTATTAATTGTAGTTTCAGTCACGACACTACATTCGAGTCACTAACATCAATTTAGTATCTATACGGGATGCTGTCCGTGCACAATTTGTGGATAAACAAATTAATTGATTAAAATTGCGTGCTGATCTTAGAACTTGTACGGCTGGCTCCTACCGTATGATATTGGTAGAAATCAGATCTAACAAATTTGCTTTCAATAATTTAACTTTAATTAAATTGCAGAAGTAATACCTGAAGCTTTAGAGACATCATGCGGCAAGTGTTCACCAAAACAACAAGAGTTGATCAAGAAAGTTATAAGAGCAGTTATGGAGAGACATCCGGAAGCTTGGGGAGAACTGGTTGATAAATACGATAAGGAAAGGAAATATAGAGTGGAATTTGAGAAATTCTTAAAAGAAAATTAATATTCTAAGTGGTTATGTGATGTAACAAGTGTAATAAATCCTATAGCGGACTATTGACACATAAACATGTAGTTCTTAAAGCACGTGTAGCTGACCTACAAGGAACAGAAATGACCTTATATTTACTTTACTGGTTAAAATCAATGGAAAGTGTAACTAGCAAATTGTCAATTAGTTATTTCTAATGTTATGTGGCAATTAATGTCTAGAGAGAAAAAAGAAATAATAGACTGTTTTTTTCTTAATCTATATATATAAAATGCTTTGTCCTGACTGACTGACTGACTGACTGACTGACTGACTGACTGACTGAGAATCAACGCACAGCCTAAACCGCTCATCGTAAAAATCTGAAACTTGGCAGGTGGAACTATTATAAGACGTAGGCGTCCGATAAGAAAGGGTTTTTCGAAATTCGAACTCTAAGGGGGTAAAAAAGGGGGGTAAAGTTACTATGGGACAACTTGATTCCTTGGTCCAATCTACTTCAAATTTTGCATAAAAATTGTTTAAGAGAATTGATGGAAGATGTGATGTATTTTATTGAAATTCTTGAAAAAAATGTATTTTGTGGGTAATTTTCTTCGAGTTGATATCAATACTCATACTCCTTAGTCCTTTTGATTTCAATTACATTTCATTTTGACACATCCGTGAAGTGAAGTGTATCATCTGTCATGTAATTATAAATTGTGAATATTCAATTATAATGTCGTCTATTTATTCTGTTTGTGATATCGGAAAAACAGCTAAAATTCTAACTATGTATAAAGAGGACTGAATCATATTCATCGATAATAAATAGTAAGTAATTAAATTATTTAATTTTATAATATTTGACAGGGTTCAAGTTAAATTGGTCAATGGTTATATGGCATACATATTGATATTGTCTCTTTCTCACTTATAGGAAATCTCATTACGCCGACTCGCTCTATTATTTCGTAGTGTTGTTGTAGGCTATGAGGTTGTAAGTATTGAATTACCGTTATACTTATACATTTTTTTACGGAAGTGGTTGGAAAATAAGCTCAGGAATATGGATCATTTGATATTAGGTGATTACCGTCGACTATGGAGCACATAGATTCTAGGGTCCCTAACCCATTGCCGACCTATAACAGGAAAAAACAGGATATAGCGAGATATAGTATAAGGAATGAGTTAGATTTTTTTAATACCACAAAGGTGACAAACAAGAATTTCGGATATTTCACTCCCCGAACGAAACGCATTGCTGCTTCACGTCAATATTCTGTAAAAGGGTGGCTCTTCACCGGTCGGGCTAGCCTATTTCATAAACGCCCACTCCAAAGATTGTAATGAGAAGTATAATAATAGAAAAAAAAAAAATTCTATACACATGACAATTTTAAGGATTTTTTGAAATTCCCACGGGAAAGAATAAACGCACACGAAGTTGCGCGGGTTTCTCTAGTCTATATATATAAAATGCTTTGTCCTGACTGACTGACTGACTGACTGACTGAGAATCAACGCACAGCCTAAACCGCTCATCATAAAAATCTGAAACTTGGCAGGTGGAACTATTATAAGACGTAGGCGTCCGATAAGAAAGGATTTTTCGAAATTCGAACTCTAAGGGGGTAAAAAAGGGGGGTAAAGTTACTATGGGACAACTTGATTCCTTGGTCCAATCTACTTCAAATTTTGCATAAAAATTGTTTAAGAGAATTGATGGAAGATGTGATTCTTATTTTATTGAAATTCTTGAAAAAATGTATTTTGTGGGTAATTTTCTTCGAGTTGATATCAATACTCATACTCCTTAGTGCTTTTGATTTCAATTACATTTCATTTTGACACATCCGTGAAGTGAAGTGTATCATCTGTCATGTAATTATAAATTGTGAATATTCAATCATAATGTCGTCTATTTATTCTGTTTGTGATATCGGAAAAACAGCTAAAATCCTAACCATGTATAGAGCGGACTGAATCATATTCATCGATAATAGTAAGTAATTAAATATTAAATTTTATAATATTTGACAGGGTTCAAGTTAAATTGGTCAATGGTTGGCAAATGGCATACATATTGATATTGTCTCTTTCACACTTATATTAAATCTCATTACGTCGACTCGCTCTATTATGCCGTAGTGTTGTTGTAGGCTATGAGGTTGTAGGTATTGAATTACCGATATACTTATACATTTTTTTTACGGAAGTGGTTGGAAAATAAGCTCAGGAATATGGATCATTTGATATAAGGTCATTACCGTCGACTATGGAGCACATAGATTCTAGGGTCCCTAACCCATTGCCGACCTATAACAGGAAAAAACAGGATATAGCGAAAAATAGTATAAGGAATGAGTTAGATTTTTTTTATACCACAAAGGTGACAAACAAGAATTACGGATATTTCACTCCCCGAACGAAACGCATTGCTGCTTCACGTCAATATTCTGTAAAAGGGTGGTTCTTCACTGGTCGGGCTAGCCTATTTCATAAACGCCCACTCCAAAGATTGTAATGAGAAGTATAAAAATAGAAAAAAAAAACTATACATATGCCAATTTTTTGGGTGTGACCAACCGATATGAAAGGATTTTTTGAAATTCCCACGGGAAAGGATAAACGCACACGAAGTTGCGCGGGTTTCTCTAGTCTATATATATAAAATGCTCTGTCCTGACTGACTGACTGACTGACTGACTGAGAATCAACGCACAGCCTAAACCGCTCATCGTAAAAATCTGAAACTTGGCAGGTGGAACTATTATAAGACGTAGGCGTCCGATAAGAAAGGATTTTTCGAAATTCGAACTCTAAGGGGGTAAAAAGGGGGTAAAGTTACTATGGGACAACTTGATTCCTTGGTCCAATCTACTTCAAATTTTGCATAAAAATTGTTTAAGAGAATTGATGGAAGATGTGATTCTTATTTTATTGAAATTCTTGAAAAAAATGTATTTTGTGGGTAATTTTATTCGAGTTGATGTCAATACTCATACTCCTTAGTCCTTTTGATTTCAATTACATTTCATTTTGACACATGACACATCCGTGAAGTGAAGTGTATCATCTGTCATGTAATTATTAATTGTGAATATTCAATCATAATGTCGTCTATTTAATCTGTTTGTGATATCGGAAAAACAGCTAAAATTCTAACTATGTATAAAGCGGACTGAATCATATTCATCGATAATAAATAGTAAGTAATTAAATATTAAATTTTATAATATTTGACAGGGTTCAAGTTAAATTGGTCAATGGTTAAATGGCATACATTTTGATATTGTCTCTTTCTCACTTATAGGAAACCTCATTACGTCGACTCGCTCTATTATTTCGTAGTGTTGTTGTAGGCTGAGGTTGTAGGTAATGAATTACCGATATACTTATACATTTTTTTTCACGGAAGTGGTTGGAAAACAAGCTCAGGAATATGGATCATTTGATAATAGGTGATTACCGTCGACTATGGAGCACATAGATTCTAGGGTCCCTAACCCGTTGCCGACCTATAACAGGAAAAAACAGGATATAGCGAGAAATAGTATAAGGAATGAGTTAGATTTTTTCTATACCACAAAGGTGACAAACAAGAATTTCGGATATTTCACTCCCCGAACGAAACGCATTGCTGCTTCACGTCAATATTCTGTAAAAGGGTGGCTCTTCACTGGTCGGGCTAGCCTATTTCATAAACGCCCACTCCAAAGATTGTAATGAGAAGTAAAAAAATTCCCACGGGAAAGGATAAACGCACACGAAGTTGCGCGGGTTTCTCTAGTACAATATAATTAGATAGTCAAATATAGTTTCTAGCTATTAGTCAAAATTCGATCGATGTAACTGAAATTTGTACCATAAAATCCTTAAATACTTTAAAAGAGCTAAAAATGTAAATGAGCAGCCAGTGGGAGAATCGATATCTAGAAGGTTGTGTTTGGGGGAAGAGCAGAAAATATATATGCATAGTAAAATAATATAGGTATATTTTTGTTGAAAAATCATACTATTCGAATATCTTTATTGTCACATAAATTTATAAATTTATTTCTAATATTATTATGTATTCCTAACTTCCAATTTTTATCACAGTGCATTATGTACATGACATCTATGTATCGCCTATCGCACATCAAACAGTACCTACTTTTGATTAAGT
The DNA here is from genome assembly GCA_905163395.2 of Endotricha flammealis. Taxonomy (NCBI): domain Eukaryota; kingdom Metazoa; phylum Arthropoda; class Insecta; order Lepidoptera; family Pyralidae; genus Endotricha; species Endotricha flammealis. The sequence goes on along the minus strand of LR990870.1, from coordinate 7,900,001 downwards.
ATTTTTTATTTTTCATGATTTTTTATTATTATTTGCTTTTCAGATTGTCGATCCGATCCTTATATCTCGCCTGGTATTCGTCGTTAGGATCATACTTCCCGGCAAGTTCCTTCCACAGATCAGGACGTTTGTTTACTAAGTGACGGATAACAATTTCAGATTTATCCTTTTGTACCGTAGTACATTTTTCACAATTGTGTTCTAATGCTTCAGGGAGGGAGTCCTTTAATGATTTTCCATCGGGAGTGCATCGGGCTTTATCAAGAAGACAATCAACATAACCTCTTAACAGTCGTTTAGACTCTAATATTTCATTGACGTTAATGTTATCCCATTTGTCAGTGTATTGATCTGCTTTGGCCCACGTCAATGCCACAAGCATCAATCCAACTAGAAATAACTTCATTGTATCTGAAAAGAAAAATATTGACGGTTAAAAAAAACTGATGATTAAAACCAATGAAAAAGGCGAGCAGGGTAGAGGGCTAAGAACAAAGATCAATGGGATTGTGTAATATCACTCATCTCTACCTTCAATAAAGTGCTATAAGGAAGAGATAATATAAATCTAAAAGTTAATTATAACCTGCAGCATGATTGTTTATTGTTTTCAATAATTACATCTGTTCTTGAGTTTTAATTAGTACCTTCCGTGCCGTGGTTGCTTCATTCCAACCCTTGCTAACCATGTGACTACAATTTATGTTGACAAATTGTAAATTAAATTAATTGGTATAGAAAAAGAAAATAAATAAATTGTAAATAAATTTTGTAAATGGTAAGTTGCAAACAAACAAATGATTTATCTATCTATTAGGTTAATATAATAAATATGATTTAAAAAGAGAAAATGTAAAATTTTAAATTAGCCAGGAAAAATCTATAGAATTTTTCAGATATAAATCGCACACCATGGAATATTGAGATGAGATCATTTTATTATTAAAGGATTTTTTAATACATTACAAAAAATCTTTGACAATAGCATCATTACGACTTTCTGCATCTACCATTCAATAGGCTTAACAATAAAACAATGGGTAATTGTCGAGAATAATTAAAACACGCATGTCCACTCTGACTTTAAGTAAGCACCTAGTTATCACGTTATTCCAATTATATTTTTTTTATTATTTGAAAGGAAGATAAAAACTAGGTGTGGCAAATCGGATTCTTTATTTATTCTTTACATTTTTAAATTATTGTCTATGTTTATCCCACAGATTATAAAGGCAAAAGTAAGTTTGTGAGTAGGTATGTTTGTTACGTCTTTACGCTCAAATGGCTGGTCCAATTTTCACCACCATCCAGCAAAATGTTACGGATGGAAGTGGAAAAGTAAAGTTAAATAAATCACATATTCAGATGAGCATATCGCCATAACTGTCAGAAACATTTTTTTTTTCTACTAAAGTAGCGGCACGCTATGATGGCCGTTTTGATATTACAATAGTGATGTGAACTGTCAATTTATTCTCGAAAAAAATATAATCAAATCTATAAGTTTTATGTACTTGATTAAAAAGGTTTAATAAATCAAAAATATAAATGTTTACTTAATATATTTGAACGAACTGAATATTGGAATAAAAATGAAGGTTAGGAGGGGTACATACTTTATATGCACACTTTGAATATCGAAAAACAAATGCAGAGTTGTGTGGTAAATAAGTATACCAATAATTATAAATTTATAAAAATAAAAGATAAATGTTCGCGGGACCCTAATATATATAGTTTAGAAATCAAATAAATTTTGTGTCCTAAAATCATACACTCGATAAATTATATGACTAACTAAACGTCACTATTGACAATAAAGAACAGCAATTTGCTCCTTCATGTAATTATTAATTAATACGAAACTTCATGAGTGGACAAACGTCAAAACGGCGATCATAGCGTGCCGCTACTTTAATGTAATTTTACATATGTGTTAAGTGACTTCGATTCTGTTCAATCATGAATTAACAAGGGTAAATGGAAATAATAATTAACTCGGAAAACCCCCAGCAAACTTGTAATTACAAGCTAATCTAGTTGTTTACAAGATTGCTAAACCGATGACATATGGATTAGGTAACACAATCACAAAATACAATTTTATGGCCCTAGTCTAGAGTAGAAATATTAAGAAACTCGTATGCTAATGAGAATCTTGAGGTCGAAGTATAGAGTGACTAGAAGAGATAAGATAATGAATGAGTATGGAGGATGGGAGTTCGAAAGTAGCACGTAGTAGATAAGATAAGGAATTGTAGATTGGGATGGTATGGGCATGTTATGAGAAGGGAACAAGAGAATGTCGTCAGAAAGGTATTGGACATGAAAGTTGGAGGAGTAAGAAGTAGGGGAAGACCAAAGAAAAGATGGATTGAGTGTGTGAAGAAGGATATGTGGAGAAAGAACGTTACGGTCGAAATGAGAAATGATAGGGCGAAATGGAAAAATCTTACATGCTGTACCCGACCCCGTCCCGTAAAGTGGAATATGAGTAAGAAGAAGAAAAAAATTAAATTTAAAATTATATTATAAAATATTAAATCTATACTTCTATAAGTACTAATATTTTATAGAGGAAAGATTTGTTTGTTTGAATTTAATAGGCTCCGAAACTACTTTACCGATTTCAAAAATTCTTTCACCAATAGAAAGCTACATTATCAGAGAGTGACATAGGCTATAAGTTTTTCCCGAAATTCAATGTGGTTTTTACGGGAATGGGTCCGGAACTTCATACGGACGAAGTCGCGGGCAAAAAAGCTAGTATAATATAAATAAATATAAATAAGGGACAAATTACACAGATTGAGCTAGCCCCAATGTAAGTTCGAGACTTGTGTTATGGGATACTAACTCAACGATACTATATTTTATAACAAATATAATATATAAATAAACATCCAAGACCCGAGGCTAATCAGAAAAAGTTCGTTATTCATCATGACCCGACCGGGATTCGAAGCCGGGACCTCCTGGGTGGCGGTCCGGCGTGGTAACCATTACGCCACGGGTCGTCATTATATTAAGAAGTCGCTTCTGCAACATAGCATATTAAGAAGTCGCTTCTGCTGTCTGTACTGACTTAGATCTTTTAAAACTACTCAACAGATTTTAATGCAATTTTCCGCAAGAGATAGAGTGATTCAAGAGGAACGTTCATATGTATAATACATAGATTTTCCGAGATTCCCATGAGAAAGTGGGAATAAGCAAACGGAGTTGCGCGGATTTCGCCAGTATACTTATTTAACAACACATCTACGTAGAATGACGTAGAGTCGTAGTCTACGACTCGTAGATCAATGAACTATTGGTACTTAAAAATCTGATCATAACTTTTGAAGTGATATGAATTGACCAAGCATTTTTAAAAGTCGTAAAATTGATTGTTGAAACCTATATTTTAAACCTTTTTCGTGCAGGTCATCTGGAAAGTTATTACTGCCGCCTATGAGTAAATTAAGTAATATTTGAAAATGTAATGTATTAATATTTTGTGCTATAAAATGATTCGCTAAACAAACTAATGACATAATTAATTAGAATTGCCTTTTACAGGCATTTTATCTAATCACAATAAACATATCACATCAATATTATTTACTATGTATAAATTATTATATTCGTGATACGCTTCTCTCACCATATCGGAAACAAACGAAACACAAACATACTTTATTGTCTAAGCAATTTTCGACATAGTTACGTACATATACTTCGGGATTTTTGTATTGAAAAAAACCTTAATCATTCCAATTATAAAAAATAATAAAATAATAAAAGTAATTTTATGAAGAAAAATTTTAAAACTGCTTACCTATGATATCTCGTAGGTGGTAGGTACTTCTCGTTCGGCCCTTTGTTGGGCTATGTAACTGGCTTCAGAACTATAGGAGATTATATACCGCATTCACGGGCTGGATAGACCTATTGTGACGCCACAGAACAAACAAAACGGTTGAATCACGAATCACAATCGATTAAAAAATAATGGAAGATTTCCTAGGTTGCCAGTACTTCAGGGATATTTCACAATACGACACAGAGATTATAAATTACTTCGTCAACACGAAATATATTTTTAGTTTTGGCTTCGGCATTCTTGTTCGTTGCAATATGTAATATATATTATAATATTTTATATCTTTCAAAGCAGCGTATTCATGCTATCTCGACTCAGTATACAGACTCTGAGTCAAGACAAAGGAACAAACTTTCAAACAAAATTTCTTCAGAAAAAGAGGATTTTGAAAACAGGATCTTTTCAAACATCTCTGCATTTCTTAGTGGCCAGTATTTAAACAGTATTTATCGCCCATGTAACAAAAAGGTCTACTTGCGGCTTACAAAAAGGAAAGGTTGAATTCCGGCATTATAACTTTTTTTAACATAAAGTTGGGTATACGATTAAGGACTTATTTCCCAAATAGCATAGCATAGCTAAAGTAAACCTTTATTTTCTATTGATTATACTACTAGTTCTCTATCTTTAATTTTACAGTAAAAACAGCAATAATTTACAAATTACAATATCTGTCGATTATTTCAATGCTTACAAACACACAAGAAGTTCAGTCGATTGCACACCAAGCTGTTAATGTGCGTAGTTTTTTATTTTAATTATTTTGACTTTTCATGTAGGTATAAGTTTCCCAAATAAACGTATTTACTCTCTTTCGTCTTTTAAATATGATTTTGACACTGGACATGGCCGAACAAACACATGCTCTTGCTTTTATTAGTGGACATTTGGCTTTTGTTTCTTAAATGGTGATAGAGTGTTTCTTAATTTGATCTAGAGAGTAGATTAAATTATTATATAAATCATTGTTATTGTGTCACACTTTGAAAAAGATATATATTTGGGGACAAATCGCACAGATTGAGTTCAAGACTTGTGTTATGGGATACTAACTCAACCATACTAGATTTTATAATAATTAGATAAACATTTAAGTCCCAGTCCCAATCAGAAAAAGTTCGTTTCTCATGACCCGACCGGGATTCGAACCCGGGATCTCCTGGGTTCCTGCCACGGATGTCGTGCTTGACTAGAGAAAGTGAATGTGACGATCTCCTCTCTGAATAAACGATTTTAATTAGTTTATACCTGAAATATAAAAATATCGTAGCATAAAGTTCAAAATAAGTGAAGTCTAGCTTGTCGTGCTATCAACTCTACATCCCTCAATATACCTTCAAACAATTGACATAAGTGTAGGTGTGTCACTTGACCTACACTAATCACAATAATGATTCTCGAATAGGAAGTGTATGTCATTGTGGCTGTTAAAACCACTTTTCATAATAGTTTATAATTTGCATTAGTAATTAATACTTTACTCTAGTGATTTACATAATAACTCTATATTAAAGTGCTAATGTACTATTTTTTTATTCGATAATTCTATTTACAGTTTTATTTGCGTGGACTTTAGACGTGCATATTCCCATTTCGTTATGGAATTACAAGTAGGACGCGACAATTTACGTAAATTTTGCGCATTTTCGTGTCTATATGCGTCCTAGAAATGCCTTTAGCATGCAGATATTAAGTGCTATCATATAATGTAGCTACAAAAAAATCATAATTTTGTTATAGATAAATAAGATTGATCATTGTGTTGTATAGTGGATAAAATGACTTAACAAACCAAGAGGACAACTGCCGACAAACTGTTTCGCAGTTTCAGTAGTCGCAGTGAAATAAATAAATTTAAAAAAATATATAAATACCTACGCTACTTTTTTGATTGGCGTTTTACTAATCCTTTTTGGTAGGCTGCATTTTGTCTCTAACGGTGAGTGGCGTAAAAACCTTTTAAACATAATAAGAGTTAATAAGACATTAAATTATGTCTGTCACTGTCAACTTTATTTCGTAATAATACTTATATCAGCTCGCCACAAATCTTTAATTAATATAAGTACGTATCCATATTAAACTATCCTGTATTTGAAAAAGTGGCCCTATTTTCACGATGTCAGCAAACATCTCGTAAGCATAATATTCTAACTATGATTTCCGTGGCGTATTTATGAAAAACATAAAATTTCCATCTCATGACTTCAAATGACTTCTCAATTAAGTCGTGTTATGAAACAATAGACAGTGATTACAGCAAGTAAGCAATCAATGAATGCACAACAAATTAGCCTTTGAATACAAAATAGCTAATAGGGTATGCAGATGAAAGTTATGTAACATGATACCTAACGGGTCCTGCACCTTATGACATCCAGCTAAGGATTCATTATTGAAATTTCGAAATGGAGATATAGGTTCCCTATAAAGTCGTTATAATTTGTTACATTCACCACAATGTTTGTGGCAATTGTTTTTTGTACAATGTAAATAATTCTAATTTATATTTCTAGGCTAGTTCCTTCTTGTACAACAATGACCTTCATAAATCGGTAGCAGAGCGGTGATGAACTCTGAAAATAATACTTTCTTATTTTTTCGATTGATTGGTTCACCAATGGCTTGGTAATGTTAGGTACTTTCATAACTTGTCTATAATGGCTAGAAATTCTGAAAACATAGCATCGATTTTTATGTAAATATCTAAACAGCTAGGACCTTAAAAACCTCAGGAATCCAAGAGACGATTGTGTATTGTTAAAAAACAACAATGTATCAACGAGGATTGTTTCATGTATTGAACACCTTGGCATTATTAAACACATGCATAATCGTCATGCTAATAATCTTCTATGTGGTAGAGGAAGACTAAGGGCCCATTTAGACGATGCAGTTTCTTGTACATTCAAGAGAAATAATTGCATGCAATCTGTGGGAGTGGATCTGTGGTAGTGGGAGCAATAATTTGTCCTTCAAAAGTTGCAACTGTCGTTTAGACAATGCATGTCAATTATTGCTTTGACATTATTGTATGCCACAGGCAATAAACTGGCATGGTCCAAATGGGCGAAAATCAATGGAAAATTGAAAACGTAAAACGAAAACGTTGAAATACATGCATGAAATACAAGTTGTACGAATACTAGATTTGTATTTTGATCGTAACAAACAAATAAACTCAGAAACTATTGGACCAATTCCAAAAATTCTTTCATCGTTGCGAAGCTACGCTATCCCCGGGTGGTTAAGGCAATATATTTAGTTTTTTTTAAAATAGGAATCCCTAATACAACTCATGCGAAGCCTTAACAGGCGCTAGTCACTACATAGTATAAAACAAAGTCGCTTTTTCTGTCCCTATGTCCCTATGTCCCTATGTCCCTTTGTATGCTTAAATCTTTAAAACTAATAATAGTTTTTTTTAATTGATAGATTGATTCAAGGGGAAGGTTTTAAAGTATCATACATTCCAAAATTCCCACGGGAAAGCGGGATACACGCAAACGAAGTTGCGCGGGTTTCGCTAGTATATTATAAAGATAGCCAGCATTCCATTGGCCATCTTTTACGGTATGTCTCAAATCACAAATTACATAATAGTTACTCTCGAATGTCCCAAAGTTATCGAATCCATTTTCCCATAATTCAGTAAGAAAGTATGAGAAATAAATCAAAGAAAAAATAATATGTCTTTCGTCGATAATGAACAGCTAATCATAATCTTTTCTCTCACCATTATCGAAGAAGTTAACATTGAAAAAACAATCTGCATAATTACCTACTTATCTGAATCTAATTATCGTTGAGTAAATTGTGCTTCCTTTAATCACTGGCATATTATACTCATATATATATTTCTCTTCAGAAATAAAAATATAATAACTAAATACTAACTAAATTTGATTTATCGGATTTATCAAAACACAGACGTCTTTTGATAGATTCTCAGAAAAAATAGGAAATTCTTTATTTGAAGAAAGAATGGCTTACAAATGTGAATAGTAAAGACTTATGTCGTAACACTGGCCATGAAAAAATAAAATTACATTAACGATTATCTTTTGGTTCTTTATTATGAATTTTTATGACATGAAAGTAGCTGGAGTGACTGAGGAAATGGCTGCAAATAGAGTGCTATGGAGAGAAAAAACACACACTGCCTACCCCAAATAAAAAAAGAATAAGTGAAAAGGCACGGACGAAGAAGAAGAAGTATGAATTTTATTTATAATGCTTCTGCTACTACGTGCCAAAATTTGGACTGCATAGTTCATAAAACAGTTGAAAAGCGATCGTCGTTATGCACTTTATTATTGTATGAGTTTCGAAGTTCGTTTTACGTCTGTGCGACTCAGCCGTGTTGGCGACTAGTTAGGTCCTTTTCTTAGGTACACCCAGAATTTTCTACAAGTACTATTAAAGCTTTACGCGAAATATAAAAATATTACTGATGACTTGAGAGCAGGGAACTGATGAGTTTCCTACAATTTACTAATGAGTTATAAACATGCAATAAAAAAATATACAAAACAAATGCAGTTCCAAGGCGACATTAACTAAGAAACTCGTCAAAATGTAATTTACAAAATGAACCTTAACCGATATTAAGTAATAGTACAATAATAACGCCAAATTTAAAGTGCTGTACTAGCCTTGTGGTGAATAATGTTACTGTATAATCACTTTGTATAGTCCACAGCATAAGACACTTCATCACTTTTAGCCCTGCATTACTCAAATATAAAAAACTGTCTAAATTCAATAACTATGCAGACAACTTTTTAACCCGTCACCACCGCAAGCCTTAAGTTTCAGTTTGCAGATTGCTTCTTCTATCTCCTGTCTAAGGCAAACGCTACATCGTACCCTTGAAAAGAGGTGATCCATTTCCCTTATAAAAATGACCCACAATAAGCGGGACAACTATTAAAACGAAATTACGAAAATACAGACTGACGTTTCGTTGAATTCTGACCAGTTTTGAACATTATTCTAACTAGTAATGTCTTTTTTGACAGGACTACGTCAACTACGTGTTTCGTTGTTTCGGATGGACACTTTCATGGTAGCCCCGACCTACAAACCTTTAGGAGCAAAACAAAAGATTGCGGTATCACTCCCGATAGAGAGATAATGATAGTATAAAATAGTATTTATAAATATGTTCTAAAATCTGGAACACAACATTTTTGCACCGGAGTCTGGGTTTTTTTTGGATCACCTCTTTTTGTACGTTATTAACTATTTGTTTAGCGTAACAATCCAATGCCTTTGTATTGAACATCAGCTCATTTATTAGGCATTACTAATTACTATGCATTAATACTGTTCACATTTCTTTAATCATTGGTATACACTCTAAACAAAACCATAAAAACAACTATTGCTTAAGTTTTAATTTCGTTCTTGTAATTTTATCTCATAAGGTATCCTGAACAATTAAGATTCTTACAAATTACTGTGGCATGCATTATTATAAATTACCTGAGTTTAACAATAGGATAATGATTACCTTACGACCTAAAATGTTGTCGTTATGACAGAGTCATGTAAATAATACTTCAAGTGCCTATTTTAAAATAGTCATAAAATTAATAGTATGTCTGTTTTTGCTCTTATCGACTCCAGATAATTACGAGACTAATTGAAAATGAAGATTATTTATAACTACACTGGGCGTCAAAAATAAGTAGTACAGTTTTAAAATTGCAATATCTCCTAAACTGCAGAAGCTAGACCTTTGAAATAAAAAAAAGTTAAAAGACAATTTAATTTCATTTAATAAAAACTTCATGCATAATATCATTTTTTAAAGATTGACTGAAAAAACATTTAATAAATAAAAACAGTATTTTTTTAAACTGTTGGCTTGTACTTTTGTTTTTTATTGTTTTCTTTATTGCTGATAAATCAATTGCAATTCAAAAGCAAATGTGTCTTCAGCGAGTAAACTTTACTAATCATGCCTCTTTCACCAGAAGAATGTGCAAGAATCATAACTTTTCTCGAAGTAGGCATCAGTATGCGTCGTACTGCAAGAACGGTGGGTGTAACTCTAAGAACGATCCAGCAAGTAAAGCGAAGATACGAAGAGACTGGAAACCATCTAAGGAGACCAAGTAATGGCAGACCCAGGTGCACTAGTACCCGAGAAGACCGCTTAATTGTCTCTACTGTGTTAAGAAATCGTCACCTTAATGCAGTTGAGGTCCAGCAACAGCTTCTTCAGACCCGAAGAGACTACGTTAGTGAGAGTACAGTGAGGAGAAGACTTGCTGAAGCCAACCTGAAGTCGTACAGGCCAGCAAATGGCCCCAAACTTGAGACAGGGCATCGAGTAGTAAGACTACGCTACGCGCGTCAACACGTACAATGGGGCGAAGAAGAATGGACAAGAGTTTTGTTCACAGATGAGTCTCGGTTTTCTTTATTCACTTCCGATGGAAGGCGGAGAGTATACAGGCGACCTGGTGAGCGATACATTCAAGGTTGCATCTCGGAAAGAGTTCAATACGGCGGGGGCTCTGTACAAGTATGGGCTGGCATCTCTTCAGAGGGTCGCACAGAGCTAGTGGTCATAGAAAATGGCACTCTGACTGGTGAAACATATGCATTAGAGATCCTTAACGAGTATGCAGGGCCATATTTAGCAAATATGGGTGATGAAGCTATACTAATGCATGATAACGCCCGGCCACACACCGCTCATCTCGTACAAGAGTACATTCAGGAGGTTGGCATCAGCTTGATGGCTTGGCCATCAAGAAGCCCAGATCTTAACCCGATTGAACACGCCTGGGATGAGCTTGGGAGGCTAGTCAGAAGACTCAGACCACCCTCCGCCACCCTCAGGGCTCTAAAACAGGCCCTGATAGAAGAATGGGTGAATATTCCCCAACACCGCCTCCGAAACTTAGTGTTCAGCATGCCAAACCGGCTCCAAGCTGTCATCAGAGCCCGAGGCGGCAACACAAGTTACTAAAGTGGGAACAAGGCCCAAAACGTAAAAATTAAGTTCTTGATAGTTCCTTCAAAATGGTTAGCTTTTTAGTTTTTTCCTAATTTTCAGTGTAAAACTTTACTAATGCTAAATAAAGTATTATTTTTAGAAAACTTTGTTAAATTTGCTATAAAATGACTTTTATTTCAAAACTCTAACTTCTATAGTTTAAGAGTAATTGCAATTTTAAAACTGTACTACTTATTTTTGACGCCCAGTGTATATTATCTTCGCCGTAGTAGATATTACATACAACCTATATACACTAAGCAAGATTTAGTATGTAGTTACTGCAGTCTTCTTGTAGGAATTGTCCTCCTCTCAGAGAATGAGAACATGAAGAAATTGTAAGATATCCCCCAGCAAGCTTGTTGCGATTTCACTAGTGTGTAAGTTATATTTATGTATACTGTGTTCTACTGTTGTGAATTGCAAATAAAACATATTCTATCTATCAAGATGAATAGCCGTTTTCATCTCTTTAGTGCTAACAAAAAACAGTGTACATTTTTTGCTTGGTTACCTTTTCACAGAATTATAAATATCAAACAGAATTATTATTACCTTATGACTTAATCCTAATCTAACCTAACCTAACCTAATCCCTGGAAATCTCTAGGTCGCAAAACCTTCCATAGGTCTCAAGACAAAATCTACCTATCCCCGATATTGAGAAAGCTTCTGGCGTTACTTTTAGTGTAGGTAAAAAACGAAACAGTTCATTTACGAGACTTCAAATAGAATAAATAAATAAATAATTATTTACGAATTATTTAATTAGTACACTGCTCACATTTGCTTATAAATTACATTATTGCATGCAACCAGCGTAAGCACCTTATTGTTAAGTCTGGTGCATACAGGCGTGAAGGCTATATCAATACGCATGTCAAGTAAAGTCGAGATAACCGTAATAATGATATGATATCTTAGATGTTCATATTGGCTGACCACAGCCTCGCAAGGAAAAATCTAAAAGAGATACAGAGTCTCCATTACGCATGAAAGGCATAATAATAAAAATTAAGTATTTTAGCATTGTTTTCTTACGTTTTTTTCACAAATTATAGCTTCTTTGCATATTGATCAGGATGCGATCCCTACTATTAACGCAATCTACTGAATAATCATCAATATGAATAAGCTCTATTAGCTCTTCTCAGTATATGTATTTGCACTCTTGGTGCAGATTGAGAGGGGATACCATGAGATTAAAAGCGCCCTAAAGGAATACTACATATGAGATGAAGACAAAAGGATGGTGAGCAGCAACTGGACTCTGGATTCTGCCCAAAACAGAGAGAAATGGTCTTAATTTCATCTAACTAGTCCACCATAAATTCTTGCCGCTGTATTTCCTATAAAACCAGGATTAATCACAATGACAAATTCATTGATGTTGGTAACGACCACTGTCTTGGAACTTACGAATCTTATCAGAAATATATTAGACGGAACTAGATGAACTGAAAATTGTTCATTCTATGGAATCTATTGATCTTTATGTCGCTCCTAATTTTGTCCAAAACGCATTCGAGAACAGAGATGTGACATGTCCCGAACCAATGCATGAATCTTATTTAAAGATAAATGTTATAAGACCTATGTTGTATATGTTATAAGACCTTTTCTTTCTTCCAGTATTCGTTAAAAAGGACACACATAAGTAAGTATAATTATACATTCTGCATTATTATTTATGCCCATTTATTTTTACAATTAGTTAATAAGTATGGTAAAATGTTTATAGGTTTACAATACTTTTCTTTTTCATAAAAAAATATTTCTCCAATTGAAACAAATAATATAAATAGCATTTTATTACTACACTAATTATTTTCTGTTTACTAAATTACAAATTAGGCGATACGCCTGGCTAAAATTGACGCAAAATTATGTAATATCTGAATTAAATTCACATATATTAATTAAATATATTTTTAAACAATTGCAATAACCTTGCTACACTATTTTGACCATTGTACTTAGTGCACAAAGATTTATAATAAATTCTAAGAAATGTAATATACGTGTTGTCAAGGAACTGATGGTCTTGGAAAAACGGAAGGCAACTGTGTTTCCCCTTTAATATTTACATGTACAGGCTGATATAAATCGTACCTCGTGAACAAGATTACAATTGTTTTTTTATTTTTATAAAATAACAATATGCTTAAAAATTACTATTTCGATTTGAAATACAGACTTAATTAATTGCATACTTGTACAAAAGACAGCGGCTGCCGAGAAAAAAGACTTGTTGACTTGACTAATCCAAAATTCTTTATTCAATTCATCCATAAAGATAATGCAAATTTCTCAAATCACATGGACCTAGTGTGACCCAGAATCTTCTTTTAGACCGCCTATGTTATTAAATAGATTATTATTTATATTAAGTATATTTATTAGATTACTAGCTGCTGCCCGCGGTGTTACTCGCGTTTAATTTTACGCACAGCAGCGCCATCTATATCAGCTTTTTTAACAAATCCTACGGGAATCGCGTACTTCTCGGGATAAAAAGTACCCTGTGTGTCATATAATTTGGCCCAGCCCTTTGAACGCGAAGAGGTAACAAACATACACAAACTTTCGCCTTTATAATATTAGTAGGATTATTTAATTTTATATCACGGTACAAGACTTTTTTCTATTCTTATAATTGTCATATCTGTGTAAAAGTTTCCTCTTGCAGACATTTCGAGGTGTTTTTAACAATTTAAGGATGACCATTATCATTCAAGTTATTTTAAAATTGTCAGAATCATGGTGTCACATTTATTTTCATTATGTAGTATAAGATTGTTTACGAGTATCATTATCTACATACTTATGTACAATAAGGAACTATTTTACAGTTGCTTACTTCCCTGTTCCGCCGTTCAGATGATCATAAAGTGAATCTTGTTTAAAACTCCAGTGGTTTTGGGGTGTTTAAAAATCCTTATTTTCCTTCTTCCTTGATTCTTGATTCTTGCATGCGATGACCTTATTCAAAATAAACTTGTTATCTTTATATCCCTTAAGTCATAAAAAATACAACCTGTACGTACTCTTTGGTTTTTATGCCTCGTACGCAAATGAAATAATGAAGTAACTAGGGGCAAATTAGATGTTTTAGCTAGGACGGCGGCGATCGCTATATATACGAGTACTTACGTCGACCATCATAAGTCACTTGTGGTTCGGCACGTGGGATTATCACTTGGATTACAATGGTAGGTTAGGACAAAACACGGTGTTTTGAATGTTGTGAACCTTCACTTTGTTTTGACTTTGAATTTGATAAGTCATGCAAAGATGAATAAATTAGAGCGTAGGCAAACTACATTTTCCAGATATCTAGTCCACGATTTAGTATCAAACTGAACAGCGTACTATATGATAGTGTTCAATTAAAATACACATTTCAGAAGACAAAAAGTTTGGTGTTCTTGAATAAATAATAAGTTATTGAATTGTCTTTTCAAGATGTTTTGAAATTTGCGTGAAACGAAAATTTTTTCAACAAAATATGACCTATGCTCTCTTGAAATTATTGCACAAAGCTGTAAATTTTGCAATTTTTGCAATAAAACAAGATAGGCTTTATCCATATTTGCTATTCTATTAGGTGACTGCACTAAGTTACAAAATATTTAAGTTGCAGCAACAGTGAGGTTTCAATGTTAGCCCTCACATTTGGCTACAGCGCTCATAAATATAAAATTCTGTGCAGAGTATAGTCATAATACAAATTTTGTTGAAACACATTCAAAAAAAGAAACACAAGTTATTTATGATAAAAATACAGTGATTGATACAAAGGAATTAATTTCAGATGACTATGAAGTGTCTTTTAGTGTTGTGTTGTGTGGTTGCGGCCGTGATGGCACGTCCAAGCGACAGATACACGGACAAATATGACAACATTAACATCCAGGAGATTTTGGAGAACAAACGCCTTTTGGACGCCTATGTGAACTGTGTCCTGGATAAGGGCAAGTGTACTCCTGAAGGCAAGGAGCTCAAAGGTAATTCAATCCTCCCATGCTCGGTCTAATCCGTCTAATATATTTTTGATTAAATTTGATGTGAGTTCAAAAATAGTTATGTACTTAGTTACTCCCCCGAGAAGTTAAGGAGCTACACTGCTTATTGCCAATGTGTGGTAGCTGTTGTGACAGCTTTACATTGTGATGTAGTGGATTTGTTTAGAATCAAAAAAGTAAATTCCTGCCAAGGTGTTCAATGATTTACTTTAGTTACAATTATCTAAATAGAGACCGTCGAAAAAAATCAATTAAGACAGTTAATATAACAGAAGAACCACTCAAAATATCATTTATGAATATAAATGATATCTACCAATCTTTTTCGCATAGACTGTTTGGTAAATGCTTGCTTAGTCTTTTCAAGACATTGACTGATAACGAACTATACAAAGTTTTTTTTAGAAGAAACCCCCTTTTGCCATTAGGTGACCAACATAGTCACTGACTCAAATGAGCCTTTTATTGTTTTAATCTTGTATTTTTTAAAATAAGATATACTAGCAAATGATTTACTATCAAATAATTAGAGGAAAGATATCTTAAAAAGTTAAATATTCTAAATCAACTAATAATTTACGTTTTTGTAAAACAACTTGATTAATTTTGGATAAACATTTATTTCAGAACATCTTCAGGAAGCCATTGAGACGGGCTGTGAAAAATGCACGGAGACACAGGAGAAAGGTGCTTACACATCCATTGAATATCTGATCAAGAATGAACTTGAAATTTGGCGTAAACTTGCCAAGCATTTCGACCCTGAGGGTAAATACCGCAAGAAGTATGAAGACCGCGCCAGATCAAACGGTATTGTGATACCAGAATAAATAAAATTATAGAATGTATATCTAAGAGTACCTTCTCAGGGTGAAACTACTCAATATTTTCTATTAATATATAGTTCTGTTTTATATGATTTGTAAATTAAATAAATTTTATTTTTTAGATGTTGTTTTATTTAGGACAATTAATTTTAGTTACTAATTGGTTTCTATTCAACCAATGGACTAGGGTTTATCTTTTTGATTATTGTTGTTTTCTCTATTTCCTTTTGCAAAATGATAACTTGCGTGTCCCCATTTCTTCTCTTAGTCAACATAACTTTAAATATATTAATATAGCTAGTGATATAATTTTTGTCTCTAACGTGGCATAAAAATGGCTTACAATGCAATAAATTATACTTCAGGTCTGCTACTACGCTCTGCATTGATTCTATTAGCAATATTTTCAAACGACATCATTTCCAACACAATTCAGATAGACAGCGCATTTTTGAAATAAACTATAAGCTAAACCATTTATATTATTTTAGTGAAATAGATAGCTTCAATCGCTTACCTATATACCAACAATGAAAGCTAAACATCAAATATTGATTATAAGCTTGGTTGCAATAAAGATTTTAGAATGTACTTCAACATCTATATCAATCAGCAATCGCTAACTTATGAAACTTGAATGCTTATTCGCATCTAACCGAAAACAGGTTGGATGTTTGCAATAAACCTAAAAATTCCTAGAATGATTGCGAAATTCTTCTTATTACCTATCCGGTCATTTACAATCGTCCTAAGCTTATCGCAAAGTTCAATGTTCTCAAATTATCCTGCAACATAATATATAGTTTTTGAGAATACAAGTGCTTCAAATAAAGCCAAATTATTAAGTACTAGCTTTTCCCCGCGACTTCGCTCGCGTTTAATTTTATGACATAGATCTCGTTTGACAATAAAACAACCCATAGCACGACTTGTGGCGCCATCGGTTGGCCGTTATCCCATCCCATACAGCGCCCTCTATAGTAGAAAAAATATTTTCCCATTGGAATAACTGGACATACTTTTACAGGATAAGAGTAACCTATGTTGGGCTCTGTACCCCTGACAATATGTATACAAATTTTCATAATGATCGAGTTAAGCCGTGACGGAATAACAAATAAACAAACTCACTTTCTCATTTATAATATTAGTATGAAGTATAATGATTTTGTTCATACATACTGTTGTATGTATACCTACAACGAATTTTTTTCTAAGAACTATGACTCAAACGTGCTATCACATGACAATCTAGATAGACCTATAATTACAAACATACTTAACCGTTTCTCATAGAATAGAAGTTCTTACATGTAAACCTATAATTATGACCAATTGTTATACCACACATAATTCGAGATTCCAGATTCATTTGTGTGGTGGTGGCAGTGGAAACTAATATTCATCAAGATTTCAAAGAAGTACCTATGTAAAAAGACAAACAAATATTAATATTAGCCAGTGGCGGATTATCCTTAAGGCAAACTAGGCACGTGCCTAGGGGCGCGAGGTAACAAAGGGGCGCGCGGGCGCGTGGAATTTTTAAATAAAAGAATTAAAAAAAATCATAAAATTTGATGGATTTCCACCTGTTGGGAAACTCGATTGAGGCCTTCGAGCATGGTGCTAAGTCCTCCAGCGACTATCCGCCATGATCACGATGTCGTCGGAAAATCGAAGGTGAGTGCTATACTTGACGTTGATGCCCGAATCCTTTCCAGTCCAAAAGCTTAAAGGCATCTTCCAGAGCGGTCGTGAACAGTTTCAGAGATATAACATCTCCCTGTCTCACGCCTCTGTGTAATGAGATTGCCATCGTGTTCTGTTCCTGTACTCGAACTGACATGGTGGGATTTTTGTATAAGCACGTCAACGCTTCGATATAACTTGCGAGCGAGACGATTCGTGTTGACCCTTGAGAACAGCTTGTAGACGTGGCTCAGAAGCGAGATAGGTCTATAGTTCTTCAAGATGGTTTTATCGCCCTTTTTAAAGAACAGAACCACCACGCTTCTGTTCCACGCCTCAGGCGTTTTGCCCTCGATAACACGGAATTAAAGAGCTTCTGCAGGAATTTAAGTACCGGTGTACCACCCGCTGTCAGAAGCTCTGCAGTGATACCGTCCTCGCCCGGCGCCTTGTCGTTCTAAAGCTGTTTAAGAGCCATCCTAATCTCGTACAAGCTTATGTCCGGGATGTCTTCGGTGTAATCTTGGGTTAGCGTGGCTCTTGGGTCCCGCAGTTCTGCTGCTGACGGGTTTGGTGACTGAGGCATCATAAAGCTGCCCGTCGAACCTCGACTTCTTTGAACACCTCTGCCGTCGTTTACGCCATGCTACCATCCTTCGTCTTAAGCTTAGTCAGACGGCTCTGCCCAATAATGTCTCTTGCGAACACTTTCGAACCTTTATTTCGCTCAATCGACTCCTTGATGCATTTTGCATTGAAGGAGCGAATATCGTGTCGCAAGGACTTTGATATGGGGTCTAAAAATGAACATGGACAAGACGAAAATCATGTCGAATGTCCATGTCACACCCGCCCCGGTCTCAGTTGGAAGCTCGATCCTTGAAGTTGTTGACGAGTACCTTGGACAAACCATCCAATTAGGTAGGTCTAACTTCGAGAAAGAGGTCAATCAACGAATCCGACTCGGGCAGCTTTCGGGAAATTACGGCATATCTTCTCGTCCAAAATTCCTCAATGCTTGAAACGAAGAACCTTCGAGCAATGTGTGTTGTCAGTGATGACGTATGGATCCCAGACGTGGTCGCTCACTATAGGCCTCATAAGAAGGCTAACGGTCACTCAGCGAACCATGGAATGAGCTATGCTAGTGGTTTCTCTAAGAGATGGAATCAAAAATGAATAGATCCGTAGCAGAACCAAAGTAACCGACATAGCCAAACGCATCAGCAAGCTGAAGTGGCAGTGGGCAGGGCATATAGCGCGCAGAACCGATGTCCGATGGGGCAAAAGGGTTCTGGAATGGCGACCACGTACCGGAAAGCGCTGCGTAGGACGGCCGCCTACGGTGGTCAGACGACCTAAGGCAAGTCGCAGGAAGCAGGCCAGCAGGTCGCACTGGAAACGTTTGGGGCAGGCCTATGTCCAGCAGTGGACAAATTGTGGCCGAGATGATGATGATGAAATGGATTTCCATGTTCGTTACTATTATCTTGGAGTGATAGAAACAGCCTCGTCTTTAATATAAAGTGACAAGTTTGACAGACCCGGTGGTCGAGTGGCTAATAATGGTCACTTTATCTCGAGGGCCGCGGGATCGAATCCTGCGCAAGGCAAAGATTTGTGTGCATGAATGTCTGTTTGTCTTGGTCTCCAAGTATAATAAGTATTCATTTACGAAAAAAAAGTATTTATATGTATTTATCAGCAATCTAGTACCCATAACAGTTTAGTTGCTTTGTTTGGGACTTGATGGCGTTTTGTGATTCGTCCAAGAATTTTTATTATATTTATGTAGTGTAGGCTGAATGTAGGTATATAAAACTTCCAGCTATGCAATGAGACAGATAAAATACACTCATCTATGTTTACTTTTACCCGTGGTATTTAGTAAAAATTTTGTAATATGGCCGCTAGGGGCGCCCATGCGGTGCTTGCCTAGGGCGCTCTCGACATTTAATCCGCCTCTGATATTAGCCTATTCTGGGTAACCTTAATATTTCAATTTAGGGCTCCATTAACTTAACAATAACAAGAGGCTTGAATTGAACAGTTGGTGCAAGGAGACTGCCCTTCCACCAACTTATGCGGGTTGCAGATCAAGAGCTAAACTAAGTTAGTTTACAGTTAGTTTAACATACATTACGCGTTGTGTTCTGCGCCCAAGTATTTTATTTATTTATTTATTTATATAAGGACTACCAACAAGACATACACACAATTCTTACATAGTCTTAAATCTAATTATTTGAAAGTTCAGTGTAGTCCTAATTATAAGTCGTCACTGCATGCATAGTGGACTAACAATTTTTACTTATGATTATTGTATGGATTTTTTTTATAATTAAAAGAATGTAAACAGTATATATGCAAATGTAGTTAATGATTATACAGTATGTAGTCTACAGTAGTACAGTAGTAGTTATTGATATAAAAAGGGTGAATAGTGAGATGACTGAGACCAGTTAGGATAGAAAGGCATTGATGTTACAAGTAGTATAAAAAATCATATTAGCTATTCATACTAAGCTGAACTTAGTTAGCAATGACTTAGCTCTTGGTCTGCAACCCGCTTTAGGTTGGCTGCGGGAGAGTACATTGGACAAGCGTGGTAGATTTTCACGTCGAAACTCCTTCTTTATTTTCATGTTATCTTCATTTTCATGATTGTAAGAAACCCATAAAATGCCCCTCTCCCCTATGGGACAGTTTAGGCTAATAATAATAATGTTGGTATAGACAAATCGTCATCAATATTATTACTCCGTCTAACACTGAAATCAGGCCAGGAAGAACCTATTAGTCATTGTTGTGATGTTGAAAAAAATTATGTTGTAGATACAAAGATGAATAAATCTTATCTCTGTGTTTAATCTTCGTAATAATAGCTGTAACAATGGGCAGTCAGTAATTTCCGTAAGACGATATTACGTCCTATATACACATATAAATGATATCGAAGCTTCAGGAAGTTCAGTCATCTAGTTATTAGTGACCATTGATATTCCCATGTCAAGTAAGTATTGATACCAATAAAATGATTAATAATTTCTATTGCCATTCAGCGAGGTTTTGGATACCTTGCCACAGGTGTCTTTTTTTAGCTTAATTTTTCATGTTATAAAGTACAGTTTTTATTTTTTACCTAATGACAATTCAGTTGCGTTTGATAATATTTATTCCTACATATTCATTTTTAAAATTTCCGATTCTGTACTATGACAATAATTTTATAAGGATAGGAACAAATGTTGATCAAACACAAATATTATGTTCGGAATAAATTGAATAATTTTGCATTCATACAATATTTTTTTGCTTGTCGAGACTGCAAGTCTGCGACACTAAAACATAAAAATTTATGACACATTAAACTATAACAATGTCCTTTAGTAAGTCTCAGATAAATGACCGAAAATACTTACCTAGATGATATCGGAAAACTGTGAAGTCAAATGCTATTTCTTTAAATTTCAGAATGAAGCTATTATTTATTTCAATAGTGGCCATACTCCTAGTATTATCTACATGTGATGATAAATATACAGACAGATTTGACAGTATCGATATTGACGAAATATTAGCAAACAGAAGGCTTTTGTTACCTTACCTCAAATGCATCATGGATAAGGGACGGTGTACGGCTGAAGGGAAGGAACTTAAAGGTAATCTCAAAACTCCATAAAAATTATTGATACAAATTATTATACAAAACATAAGATTATTTTCTTTATTCACGGAACCCACGTAACATAAGAAAATGACATAAACAACGTACATTTTTAAATACACAATTATTTAGGGCAGTTTACAATGTCCTGACAAGTGACAAGTGCCAGATACCCAATCAATCAAGCAATCGGCTATATAAATTGATAGTTATGTATGTACAATGTATTTATTACAATATGAGACATAGTTGTTTGTATATAATTTGCACATATAAATTATACAAATTTGAATAGCCAGTCATGCTCGTAACTCGGTCAGGGTACTGACTAGGTATATCTTAATAATATCGGATTACAAATACAACGTGATCACAAATTACAAAGATTTTGCACATAGGTCATCGATAATTACTTAATTATCACAGTTTTATGTCATACGCCAAACATGCAAGCGGATCATTTGATGGAAAGTGGTTACTACCGCCAATAAACATCAAGACCTCCAAAGGCGGTACCAATGCTACAAGGAAGGTGGAAATATGGAGAAATGGGATAAGAAAACTCAACGCCTCCTCTGTTCCTTTTCTCATTTCCTCCTTTCTTTCTTCTTGTAAAGGCTCAGGAACTCCTCTGGTGTCTCTGTGCTTCATGGGGTAACGATAATCACTTACCATCAGGTAACCCATATGCACGTTGCATCGTGTACGTATCCCTCGTTATATGATATATCTTTCAGAATAAAGTGTTCAGTTCACTTTTTCTTCTTTCCAGTTCATATTGTGGACGGTATGCAGACTGCATGCAAAAAATGCACACCAAAGCAAAGAAAAAGCTCGAGACAAGTTGTCAAGCATATTAAAGAGAAAGAACCGGAATATTGGAAGCAATTGCTGGATAAATATGACCCAAAAGGAGAGTATAAGAAGATCTATGAACCTTTCTTGGAATCTGATGACTAGACTCCTAACGACCCAATAGCTGTGCCTACACCAGTGCGCTTTCATATTCTTCTGGCGAAAGATCACTATTTAGAGTAAGTCCCTCATGCCTGAGCATCTTGGCATCTGGAACGGATGAGCTGCCTCCACGGGATTCTGTCCAATGTGTCTCGTGTGGAGTTTAGAGGATGACGAGTCTTTTACTTGACTTCTCTTCTATAGCAAGCTTTTATCAAGAACATCATAGAAGGAAAGATAGAAGGCAGAAGGGGAAGGCCGAGAAGCGCTTATATGGAACAACTTAAGGCAGGATCGTCGCGTCGTGTCTGAAAAACTGACACATAATAGATCAAAGTGGAGGTAGCTGCACTGGTAAAGCGTGGCTGTTAAATTTAAAGAAAAAAAAGGGTACCCTTAGTCCAGGCTAGAGTCATTCTCAATTTATTGCGCTACTATCAAATTATTTGTACTTTGCATAATAAACAATACAAATGCCTTTCCCGTGTCTTATTTCAATCTTACCTAGTACCTCCCTGAAACTAACCCCAGCTTAACCCTAATAGGTTTAACACCCTTTGCGGAATGAAAACACATGAAATAAAATTTTGCTTAGTATTTATTAAATTTACAAAAAAACATATTACTACTTATACGTAGTTGAGTAGGAATCTATAGTAATATTATAAAGAGGAAAGATTTGATTGTTTGTTTGTTTGCATTGAAATAGGCTGCGAAACTACTGGACCGATTTCAAAAATTCTTTCACCACTAGAAAGCTACATTATAAGGGAGTTACATAGGCTATAGCTTTTCCCGAAATTCAATGTGGTTCCCACGGGAACAGGTCCGGAACTTCACGCGGACGAAGTCGCGGGAAAAAAGCTAGTTGATCATAATAGGAAAGTATAGTCAACAAATGAAAAAGATAGCCAGGGCAGAGAATTAAGAACAAAATTATAATAATGTAAGCATCATTATGAACCTTATATATTAGTAATTACATAGAAAAATACGAATTGTGTAGAAAATTTAAAATTCGTGTCTGTGTCTTTATGCAATATTTAGAAAATTTGAACCATATTTTTTTTATATACCACAAAAGTGGCAAACTAGCATACGGCCGGCCTGATGGTAAGCCGTCACCGTAGCCTATGGACGCTTGCAATACCGGAGGTATCACTTTCGCGTTGCCAACCCTCCCATCCCCCCCAAGTGGAGCTCTGGAGACCTTACTCACCGTAAGAACACAACATAGCCTTCTAGAATCTAGACCAATGTTATTTGGCTACGATGTTCTGTAAGGTGGAGGTCCTTCCCCAGACGGGCTGCTCTGATTTGAGCGGATTATCCGCTGTGCCCTACCTCTCTTAAAACCATATTTACGGCCCTGGATATCTCTTTGATATCTTTTAATTAGTTGACTGTAACAATTTCCTTGCTGATCTATCTCTACCCTGTGATACAGGTTTTGCAACAAAAGGGAAAAAACTAAAATTTTATTGTTATCTTAAGCTGAGTTAAACTTGTACCACAGCTAGTACTTTTTGTTGTGTTAACCAGGAAACCGGTAGGACCAAGTGATATTTCAGTTTAAAAATAAATTTGTGTTCTTATTGTTCATTTGTTATTCATACTTTAAAACAAAGATCAGGCGTTTTTTTTTTCCATCGACGTTATAAAATATTACTGCTGGCCATATTTAATCAATCTTTCTTAGATTTGTGACAGATATACAGCATGTAAATATTTAAAATTATTATGATGGAAGCATATTTTGTAAAAAGTATGGGTTCAAAAAATATAATTTTATATTTTGAAAATAATTTATTCATTACCACACCAAACACATTTCTACAATTTCAATTTGACGATACACTAAATCACAGATTTTTTAATGTCAATATTACAGCATTTCAAGGAAAATACTTGATGCTACTTTAGCATGGCGTCTTCCATTTCTACAGAATATATAAACCATAATATTGTCTGCACTAATCACACAAAGTTCTGTACGGACGAAGAAAAGTTTTAAAATTGTTCGCAACTCTATTCCGTTCCAACATACTTGGCATAAAATCTAAAAACAAATTGTTCGATTTAAAGTATACATCAATTTAAAATGGACAACATGATTTAAAAACACACATTATGTTACTTGAATACGTATATTATTAGTATCACAATATGGTTCGAACACTATCACTGAATTTAAGTGCAAATCTTGTGTCAAGTATTTTGGAATATACATTATGCTGTTATAATTATGGTCTAACCCTCAGTTATATGAAAGTGGTAATTTCAGTTTTTACTACCCTGTTTTTACTTTTCTCATCAAAATATCAGTGTCTAGCAATAGTTTTGAGTTCATCTTCATATTTCTTTGAGTATTTGCGATCAGCATCATATTTGTTAGTGAGTTGGGTCCAGAATTCAGGCTCGTTGTTGATGAGATGGCTGATCACCTGTCTTGTGCCGTCACGCTGAGTAGGCGTACATTTTGAACAGAAGTTTTCAAGCGCCTCTTTTATATGAGCTGTAAAGAAACAATGTTATTGTTAAAACTTTTTCATATCTTCAATACTAATAAATTGTAGTTTTTTAAGGTAACTAGCCATTCTTAACAAGTCTGAATTGTGACAGCATGTTACCCATGTACCACAACATGGATGGGCGATAATTTGTATGAAAACGAATACGAGAATTCTAATCAGTTAAGTTAGATCAATGACTTAATTGACTCAAGTTTCGAAAATCACAGAAGTCACTATTCAGTATAACGGGAGTAAATTAACAAAAAAAATCTTTAAGCACATACCTACTAAACCTGCATAAAAATAATGCAAATAAGCATTGCGATTAATTATGATATTTTGACATTACAAAAAAACACTTTATTTATTTGCATAGAAGTCAAGGGACGATGTTGTTCACGAATAATTTTAATATCGAAACCAACCCCGAAAGTAATCATATCATTAACATCATAATTTTCATATGTACCCTTTATCATCTCACTGCAGGGATACGGGTCTTCCTTCAATTAAAGGGAATTAAGAGTGTACTCTGCCTCGCTGCTCCAGTAAATTTAAATAAATTTATCTATCGACAACAGCTGGGAGAGACGCCTTATAAGCCCAGCCGGGCTAACATGACAAACGCGACAAAATAATCCGATCTGCCAATAGCGTATCTCGGTTATGTCTACAGTACCTAGACAAAACAGGCATTGGTACTGTCAAAGAAGCTTTGTCGCGTGCGAGAACTATCTCGAGTATAAGCATGTTAGACTGGCAGGCAAGGAGAAGTTCGAGATAACGAAACCCATCCAAACACTAGATAGAGTCGACGTTGCTTAACTTGCGTGTACGTTTTAAAGTGCGACACACAGTGACGTCATCGAGACAGTATCACTACATAGTATAAAACAAAGTCGCTTTTTCTGTCCCTAAGTCCCTATGTCCGTATGTCCCTATGTCCCTTTGTATGCTTAAATCTTTAAAACTACGCAACGGATTTTGATGCGGTTTTTTTAATTGATAGAGTGATTCAAGGGGAAGGTTTTAAAGTATCATACATTCCAAAATTCCCACGGGAAAGCGGGATACACGCAAACGAAGTTGCGCGGGTTTCGCTAGTAACATATAAATGCAATAAACTGTGCACGTTTTTTGGAATAACTTACATTTTAGTTCCTTGCCGTCCGGTGAGCATTTCCCTTGGTCGAGAGTACATTTCACATAGGGCACTAGAAGTCGCCGATTTGATAGGATTTCATCTAAGTTTACATTGTCATATTTATTTGTGTATTCGCCACCAGCTGGGCGTGCCACAGCGACACCAACAACGGCTAGTAGACATACAACAGTGAAGGATTTCATTCTGAAAAAAAAAAATTAAAGTTTCAATTTACTACTTACTCTGGAACAAATTCACAATGTTATTACAATACTACTTAGTTTTGTAAGATGCTATTATATAAATATATTGTACCATTGTTTGTTTGCCCAAATAAATGAAAAAAAAAACTATTTAATTAGTAATTTCAAAGAATGAGTTCATTTTAAAATTCATGTTAATCTCTCTATACTTTTTAGTTAGTTTACGGTCCGATTTCATTTAGTTTTAGTTTTTGGTTGTTCCTGTCTACAATTTGGTAGCATTTTACAGAAGAAGTATTTTTACAATTTCATCTTAAAAAAGCAAACAAAATTTTCATGATTTATGGCCAGTTTCTAAAACGCATTTTTAAATTTAATGACACATTAAATTACTGTTGGCAACTGTCAAACTAAAGAAGAACAAAAGAGATAGCTTTAGACATTAAGTCTTAACTTAATGCGGCAATAAAATTATAATGAGTTTCAGAACCTATCTGCCAGAAGTCTTTTTTAAATTTTTTGTTATTAAAATTGCAGAAATAATTTTGAATTGACTGTTACTTATATTACTATATTTAGTTATCATAGATAAATATTACTTAAGTAAGCACCTATAGTATTATTCTGTTTTTTGTAGAGATCATATCGCGACTTATTTGTAAATAGGACAAATGCGTACTGATGCGACATGTCAACTTGTAACATGCATGAATGATAACTTACTTCATATAATTAGTTCCAGCAGCTGATTTCCCACTGACGAAACGTGCAGTAATGTTCAAGATAGGAGTGAATCGTAACTTATATACCAACTAGGACATTGGCCATCCTGAGATCAACAACCATAAACGGGTTTGCGGTTCTGCGAAAATTAACTTGAGCATTCATAATGAACTGCGAGCGGGTATTGTGCGTCACAAACTAGTTTAACATTAACCCTTCGGTATCTTCCATGGCGTTGATTGTAATTATGTTTCCATGAAGCGTAAATGCACAGAATAAATTATATATTATCTTAAAAAAGTAGGTAATAGTAAAACAATGTACAGTCAGGAGCACGTTGAGTTTTACACTTGCAGTACGGCTCTTATGACATAGAACTTAAGAATGGTACAAACTACTATGTACGATATGTAAAGGTCGACTGACTGTACCTACCTCATACAGCAGCGTAACTATCGATAAGTTGCAGATAAACATTTTAAAGTTAATGACAAGTGGGTCGAGCCAAGCACAGTTCCGCACTTCCGCACTTCCGCAGCTTCCGTATTTTATACGCTTTGCTTACTTGCAGATTGTGTGCTTTCTTTGATAAAAATACATACACACATACATACATGTATACGTTTTTATCAAAGTACATAGGAGGACAGACGAGATATTTTTTTTTTTTGTCAGAAATTTAAAAAAAAAACTTTTATTCAACTAAACATATTAATATAAACAAATTATAATGAACTTAAAACTAAAAACCTTAAAAAATATAATAAAATAACTAAAATATATTATTAAAAGGAGTCCCTTTAGGCAAGGTTCCGAAGATACTGGCAGCGTTCCCCCTTTGAATAGCTAGACTAATTCTTTGTCCGAGGTAGCTGCCAGCTCTTTGGTCTCCTGTGATGTCGACTAACCTTATCAAAGAAATTTGATTTTATAAGCTCGTTGGCTACTCGGTAACTAAGTAGAGCCTACTTAAGCGTGATAGTTTTCCTCATAAAATATCAACATAAATGATAATATGCCACGTTTGTGTTGATGCCGTTTTGTCGTGGCCCGTGGGATGAGTGAGAGGGTCGGAAGAGTATTTATTACCCGTCCTGCTTTCTACTTCCTGTTTCTTTCATTTTTATATCTTCATAGGTAAACAACGTATCCAAGATTCTTGTAGTCGTGGGTGCCCAAGGACAGCGATGATTACTTGCCATAGAATATTGTCTTTCCCCGATGATGTTGTATCAAAAATAATATTTTCCTTTATTTTCAAAGTAAGTTTTGTCCATAGGGATCCGTACTTGACGGTTTAGTCTCATAATTCTCAAGAATATTAATATATTTTCTTTATAAATGTAATGGTTAGCCCTGTTTACTGAATTACAGGTTTCAACCTAGTTCGGTAACGGCCGATTCAGTATGTATTTATAGTCATTTTGTTTTTAGCATGAAACTGTAATTTTAACATTATTATAATAAAATTGGTTCTAAAAAGTTATTTTATAAACTTTATATAAACCTTCCGGTCTTTTTATAGAATAGAATAGACCATCAGGTCGCCTGAAAATACTAACTCCAGGTAATGCAGTTGGCACCAATTACAAGAAACTCGTGCAATGAAGTAGATAAGTAATAGAGATTAACTAGTATAAACATTGTTATTTTTAAACCTTAAGAATTTCCATACAATGACGCAAAAAGGAAAAATACAAGACAGTTTATAATTGAATACCAATAAGCCATTGAACTTCATAATATGTTTTTCATAAAAAAAAATACAGATAAGATTCAAGCTATATACTGATTGTTTTCTTATTGTTGTTAGGCATATAGCCATTCTTATTTTTGAAAGAAAATTTTCACCTTTCTCACCTTTCGCCTTGGGATTGGAACCCACGTCCTCTCTAAATCCGGCCGACTACTCTTACCACTGAGCTACAGGGAAGGTCAGTAATGGTGGTAAAATCTCTTCCATTCCATAAAACTGCGTGAGTCTTTCAAAAACATTTTCAATTTAAGCTTTATACTTTCAACTTTGTACCATTACTGGAAAGTGTTGTAGAAAAGACAAAATGTTCAGGAAATTATATTTTTTTCAGGGGCGGTTAAAATTATTAAGCGAATATTGATTCAAATAAATAATTTATTTCAAATAATTTGTTTCTATCAATGTCATATTTTCTATAAAGCGACCAGTTGCGGGCCGCAACCGCTAACGGCGAAGAAAAGATGCATATTGCATGAGTTATTATGCGACCAGTTGCAACCGCAACCACTAACGACGAGATTTTGTAAAGAAGAGATGCGTGGCTAGCGTGTTCTTCTGTAAACAAGTTCAAAATCTTGACCGCAGTATGGTGACAATAAGAGGTAGATCTAAGGGACTAGCAGATGGTGCATGGTGTGTTTCTATGCAAACGGGCATGAGAAACGCGTTCAAAGCGCATTTGTATCTCATTAACGCACTTATGAATCTTCAAATGATTTCAAAAACTATATATATGTGCGAATATTGCGCATTTGCAGTGATACAATATTTTCGAATGTATGCAGAAGGGTATTGCATGCGTCCGAATCTTGTTGCAGTGCGTGAACGATTCATCGGTGCGTTAAAAGTCGGCTCTGTTTCTAGTCCCATAGTTTTAACTTTAACTGAGTTCTAGTGTCATTCTGCTGCCTCCTTTTCGTATTGTGGCGAATATTTATTTTCTGGGTCATATTTGGCCTTCAGCTGTTGCCAGTAATCATTTTCTTTATTAATTAAATGCTTGATTATATGCTTCGAGTTCTCCTTCTGTTTTTCGTTACATTTGTCGCAGTTAGTTTCCATGGCGTCTTTAATGTGATCTGTAAATGAATAAATAAATTACATTATGGGACCCAACACATTATCACCAGTTCTTTACAGAAGACGACAGTTTTTTTCTGAGTCGTCTTTATAAAACTCATTAACATATTTTGTTGTAAAAAATCGTCTGCATATTCAAAATACTTTTATAATATAACTTCGACGTTAGGTATAAACACAAATTTATACTAACTAAGAAAAAAAATAAGAAAGATCGAATCACTAAAAGATAAAATTAAATAAGTATGCGAAGAGATACCTTCTCTTAATTTCCTTGTCGCCCACTTTGAGCATTCATTCCTAATTTAATACCAGTAGTGGTGGCTTATGTACTAACAGATGTCACCTGATTTTTATGAAATTAAAGTCTGATTTTAATGAAATTAGAAAAAAAATATGTGTATGAATTGAAAATATTGAGCATGGTTCCTAAGAAAACAGGAATCTCCACCAGTATTAGATTCGCAGCATAATCAATTAAAAAACCTAACCAGATATTAAAGGACCTTTAAAAACCGCTATAATAGAACAACCATCAAAGTAATTGTAGGTAATGGAAGCAGTAGGACGTGATTTTTATGGTTGTTGCTTTTTTGGTCAAAGACCGATCTTCTTGTTACTTCAAAGTCGCTGACTCACTGCCTCCGAATAGAACATTTAGCAAAGCATCGAATAAGTCTCACGATATTTACAAAAAACATGATACCTCCCCTCCAGGCTTGTATTTTTGGTGTACAAAAAGTTTAACGGACAAAATTCAGTCATCTGCGTAGGCCGTAAAGATCACACTGTGTAAATGACGTGTATGTACTTTGTACTGTAAGTTAAATGGAAAACAAACCGGCTTCATAAACTTGAACTCGTGTTATAGTCAAGGACCCACGACTTGTACGTCATTGTATTTTTTTTTCTGAATGCATATTTACTGATGGCCGCGGTATTACCCGCACATCGCATTGTACTCGTTCCTACGGAAATTTCCAATGATCTATTTATTAATACTCAATTCCGTGACAAAACCTTTGGGCAAAATTTCATCACTGTCGAAGAAAGAAGAAAATGGATGCTGGAGTTGTTTAGCCATTAGCTTGTACAGATGGACATAATCTGGTACAGCTGATGTTAC
This sequence comes from Endotricha flammealis, assembly GCA_905163395.2. NCBI lineage: Eukaryota > Metazoa > Arthropoda > Insecta > Lepidoptera > Pyralidae > Endotricha > Endotricha flammealis. The sequence continues at coordinate 7,869,414 of LR990870.1, read as the reverse complement.
AACAAAATGGATGACAAACTGCCTTTTAGACGCTCCGATCAAATTCGTTCGACGCCTGACGTAAGGGACATCGTAAAGAAAAAATTTACACTCCATCAGGATATCAAGACTCTCAATATGAAGACCATGACGCGAGAATGAGGAGGAGGACATTAAATTGATTGTGATAATTATTTTCTTAGAGTATATAAAACATTTACCTATTATAATCAAACATTCTACTACTACATAATATAGCAAATAGTCTCATCTAACGATTGTCTTCTTTTGCAAGAAGATTTGAACCGTTTTGATTCTTATTGTCAGTTTAATAAATTAGATTTAAATATTTCGAAATGTTATTCAATGATTATTACTAGAAAAAGCAATATTATATCATACAACTACAATTTAAGAAATCAAATTCTTACTTCTACTTGCAAAATGAGAGACCTTGGTATCATCTTTGATTCTAAATTATTATTTGGTGAACACGTGGATCTCATTGTGAACCGGGCATCAAAAGCTCTTGGCTTTCTTATTAGAACCTGCAGACATTTTGTTAAAATTAAATCTAATAAGGTTTTATATTGTTCTTTTGTGCGCAGTATCCTTGAATATGGATCTGAAGTGTGGAATCCAATGTACGATGTTTACATAGGTAGAATTGAATCCATTCAGAAGCGATTTTTAAGATATCTACAATTCAAATGTAGACACTTTCTTCCTGACTACGAGTTTAGGTGTATTAAATATAATTTCATCCCTCTGGAAGTACGTAGAAATATTGCAGATGTTGTATATCTCAATAAAATTATGAATGACAAGATTGATTCTCCGGAATTATTGAAGGCAATTGAATTGAATTCCCACTAAGAATTTGCGTAACTATCACCTTTTACATGTCCCTAAATGTAACACTAATTACAGACAAAACTCTTTTATTTGTAGGGCATGTAAACAGTTTAATAAGATGGTGAGTTCTTGTCCACATGTCGACATGTTCTCCATAAAACCCACAGCAATTAGGAGGTTACTGACCAACTCGCATTTTTCTAAATAGTCACGTTTAAATTAATTAATTGTATAATTTTACTTAGCTTTTTCTTTTTTCCCTCTGTTTTGTTTATTGTTAATTTCAGTAGTCCAGCTCAGATTAACCTAAATTTTAACTTTTAATTTTTATTGCATTGTATCTTTTATATTTATCTGTGAAAACTTTTTAATGGCTCATAGTTTTTAACATATATATCTAAACTGTAACTCATAGCTGTAAGTTTTCCGAACGAATAAAATAAAAATAAAAAAATAAAAATATCCCACACTTGAAGTAGAAATTGAAAAAAAAGATAAATTGCTTGTAAAGACCAAAAATTTAATTAATTTGGATTTTAATAATAATACATGACGGTTTGATGCCATAAATAATTAAAATAAATAATAATATCGTGGAAAAGTTTAATAGATAGAGATAAGCGTAATAGACAAGGTAAATCTGTGAGATACTAACAGTATTCAGTCCTGGATCGATCAGATAGGAGAAAGCGTAAATTTGTCAATGCTTCCATGTATCACAAGATCAAAATAGATGAAAAGAAACTGTGGCTATGTTATGTTGAAGTCACAATACTCTTTCATAAAGAACTACATCAGAGTGCTTAGTACGAGTTTTTTGGTCACATTCGCTCATGTCAACGTAAATTGAAATGAAATCGTTTATTTCAGAAATTAAACCTTCACAGGCACTTTTTCTTGTCATTTACAACTTGTTTAAATAAAGAAAATAAACTACGTTATATACTACCACCATTTCGGACACATGCAAAATGGCAACCAGTAATTAACCGAACAAAGAGAGAAGAATTCTCATGTTGCGAATTTATAAGACGCGTGTTACATATCAAAATTATGCGGCTTACTTGCTCACTTTTCGAAGTGAGTAACCCGGCTAATTAGGATATGTAACACGTGTCTGGTAAATTGACAATATGAAGCTCCTTTTTCAATTCAGTCGGCTTGTCAACGTTAACACGTTCGAATGTGATCAAAAAACTCGTACTAAGCACTCTGAAAGATTAAATAATATTTACCTTTCATTTCTTTTCCAGACGCAGAACATTTCCCCTGGTCAAGAGCGCATTTGACATAGGGTAACAGAAGGCGGCGGTTGTTCAGGACATCGTCAACATTGATGTTGTCAAATTTATCACTGTACATTTCCTTTGGAGCAGCGAGGGCCACAGCCGTCAGGGCGAACAGACAAACCAAAATCAGGGTCTTCATTTTCTGAAAAAAAAAAAGTCAAAATTGTGATGCAAAACCAGTAGACAATTTTACTAGCTATTGTAGAAACTGTACAAATCTTATATCCTACTTTTTGTGGCGCAACAATATTTTTTTTAAAATTCAAAACTGAGCCTTCAAACCAAAACCTAATATTTCAAGTATTATTGAGAATTGTACTTATGTCACAAATAATGTTATACGAAACATTAAATATTTAGATTTAAAATTGCTGTAATTTGAAATTGGGGTCAAATAATTTGATCTAATGCAACTGTCGTTTACAAAATCACTTCATGTTCCCTGAACTGACATCGAACCTGCAACTTTTAGTATTTTCCTGATTAGTCCAATTTTTTTGGAAAACAGTAAAATAAAACACCTATAGTAAACGAAGTGAAAACAGTAAATAAATACGTATGTATTACCTGTCACACTAACTACCGAAACTAAATTTCACCTATAAGCGCTTACTCTTTTTATATGCAAACTTCAGGCAACTTTGACATTACATTGTGTCATGTAAAAACACGTTAATAATGAAACAAAAACAGACATCAATATTATTAATTACCTTTTGTTTGAAATTCGCAGGCGAATGAACGCATATTATCCTTCTCAGATTTTTATTTTTGGGTAGTCTCTAGCATTCACTTCAACTAGTACAATACACTCACAATATTATTCCGTATAATATTTTTCCTGATTGAATTCGTTGTAAGTTACAAGACAGCTGTAAGAATGAGAATGGGCTTGTCCCAATGACAACTGCAATCGAAACCCAATGAAATTGGTCAGAGTGAAGTCTTGCAAAAAAAACTAGCATCTGAAAAATCTATTATTTTTCTTGATCAGAGACTCTGCTCTCATCCTTAATCCCACTTCCCACTAATATTATAAAGACGAGTTTGTCAGTATGTTTGTTACTTCTTCACCCTGGTCCAATTTTTATGATAATTGGTATGTAGGTAGCTGATCACTTCTTATCCCAAACAGTACGCGATTCCCGTAGAATTTGCTATAAAGCAGATGGCGCTGCTGTGCGTAAAATTATGCACGGACAGCACCATATAATAATCTGTATTACTTTGCTTCACTATTTCATATTGGATAGTGGTAGTCCATTAGATAAGGAACCAGCTTGGTATTTACAAGCTAAATTGCCCTACTTTGCCAAAGTGACCTTTTTCAGGTTTCTATGTACTTAGTTTATTGTGACACTCACAAATAACCCCCTGTATTCCATTTTCATAACCAAAGAAGGCTTTATATTGGTAAAAGAATTTTCAAAATCGGTTCAGTCCATCACCTTACAGAAGATCGTAGCCAAATAGCATTGGTCTAGGCCATGTTGTGATCCTACGGTGAGTAAGGAGCTTCACTAGGGTGGGATACCCCCGGTATTGCAAGCGTCTATGGGCTACGGTGATGCTTACCATCAGGGGCCCGATTCTACTAATACAAATGCACTAATGGACTCTCAATGGTGTCTCAATCGTGTCTCAAAAGAATGCCGATAGTGTATCAGTGGAATAGTTTTTGACATTTAGTATGGACTTAAACAATAAAATAATGTTTAACTTATTAAAAAACTCCAGAGATTACAATTTCTACACGTCAGAAACTTACTTGTATGAAATTATGTAATGAATGTCAGTAGAAGTTAAATAACGTACCTGTGCACTGTCATTTATATTAGAATGGCAATTTTGTATTATAAATTTAAAATAACGTTTGTCATTTTTCTAAAGTCCTTATGTCCCATTTGTGCACTAGCCTAGTGGCACTTTTAACAAAAAATTGTGTAGAATTTAGACCAGTCATGTTATTCAATTTTATAACGATTCAATAAAACCTTTCTCACTTGGCTAGGCAGGAATGTAAATGTTTATATCTTGGATAGGGAGCCATGAGCATGGGATTATCTGGGGATGGCTTGATGTAGAATTGGAATCGATCAATCACAAATATTTTGATCAATAGAAAAAATTAATAAATCATGTAAAAATTAATTTATTTAAGCGATACTACAATTCACTATCTAATATCACAAATTGAAGTGTGCTTAACTATTAGTCATAATTTACATGCAGCGAGTTTAACATTCAGTTAAAGACACAAGCTATCATTAACTTTAAAATGTGTTTCTGGAACTCATCGATTAACCTTATGCTATAAAATTCATACTTAAAGGTACAAAATATTAGTCATTCTTTGGGCAACATCTTGTTGACTTTTGGAATGATTTTTTTATCATCATATTAGTTGTTAATCAGTTCAAAACTGCTTTCATTCATTCCACAAAATTCATACAATTTCACCCAAATGGATAATTTCTTTGCATCTTCCTAGCCAGTCTAGGCTTCAACATCCTTGAGTTCTTTCTCATATTTCTGTGTGTATCTGCCGGTCTCATCATACTTGGCCGTCAGTTTCCTCCAGTATGCGGGTTCATGGTTGATCAGATGAGCAATTACAAGGCGGGCTCCTTTCCGCTGTGGCTCAGTACATTTTCCGCATTCGTTTTCAAGAGCTTCCCGAATGTGCACTGAAAGGAAAGAAACAGAAAATATAAGACATGTGCACTGAAAGGAAAGAAATAGAAAAAGAAAATGACTGTTCAATTCAATTCAATTAAATTCTTTATTGCTCTTCAAATTACATGCAGATTACATATAGTATACAGCAATTCTATGCTCATTTAAGGCCCTGTTGGGCGTTACAAAAGCAGAGAGGAGGTATTTCGTCATATATTATTATAATACTCAGTTACATGGTTACAATTTTATTTATTAGATTATATTAATGCAATATCAATAACTTGATTATTATTATATTAAATTAATTAGTTCAATTGGTTAAATTTATCGTTAAGGTATTCTGTTACAGAGTAATAACACTTTAAGAGTAAAAGTTGTTTTATCTGTTTAATGAATATTTTTCCATTATTTTAATTTTTTAAATGTTCAGGAAGTTTGTTGTATATTCTGACCGACATAGCCAGAGGGCTATCCGAATGCAATGTTAGTTTAGAGTTTGGCAGTTGTATTTTATTTTTGTGTCTAAATTCATATTTAGTGTTAGTTTCAGATCTTTTTTTGCAAAATTTTTAATTATTTTGGGCAAATTTGCATGTTTGTAATACATATTACACAATATATATAATTCAAAATTCAAATTCAAAACTTTTATTCAGAGAATAGGTTTTTGCGAAAACTTGCTCTTGTCAAAGAGTATACACAGTAGGTAATAAATGATTCGTATAACTAATCTATTCTATGAACTACTACCATTTCGGAAACAAAAGCTTTTTTTCATGTCATAAATATACATCGTTCCTTTTTTTTTTATAAAATTTAAAACTCCATTACGTGCGCGGAATGTCAATAAATAGTGCCATTATTAATCTAAAATATAAAATGCAAAATCGGTGTTGAAGATAGGAGCAGACCAGGCCCGCAAGGCAGCAACCGTTCTTGTGTATTGAGTATGTTGATTTTAATATTAGCAATTTGAGATGGTAGGTACGATCGTGTGGTCTCATACATAGACCATCATCGTAGCAAATCTGCTTGTAATTTTATTAACGTTAAAAGAAAAAGCTAGTTCTTCTCTAGTAATATAAAAATGGTTTTTATTTTCTCCAATACCATTTATCTCTGACTGTGGAGATCACAAGTGTAAAGATATTAGAATTTCCTTACGAGTGGCTTGTTAAAAAAAAATACCAGTATCAAGGTTAAAAAAGTTACATTCGGTAACATTTAAAATATTTAACGACAATGTGAAAATTGTCGTCATCATTCGTCACTGGAGAATAATAGGGTTCGAAGGTCGTTTTTGTACCTTTAAAATAAATAACCAACTTAGTCATAATTATGTTTTGATGACTGTTAACAAAATGTAAATTTTTATTGTAAAAAGCGAAATGGCAAATTTGTTTCTTGTTTGAAAATAGCAAAGTCCAAAAGGGCTTGAATAATCAATAAAACTAGGCATCGGAAAAAAATTCAGCGTCTGTTTTGAGACACTTTCTCATATTTTAGTCATATTTTTCTCATAAAACTTTAAAAAAATGCCACCATCTCAGTATCAAGCAAAATGGTATTGGTAAAAGTTTACAAAAATGCTATTATATTATGAAACAAGATATCTATTCATTATTTTTTAGAGAAATAGGGCACAGCGGATAATCCGCTCAAATCGGAGCAGCCCGTCTGGGGAAGGACCTCCACCTTAAAGTAGATCTTAGCCAAATAGCATTGGTCTAGGCCATGTTGTGTTCCTACGATGAGTAAGGTCTCCAGAGCTCTACTTGGGGGGGTTGGAAGGGTTGGCAACGCGTTAGTGATACCCCCGGTATTGCAAGCGTCTATAGGCTACGGTGATGCTTACCATCAGGCAGGTCATATTCTTGTTTACCACCTTTGTGGCATAAAAAAAATCATCTAAGTTTTCAGGCGCTGATAGACTTGAGCATACACTTATAAAAGAACATCAAGCTCTCGCCTTTTTAAATTTTTTTACTGAACGAACAGAGTCAAACGTATAAAAAAATATTTTCCTGATCATTCAAGCGAATGAAAAATCAATGCAAAAAGTTCAAAGCAAATTATTGACTGTAATTTCGCGAGAATGCTTAGACAGAATACTAGCTAGCTAATGGCACCATAAGGAGAAACGAGGGTGTAACCTGTACTGACCTAACAACAAGTTTAGGCAAAGATAAACGAGTTATGAGCCATTATTCGTAGTTCAATACGTTATTCCTAATTATACAGGATTTTCCTGCCTAACCGGAATGTAACAGGTGTGATCTAGAGTTTATAATTTATGTAGAATACAATAAAATAATACAATAAGTTATGAGGTCGCAAGAAAATGCTTCATTTTGCTATACGGACAAAAAAATGAATTTTTTTTCTAGTTCAAAGACCTGTATCCCTATAGTGTAGTAGGATGATTATGGGTTGGTATGATGATACTAAAACAAGGACCAGAAAGTTTGTAAACTTCTTGGTATAATATGTATCAAAGCAATATTAATTTGGAGCTACTACAATGTATGTTTATTATTATCAAGTAAGGTATTGGCATCGATCATACAGAAGACAAATATTTTTGTTCGTTTAATTTCTGTCGAATCTTTTATTATTACCACCAAATGAAAATTTTAAAATTCTAAATCTCAATGATTAACTGCCAAATGCACTGATTTAGACTAATTCAATATTAATTGGTGTCATCACTCTACATTCTAGATCTAGATGATATTTCTTAGATATTACTAATAACTTGTTAAAAGAAAGATTAGGTAAGTTGTTATTTATATAGACCATATTTCGTTAGTCCAGGGACATATAGAACATCAACTTATTCAGCTCTGGTTTTGAATCTAATAACACGAGAAGCGAACTTCAATTGTTTACCTTTAAGGGGGATCAAATTACTTTGAAACAAAAACGAAATGTCATCGTATTTACTAGCACTATACTAATTTGCTCTAGATATACCCATTAAGTTTGTATGTCTTTATTATCAACAGCTTCTAACTTCAAAATGCATCGTTCTTCCGAAATATTGCTAAATTCAATAAATACAAAATGTAGCATTCCAAACAATAGAAAATGTCTAATTGTTACTTACATCTTAACTCCTTGCCTTCAGGAGTACATCTGCCCTTCTCTAGTATACATAGGATGTACGGTATCAGTAAACGACGGTTGCCAAGGATTTCCTTCAGGTTCAAACTGTCGAAACGATCGGTGTATAGACCTTCGTCAGGACGTGCGAGGGCCGCAGCCACAATACCAAAAAGACAAAGTACTATGAAGGTCTTCATTCTGAAAGGAGAAGTCATATCGTTTAGTTAGAGAATCTAACTTCAAATTGTTTAGTTAGTTAAAAAAAAACATTTATCCTCTTTACATAGTCTAAAATGAAGTCGCTCCGCTGCCTGTCTGTCCCTACTAAACTACTAACTAATTTTTTTAACTAACTAACTAGTTTTTTTAAATAGATAGAGTGATTCAAGAGGAAGGTTTATGTACTTATAGTATTTTCAGAAATTCCCACGGGAAAGCGCAAACGAAGGTGAACGGGTATCGCTAGTTTATTTTATAAAGAGCTATTCTCTCAACCATCTTCTATCCTTATAGATTTCATAAATTCATAGAAATTAGAGTAAAAAGATTGTAAAGAATAATGCTGTCTAAGGATTAGTAAAATTGTTGAAGGGGAAATGATAGTTTGCTGTGAGCTAAACTGTGCCACAAAGAGCCAGAAAAGTGATAAAAGTTAAAAGATTGCATAACTTCTTTTGATAAGATAGAAAGCAAAAATTAAATAAATTTATATGGAAGATTCAAAATCAAGAATGGAATGGAATGGACGATCTAAAATTACAAGTATTGTTTAATATTTGAGACCTTATATCCAACTATTCCAACTATTATACTCAATTTATTTTCATCACAGATAATGAGATTAATGAAATGTAATCTTCACGTCTATTTAAATATATAATACTCAAATAAAATAATAGGAAATAAATTCAGATTAGGAACAATGACTTAACTTAACTACTGTTTATCCAGAAAATGGAACCTCTAGATTTCCATATAAACGGAACCTACCACAGAAGATCAGCTATTTAAAGAAAAAATCCACTTTATGAAATGAAGACACAATACACGACTTAATTGGTATGCTAAATGACACCTACCTTAGGTCCTATTATGTCACTCAGTGGCCGTCGGTCACACGAATGCGTGTTGATACTATACTGGTCAGAGCTCGTCGACTTTTTATATTAAATAGTAGTACATCAATTTAGACAACATAAAACTTGTTTTACCTCAGTTTTCGCAGAATGATGTTTCGTCACTGTCCTCTTAATTACACTTAGTAATGATAGGTAATGTCAAAGTGCTGACTTGACGACAACATGTGAATTTGATGCGATCGTGATTTTATTTGACTAGTAATAATCATCATCACGTTTCCCGGAAAATTCTTAGAAATTAAATAAACAATCAGCATCTATTAAAGAATTTTTATAAAGATTCAGACATTATGGCTGTGTCGTATACGTTAACTTATTTTTATTGTCGTCATCTCTGTCCATGAAATCAATACAGACATCTTTCAGTTCCTTCTCTTCTATTTCTTGATAGATCCAAGAATGATATTTTTTCAGTATTATGTTCACAATATATTTTTTTTCATGTATTAACAATGTGCCAGACATCAAATTAAATTATGCTCTGAATGGTCTAATTCTTACATTAATTTGTACTAGCTGACCCGGCGAACTTCGTATCGCCTAAAGAACCTTCATGCTGAATTTCATTCGAATAACTTCAAAAACGGCAAAGTTTCATACTATCTTTGCACCCCCGTTTAACCCCCTAAGGGATGATTTTTGAGAAAAATATTTTACTCGTGTTTCATGCTTTTCAGTAAAGAACCTTCATGCTGAATTTCATTCGAATAACTTCAAAAACGGCAAAGTTTCATACTAACTTTGCACCCCCGTTTTACCCCCTTAGGGGATGAATTTCCAAAAATCCTTTCTTAGTGAGCACCTACGCCCCAAAAGGAACCCCCATGCAAAATTTGAGACTCCTGGCACTTGTGGTTTCGGAGATTTCGTGATGAATCAGTCAGTGATTTCCTCTTTTATATATATAGATAAGTTTCAAATTATTACGTATAGGTTATTTCTCTTAACCACATCATATCAATAAATAATGTAATACATAGATTAGACGTCTTCGATCGCTTTAGCTTCTTACATTTCTGCATCTCCACTCCATCTATCTGATCTCCTTCACGCTTTTGGGGCGCTTTGTGTAACAAGTATACCTAAGGGGATGTGGTTTCCATTATATAATTTCCATCCCTTTTGAGTCATAACTCATGGCTCAGTTAAATTTTATTTACTGTAATTCCGTGGTTTTCAGGTTCTAACCCATTTTCATTACCGGGATTCCATTATTAGCTTTATTATTAATTACAAAATTAATCCAGTTATGTCTATAATTAAATGATTCCGGCACACGCGATTATATTATCGTCAATTAAGTGACGTTAACGGAATTTTTTTATTCATTAATTCCATTATTCATTCATATCTAATTGTTATAGTTATGCAATTAGTTGACTGCAACTGCTGCCACTTTCTATAACAATAAAAATATAATTAATAATTTGGTATTCTCGACATCATTACGCGAATTGCTTACCTCAATCAATACTTACCTCAATTTAATGCCGAATTTTAAAAAGTAACAACCATTCTGGTTGCATTGGATGGATGGTTTTGAAGTAATATTACACTGTAAATCATTTTTTCAAGTTGTATTTAAATAAATTTATTTCATATACAACCTTAAAATTAGTTGATTTACATAGTTGACATAGATGTCTACTTCCTTGCTTGCAGTATCATTTCCAAAATTATACTCCTGTACTATTTACTAGGTCTTACCAATTTTTGTATTATACGTACACTTACTCTGCTGGTTCAGTGACCCATAGTGAGTCTTGGGCTCCGAAATGAGAGCTCGCCATTGTCTTCTGTCCTGCGCGATATCCCGCCACTTGGTAGCTTGAAGTTCGTGCAGATCAGCTTCCACCTTGTCGCTCCAACGATATCTCGGGCGACCTATTACTAAATTATTAACATTGAAAATGTTTTTTCTCTTCTCTATAACTCCTAAATTTCGCTCAGAGTGAGACATCGGCCTGGTGTCGTGAATTTTAGAGGTACGTGAATGGTTGAGGACTATATAAGATGCATCTCTATGGTAAATGTCTATAAAATGGGGCAAAAAATTTTTGAACAAACCTTTTTAGAAAAATGCAAAAATATCGAAAAATTACGCTTTTTTTGGGGTGTTTTCTCATGAAATCTATATTTCGAAAACAAAAAGCGATATCGATAAAATAAAATAAAAAAACCCCGGGGTATTGAGTTGGGCTACATTTAAAAAAAACGGACCTCTCTATCTCTTGCGGCCTGGGCTGTGGCTTTTCCTTTATTTAGCGAAATTTAAATAATGCGTTGGAGGCGCTGAAGCGTGTAGAGTAAAGTACCTACTTTAGCAGAGTACTTTTGTAGTTTTGTTTCATCGGTGTGGCTCTGTTTTTGTGTTTTTTAAATTAAATCTATACAATCCACTATCTAAAATAATTTGTACTCTATATTTCTGTACTATTTTTCTTTTCGTGTGTCGTATAATTTCAATTGTAAAAAAAATTTTATAAATAAAAATGTGAAAAATTTATTTGTTTAAACTCAGATAATTTGTACACTTTTTTTTTTTTACAATTCACACAGATTGAGCTTGCCCCAAAGTAAGTTCGAAACTTGTGTTATGGGATACTAACTCAACGAGACTATATTTTATAACAAATACATATTATAGATAAACATCCAAGACCCGAGGCCAATCAGAAAAAGTTCTTTTTTCATCATGACCTGACCGGGATTCGAACCCGGGACCTCCATCTCTCTCCATCCAACCATTACGCCACGGAGGTCGTCACTATTAGATACTTCTTAACTATTTTTCTTGTCGAGTATCGTATAATTTTAAGTGTAAAGAATTTCTAATAAATAAAAATGTGAATATCTGATTTGTTTTAATTCATTTTCAATGTACCCGAAGGTCGTGAGAGGCACGAGATCTGTGGATTTTTTGAATATTATTAAAATATCCGATAAAAAATAGGTCCTATCCTAAGATAAAAGTTATAGGTTAGCAGCTACACTTTAGTTTAACTTTTGGCAGAACAAATTCTAGCACGGGTCATACAATCATACATAACACATGATTAGGCGGACAATCGGCCTTTCTACGTCGTTACCTTAAGCCTTAGGTTGATTACTTCTGCGCATTGTAATGATGTTGCATATCACATGGTTAACGTTACATCTTTCCATAAGTATTTAATACACATTTTCGGTTAGATGTCCAGACATCAAGCCTAATGTAGGATTCTGTCAGCGTCTCTCTTATGTCCTACGTCACAGTAATATGAAATATCTGTGGCCTGCGTAAATGAGGATTTTTTATCAAAAACATATACCTACGTGGATTTTACGCCGTTGATACTTTTAGGCCCTGTTTCCAGCTGCAAACGTTTTATTTTGAGCTTCGTCTAAAGTCTCACCCCTCATCTGTGCAGAACCAATACTAAGTACATAAGAATATCGTCGCATGCATAGGTATATACAATTTTTATCAAGTAGTCAAAGAAAAACATTGGAATATTCAAGCTCTTCCAAATATTTTTTTTTTTCTATGATTCATTACCAATATTATGAAGGTTTTTTTTTATTATATATATTTATATTAGACTAGCTTTTTTGCCGGCGACTTCGTCCGCGTGAAGTTCCAGACCTGTTCCCGTGGGAACCACATTGAATTTTATTATTATTATATTATAGATGTATTTTATGATATCGTTGACACTTTCTTCGGTCCAAGGACTTGACCTTCAAAAAATAGTCAGAGAACAATTAATGAGTCGCTGTTAAGTTTGTGCAATTCAAGAAGCAAATATTTAATGTTTAGTTTACCTAATGATTCGTGTTGTCAATATTTCATGTGAATTCACGTATCTATTACCATATGAGTAATGGCATCAGAGGATATTATTGGCATCAAGTATATTATGACTAGCTATGGTCTATTTACGATCGTGATTAACACGTGTCTGTTAAAGTTACAATGTACAACAATAATGTAACATTATATGGCGGTAGGCTATGAATATAAAAGGTCGAAAATCAGAAAATGGATAGGAGAGAAGTGCAATACCGGCATGAAATAGCAATGCGTTTCATTCGTTGAGTCAGATTCAGAAGCGCACTTACTCACCGAATTGAACGCATTGCCGTTTCACTTCGGTACCTACTGCACTTCTCTCCTATCCATTTTCTCTTTTCTTCCTATTAAAAGATGGCAGCGGCTCAGGGACTCTACTGTGGTTCATGAGCAGCGGTGATCAGTTACCAACAGGTGACCCGCATGCTCGTTTGCAAACTTTTTCCATAAAAAATAATGATACTGAAATAAAATATTCTATTATACTAAAGTGCTGCAACATCAAAATAGCATTTAGTTAGATAAACTGTTGTTTATCTAACTAAATGCTATTTTTATCTAGCTAAATGTAAATATTGTCCAATTGATATCCGACTGGTATAAAATACAGGAAGTCATAAAAAACATACATTATTTTTCTTCCTAAGGAAAACTTAGACAAAGACTGCAAAATGAATATGCAAATTGCAAACACATAGCGTATACATACATTCTGGGTTGCTACTTCGCTGGCTTATATCCCGCTTTCCCGTGGGAATTTTGGAATGTATTATACATACAAACCTTCCTTCTAGAATCACAATTTTTTTTAAATACATCAAAATCCGTTGCGTAGTTTTATAGATCTAAGCATACAGAGAAACATACAGACAGCAGAGCGACTTTATTTTACTATGTAATAAAGGATTAAATTGAATACAAAATAATTTTTATATTTGTTTTTTTACGCACTATGGTCTCAAAATAAAGCCTTTAGTTGTTAAACTGTACAATGACGAAGACTTTTATGGCAGCATATGCAAATACAATGATACCTTGAACTATCACCTCACAGCGACATGAGCGCATAAGTTTTTCTGTTTTGATAGGTATATATCATTAACAGATAGTAAAATTATAGTTATATAATTCCGTGCTTGACAGGGCCTACACTATAAAGGCTTACGTTCACCCACAGGTACATTTTTTTCACAAAGCGTCCATAGTGCATGCTTTCATTTAATCATACCTATTAATATTATAAATGAGAAAGTGAGTTTGTTTGTTTGTTTGTTATTCCTTCACGGCTTGATTAATCAGCCGATCATTATGTTTTTTATATACATATATTGTCAGGGGTACAGACTTTTTATCCCATGAAAGTATGTCATTCCAATGAGAAAATATTTTTTCTACTATAGAGGGAGCTGTATGGGATGGGCTATCGGCCAACAGATGACGCCACAAGTCGCGCTATGGGTTGTTTTGTTGTCAAACGAGATCTATTGTATTGTATGTCATAAAATTAACCGCAGATCGGCGAGTGAAGCCGCGTGGAAAAGCTAGTGTTTAATAATTTCAATTAAATTAATTATTTGATTATTAAATGAAATATTAAAATAAATATTAATTACATTTAACATAAAATCTGTAAACTTGTATCTAGCTGTCCTTATAGGTACTGTAAGTGGGATGGGGCCTGGTGACCTGTAACACAGGCCTAACAGTCTACCACGGGCACCAGTCTCTTAAAGTCACCATATTTTATTAATATTAATGAAATTGCTTATGAACAACAATACTACAGTGTACTGTAAACTACAGCTATTGCATAATGCATGTATTTTACTAGTTTGTAAGAGAGAACAATTTTTTAATTTATTTTATAGTTTCAGAGTTTTAGCAACGTTCGGATTTGCCGATGCTCGGTCGCTCCACGTCGTCCGTCGCGTCGTCGTGGGTTAGGGGTACTATTCGGTATTCTGTATGAGGTCATCGGCAGCATTGGCATTCGGCATTGCCGATGGGTAGACTCGACGATGCGGATCAGTGAACGCACTTTGTATAACTTCTATAAAAAGAATACTACGATCCGTTTGATCATGTGTCCGATACGTACGATGCGGACCTGTGGACCCATGCATAGCCGTCGGACGCGGCTGTTGCGACGGATAACAGTCGTTAAGCCAAGTCGATTGCTTTCTGATAGATAGAGGTGGATTTTAAATTTCATTTATTGAAACAAGGAAATAATCATATTACCAACATGATTTTACTCTTTAAGTATATAAATCATGTGCAATTTAGTGATTTTCTCAATATAAACTACAGTTTAAATGATTATCAGATAACCTTTATAAGGGTAAGCGATGAAAAATATCAGTTTCATAAGAAGTTTTCTATGGAACACTATTCAATTGTTTTATTGTAAAATATACATAACCTACAAGTAAGTGCAACAGTGTTAAAAATATTAACCTCAAATAATGCCAGGGCCAGTAAAACCATAACTTTTAACTTTACCATTAAGTTTTTTTTTAAATAGTCAAGAATTTATAACTAAAATCACATATAATGTGTCATAATCGAAATTAGTAGATATTGATATACAAATAAATGATAATCGAAATGATATTGAAACTTTCTTAAAAATACAAAATGTAGACAGACATTTTTTACAGATATGAAATTATATATTTTGGTGATTACAACTCTTTACCTTATCAATGGAGGTACTTGTGATGAATCTACATCTTACACCACCAAATATGATGGAATAAATCTCGATGAAATTCTAAAGAATGAGCGCTTGCTCACTGGCTATGTGAACTGCTTGCTAGAGTTGGGACCATGCACTCCAGATGGAAAAGAGTTAAAAAGTAAGTAATGTTAAAATTAGCAAGATTAATGATCGTTGTTAATGGTTCCTGATAAATACTTAGCCTACCTGGCAGATAACAAAATTTTACAGTAAAAATAGATCTGGAAGTTATCTGGAACTTGTATTAATTACTGGGTATTATAAAAAATACTATATAATGTAGAGACATATTTTCAAGAAATGTTATGATCGTGTAAGATCCGTTTGATCTGAGTTGATAATAAATTGTGAACTCTAAGACCCGGATTCAAAACGATGGTGTGGGGCCAGAAGTACGTGATTTGTACTTCTAAATTGCTCCACTTGAAGCCATTTCAGATATTTTCTTCAACTACTTTTCCATTCCGTTTTTCAAAGTTCACATTTATTTTTTTCTGTTTGCAAACTTTCTTGACCGAAGATGTGACGTAATTTATGGATTTTCTTTTGTATTGCAAATATTCAGAATATCAACGTTATTTTATGTGCGGTTGCAGAAAATCTTCCTGACGCCATACAAAATGATTGCAACAAATGCACAGATAGACAACGAGAAGGCGCCGATCAAGTCATGGAATATATCATTGATCATAGAGCCGATGATTGGACCAAACTTGAAGAAAAGTAAGAAAATTATCATACGCATAAAAATAAAACAAAATACTTATTAAGTACTTAGATATAATTTATATCAATGTTTTATATCTTCATAATTAAAGAACAGTAAATAAGACCCTTTAAAAATACCCTTAATGTAACGTATTTTAGAATCTTAGCATGGTATTGTCTGAATGTAAATCTTTGCTATAGTAATTTAATAATTCTAGGTACAATTCTGATGGTAGTTACAGAGAGAAATATCTCGAAAGAAAACGTGCTGAAAAAGACAAGGATGAAAATAAAAGTAATGAAGAAAAACATGAAGAAGAGAATAAAAAATCCAAAGAAGATGAACAATAATAATGTAAATAATACATAAATAGATTACGGCATAATTATGGTCAATAAAATAGGATACACGAACATAAACGGAAGTCGCACAATCATAATTATATATTTTGTGTCATTTACCTAATACCTCGATGACAATGTAAAACATTAACAATATAGATCATCGTATATTCGAAAATGATTCCTACGTCACTAATAAAACCTGTGGGAAACGTTTTTGTTACGTAACGCTTTGTGCTATCCACGATACCTAGAAAAACATAACAGTTTCAGAAGTATTCAAATTCTATTTTTTTTTTTTCATGAAATTGTCACCTCTAAATCCTAAACAGTCATTATATTTAATACCTTCACTAATTTTAATGAAAATTATTCAAACTTTCTCCGCTGCATATCTCCTTACTCTTACTTTAACACCGGGATATGTATATCTATTTTTAGAACTAATAACTTCCTCTGGTTCTCCTACATCTTTAAATCTCGTCTCTTCTGGTTGGGTTAGTTTCTTTTCTGGCATATTTTGCAGCGCAGATCTACGAACAGTCGAAATATTCAATAGAAAATTATTAGAATTTCCATGATAATTACTCTAAGTAAATCTAATTATAATATAAATATCGTGGGTACTCTCCGTCTATCCAAGTAGCCTCTGCACTTTCTTCAATCCATCATACCTGGTGAGGAATAGTTTCCAGGCAGCAGGATCATGAGCCATCATTGAAGCAATCACCCTACCAGCTTCTTCTTTTTGTTTAACTGTACAATTCTGACAGTCATTTCTCACTGCTTCTATAATGACACCTGCGTATAAAAAAAACGGTATTAGCAACGGCAACTAAATGATTTCCCAATTCAATACCTCATTCAATACGTATTCTTTCTAGAAGCGAAGCCTACACAGGAACTCAAAACTATTAAGCTGTTTGGAATCCTATCCTACTAATATTATAAAGGCAAAAGTTTGTGAGTATGGATGTTTGTTTTCTTTCACGCAAAAACTACTGAACGGATTTTAATGAAATTTGGTACACGTGTAGACTATAATCTGGAATAACACACAGGGTACTTTTAATCCCGAAATTCCCACGGGAACGGGAATAATAAGACCGCTGTGTATAAATAAATTCACACAAATAAAGCTGCGCGTGTTTCACTAGTATACTATATTTCTTCACTTTAATATAATGATGGTTGGTTTTTAATAAGATTTAGATATATATCATCAGGAATACATAGATACCAAAATAGGTAGGTACTGTTGGTGGATTATGATACAAAATTTTAGATGAAAAACCTACCGAGCTAGCTGAGTGAAGTTGGGGTTGGTATTGATCAATGTTTATTTATCATTTATATTAGCAGATTAAGTAATTAATTGCAATTGTGCAATCATACCTTTAATTTGTACCATATCTTTAGAACAATATCGGTCAACGGACATCAAACATTTCACATCCTCCGGCGGTAAAGGTGGCAACATACTATTCAAATTTATTTTATTCTTTAGTACATTTTTTTCCATATCATTAACTACTTCATTAATTATAACCATATCTTCATCTCCATACACTATTTTATAACCGTCGCTTTTGACACCATCACTTATAGTTCTATCAATGCCTGGCGCTGTAATTTCCGCCACAATTACAGTCAAAGCCGATGTTATGAAGAGTACGTATGTCCACATTGTCTTCGGTCAGTGTCACTATTTGCTCTGAGTGAATTGTATTGAATTGTACCCCGTTTGGGACAGTGAGTCTTATGCAATTGTGCGAGTGTAATTGTTTGTTATTTGTAATGTCGGCTGCATAATAAGGGTTGTCAGACGCTTCTAGCTGGAGTTATTTTAATTGCGAATAATCTTTTAAATCTTTTAAAGACAACATTTCTTTATTTTGTGGGCCCTAGCGAACAGTTACATAAAAGCTTTGCAAATTTATTTATTTACGGGATTAGACACTTATTAATTAGTTCATAAATAAATATTGAAAACCGGGTAAGAACTACGCATCTCTTGCTTGCAGATGAGTTGAGATGAGTACAATGCCGTATTCTATGACATTTTGTACGTTTTCGTCAAAGAAATTTAACTTCATAATTTCATCGGCTATTACTCGGTAACTAGTAGTACCTACCTACCTATCATTGTATCGGAAAATCATCTTACCACACCCTCAATGTTTTTAGGAGACCAATCTAAAGATAACCCACAACATGGGGTCGGTCTGAAAAAAAAATTCATTCCGACTTTACCTTTTATATATATTAAAAAAATATTTTTCAAAATTTTGTTCTACCACTTTGTTAGTATTGTTATGGTATTGTTAATATGAGTATACATACCAAATTACAGCTTTCTAGCATCAAGCGTCTAGGCGCTAGACCGCGGACGGACAGACGGACATGGCGAAACTGTAAGGGATCCTAGTTGTTTACTACGGAACCCTAAAAATAATAAAATGGTCTCCCATAAACGCTTCCAGTGGTACTGGCTGGCAGTGGCCTGCATCCAGTAGCTTCCTGCTATTTTCTTATGTCGTCTGACCACCTTATAGGCCATCCACCTATCCGTTACGTGATTGCTATTCCAGAATCTACCTGCCCAAGAATTATAATTTAGAACTTGAAAGATTCAGGTATTCATTCAGGTCTTTGACGACCTCTGTGGCGTAATGGTTACCACGCCAGACCGCAACCCAGGAGGTCCCGGGTTCGATCCCCGGTCGGGTCCTGATGAAAAACGAACTTTTTCTGATTGGCATCGGGTCTTGGATGTTTATCTATATATGTATTTGTTATAAAATATAATATCGTTGAGTTAGTATCCCAAAACACAAGTTTCGAACTTACTTTGGGGCTAGCTCAATCTGTATGAATTGTCCCTTTATTTCTATTTTATTTTATTTATTTATTCTAAAGCAGAAGTAATTAAAACATAAAAGCATTTAAAAGTAAAGGTACAAGTCTCTAGGTAGAATTCTGATCTAAGGTTGAATTTAATACCTGGTCATGCGAGTGCAATAGTTAATAGTGATTAGTGACACAAAATAAAATTTATGGACAACCCTAAACTATTTATACTTAATACAACATTATTCGGGCCGCCTGTCGCATTAACGACAAAAGCCTTCGCTTGCTGTGCATATCAAGTAGGTAAGCCGTCAATTCTACAGGTAAATGTTGACATTCCTATCCTTGTGACTGTCATATTGGTTATTTGTAAACAACTTCTGGAGACATTCCATTGTTATTAAGTCTTTTGATACTAGATACATGTATCGTGATTTAGTAACAATAGTAAAAAAAAATTAACTCATTTATTCAAGGTAAACAAAAAACACAACAATAAATATGAACCGCACTGCAAAAGCCGCGGGCTTATTCGAGTGCCAGCTGGTCGCCCATATACAGCATTTTCAAGTTAATTTTGAAATAATAATTTTTCTGCCCAATTCCTGCAACGAGGTTGGCAAGATGGCATTTAAATGGGAACATACAGTTACTTACAATATTTATTTATTTTTATGATAGCTAAATATAGGTAGACAGGCCTGTGGTTGAGTGGCTTGACAGGTCTGGTGATCGAGTGGCTAATGTGTCTAGCAATATCTTTTTTCTTCTTCTTTGGTTTGACAGTGACAGTTTTAATTTAATGCGTCATTAATAAAAAAAATGCGTTACAAAAACTGGCTACTTAGTCCAATAATACAAATAAATACTATGTTAGTGATCGAGATCGAGACACTTCCACCTTTAAGATACTGTTATGGTATATTTTATACATTACTCCCCCGAATTACGAACAGAAACTGGCTGAAACTCAAGACTCGTTACAAATTTCAAAGCAACGTACGGATATTTTTTGTTTTATTGGGGATTCTCGTAGGGTATAATGTGAAATATTTTTTAAGGTTTCTGATGAATTTAATTAGCTGTTCCAATGCGGGTTGGCGAGGCCAGTGTTTTCAGGCTTCCTGAAGAAATGTATTCAGAGAGTAGGTAGGTCCTCACTGGTCCTCACAGACACTTTCTCTCGTCTAAGGGCACTTATAGATGAGCGACACTCGGTCAACGACGAGCGCGACGACGGCGTCGTCGCCGTGCCGACAGCGTCGTTGCAAGTTGTAGTGACTGGCAAATAGTCCGAGAGATCAGACGTATTGCTGCGTATAGATAATATGAATGCGACCACATTGGCGGCAGGACGACAACGTCGTCGATTCACGGTTGTCAGCAAGCGTCGCCGCCGCCACTAGGTGACGACGTCGTCGACTCACGGTCGACGGCACGGCGACGACGCGAAGCCGCCGCGCGCGTCGTTGACCGAGTGTCGCTCGTCTATAAGCGCCCTAAGATTACATTACAGTAATAAACTATTTGTGTAATTAATCTATTCTATAAACTCTTAATTAGTCGATGAACAGTAGTGATGTTAATAAGAAAAACAAATAATTATCGCTATTATTTTTATTTCTAAAGCCAAATAAGTTACACTATTTTATTGAAATAAGCAATACACAAAACTGACATTCAATACACATAAAAACTTTGAGCACCCTTTTGTTAGCTTCTCAGATAGTCATAGTTTTTCATAATTCATGATAGCGGGGTCGCTTCATTATAAATTCAAAGTTTTAGCTATTATGCGAATAAAATGAGATAAATGTCTTATGGTAATCAAGATCGAATCCTCACTAACGCATACACCCTCGCCACATGTGCGTTATGTACCGGACATGTCGTATTCGTCAGATAACTCACTAAATGCAAAGTTTTTTCATTATGTGCGTACAGTGCGAATACGCCACATATGTTTTATCTATCATCATACTTCATACTTAATATTATAAATGAGAAAGTGAGTTTGTTTATTTGTTATTCCTTCACGGCTTGACTAAGCAGCCGATCATTATGAAAATTTGTTTACATATTGTCAGGGGTACAGAGCCCAACATAGGCATAATTTTATCCCGTGAAAGTATGTCATTCCATTGGGAAAATATTTTTTTTAGTATAGAGGGCGCTGTTTGGGATGGGCTATCGGCCAACAGATGGCGCCACAAGTCGCGCTATAGGTTGTTTTGTTGAGATCTATGTCATAAAATTAACGCGAGCGAAGCCGCGGGGAAAAGCAAGTTTTATATATTTTAAAAACCGTCTTAAAGTATATAATTTTCACCTCACAAGCTCGGAAAGAATCTGTTTGTCATTCGAAATCTGAGCGCAAAAGTGCATTTTGTGCCCTAGCGTGGAAAGACTTTTTAAAATTCGAACTTTTCTATTCTATAATTTTTTATACCGCCAGTCCTCTGAAAATGCATTAATACTTATTTCAGGCTAGTGCGCCAACCTTATTTTTAGAATAATCGAACTGGCCAGCACGACACCGCATGAAAAAATATAAACACTTATTTAATATATTTTTTTCTGGCACCTAGCATTTTCCTCGCTGTAGTGAGATGGTAAAAGTTGTGTGTTTCGCTCGGCAGCAAAGTTATTCTGCGTCTCGTACCTTTGAAACCCTCGCTACGCTCAGGTTTCAATAAAAGTACTCGCGCCAAAAAACAACTTTGCAGCCTTGCATAACAAATAACTATTATCTCTTTTTAAATTACAGAATATCAATACTATTATTACTAACATCAACTAACATGACGCCGCGCGCCGCCACACGAGCGTGAATTTGTTTGGAAGTCTACGTCCGCCAATCTGACTGACACAAAAATATGTGTTGATGTTGATCTGTCAGAGTGAAACCCTTATTTTTAAACTCACATAATTACATTTTTATGACGCTATAATACCGCACTACGATGTCAGTAGTGGATTTCAGAAGTGAGATTTCTGTGCAGTATTTTAACAACTGGCAGATAAGGCTCCTAACAACAGAAACAATAAGACGAGATAATTTTGTAGTATTTGCCATAGCAAATGTGCAATTGTGCTCAAAACATAAAACATTGCTATTCGATATATGTTATATGATCACTTTGATTTACGCCAATTTTATTTTTGCGATCATACCAGCGTTTCTCCATAATAAAAACTGCTGTAGATAATGCATATCCTACCAGTAACAAGGTAAATGCAATCCTCTCATCAAGCATACTTATTTCAATTGACGGACGAGGTTCTGATTCAGGTTTCTGCACATAGTCCCGAAGACTGAACATATAACGAGTCCATTTGTAGTACACCTGTGGTAATCCCACTTCTACTAAACGCGTCATGAAGCTCTGGAGTAGTCTAGTGAATGGGAAACCTGCGAAAGAAGGTACAGAAATATATTTGCCCGACTGTGAATGTAATACAAGGAAAGTAAATAAAAACTGGGATTTCTCCTCGGGTTTATGGAGCTTGTGGAGGAGTGATTATAAACCGGTAAAAAAACACAATACACAGTTAACATAAAAAGTTGCTAATTCTATTTTACAGTATTAGGGCGCGTTTTGACTACACGAAAATTTACGCGCCCTTAGAATGCGTTTGTATATTTTCGCTTTTCGTATCTTGACACAAACTAAGTATCTTGAAATGGAGATATTTACCGTGTCCGCTTTATAACTGATATTTTAAAATACAATAGGAAGGTGTACTTCTCGACTTATCAGTCACTGGTAGCCTTGCCCCGGCCTCACTCCGCCAGACTTTTTTTTGCAATTAATGTGATATTATAATAATTAATTTCATATCTTGTTTTCAATTAGTATTACCTGATCTAACAATGTAAGATAGATAGTAATGTTGGATGCATTCGTTGACCACATAAATCTTAGGTCTTCCATCCTTGTCTGTGAAGTTGACGAAGGTCCAAAACATGACATCTGTACCACGATCGAGTGTGGCCGTATAGGGATGAGCGATCGCAAACTCTAGAAAGTGAATTATAGCATAAAAAACTACATTATTATAAAAACCAACTCATGTTTAAGCATGTGATGTGATCTGCTGTTTTTTGTACCATTTCTACTTAATAGAAGGTAATCAGCTAACGGGTCAATGAAGGCAAGCAATGTATAGCGATCTTGGAGGAGTTACGACTTGCACTCCATTGTAGACAATGTTTAGCGATTTTAAGTCAACAAATGAAGGCTTCCTCCCTTAGCGAAAGGAAGGAATAAGAAAGGAGTGGCTACTTCACTCTTTTATTTTATTATGAGGTGCCGGTTCAGTTTCGAAACCACTGGTTTGTCAGTAGCTAGGCCACCACTCCAAAACTTCCCAAGATTTAAGCGGAATCATCTTAGTTTTTTAAACACAGCATAATTATCTGTGTAAGAAATTCTTGATTCACCTGAAGCTGAAATATCTGTAATAAATAATTTTGTGACCAATTTAATAATACAGTACAATAAATAAATTATTAGCTTTATGGTTTATTCGAAGCTAATAGCGTATTATTAAGAGGCAATACAATCGGCGATTTCAATACCTGTTTTCTTACCAGTTGTGCTGTCATTGCTCGGATAGAACTTCAGGTTATTAAGTAAGGACGACTTCGGGGACGATGTGTCATTACGATCTCCCAAAAGGCTTGCAATTGATTTTGACGTGTAAAGATCAACATTGTTCTCGTATAGATTTGTGAGTGTTTGAAATCTTTGATACCTCACTAAAGTGGCGAACATGTAGTTTATGTGACCCTGAAAACATTTGAAGAATTTGAAAGGATTGAGGAAGCGATGGGGGTTTATTGGATTCTCTTCTCCCAAGCTTCTTACAAACATACGGAGTAAATCCTTCCTGATTGTCACCTTTTCTATCTAAGCTGTGGCGGGGCAGTGGGCACTATTAATAATTCTGTAACACGATACTTACTTCCTCTAAACTAACGTGGTTTTCACGCATAGATATCTCACTTTCTTGAGCCTAAGCTGAGTTTGTTAAATTATTACATAAAATCAGAATCAATAAAATTATGGAAACAAGCCTTACTGTTGACTACTTAACATAATACTTATTAAAAACTCTTACTTGATATTGTGCCATGAAAACAATGGAGCTCAAAAGAATAAGAGCCGTGAATGTAGACCGTTTTATCCTCGTGCTCAGAAAAAAGCCAAAAAATCCTGCCCATACGGTGTTAATGAAATATATGTATAGTTTGGAGCGATCTCTCTGTGATTTATCACAAGTTATATTTGTTTTTATTGAAATTATTACTCCCATAAAAGCAAACATTGCTGCTATAGTCAACCATCTACCGAGAGTAAATACATTAAAAGGATAGTACCATAGTGGTACGGCGTCAGGTTCTTTCATCACAGCACACAGAGCGTCGTGTGATATATGATTCAGAAATTCATAGCCGCCATCTAAATACATGACAAAAAATCTGGAATTAAAAGATATATCGATCTCTCCTCGTACGATGCCACCCAGACTTCCAGTCACTTCACCTTCCTTCGAAACGTAGCCAAAGCTGACAATGTTAGCAAACTGTGGAAATGAGACATTAAAATTAAAGATTTTTATGACATCATACATGACAAGTGCATCTAATCCACAATAGCCATTGGTTAAATTCCTGTTGAGTTTTAAGAAAGTCAGTTCATTGCATTGAGTTATCGAAGTTGGAAATCTATAGAATATGTTCGCTTTCAGAGGATACCCTACTGTCAATGCTTTATCGCTTTTCATTAGCATGTCTTTTATACCATCCTCTTCGACTATGGTAACATTTCTGTCATATAGTCCTCCATTGAATCGCTTCTTCTCACTGTACATTGCAAATTTTCCAGGGCATGATCTCGGTGCTTGTACAATAGCATAGATTGTCTCATAGGTATGCCATAATTTGTTAAGAAAACTTTCTATTCTGGCAAATACTCGTTTTTTAAACACCCCGTCTTTACATTGGTATTTTATTTCATTCGTTATCACTATATTTACAAGGGACCAATGAGAACGAAATAGAATTTGTACAATAGGATTTAACAGAATCTCCATCCTAAGGTCTGTAGAAATTATAATTATATCTGGGCGATTATATAGAAAATTTGATAGTTTCCAGGGTGCGTAAGGTAACGTATCTCCAGTAATTACTACTAACGTTTTATTTAAATCAGATTTCAAACAGCTGCGTAAACTAAGTTTAGGATTAAGATTAGTACTTGCTATAAGAATGATTATTGTATGAGTTTCAGGGCTGAGATTGATAAAAATCGTTTCACAATTTAAAGGATTTATGTCTGCTGTGTAGAATTTATCTTCTAACGACAATTCGAGCACTACACCTAGCATAAAACAGCTAAAAACTATGCTCAGTTTGAACCAATTGTGCAACATTTTGAATTTTTCAAAAGTGTAATGTGTTTGAAATGGAAATGTTGAATGACAAAATTTGTGACAGTTTCCCAAAACCGAATTCAAAGTAATTAAGAAAATGATTGATTAAAAACATTATTAATATAAATACTTGTGTTGTCATAATTTATCATTGATAAATCAAAACCAATATGAATGAAGAGTTTTCTGACAAACTGAAGTGTTTACTATTTGATGATGATGACATAGATTAAATTGTCGATCGAATTGATTTGATTTTCTGAGACGTGTTTTCGTCGCATTTCATTTTCCATCGCGGAGTTACAATCATTTCATCGTAAGGTCTAACATATAAAGAACTCAATGTAGCACGAAACGCGACGCCAACAGGGTCTTAGTTTTAGGTAAATTAATAAAGTCGTCAATCATAATTTTGTCAACGATCAAACGATTTGTGTAAAGTAAACATAGGTTGTATTCCAGTCGTTCACTATCGACAGCTGTCATCTAAATAAATAATATTTTGAGGGGGAGATATATCGTGTTCAATTTCCTATACAATAAAGCAAATGAAATTTTATCTATTCATTCGGCTAATAAGATTGACTGTAAAAAAAAGGTTCAGAATTGGCTTATATCTCTTAATTACGACAAAACTGAATCACTTCTGTCTGGACTATACAACCCCTATTCGAAATAAATAAAAATTTACCCGGTAACAAGTCTTTTGGCGTAGGGTTGAATTTAATTAAATTATTTACTATGCAACCAGATTTACAAGAAATACTTTTAGAAGGTCTTACTTTAATTAAGTAAGTACATGGATGTACCTAAATAATAAATTGCATTTTAAGTACCGATTTTGTAAAGATATAGTTATGTAGGCATTCGTTGAATATCTAATATTTATAATTTGTAATTATATATTATTTATATGTATCTATATATTATTTATTTGTATAAAATACTCACTAACATACACTCAAACGCACACACTCAACTCACACAAACACTCAGTCATACTTTACACATATCGCAGTCTATTATACATACACTAGCTGACCCGGCGAACTTCGTATCGCCTAAAGAACCTTCATGCTGAATTTCATTCGAATAACTTCAAAACGGCAAATTTTCATACTAACTTTGCACCCCCGTAATTTTTGAGAAAAATATTTTAGGGTGTTTCTTGAAAACCTGGATTTTCGTTGTCCGGAAGTAAAAAGTGTACGTATAATTGAAATAAGCGTATGAAGTATTTTTTTTATTAAAATTTAAATTATAATCTAACTGAGTCACTACGATAATTAAGAAAAATATAAAACAAAGTGAGTAAAAAAAATATCTGAAGTGTTAAAAATTGATTCCACTGGCGTGTCCGAACTCCAAATTTGTACACAATATCATCCATATCATTTTTTCTATTCAGTTCATAGATATTTCAATATTTTATATTAGATCCCAAATTGATAAGAATTAATAAATAAAATAGATGAACCACGTATTTATAGTACATTTATTTATATGAATTTTTTAAATGTTGTCCGGGCCTTAGCAGTGATTCCACTGGTACATCACTAAAATGTACGTACGTCCTTAGTGACACAATTTGGAAGCAATGTGTACCCCCCGAGCGTTAACCGTCAGTCATGTTTTGAGTGTCGAGGGAAGATATGCGCGGCTGCTTGCTGCATTCCAGAAATATAAAGGTAAGTATCTGATTCCACTGGGTTTGGTTTGGTACATCGTTGATTACTTTGACCTCAATTTTACCATCAATTAATTTTATTAGACGACTAAAAAAAATTATGCACTATCGCCACTCTAATGACTACCTAGGGTGTAAAGGTCATTGTACTAGATACAGTCATTTAGCGACAATCGATAATTTTGCAACATTTTTTGATTCCCTGACATTGATTACTCTGTTTCTAAGGTCAGTGAAATCAAAATGTGATAAAGTTTTTGACTGAAAAATTATTTCATCATCATCATCTCAGCCACAAGAAGTCAACTAGGCCTCCCCAAACGTCTCCAGTGCGACCTGCTGGCAGCGGCCTGCATCCAGCGGCTTCCTGCGACTTTCCTTAGGTCGTCTGACCACCTTGTAGGCGGGTGTCCTACGCTGCGCTTGCCGGTACGTGGTCGCCATTCCAGAACCCTTTTGCCCCATCGGCCTTCGGTTCTGCGCGCTATGTGATCTACCCACTGTCACTTCAGTGTTTGGCTATGTCAGTGGCTATGTCAGTTATTTTGGTTCTGCTACGGATCTCCTCATTTCTGATTCAATCTCCCCGAGCATAGCTCTTTCCATGGCTCGCTGAGTGACCCATAGCCTTCTTATGAGGCTCATAGTGAGCGACCACGTTTACGATCCATAGGTCATCACTGGCAACACACATTGCTCGAAGGTTCTTCGTTTCAAGCACTGAGGAATTTTGGACGAGAAGATATGCCGTAATTTCCCGAAAGCTGCCCAGCCAAGTCGGATTCGTCGATTGACCTCTTTCTCGAAGATGGACCTACCTAATTGGATGGTTTGTCCAAGGTATACGTACTCGTCAACAACTTCGAGGATCGAGCTCCCAACTGAGACCGGGGCGGGTGCGACATGGATATTCGACATGATTTTCGTCTTGACCATGATCATTTTTTGACCCACCTGTTGGGAAACTCAATTGAGGCCTTCGAGCATGGTGCTGAGGTCCTCCAGCGACCACGATGTCATCGGCAAATCGAAGGTGAGTGATATACTCGCCGTTAACGTTGATGCCGCATCCTTTCTCGTCCAAAAGTTGAAGGCATCTTCCAGAGCGGTCGTGAACAGTTTCAGAGATATGACATCTCCCTGTCTCACGCCTCTGTGTAATGAGATTGCTTTCGTGTTCTGTTCCTGTACTTGGACTGACATGATGGCGTTTTTGTATAAGTACGTCAAAGGTTCGATATACCTGCAGTCTATGCGGCATCGCTGGAGAGACTGTAGCACGGCCCATGTCTCGATCGAATCGAAGGCTTTCTCATAGTCCACAAACGCTAAGCATAATAGCAGATTGTACTCTTCGGTCTTCTGTACAATCTGCCGCAGCGTATGGATGTGGTATAATTCTTTAAGATGGTTTTATCGCCCTTTTTAAAGAACAGAACCACCACGCTTCTGTTCCACGCCTCAAGCGTTTTGCCCTCGACCAACACGGAATTAAAGAGCTTCTGCAGGACTTTAAGCACCGGTGTACCACCCGTTATCAGAAGCTCTGCTGTGATTCCGTCCTCGCCTGGCGCCTTGTTGTTCTTAAGCTGGATTAAGTAACATTTTTTAAACTTTATTTATGTAAAACATTTCTAAAATTTCGCAATTTTCCTAATATTCCTTTTTTTATTGCAGGAATATGACAATAATTTTGTACAAATGGGGTGCTCTCAAGGAACACGAATGTGATTACGACACCAATAGATTATTAGATATTTATGTACCTATGTCAGACGATTGTTTACAAAAGTAGATGATATCTGAAAATTGAAGAATACATGTTCACATTTGTTCATTTTATTTAGATATGTATAACTGAGAATTAATTTTGTAATTTTTGATATGTAAAAACTTACAATTTCTTTAAAAAAAGTACAGAGTTATTGATTTTTGATTCCCCTGTAACTATTAATTGATTCCCCTGGTCATGATTTTTTTAATGTCTAATATCTTGGAATTTATAGGTTCAAAATGAGTGCCTATTCGAAATTTATACTTCAGGTTTAGCCTATTTTTACGTGTAGTACCAGGTTTCATTATATTTTGAAAAAAAAAACTGGCCAGTGGAATCAACCGAATAATCGCATTTCCAAGAATCACCCTTTACTCGTGTTTCATGCCTTTTAATATAGAACCTTCATGCTGAATTTCATTCGAATAACTTCAAAAACGCCAAAGTTTCATACTAACTTTGCACCCCTGTTTAACCCCCTAAGGGATGATTTTTGAGAAAAATATTTTACTCGTATTTCATGCCTTTCAATAAAGAACCTTCATGCTGAATTTCATTCGAATAACTTCAAAAACGGCAAAGTTTCATACTAACTTTACACCCCCGTTTAACCCCCTAAGGGATGATTTTTGTGAAAAATATTTTACTCGTGTTTCATGCCTTTCAATAAAGAACCTTCATGCTGAATTTCATTCGAATAACTCCAAAAACGCCAAAGTTTCATACTAACTTTGCACCCCTGTTTAACCCCCTAAGGGATGTTTTTTGAGAAAAATATTTTACTCGTGTTTCATGCCTTTCAATAAAGAACCTTCATGCTGAATTTCATTCGAATAACTTTAAAAAACGGCAAAGTTTCATACTATCTTTGCACCCCCGTTTAACCCCCTAAGGGATGAATTTTAAAAAAAATTTTTACTCATGCTTCATGCTTTTCAATAAAGAACCTTCATGCTGAATTTCATTCGAATAACTTCAAAAACGGCAAAGTTTCATACTAACTTTGCACCCCCGTTTTACCCCCTTAGGGGATGAATTTCCAAAAATCCTTTCTTAGTGAGCACCTACGCCCTAAAAGGAACCCCCATGCAAAATTTGAGACTCCTGGCACTTGAGGTTTCGGAGATTACGTGATGAATCAGTCAGTGATTTTCTCTTTTATATATATAGATATAATTAATTGAATTGAATTGAGAAGTAAAAAAATGGATTACTTTTTTCCGCACAAACTTCAATACAAATTATAGGTATTTAGTTTATGTTACTGTTAATTTTTCCTTTGTTTCTGAGTGGTGAGAACCTGGTGACCTGTAATACAGGCTTTTCAAGCCTACTTCAGGCACCAGCATCTCACACAATCGATAAGAATTTGTAAAATGCATTCTATAGTGTAATCTAAATTTGTTTGTGAGATGAAATAAATAAAATTTATTATTATTATTATTATAATTAGACAAACAAGCTTTCACGTATTCCAAATGACTTTTAGTTAGACTGTCAAAAAGTCATACAAAACTGCATTTATTTTCATGAAGACCATTTAAGTAATGGGCTAGATCAACCGGGGAAAAATGTGTAAGACCTGGATAGCTTATGAAATAATATCCTTTCATCATTGTGTCGGACGATCGGTTGGCAACTATTGTAGTTTATTGTTAGTATTATAAATCCAAATAGATTACGCTTTGTTATTCCTTTATGACTATATAAAGTACATATTACTATAAATTAACACTTTCCACTTACGTCTATTGCTAGTAATATAAAGTCGTCAATACTTGCTCCTGATGCCAGTTCCGTTTCAGTTTGAGCGGAGAATGGCAAATCTTTCCATATTAGTTCTATTTGTAATACTATTCCAGTTGACTTATTGCAGAATTTTTGATGGTTTGTTCCTAAATCCAGAAATGTTGAAGACCAATGTCGAAATTTTGAGTGGTAATGATTATATGGACTATAATCCTGGTTACAGACACTCATTTAGAGAGCACACAGTAATGATTCCTGTTATTCAGGTGAAAGAAACAGTTGAAATAGTCGAAGATAAATGTGGTGAAAACTGTGAAGAAATCAAGGAAGTTAAGGATATTATTATACCAGCGAATGTTCTTGTTGACGATATTCAAAATGTGTTATGACTGATTGCTATTAACGAAAATTTTGTACACAATTTCATAATAAAAAAATTATTGCCGTACCGAGACTTTTATTTATTGCTTCCATTGATTAATGAAGAAGAACAACATTGTGCAAGTAAAACCGATTGGTTTTACTTGCACAATGTTGTTCTTCTCGAATGATAACTGAAACAAAAATATATATTAAGTATTACCCTGCGTAATAAACTGTCGCCACTCCAAATTTGAAGTAAATTAACCCAGTGTCAACCACTGGGTCAATTTACTTCAAATTTTTATTATACGTTTAAGGGAGAAAAGATAGACTTACAGATATTGGTAATTATATTATTTTCTTAAAAATAAAGGTTTATTTCATTCAGGAGTAATTTCAGTTATTGATATTCGTCTATAAAACTATTTGGACTCCCGGAAGGGGGATGGACTGTGCGCCTGAAATGTTTACTTTTATTTTTATAATCCCAACAAATTGTAAAATGTTTTGGCAAATAAAGATTCATTATTATTATTTAATTATTCGTATTGTTTAGTTAATTTATCTGCCAATCCACATTGGAGCAGCGTGTACGCTCTAATCCCCTTTGATTGAAGGCAGACCTGTATCCCTGCAATGGGATGATTAAGGGTTGATATAAGTATGAGTAGGGTTTTAATAAATGTGCCTTTTGTATCATTGAACTTCGTGTAACGACCATTCGTTAATATATTTTACTTACTAGAATTTCAAGTATTCTCTTTCTATTGCTAAATTACGAACACATAGTAATCCTATAACGAACCCCTGATATTTTAAAAGGGGGCTATAACCTCTTGCAGGACAATATAGACCGATCCATAGCAGCATTGCAATATTACTTCTCATTTCTGGAGTCCACTACTATACTGCTTTAAGACTTTGCTGTTAACTGGAGCGAAGATATAACAGTCTTTTTTCTTTTAAAAAACATTATCTAATAGAGGATAGGCCTCTTTATCAAAAAATATATTACCTAACTGTAATTGTAGACTGCAATTAGGTTTGTTGCCTTTAGTTAGTCAGAAATGATTTCCTCTATGAGAATATTCGGTTATTTCAAAATTAGTCTAAAGAACAAGTATACATGACATAAAATCAATCAACCAAATGCCTTCCACCTTGGTCATAAAGCCATGAAATCTAAGATTAAAATATATTAAAGAAATTGGATAGAGCACACGCACGTAGTGCAAGTCTATTTTGATATAGACTAGACATGCTTACATATTTTATTGTTAATAATAAAGAAGAGGAATCGGATTGGATAAATCATAACAAGACCTGTATTTAAAAAAGTTTATTACACATAATATCAATATTATACATAATATCTTAAAAACCTAAAGATTGCATTATGTATTAGGTTAAAAAATACTTAAATATACTTAGATAATAGAAAAATATCTTATAAATTAAATTGATACAAAAACCCGTTTGATTGGTTTAACCTAGCCATGTAGGCAAAAACTTAATCCTTCTCCCGGCTAGTCCGCTTAATCCATTCTCGTACTGTATCCCTTCTAGGTCTGCTAACAGGTCGTTGCTAGGATTATCTCCACGTAGGACAGATCTCTTTGCAACTTTGTGCTCTTCTGCTGCTTCAGTTGTAGTTTTAACTAAAACTTCATCAACAATTTCTACGACTTCTAGGTCAACGTCTTTGTTAGTGTCCGTCGTAATCTCGTCCGTAGGCACCGGCGAGGCCAATACAACTGCGATGATGGTAAGCGTGAGAAGGGCATACAACGTGGAAGCCATGGTCTTGGCGGGCTTCAAGAAACTTCTCCGCAGTTTTTGCGAAATAATAACTTCCGAAACTTGTACTCTATGCGCTCTTGTGATTGTTTGTAAGTTCTACATTCGGACAGGCAGTTTTTATACTGTTTTGTCAAGATTATTGTGCTAACTAATGTATCCAGAATTGGAATCATTGACGCATTGTGTTGGACCACGCTAATGTCTCCAACAAATATTTCCAATAACATATTGGCCATGAATATGTTTTGTTGTGGATTATTGTTGAAAATAGATGAGATTTAGTTTGCTTTAGTAATCTCTGTTTGTGGAATTTCTTGGTAGTATGACACACATTCCCTTACGTTCATTCATGACTACTGCGTTGAATAATTTGTTTATATTTCATAATCTCCGGTAATC
Organism: Endotricha flammealis; assembly: GCA_905163395.2. Classification (NCBI taxonomy): domain Eukaryota; kingdom Metazoa; phylum Arthropoda; class Insecta; order Lepidoptera; family Pyralidae; genus Endotricha; species Endotricha flammealis. The sequence continues at coordinate 7,835,686 of LR990870.1, read as the reverse complement.
CATATATAAATTAGTTTTAAACACGTCTTCTACTAAATAATAACATGATCAGAAAAAGTTCTATGTTATTTATGTGGGCGACAGTCTTAAATTATTTTTTGACTCTTACATTACTCACATATGAAAATGAAGTTAGAGAATGATTCATTTTTCATCTACATAGTATTGTATAGTTTCCAAATGATATGGATAGTCTTTTGGTACAAAGGAGCTGATCGAATTCCCATATAAAAAACCGGGCAAGTACGTGTCGGGCCACGCACAATGTAGGGTTCCGTATCGGCTACGCATTTCTTGCTTGCAAATAAGTACAATGCCATTTTCTATGACATTTGTACGTTTTCGTCAAAGAAATTTTACTTCATAAGTTCGTCGGCTACTACTCGGTAACTAGTAGTGCCTACTTAACCGTTATAGTTTTCCTTGAAGGTTCACTATATGGACGACTACCATGAATTTTTTCAAATTTCTAAACACAAGACTTTCGGAGATAGACCACCGTGCAAAACGATAATAGACACGTTATATGTAAATAATTCGCGAATGGACCATTGTAGCGGAAAATGATCTTTCCACACCCTCACTGTTTTGAAGACCTATCTAACAATACTTCACAACAAGGGGTGGGCGCGAAAAAAAAATCATTTCCACTTTAGATATAGGGGAGGCACCGCAAAAAATTTTTTTTTCTACATTTTGTCCCAGCGCTTTGTTAGCATTGTTAATATGTGTATACATACTAAATTACAGCTTTCTAGCATTAAGCGTCTAGGCGCTAGACCGCAGACAGACAGACAGACGGGCATAGCGAAACTGAATTCCGAAAATTACGGATTGACGTTTCGTTGAATTCTAATAAGTTTTGAACTTTATTTGTTAGATTTACTAGTTATTGTCTTTTTTGACAGAACTACGTGTTTCGTTGTCTCGGATGGACACTTTAATGGTAGCCCCGAAGATTTTAATATGAACGCCTACAAACCATTATGAGCAAAAAAAAAGTGTTAGCCACCCCGACAGAGAGATCAATGAAATAGAGCCTATATTTTGCTCCAAGTCGATCTCTATCTTCTTGTGTAATATAAAACAGCAATAAAATCCGTTCAGTAACTACAAGTATATGCGCGTATTGCGCGTTGCGCTACAAACAAACAGAAATAGAAAATAAATCAAAATTTTCGCTTTTATGACTTTTCTTTTATTGTTTCCTATCCAGTTTTGCCAAATATGTTCCTTCCGCTGGCTCAGGGACCCAAAGTGAGTCTTGGCCTCCGATATGAGAGCTCGCCACTGTCTTCGGTCCTGCGCGATATCCCGCCACTGAGTAGCTTGAAGTTCGCGCAGGTCGGCTTTCACCTTGTCGCTCCAGCGATACCTCGGCCGACCAACCGGTCGGCGTCCCGTTGGTCGCTAGATATGCCCTCTTCACGCTGCGATCTTCTTCAATCCTCTCCAGATAACAAAGCCAGCGGAGGCGGTGGGACTTAGTGACGCCGAACCCTCCGGACCCTCCAGCTGCCATCCTCCCGATGCACTGGACCCAGGATTTTTCGCAGAACCCTTCTCTCGGCGACCAGCAGCTTGTTTTCTTCTTTAAGTGTTAGTGTCGGTCTTGCATCCATATAACAGAATAGGTCTTATTACTGTTTTGTAAATACAGATTTTAGTTTTTTGTTCAATGTACAGATTTTTATTATATGTAAATATAGATAGCTGGACGAAATTATTAACTTATTATTTACGTAATTTTTCAGTTCTAATTCTAACTACGCATTATGGCTACTACGCACTGCGCATAGTCTGATTTGCTTAAACGACTTTTTACGCCTCACTTGACCATGACAATGGCATTCGTGCCTCGAAAGGTACGTTAAGCCGTTAGTCCCGGCTGTCGATGGATGGCAGTCGTTAAGCCCAGCCTCCAGGCGGCTTAAAAACTCTGCCAATCCCCATTGGAGCAGTGTGGCAGAGTACTCTCTAACTCCCTTCGATTGATCCCTGCCCGTATAACTGTAGTGGGATGATCATGTATGAGTAGATAATGATATGATGATGACCAATACATTGCAATTATGTTCTTCGTGCAATTTCTACTGGTGCGTTTTGTAGTGACAAAACGCACCAGTAGAATGCATAGAATGCATAAAAGCATAGAATGCAGAGTGATGAGTGCCTCAATTTGAAACTTTTTACCATTGCAACTAAAATCATTCTCATTACCTATGTAGACAGTGTTTCCGATATCATACAAAGTAATTCAAATAACATGTAATTTGGACTTAAGTATTGTAAAAGTTCCATTATGGATCTATCAACTAACATAGATTATTAAATTTGGCAAACAATAATTGTGGATGCTGTACCAATTATTTTCTGCCATTGCTTAGAGTCTTGTCTCATACTCGCACACATAGTTTCAGCAGGATGGCACAAAGCTGAGTCCATGTCATTTCTGTCTGAAAAAATATCCCCTGACCACCCAAGCCATCGAATCTCACCCTTATTGAATACTTTTTGTAGAGGTAACTCAAAAGTAAAGTTTACGAAACCAATCCAGCGACCCTCACAGTAAATAAGTTTTAATTTTATGAAATGGCGAGGGTCTAGTAAAAATATTTCGCTACAGTTTATTTTTAAAAACTTTTATTTAACTTGCACTTTAGGTAAGGGTGGAATCTTGTTTCATTATTGTCAACATTCATTGTCACCATGACAATAAAACCTAATCATATTAAAAATGTATTATCATTACAAGTAAGCGCAGTCATACTTGTAAGTTAGGTATTTGTTTCACAACCATTCCTGTTTACCAGAGTTTAATCCAAATAAGGTTTTTTAGTATCTTGTGACCAGGTGCTAATTTGCTTTGTTGCTCTTTATTTTTATCAAGTTTATCAGCCGCATTTGGATTCACATTAGCACCCCTCCTTAGCCAAGGTTCGTGAGGAAACAATCATAAATATGTTTAAAGAATAGGTATTTGTTATTCGTGCGTCAGTACTGAATACAGCTTCCACAAATAATAATGACTATTATTTAGATGTACAATACAAATTATTCGAAATGTTTTATGCAATCACCGGTTCTCTTATAAGCTGGGTGCGTGGTAGAAACGAAACAGTTTGAGAAGTGAGAATTTGTACAAAATTGGATCTATTGAACATGCGTTCAACATTGTTAGCCGTCGCGTCGTTAGCGCTTTTGGCCGTATGCATGTGCGCACCGTCCGGAGAAGACGTGATCCAGCACATCCCACAAAAAGCGGAGCCAACACCGTCACTTACAGGAAAAGATGGCTCACCATCTGGTGCTGTGGGAAGCGATGCTGCGGCTAAAACACCAGCGAGGATACGTCGCAGTGCCGGTCAAGAAAGTGATCTTCTACCATCACCCAATGATGTAGATGCTTCTCCTTTCGGAGGGAACTCTCCGCTTGAAGGTCGTGGACGTATCAGGGTACTCCCAGCTTACCTCGGTTAATTCAAAATGACGCTGACACCTGACTGACAACGGAACTGGATTTAAAGAAACTTTGCATTATGTAAATAACTTTTTCTTATGTATTTTTTTTTCTGAAATAAATTAAGCTGCGTTAAATTCAACATATCAGCGTTTTACTACAGCAGTACCTATTGATTGTAATATTATATAGTAAGTAGTAAGGTAATTATTAAATAAATATTTTAAGTTTATTTTGTTATAATATTTGTTATTTATTCCTTTTCTCCCAAATTTTATTTTAAATTATTTATTATTTAATAAGAAGTGTAAGCTAACAGACGAGATTTACAGTCTTTCTATAAGTCTATGTGAAAGATAACATTTATATGATAATTTCTTTCACTTCGTTGTAAATATGCTGAATTTAGCATGAATTTACTAAGAACTAATTAATCTTTACAATATAAATAATAGTTCTACTTCAGTAAGATCAGTGTAATGTTATGAAAGGAAAATGTATATATTTATTTTAATCATATGTTTTATTACATTAACCACAAGTGTCAATGCCAAAGTAAATAACGTAGATGAAGTAAAAAATATACCAAATGAAAAATATCAAGTTCAAAATATAAATACGACAGAGTCTCAAGATAGCATAGAAATAACGAAAGAAAATAAAACTGATGATATAAACGCTGATGAAAGTGAGGCTATGGTGACTGCTGAAGATGTAGTTTATAGACCTTTATTCGTTTATAGGCGAATTCAACATAGCAAGAGAAGAATTACCATGTATAATTCTTTTGCTGGATAGTTATATTAAGGTAAATATTAAAGACAGAAAAAATCATAACTGAAATGGTAGCATTTGAATAGACTAATTTGATTTCAAGAGAGGTAGGGCACAGCGGATAATCGGCTCAAATCGGCTCGTTTGGGGAAGGACCTCCACAAGATCGTAACCAAATAGCATTGGTCTCGGCCATGCTGTGTTCCTACGGTGAGTAAGGTCTCCAGAACTCCACTGTTTACAGGGTCGGCAACGCGAGAGTGATACCCCCGGTATTGCAAGTGTCTGCGGTGCCCCGCTCCAGCTTCACACGGGTTTCAGTAAGTATCCCTTTTTTATTTTATATAGCCTATGTTACTCGGGGTTAGTGTAACTTCCCAAAGATTAAACAAGTGTAATCGGTCCAGTAGTTTTTAACTTCAATTAATTAAAAAAATGATACAAAAATACAAATCTTTCCTATTTATAATTTTAAAGTATAGACTGTAGATTATTTACATATTCCAGCACTCAGTGCAGTTTGCAATAGTGGTAAAGTATTAGTAATCAGCGTCATCATCATGAAACAACGAAACACGTAGTCCTGTGAAAAAATTAGAATAAGGTTCAGGAAGGAAACTATTTCGGTGCGGAGACACGACGTATCGCCAATAGAACAATTTATCTGTGTTAGATCATTCATATACGTAAATGTATGGTTTTTTTGGTTGCCATAGAAAAATCTGTTACCTCGTATCCTACCGCGAAGCGACGGAGTTCTGTCGGGCTGTCCCTTTTTGGTCTGGCTGGGGTGTACGGTGTGGATGACTTAAAAGCCTTTTTTTGTATTGAAGAAAACATATTTTTTACTAACACTGCAATTTCAATGTTTCACCATTTAAAAGGAACATTCAGTCAGTTTTTAATGGTGAAACATATTCAAATAGATGCAGAGTTAAGTGAGATTTTCTCCCAAGTGTTTTCCCTCCGTTAAAAATAAAAAGTCAATTTTGTGATCAGAAAAATTGCCTGTTAACAATTAATGAAACTTTATTAAATTTTATATGTACACACAGTTATATAACCGCTTAATTGGTGATTATTAAAAATAATTGTCCATGCTAGTCTTTGGTGCCTTTTACGTGTTATACTGTTCTGAAACGGTCCAGTAAAATGTTTTATTTTCGCCTTCTTATCTTTGTGATAGTTCTAAATATTATTGTGAGTAACCTTCGAAAAATAGGTTTATCTTCTTATAAGATATCCTAGGAATATTTTGTCTATTTTTATTTTTATTTTAATTTTGAAACTCTTTTTTGTTACAGATAAATATAGCATTAGCTGGTATTTCACCAGTACATGATTTGAAACAAAAGATTATTGGAAAACATTCTAGTGAATTATTTGTGTTTAATTCACCCCACAAAGTCCTACAACATTTGGATAATTCCATACTAAAAACAACGAAAAATGTCACGCAAAATCCTAAAATGGACGAAAATCTGTATCAAATTTCAAAAGATCTAGTTTCTGCAATTTTGTCGAAGTTAGAAATACAAGATAAAATAACGCGTATCACACGTGAGGCTCTGGAAGCACCTGGAAAGAACAAGGGCATTACCGCTATCGAAACGAGACGAATTTTAGACTATTTATCAAGAACTTTGTCAGGGCACATATTAAGTATCACAAAAGAATCCACTGAACCTGAATTACATCGTTTAGTTTATGGTTTGGGTCAAATTGCAGCTGAAATATCCATAATATCAGCCTTAAAAGATACTACGTATGCGTTAAGTCTATCTAAAAAACATTCAATTGACTTATCAATGCGTAGAAAACGAGAAATAAAAAATTCTGCTACTCAAGTTTCAACTACAAATATACCTATAACAAACATGCCTACCGTTTATGACATAATTTTAAACAAAACCTCTGATAATAAAACGAAAGCTCATTCGATTCCAGAGGTAAATAGATTTTTCTCTCAATATTCTGTGATTCCAACAGACAATAAAATATCTGTACACATAATAAATAATAAACACACAATACATGATGAACATAAAGGGTTCTTAAATAAAACTGTTCTGGATATGACAAATTCAGAGAAAAGCTCAAATAGTTCAGATGGCATTGTATTAGAGAATAGTGTAAATAGTACTAACTATATTACTGCGAATGCGCACACTTTGGACAACCAAGAAATGAATGCACCAGAATTATTAGACGACTGGGCTAATTCTAAAGATAATATTTATAAATCTTCCCTTAGTCCTGACGTTGTAGCTGAGATGGACATAGATCAAGTGGAAGTGGAAGACGACATAGAAAGTGAAAAGAAATCGAGACAGAAATTGGAGAGGCTTGAAGTAAAAGCGAAGAAAGCTATTCTATACGCCGGCGATGTAGCCTATTTAACTGCTGGTAGCGTGATAGCTCTAAGACGAGCTTTGACTGCATCGATTGAAGTACATATGTCTGTAAGATATGCTAAGACTGGTATGTCTAATCATCAGGATTTAATGATGAATTTAGCAAAGACTGCTGCCCAACAAGCCGGCAAAGAGGCTAGAAGTGCGACCTCGAAATCTCTTGCTTGCGAACGTATATCGAAACTAGCATTGAAATACACCGCACAATCTTATGGGGCTAAACTGAATCATGTTGCAAACAGAATAGTCATGGACACTCTATCATTAGCAACACTTGCGAAATCCATGGCGTTTGTATCTTCTGATGTTGCTATGAACTCTTTGTATCAAGCAACTGATGTCAAAACTCCATCTTGATTTTTTGTGTATAGAAATATAATATTATTTATTTAAGTTTTGACAAAAATTTTCTTATAAACGAATATTACATATAAATGGTTAAAAACTATTACGGGAGTTTGTGGACAATTAAAAAAAAATTAACGTAACGCTATAATTTAATGATATAAATTTTATTCTAAAACAATTTATAGTATCAACTTTACCAGTAAGGATTCCAGTTATTATTGTGATGGTAATTTGGCTCGTGATGGTGGTTATGCTCGTAATAATTATTTGGCGAGTGATGGTGATTATGCTCGTAATAATTATTTGACGAGCGATGATGATGATGATGATGATTTGGCTCGTAATAGTTTTGCGCGTAATAATTTGGATAGTAGTTTGGCTCGTAATAATTACGCCTGAAAAGAATAATAAAAATATTTTTTCTTCAATGTTCATTGGTTTTTTTTTCTACCATACAGAGACAGACATTATAAAATACGTTGTACGTCAGACCCTGTGCCGTTATCAAATGTCATTGAGGCTAATTTGATTGGGCTATATAATAAAAGCAAAGCTGTCATTACCTCCACTAACAAACTTTATTTGGTCACCATAACATAAGAATCAAAGTAGGGTAGGAAATGATCTATGGGCTAAAAGTCAGATCTGTACATGCCCAGTTTTGTTGTTATAATAATTAATAGTGTAAACATCTGATTACGTCTACTTAGTTAGGTACTTGCTTAATAAATAAATTATATCCTTACCTTGGGCTGTAATATTGTCTGGAGTATATCTGTGGTACGAACGGGATATTGAATATATAACTACGTCTCCAAAAACTAGAATCAGTCTTCAGGTCTGTTTCTTCATCTGTTTGCTGTTTTTCTAATGGAGCCGGAACTTCTTCTGATATGGGCTCCGATGATTCCAAGTGACTTTGCTTTTCAGCTGCCAATTCTATCAACTGTTTTTCTAAAGGCGTCGCTTCTTCTACTGCAATAGGTTCCGAAGATTCCAAGTTACTTTGTTTTTCAACTGCTAATTCGATTACTGGAATCTCATGTTTTACATCTTTGTCCTTTACTTCTTCTACAGGTAAAGCGAGGCATGCCCCGACAATGACCAAAATCGTCACCGTCTTGAATATCTAAAATGAACAAAATGAACTTTTGATCATTATGAGTAGAGAAAACATGAGATTACCTATAGGTATCCCTGTTTTTTCTTAATGAGAGGCGATGTCAAACTATCTAAAAAAATTCGAAGATTATCTAAATTTATTTGAAGACTAATTTACTGATTTCAGGTAGAGCCGGAACGGAATATAGTCGACACTTAATAGTTTTAGTAGATTTACCATTTTTTAAATTTCTTTCACCAATATATTCCAAAAAGCCGTGGACGCTTGAAATTTTGATAACTTGTGTTTTGCGAATGTTGATCTCGTCCAAAGATTTCTGATTTTATATTCCTCAAAGGATGTCATGTCATGAATAAAATTCTATAAAGTGTCCTACTCTATCAATTTCCCTGACCTAGTCAACAAGATCATTTCAAGTTACATATGACGTGAATTTTTGAGTTGTAGGGCATTAAGTTAAAATGACCGGTTTGTGAATATTTTAATCTCATTATTTTCCGGTTATATCTTGTTAAACTGTTATTCCCATTAAACTTATGGTGAAAAGAGTTAATACCAAAAGAAATTTAGAAAACCCGGCTTATACTTTGATCTCTCTAGAATTCAATCTGTCCTTTAAAGATATTTAGCATTTTCTGTTACGTTCAAATGGAACATTATTCCAATGATATTCAAAGAAGTTCAATAATTAATCATTCTGGTTGCAGAGAAACTAAGCTGTTGTATTAAGGTTGACTTCTACTATCTAAATATCGAAATACGTCCTCCAGGCACATCCACCCACCGATACGATTGATGATGATATAGATTTAGATTTCCTTTACATATCTCCGCGTCATATAATATGTAGGTAGAAGTTTATATGTGAAAACTATGTAATTGAGTACAACGTTAAAATCTATGTATATCTACTTTGTTACTTATCTACTTTTATGGTTTCCTCATAAAATAAATAAAATATCAGTTGATGATGAACAAGAGTGCCATCTATACGATGTTGGGTATATCAAATAGCGAAAGGTAGCACAAACATAGCACACACCTACAGATAACATAAAAATAGCAGTGAGTTGTGCAGCACGTCGTGCTACAGCGCGTTGAAATAGCGTCAATAGTGATTTGAACCTCAATCGTGATCGATTGATTTCGTTGTTTGTTACTCTACTAGATGGCAGTATCGTACAATATTGTTAAAAATACATTACGTTAGCATTGTTATTGGATTTCAGTCAAGGACTTTATACCTCCTTGATTTCAGTTTACTCATCCATTATTCAAATCCAAATATCTATTCTAGCTAAATATTTCCTTTCAGTTGTAATTAACTCATTTTCTTTTAACGCAATCTATTCCTCTCTCTCTCTCTTTCATTCTTTCTTCAGTTTACTCATCCATTATTCAAATCCAAATATCTATTCTTGCTAAATATTTCCTTTCAGTTGTAACTTGTAAGTATCTCATTTTCTTGTAACTCAATCTATTCCTCCTCTCTTTCATTCTTTCTCATCTAGTAAATTTCTAAAATTATCCTCCCTTTTTAGGGTTCTTTTTATTGATCCTATTAGCAAAAGGCATACTGATGCCATTGGCTAAGACACCGGGCTTTTGCTGGAGCGTAGAGCTCACACCGCCAAATTATCCTCTCATTACTTCAATGATTACTATATTATATTAACTTCTGATTACTAATTCATTCGGAAAATATATCATATTTTTTTTCAATCTATTTTTTTTCTTCCTAATCGTTATGCGACGCAATATTCTTAACACCTATCTGTAGAGGGAAAAGAATTACATCTATCTATCCTCATACCTACATAGTTCGCCACAACAACTGACTTGGTCATGTCTGTAGGACAAATTCTTAAAGTAAGATTCCAGAGTCTCTAGATGTTATTTTGTTTTCTCAAAGATATTTGTTCGATAGGGTAGAGAAATTCCATGGATATTCATTAGTTAATGTTTTGAATTGTGAATACAGAAAATTGTAATTACTTAATTATAGTCATTACAAGTAATGTGGTTAATAAAATATTAACTGATGATTACTTTAGTATATCAGATTTCTATAGCATCCGCACCAGTAAGTAGTTGAGCAACTAACATGAAATTTCTACACTATATTGTAACGTGAATCAACCAATGAAAGATAGGAGAAGGGTAAAAACAAAGATTTTATGCTATTTTTTTTTTTACGCGGGGAATGCCTTAGCATGATACCCTCCGCCGGGGACGGCCTGTGTGGGACTTGCACCCACTAAACCCCGCGGCGCTCCTTCATTGCCAGAGTGGAAGTGTCATGGGTACAGCGGAGCCTTAACTTCCACGACACTTCCGGCAATATGAATACTACGATTGAAACCCGCGCAACTTCTTTTGCTTGTATTTATTTATGAGCAGTGGCGCCATCTATATCAGACTTTTGATCTTACAGAAACCGCGTAATTGTTATTATAAAAAGTACCCTATGTGTTAATCCAAGGTATCAGCTACCTACATACCAAATATTATAAATATTGACTCGGCCATTTGAATGTGAAGAAGTAACAAACATGAACATACATATAACTTTCGCCTTTTATTAAATTTGAGTAAATCCCTACATGCAAAATTTTGCAAACTTGATTATATTTAGGTTAGGTCCTGTTCACCTCTTTCATTAGCTGAATGTACTTACTCCAAATCGAATCATAAATGATACATTACAGACTATTTGGTCTGTAAAAAACAAGTTACATTTGTAGACTCCGGGATCTTGTTGTATTATGTAAGCACAAAAGGTGTTTGACACTATACCTTATACTTACATTGAAGGATGAGACCGTGACATGTACTGTACGTGCATCATTGATATATCATGTACGTGCCTATCGACTCACTGCAGACCAAGGAGGCGTGTCGCAATTACGACTCGTCATTACCTTACCGGAATCCATATCTAGATATCGGTTATAATCAGTTTTATTTGCTTAGCATGTTGTAAAAAGAGATTGTAGAGATATTGGGCTTGTAACTAGCAATTCGCTTCGGTTTCCCATGAATTTATAACTTTGGTTCATCATTTCAGCCACAGTCTGCTCCTAAAATTCGCAGTACGGCCGGTTTAGAAGCGATCTAAGTCCAGCTGTTGTCTACGTCTTTCCATATGTTAATTTCAACAAAATATGAATGTCTAAGAAAGCCCCTGGATGCAGACTGTATTTATTTGATCCTACCGAAGATCTAAGAGAGAGGTCTATATTTGCCAGTAGTTGATGATGATGATGACAATTTCTGTTGAAACTGGCTGTCGGCCGTGACTTATCCAGTAAACAAATTACATTTCTTAGGAATAGTACTTTGAAAATGTTAAATTACGAAGAGATAATGAAGGTGGGGGAAAGCAACAAACACACACATTTTCACATAAAATTAGGTAGGAATTGTTTTTGCTCGTGTACAAAATATACTTTGAAATGTAGATAACACTGGAGGTTACTTAATGATGCGGAAGAATGATTATGAACAAACATGATTCCTTCCCCTGGTGAAAGAGGCAAGCCTTCAAGTTTTATTTGTTCCGTTAAGAAGCCCAAATACTCAAGGAATCTTATCGTTGACATAGTTCAGGTTACAAAAATGCATTTTGGATACAGAGTGATAGTTCGGATATGTGTAATATTATTTTTTTTATTCCATCTATTATAAAAATTAAAGTCTTGACTTTCAAACAAATCTTTGGATCTAGAGAGCTGTAATTTTGAGCATAGAGATTCCCATAACCCCTTTAGGACGTTGACAAAAGATATGATGCTACTTTTAAAAATTCCCACGGGAATATCCTTAGTTTTTGTTCCGAAAACCCCCTAGAAAAATGTAATTAACTATGTACAGAGGTTCCCTTTATGATGACAGCAAGAAATAAGGCCGTGTACTTTGAAATGTAGAAGCCGCATCCTCAGAAATAAAGTAAGTGTGAGTTTCACTAATTAAACATTAAATGAAGGTTATCAAATTTATTATGTTTCAGATGAGTAATGTGGTTATTTTCGAAATTCCTTGATATTTGAGCAAGTGTAACGAAGGAAGTGTCAGCAATCGTTACAAGGTAAAAAACTATATCTCATTGTCATTCACGTGGATTTACTTAACATTAATATTTTGTTGTGTTCATCAAATATTATTTTAAGTGAGTATTTATTGCAGACTTGTTGACACGGAAGAACGAGTTCACTTGCGTCTTTAATTTGTTCAACACGATCTCGTGACGTCGATTTCTCTTTGTAAATTAACAAAACTAGAATGAAATACGATTAAAACAAAATAACATATTTATATTAACATAACATAGTTAGTCATATAATATATACTAAAGTAAACGTATTGTTTTTGAATGGGAAATATAGCGGTGTATGCGGTGTATGTAAAATACAAGGATTTTCCGAAATTCAATCGGGAAAGCGGGTTTCCCGATTGAATTTCGGAAAATCCTTGTATTTTTCGCTTTTATATACCTATCTCTAACTGTTCCCTCTCCATTTTTGCCAAATATGTTCAAAGTACAGACATATCGGGTACTGTTTTATTATATGTATGGATGTACATATAAACCTTCGTCTTGAATCGCTTCATTCTATTGCTGAAAACATAATACAATATAAGAAAATAAATTAACATTAAAACAAATATTTTCACCGTTTAGCCCTTTTTGCATGAAAGAGTACAAACATCAACATAGAGAGGTAGGGCACAGCGGATAATCCGCTCAAATCGAAACAGCCCGTTTGGGGAAGGACCTCCACCTTACAGAAGATCGTAGCCAAATAGCATTGGTCTAGGCCATGTTGTGTTCTTATGGTAAGTAAGGTCTCCAGAGCTCCACTTGGAGGGGTTGGGGGGGTTGGCTGAGTGATAGCCCCGGTATTGCAAGCGTCTATCTATAGGTTACATCAGGTGATATGCTTGTTTGCCAACTTTGTGGCATAAAAAAAACACAATGTTAGCACAGAATTATTAGTAAGGATTGTCGTTTATCTTCAAACGCGCTCTACGTTCTACGTCATCTACTTTCTCACTTTCTACAATAAAATTGACATAAAAATATTAATCTGTGGCCTAATATTCTAATTGCTATGTTAAAAAGTTATGTCATTATGTAATTTAATTAAAGTATACGTTTATCGGTGAATTCATTTTGACAAGTCCGGTGGTCAAGTGGCTAGCAATGGTCACTTTATCCCAAGGGCTGGGGGTTCGAATCCTGCGCAAGGCAAACATTTGTGTGCATGAACATGTCTGTTTGCCTTGGTCTGGGTATTTTCTATGTATAATATGTACTTATTTATTTCCAAAAAAAAAAAGAATTTAAGTATCAGCAAATCAGTACCCATAGTACAAGCCTAGTTGCTTAGTTTGGAACTAGATGGCGTTGTGTGATTCGTCCAAGAATATTTATTTTATTATTTATTTATTTATTGGTCAAAACCATATAAAAGTATAAAGTTGTCACATTAGAGAAGAATAATTATGGCTGAGAATTCTGTTGTACATTTATTAGATTAAACTAATTTTGACAGGACCAAGGGTTTTGTTGTTGTCCATCCTTGTAAATTGGCTGTATGAACTCTTCAAATAAATCCTTAGATTTGTTTAGACCTTGTCCAGCAGTGGACAAATGTAGGCTGATGATGATGATGATGATGATGATGATATAGACCTTAATAAGATACTTATCAAAATCTAAATCCCATGTCTCAAACTATATTTTAAGCCATTTCATAGTAATCTGTTCAGTCAATTAAATTTCGGGACAGGCCCACCACACATTCCCACCACTGTGTCTCCTGTGTAGCCAGGATCAACAACGGCGACCTCAGATAGACAATAAGCAATGAAGCTTATTGACGTCCCGTAGAAGAAAACTACAGCTGTCTTGGAACTCACAACGAATTTAATCAGAAAGAAGATAGTCGGAGTAGTAAGTATTGAAAGGACTTCCCTCCATAACAACTACGTGAGAAACAGCTATTTGAAGCAAAAGGCATTATACCCCGGAGAGATGGCAAATCAAGTGAGGCTCGATTGCCGAGCACCACGGTCAGTCAATTAAATGTGACATAACAAAGAGACCGGAGTTACTTTTGCTTATATTACTAGCGCACCGCCCCGGCTTCGCGCGGGTTTTACTAAGAATCCCCAATTTTAAAAAATATATAATTTAACCTATGTTACCCAGAGGTAATGTACCTACAAACATTCACACACAAAAATACAATATATAAAACTTTCCTCTTTACAATAATTAGTATAAAGTATTTCGTTCTATTATACTTGGTACTAGCTGTTACCCGCGGCTCCGCCCGCGTGGTCAAGCGAAAATGCCAATAAGTTCGTTCCCGTGGGAATAAAAAAAAAAACTTTATCTTAGTCAACATCATAAAGGGAATCTCTATAAAAAATTTCAGCTTTCTAGGTTGAGCGCTACCGATAATACACATGTAGTCTTATTATTCCGAATTAAAAAAAATCCCGTCTTATTTATCCTTGTCTACTTTATAAAGGGAAGCTTAATACAAAATCTAGGCGTTCTAGGTTGAGCGCCCACGATAATACACGTGCAGTCCTATTTTCTCTTTCCCGTGATTTAAAAAACCCGACTTTATCTTTGTCAACATCATAAAGGGAATCTATACAAAATTTCAGCTTTCTAGGTTGAGCGCCCGCGATAATACACGTTTAGTCGCCTAGGTAGTAGGTTTTTCATCCCTCCATTTCATCCCTCTAGGAGTTGGATTTTGAAAAATCCTGAAACACGTACTTACTCATTTACCGCCAGGAGTATTCTTACGAAGTTTCAAATAAAATGGTCTTACTAATCTAGTTTCTTCATACTAACTTTGCACCACCGTTTAACCCCTAAGGGAAGATTTTTGAGAAAAATATTTTACTCGTGTTTCATGCCTTTCAATAAAGAACCTTCATGCTGAATTTCATTTGAATAACTTCAAAAACGGCACGGTTTCATACTTACTTTGCGCCCCTGTTTAACCCCCTAAGGGATGATTTTTGAGAAAAATATTTTACTCGTGTTTCATACCTTTCAATAAAGAACCTTCATGTCATTCGAATAACTTCAAAAACGGCAAAGTTTCGTACTAACTTTGCACCCCCGTTTAACCCCTAAGGGATGATTTTTGAAAAAAATATTTTACTCGTGGTTCATGCCCTTCAATAAAGAACCTTCATGCTGAATTTTATTCGAATAACTTCAAAAACGGCAAAGTTTCATACTAACTTGGCATCCCCGTTTAACCCCCTAAGGGATGTTTTTTGAGAAAAATATTTTACTCGTGGTTCATGCCCTTCAATAAAGAACCTTCATGCTAAATTTCATTCGAATAACTTCAAAAACGGCAAAGTTTCATACTATCTTTGCACCCCCGTTTAACCCCCTAAGGGATGAATTTTGATAAAAATATTTTAGTCATGTTTCATGCTTTTCAGTAAAGAACCTTCATGCTGAATTCCATTCGAATAACTTCAAAAACGGCAAAGTTTCATACTAACTTTGCAGCCCCGTTTTACCCCCTTAGGGGATGAATTTCCAAAAATCCTTTCTTAGTGAGCACCTACGCCCCAAAAGGAACCCCCATGCAAAATTTGAGACTCCTGGCACTTGTAGTTTCGGAGATTTCGTGATGAATCAGTCAGTGATTTTCTCTTTACTACATAGTATAAAACAAAGTCGCTTTCTCTGTCCCTATGTCCCTATGTCCCTTTGTATGCTTAAATCTTTAAAACTACGCAACGGATTTTGATGCGTTTTTTTTTAATTGATAGAGTGATTCAAGGGGAAGGTTTTAAAGTATCATACATTCCAAAATTCCCACGGGAAAGCGGGATACACGCAAACGAAGTTGCGCGGGTTTCGCTAGTTTATATATATAGATAAGGTTTCCAGTAAATGATGGTGTTTGAGAAGTGTGTCATACCTGAATGGTAACTAGGTAGGTGGTAACATAATCTTGCGAGTTTTATCACAATAAAGTCATTTGTGAACGATTTAAATGTATATAAATTTAACATCGGTTACTATTTTAAATTGTTTGACGTTTTTATGCTAAGTAACGGAATATAATGATGGAATGTAGGGACGGTTAACTATTGATTACTCTATCTTCTTAACAAAATATATCTATGTTAAAATTTCAATGCGGTTATAAGAAAAGTTTCTTTTCTGGTTTCCGCTATTGCGACAGACTGGTCATATAAAAATCGCGGCAACTTTGTCAGAAGTAGTCACAACCAAATGGGTGTGTCTGTGTCAACAACAATGTACACAAAGAAACAGAGTCTAAAAATACATATAAATTCGATTAGAATATGATAACTTAGATAAAAAAAAGGTAATATTTTTATTAGTGCACCGCACTATGCATTAACTTTTTTTCAACAATGCAGTGCAATTTAAGACAAGTCATGTCTTACATATTTTTTTCCTTGTATGATTCAAATGCTTTGCGTCA